>CM031236.1:382518536-384918536 GCA_018340775.1 Taxus wallichiana var. yunnanensis
AGTTACGTAAAGCAAGACCACAACAAGGAATCAAACAATATGGGTAGTGAACTCCGCCTAACATATGCTAGATCCGAGAAGTGTGATACTTCCGAAATGGATTTCAGTCCACTGCTTTGAAAAATTTAATGTTGTAAAAATGTAAATCCTATTGTAATTTGAAATGATTTAGGTATCTCACTTAAGAACACAATAAGAAATAGATCTAATCTAACAGGCTAAGCTAGAATAGAATCTGAAGGTCAAATGATTGGTTCTAGGTTCTATAGATTTGACAGAGGTCTCAAGTAGATCACAAGTGGATGAGGGTGAGATGAAATTAAGTGGGTAGGTATCTATTCTAGGATGTGTGGGTAAATACAAAGACTAATTTCGGTCAAGGGTAACCAACGACGGTCAAGTGTGACAGGGCCGTTCTTAATGAAATCTAGAAATGTCACAGAATAAGATTTTGGTCTCCTTTTTGATTGCACAATGGAATTTGTTTGGTCAGGACAAGGTATTGGATTATTGGGATAGGATTCGATGAGGCTTTAATGGGTATATGGAGGTGGAAATCTTGGGGAAGGTCAATAGGTGGTTTAGTAAGCAATAGATGATAAAATAATGATGTAATGAAATAAACCGCAGAGATGTATGACATTATACTTACTTGGATTCTGGTCCCGGATTCCCGTGTGTGAGGGATGGAGGTTCTAATGAGATGTTTGAAGGTTGCAAAGTGATCACCAATCGAAGGAAAGCTTCTACATGGGATGTATGTGCACTCCTCTTTGCTTGGTTAGATCAAATCATGGATGGGATGGCTAGAATTCACTCTTCGAAGATATGTTATCTCTCCGAGATGTGATAATGTTCACCAACATATTTTTTCTTCTTCCAACCTTGAGAATAAGGTTATTTTGGGATTAAAAGGTTAACGATGGTGGTTCCGTCTTAACCGGTAATGGTTAGGGGTAATCGGTGCTCATTAAGGAAATATTTCCTAGGTTTACTAAACTAGGAGATCCTCTTGATTTCTTTTGATATCATGTCATTAACCCATGGATTAGACTAGGAGCTTCTTGTGATCATGCGGGAATGTGGTTAGAGGGAATGTAGGCATTGATTTTTAGGTTTTGGGTATGCCTTAGTTAGTTATGGCAACTTACTAAGAACAGTCTTAGGTTGAGTTGGCTTGGTGAGGTGTCTAAGTGAAGTGTATGTGTGGCTATTATTTAAAATAAGATATTTAAATAATAAATATAGTGAGAATAATGCATTGATTCTATTAAATTAATATTAGTGGGGTGAAAGGGGTCATGGCTAGGTGAATGTGATGAAGGGTCCTTAATTGTCAAGGGACCAAAGGGGAGTGTGACCCAATTTTAGTGTCTACATGGGAAGCTTCAATATTTTGTTTTGTTTTTGCAATAGCTTGTATAGTTTTCCTTTGAGGTAGAAACCTATTTATAATGGTGAGATAGAGAAAAAGATGTACCTTTTGAGGAAGTCATCTCTTTTTGGAAGTTTGACTCAAGGAGTTGACTCCCATTTCCCTTTTGAAATTATTTTTATTTTTAGACTTTTAAGTCATAGACAACAATATAGAGGAATATTAGGCTCTTGTTTAGAAGACAAAACCCTAGCACACATAGATTAACTCTGAAAATATGGTTTCATGCGATGAATGACCATGGGATTCCATCTTGAAAGAGATGAAAAGTATCCATGAAAATAATTCCACGAGTAGAGGCATGATACTCATATTGAAGATAAGATGTAAAGGTGACGGGTAATCACATGATTATTGTTTAGTTGTTGAACCCAAGAATAGGTAATATGAAAGGTGAAGGATGCTCAAGGGACAAGCTAGAAATAGATAGAATGTGATATATGACTTGATTAAACAATATAATCATCAAATATGCAAGGCATTCAAGGGTTTAGGTTCGCGTTTAACTTTGAGTGAAATAAAATGATAAGCACCTGATCCATAGGTATGAGTAACGATATAGGGCCCTAGACAATTAGGAGAAAATATTCCCCTTTTACTTTTCTCTTCTTTGGTTACATGTTGATTTTCCTTCAGGACGAGGTCACCAACTTGGAAAGTTTTCTCATGGACATGTTTTTCATAGTCACGTTTGATACGTTTTTAGTAGATTTGGAGATGATCAATAGAATTAAGATGATGTTCATCTAATATCTCAAGTTGTGCCAAACGGTCTTGGTGAAATTCATCATCATTGAGCATGTCTTGGAGTGAGATATGGAGATATAGAATCTAGAATTTGAGAGGAAAGAAAGCCTCAGTACCGTAGAATAGAGAGAAAGGTGTGGAAGGAGTCTAAGTGTGAATACTAGTGTGGTAAGCCCACAAGGAAAAAGGAATGTGCATATGCCAATCCTTCCCAGTATCGTCAACTAATTTCATAATAATTTTGTTCAAGGTTTTATTGGTTGATTATGCTTGTCCATTTGTTTTTGGGTAGTAAGGTGAAGAGAAACCGATTTGAATGCCAAAGGCATCACAAAATTTTTGTAGGGTTTTATTTTTGAATAGTTTTCCATTATCAATGATGAGGCAGTGAGGAACACGAAAGCGATAAATAATGTGATGGTTGATGAATTCACAAATTTTAATGGATTTTGTAGAAATGAGTGGAATAGATTTTACCCATTTAGTGTAGTATTCATTAGTGGTTATAATCCATTGATGGCATTATAAAGAATGAGGATTGATCTCTCTGACAAGATCCAAACCCCATTAAGAGAAATGCCAAAGGTCTTGCGTGACTCGTAAGGCATGACTAGGTTTGTGATGAATATTAGCATGTTGTTAACATTTAACACAATGTTTAACATAGTCACAACAATCATGATTGAGGGTGGGCCAATAATAGCCTAGGAGAAGGATGTGTTTAGTGACAGCTAGGCCAATGAAGTGACCTCCACAAATTTTTTCATGAACTTCCTTGATGGTATAAGGAATTTCAGAACTTGTAAGGCATTGTAAGAGAATACTGCCTAAGACGTGTTTATAAATAAAACCACCCAGATGACATAGTGAGAAAAACTTATAAGAAAGGTGCATTGTCCATTATGTGTAAGGTCGAGGTAGAATCGAAAGTGAAAGGTAGTTCAAAAATTGATTATACCAAAGGTCACGTGGGTCAAGTTTAACAGTTTTGACGAGATCAAAGTCTCAAAATAAATAAGAAGGTGATTTAAACCTTTGTATTGTGACAAATATTTTAGAGTCGGCAGGAGAAGCGGGTATGGTACAAGCTAGACAGGTCATGGTATTCACAAGTTTATTAGTAGAACATGGGGTGGTTTGAATTTTGTAACAGTCAAAGGTAGTCAAAATTATGTTGACATGGTGTTTATACTTTTGAATTATATTTTTACGACACTAGTATATACCATTGACTTGATTTATAACTAGTTGAGAGTCACCAAAGATATTAATTGATTTAACATCTAATACGATGGCGGCTTGGAGACATAGTATGAGTGGTTCATATTCAACGATATTATTAATACAATAAAAATCTAGTTTCAAAGATAAAGGCATAGGTTCACCATCAAGATGAATGAGGATAACGCCTACACCACCCCCACACTGACACTTGGAACCATCGAAGAATAAGGTCATTTGGTAAATGGTATCATCCAAAGGAGAGGGTACAACCCTCTTTTGGGTTCATTGCATTTTTTCATATAGGGAAACATTTGTGTGTCTCTTTCTTTTTGAAAAATTCACATTTAATTTTCTCCTTGGTAACATTCTCTTCTTCTAATTATCTAAAGGAAATTTCTAATTTGGTGTTTAAAATAAATCATTTATTTCATCCTGCATTTTCATAGTAGTGAAAGAGTGTGTTCTTGACCTATTCATCATTTTCTACATCGAATTCAATTGTCGATTTGGGTTCAAAATCTATTGCATTTCATCCTTGTATTCTGCATTTTAGCTCACATTAAAAATTGATAACGACCTATGTGTCGGAAGTCATGCCGAACGGATGGTTAACATAATTTAATCATAGAAGAATGTTCTCTTCTCTCTCTCTCTCTCTCTCTCTCTCTCTCTCTCTCTCTCTCTCTTTTTCCAAACTACACAAATATAAATTCACACATCTTCGTAAACAACACCTTACCTAGAAGAAGTTATCAACAATCACATGATCAAAGGATTGACAATGGGTGCCCAGCTAGTTTCTTTGTCTAGTCATTATCTCGGAGAAATGATATCCCCCGCAAAAAGATAACCTAAAACCACCCTTTAGAATTTAAATATTTGTAGGACTCCTTCCTAGCAAAAAAATTTGTTTTGAATTCACAAGCCGCCTTCTTTAATAGCATAAGCTAAAACAACATAAAATTCACTTATAGGGTTGCGTGTTTTTCTTAGCTTTTTTCTTGAGTTTCATTTTGAGTTGTGTGGTTACGTGTTTCATTTTATTCTTCCTTTAACACTCTACCATCAAATTTTGTGTATTTTGAATATTATGTGTGTGTTAAGACCCATTTTTATCATACTCAAATTTCTGGGTTGATTTTACATATGAATTAATTCACAAAAAAATAAAATTCTTCACTTCTTCTAATTTCACAATAACTAGTGTTAGTCCAATGACCATCATCGGTTTACCTAACTAGTTTCGGTTTCATCTCTTTTTGGTCATTTTACCCAAAGATAGCATTCATCAAATCTTTTGTTCTATTTGAAGTTCTCAAAACATCATCATATCCCCAAAACTTTCATATCACATCCCAAAGACAGTTTTCATTATTTTATTTTCATCAATTTTTTCCTCATTTGCAAAACTGTTGATTCCCCACAGTATGATTATCGATTATCATAACCATCATCAATTTCCCTTTAACCATCATCGGTCAATCTGACCATCGTCAATTACTATGTTTTATTTTTAATTAAAACACCAATCAAATTTACCTCCCGGAATTCATCCTTCTCCATTTCTATTGTTTTCTGTGTCATTTGCAGAGTATAGTTTTACCAAGTCAATGCTAATTCACATGGTGTTGAATCGCATCCAAACCAACACCCTTGTATTTCATGCCATCATTCATCCACTCAAACGTAGCCCATCACCTCCTTCCATCTTGTCGCTTATGGATCTAACTCAGCCTATAACCATTATTACTGGTGACTAGGAGTTTGCAATAATCCTTGACCAGAATCCCTCGGCCCTACAATACTATCTAGCCCACTCATCTATTTGAGACTCCTAAGGATAGCTAGTATACGACATTCCTATATTTATCCCTCCTTCCCTCACACCCACTTATGTGGTAGTTAGCACTAGCTTGGTGCTACCCTCATCAACTTTACCCCCTGTGCTCTCTCAGCTAGGCCCCACATCCACTATAATTGTTACATCTACAACATCTATCACACCCATCGTGTCAACTGTCCCTTCACATGCCACCCTGAGCATAGCCCTGTCAGTGCCCGCTACCTCATATGTAACTATTATGTTGTAACCACCCTTTGGTGTCAAAAACTCATACCCCATTATAAAACCTTATCCTCTACATCCCACATTCGTTACCCCTAATTACTACCAAAGTAATCTTGACTACCCCACCTAATTACACCTATCACCACCAACCTTCGATCTCATGTATATCTTATTCTGGATATGTGCCAGCTACGTCTCTTCCCCTTTACAATCATCCTATTTGGCATCACCATATACTGAAATGCCGCCCACATCATATATTCATCATCAACCCCCTTATACTATAAGAGGCACCCATTCATCACAAATAACCAATGACCTCATTAAGATGATTATGGAAAAGAGGAAAACATTAGAATCATTAGTTTCAGGCTCTCGCAACTTCTTAACTTATGAAAAAATTTGCAGTGAGCCTAGTCATCCATATATTCTCATTCACCCATACCCTGTAAATCAAGAAATTCCCAAGTTCAACCATTTAAATAGTAAATAAGACCTGTAAGAACACTCCGGTCATTCAAACATGGGTGCTATCTAATTTCCAATGATGATGATTTACTTCACGCACATTCCCCATGTCCTTGACTGGACCCACCTTAGATTGGTATAGTGGTTTACCACGACATTCCATCTACTCCTTTAACCAAGTGGATCAAGCATTCTTGGACCACTTCTTAATCAATGTCATAAAAAAGTCACCATGACTGACCTATACTCAGCATGATAGTGTTGGTGCTCAAATTAGTCTCGCCTCTTTTCATTGAAATTCCTCATTTTACGGCCTCGCTCATGTTTTCTATCTCCTTATTTTGGTGCTTGAAGACTCTTTCCTCCATTTTGTTGCCATGATCAATCCATTCCTTGGTCGAGGATCACTTAAAGGCCCAAAATTTGTTTTTTGTATCTCTATCCATATGACAGAGTTTGTAAATTGGGTGTAAAACTCGGGTTATTCCTTTCCTTCTATTTTCCGCGGTCATGTGTTTTTGTCCTTATCATTTTTTTCCCAAATACCTATGGAAACATGATTACATGTAGCTTAGAGGATCATATATGAGCCTTATAACATTTCCAAAATCTCTGTCCTTTAAGAAAGATTCATTTCCTAGCTCAAATGGTGATTTCCTACATTTTACTAGTTTGACGAGTGTATTTTTCTCGGTCAAATTTACTTCTCAGTATCAATGGAAATGTTTCCCTTTCTAGTTGGATGTGGCTTGGTGGGGCACTCTAAAAATATAAGGCTCACTTCAACCCAAAATTTTTCCACGCGGAGGAACGACACTCATTTGAAAATTCACCTTTTCGCTTGGCCTTAGTTTCACCAGTGTACACGTGGAGGATTTCGCTACTTTAACAAGAATTAGAAAAAAATTCATACAACTGCTATATTTTTAGTGGGCCATGGACATGTGGAGGGCTAATTCTCATTTGAGGATCTTCCTTAGGGTCCCACCTTAACAATTACGACAGGGAGACATGTGGAGGCTTCCGCCAGCTCCACTTTGTACTTAAACTTTTCAAAGCAATTTTCTAAGGCCTAGGACATGTGGAGGGACTACACATGTTTAGGGACCAGCCCCTAAGTTTTTTTGAAGAAACACCTATAGTGCCCATTTAAAAAAACCAATTGAGACCCAAGAAACAACCTAGGGTTAGCTAGAAAATTATGGGATATATTTTTTTGTTTAGGAGTGTCCAAAATCAGGTTGCAAGACAACAGCTTGCCACTGAAACTTCCATAACAATACAAATTTACCAAAACATATGTTTCCTTCATTAACTAATATCAAGTCCACAAGGTTCAACTTTTAGGGTTAGAGGTTCTAGTTAGGTTCAGGGAGTAATTTACCCCCATACCCACTCTCTAATAGGCTCAGAGTTTGAATTGGATTTATCTCATACTTACCACTTCAAAAATTTCCTATACCATTCCCCATGAATAGGAAATTTTCTCACCTTTCCGGTGATATAAAAAGTCCTCCTAACTCTTTGTAGAACTCAAGATATGGCCGGGTGGAGTTTAGGGGAGAAATTTTCCCAAGAATAGTCTCATGGGTCTAGGGAGGAAAATTTTCACTTTTGCGTGGGTCAACAGAGCAGTGGAGGAACTTGATGCATTTTTCCCTTTTTGGGCGCAAAAGTGAAAAATGTATTTATGCACCCGTGAGCCCTATGGGGAGACACATCTCACTCCCAGATTGTTTGGGAGGGATGACTGGATGACGAAGTGGGTTGAGACTTTGAGTCTCTATCACCACAAAATTCACGGGGACCAAATTGGTCCACCGACATAGAAAATACCAAATGTCACTCGTGGATTGGCGCGGGAAAATGGATGGGCAAGAGTGGTGGAAGATTTGGGATTTTGGGGTTAAAAGCTCAAGGGAGAAATTTCACATGCACCTCCGCTGAAGGTAGAAAGGGTGCCACGTGTCATGCGTTGATTGGCGTGGGAGACGGGTGGCAGAAAAAGCTAAGACATTTAGCCAAAAGGGAGAAAAGTAAGAAAAACATACATGGGCTCGCCCGTGCGGGAAGGATAATTTCCAAGTCAAGGTGCTAGTACGGGGATGTGGCAGCAATATGAAATTTTTTATAAAGGGAAACAAAAGACTCTAAGTCAAAAAACCTCCTACACTTCTGCCTAGCCATGTGTCAACATGTGATTGGCTGTGGGTCGGTGGGGATGAGGGGAAAAATGGTAAAATTTTCAAAAAGATAAGTTTAAAATATTGGTCCGCCCCTCCGATGTGCCACGTGGCAGCATGTGATTGGCTATGGGATGGTGGGGGCTGTGGAATTTTTTTGGAAATTTTTCCAAAGTCAAAAATTAAAGTTAACAGTTAGATTTATTTTATTTTTGGAATGCCAATTTGAAGTAAAACTTCAAATGGCCATAACTTTTGATAGAGGCTCATATTTGGGAAAACGAGGACTTTCTGAAAATATCTTGAAGCCCACTTTACACAAGAGTCATCAATTTTGAAATTAAATGAAGTTTGAGAGGTCAATTTTGATAAAAAATCTATAGATTTTTGCAAAGCAAACTGACAAATTTCTAACTTATAATTTTTTTTTTGTTCAAATTTGATTTCTTACTTTCTCAACATGTCAATCAGACATGGAGACTTATTCTTGGATGGATTTAAGAGAGGTTTCAAGGTTCAATTTAGTTGATTGAGTTGCAATTGATAATTTTCCATCTTTTGACAGCAAAATGGCTATGTGCAAGTTCAATTTTAATTTTTACAAGGTTCTCAAGGATATTTCTTAAGTTTTATTGTCAAAATGAGTTCCTTAGGACTTGCTACATCTAAATTTTAATGTTTCATTTCTTATTACTTGGTGTAAGTTTGAACTTCTCATTTCTTTATTAAAATTTGATTGCTACATAGAAAATAAAACAGAGATCAAACATTAAAGGTTCTTAAACATTTTTCCATCCTCCAAGAGTGGGAGTTCAATTCCATTCAAGTCTATTAAATTTCATCAAATTCACACAAACCTTTAACATTCCATATACAAAGTCTAATTTCCAATTTCAAACACCTCTCAAGGGAAATAAAACATTATCTCTTTTTCCTCATATGCATCTTCCTTTATAAACAGAAATTTCAATCTTTAACAAAAATCAAATCCAATACACAATACAATCTTGAGAACTAATGAAATCCTTTATTCATTTCCAATACAACTTTACAATTTTCTCTTTTCCATTTGATTTCTAAATACATAATGCAATGCATATAACATCTTTTCACATTTCCTTTCAAAACAGAGAGTAGAATATAACTCCTCTACATTTCACATTCCAATTTTCAATCTTGCATTACCAACATAAAAGCCTTTTCATTACAAATATATTCACATTTAAAATTACTATACAATTCATCCACTCAAAAGTGGGAAGGATTACAATAACTTGTTCAAAAGAGAGGACTATCAAATTGTATATTCCTCTTGCTTCAAAATAGCAGCATGCTAGTTTCTTCATCTTTTCATCTTGATCACAACAAGGAAGGGGGAAAGGAAACACTCTCCACCTATCCAAGACATCCAATGAGAAGGGAGAATTCATCCTTCCTCATTGACCCCTAGCCCCAACCATATTGAAAAAAGAGATGAAATACAACACATGGAAACAAAGGCTTCCACAACACACATGCAACATTTTCACATTCAAAACACATTTCAAGAAGAATGTAGTTCACAACTACATTAAACAAGTGCAAACAAAACTAATGCTTCATCAAGCAAGCCAAAAAGAGCAAGGATCATACCCTAAAATATAATCATACCACCAATATAACATATCATATCCCATAAACCTTATGCCCCCAAGAGTAAGAAATGCAAGCTATTTCTTTCCCAAGGTGGATCCCAATCCCAAACTCCCTCCATAATAAAATTGATGCCATTGGCATTCCCTTATGCCCCTATTTAAAATCCCCATATCCTTCTCCTACACCATGTCCTAAGCAGTCTACCCAACTAGCCAACACACACATAAAAACAATCACCATTTCATACATGCATGCAAGAGAAAGAAAGCATTTTAAAAGGCTCAAGTTCCTACCTCTCCATAATGGAGTTTGTTCCAAGATCAAAAAGCTTCCCAATGCCACAATAGCAGTCCAAAATCAACAACACACAAGCATGCAATGGTCTCCAATCTCCTTCCACAAGCAAGACTCCAAAACAACAAGAAATTTTCCCCAAGGAAAGTATGCAAAGTTTCAACAACCATCAAACAAGCAAGGAGTTCTAATTTTAAAGGAGATGGAAGAGAACAGATGATGTGGATCAATGTGGGATGCCACATCATTCTTCCTCAACCCCAAGATCAAAGTAAACATCATTCACTCAAACATAATAAATAAAATGACGATATAACTTACACACTCCAAAATGACCCATACTTTAAAAGGACTGAATTTAAAACATGTAAATGAATTGCAATTAAAACTTACAGTTAGTCATTTCAAAATGCATTAAGAAGGTCTAAATCTAACCTCAAAACCATAGGTATGGTTGGTGAATAATTTTAAGAGGTGTGGGACAACTTTAAGTTGTCCCACAAGCCTCCAAATATAGCCTCCAAGGAAACATTCAAATTCTCAAGAGGATGAAGCGTTTCACACTCCAAAATATATCTTACATTCTCTTACATATCCCTTACACATACTTACACATTTCATACACACTCTTAAAATATTTCATTTAAGATCAACAACTTCATTAATTACATTCTTATGACATATTGATTTATTTATTTTAACACATGATTATCCATAACATTAACACAACATATAATAACTAATGAAAAGGGTAACACATCACAAAATAAACACATGCAAACATTAATAAAGAAACCAAACTAATAAATACACAACCCCATGGTCACATACAAAGGTGATTCCCCTCCATGGGAATCCCTAACATAATACAACACAGACACACACAAATAATAGTTGCCATGGTGACCTTATTGAATTCACCCAGAATTCCAATATGGTTAGTCTCCAGTCCCCCGACATTGTTGTGATATTTTAACATGTAAAACACAAATACCTCCTTCAGCCTCATGGCCATATTAGAACATCAAAATGATATAAGCAACATCTCAAGATCATCTAATCATATGAATCACAACAACATCAATAATTCAACATTATCATTTTTAGTTTAATTAATCAACTATATCATCATCAATTAATTCCCATGTTAGTTCTATTCACAATATCAAATGTCACATGTCCAAATCAACATCTATAATATGTCCATGTCAAACAATATATCATCATTCACATATTAAAAATGTCTCTAGTAACCATCATGCATAATAACTGAATCCAGATCAATAATAATCCATGATCTAACATCTATCCATCATACTAAATCAAAACATAATAGTGTCCATTATAAGATCAAAAGTATCAAGATCAATATCTAAAAGTGTCAAAGGGAAGTGGGCACTACATAACCATCCCCTTAGACTCGACTTCCTCCTGGAAGTCATTGGAATAAATGTGGAAATTGCAATCATAATACTTGTGGCATCTTCCTAAGTGGTCAGTAATCTTGTTGTACCTCACCCACTACACCCGTACACGATCAACCTCTCTACCTTGAAGTCCCGTGGTCATGTTATCTATGATATGGATAGGATCCACCATCACCTTCCCCTGATCCTACACCTGTAATGATTTCCAATCCAACACATGAGAATGATATGTAATATATCTCCTAAGAACTGAAACATGAAACACATCATGTATGCGAGACAAGATGGGTGACAATGCTAGATGGTAGTACAAAGGGCCAATACGCTCCAAGATCTCAAAAGTTCCAATAAATCAAGGAGATAACTTAGAACCTTTTCCATAATGGATATGGATCTTGTGTGGTCTACATGAAGGAAACCTTCATGCACACATCAAAACTACAGTCAATCGTATGATGATCTACATACTTCTTCTACCCGTCCCATGCCTCTTGTAATATCTGTCCAAGAGATACTCTGTCCTCTAACCTATCCCAGCTAAGAGGTGTCATACACTCTCTACCATACAAATCCTAAAAAAGGAGCCATGCCTATTGAACTCTGAAAACTATTATTGTAGGCAAAATCCACTAAGTACAGGTAGTCCTACCACTTAGACTGCTGATCCATCACATACATCCTAAATATGTCCTCTACAATCTGATTCACTCGCTCGGTCTGTCCATCTATCTTAGGATGATATGTTTTGCTAAAGTTGATCCTTGTCCCGAGTACATATTGCATGGTAGTCCAGAAATGAGAAGTGTCTAAAGGATCGTGGTCACAAATCATCTTCCACAAAATCCTGTGCAACCTAAAAATATCATCCAAATATACTCGTGCCACTGCTCTAGCTATATAAGTGGTCTTCACTAGAGAAAATTGAGCCACTTTTGTCAATTTATCAACCGTGAACATGATGGCATCATGGGGATATCTTGAAATCGGTAGCCCAACAATGAAATCCATGAAAATGGTGTCCCACTTCCATTCTAGGTATGACATGAGGATAAATAAGGCCTGTTGGATGCTAATGCTTGGCCTTAATTATCTGGCACTCCAAATACCATGACACAAACTAAGCCACATCTTGATGGAGTCCTCTCTAATTATATAATTGTCACAAATGGCGTGCATCTTCTTCACCTCGGGATAGGCTAAATAGGGTGCACGATGTGCCTCTAACAAGATGTCCTACTTCAAGCCTTCATCTCTGGGAACATATATCCAACCACTTTATCTCGAGAAGAGTATCTCGCCTCTAAGGAAAAACCATCAAACTTCCCCTCAAGGGGTCTCTGTGACTTGATCTCTGCTTAGTACTACAATGTAGAAGTTGTCAAGAGGAAGCTATTGAAGAATCCTACTCTCAGAAATTTGTGATCACCGTAGTGGCCATAGCCACATGTCTCCATTTGCTTTGAGCATCTCGCTACCACATTCTCCTTCCCCTTCACATGCTCTATCTCCATGTCATACTCACAAAGCAACTCCATCCAACACCATTGACAAGTGTTGAGATTGGGTTGTGTGTGGGCTATGTGAAGAGGTGGTGAAGACTCAAATGATCAGTTCGAAGTGTGAATCTCTATCCAAGAAAAAAATGTATCCATATAACCAAGGCATGCACAACTACTACAAGCTCAAGATCATGGGTTGGATAATTAAGCTTGTGATCCTTGAGTTTACCTGACTCAAAAGATACTACTCTACCATCTTGCATCAACACACCTCTAAGTCCTACTAAGGAAGCTCTATGCAAACAAAGAACTCCCCCTATGGATCCGACATTGCAAGAATAGGTGCTAAATTGAGGCACTACTTCAGTTACCTAAAGGCCTGCTCACATCTATCTGAGAAAACAAACTTCTTCCCTTTCCTCTAAAGGGAAGTGATGAGGTGTGTAATCCGAGAGAAATCTTGAACAAATATCCTATAGTAACTTGCTAATCCCATGAATTTGTGCACCTTAGTCACTATAGTGGGTGTTGTCTAATCCATAATGACTCTAATATTGGAAGGATTGACTATGATACCTTCCTAGAAATGATATGACCCAAATACTACACCTCTGTCTGAAAGAAAGCACACTTCTCATAGTTCCTGTAAAGCTACTACTCACAAAAACACTGAAGAACCTGGTAAAGGTGCCCCTCATGCTCCTCACATCTATGAGAGTATATTAAAATGTCATCTATGAAGATGAGCATGAAGTGATCTAAAAATTTCCTAAATACCCCACTCATCAAACTCATGAACACTGAAGGGGCATTCATCAAACCAAAAGGCACCACTATGAACTCATAGTGCCCATATCTCGTGTGGAAGGCGGTCTTATGAATGTCTACCTCCAAAATCCTTAGTTGATGGTATCCTTATTTGAGATCAATCTTAGAGAAAACTATGGCTCCCTTCATCTGATCAAACAAGTCATCAATGCGAGGGAGAGGATAAAAATTCTTGACCATTTTCTTGTTCAACTACTAGTAATCCATTCTTCTTCTTCACAAAGATCACCAGTGCACCCGAAGGGGATACACTAGGATGGATAAGGCCTTTCTCTAAAAGGCCCTCAAGCTACAACTTGAGCTCATAGAGCTCTAGGGTGGTCATCCTATAAGGTGTTCATCAGATAGGATTTGCTCCAGAACTAGATCTATATGAAAATCAATCTCCCGTGACATTGGTAACCCTGGTAGCTCCCCTAGAATGACATCTGAAAACTCTCTGAAGATGGGATGATCATCTAGAGATGGTCCACTAGACACATCCTTTGATCTGTCACTAACTGTAATAACATACATCTGACAACCCCGTCACACACACTACTTAAGCTACATAGCCGAGATGGTGTGAATGGAAATGGGTCTCCTAACCCCAAGATCACCAACCCAACTCCTAAATCATCTACACAAGCTATAGTCTTGTGATAACAATCCATCTTGGCCCTGCGTGTAGCTAACCAATCCATGCCTAAAACGACTCCATACGAGCCCAAACGAATAATATAGAGATCTAAGGTAGTGTTAAAAGGTCCCAAATCTACAACACACCGCTTAACCAATGATTCTATAGAGATCTTGGCTCCGTAAGACATCTCAACATCCAAACTAATACCTTGCCTAACTCGTCACCATCCTACATCACTCATGTACTAAAGATGGTGCAATAAAAGAATCGAAGAACCCGAATAAAATAATACAAAGGTAGGAATACCACTAATACTACCTATGGTCTCGATGACTATCCTCTGATGCTCTTCATGAAAGTTCTCCACCACTACATAAATCCTATGGCTACATCCCAAGTCACCAACAGTCAGATCTGAAACCTGTGCCTTACCCTAGTTAGGGTTCTGAGGGAAATCTCTCCAAAAATGTCCCGCAACTCTACATCCAAAGAAACCACCTGATCCTCTCCAAGGAGTAGCACCTCCAGTAGGCACCCTAGAATTCTATGGCATGGATCATGATGATCCAACTATGGGCTGTTGTGGCTTCTTCCGGCGAGCTCCTTCTGATTGAGCTTTAGGTCCACCCTATGTTTTGATGGGACCCCTAGGAGGAGGCCCCATACTCCAACCTCTCTATGTATCAGCTCTTTGTGGAGGTCTATAGGGTGGGTGAGACTATTTTTGCTGCTGCTGTGGCCTAAAGGATGACCGTACTATACCCCTCGGCCACCATGAGGAAGAGGTAGTGACCCCTTCAATATACCATCCTACATCTGCTGAATGTGGGTCAAGAATCGGTCTCTACCCTGTTGGGTCTTCCCCCGAGTCTCCTCTATAATATAGGCCTTCTCAAAGGCCTCACCTAAATTTTGTGGACAGTGAATCTGCACTGCACCTTTGATATTGAAATTTAGGCCTAGGATGAACCCGTGAATCTACACCGCTTATCCTACATATACTCTACATATTGGAGTAGATCCAAAAATATACTCTCATAATTTGCTACGTAAAGGGAATCCTGTCCGAGGTCATGGAACTCATCAATCCTCTATTGTATGAACCTCCATGATAAATACCTACTCTTGAATCTCTCCTCAAAAATCTCCCGTGTTAATATCTCTAAATATACATGGAGCTTCTACTCCTCTCGTCCTCCAAAGACACTCCCGCTCCATCTCTTAGTAGATGGATTACAACACAAGATTTCATGTTTCTAGAGCAATGACAAAGCTTGAAGAAACTACTCAAAATCACTAGCCAAGAATCTTCCTAGAATCCACCCATATCACCCGAGTAATGTGAGGGCTGAAGCTTTAGGATCTCCCTGATGTGATCCGCTGCTATGGTCTAGTGGGCCTCTAGGTCTCTCGAAGATGCTCATCCCTAAGCCTAGGGCTCTGAGACCTCTCTCTATGCTCTGGGACTCTATCACCCTGTCTCCTAGGTGGTGACTCGCTGCTCTAGGTGACTCCGCATGGGGTTCTCTCCTCTATGCTTCTCACTAAGTCAAGGTGATACCTAACCCTTTATATAAGGGGCTCTATCATAAATAGCTACCTATCATCCACCTAATCCTTCGCATAGAGTGGCATTGACATCTTAAAGGGTCTATAGAATCTGAGGTAGAATGGATGCCACACCCTGAGCTGATGGTGGTGGTGGTGGTGAATTTGAGTCTCTATGAAGGTTCCTCTCACTCCATCTGAGCCTCCTGCATAGACCAAAGTGAGAGTTAGTTCATTTTTCTAATTTTATACAACTTCCATGTTTACTAAAAACATAGATATTCTTGTTAGGTTGTTTTCTAGATTTACAAGTGTATTAGGTTTAATTTTTCATGTCTCAAGTTTTCTAGTGTGCCCAAAGGTCTAAGCCTTTGAACCACTACTCTGATACCAAACTGTAGTGCTCATTTAAACAAACCACTTGAGACCAAAGAAACAACCTAGGGTTAGCTAGAAAATTATGGGATAATTTTTTTAGAAGTTTCCAAAACCAGGTTGCAAGAAAAATCTTGCCACTAGCAAGTTCCGAACAACACCAATTTACCAAAACATATGTTTCCTTCATTAACTAATCTCAAGTCCACAAGGTTTAACTTTTAGGGTTAGATGTTCTAGTTAGGTTTAGGGAGTAATTTATCCCCATGCCTAGTCTCTAACAGGATCAGATTTTGAACTATATTTCTCTCATACTTATCACTTCCAAAATTTCCCTTAACCATTCCTAATGGATAGTAAATTTTCTCACCTTTCCGGTGATATAAAGAAGTCCTCCTAACTCCTTGTAGAACTCAAGATATGGCCAGGAGGAGTTTAGGGGATAAATTTTCCCAAGAATAGTCTGTGGGTCTAGGGAGGAAAACTTTCCCTTTTGCATGGGTCAGTGGAATGGGGAGGAACTTGGCGCATTTTTTACTTTTTGGGTACAAAAGCACAAAATGTATTTGCGTGCCTGTGAGCTCGATGGGGAGACACATGTCACTCCCAGATTGCTTGAGAAGGATGATGGGCTGATGGAGTGGGTTGAGACTTTGAGTCTCTTTCACCACAAAATGCACGGGGACCAAATTGGTCCGCGCCCATGCCGACAAAGGAAATACCACATGTTACTCAGAGATTGGTGAAAAGAAAATGGATGGGTGGGAGTGGTGGAAGATTTGGGATTTTAGGGTTAAAATATCAAGGGAGAAATTTTGTGCATGCCTCCACCAAAGGTAGAAAGGGTGCCACGTGTTGTGTGTTGATTAGCACAAGAGACGGGGTGGCGGAAAAACCTAAGGCATTTAGCCAAAAGGGAGAAAAGTAAAAAAAAATTACAAATGCCCATGCGTGCACGAAGGAGAATTTGTAAGGTAAGGCATTGGTGTGGGGTCATGGGGGAAATATGAAATTTTTCTCTGAAGGGAAACAAAAACACTAAGTCTAAAAACCTCCCGCGCTTCCGCCTAGCCATGTGTTAGCATGTGATTGACTACGGGTTGGTGGGGATGTGGGGAAAAATGGGAAAATTTTCCCAAGGTAAAATTTACAAAAAGATAAGTCTAAAATATTAGTCCACCCCTCCGATGTGCCATGTGGTAGCACGTGATTGGTTGTGGGATGGCGGGGTCCGTGGAATTTTTGTGGAATTTTTCCAAAGTCAAAAATTAAAGTTAATAGTTAGATTTATTTTATTTCTTGAATGCCAATTTGAAGTAAAACTTCAAATGGCCATAAATTTTTATAGGAAGCTCAAATTTTGAAAAACAAGGAATTTTTGGAAATATCTCAAAGCCCTCTTTACACAGGATTCATCAATTTTGAAATTTGATGAATTTTGAGAAACCAATCTACAGAGTTTTGAAAAGCAAACTGGCAAATTTCTAACTTATAATTTTTTTGTTTAAATTTGATTTCTTACTTTCTCAACATGTCAATCAGACATGGAGACTTATTCTTGGATAGATTTAAGAGAGGTTTCAAGGTTTAATTTAGTTGATTGAGTTACAATTGATAATTTTCCATATTTTGACAAAGAAAATAGTTGTGCAAGTTCAATTTTAATTTTTACAAGGTTCTCAAGGATCTTTCTTAAGTTTTATTGTCAAAATGAGTTCCTTAGGACTTGCTACATCTAAATTTTAATGTTTCAATTCTTATTACTTGGTGCAAGTTTGAACTACTCATTTCTTTGTTAAACTTTGATTGTCAGACATAGAAAATAAAACAGAGATCAAACATTAAAGGTTCTTAAACATTTTTCCATCCTCCAAGAGTGGGAGTTCAATTCCATGCAAGTATATTAAATTTCATCAAATTCACACAAACCTTTAACAGTCCATATACAAAGTCTGATTTCCAATTTCAAACACCTTTCAAGGGAAATAAAACATTGTCTCTTTTTCCTCATACGCATCTTCCTTTACAAACAGAAATTTCAATCTTTAACAACAATCAAATCCAATACACAATACAATCTTGAGAACTAATGCAATCCTTTATTCATTTCCAATACAACTTTACAATTTTCTCTTTTCCATTTGATTTTAAAATATAGAATACAATGCATATAACATCTTTTCACATTTCCTTTCAAAATAGAGAGTAGAATATAAATCCTCTACATTTCAAAATCCAATTTTAAATCTGGAATTACCAACATAAAAGCCTTTTCATTACAAATATTTTCACATTACAAATTTCTATACAATTCCTCCACTCCAAAGTGGGAAGGATTACAATAACTTGTTCAAAAGAGAGAACTGTCAAACTGTATATTCCTCTTGCTCTAAAATAGAAGCATGCTAGTTTCTTCATCTTTTCATCTTGATCACAACATATAAGGGGGAAAGGCAATGCTCTCCACCCAACCAAGACATCCAATGAGAAGGGAGGAGCCATCCTTCCTCATTGGCTCGTCGAGCCCCAACCAAAATGAAATAAGAGATGCAATAAAACACATGGAAACAAAGGCTTCCACAACAAAAATGCAACATTTTCATATTCAAAAACATTTTAAGAATAATGTAGTTCACAACTACATTAAACAAGTGCAAACAAAACTGAGGCTTCATCAAGTAAGCCAAAAGGAGCAAGGATCTATGGGGGAAGCTATTTATGCCTCCCAATTGGGAATTAGGCATCCACCAATAATCATACCACCAATATAACATATCATATCCCATAAACCTTATGCCTCCTAACCCCTCCTTATGCCCCCCCAAAGTTTCTCCCTTATGCCCCCCAAGAGTAAGAAATGCAAGCTATTTATTTTCCATGGTGGATCCCAATCCCAAACTACTTACATAATAAAAATAATGCCATTGGTATTTCATTATACCCCCATTTTAAATCCCCATATCCTTCTCCTACACCATTTCCTAAGTAGTCTACCCAACCAGCCAACACACACATAACAAGTAATCACCATTTCATACATGCATGTAAGAGAAAGAAAGCATTTTCAAAAGGCTCAAGTTCCTACCTCTCCATAATGGAGTTTGTTCCAAGATCAACAAGCTTCCCAATGCCACAATAATAGTCCAGAAATAAACAACACACAAGCATACAATGGTCTCCAATCTCCTTCCACAAGCAAGACTCCAAAATAGCAAGAAAATCACTCCAAGGAAAGTATGTAAAATTTCAACAACCATCAAATAAGCAAGGAGTTCAAATTTTAAAGGAGAGGGAAGAGAAGAGGATGATGTGGATCCATGTGGGATGCCACATCATTCTTCCTCAACCCCAAGATCAAATTCAACATCATTCACCTAAACATAATAAATAAAATGACAATATAACTTACACACTCCAAAATGACCCATACTCCAAAAGGACTGAATTTAAAACATGTAAGAGAAGTGCAATTAAAACTTACAATTAGTCATTTCAAAATGCATTAAAAAGGTCTAAATTTAACCTCCAAACCATAGGTATGGTTGGTGAATAATTTTAAGAGGTGTGGGACAAGTTTAAATTGTCCCACAAGCCTCCAAATATAGCCTCCAAGGACAAATTCGAATTCTCAAGAGGATGAAGTGTTTCACACTCCAAAATCTATCTTACATTCTCTTACATATCCCTTACACATACTTACACATTTCATTTAATATCAACAACTTCATTAGTTACATTCTTATGACATATTGAATTATTTATTTTAACACATGATTATCCACAACATTAACACAACATATAATAACTAATGAAAAGGGTAACACATCACAAAATAAACACATGCAAACATTAATAAACAAACCACACTAATAAATACACAACCCCATGGTCACATACAAAGGTGATTCCCCTTCATGGGAATCCCTAACATAATACAACATAGACACACACAAATAATAGTTTCCATGGTGACCCTATTGAATTCACCTGTAATTCCAATATGGTTAGTCTCCATCCCCGACATTGTTGTGATATTTTAACCTGTAAAACAAAAATACCTCCTTTAGCCTCGTGGTCATATTAGAACATCCAAAATGATATAAGCAACATCTCAAGATCATCTAATCATATGAATCACAACAACATCAATAATTTGACATTATCATTTTTAGTTTAATTAATCAACTATATCATCATCAACTAATTCCCATGTTAGTTCTATTCACAAAATGAAATGTCACATGTCCAAATCAACATCTATAATATGTCCATTTCAAATAGTATATCTATTAGGAAATCAATTATTTAGTGCTCCACAATGATAATATAACAGTAATATTACAATGTAATTTGGTGACATTATTGTTATGTAACAATAATGTATATTAGGAGTTTGTTGTGTACGTGAGTTTAGAGATATTTATGGAGGAGTGGTTGTAGCCACATCCTTGATCATAGGAGAAGTTTTCCTATATAATTGTATTGTTCATATGATATAATATAGATTTCATTATTATCAAGTCTATTGAAGTATTATTCTGTGTAAATCTATTGCTTCACTTACAATATCATCATTCACCTATTAAAAATGTCTCTAGTAACCATCATGCATAATACCCGAATCCAAATCAATAATAATCCATGGTCTAACATCTATCCATCATACTAAATCAAAACATAATAGTGTCCATAGTGTGATCAACAAGATTAAGATCAAGATCTAAAAGTGTCAAAGGGAAATGGGCACTACAGCGCTAGGAGGACACTTGGAGGTTTCCACTCACTCTTCCCTTTGCTTGGAATTTTCAATGGCTGAAGAAAAATGTCTCGGACCATAGACACATGGCACGTTCCACTGAACCTTCAACTTTTTAAATGACTCTTTTGGATTGAGACACATGGAGGCTCCCAATGGCTCCTTTTTTCAACGAGACTTTTCAAAGGCCAAAAGGTGTTTTTCTTGGGCCTAGGGTACATGGAAGGCTCACACTTTTTGGGACTTACCTATGTGCTTATCCTTTACATTTTTGCCAAGGAAACATGTGGACAAATTGTGATATAAAGTGGAAATTAGGTATAATCAATGGTTGTTGTGCATTTAGCTTTTTTTTTTATGGAATTTTTCTCCAAGACTCCTGAGACGTGAATACACACTATTTTTCCTCATTCTTTGATGAAATTGTTTTTATTCTCTATTTCTAAGGTGCCTTTGAATGGATTTGAAACTTAAATTGTGAGTCCAAGGATTGTTAAGGTTGATATTTTGAAGTTGGAGTTGATGAGGAACTTACAAAAATGGGAATTACCAGAGGAGATGGATGCGGGGTAGAATTTTAGATGAAAGAGAGGGAAAAGGAATAAAATGATGAAAGTAAGGGTGTAAAAGATGGAAAAGGTGTTTCCTCGAGAGGGAAAAAGATTACATGTCATGTCCAGTTGTGCAGAGTCTCTGGAAAATGATTAAAAAGAGTATTTCTTGCATGACATAATCAGAATGATTAAAGGACTCCTAAAAATTTGTGGCATGTCATCCTAGTCATTAGCTGAGGGCCCAAGAAATGTGATTAGTTCACAATAAGTCCACTGTAGATTTCGATCTAATTTTTTTAATCACATGTCTAAGCAAATTGGTAAAAGAAAAGGTCCCTCAAATATTCTTCTCTTTTGGAGGGAAAATTGAGTGAGAAAAATGTATAAATGAAATGAGAATAATCTTGTAAATGGTTGGAGTTTGAATTCGTAAGAGAAAATTTTAGAAATTCATCTACATGAGAGACCAAAGGTGAGAAAACCTATTATTTTCTTCTCGTGTTAGATTTTATATTGTGTCAAGTTGGTTGCATATGTATAGTTGTTGACGAGAAAGGAGATATCTCTGGAAGCTTTCCCATACTGATGAATCTAAGCAATTTTGAAATTATTTAATGTCCAATATCTAAGAAATTCATGTCTTCTTTGTTTCAAAATGTCTCAAAATAGTTTCTTTCGCTCCTATTGCAATATTACATTGAAATTTTTGGGAAATCACACAAGATCTCGTCCCCGTGATAGTCTAATGGTATTTGCAATTTCATTTCAAGGAAATCCTTCATCTTGGATGAGATAAAAAAATTAAAATCAATTCACCGTCATTTGTTGATAAAGATTATTTGTAAGTCTTTGGGTGTTCTTTAGGTGTGTAAGAATTTTTTTGTTTGATTGAGTCTTTCAATTTGAGCCTTCATGTTGGAGTCTCAAATATTATGTGAAAACATGTTGATCTTGGCCTCCAAAGAAACACACCTTCTCGGTTGAAGGAACGCTTATCTATTCTCAAGCTTTCTGTTGTTGAAGTTGTTCATTATTGTGAAGTCCCTTTGAAGATCTAGTATAATCAAATTTATCTTGCTTCATCTCCCACCAACATTATTCAAAAAACCATGAATCCACCTTGAACTACCCCTATTTTCCCTATGTATCAACAAAGGAACAAAATCTACTTGCTAAAATATGTAGAACAATCATGATTTCTCAATGTCTTCAATAACCTTAGCCTTGTGTTGCAAGTATCTCCATTGTTTAGAAGTGACAACTCTTAAGAGTTAAATCATGGAGTATTGACTATAATTTCCCAAGGTTCTATTCATGGAATTTTTGTAAAATAAGAAAACATTCATCTCCTTCATCTAACAGAGGTTACACTAAGGGTCCTCTCACCCCGGTCGAAGAGGAATGGCCTAAAGCAAAGTGAGGACAGTCAAATCCTCTTTAAGGTGTTATCCATCTCTCCAAAATCTAAGTAACAAAGGGCCGCTTAGATCTTCTCCTTGGCTACAAAATAACACACACTATGATCTATCTCGTATCTAAGCTCCATGTCTAACTGCTTTTGCTTCTCAGCTTGAAAGGGAGAACAAATTTGGATACCAACACTCATGGCATCGTTGTCGGGGAATCTTTGATGTATTTAAACAAACGTGTACACATACAGACCCTGGTAATGCTTTTTATAGATTTTAAAGTGCTAATACATTGCTAAAACATCATTATTTGTTCAGATCTGTAAGAATTATTCAAAATTGTGAGTTCTGAGTGTAATATTTCTAGCTTATATAGTTATTGCACTAATATTTGTATCATCATTGATAAATTTTGGTAAAACAGGAGCAGATCTTGTAAGGTTTGCATGAATCTAGTATTAATAGACATTTGATAGGTCTTTCATAGTGCATTTACACAAACTAATGTGAAAATCCTTAGTGGTGACTTCGTGCTATTTAAATTCTTTATAAATACCAGTGTCTTAACATATATCAAGTAAGATTTGTCACTAATGTTTACAAATCTAGAAGGAAGATCTTTCTTCGCCAAGGAACATAGTAAATTTTTTTTTAAGAGTTGGGAAAGTCTAATTTAGAAGGAAGAATAATTTGGAAGGTTTTTGGAGATAAACCATAAAGAAAAGAGATCTCCATTGGTGAAACTAATCATCTTGTGATTGAATATTGCAATACTTACTCAAGTGAATATGAATTAGGTAGTCTCTCTATTGAATTGAATTCTCCATCTGGAGAGGGTCCTTCATCTATATTTGAAACATTAGCTTCTTAATATTCCCCTATATTTAAACTAATCAACCCCGAGAAGCCTCGGTCCAAGTAAGGTTGTGGATCTTGGTGAAGTTGTAAGAAATTTGCAGGGCTATCAACGAAATCTCTTACAAGATAGCCAGGGTAGAGAAAGGAATTGGACAAGGTTCTTAGGGTCAGCATAGGCAACAAGGACAAGATAGACTTGCAAATCTTCCTAGAAATTATCAAAGGTCTGATGACAGAGGTAAAGGACCCATGAGATCTAGACAACCCCAAGCTAGGGAGAATAGAGTAGTGCCTGATCCTCTAAATGTTAGAGTCGATGTTGTCAAAGAGACAAATCAAATGGAATGGTGTGAAAAATGATTCTTACCCCACCCGCCATGTGAAATAGATCAGCAAGTTGAATAAGTTGATGATGATGCATGCATGGTGGTCTTCTCTACAAGCTCACAACAAGGAGTAACTTCAATTGAGGTAATAAGTGCAAGAACTACGGCAAGTTTTTGGGAATTCATTCACCGGGTATGTCTTTTTCATCCCTCTCATGATTTATAAATAGATATGGTACAAGCATTTGAACTACCTAGTAATGATTTTGAGTACCTAAGAGCTCTAATGATTAAAAAATATGATGGAGGAATCCCTTCTGAAGAGGATAGACAAATATTAATGAATGTTATTATTGCCCAAGAAAAAGAGTACAACACAAGAAGTAAAGATGTTAAAGGGGTGAGGCCTTAAGCCAAAATAAATACCCCAGTTCTCACCAATATCCTGAAAGAGACTCCAAAGAAAAATGCATTTGGAAAAGGCCTTGTTGTCTCAAGTATAACTGGTGTTCCCATCCATGCCCAAAATGTTAAAAACCTTATGCCATCTGATGAGTTTGTCAACCTTTCTCAAAATGATGCTTTTCCCAAATACATTCCCTATGACATTTCCCAAGTCTTGAGTTAGATCAAGATTTCTGTCCCAATTGTGGAACTGTTTAGGATTCCTGAGTATAAGAAGAGAGATTTTGAGTATTCGGGATTAGGGGAAGATAGGAGTACTCAATGAAGAAATATAAATAATGTAAACACCCCACCTTCAACCATTACAGACATAGAAAAACCACCAGCATTAGAGGAGATAGGTGAAAAATTGAAAGTTTACTTGGGGACATATGTAGTTGAGTCTCGGTCCAAATGTTGATCCATTTTTACAACATTTATTATTAAAGACAGACTGCTACATAATTGTATGTTTGACTCTAGAGCATCATGTAATGTTATGCCTCTGGAAGTCATGAATGAATTGAACATTAAAGTGAAACCAACTTATAGAAAGTGTACTATAATGGATTCTAGAGAGGTCCCAAAGTAGGGTGTGTGAAGGGTTTAGTGGTACAAATTTCAGCTTATCCGGGTAAGAACCTGAAACTTGATGTTGTCATTGTTGATTGCCCCGCCAAATGGGGCATGATGTTATCAAGAAAGTGGGCTACACATGTTAGTGGAAGTAATCAGATGGATATGTCTTTTTTCACCATTCCAATTGAAGGCATCCTTGTAAAGTTGTATGGAGATAAAAAGATGTTGCACCTTATTGAAGATCCAAATAATGCTTCTTTATGAAGTATCATACGATGATGTAGATGTAGATAACTTTATTAGGTTTGCTGATGGAAATGAGCATAATATTGATCAATGTAAAGGTCTTGAACAAGTGGGTTTACCTTGGACCTTGCTACATGATGGCACCTATTCCAAGTTTGGAAATGGTGCTGGCATTGTTCTGATTTCCTCAGGGCAAGAAGAGTTTTCCTTTTCTTTCAAACTTAACTTTTAATGCACTAACAACATTTTTGAATATGAAGCATTTTTATTAGGCTTGAGAATTGCATGGAAATATGGTATAAAGGATGTTATTGTCAAAGGGGATTCAAAATTGATTATCAACCTAATTAGAAAACTATATGCTAATAAAAATTAGAGAATGAAACAATACAAGCATGTAGTTTGGGATTTGATTGAAATGTTTCAATATTTTAATATTGTGCACCATGATAGAAAGTTTAATGTTGTTGCAGATAAGTTAGCAATGCTAGGATCCATATTTTGGAATCGTAAAGTGTCTCCATTTTTTTAATATAATGTTGAAATACTAACAAGCCCATCTGTCCTTGATAAGGGTAAAAGTTGGCAAGTGTTTGATGATGATGCCCAAGTGAAACAGTTTCTATAGAACTAAGGTAAGTTTTTTGACCAAAATATAGATTGAGAACCAAGGGTGTGTGTTGTTGAAAGAAAGTAAACTTTATTCAGCAAAGACATCATCTAACTCAAGAAAAACACAATTCTCAAAGGTTTGGTGGCTCTTGAGTTGAACTTTGATAATGATGATTGAATTATTAAAAGAAATATGTCTGTTTCAAGAGATGTGGAAGAGCATGACCTGGGTACAAAGGAAAATCCACGTAAAATATGGTTAGGAGGTAATCTTAGCAAGGAAGAGAAGCAGTCTTAAATTCATTTGCTGAAGAAATATCAAGACTGCCTAGCTTGGTCTTACTCTAAGTTGAAGACATACAAGGAATATGTTTTCCAACATGAGATTACTCTTGAATCTAATGCCAAGTCTTTTAGGAAAAAATAGAGGCCCATTAATCCTCTCATTTATTTGAAGATGCAAGAAGAACTAAAGAAGTTGAGGAATGGAGGGATCATTCAGCCTACAAGGTACACTTCTTGGGTTACAAACCTAGTGCTGTCGGAAAAAAGAATGGTGACATAAGGCTATGCGTAGAATTCAGAACTCCGAATAAAACATAATTGAAAGATAATTACCCTCTACAAAACATGGAAAATATGCTACAATTGGTAATCGGTTCTAAATTGTTATTCACTCTGGATGGTTTCTCTGGATATAATCAAGTTGTTGTGAAGGAGTCAGAAAGAATAAAGACTACCTTTACCACTCCTTGGGGAACTTATTTCTATGTTAGGATTCCTTTTGGCTTAATGAATGCTGGAGAAACTTTTCAAAGAGAAATAGATGTACCATTTGTTGGTCATATCGATGATTTCATTGTTGTTTATCGTGATGATGTAACCGTGTTTTCCAAAAATAGAAATGGTCAGTTGCAACACTTAGAGAAAATGTTGATACGATGTAGAGAGTATGGTATATCATTGAATCCCAAGAATTGCCACTTTGGAGTGTAAAAGGAAAAGTTTCTTGTTCACATTGTATCAGAAAAGAAGGGGTCATGATAGATCCATAGAGAGTGGAAGTCATCAACAAGGTTCTAATTCCAAGAACTAAGAAGGGAATTCAATCCTTCTTTGGACAAATAAACTTTATCAGAAGATTTGTGTCTAACTTTGCTGAGTTGACTATCCCCATTACTAGTATGTTGAAAAAGGACCAAGTTATCAAATGGGAAGAAGCTTCCATTCAAGCTTTCAATGGGATCAAAGAAGCACTAAAGTATGCCCCTATTTTGGAAGCCCAAAATTACAAGAAGCCTTTTCAAGTGTTTTCTTTTGCTTCATAAAAGACCATTACATCTGTTTGTTATAGAAGGATGATGAAGGGGCTACAAGACCAATTGCCTTTTTTAGTAAGGCATTACAGGGAGATGAGTTGAAATACACCATCATGGAGAATCAAGCATTTTCCTTGGTGAAATCAACAAAGGTTTTCAGACCCTACATCTTGAGTTCTAAAGTTTTTGCTTATGTTCCCCACACCATGGTGAAAGACATCTTATCAGAGATGGAGGTCTCAAGCAAAATATGCAGATGGGTGAACAATTTTTAGGAGTATGACATGGATATCCAAACCACAAAATTGGTAAGAGGTTTGGGCCTAGCTAAGCTTATGGCTAAGAGAAATTTGAAAACTATTGAGTAAAATGAAGTAGAAGGTGAAATGGTAGATGTCCTTGAAGAGTTGGTAAGTTCTGAATGGTACAAAGATATAATATTTTATCTCAGACATCTATGTTGCCCTGAATATTTGAGTAAAAATCATAAAAGAGATCTTAAGTTAGCCTCTTATAAATATTTCATTAAAATTTTTGGGTTAGCTTGGAAGAAACCTGAGGGAGTGCTCTTGAGATACATTACTAAAGATGAGGCCCCAAAATAATTGTTGATCTCCATGGAGGAGTCTGTGGGAGAAATTTTGTTGGAAGAGTTACAACACATAAAATTTTGAGGGTTGGTTATTGGTGGCCAACTCTCTTTAAGGATACAACTCTATTGGTAAGAAAATGTGAAAGTCATCAGTGTTTTTCTGGAAGAATGAAGGCTTGAAGATCCCTTCCTTTGCAACCTGTGTCAGTTAAAGCCCCATTCAGAAAATGGGGAATAGATTTCATTGTAGAAATTTTTGATCCTTCTAGTGTTGGTCATAAATGGATTCTTGTAGCCACTGATTATTTCACTAAGTGGGTGGAAGCAATCCCTACCAAAAAGGAAACACACCAAGTTATCATGGAATTCATGTTGAATCAAATCATATGCAAATTCAGAGTGCCACCTAAAATTGTTGCGATAATGTCGTGAGTTTCAGAGCCAAACCTTCAAAGTGGAAATGTGCAAAGAGTATGGGATCAATTTGAGATATGATTCTAACTACAATCTCCAAGGAAATGGACAAGCTGAGTCTAGTAATAAAAACTTGTTGAAGATCATTAGAAGAACCTTTGATCTGAACAAAAATAAGTGAGGTGAGAAAATTAAGTTTTTTGTTTGAGCTGACAGAATCACTATCAAAAGAGCTACTAGTAAAATCCCATTTGAATTGGTATATGGAACTCAAGCTCTATTGCCCCTCTATTTCTAATTGTCTACATTTTATTTTGTTTAACAGATTGAAGACCAAGAAGTTAGTACATATGATGCTCAAATCAATTAGATTATTGAGTTGGATGAAGAAAGAAGGGCATCCCATCAATGGCATGTGAAGTTCAAAGAAATGTTGAAGAAGCTATTTAACAAAAAGGTGACTTCCAGAGCTTTCAAATTTGGGATATTGTAGTTTTATGGGATAGTAGGTATGAAGATAAGGGCAAGCATGTTAAATTTGATGCATTGTGGATGGGCCCTTATTCCATTGATATTCAAATTAGTGAAAATAATTTCTTCCTAAAAGACTTAGATGGGGAACTACTTGAATTTCCTATTAATGGTAGGCATTTAAATAATTTCCTTGATTAATTTCTCAAAATCAAATTAAACTCCATTTATATAGTGTATAGTTCTATGTTCTCATCTACTTTTGTGTTTTTGTTCATTTTGGTCCTTAGTGACCTAGTTTTTCTAGTTTCTCAGTTCATTTTTTGGAGGATGGTTATGGTTTACCTACTCTGTAAGCATATTCTTTGACTCTTTTACATAATGGCCTACTATTTTTTCTTGTGGCACTTGTAGGGAGTGCCCATCCCTGAGTAAGAGCCAATATTGGTGCTCAAATTAGTCTCACCCCGTTTTTCATTGAAATTCCTAATTTTTCAGCCTCTGTCATGTTTTCTATCTCCCAGTTTTGGTGCTTGAAGACTTTGTCCTCCATTTGGTTTCCATGATCACTACCTTCATTGGTCATGGATAACTTAAAGGTCCAAAATTTGTTATTTGTTTCTCTATCCATCTGAAGGAGTCTATAAATTCGGCATAAAAATAATGGTGTTCCTTTCCTTCCATTTTCCGCAGTCACGTGTTGTTTTCCCTATTATTTTTGTCCCAAATACCTATGGAAATGTGATTGGATGTAGCTCAAAGATCATATGTGAGCCTTATAACATTTCCAAAATATCTATCCTTGAAGAAAGATTCATTTCTGGGATCAAAAGTTGATTTCCTACATTTTATGGTTTGACGGGAATATTTTTCCCTGTCAAATTTACTTCTCAGCATAAATGGAAACATGGCCCTTTCTGGTTGGATGCGGTTTGGTAGGGCACTCTAAAACTCTAAGGCTCGCTTTAACCCAAAACTTTTCCATGTGGAGGAACGATGCTCATTTGAAAATTCACCTTTTGGTTTGGCCTTGGAGTTGTGTCGGGGGGACACAGGGAGGATTCCGTTGCTTTCCCTAGACTTAGACAAATTTATCATACAAATGCCCGGTATATAGTTTTGGTGGGCCATGGATATGTGGAGGCCTGAAACTTATTTGAGGATCCTCCTCAGGGTCCCACCTTAACAATTGTGACAAGGAGACATGTGGAGGCTTCCACTAGCTCTACTTTGTACTTAAACTTTTCAAAGAAATTTTCTAAGGCCTGGGACAAGTGGAGGGACTGCGCATGTTTGGGGACCTGCCCCTATGTTTTATTTAGAAAAAGTGCTAGGAGGAAACTTAGAGGTTTCCACTCACTCTACCCTTTGCTTGGACTTTTCAATGGCTGAAGAAAAATGTCTCAAACCATAGACACATGGTGCCTTCCACTAAACCTTCAAAAATTTAAGAGAATCTGCTGGATTGAGACACGTGGAGGCTCCCGCCGACTCCTTTTTTCACCGAGACTTTTCAAAGGCCAAAATGCATTTTTATTGGGCCTAGGGTATGTGGAAGGCTCACACTTTTTTGAGACTTGCATCTATTCTTCTCCATTGTAGTTGCACCAAAGGAAACATGCGAGAAAACTATGATATAAAGTGGAGAAGGGAAGAATCAATGGTTATTGTGAATTTCACTGTTTTTCTGCCATTTTTACTCTAAGACCCCTAGAGATGCAAATACGCACTATTTTTCATCATTATTTGATGAAATTATTTTTGTCTCTATCTCGTAATGTGCCTTTGAATGTATTTGAAACTTAAATTATGAGTCCTAGGATTAATATGTTGATATTTTGAAGTTGGAGTTGCTCAGAACTTGCAAAAATGGGAATTACCAGAGGAGATGGATGTGGGGCATAATTGCAGATGAAAGAGAGGGAAAAGGGATAAAATGATGAAAGTGCAGGTGCAAAAGATGGAAAATGTGTTACCTCGAGAGTGAAAAATATTACCTGTCATGTCCAGTTGTCCAAAGTCTCCAGAAAATGATTAAAAAGGGTATTTCTTGCATGACGTAATCGGAATGATTAAAGGAATTTTTAAAAGTTGTGGAAAGGCATCCTAGTCATTAGTCAAGGGCCAAAGAAATGTGATTAGTTCATAATTAGTCCACCTAGTAGATTTTGGATCTGAATTTTTTAAACATAGATTTCTGAAGAAAATTGGTAACAAACAAAGGTCCCTCGAATATTCTTGTCTTTAGGGGGGAAAATTGAGAGAGAAAATGTATAAATGTAATGAGAATACTCTTGTAAATGGTTGGAGTTTGAATTCCTAAGAGAAAACTTGAGAAATCTGTCCTCGTGAGATACCAAAGGAGAGATAACCTTTTATTTTCTTCTGTGTTAGATTTTATATCATGTCAAGTTGGTTGCATATGTATAGCCATTGACAAGCACTAAGATTTCTCTGGAAGATTTCCCTCCGATGAATCTAAGAAAATTTGAAATTAATTTGTGTCCAACCTCTAAGCAATTTGTGTCTGCTTTGTTTCAGAATGTCGATAAATAGTTTCTTTCATTCCTATTGCAATCTTGCATTGAATTTTTTGTGAAACCACACATGATCTCGTCCCTGTGACAGTCTAATGGTATTTTCAATTTCATTCCAAGGAGATCCTTCATCTTGGATGAGATAAAAAAAAAAAATCAATTCACTGTCATTTATTGATAAAGATTGTCTGTAAGTCTTCAGGTGTACCTTAGGCTTGATTAATTTAAAAATTTGGTGTTTAATTGAGTATTTCAATTCAAGCCTTCGTGTTGGAGTCTCAAATATTATGAGAAAATGTGTTGATCTTGTCCTTCAAAGAAGCACACCTTCTATTTGAAGGAATGTCTTAGATGTTTTGAAGCTTTCTGTTGTTGAAGTTGTTCATTGTTGTGAAGTCCCTTCAAAGATCTGGTATATTCAACTTTATCTTCCTTCATATTCCATTAAAATTATTAAAAAAACCATGAATCCACCTTAAACTACCCCTATTTTCCATGTGTATCAAAAAAGGAACAAAATCTACTTGCTAAAATATGCAGAACAATCAGGATTTCTTAATGTCTTCAGAACCTTAGACTTGTGTGTTGAAAGTATCTCCATCGTTTAGAAGTCACAACTCTTAAGAGTTAAATTATGGAGTATTGAATGTATTTTACGAAGGTTCTCTTTATAGAATTTGTGAAAAATAAGGATATCTCCATCTCCTTAATCAAATAAAGGTTACACTAAGGGTCCTCTCACTCTGGTCAAAGAGGCCTGACCTAAAGCAGTGAGGATAGGTCAAATCCTCTTAAAGGTGTTTTCCATCTCTCCATAAGTTTGAGTAATAAAGGGCCAGTTAAATCTCATCCCTAGCTACAAAATGAAACACAATATGATCTATTTTCTCTAAGATCCATGTCCAATCTATGTTGCTACTCAACTGGAAAGGGAGAACAAATTTGGATACCAACAGACATAGTATGATGATGAATCTATCGATATTTTGTTGCTCACTGGAAAAGTCTTATCAACCAATCAACATTCCAGTTACCTCAAGTTGAGATTATAGATTTGTTCAATAGATCTTGTGCTAGACACATCTCATAAAATATCCAGGTACAAAAATTCCATAACTTTGATGAAGCATTTACCATAGCACGAAAGATTGAAATTAATTCCATTGAAGAAAATAAAATCTAATTGCGAAACAAAAATGCCATGTTTAAGTCAAATGAAGCTTCTTCATCTTCTAATTACAAAAACAATTATTCAAAATCTAAAGGATCTGAAACACGTTAGTTCTCAAATTTTGTCCATCCCATCCATCTAATTAATCCAAACCTTCCTCTAATATTTCTCATGTTCATACTTTTCAACTCGATGGGAACAACAAAAGTACGCTTCAATTTAAGAGCCATATTCTTCATACTTGAAAAAGCTTCTTAATGGAAGATGCATTGCAATACCCAATAAAACCTCGTACTAGTTTCAATCCCATCCATCCTATGCCCACATGGTATAAGGAACATGACTATTGAAATTATCCTTTCACAAAGGCCATAGTGATGGTAATTGTATAAATTTTAAGAACATTGTACAGGAAATGTTAGATAATGGAGATCTCATCCTAGAAAACCTAAACACACCGACAAATAAAAACTTGCATATATTTAAGAATCCATTCCCTAACCATACACCATCATTTAATCAAAGTGGTTACCCTTCAACCAATGAGAGAAATTTCTATGAATTCCACGTTGTTTTTGATATATTATCGTCCATTCCTCAATTTTCACCTACTCTGTCTATCGAGGAAATTCTTGCACGAGCTCCTCTACCCATGGAGAAGAATACCTCTTCCACTCCTTCACCCATAGATGATTATTATTCATCTCCCCCTTAATGTACATAGGAGTCCACAATTTATACAGATTTCATTTTACCATTTACCTCACAACCTATCAAACAATAAATGGTATTAACTCTCCTACCCACAGGAGAATCATCATCACTTTCTCCTCCACCAAAAGATAAATCTACCTCACCCCACCTACCATCTCTCCTACCCATGGGAGATCCTTTAGACATGCCACTACCTATTGGGGAAAATTCCCCATTAGCATTCTAGGATCCCGTTGATCTTGTCTTGGCTCTTTTACCCATAGAGTTTAAGGCTAACCAATTCCCTATCTCATAGACATATTTTACAGGATTTCCACTAAACCAAATGCATCTCCTCTTACAAAAATGTTGTTTTCACGAGTGGTCAATTTCTTGGATTACATTGATAATTACATGCTTTAGGGATGTCTTCGGCTCCCCTTTTTCAAATAAAATGAAAATGTTTCCTACAAAAACCTCCACAATCTATCCAAAGGTATTTCTAGCAACCAGATCGACCCTGACCATTCATGTCAAAATGGATTCTTCTTCGTCACCTTTACCTACATCTAAACCTTTACCCATGACTAAAACCATTCCTATGCATAAGAACCTACCCACACCTACATCTTCGTCCATATCTAGACCCATCACTACCTTGGGTGTTATGCCGACGTTAAGCCTTACCCATCCATCTATCAAATTGGATTTATCCACGTCTTCCCAAACTTGTACCAAAAATTTTCATCCGCTTAAAAAATACCCAACCTTCAGGTCACATACACCAGTCTCACCCACCACACCTTTGTCACCTTTTTCCCTTCCGTCCATCCTAGGACCTCACCCATCAACCTTGGCCAAACAACCCCCTACCCAAGGCAAATCAAAAGCTAAGAAACATACTTATTCATCATGATCCTATGTTACATATAATTAACTGCACAACAAACACCCTCTCCCTAACTTGTACATTTCTTACCACCTATTCCTCCACCAGCTACCATAACCCCAACATTACCTATGTGACTTCAACCAATACATTCCACCCGACCTCCACCAACCACTTCCATCATAACTCTATTGTCCCTATAGGTAACCCGTCCTCTTCCACCATCTGATTTCCCTTCTACATCATGTACTCCCACCTCATATTTACCAAATAAGGTGCAATAAAGACAATAACTACCCTCAAATAGGGTAGTTAAACCAACAACACCATCCATTTCTAGTTCTTCTACCACACCTTTACTCAAGAAGATACCATCAAAACCTAAGACAATACCACCTAACAAACCAATGGTCAAACCTATTCTACATCATAACACACCTCTTCCACCACAATCATCCACACCTTTACTCAAACCCACACTCACTTCCCACCATGTTCCATTGGCAGGGTCCTACACCAACATTTTATGCAACCTCTTAGAGACCTCAGTCATCACATTACTACCACTTAGAACTTACAAACCCTTCAAACCCAAACCAAAAGGGTTCGATGAAACTAATATTTGTGCCTACCATCGTCTGTTAGGAAATGATGTAGAGGGTTATAAGGCTCTCAAAACCATTTTCCTCGAAGTACGTCCTCTTAAAGAAAATTTTGATGATGATGATATTCTTAATTAGGACCCTATTCCATCTTCACTTGTCACCATAAATCCCCACCCAATACTTATTCAACGAACTACATCACCACCTCCACAACCCTTTTATCCACCTCAACAATTAGAGATCAACATGGTCCCAATCAGAGAGTTTTCCAAACCACCAATTAAATGCTAGTGTGCCCTACTCATTTCATGAGATTCTTACCCCACATTAGGTTTTTGTTCATCATGTTATTATACTACTCATGACTTACCTTCTCCATCTACCTCTTTCCCTCCGATTAACATGATCCAAGTTGCCACTCATGCCAAAAAGGAAAAAGGAAAAAAGAAAAACCAACTAGCCCATCAACCAATCCCATGCCCAATATACCATTTGCACCCACACCCAAAATCACCATTCTAGGACCCACATACCCTATTTTTGACGGGGTCACCCATTTTACAATAATAAAACAATTACACCAATCCCCTCTAAAAATGTCTTTATACAATCTTGTCCAAACGTCCAAATCTCATTAACAAGCCCTCATGGAGGTTTTACAATCCATCAAGGTTTTACCTAATTACCCCACACAAGTATCATCTATTATCAGCCCTCACCATGTGGCCTATCTTAAAAAATCATCTCCTTCTTCTACCCCCACACCAACTCATCAAGTAGCTTCCTCATTTTTTTGACAAGGAGATTGTACCTCTATAATCATATGAACTTTATCCCACCCTTTTCATCTCCATCCATATCAATAATATACACGTACAAAATGTTATGATCGATGGTGGTGCTAGAAAAAATATCATCTCCTCCCACTCATACAATCAAATGCGCATCCCTTCAAATTTTATGTAAAATAACCCATTTATGTTGCACTCCTTTAATGATGCCATCACTTCCATCCTTGGCACCATTATTCTTCAAATTCATGTGGGCCCTTGCATTGTCCCGCAATTGTTCTACTTCTTAGAGGGGAGTCCTAGTATAACCTATTTCCTTTTCCAACCTTGGATTCATGTCCTGGTTATGTCCCTTCAACTTTACACCACTATGTAAAATTTGAACATGAAGGACATAACTAGACCATCCCAGCTGACCCGTCACCATTCAAAACTTGTAATATGTTTTACCAACCTAACAATGTCCTTGTACAAGTTAAGGTATCTACCACTACCATCACTTCTCTTTCACCCATAGCCCCATCCACCAATGTTGCCACCACCTCTCCCACACCTAACTCTTCTATTCCTATTTCTTCCGCAGCCTCTACAGCTAGCTCATCTACTTCCCAACCAATCGATAACCCTCCTACTTGATCACCTAGTAATTTATCTATTCCCGCTACCCACATATCTACAACCGATCCCTTAGAGGTTTTTTTTCAATGCCTCACTCTAGGGGAGTACCACCTCTACAATATCAACACATTCCTTACTCCACAAGAGTGTGGTAACCTACGCCAACATCATCATTATGATTATCACATAGGGGAGGTCTTCCCTTATGGTTCTCCCCACATTTACAAAACTTAACGTATGGGGGAATTGATACTTCCACCTATTCACCAAAAACAATCCCAAACACGACCATTTTCATCTGACCTCTAATCTCACAAACAACCTCTGCTTCGCCCACACTTTCCTTCACCACTACAGCCAAACCCATAAAACAGAAGCTGCAGAAAATACATCCTCACATTTCCCTTCTTGTCAAATAAGAACTCCAGTGCTTTCTCTTGGTTTCCTTAATCCTACGCATTGAATATCCCGAATGGATTTCTAACATTGTCCCTATCACAAAAGCAATAGGGAGACTTTTCATTTTCATGGATTTCTATGACCTCAACTTATCTTGCCCCAAAGTTGACTTTCCTCTACCAAGTATTGACCATCTTGTTGATCTCATCACTAGTCATGAGATTTTATCACTCATGGACAGTTTCTTGGGTTATAACAAAATATTACTCACCCCAAAAGATAAACACAAAACCTCCTTCATCACTCCTTGGTGGAACTTCTACTACCGAGTCATGACTTTTTTCCTTAAAAACGCTAATGTTACATAGCCGTGGGCTATGAATTATATCTTCCATGACATAATACATCACATATTGAAGATTACTTAGATGACCTTCTTTCCAAATCCAAACACCAGGCCAAACTCCTTATAGTCCTTAAGGTCATCTTTTACCGCCTCATCAAGTATTGTGTTCACCTTTAACCTAAGAAGTGTGTCCTCACTGTGCTCTTAGGAAAGATCCTTGGTTTCATTATTTATTTCCATGACATGGAAGTCGATCTTGCTAAAATGAAGGCTATTATCAAAATTCCTCCACCTACTAATCTTCACCAACTTTGAATCTTGCAAGGTAAGCTATAATCTATTTGTCAATTTATTTTACAACTTTCCTAATGTTGCTAACCATTTCATCATCTCCTTCAAATGGGATGATGAATGCCACAAATCTTTTGATGCCTTAAAACAATACCTTCTCCAACCACCAGTGCTCATTCTTCCTAAGGATGACCAACCATTTTACCTATACATTTACACTATTAATCGTTCCTTGGATGTCATGATTGCTCATCACAACAAGCAACATAGGGAGCAAGTAGTTTATTACATAAGTTGTACCCTTTTTGACTATGAAATCAGATACACCCATGCCAAAAAATGTACTTAGCCTTAGTTTTTTTCACCACTAAACTTCTTCATTACCAAATTAACCATAAAACCTTTGTCTTCACTAACACTAACCCCTTACATTACATGTATGCCAAACACTACCAACATCAACATGTTGCACATTGGCTCATGGTTCTCGTAGACCTTGACCTCGAATTCATTCATAAAAAATATATCAAAGGCAAAACCATCGCTGACCAACTTGCAGATGCACCCCTCTCTAGAAATCAACCCTCTAACTTTGATTTTTTAGATGAATCCATTGGTACCCTCTCTTTGTATGATACCGTTTACCAGATGACCTTATTATTCGATGGTTCAAAATGTTAGTGTGGGAGTGGTGACGGAGTTATACACATTCCTATTTATGGTGAACCTATGTCATTATCTTTCAAACTATATTTTGATTCCACTAAAAACATTGCTAAATATGAAGTACTCATATTAGGCCTCCAAGCTGCCATCTCATTATATGTTAAATAATTAAATATCTTTGGCAACTCTCAACTGGTTATAAATCAATTCAATGGTATATATCGGTATCGTAATGATATACATCAAAACTATAAACACCATGTTAACATACTTTTAACTACCTTTGATCATTACGAACTTCAAACCACCTACATTCTATTAATAAATTTATGGATACCATGGCATGTATAGCTTGTCAGATACCCACTTCACCTATTGAATCTAAAATCTTTGTCACAATACAAAGGTTGCATCACCTTCTTATTTATTTTGATATGTTAACCTCGTCGGAACCATTACACTTGACACACATGACCTTTGGTATAATTAGTTTACAGAATACCTTTACCTTTTGATTCTGCCTCCTGACCTTACTTGTAATAGATAATGTGCCTTTGTTAAAAGTTTTTCTTGCTATGTCATCATGGGTGGTCTTCTTTATAAATGTAGCTTCGACATTATTCTCTTACGATGCCTTACAAGTTCTAAAATTCCCTACACCATCAAGAAATTTCATGAAAGAATTTGTAGAGGTCACTTTAGTGGCTTAGCTATCGCTAAACGTATCCTTCACCTAGTATATTATTGGCCAACCCCAAACCCCTAATATTCATCACACACCTAGTCATGCCCTATAAGTCACCTGAGACCTTTGGCCTTTCTCTCAATGGGGTTTAGATCTTGTTGGAGAGATTAATCCTCATTCTTCATGATGCCATCAATGGATTATTACCACTACCAAATATTATACTAAATATGTTGAATGTATACCTCTTATCTCTACAAAAAATGAGAAAATATGTGAATTCATTAATCATCACAATATTTGTAGCTTTGGTGCTCCTTATCATCTCATCACTGATAACGGATAAAATTAGTTTTTCGTAACCTTACTACCCTAAAAAAAATGACCAAGAACAATCCAAAAACAAAACCTTGAAGAAAATTCTTATGAAACTATATGATGTTATTGGAAAGGATTGGCATATGCACATTCCTTTCACCTTATGGGCTTATAGTACTAGTAGTCATAATTTGATAGGTGCCACACATTTCTCTTTTTCCATGGTACCAAGGCTATCTTTACTCTCTAAGAATAGATTCCATCTCTCTCGCATCTCACTCCAAGAAATGCTCAACGATGATGACTTTCGCCATGACCATTTTGCACAACTTGAGTTATTAGATTAATGTCATCCTGATGCTCTTGAACATCTCCAAATCTATGAAAAAATTATCAAACGTGCCTATGAAAAATGTGTCCTTGAATGAACCTTCTAAGTTGGAGACCTCGTCCTCAAGGAAAATCAACATGTAACAAACGAAGAGAAAAGTAAACAGGAAAAATTTATCCTAATTGGCTTGGGCCCTATATAGTTACTCATACCTATGGATCAAGTGTTTATCATTTGTCTTCACTCGAAGGTAAACCCAAACTTGAACCCCTGAACACCTTTCATCTTTGATCATTCTATTATTGAATCAAATCCTATATCACCTTCTATCTATTTCAAGCTCATCACTTGAGCACCCTTCACCTTTCATATTACCTATTCTTGGGGTCAATGACTAAACAAGAATCATGTGATTACCTGTCACCTTTCTGCCTTATCTTCAATATGAGTATCTCGGCTCTACTCATGGCATGATTTTCATGGATAATTTTCATATTTTTCAAGATGGAATCCCATGGTTTTTCATCACTCAAAACCATCTTGTTCATAGTTAATCTCTTTGTGCTAGGGTTTTGTCTTCTAAACAAGAGCCTAATCTTCCTCTATAGTCTTTTCCATGACTTAAAAGTCCAAAAACAAAAAATTAAAATGGGATTTAACTCCTTGATTCAAAATTCCATCAATGAGATGACTCCCTCAAAAGGGACGTCTCTTATCTCTATTTCGCCACTATAAATAGACTGCTCCCTCAAAGGATAGTTACACAAAGATAACCATACTACACATAGTCTATCATAAAAGGGACTACCCTTACAAAAACAAAATAAAATATTTAGAAGCTTCCCCCATCCATCAGCTTCATGAATACCTCAAGTAGATAATATACTCATCCCATATAGACTTCCCGCATCGATCAATATATCAAAACAAAAGCCAAAATAAGAAAATGATAACTTTTCTTTCATGGACTTGCTTATTTTTATCTTAGGTATCTTTCCAAGTAGGTATTTTTCTTACACTAGGTTATGCTCAAACAAACCGTATTCACCTCATTTCCTTTTCACCCTTATCTCTTACATGCTCAAGGGAATTGCCATAAAACTGACATTTCGTGATCATGTGAATTTCTTCACCCTTAACATAGTCAATCATGTAATGCCTCTAGGGTCTTATGTTCATAAGCTCCACCTTTGGTATGGTAGACTTGTTATGGTTTTTCCAATTATGCAGATCTTTTGGTCACCTCTTACCCTTCACCTTACTCACTACTTAGTGATTCTCCTATACATGATCAGACCATCAACATCTACATTTTAAGAATTCCTCTTTCACCAATGTCACCATACCTAATTGAAATAAACCCAACCATACCTAAAATGACCTAGACTCAACCATGCCTAACTGACCGAGACTCAATCATCCCTAAAACCAACCCAACCATTCCTATATCTCACCATATTCTTCCCTAGCTTATGGGATAACTACATCGGCCTGAGTCCCCTTTTCACCGGGGATATGTAGGAAACACTCTGAGGGCATTGGGACCTTGGAGGTTACCTCAGCCACTTTTACCCTAACAAATTTTCCCCATTTTTATATTCACATTCTACCGTAGTTTCCATTTTACACAAAGCTTTGAAATTAAACAATCATAAAAACATACATACCTACCATTTTATAACATCACCATACCATACATCATCATTTATTTTCCATAAAAACAACAACTTGGAAATTAAATCAAATGCAACACCATGACCAAACCATGCTTAAATGACCAAGACTCCACCATGACCAACTCACCCATACCCAAAATGCCCTAAACCCAACCATACCTAAAATGACCTAGACTCAACCATACCTAACTGACCTAGACTCAACCATGCCTAAATGACCTAAATTCAATCATGCCTAAATAACCTAAAATCCACCATGCCTAAACTAACCTGAATCAATCATGCCTAAACTAACCTAACTCAATCATGCCTACATAATATCGACTCCATCATGCATAAATTACCTAGTTTCAATCATATACATAATAACAATGGAAATTAAAAACATAGATATATCATCCATCCAATAAAGCATATATATAATTGGAAAAGTCTATGTATCCATACATATGTACACAGGTACAAAATAAATACAAGTATCTCATATACAACCTCACTATCTTTGGCACATACACCAGTATAATAATCAAAATCACAAAAATATCATGTACATCCATGTTATCATCACCACGTAGGCCATTCTATGCCAAAACTGATACACTGAGCTTATATGGTGACTAATCATCACCCCACCTGATATCCATACATGTCTCATATGTCTCCTCCTCTCAGCCTTTTCTAGACCCCCCGTCAACATCTCTCCACCTTATATCTATCTCGATCTCATCTTAGCATGGTCTCATGAATCGGGTTTGGCCTCTGTGAACTCATGGCCTCACTCTGAACCTTTCTCTGGGCTTGCCAACCCCCTGTACTCTCTGAGCTAGGAGTGCAAGAGCTCATCCTCTCACTTGGTGCCTTCTCTACCTTATATTTAGCATAGGAAGTGACATCTATCAATGCACTTGTCGGTGATCCTGGTAATACCGTGCCTCATTTAGGGCATCCTTAAACCTTTCCATCGACACCATCTGAGGTGGTGCCATAGGTCTCATAGTAGTATATGAGCTTTGTCATGCTAGGACTTGCCTCATACCATATAATTGTGTACATTTTCCTCCTCCTTATATCGTGGTACCCTATCCCACTACTCTTTGTGATATGGGACCCCTTTGAGCCTTTAGAGGTTCCTATGTTGTAACTCGAGTATGTAGGGATATAACTTGAGCCTTTATAGTGGCCAATCGGCCTTGTAAACCAGTTACCTTTACCTTTAAGGAGGCTACCTGTCCCCCATCACCATCCCCACCCTATGCGGGCACCTATCCATGTGAAACCTGGGCCTATAGGGCTACTACCTACACCTGTAAAGTGGTAACCTATGCCTCTGACCCTAGATATGCCTCTGTAATACTCCAAGTTATGTTTAAAGGGTGGTCACCGACCCTAAAAGGTATCCCATTGTATTTTGATAGTAGCTAAGGCCAACTACTTTTTTCTTGGTGGTGTCTCCCATAGTAGTGCCGCCCACCACTTCCTCTATCTATCTATAACCATGGCGTCATCAATATTTCTATCCACTTCCTACTCCTCCTGCACTTTATCAAGGCATAGTCGGTGTTGGTATAGACATAGGAATCTCCACGTCATCTCTCCTATACTGTGGGAATAGTGGAGGCACATCCTATGGAAGACCAAACTATCGTTTGAACCTATCTATACGTCTCATCTCGTAATCACTGAAACAACACCAATCTATCCACTTGAGCAGTTGTAACTCCTCCAACTCCTCTTCCATGTGTATGTATAATAGAAATCCAACATAAGGCCTCCAAATAATATCAACCCAAGACAACCCCTCTAGAACTCACTTGTTGTTGTCACCGTAAAAATTCCCCTCTTTTGAAGTCAAATTTTGTGAATTTTGAGTTTGTGCCTTGGAGAAATTAGTGCTTCGAAGTCGTGGGTGCTCGGTTTTAATCTCACCCTTTCTTTTGAAAATTATTTAGTGTTCATAGTTTAAAGTATTTTCTATTTCCCCTTTTGGATGCTTGAAAATATTTTCCCTCATTCGAATGTCATTATTAATCCTTCTCTTTGGTTGTGGATCCCATCGAGCTAGATATTGTGTCCAGTTTCTCCTTCCATGGAGAATAATTTGAAATTCAGTGTAAATGGTGGGGTTTTCCCTTCCGTTTTTATTTTTCCATAGTCATGAATGAAGGGTGTCAAATTTTGTCCCAATGTCCATAGATATGTAGACATATCTTTGATTGGATGCAGCGTGGTGGGTTTAACTTTTAAACTTGTCACTTTTGTTATTTTTGGTAAAAGTGTCAAATTAGCCCTGTGGCCTAAACGATCCTGATTGGCTGAAACAAGTGGTGGTAGAAAGGTGGGACATTTTTGTGTTTTGATGTTTCAAAAGGTCAAAGGTGGAAAGGTGAGTCCTTTTTGTGTTTTGACGCATTATGGCGAAAAGTGGAAAATGTAAAAAGAATGCCTAAGGCCCACAAAGGGAAACGTGGCCATTTTTAAAATATAAAACATAGAGGCGGGTTGTTGGGATACTTGAGGAATTTTACCTTTGTTTCCAAAATGACGTAAATTTTTAAAGTGAAGCGCAACCCCACTGGTGCCTAGGTGAAGTCACGTGTCAATGCCTACATTGAAAAGTTAGAGTGTGAAGGCGGGACATCGGAGCAATTTGGGAATTTTGGTTTTATAAAAAAATATATTTAAAGTATAAAAATGATCCATGAATCCACTGGGTTTTGAGCTTGCATTGAAAATTCAAAGATAAGAGGTAGGTTGGTGGAGAACTCTGAATTTTTGAGATTATTTTTAAAAGAGTTAAAATTATAAAAGTGAGTTGCGAATTCATAGCCACTCAGGTGAAGCCACGTGTCAGAACTATATCCAAAGCAGATGGGTGGGCCAAAATGTTCCAAAGTGCCATTTCTCTAAAAGGCACAAAATATAAAAGTTTTCCTCAAGCCCGCTTCAGTTTAGATCTTTTCCATGTGGATGGCTCATATTTGAAGTTACAAAATAGGTGTAATGGCTGCATTACAAAGCATCATTTTTTTCCACCATTAACACTTCTACAAGAACCAAGAAAATGAATGTAACCATTTTTGAAGATTAGTTAATGGCTTCTTTACACCATTGTTGAGGGTTAGATCCTGACATTCTTGAAATTTTAATAGATTCAAAATAATCAATACATAATTTTTTTCCCTTTCTTCCTCTGCAATTCCTTCTTTCCTTGTTCAAATTTGTGAATCATCCATCTTTGCATGCTAAGAAACTTTTGTTCTTGTTTATATGATTTTTGGAACTTTGTGTCTGTGGAATTATATCTGATTATGAAAGTGAATGATTCTATTCTACATCTCCCTTGCTCAATACGTATAAGGTTATACTCTGCTATCTATATTTCCTAAAAGTATTGTTATGTTCTTCCTCTCTCATCTCCTTAGTTATTCTATTCATTCATATTGATGATCTTTGGGCATAAAACAATTCAAAATATCAGAATCCAGCTTTGAAAACTGTACATTTGCATGTAAGTTTTTACTTGCTTTCAATAAGGGAACCTCTCCCATTAAAGAGGAGGGACTTGCTATCCCTTGACTATGGTTTGTTAAAGTACTATTTAAAAACCCAACAGTTTTTGGTGACTCCTTGGGGATTTCATTTCAAATGAATCCCTTTTCTAAACTAACAACTTCAAGATCATTTTCGGTCTAGAAACTCTACGGTATACACGTGGGAAGAAATATCTCGGGGTAGAAGATTCCCATTTTCAACTTCTAGAACAACAAAACTTCTCTCTTCTTCTAGCAAGAAGGAACAAAGGAACTCATTCTACAAGCACACCTCCTATTAAAGATAGAAATTCCAAGAATAGCATTCCTCAAGAACAACTCAGTCCTAATCTTCGTGCTTTGATACTTGTTGGTGTTTCAGTTCCCCTTCAGTCAATTTTTCCAAAGATGGCAACACCTTTGCCTTGGGGACAATGGGTTGGGCCTCTTGCTCTTCCTCAGCCATTGCATGAGTTACCTAGGGGTAACAGAATTTTTTTCCTAAATTCCAAGGTGATGGGAAAGTACACCTAGATGAACACATTGCAACATTCATTGTTGCATGTGGTATTCTTGGGGTTGACCATGAATATGCCTCTGTCAGGATTTTGTGGAGACATTGCAGGATAATGCTGCTAACTAGTTCTATCATCTTCCTCTTGGGTCAATCACTGATTGGGATAACATGATAACTTAGTTTGAGCAATGTTTCAAACCTACTAAAGATATCAAGAAAGAAAAAATTGAGCCCATGAGAGAATTTGTGGCCAAATTCAACAAGCTCATTCATAAAATTCCACAGAGCACTCATCCTATAGATCAAATCCAAATATGTTTTTTCCTCAATGCTCAGTTACTTGAAGTGAGTTATGCACTAAGGAGAGCTAACCTTGCAACTCTGGATGTTGATCATCATTTGGCTATCAGTGTTGATGATGATTTAATCATGTCTGGTAAGTTGAAAAGAGAACCTTCCAAGTCTAAAGCATCTTCTTCTTCCTCCTCCCCTAAAGCCAATTCTGATTAGTTAGTACAAAGTATCTTAAAAATGATATCATTGCTATCAAGAAACAATTGTGTCAGCATAATCCTTACCAAGATATTCCAAGGAAGAATTTTCAGCCCAGGAACTGTTTTCCTTCTTCTCAGACTAGATTGGCTATTGAAGGCCCACCCATCAAGGTTCCAGTCAATGCAACTTGTGAAGTTCAAGAACTTGATGATGAGGAGTTTAATGAACTCTATGAAGAACCTAAGAAGAGGTTGATGAATAAATGAAGGAGATTGGTGGATCTCAAGTTCATTTCCTTACCACTAAAGGTATGGATGATGAAGATGAATATGATGAAAGAGTAGCAGATATGAATAGTGAGTCATATGTTTTCATGACTCGAGAGAAAACAAATAGAAAAGAAAAAGTGGTGTAGCCTGCTAATAAATCCAAGGAGTTTCCTATAACTATTCCATTGGTTGCAATAAGAGGAGATCCTATTCCCATTGCCTCTACACAAAAGGTGAGAAATGATAATCCTCCCTTTTTTTTTTCTAAAACTTATTTCCCTTCAAATCCTAAAAATGATAAATCAAAAGTCTCACATGTTCCTAGTAGTGATGCCCCATCCACCTCTGGATCTTTTGATATCATTGATCACCTCAAAAAGACAAAATCCAAATTTTAGAGGCAGTGTTTTACCAAACCCATCCAAAAGATTTTGCTAAAATGGTAAAATTTGTCAATTCCAAATCCAAAGCTTCATCCCATAATTCTAAAGGTATTTTTCCCACTCCCACTTTCTCACCTCAACCAATCCTTGTGGGTGCAGTCACTTCCCCTAATGAGAAATTTGAACCATTCTATGTGACTCTCCTCATAGCTGGCCATAAACTTAGTAATTGTGTTATAGACTCAGGAGCATCAGAAAATGTAATGCTTGCAAAAGTAGCTCATGCTTTGGGCTTGACTCTAACATGTACCTTTGGTTCCTGCTATTCCATGGAGAGTAGAAAAGTGCCTTTGGTTGGGAGAATTAAATATACACAAGTAAATTTTGCTTCTTTTCCAAAGAAAAGGGTCTTAGCCACTATTTTGGTAGCTGATATTCCTCCCTCATATGGGATGTTGCTGAGTAGAAATTTTTGTAAGGAGGTAGGAGGTGAAATTTAGATGGATTGGTCACATGCTTTGATCTCGGTCAATGGAAAAATGAAGAAGTTGCTACCTAAGAAACAAATTGAATACATTGTGCAAAATACTGATGATCCAAAAGCACGATACTCTATGTAGATATAGGGCATGGTAACTACATGATCATGTCACAAGATGAGGAAAAACCTCCTAAGGGAGTGATTCATGATCCTAATGGAATTTGGGCTTTGGAATTTGATGGAAGTTACTCTTTAGCTGGTTCTAGGGCTGGTGTGGTGCTAACCTCTCTAGAAGGGAACATTCATCCTTTTTCTTTCAAGCTTTTTTTTGAAAATACAAACAATACAGCTGAATATGAGGCACTCATACTTGGATTGAACATGGCAAAAGAAATGGGAGTGAAGAATCTTTGTGCTCATGGAGATGCAAAGATTATTGTGAAGTAGGTAAGGGATCTTTACCAAGTCAATAATAGGAGATTGAAACATTATAGAAATCTTGTCTGGGATTCCATTGAGTTTCTTGATGCTTTCTCCATTGAAGTTGTGCCAAGAGAAAGGAACACTAGAGATGATTCTCTAGTTGTCTCAGGATCTTTGTTGATTCCTCACCTAGATTTCTCTTAGGATAAATTTACCATTGAAATGATTCATAGGCCCAGTGTACCAGATAATGTAAGCAATTGGTATGTTTTCAATGATGATCAACACTTGCTCTCATTCTTGGAGCTTAAGGACAACTTCAATCAATTATATTTTGAAGGAAGTGAGACTTTTCCTAGAGAGTGTGTATCCTCTAATGAAGAAGATATCAAGGAAGAGATGGATCAAGATGGCTACATCAAATTGAAAGGTAACAAGATCCCTAAAGGGATGGTGATTTTGGAAGATCTGTTTGATAAGCATGATAGGTATGTTAGGAATATCTATGTTGTAGTGTGAACATAGAATATTATGTGAGTGATTATATTATCTAGGATAATATAATGTGTTGTAATAATTAATTACATTATTGTAAATGTAATTATGAGTGGGTGAGTAAATATTGTTATGAGTTATTCATTAAAAACTCATTAACAATATTAGTTTTGTGAGAAAAGAAAATCTCACGTAAAATAAAAATGGAGTTTTTAGGAGTTGTGTGTGGAGATATTTATGGATATTATCTCTCCTTAAATATAGGAACCACCTCTCCTATAGATATGGGTGTAATACTTCCTCTGTAATAGCAAGAATGAAGAGTAAGATTTCAAATTTAATTTATGCAATTATGATATTATATTTTCAAGGTAAATTAATTCTAAAGCTTCCCAAGGATCTCAGCAGTCTTCTGAATGTGAAAAGGTTAATATTGGGAGTCTTGATGAACCCAAGATGGTGAACATTGGAAAATGCTGCACTCAAGAAGAGAAGAAGAAAGTAGTAAATCTACTAAAAAGGTATGTTGATGTTCTTTCTTATTCATATGATGATCTCAAGGCTTTTCAACCAAAGGAGATGCAACACTTTATCCCTCTGAAACCTAGGATCAAACCTTTCAAGAAGAAAAAAAGGCAATACAATCCTAAGGTTGCTGGCACTATTTTTCAAGAGATCCAGAAGTTACTAAAGGAAAAGATTATTTTCCTATACATCATTCAACATGGATTGCCAACATTATTATTGTTAGAAAAAAGAATGGTGAGATTCACATCTGTGTGGATTTCAAGAATTTGAATCAGGCCTCTCTGAAAGAAAACTATCCTCTCCCCATGATGGATCAAGTTTTGCAAGTTTTCATAGGATCTGAGATGTTGTCTATGATTGATGGATTCTATGGTTATAATCAGGTAGAAGTCAGTACCCCATATCAACACAAAACTACTTTTACTAGTCCTTAGGGCACCTTTACCTACAATAGAATGCCTTTTGGTATTATCAATGATGGTACCACCTTTCAGAGGGTAATGGACTTGGATTTTGGAATTCTAAAGGGAAAATGTATTTTTGTGTACCTTGATGATTTGACTATTTTCTCCAAAACAAGGGTAGATCACTTTCAGCATCTTGAAGACATCCTCCATAAATATAGAGAACATGGAATCTCTCTCAATCCTAAGAAGTCTGTTTTTGTGTTATCAAGGAAAGTCTGGGGCATATTGTCTCTAAAGAAGGAATCAAGATATATCTAGAAAGAGTTCAAGTAATCCAGTAGATTCCTCTTCTCACAAGAAAAAAGGGTGTTCACTCTTTCTTTGGTAAGATAAAATTTCTGAGGAATTATGAAGGTAAAGAATCATTTGAAGGTATCAAGAAATCCATTGCTAAAAATCCCATCTTAGCATGTCCTTATTTCAGCAAGGATTTTATCATCTATTGCTATGATACAGAGAGTACCTTGGCTATTGTGTTAACTCATAGGAATTATGAGGATCATGAACTTATAATTATATTCATGAGCTATGTTCTAAAGATCATGAAATGAAATATAATATGATGGAGAAACATGTTTTTGCAAAGTGGTCAAATCACGTGTAGTTTCCCATTTATATTCTTAATTCTCATTATGTTGTTGTTAAACCTAATACAACCATGAAGTCTATTCTTACACAACAGGATTTCGGAACTAAGAGAGGCAATTGGGTAGAAAAATTCTAAGAATATTACCTTGATATCAAGCCAACTAAACTAGTCTAAGGTAAAATTTTATGTGAGATTATTGCTAAAGGAGATGATGCGAGAACTATCCAAAGAAGTAGTTGATGTTCCTATTGTCCTCTTCCTCAGTTCAATAGATGAATGGTATGCTGATATTGCACATTTTATTACTTATGGAGAGTGTCCATCCCACTTGAGTGCCAAGGAATAAATAGCTATTAAGCTAAGGTCTACACAATATGTATTATAGGAGAATGTTTTTCAAGTGAGGCATAGATGGAAGATTCTTGAAATGTATGCATAAAGAGAAACAGAAGAAGTTGTTCTCAGCTTTTCATGATCAGGCTTATGGAAGGCATTTCTCTTCTATTGTCACTACCCATAAAATCCTTCGTGTTGGGTACTATTGGCCTACATTATTTAGAGATGCATCAAAATGGGTAGGTAAGTGTGAATCCTATCAAAATTTTGTTGGGAGACCTAAGTTGGCTGCTTTACCACTAAAACTAGTAGTGATTGATGAGCCTTTTCAATAGTGGGGATTATATTTCATTGGAAATCTTAATCCACCTTCCAGTGTTGGGCATACTCATGTGCTAACTGCTATAGATTACTTCACAAAGTGGGTAGAGGATATTCCAGTCAAAAGCACTACTTCTGAGGTGGTGTGTAATTTCATCAAAGAGAACATCTTGATAAGGTTTGGGGTACCAAACAAGATTGTAACTGATAATGCTTCCAATTTTTCTTCTTTTGAGATGATGGATTTCTACTATGGTTATGGAATCTCCCTTGCTCATTCTTTAGACTACTACCTAAGGGAATGGACAAGAAGAATCAACAAATAAGAATTTGGTAACCATCATTCGAAGCTTGTCAATGACTCTCAAAGGAATTGGCACAAGAAGCTCTATGATGTTCTCTAGAAAGATAGGATTACAACCAAAAGAGCAATTGGGATGTATCCATTTTAGGTGGTTTATGGTGTTAAAGCTCAGATTCTAGTAACAGTGTAATTACCATCCTTACACTTAATGAAGGCTATTGAAGATACAATTTTTACCAGTTCCTTGACAAGAAGATCATGTATCTCCGTAAGATAGATGAAGACAAGATGTAAGTTTTGATAGAATCTCATCTCATCAACTGAAAGTGAAGGGTTTTTTTGACAAGAAGCCTAGACCCAAAGATTTTGAAGTGGTATACATTGTTCTATTGAGGGACAAAAGACATGAACCTTGAGGAAGCCATGGTAAGTTTGATTCTCTTTGGCTTCACCCTTTCAAAATCGAGACACTTTGCTTTGAAGAAAATTATTTCTACTTGGATTATATGGATGAATCTTCTCTCCCACTTTGTTATAGTGGGAATTATTTGAATTTATTCAAGTCCTAGGTGATTAGGCATTCCTTCTGTATATTGTGTATAGTGTTTTGGTTTTTTGCCATTCTTTTGTGTTTTATTTTTGGTCTTTCCTTTTTGGTTTGTTTCTTTTCCCGTTGCATGTTTGTTGTCTTTTGTATTGGTTTTTCCTTTGAATCTATTTTACCAATACATAAGGCAATGGTCTTATCTCCCATATTTTTTAAACAATTCTTGATCTTTCCTTGATTCTTTGTTCCAATTCAAATCATCCCCAGAAAGAGATAGTTATTGTTGCCCTCAAAATTCCCCTATTTTGAAGTCAATTTTTTTGAATTTTGAGTTCGTCCCTCTACGATAGAAAATCAACACATGACCTTCTTCACACCTGACCTCCCAAGTTCATGCTTTGAGATAGATGGTTTTAAATTAAAATGAGAGTGAAAGTGATGGCGATGACCAATCTAATCGAAACCTTATATCTTTGATGCAAAATAACAAGATCTGTGAATATAAGGAAAATAATACTCACCTAACTGAAGTGGTGTGATGGTAGGGTCTCGATATGATATCTACTCGAGACTCTAATCGATGTTTGGTTTAGCCAAAGTTCTATTGATTGGTTATGGAATACATGGAAAGTAGCCTGCACATGCCTCGTATGGGTTTCTAGATAAGGTCATAGAGATTGAGACAATAGATGAAGTGGAGCTGTAATAACTAAGGGTGATTCTCTAGTCTTGTCTAGAATGTCTTAGCTCGATCGATCAACCGCTATACTCAACAATGAAAGCCATGTGATAATATCAGGTGGAAGTGGTGAGGATATGAATACATGTGTGTGTAAGCTAGTGTTGATATCTAACTAAATAAAGGACCATTGGGTTACGGGACCGTGGATCATAACCAAAGACTCATTGAAGCTAAGGCCCTCATATGGGCATGCATCTAATCAAATCCTATTTTCGGGAGTAGTCAAAAATTCATATGCCCGATTAGCAACTATGTTTAAGGTATTTAACTATCTTATTTTCTCTATGTATGTGGAATCAATTTGTATGATAGAAAATCAACACGTGACCTTCTTCGCACCCGACCTCCCGAGGTCATGCCAAAACCACAAGTGTGGAATTGAAATGAGAGTGAAAGTGATGGAAATGGCAAGGATAATCAAGAAACCTTATATCTTCAAACACAATAATAGGATCTATGAATGTAACGCGAATAATTCTCTCCTAACCTGAAGGGTTATGATGGTAGAGTCTCGATATGATAGTTACTCAAAGAATCTAATCGATGTCTAGTTCATTCGAGATTCTATTGATTGGTTTGTAATACATGGAAAGTAGCCTACGGGTGCCTTATATGGGTTTTTAGACAAGGTCACGGAGATTGAGACAAGAGTTGAAGAGGAGTTGCGGTAACTAAGGGTGATTCTTTAGTCTTGTCGAGAAAGTCTTAGCTCGATCGGTGTTATACACAACAATGAAAGTTGTGTGATAATATCAGTGGAAACGGTGAGGATATGAATACATGTGTGTGTAAAGTTTTTTCGATATCTAACTAACTAGAAGTTCCATTGGGTTGCGGGACCTGTGGGTCACAACTAAATACTCGTTGAGGCTGAGGTCCTCATATGGTCATGCATGCAATCAAATCCTATTTCTAGGAGCAATCCAAAATTCATAGGCCTGATTAGCAACTATGTTCAAGGTCTCTAACTATCTTATTTTCTCTGCGTATGTGGCAGGTGTGCATAAGATTGTTAAGTGTAGACTTGTGTCAATGTCAGTTATTAACTCTAGCCCGTTGGGTTGTGGGACCAGAGGATCACAACTGTAGGTATTTTCCTATTACAGACCGTTGATGGTCATGTAAAATGAATTGATTTGTTTTTAGTGAATAAACTATCTATCAAAGGAAATCTAAACTATATTTTTGGTGTTTTCTCAATATATCGGACAAAGGAATGAAAACAAACTAATCTACGAAAATAAATATTTTTGTTCCTTTCTAAATTTTCGAGACAATGCATCGAATCTAATAAATGATTTTAAAATAAATAACCGATCAAATGTAGCTAGCTATCTGTGTAGATGTGGGAATCTAAATCTAAGATCTACTCTAATTCAAATAAAATATCTCCAACCCTACCTCAGAAGTGAAGAACAAATCATGATTCTAAAAGAGCTATTGCTCACCCATAACTTCCCTAGTAATATTGAAGGGAAAATTTCCTATTGATTTGATCTACTTGCAACTATCTGATTAATTGAAATGAATTGTTTCTATACTCTATTTGATATGCAATTGACAATTTGAAAAAAAAAAGAAAACAAATACACAACTCCAACCTGGAAGAGCAAGAGCTTTGGAAAATCAAGTAGTATGAGTATTTGTCCCCTTAGTTCTTTCCATTCTTTCTTTGAGTTTTTTACACGTGAGTCTAAGGGTTTGGGAATGTAAAGAATAGAAAAAGAGGATGGCGCTTGAGTGATGGAAGCTTGGAGACAATTTTGATGTAATGCAGAAGAAGAAAGATAGCACAAGAGATATGAACTTGGATATGCAATTCCTAGCAAGATTATGGCAGCACAACAATGTAAGATACACAAAATTCTCATGCCTTTTTGCTTGAATACAAGCATGGAATATATAGGAATGAAGGATAGAAGGTTACTTCATGTATAAGGAAATCAAGAGGTAGTTCCACTCATTAAATCTATTTAAAAATAGAAGGAACAAGGATAACCGAACAAATGAAGCTATTTTTAGAAAATTCACCTCACGGATGCACTCAAAAAGAAAAATTAAGTGAATCTTCGTATGTAATTTCTCGCATGAAGATTTTAGAAAAAGTGAGCAGGACCATAGCCTTGTGCAGGCGTGGTTTGTGAACTACCACCTAGGTAGGGTGGTGGTCCTGGCACTGAAGGCCAAAAAAGGTATAGAAAGAAGGGGGGAGATGGAAGAATGCAAGGAAAAGATAAGTAATGACATCTAGGCTACAAATATATAATATGAATACATTTTTGGAGCTCGAACACTTTCTTCAAAGGATTTTGTATCATCACTAGGGACTTTACTAACTCGTTTTCTCACCAATGTAACAAATGCAATTTTGAGTGCGTACAAGATCTGGAGAAATTTGTGCTTCAAATTTTTGGGTGCTCGGTTTTAATCTCACCCTTTCACTTGAAAAATATTCACTCTTCATAGTTTAAAGTATTTTATATTTCCCCTTGTGGATGCTTGAAAATATTTTCCTTCATTCGAATGTCGTTTTCAATACCTTTCTTTGGTTGTAGATCGCTTTCAAGACTGATATTGTGTGCGGTTTCTCATTCCATGGAGAACAATTTGAAATCAACATGTTACCTTCTTTACACCCGACCTCCTGAGATCATGTTGAGATAGCCGGTGTGGAATTGAAATGAGAGTGAAAGTGATGGCGATGACCAACCTAATCGAGAAACATTATATCTTTAACTCAAAATAACGGGATCTATGAATCTAAGGAAAATAAGGCTCTCCTAACTTGAAGGGGTGTGATGGTAGGGTCTGATATGATAGCTACTCGAAGAATCCAATTGATGTCTAGTTCAACCAAGATTCTATTGATTGCTTGTGGAATACGTGGAAACTAGCTTGTGGGTGCCTCGTATGGGTTTCCAGACAAGGTCATGGAAATTGAGACAAGAGATGAAGTGGAGCTGCAATAACTAAGGGAGATTCTCTAGTCTTGTCCAAAAGTCTTAGCCTGATTAGCTGTTATACTCAACAATGAAAGCTGTGTGATAATATCAGGTGGAAGTAGTGAGGATATGAATACTTGTGTGCGTAAACTAGTGTCGATATCTAACTGACTAGTAGGCCCATTGGGTTACGGGACCTATGGGTCACAACCAAAGACTCATTGAGGTTGAGGCCCTTGTATGGTCATGCATGCAATCAAATCCTATTTCCAGGAGCATTCCAAAAGTCATAGGCTTGATTAGCAGCTATGTTCAATGTCTCTAACTGTCTTATTTTCTCTGCATATGTGGCATCAATTTGTACAATAGAAAATTAACATGTGACCTTCTTCACACTTGACCTCCTGAGGTCATGTCGAGACCACTTGTGTGTAATTGAAATGAGAGTGAAAGTTATGGAGATGAAAAGGATAATCGAGCAACCTTATATCTTCGACATGTAATAACAGGATCTGTGAATCTAAGGAAAATAATTCTCTCCTAACCTAAAGGGGTGTGATGGTAGGTTATAATATGATAGCTACTCAGAGACTCCAATCGATGTATAGTTCGAGTTAATATTCTATTGATTGGTTGCGGAATATGTGGAAACTAGCCCACAGTGCCTCATATGGGTTTCTAGACAAGGTCATAGAGATTGAGACAAGAGAAGAAGTGGAGTTGCAGTAACTAAGGATGATTCTATGGTATTGTCCATAAATTCTTAGCCTGATTGATACTATATTCAGCAATGAAAGTTGTATGATAATATTAGGTGGAAGCAGTGAGGATATGAATACTGTGTGCATAAACTATTGTCAATATCTAACTCGAATAGCAAGCTTTGTTGGGTTACGGGACCTGTGGGTCATAACCAAAGACAAATTGAGGCTAAGGCCCTCTTATGGTCATGCATGCAATCAAATCCTATTTCTAAGAGTAGTCCAAAAGTCATAAGTCCGATTAGCGGCTATGTTCAAGGTCTCTAACTATTTTATTTTGTTTGCATATGTGGTGGGTGTGCATAACATTGTTAAGCATAGACTTGTGTCAATGTCAGTTATTAACTCTGGCCCATTGGGTTGTGGGACTAGAGGATCACAAATGTAGGTGTTTTCTATTGCGAATCTGTTGATTGTCACGCAAAATGAATTGATTTTTTTTTTTAGTGAGTAAACTATCTATCAAGGGAAATCTAAACAATACTTTTGGTGTTTTCTCAATATATTAGGATAGAGCAATGAAAAAAAAACTAATCTATGAAAATAAATATTTTTTTGCATCTAATCTAATAAAAATTTTAAAACAAATAATTGGCCGATGTAGCTAGCTATCTATGCAGATGAGGGAATCTAAATCTAAGATCTACTCTAATTCAAATAAAATCTCTCCAACCCTACCTCAAAAGTGAATAAAAATCATGACACTGAAAAGAGCTATTGCTCACCCATAACTTCCTAGTAATATTGAAGGGAAAACTTCCTATTGATTTGATCTACTTGCAACTATCTAATTAATTGAAATGAATTGTTTATCTACTCTATTTGATATGTAATTGACAATTTGACAAAACAAAGCAAACAAATACAAAAATCTAACCTAGAAGAGCAAGAGCTTTAGCTAATCACGTAGTATGAGTATTCATCTCCTCGCTTCTTTCCTTTCTTTATTTAAGTGTTCATGTGAGTCCAAGGATTTGGAAATATAAAAAACAACAATAAGAGGATGGCGCTTGAGCGATGGCAACTTGGAGGCAATCTAGACGTAATGTAGGTAGAAGAAAGATAACACAAGAGATCTGAACTTGGCTATGCAATTACTAAGAAGATTATGGTAGCACAATAATGCAAGATACACAAAATTCTCAAGCCTTTTTGCTTAAATACAAGAATGGAATATATAGGAATGAAGGATAGAAGGTTACTTCATTCAAAAGGAAATAAAGAGGTAGTTCCACTCATTAAATATATTTAAAAATAGAAGGAACAAGGAGAACCAAGCAAACAAATCTATTTTTAGCAAATTCGGTTCAGAGACTCCTGAAAAATTAAACTTAACTCGAATATTCGAATGAAATTTCTTGTATCAAGATTCTTAAAAAGCGGGAAGGACCACTTCCCTGTGTAGGGTGGTGGTTTAAGGACTACCACCCAAGGTTGGGTGGTGGTTTGTGAACCACCACCTAGGCAGGCTACGATCCTTGCACCGAAGGTCAAAACAATTACAGAGAGGGGGAAGCTAGAAGAATGTAAGGAAAAGATAAGTAAGGCCATCTAGGCTACAAATATATGATGTGAATAGGTTATTGGAGCTCAAACAACTTCTTGAAAGGATTTTAAATCATCAATGAGGACTTTGATAACCAATTTCCTGCTAATGTAGCATATACAATTTTGGGTGCGTACATATTGCCCCCTCGGAGAAGCGTCTTAGCCATGAAAGAGGCGTAAAATTTAAAGTATGAGTACGGAGTTCCTAAAATGGGGAGTTAGAAGCTATACCTAACATGCCCATGTGTCAAAATATCACCATCCAAACTCCCACTACCTACAAGAGAAAAAGAAGACTCAAGTGCAGATAGATAAAACATTGAAAAATAAACATTAAATTAAAATGACAAGAGGACTTACCATTTGCGTGGGGATGTAGAAATATACTTGCACAATGCTCCAGCCTTGTAAACACATACACTCAAAACAAAGTTAGAAAGATCATATATATATATCAAAACAAATTCATTTTCCAATTCATTTGTGCATTGTTGATTTGGATTGTTTGATTGATTTTGAGCTCTAGATTCATGGTGACTGCATTTTTATGAGAATATAGTCAATACATTCTTTTCAAGATCATGATCATGCCTCCATGAGTGGGAGATTGACCAATGCACTCCCAGGTTAGTTATTTCCTTCTTTGTCTTTTTGTACCCTAAAATTTAAATGTTGAAAACTTCACCTAGGGGGAGATTTTCAAAATTTCTTGTCTTGAATAGGTCTTTAGGGGCGCTTATAGGACATGATTTTTTTTTAGTGAAAATGGTCAATTTTAATGTTTTTGGTCATTTCTAGGGTTAAGGGAATGCTTTGAAAGTTGGTTCAGGACCACTACCCAAGGTATGGTGGTGGTCACAGGACCACCACCCAAGGTAGGGTGGTGGTCCATGAACCATTACCTTGCAATGGGCGGTGGTTCTAGATAGATGGTCAAAACATGCTCAAAACTTAACTTTTTTTGGATTTTTGAGAGTTTACCATGTTTTTGATGAGCTTATTGTGTGATGTGCTTTACTAACTTGCTCTTTTCTCATGTTTTGGTGGATGTAGAAGAAGGTTGAGTACATATGTTGGAGTAAAGAGAGAGTGTGTGATTGTCTCCCTGGGATTCTAGACCGGTTGACCTAGGCTGAGATAGATATTTTATAGTGGTAAGGCATCTGGTGGATAGCCTGGGTGCCCCATGTTGCTTCTGCCAGTCATATTTTGTGTGACCTATTTTCTTACTGGGATGCAGACCAAAACACTCTCTAGTTTCCAGTGTCGTCGAGGGAGTGGACCATCACTCTAGAGCATGTATACCACATTCTTGGTCTAACGATACTTGATAGGAGAATGAAATTAGTGACAGTGGGATCCAAGGCCATGATGACACAGAAGGCCACATACATGGGAGAAACTATTGTCTCTTCTGGCTTGAGGAAGGTAATGAAGGTTTGATCTATTTCTACTGCTTCCATTCCTATCCTTTGAGAGCCATTATGGGTATCTTGTCCTTGAGACTGATCGGGGACAAAGGGGGAGATACACTTTTATACTGTTGGGCCCCCATCATTGCACATATTGAGGCTCATGGCCGTAAGTATGCTTGGGGAGTAGATATTATGGGGACCACATACCATGATTTATACAGAGTCATCAGATTATAGGGACAATACTTGAGCCACCCCACTCTAGTCATGAGTTGGGTTTATGAGTGCTTCATCCCATATGGCAGGGGGTGAAGGTATTAGATCTAGAGGCTATCTAGGAATCTAGATGGACAAATATGTCAGTGCTCTAGACTCTGCATCAGTTATAAGCCTCTCTAACTATATCCGACATGACCCCCACACCCTATCTAAACATGGCATGGATATGGGATGAGGATACCATGACAATGGTAGCTTGCTATTCCATGATCCAACTAGTTGACAGGGCCGGGAGATTGGATATTCACCCCTTTAAACTAGTACCCTAGTAGTTTGGTCTTCCATACTCTGCAATACTTCCTCCAAAGCTGACGCCTATTTACATGGGACCATTCGGAGGCTTAGAGAGGTCCTAGAGGGTATCTTTGTTGGATAGTTGTTACTCCTAGTGTGCCTATTGTTTTTAGGTGCATAGTTCAGATCGACGAGTAGCTGGTGCTCCTTAAGTACCCTTAATTCAGATATGGGTGGCTCTTGCTCATAGTGGGGAGGATGATGAGTAGATTAAATTAGACTCTGACTCTGAGGAGGAGGTAAGAGACAATATATAGGGGAGTTAGGTAGAGATGAGGATGAGAGGGTAGGACCTTTGAAGGAACCGACACCAAAGAGATCCTTCGAGTGGTACGTGGGAAGGCGAGTGTGGAGAGAGAGATGCGGTCTCGAGGAGACCTTTAGAGGAGATGATGAGTCCATGATGAGACAACACCATGCCTTTGGATTTGGGAAGGATCCAATGCAACTAGCATCACCTCACCAGAGCAATAACTGATCCCATATGGATGCTCGGAGACCCAAGTATGTTCAATACTCCTTTCTCTATTCTTGCTATTAATTTTCACATGTTTAGTTTAAAATTTTCTTTTGATTTTCATTCTTTGGTTTCCTCTTAGCTCACTATCTCTTTTTCTTTTATAGCATCCGCACATGAGTGGTGAGAGCTCATTCATCAGGTGTGTGTAGATACCCTATTGATCCCTTCGGGGAATACCTGGGCCGAATTGACTACTTATTTGAGGCATCCCTTATCCGCTACCAATATACCGACGTGTTTTCTCCTATATGGAAGTTCACGCAGACAATGGCCTCCCTTCATACCACAAGAATTAGTTGGGTATGAGATTTTGATCCCCTAATGAAGTGAAGCCACTCTCATAGTGAGGCTACAAGTAGCGAGCACCACCATGAGCACTCACACCATTCAGTCCACTCTCATCACCGTCACAGCTGCAATAGGATCCCTAGATGTGGTCACACACCATCTGAGGGATCCCACAGGATTGATAGGCCATTGAGCCTTTATTGCTTTGATACCATTTTTTTGCACTATATAATTTTTTTGTATGTTTTGGGCTCGTTGCGAGCATTTTGACCATGCCTAGTGCATGATGACATTGTATACAAACTCGATCCACTATGATATATACAGACTCTATTTTTGGTTTGAAATTCTATTATATCCAAGTTGACTCTCTTTGGCTTATCTCTCATGTGTACTCTAGATATTTAGAATTTCCACTTTTCCATGCTTTTCGAATGTATGCAATGGATGTGAAATGATAACAAAATGATTTCTTTTTTTTTTGTATTTCATAATGTTGATATATGATGATGCAAACACAATGTGATTTTAAACTTAGCTTCTTTTGCAATTTTTGGTACTTCGTATTTGTCTTGACAAAACATGATGATATAATGATATGATGAATAGATATGCTTGCCCCACTCCTAACCCCACACAACTAGTAAGATGTGAGGGCTCAACACCAAGAGTTAGAAAGGGTGCAAGCCATGAAGTTTGTTGAATGGCCGTGATGAGAGAAAGATAGAGGTTTAATAGAACCAAATTGGGATGCTACAACCTTACCCTACTCATGCTACCTCATAGTTTAGAATGTGAATTGCTTTGCAGTTTATCTAGACTTGGATCCATAGATGGCCACTTGGTTGACAAAATATGGTTTTAGGGTTTTGAATTCTCTTGGAATTTTAGACATCTAATTCACTTTGTTTCGACTTAAGATTTCACAGTAGTTGATTTAATTGTTTATGAATTTCTTGTTTGTCAAAGAGACTCCCTATACCTTGCTCCATGATACCAGTAGGAACCATGATCTTATAACTATGGAAAAATAATAGGAAAGTAAGGGCATTTCCTTCCTCTCCCAACCCTACATCACTCCTAATAGACACAAGCTCAACACCAAAGGTTAGTAGGGAAAATAAATGTGTAAAATAAAATTTTCTGTTGATTTGCACTTGACTTACTTATTTGAAATTTTTTTAGAATGTCCTTATTTCAAAGGAGATGTATATGGGATAGACGTGACACCATGAAGCTTCTAGAATAGACCATGAACAAAAACATCTATCCTAAGAAGAGACCAAAAGCATAACCAAGTATGCAGGCCTTGGTATGGTTACCATCAAAACTTTGTCTTCTCTTGTTTAGATTGATAAGCGATACAGAGATAGTTGATGATATAGTGAAGATTTGAAGAGACATGATTTGAATGTTTTTCCAATATTTTAGAACTTTTTAGGAATTGCTATAGGAATAAGCTACTTGATCACACTTTTTACAAGATGAATGGACAGATGAAAAATTCAATGTAGATGCAATAATATACTTATGAGAATGTTGATGGATCATGCATATTATCTCTTTAGGTGAAGGGAGTTCATGGATTCACTAAAATCCTCACCTTATAGGGCATGTAAGTGGAACGTTTAATTTTTAAAATCTTCCACCACTTGTATGGACCTAGGCACCTATGTATAAAATTTCCTCCCTTCTTGGTGTGTAATTGAAATGAGAGTGAAAGTTATGGCGATGAAAATGATAATCGAGCAACCTTATATCTTCAACAGGTAATAAAAATATCTGTGAATCCAAGGCAAATAATTCTCTCGAACTTGAAGGGGTGTGATGGTAGGTTCTAATATGATAGCTACTCAGAGACTCTAATCGGTGTATAGTTTAGCTAAGATTCTATTGATTAGTTGCGGAATATGTGGAAACTAGCCCTAGCACAGTGGGTGCCTCATATGGGTTTCCAGAAAAGGTCATAGAGATTGAGACAAGATATGAAGTGGAGTTACATTAACTAAGGACAATTCTATGGTATTGTCTATAAATTATTAGCTTGACATGATACTATATTCAGCAATGAAAGTTGTATGATAATATCGTGGAAGTAGTGAGGATATGAATACCTGTGCATAAACTATTGTCAATATCTAATCGAATAGTAGGCTGTTGGGTTACGGGACCTATCGGTCACAACCTAAGACACATTGAGGCTAAGGCCCTCTTATGGTCATGCATGTAATCAAATCCTATTTCTAGGAGTAGTCCAAAAGTCATAGGTCTGATTAGCAGCTATGTTCAAGGTCTCTAACTGTCTTATTTTCTTTGCGTATGTGGTGATTGTGCATAACATTATCAAGCATAGACTTGTGTCAATGTCGCTTATTAACTCGCCCGTTGGGTTGTGGGACTAGAAGATCACAACTCGTAGGTGTTTTCCTATTGCGGATCTGTTGATTTTCATGCAAAATGATTTGATTTGTTTTTGGTGAGTAAACTATCTATCAAGGGAAATCTAAACTATATCTTTGGTGTTTTCTCAATATATCAAGACAGAGCAATGTAAACAAACTAATCTATGAAAATAAATATTTTTGTGCATCTAATCTAATAAAAAAATTTAAAACAAATAATTGGCCAGATGTAGCTAGCTATCTATGCAGATGTGTGGGAATCTAAATCTAAGATCTACTCTAATTCAAATAAAATCTCTCCAACCCTACCTCAAAAGTGAAGAACAAATCATGACTCTAAAAGAGCTATTGCTCACCCATAACTTCCCTGGTAATATTGAAGGGAAAAATTCCTATTGATTTGATCTACTTGCAACTATCTGATTAATTGAAATGAATTGTTTCTCTACTCTATTTGATATGCAATTGACAATTTGACAAAACAAAGCAAACAAATACAAAAATATAACCCGGAAGAGCAAGAGATTTGGCTAATCATGTAGTATGATTATTCGTCTCCTCGCTTCTTTCCTTTCTTTCTTTGAGTGTTCATGTGAGTCGAGGATTTGGAAATGTAAAAACAAAAATAAGAGGATGGCGCTTGAGCAATGACAGCTTTGAGCTAATCTAGACGTAATTAAGGTAGAAGAAAGATAGCACAAGAGATCTAAATTAGCTATGCAACTCCTAGCAAGATTATGGTAGCACAACAATGCAAGATACACCAAATTCTCATGCCTTTTTTCTTGAATACAAGCATGGAATATTTAGGAATGGAGGATAGAAGGTTACTTCATTCAAAAGGAAATAAAGAGGTAGTTCCACTCATTAAATATATTTAAAAATAGAAGGAACAAGGAGAACCAAGCAAATAGAGCTATTTTTAGTAAATTCGGTCAGAGACGCCTTGAAAAAGTAAAATTGAGTGAATATTCGAATGAAATGTCTCGTATCAAGATTCTAAAAAAGCGGGTAGGACCACACCTGCGCAGGTGGTGGTTTAAGGACTACCACCCAAGGCCGTGTGGTGGTTTGATGAACCACCGCCTAGGCAAGCGGCGATCTTGGCACTAAAGGCCAAAACAAGTACAGAAAGAAGGGGAAGCTAGAAGAATGTAAGGAAAAGATAAGTAAGGCCATCTAGGCTATAAATATATACTTGTGAATAGGTTATTGGAGCTCAAACAACTTCTTGAAAGGATTTTGAATCATCACTGCGGACTTTGATAACCAATTTCCTGCCAATGTAGCATATGCAATTTTGGGTGCGTCCATATTTCCCCCTTGGAGAAGCGTCTTAGCCATGAAAGAGGTGTAAAAAGTAAATTATGAGTATGGAGTTCCTAAAATGGGGAGTTAGAAGCTATACCTAACATGCCCATGTTTCAAAATCTCACAATCCAAACTCCCACTACCCGGGAAGAGAAAAAGAAGACTCAAGTGCAAATAGATAAAACATTAAAAAATAAACATTAAATTAAAATGACAAGAGCACATACCATTTGTGCAGGGATGTAGAAATATACTTGCACCAATGCTCCATCCCAAAGAAACACATACACTCAACAAAAGATAGAAAGATCATATGTATATATCAAAACAAATTCAATTTCCAATTCATTTGTGCATTGTTGATTTGGATTGTTTGATTGATTTGGAGCTCTAGATTCATGGTGACCGTTTTCTATGAGAATACAGTCAATACATTCATGTCAAGATCATGATCATGCCTCCATGAGTGGGAGATTGACCAATGCACTCCTAGGTTAGTTATATCCTTCTTTGTCTCTTTGTACCCTAAAACTTGAAATGTTGAAAAAATCGCATAGGGGGATATTTTCAAAATTTCTTGTCTTGAATAGGTCTTTAGGGGGGCACCTATAGGGCATGCTTTTATTTTAGTGAAAATGGTCAATTTTAATGTTTTTGGTCATTTCTAGGGTTAAGGGCATGTTTTGAAAGTTGGTTCAGGACCACTACCCAAGGCAGGGTGGTGGTCACAGGACCACCACCCAAGGTAGGGTGGTGGTTCATGAACCATTACCTTGCATTGGGCGGTGGTTCTAGATAGAGTGTCAAAACATGCTCAAAACTTAACTTTTTTTGGATTTTTGAGAGTTTACCATGTTTTTGATGAGCTTATTGTGTGATGTGCTTTACTAACTTGCTCTTTTCTCATGTTTTGGTGGATGTAGAAGAAGGTTGAGTACATATGCTGGAGTAGAGAGAGAGAGAGTGCAATTGGCTCCCTGGGATTCTAGATCAGTTGACCCAGGATGAGATAGATCTTTTGTAGTGGTAAGGCATCTGTGGATAGCCCGGGTGCCCCATGTTGCTCCTACCAGTCACATTCTGTGTGACTTATTTTCTTACTAGGATGCAGACCAAAACACTCTCTAGTTTCCAGGTGTCAGAGGGAGTGGACCATCACTCTAGAGCATGTATACCACATTCTTGGTCTACCGATACTTGGTAGGATAATGACATTAGTGACAATGGGATCCAAGGCTGTGATGACACAGAAGGCCACATACATGTGAGACAATATTTTCTCTTATGGCTTGAGGAAGGTAATGAAGGTTTGATCTATTGCTACTCGCTCCCATTCCTATCCTTTGGAGAGCCGTTATGGGTATCTTCTCCTTGATACGATCAGGCACATAGGGGGATATACACTTTTGTACTTTTGGTCCCCCATCATTGCACATATCGAGGCTCATGGCCATAAGTATACTTGGGGAGTAGATATTATGGGGACCACATACCATGATTTATACTGGACTCTGCATTAGACTATAGGGACAGTCCTTGAGCCACCCCACTCTAGTTATGAGTTGGGTTTATGAGAGCTTAATCCCATATGGCAAGGGGGTGCAGGTATTAGATCTAGAGGCTATCTAAGAAGCTAGATGGACAAGTATGTCGCTGTGCTCTAGACTCCGCATCGCTTATAAGCCTCTCTAGCTATATCCGACATGACCCCACACCCTATCAAGACATGACAGGGATATGGGGTGAGGATACCATGACAATGGTAGCTTGCTCTTCCATGAGCCAGCTAGTTGACAGAGCCGGGAGATTGGAGATTCACCCCATTAAACGCGCACTTCTAGTAGTTGGGTCTTCCATACTCTGCCATACTTCCTCCAGTGATGCCTATTTATAGGACCATTCAGGAGGCATGGAGAGAGGTCCTAGAGGGGATCTTTGTTGAATATTTGTTACTTCTGGTGTGCCTATTGTTTTTAGGTGCATATTTTAGGCTCGACGAGTAGCCGGTGCTCCTCATGCGTACCCTTAATTCAGATTGGGGTGGATTCTTCTCATAGTGGGGAGGAGGATGAGCTGATTGACTTAGACTCTGACTCTAAGGAGGAGGTGGGAGATGATATAGAGGGGGAGTTAGGTAGAGATGAGGATGAGGGGGTAGGACCTTTGAAGGGAATTGACACCCGTGAGATCCTTAGGGTGGTACGTGAGGAGGCGAGTGTGGAGAGAGAGACTCTAGTCTCAGAGGAGACCCTTGGAGGAGATGATGAGTCCATGATGGGACAACACCATGCCTTTGGATTTGGGAAGGATCCAACACAACTAGCATCACCTACTATAGCAGCCACTCATCCCATATGGATGCTTAGAGACCAAAGTATGTTCAATACTCCTTTCTCTATTCTTGTTACTAATTTTCACATTTTTAGTTTGTAATTCTCTTTTTATTTTCATTATTTGGTTTCCTCTTTGCTCACTATCTATTTTTATTTTATAGCATCCACACATGAGTGGTGAGAGCTCATTTTCCAGGTGTGTGTATATACCCTATTGATCCCTTTGGGGAAAATCCAGGCTGAATTGGCTGCTGATTTGGGGCATCCCTTATCCGCCACCAATATACCGATGTGTTTTCTCCTATCTCGGAAGGTCACGTAGACGATGGCCTCCCTTCATTCATACCATAGTAGTTGGGTATGAGACTTATGAGCCCCGATGAAGTGAAGCCACTCTCAAAGTGAGGCTACAAGTAGCGGGCATCACCATGAGCACTCACACCATTCAGTCCACTCTCATCACCGTCACACACACAATAATAGGAGCCCTAGATGTGGTCACACACCATCTGAGGGATCTCATAAGGATTGATAGGCAATTGAGCCTTTATTGTTGTGATACCATTTTTTTGCACTGTATAATTTTTTTGTATGTTTTGGGCTCATTGTGAGCATTTTTACCATGCCTAGTGCATGATGACATTGTATATAAACTCGATCCACTATGATATATACAAACTCTAGTTTTGGTTCAAAATTCTAGTATATCCAAGTTGACTCTCTTTGGCTTATCTCTCATGTGTACTCTAGATATTTGGACTTTCCACTTTTCCATCCTTTTCAGAATGTATGCAATGGATGTGAAATGATAAAAAAATGATTTCTTTTTTCTTGTTGTATTTAATAATGCTGATATATGATGATGCAAACACAATGTGATTTTGAACTTAGCTTCTTTTACAAGTTTTGGTACTTCGTATTTGTCTTGAAAAACATGAGGACATAATGATATGATGAATAGATATGCTTGACCCACTCCTAACCCCAAACAACTAGTAAGATGTGAGGGCTTAACACTAAGAGTTAGAAAGGGTGCAATCCATGAAGTTTGTTGAATGTCCATGATGAGAGAAAGACAGAGGTTTAATAGAACCAAATTGAGATGCTACAACCTTACCCTACTCATGCTACCTCAGAGTTTAGAATGTAGATCACTTTGCAGTTTATCTAGACTTAGATCCATAGATGGCCACTTGGTTGACAAAATATGGTTTTAGGGTTTTGAATTCTCTTGGAATTTTAAACATCTAATTCACTTTTTTTGGACTTAAGATTTCACATTTTTTGATTTAATTGTTTATGAATTTCTGGTTTGTCAAAGAGACTCCTTATACCTTGCTCCATGATACCAGTAGGAAGCACGAGCTTATCACTATGGAAAAATCATAGGAATGTAAGGGAATTTCCTTCCTTTCCCAACCCTACATCCTCACTAATAGACACAAGCTCAACAACAAAGGTTAGTAGGGAAAATAAATGTGTAAAATAAAATTTTCTGTTGATTTGCACTTGACTTACTTATTTGAGAAAAATGTTTAGTATGCGTGCCTTGGTATGGTTACCATCAAAACGCGTTGTCTTGTCTTGTTTAGATTGATAAGCGATAAAGAGATAGTTGATGATACGGTGAAGATTTGAAGAGACGTGATTTGAATGTTTTTCCAATATTTCATAACTTTTTAGGAATTGCTATAAGAATAAGCTACTTGATCACACTTTTTACAAGATGAATGGACGATGAAAAATTCAATGTAGATGTAATAATATACTTATGAGAATGTTGATGGATCATGCATATTATCTCTTTAGGTGAAGGGAGTTCATGGATTCACTAAACTCCTCACCTTTAGGGTACACAAATGGAACATGCTATTTCTATAATCTTCCACCACTTGGTATGGACCTAGCCACCTAGGTATAAAATTTCTTCCCTTATTGTGTGTAATTGAAATGCGAGTGAAAGTTATGGTGATGAAAAGGATAATTGAGAAACCTTATTTCTTCGACATGTAATAACATGATCTCGTGAATCTAAGGCAAGTAATTCTCTTCTAACCTAAAGGGGTGTGATGATAGGTTCTAATATGATAGCTACTTGGAGACTCCAATCGATGTATAGTTCAGCTAAGATTCTATTGATTGGTTGCGAGAATATGTGGAGTTGCGGTAGCGTGAGCTAAGGATGATTCTATGAAGTGGAGTTGCAGTAGCTAAGGATGATTCTATGGTATTGTCCATACATTATTAGCCTGATCGGATACTATATTCAGTAATGAAAGTTGTATGATAATATCAGGTGGAAGCAAAGTGAGGATATGAATACCTGTGTGCATAAACTATTGTCAATATATAACCTCAATAGTAGGCCTGCTTGGTTACGGACTGTGGGTCACAACCAAAGACAAATTGAGGCTAAGGCCCTCTTATGGTCATGCGCATGCAATGAAATCCTATTTCTAGGAGTAGTCCAAAAGTCATAGGTCCGATTAGCAGCTATGTTCAAGGTCTCTTACTATCTTATTTTCTTTGCATATGTTGTGAGTGTGCATAACATTATTAAGCATAGACTTGTGTCAATGTCGCTTATTAACTCCGCCCGTTGGGTTGTGGGACTAAAGGATCACAACTGTAGGTGTTTTCCTATTGTGAACTGTTTATTGTCATGCAAAATGAATTGATTTGTTTTTCGTGAGTAAATTATCTATCAAGGGAAATCTAAACTATACTTTTGGTGGTTTCTCAATATATCGGAGACAGAAGGTGAAAACAAACTAATCTATGAAAATAAATATTTTTGTGCATCTAATCTAATAAACAATTTTAAAACAAATAATTGTCCAGATGTAGATAGCTATCTATGCGATGTGGAATCTAAATCTAAGATCTATTCTAATTCAAATAAAATCTCTCCAACCCTACCTCAAAAGTGAAGAAAAATCATGACACTTTGAAAGAGCTATTGCTCACCCATAGCTTCCCGGTAATATTGAAGGAAAAATTCCTATTGATTTGATGTACTTATAACTATCTCGATTAATTGAAATGAAATATTTATCTACTCTATTTGATATGAAATTGAAAACTTGAAAAAACAAAGCAAACAAATACAAAAATATAACATGGAAGAGCAAGAGCTTTGGCTAATCATGTAGTATGAGTATTTGTCTCCTCGTTCTTTCCTTTCTTTCTTTGAGTGTTCATGTGCGTCCAAGGATTTGGAAATGTAAAAAGCAGCAATAAGAGGATGGCACTTGAGCAATGATAGCTTTGAGGCAATCTAGACGTAATGAAGGTAGAAGAAAGATAGCACAAGAGATCTGAACTTGGCTATGCAATTCCTAGCAAGATTATGGTAGCACAATAATGCAAGATACACAAAATTCTCAAGCCCTTTTCTTGAATACAAGCATGGAATATATAGGAATGAAGGATAGAAGGTTACTTCATGCACAAGGAAATCAAGAGGTAGTTCCACTCATTAAATATATTTAAAAATAGAAGGAACAAGGAGAACCAAGAAAACAAAGCTATTTTTAGCAAATTCAGTTTAGAGACACCTCGAAAAATTAAACTTAAGTGAATATTTGAATGAAATTTCTTGTTTCAAGATTCTGAAAAAACCAGGCAGACCGCCGCCCACGCAGGTGGTGGTTTAAGGACTACCACCAAAGGCCGGGTGGTGGTTTGTGAACCATCACTTAGCCGAGATCGGTGATCCCGACATCGAAGGCGAAAACAAGTACAAAAAGAAAGGGGAAGGTAAAATAATGTAAGGAAAAGATAAGTAAGCCCATCTAGGCTACAAATATATACTCCAAATAGGTTATAAGACTCAAACAACTTCTTGAAAGGATTTTCAATCATCACCGAGAACTTTGATAACCAATTTCCCGCCAATGTAGCACATGCAATTTTGGGTGCATACATATTGCCCCCGAGAAGCATCTTAGCCATGAAAGAGGCGTAAAATGTAGAGTCTAAGTATGGAGTTCCTAAAATGGGGAGTTAGAAGCTATACCTAACATGCCCATGTGTCAAAATCTCACCATCCAAACTCCCACTACCTACAAGAGAAAAAGAAGACTCAAGTGCAGATAGATAAAACATCGAAAAATAAACATTAAATTAAAATAACAAGAGGACTTACCATTTGCACAGGATGTAGAAATATACTTGCACCAATGCTCCATCCCTATAAACACATACACTAATCATAAAGTTAGAAAGATCATATGTATATATCAAAATAAATTCATTTTCCAATTCATTTGTGCATTGTTGATTTGGATTGTTTGATTGATTCTGAGTTCTAGATTCATGGTGACCGTTTTTTATGAGAATACAATCAATACATTCTTTTCAAGATCATGATCATGCCTCCATGAGTAGGAGATTGCCCAATGCACTCCCAAGTTAGTTATTTCCTTCTTTGTCTCTTTGTACCTAAAACTTTAAATGTTGAAAAATAACTTAGGGGATATTTTCAAAATTTCTTGTCTTGAATATGTCTTTACGGGGCGCGCTTTATAGGGCATGATTTTATTTTAGTGAAAATGATCAATTTTAATGTTTTGGTCATTTCTAGGGTTAAGGGCATGTTTTGAAAGTTGGTTGTAACCACCGCCTAAGGCATGGTGGTGGTCACAGACCACCAACCAAGGTAGGGTGGTGGTTCATGAACCATTACCTTCAAAGAGCAAAGTGGTTCTAGATAGATTGTCAAAACATGCTAAAAAATTAACTTTTATTTGGATTTTTAAGAGTTTACCATGTTTTTGATGAGCTTATTGTGTAATGTGCTTTAATAACTTACTCTTGTCTCATGTTTTGGTGGATGTAGAAGAAGGTTGAGTACATATGCTTGAGTAGAGAGAGAGAGTGCAATTGTCTCCCTTAGATTCTAGATAAGTTGTCCTAGGCTAAGATAGATCTTTTGTAGTGGTAAGGCATCTGGTGGATAGCCTGGGTACCCCATGTTGCTTCTACCACCATATTCTCGTGTGACCTATTTTCTTACTAGGATGAAGACCAAAACACTTTCTAGTTTCCAGGTGTCAAAGGGGAGTGGACCATCACCTTAGAGGATGTATACCACATTCTTGGTCTCCCAATACTTGGTAGGAGACTGACATTAGTGACAAGTGGGATCCAAGGCCGTGATGACGCAGAAGGCCACATACATTGGAGATAATATTATCTCTTATGGCTTGAGGAAGGTAATGAAGGTTTGATCTATTGTTACTTGCTCCCATTCCTATCCTTTGGAGAGCCATTATGGGTATCTTTTCCTCGATACTGATCAGGGAAAAAGGGGGATATACACTTTTGTACTTTTGGTCCCCCATCATTGCACATATTGAGGCTCATGGCGATCAGTATACTTGGGGAGTAGATATTATGCGGACCACATACCATGATTTATACAAAGTCGTCAGACTATAGGGACAGTCCTTGAGCCACCCCACTCTTGTCATGAGTTGGGTCTATGAGTGCTTCATCCCATATGGCAGAGGGGTGCAGGTATTAGATCTAGAGGCTATATAGGAAGCTAGATGGACAAGTATGTCGCTGCTCCGAGACTCCACATCAGTTATAAGCCTCTCTAACTATATCTCGACATGACCCCACACCCTATCAAGACATGGCAGGGATATGGGGTGAGGAGACCATGACAATGGTAGCTTTCTCTTCCATGAGCCAGCTAGTTGACAGAGCCGGGAGATTGGAGATTCACCCCTTTAACCGGGTACCCTAGTAGTTTGGTCTTCCATACTCTACCATACTTCCTCCAGTGACGCCTATTTACAGGACCATTCAGGAGGCATGGAGAGGTCTTAGAGGGGATCTTTGTTGGATAGTTATTACTCTTGGTGTGCCTATTGTTGTTAGGTGCATAGTTCAGATCAACGAGTAGCTAGTGCTCCTTGAGCACCCTTACTTCAGATTGGGGTGGCTCCTGCTCATAGTGGGGAGGAGGATGAGCCAATGGAATTAGACTCGACTCGAGGGGCGAGGTGGGAGACAATATACGGGGAGTTAGGTAGAGATGAGGATGAGGGGCAGGACCTTCGAAGGGAACTCGACACCTAGGAGATCCTCGAGTGGTACGTGAGGATGCGAGTGTGGAGAGAAAGAATCGGGTCTCGAGGAGACCTTTGGAGGAGATGATGAGTCCATGATGAGACAACACCATGCATTTGGATTTGGGAAGGATCCAATGCAACTAGCATCACCTACTTTAGCAAGAATCGATCCCATATGGATGCTCGAGACCTAAGTATGTTCAATACTCCTTTCTCTATTCTTGTTACTAATTTTCACATGTTTAGTTTAAAATTCTCTTTTTTCATTCTTTTGTTTCCTCTTAGCTCACTATCTCTTTGTCTTTTATAGCATCCACACATGAGTGGTGAGAGCTAATTTTTGGGTGTGTGTATATACCCTATTGATCCCTTCGAGGAAGACCCGTGCATCAATCGACTACCGATTTGGGGCATCCGTTATCTATCAATCGATATACCAACGTGTTTTCTCCTATCCGGAAGGTCACGTAGAAAGTGGACTCCTTCATACCACAAAAGATGGGTATGAGACTTTCGAGCACTGATGAAGTGAAGCCACTCTTAAAGTGAGGCTACAAGTAGTGGGTAGCACCATGAGCACTCAAACCATTCAAATCAACTCTCATCACCGTCACACCCACAATAGGAGTCCTTGATGTGGTCATACACCATCCGAGGGATCCCACATGGATTTATAGGCAATTGAGCCTTTATTGTTGTGATACCATTTTTTTGCACTATATAATTTATTTGTATGTTTTGGGCTCGTAGCGAGCATTTTGACCATGCCTAGTGTATGATGACATTGTATATAAACTCGATCCACTATGATATATATAGACTCTATTTTTGGTTTGAAATTCTATTGTATCCAAGTTGACTCTCTTTGGCTTATCTCTCATGTGTACTCTAGATATTTAGACTTTCCACTTTTCCATGCTTTTCAAATGTATGCAATGGATGTGAAATGTTAACAAAATGATTTCTTTTTTCTTGTATTTAATAATGCTGATATATGATGATGCAAACACAATGTGATTTTGAACTTAGCTTCTTTTACGAGGTTTTGGTACTTCGTATTTGTCCCGATAAAACATGAGGATATAATGATATGATGAATAGATATGCTTTCCCCACTCCTAACCCCACACAATTAGTAAGATGCAAGGGCTTAACACCAAGAGTTAGAAAGGGTGCAAGCCATGAAGTTTGTTAAATGACCATGATGAGAGAAAGACAGAGGTTTAATATAACCAAATTGAGATGCTACAACCTTACCCTACTCATGCTACCTCAGAGTTTAGAATGTGGTTCACTTTGCAGTTTATCTAGACTTAGATCCATAGATGGCCACTTGGTTGACAAAATATGGTTTTAGGGTTTTGAATTCTCTTGGAATTTTAAACATCTACTTCACTTTTTTGGACTTAAGATTTCACAAAGAGTTGATTTAATTGTTTATGAATTTCTGGTTTGTCAAAGAGACTCCTTATACCTTGCTCCATGATACCAAAGTAGGAAGCACGAGCTTATCACTATGGAAAAATCATAGGCAAGTAAGGGAATTTCGTTCCTTTCCCAACCCTACATCAATACTAATAGAAACAAGCTCAACACCAAAGGTTAGTAGGGAAAATAAATGTGTAAAATAAAATTTTCTATTGATTTGCACTTGACTAACTTATTTAAGAAAAAAATTAGAATGTCCTTAATTCAAAGGAGATGTATATGGGATAGATGTGACACCATGAATCTTCTAGAACAGACCATGAACAAAAGACATCTATCCTAAGAAGAGACCAAAAGCATAACCAAGTATGCAGGCCTTGGTATGGTTACCATCAAAACTTTGTCTTGTCTTGTTTAGATTGATAAGCGATACAAGAGATAGTTCATGATACAATGAAGATTTGAAGAGACATGATTTGAATGTTTTTCCAATATTTCAGAAGTTTTTAGGAATTGCTATAAGAATAAGCTCCTTGATCACACTTTTTACAAGATGAATGGACAGATGAAAAATGCAATGTAGATGCAATAATGTACATATGAGAATGTTGATGGATCATGCATAGTATCTCTTTAGGTGAAGGGAGTTCATGGATTCACTAAAATCCTCACCTTATAGGGTACACAAGAGGAACATGCCATTTTTATAATCTTCCACCATTTGGTATGGACCTACCCACATAGTTATAAACTTTCTTCCATTGTTGGTCTTCTTATATATTTAGCTATCGAGTCTTAATACCAAATATCCTTCGTATATCTCACATTTGTACACCTTTTTATTATACTTTCGAGCCATGTGATCAGCATACACACTGTGTCATTGCTCAACATTCAGTCTAGCTTCATCAAGGCTTTCTAATTAGGAGAGATAAGCTTCTCAATAACCCTCCTCTCCTAGGATCCCATGTAGCGAAATGCGGAGGCTAGGTATTTTGACTTCAAGTGGTAAAACTACCTCAGCACCAAATACTAAGGAAAAGGGAGTTGCTCTCATTGGTGTTCTAACTAACATTCAAAGAGGCCCACAAGGCCAGAAAAAGCTTTAGATCCTAATCTCTTTTATTCTCCTTAATAGTTTTGAGAAGGATGGACTTTAAAGTCTTATTGGTAGCCTCAGCTTGTCCATTAGCCTAAGGGTAGTAGAGAGAAGTCATGTGATGACTTATTTTGAACTTTGTACACAACTCACATACCTCATCATTTTTGAAAGATGTGTCATTATCATAAATAATGACCTATGGCACCCCATACCTATAAATGATCTGGTTCAGGATGAACTTAGTGATTATAGATCCAGGGATACTGGTAAGGGGCATCGCCTCTACCCACTTGTTAAAATAATATGTGGCCATGATTATGAAATTATGGCCATCTATTGATGAGGGAGAGAATTTTCCTATCAGATCCAGGGCCCATGTGAAGAAGGGCGATGGAGTTGCGATTGGTTATAAAGCTTGTGCCAGTATGTAAATTTCATGGGAGAACTCTTGAGACTTGTGGCATCTATACACAAACTCTACGACATCATGCTCAAGGGTGGGCCAGAAATAGCCCATCCGATGTATATCTTTGGTAGGGCATGGCCACAAAAGTGGCCACCAAATAACCCACTATGTGGCTCATAAATAATATTTTCAGACTCTTCAAATCGAACACATCTCAATAGCATTCTAACAAATTCCCTATGATAAAGCACTGCTCTAAGATAACACACTTAGCAACAATTACGCATACGCATCTTCTTTGTTGTGACGCTTCCCATTCCGGGGTAATGCGTGTGTTCCATGATGAAATTGATGATTTTTTTGTACCAGGACATACAGAGATAGGGGACATGGTTTCCATGAAATATACGCATTCGTCAAGAAAGTCCAAGTCTACCAAATCACCCCCATCTAATGGATTATCAGCCAACCAATCTATAATGATTTGACCCTTAATAGATTTTTGATTTATGAATGTTAAATAAAACACACCCAACCTTTTTAGACAAGGATCCCTGCATGAGGAATGTTCATAGGTGGTCTGACTTGACGATGACCCTTGTCTCTTGATTGAGCATATAATGTCTTAAGCGCTTGGTTACAAAAACTATGGTGAGGCATTCTTTTTCTTCCTACATGTAGCATGTCTCATAATCGAGTAACGTCTAACTAATAAAGTATACAACCCATTCTTGCTTGTCATCATCCTCTTGAGCCAACATACAGGCTAGCGAAACATCTGTAGCCTATGAATATAAGATCAAAGGTTGATATGACCTTGGTGGCATTATTGTGAGAGGAAACAACAAAAAAAAATTAACTTCCTCGAAGGCCTCATCAAATTCCTCCGTCCAATCAATGTTATAATCTTTATTCAACAAATTATTGATTGGATGAACGGAAAAGGTTAAGTTAGGGATAAACCTTCAGATTGCACTGATTTTCCCAAGAAAAGATCTAATACCAGACTCATCTGATGGCGGAATCATTTCTAACACACCTAGATTTTTGTTGGGTCAACATCGATCCCTCGTGAAGATATAATGTAGCCCAAGAGCTTTCCACTTGTCACACCGAATACACATTTTTCTAGATTTAATGTGACACCATACTCAATCAAGCATGAAAGAATGATACGAAGCACCTCTGGGTGATCGCAGCGCTTCCTAGCCTTGGCCAGCAGGTCATCTACATAGGATTCCACAATTTTATGAATAAGATCATGGAATATGTAGGTCATTTCTCATTGATATGTAGTGCCGATTTCTTAAGACCAAATGGCATGACGACATAACAATAGGTTCCCCAAGGAGTTATAAATGTAGTTTTAGCTTGGTCCTTGGTAGATATTTTGATTTGATTATATCTTAAAAATGCATCCATGAGGTACAACTCATATCTAGTGGTTACATCAACGATAACATCAATGGATGGTAGGGAAAATCATCCTTGGGACAAGCCTTGTTAATGTCCCGAAAGTCTATACAAATACGGATCTTTCCATTCTTTTTGAGGATGGGGACGATGTTAGATACCCATTGTGAATAATCAATGGGCTTGATGAATCCTACCTAGAGAAGCTTCATTACCTCTTCCTTTACCATAAGGGCCACTTTTGGCTTCATAGGTCTTGATTTCTACTTAATTGGTTTGGTGTCTGGTTTAGTGATGAGATTGTGAACTACGATGTGGGGTGTAATCCCTGTCATTTCCTTGTAACTAAATGTGAAGGATTTCTGATGTTCCTTGAGGATTTGGGTATGGATTTATATTTCCTCTAGAGTTAGAGAGACCCTAGTTTTAAGATTTTTGGTTCCTCCTCTGTTCCGATGTTTATATCAATCATTCCCTCAATCAAGGAGGCATTACCCTCCTCAAACTCAGGTGGGGTTGGAGGTAACTCCAAATCCCCTTCTTCTTCTATATCATAAATCTCAAGATCTTTTCCCGGAGAGAGGACTCAATCATTGGATTGCCAAAATAAGAGGAAGAACATGGAATTAGGGAAAAGTCTAACTCCTGACAAGTAAGATGCAACTCCGCCAGAGAATTTAAGTAACTTAAGGTTGATTTTTCATTATCAACGTGGTCTAAAGAATCAACTGGTCCTCGATTCTATGTATGTCACCATTGATGTTATCGGGTGCTTTGTGAATCAAAGATTCAGTGTGGAGTGAAACCATGAAGTTGGTGTCCTCTAAATCACTACTTGGAGTGAAGCGTGAGGTGGAAGTCACTATAGAGTCTGCTAGAAGGGTTTTTTCACGTAGAACTACCTCATTTGATATGAAATAAAACCCTTTGTTAGGACCAACATGGAATTTTTGTAAATTTGTAAGTGTTCGGCCCTAGTGTCATATACCTCGGATATCATATTTATGACTAGCCGTGAATCACTCAAAAGTCTAATATTGAGGACACCCATTCTATTATCTACAATGAGGCCTAGTAAGAGAGCCTCATATTTGGCCCCATTATTTGTGCATTCAAAATTCTATTTGAAATAAAAAGGTAAAACCCTTCCTTCAGGTGAATTAAGCATTACACCTACACCTACACCGAAGTGACACTAGGCCCCATCAAAATGGAGGGTCTAATAATTAATCGGGAAGATGGATGTTGATTCATCCTTTGTAAGTTCTTTTTTTTATCTCGGTTACATCTACCATACAAACTTCATCTATTGGAAGGGAACCAAGCCCCAAAGCATGACCCATACCCATGGAATCAAAGGGGAGAAGGATAGGCAAATCCTTTTCTAATAATTCAACAATCTTTGTTGTAGTTCCTAGCGATACTGTCTCTACAACAACACTCTCATCCTTGACCGCCAAAATACCCTCGATCAAACCTGTAACCTCTAATTCCATCATGGGAACCAACTTTTCTTTTGGTAACATGCTTGCTGGTTTGTTTAACTGGTTGGTGGGAAGCTTGAATTCAAAGTGGACCCTGGATTTTCCTTAAGTTGGCTAGATGTATATCAAAGGGCTTTGGATCACCTTGGGTGACAAAGAATTTCCCTAAATGCAGAATCGACTTCTTGGAATAGGGTGGATGGGATTGCTTTCATGTGGTGGATCCATGGGTGACCAAGGATCATATTATAGTTGGTTTCTCGATCTATAATATAAAACTCAGTAAGCACCATTTTGGGCCCAAGAGTGACTGGTAATACTATGGTTCCAATCAAGGTTGCCTTGAGACTATCATAGCCCCTCAATGTGTTTCATGTTGAGGAGCAATTAGTCTCCCCATATCCTAACTTCTAAAGAAAAGATAAGGGAATATATTAAATACTACCCCATCATCAATCATTACATGCTTCACATAGTTGTTGTAGATCCAAACTTGTAAAAATAAGGTCGGATCACCTCTACGAGCTATTTCAACATCCATAGGCATTTTTCTTATGTCAAATACAAACCCAATATCCCTTTCGGGCTTCCCTGGGGGGAAAATGTCAAATTCTACATGGTTTATCTCATGCCTCTAGTGGTGGGGTAATGTTAGCCAAATGGTCGAGACCAAGTGCTTCCAAGAGAGCAACTCGATGAGCTGGAGAATTCTTCAATAGATCTAAAAAGGAAATGTGTGAAAAGGTCTTGGTTAGATCATTGATCAAGTCATAAGCCCCTACTAGCTTGCTTAGCATGTCATGAACACTATCCAACACAACTGGATAGATTGGAATTGGCTGCGATGAATAGTCTCTGGCTCTTGTTGTAGCATTAATTTGGGGTTTAGCATCTAACTCAACCAAACCTACAATCTTCATTTGTTGACGACCATCCAAAGGAGGTGCCACTTGTGGGTTTGAAAATTTGAGGCTTCATGGTCATGGGTCCCAATTACAATTCCTTTATTCAAACCATTAGGATCGATTCTACCATCCTTTGGATGTGTGGGAAGAGGATCGTTGAAGATTCCCAATGGTGTGTTTTGTGGAGACACCGGTCCCATATAGGTGTTCTGACTAGGTGCAATTGGGTTGGAAAAAAACATGTAGATAAACAACTATGTTTGGTATTGTTACAAGTGCTACAAAAACTTATTACAATCATGACAGGTCCTTGCATCATGCTCACGGACCCTATGAAAACTATAATATAGGTTAGGATCATAATCCCAGGGCCTTTGGTTTGTCCCTTGTGGTCCAAATCCACGGTTGTTGTTTGGTTGTTGACTGTTATAATTAACACTTTGGAACCCTTGCCCCTAGTTCTAAAATTGGTTAGGGTATTGACTAGGGCTTGGGGTTGGCATTTGTCTTTGTGGCTGAGGTTGTTGCTATTGTTGGGGATGATTAAAATCCATAGCATTTACCAAGGGTGAAAAATTGTTGTTTCTCTTATTGTTTCCATTGTTATTGTTATTTGTGTTGTTATTCGTAGCACCTATACCGGTGGGATTAACAATGTTAGGATTTTTGGGTTGATCGATTACTAAGTTAGTTGTGACTCCATGATTCTTTTGAGTAACTCGAGAGTGTTTTGAGTAGAACAACTAACTTCCAATTTTTTTCGTAGGTCTTACGACCACTCGATGAACACTTGGTCGATCCGAAGAGCAACTTCTAGCACCTCTTCATATCTCCTTAATGGGAACTTTTAAACCTCTTCCTTCATCTCCTATTAAGGGAGTGAAGGAAAAAATCACAAAGTTCTGTTTGATCCATGTTTGGAGAACTTGCAGAAGAGTAGAGAACATGTCGCCACCTCTGAATGAAGTGGGCTGCGGATTCATTATGTTCTTGTTTGATATGAAGAAATTCTCTAATTCCTATTCACAACAGCTTGTTCATATCAAAATATTTGATAAAATTTGACACGAGTTGTTTGAATGAGTGTATTGAAGCCTCTGGTATCCTATAATACCAATCGAGAGCAATACCTTCAAGTGTCTTAGGGAAAATTTTTGCAATGACTACATCCCATGGGAGCAGCTCTCAAATGGCTATTACATAAGCCTTGATGTGGGCATTTGGATCACCCTCCCCTTTGAAATTTGGGAGATCAAGAAAGGGTCTCAGGAGCATGACTACCCGAATGGAGAAATCTAGGGGTTCTTTGAGATATTCATAATAAGTCCCCATTGCATACGTTTCCACCATCAAAGACCCTTGTTGGGGAGGTGGGGGCTGCATTGGCTATTGAAATGGGACAACATAGACATTTGGCGGGGTGTATGACATCCCCTACGATTGTCCATATGGACCTAGGTAGGAGTATATGTCCCCTTATGTGGATTTAGAATACATGTGCATATAAGGGGGTTGGTTACTTTGATATGGAGCTGAAGGCACGAAGCCAGGGAATGTTGCTTTTCCAGCTGGTATAGCATTTGAGAACACACTTCCAGCTGGCACCTATTGTAGATATCCATATGTAGCTTGAGGAGGCATACCCAAGGTACCCATCCCAGTTAACAAGTCCCCATGATTTGGAGTATTCATGTATACCGATGGATTCTGTGCGATCGGCACTTGCCCATAGTTCTATGAATAGGAAGGAGCCCATGCTTTCCCAACATATGAATTCTGTGTATTCTGGGAAAGCTCTAACTCCTTAAATTTATCAACCAAAGCTGAAATGACATCACCCATTGACGGGCGATACCTTTCTTAGATGCCTTTGGTTGAACCTTTGGAGGTTGTTGAGGAGAATGGTATCCCACTATGAATTGTTCATGATGTTTCCACCCCTCATTGGTTGTATTGTCAATTGGTGGAGGGGTAACATTATTGTTCTAAAGCAGGACATCACCTTGTCCTTGTAACCTGTTGAAAGATTAGTTCATTTGTTGGAATTTATGCTCACTCCTAAAGATACCGCACTAAATACTCCTCATCGAGATTGGGAGTTGATCGGACTATACAATAATGGCCTATCAAAATAATACTCAAGGAGATGAACTCGATTCACTAGTGAATTTCATATTATTTGAACTTGATTGTTCAAGAGGATAAGTCTGAGTGACTTGATCCAATTATTCGATGTGTACAGAAGAACCAACATTGGTTCCCTGAAGTAGAGGATTTTGAGTGGATGAACGATTGCCTACCCATGTTGAAAGTGAAGGTGACTATTGTGGTATGTTGTATTGGTACTGGTACATGTCAAAACCTAGGATGGGTTGATCAGATTATCATATCCAAACATATTTGGGGGTATAAGAATACCCACAAAATAAAGGATGGATGAAAGTGGAAATGCTTAGAGACTATATCTTCACATCAGGTTCACCAATTTGTATGACAGAAAATCAACACGTGAAATTATTCACACCCAACCTCATGAGGTTGTGCCAAGACAATCAATGTGGAATTGAAATGAGAGAGAAATTGATGGCAATGACAAAGCTAATTGGGAAACCTTATATCTTTGACATCTAATAATAGGATCTGTGAATCTAAGGAAAATAATGCTCTCCTAACCTGAATGGGTGTGATGGTAGGGTCTGATATGATAGCTACTCGGAGACTCCAATAGATGTCTATTTTAGCCAAGATTCTATTGATTGGCTACAAAATACGTGGAAAGTAGCCTACAAGTGCCTCGTATGGGTTTCCAGACAAGGTCATGGAGATTGATACAAGAGATAAATTGGAGGTGCAATAACTAAGGGTGATTGTATGGTCTTGTCTAGAAAGTCTTAGCTTGATCGGCTGCTATATTCAACAATGAAAGCTATTTGATAATATCAGGTGGAAGTGGTGAGGATATGAATACTTGTGTGCATAAACTAGTGTTGATATCTAATCGAATAGTAGGATCATTGGGTTGTGGGACCTGTGGGTCATAACCAAAGACTTTTTAAGGCTGAGGCCCTCATATGGTCATACATGTAATCAAATCCTATTTTCAAGAGCAGTCCAAAAGTCATAGGGTTGATTAACGTACTATGTTCAAGGTCTCTACCGTCTTATTTTCTCTCGCGTATGTGGTATTAATTTGTATGAAAAAATCAACATGTGACCTTCTTTGACCCCGACCTCTCGAGGTCTTACCAAGACAACTGGTGTGGAATTGAAACAAGAGTTAAAGTGATGGAAATAACCAAGCTAATTGGGAAACAATATATCTTCGACATGTAATAATAGGATCTATGAATCTCGGAAAACAATGCTCTCCTATTTTGAAGGGTCATCGTGGTAGGGTCTTATATGATAGTTACTCAAAGACTCCAATCGATGTTTATTTTAGCCAATATTATATTGATTGGTTGCATAATACATGGAAAGTAGCTTGCAGGTGCCTCATATGGGTTTCCAAATAAGGTCATCGAAATTGAGACAAGAGATGAACTTAAGTTGTAGTAACTAAGGGTGATTCTCTAGTCTTTTCAAAAGTCTTAGCCTAATCAGCTGCTATACTCAACAATGAAAGTTGTGTGATAATATCAGGTGGAAGCGGTGAGGATATGAATACATGTGTGTGTAAACTAGTTTTGATATCTAACTAACTAGAATTCCCATTGGGTTGTGGGACCTGTGGGTCACAACCAAAGACGCGATGAGGTGAGGCCCTTACATGTTCATACATGCAATCAAATCCTATTTGTAGGAGCATTCCAAAAGTCATAGGCCTGATTAGCAGCTATGTTCAAGGTCTCTAACTTTCTTATTTTCTCTGCGTATGTGGTGGGTGTGCATAAGATTGTTAAGTGCAGACTTGTGTCAATGTCAGTTATTAACTCTGGCCCGTTGGGTTGTGGGACTAGAGGATTGCAACTATAGGTCTTTTCCTGTTGTGGACCATTGATGGTCATGCAAAATGAATTTATTTATTTTTAGTGAATAAACTATCTATCGAGGGAAATCTAAACTATATTTTTGGTGTTTTCTCAAAATATCAGACAAAGAAATGAAAACAAACTAATCTATGAAAATAAATATTTTTATACTTTTTCAATTTTTTAGACAATGCCTCTAATGTAATAAATGATTTTAAAACAAATAATTGGTCATATCTAGCTAGCTATCTATGCAGATGTGGGAATCTAAATCTAAGATCTAATCTAATTCAAATAAAATATCTCCAACCCTACCTTAGAAGTGAAGAACAAATCATGACTCTAAAAGAGCTATTGCTCACCCACAACTTCCCTGGTAATATTGAAGGGAAAAATTCCTATTGATTTGATCTACTTGCAACTATTTGATTAATTGAAATGAAATGTTTCTCTACTCTATTTGATATGAAATTAACAATTTCAAAAAAAAGCAAATAAATACACAAATCCAACTCCTGGAAGAGCATGGAAATTCTAGTAGTATCGATTCTCCCCTCAATTCTTTCCTTTCTTTCTTTGAGTTTTCATGTGAGTTTTCATTTGAGTTTGGGAATAAAAAGAATAAAAGCAAGAGGATGGTGCTTGAGTGATGGTAGCTTGGAAGCAATCTAGACATAATATAGGTAGAAGAAAGATATCACAAGAGATTTGAACTTGGCTATGCAATTTCTAGCAAGATTATGGCAGCACAAAAATGTAAGATACACAAAATTCTCAGCCTTTTTGCTTGAATACAAGCATGGAATATATATGAATGAAGGATAGAAGGTTACTTCATGTATAAGGAAATTAAGAGGCAGTTCCACTCATTAAATCTATTCAAAAATAGAAGGAACAAGGAGAACTAATAAAATGAAGCTCTTTTTAGCAAATTTGGCTCAAGGACACGCTCAAAAAGAAAAATTAAGTGATTCGTCACATGTAATTTCTCACATGAAGATTTTAGAAAAAGTGAGCAAGACTCCACCTTGTGCGGTAATAGTTTCAGGACCACTACCTTGCGTAGGGTGGCAGTTTATGACCACCGCCCAAGGAAAGTCGGTGGTTTGTGAACCATCACCTAGGTAGGGCGGCGGTCCCTGCACTTTGAAGGCCAAAATAAGCACATAAAGAAGGGGGAAGCTGTAAGAATGCAAAGAAAATATAAGTAAGGCCATCTAGGCTACACATATATAAGTACAAATAGGTTTTGGATCTCGAACACCTTCTTGAAAGGATTTTGAATCATCACTAGGGACTTTTATAACCATTTTCCCACCAATGTAGCACATGTAATTTTGAGTGTGTACAAAGACTTGGAGAAATTTTTTCTTCAATGTCGTGGGTGATCAATTTTAATCTCACCCTTTCACTTAAAAATTCTTCAGTCTTCATATTTTGAAGTATTTTCTATTTCCCCTTTCGGATGCTTGAAAATATTTTCCTTCATTTGAATGTCATTTTCAATCATTCTCTGTGGTTTTGGATCGCGACGAGCCGGATATTTTGTGCGCTTCCTCATTCCATGGAGAACAAGTTGAAATTTGGGCATAAATGGTAGGGTTTTCTCTTCTATTTTTATTTTTCCATAGTCATGAATGACGGGCATCAAATTCTATCCGACATCTGCGCAGATACGTGGACATCTCTCGATTAGATGCGTTGTGGCGGGTTTATCTTGTAAAATTGTTGCTTTTGTTATTTTTGCAAAAGTGTCAAATTGGCCCCGTGGCCCGAAGGATCCTGATTGGTTGAGACAAGAAGTGGTGGAAAGGTAGGCCCTTTTTGTGTTTTGATGCTTTGAAAGGTCAAAGGCGAAAGGTGGGTCCTTTTTGTGTTTTGAGGCATTATGGTGAAAGGCGTAAATGTAAAAAGAATGCCTAAGGCCCGCAAAGGGACACATGGCCATTTTTAAATTCAAAAGTGGAGAGGCGGGTTGTCGGGACACTTTAGGAATTTTACCTTTGTTTCCAAAAGGGCATAAAGTTATAAAGTGAAGTGCAACCTGCTGGCACCTGGTGAAGCCACGTGTCAATGCCTCGTGTTGAAATTTCGAGTGGGAAGGTGGGCCATCGAGAGAAATTTGGGAATTTTGGTTTTATTTCCAAAAAGAGAGTTAAAGTATGAAAATGATCCATGACTCAGCTGGGGTTTTGAGCCCATGTTGAAAAGTAAAAGTGGAGAGGCAAGTCAAGAGAGAACCTTTAGTTTTCAAGATTTTTATTGAAAAGAGTTAAAATTATAAAAGTGAGTCGCAACTTCATCACCACTCAAGAAAAGACACATGTCAAAAATATATCAGAAGTAGATGGGTGGGCCGAAATGTTCTGAAGTGCCATTTCTCTAAAAGGCATAGAATATAAAAATTTTCCTTGGGCTCGCTTCATTTTATATCTTTTCCACATGGACAACTCATATTTGAAGTTACAAAATAGGTTTAATGGCTGCATTACAGAGCATCATTTTTTCCACCATTAACACTTCTGCAAGAACCAAGAAACTAAATGTAACTATTTTTGAAGATTATTTAATGGCTTCTCTACGCCATTGTTGAGGGTTGGATCCTGGCATTCTTGAAATTGTAATAGATTCAAAAATAATCAATACAAAAGTTTTTCCCTTTCTTCCTCTGCAATTCCTTCCTTGTTTAAATTTGTGAATCATCCATCTTTGCATGCTAAGAAACTTTGTGTTCTTGTTTATATGATTTCTGGAACTTTGTGTCTGTGGAATTATATCTGTATGAAAGTGAATGATTCTATTTTACATCTCCCTTGCTCAATACATATAAGGTTATACTCTGCTATCTATATTTCCTGAAATTATTGTTATGTTCTTCCTCTCTCATCTCCTTAGTTCTTCTATTATTTCATATTGATGATCTTTGGGCATAAAACACTTCAAAATATCAAGAACACACACTTTGAAAGTTATACATTTATATATAAGTTTTGTTGATTGCTTTAAGTAAGGGAACCTCTCCCATTAAAGAGGAGGGAATATTTGTCCCCTGTTTGGTTTGTTAAAGTACAATTTAAAAACCCAACACTTGTAATGTGTAACATCATGTGTGGCCCTTGTCACCTTATGTTTTCCACCAAGTGGTACCCATTACCTGTAACTAACCCTTAATAAGCCACCCCCGAACCAATAATGTCAAGGCAAAGCAAATGGACACACACATACACTATTCTCATATGCCCAATAGTGTAGAAGGAATGTGCATCACAAGTTAAACCTCTGCAGCCTCCCATAGACCCACATCTCTCTATACAACTACACCAAGAATGCTAGTGCCCAAGAAAAATGGACTAACTCATCCATCATGTCTTTGAGAACCCCCATCAGTGCTAGTGAGAATATCCCACCCTCCACATCTGGAAAGGAAAAACAACATACCACCTCCATTAGCAAAACCACTAGGTTCTCCGAAGGATGGGCCGCATACATCTCTCCATAACTGAGGCTCACACTATGGTACCTCAATTCACCCATCACCTCCCCAAAATATCCACTATCGCCTCCTCCGATGCCCGTGAAATAATGTAATATATCGGCTCCCCAACTATTGGTAGTTGTAGGATCTTGTATACATCCTCCAGGGTGATAGTAATCTCACCCGTCAGTAGGTGAAAATTATTGGTCACTAAGTCCCATATATCGATGAGTGCAACCATCAAAATCATATCTCAAGCTATACACCTATAGCATCAGATCCCACTCAATCTAAAATCCCTCACATGCCTCCACTCCTCTGTATTCACACTTGGTCGTATCACTATCAATAGAGGTGGTACTTGTATCCCGCATCCACATCTCGGTCCCTAGTTTGCATCCAACAAACCACAAAATTGTTACAACCTTCACTTATCTATTAACCCCCAGAGACATACCCAACCACACCAATCCTACTCACCCCATTTTATCTAATTCACCTACTTTTCTCTTACCCCATTGTAATCATGACTCACCATTCTAAAAACATCATTTCACCTACTTACCTATCCTTTACTTCAATGCTAACATTCTACCCCCATCTCTCTACATGTACCCTCCCTTCTCCCCTTTCACCTATTTTTCTTTCCCACCTAACCTTTCTTACCCCTATTTCTCATCCACCCTAATCAAATCAGTCACCCTAACCGTCATCGATTATCCTTAATCGACATCATATTAATTTAACCAATGTCATTCAACTAAGACTAGACTGATCCTCGACTAAATAAAACCAATGTTAGCAACCCTTAGACCGACATCGGTCTTTGTCGCAATACCCAAATTGAAACCCCTTGTCTTCCAAAATCCCTAAAAACAACCTACACACCTACTCTACCCTACCCAAACCTAACCTAACTTCATTCCCACCCCTATTTACGCTATATTGGACCTTCCCCCCCTCATTTCATTCATTTTACCTAAAATTCAAAATAAAACTCCCACCCAATTTTTTTATCCAAACTAATTTCAACACACTACTTTCAACCAAAAGAATGGAATCGGATCGATTCCTACCTCATCTTGGTGTTGTTTATGTGGCGGTATGTCCGGTCACCGCACCGGTGGCCCACCCGAACCCTCTCCCACCTCTTCCATGACAAAAATCTACCTTGAATCTCCCCAAATCCAATCACTTGAACTGATCTCGTAGACCCACCAATCGAATGCCAATCACCCGCTATGAGGCTTGCCAACTCAACTCTTTGCCTCATCATGTATATTTCAAAAATTCATTGCTCCTTTGTCATTTTCTACAAATAGCAAATGATAAATGATTTCGTAAAAAGTGGAATTTTCCTTTTTTAACCCTAACTCAACATGACCAATGTCGGTCATACCAAACCAATGTTGGTTACTTTATAACCGGCATCGGTCACCTGCCATTACCATTTTCACCCCATTTTTCCCATTTTTACCTCAACTCATTATTTCCAAATACCCTTTGACCTTACCCACACTTATTGCAACCTACCTACAAGCCCAAACTACCCCTACATTTCCTTAATTACATCTAAGGATTTGTTATTTTACCTATACCTTGGCCTTACCCATGTCATGACCTATTTACCTAGACCTGGCCTAATTTGTGTGACCATTGACCTTGTGTACTCGTTATACCTTTTGATGCCATTACCTATGTTGTTTTAGCCTAAACACCATACCTTTCCCTTGCCCATGCCATGACCTATTTACCTGACCTGACCTACTTGTTGTGATCATTGACCTTGTGTACTCACTATACCTTGTGATGTTGTTACCCATGTTGTTTGGCCTAATTACCTTACCTAGCCTATTTTTGTGTCGTTTATCCCTTTTTCTCTTGTTTGTTCAAATACTGGTATTTCCATTCATTCTTTCTCTATGTTACTCATCTCCCAACTATTTCTTGGCTTCATTTTCCAAAAAGATACATGTTTTCCTTCTCACCTTCCCTGAAACCCTTTCCATTCAACCTTTGAGACCTCGCTTATTCCCTACAACTACATTCAACATCTCTAAGGTCTTCTATATAGCTGTAAAGAATATTAAAACCTCCCTTTCTACGTTTAGTCCTTTTCCATAGTGACCAAGATTTACCACACCTTGATTGACATCCGTCATCCCCATACTATCATCAGTCATAGTGACAATAACCCAAGCCATATTAGTCGACCAAAACCCATCCCAAAATCTTACAAAATCCCTACCAAACTCCATTCAAACCTTCTTGACCCCTTTTCCTACACCTATTAATCCTAGACACACTCTCTTCAGTTCCTGTGAAGTTATAAAAGGCTTGAACACCTATTTCTGACCTTCTGTGATTTTCTACAATGACCAATATTGGTCACCCTTGACCGGCATCGGTATACCTACACTAATTTTGGACTTTATAACTAGTAATCCTTCCTATAACCATGACCTAATAACCTTCACCCAAATAACCCAAAACCACCCAAAACATAATCCAACCTCAATTAGATCTAATTTTTTATTGGAATATTCAACTTAATCTAATATATTGTTGATAACTTGAGATACCAAAATCAACTTGTTAGCAATAGGACCTCTATTTCTTACATTTTTGTTCATTTATTTGATAACCAATGGATTTATAACCATATAGGAAGTATCAAACTTCCTAGATCTAGCATACACTAGGTATTCCACTGATATATATTGTTTAATATTCTTCTTTTGGTCTTGTTTTGTATTCACAGGTAGTTCCTCCTAGAAAAAAAGGAAGTTCTTGCAATTAGAATTGGATTGAGAAATCAGAATGTGTGCATTCTACCTTCCACTTTCATTTCACATGTATTTCTCCTCACCTTTACATGATCTATTTTTCTCATATGTACATAAATTATTGGTGAAACATTGAGGTTATACCTAAGGATGATCCCAAAAATCTAAGTGGCTAAATTGAAGTGACAAAGCCTTAGCTCTTCTTTGTATGTTTATTTCTCTTAACTTTTTATTCTACATTAAATCATTTGAAAACCCCAATTCTTTTTGGAAATAATTTTATGCTATGTTCATATAACAAGAGGACATGATAGAGCATGAGTTGAAAAGTGAAGTACTAAGATTAAATCCTAGTGAATTCAGAAACCTAGATGTATTCTTCTTGAAGTTTTCCACACTAAATTATTGTTAAAAGAATGTAATGTGGAGAAGAATGATTCACACTTGATCTTGTTGATTCTCTCTAATATATGTCCCGAATACTCTATCTTCATGTCAACTTTTCACAATATGAAAGCCACTCTATGAATTTCTTGAATATGCCCTCATTTGATAGTTTTTCATCTTAACTCATTCTAGAATAGGAAAAACTAATTCAAATGGGGTGTCTCAAATCCAAGTCACATGCCCTTGTAGTAAGTACTAGTAAGGGAAAAAAGAATGAAAAGAAGAAAAATAAAATGGACTAAACTAATAAGAAAACCAATACTAACCAAATCTAACATGAATGCTTCATATTCTAATCATAAAACAAAGAAATACAAGTGTAAGTGTTTATATTACAAGAATATTGGTCCTAAAGAGAATAAATTTATGAGAAATTTTTTTATCACCTTACTCATTCACTTGAGAATAATCATATAGGTGTTCATGAGTCTATCAAACAAAATGGTCCAAAATCTAATTCTTCAATTACAAGATAGTCAAAATTTGATAAGAATAAAGGAAATGACCTTTTAGCTAGAGTTTCTCCATCATTAATGTAGATTATAGATTCTGGTGCCTCACACCACACATCTTCTTTGCATGTTGAGTTCTCTAATATCGAACCATGTCACATGTTTCAAATCAAGTTGTCTAATGACACCAAAAATTTGGTTTCTAGTAATGGATCAATAGAGATGGATGGAGGAACATTTAACCAAGTGTTTTTGTTCCCGAGCTCTCTACTAATCTCCTATCGTTTTACCAAATTACACACCTTGGTGAAGGAATGAAGTGGAATTTGGTCCTAACTCGGTGATTATACATGATCTTCACAATGACACTATATTAGATGAGGGAAATTCAAATAAACATTCAAATTTTTATACCTTATCCCACTTTACTTTGTATTGTACACCCACTACCTTTCTCACTCATGCAGATGAGGTTAGTAAGCTATGTCATGAGAATTTTAGCCATCTAAAATTTCTTTACCTTGAATAATTGAGCCAAAAACAAATTGTCAATGGGTTACCCCACGTCATAATTTCTAAGGGTCTTTGTGAGGGTAGTGCCCTTGGGAAGCACCCTAAAAATATTTTTGACAAAGGAAAATCCCAGAGAGCTACTCATCTTTTGGATCTTATTCATAGTGACATATATGTCCCTTTCCCATCTCCTTTGTTTACTATATATCTTCATATATTAACCTTCATTGATGACTTTTAATGTTACGCTTTGGTTTAGTTTCTTAAGATTAAGTCTAAATTTTTTGATCATTTTTTAGAATTTAAGGCTCTTGTTGAGAAACAAGCAAAATGGTCTATCAAGGTTCTTTGAACTGATAATGGAGGTGAGTATGTGAACAATATATTCAAAGATTTTTGTACTTCTGAATGTATTTCTTTACAACATATAGTTTTTTACATCCCTTTGAAAAATGGAGTTACGGAAAGAAAGAAAATAATACTTAAGGAGATGGCAACTTGTAGGGTGCACTTAAAGTCCCTTTCTCCAAATAATTGGGCCAAAGTATTGAATTGTGCTTATTACATTCAAAATCATGTTCTAAATAAGGAACTAAGAGGGATGACACCATTTGAAGTGTAGTTTGGATGAAATCCTTATGTTGAACACTTTTGAGTCTTTGGATCCAAGGCTATGGCCCAAATTCCCAAAAAGATCACAAGAATTGGGAAACATAGTCCAAACATTATATCTTTACAGGGTATCTAATTGCATGAAGGGATTTTTTTTTGCATCCTACTACTCATGAGATTTATATCAAGATAAGAGTGAGATTTTATCAATCGTATTCGAATTCTACTTCTCTACCCTTTAAGGTCCTTACGATTCTGATTCTAAATATGACTCTTTTGATGATAATGTTCTTGAGCATGATCCTCCTCTATTTTACCCTCATGTTCCTCCTAACCTTCATGATTTGGAGTCTTGTGATTCTAACAATAGTGTTGATTAGAACCTTTTTCCTTCTCACTCAAGTGATGAATATTTCAACTCTTATATTGATCCTCATTGTCCTAATTGGGTTAGGAAAAATTTACAGAGTGATGGAGAGTGGATGGGATATTCTTCATATAAGAGACAAAATCTCTTATATTTTTTGGATGTCACTTTTTTCCATCTCCACTTCCGACCCTCATTATTTCTTGGAGGCTTTTGGTATTCCTAAGTGGGATTATATCATGGATGAGGAATATTCCTAACGCATGAAGAATGATACTTGGGACCTCACCCATATTCTCAAAGGAATAAAAATTGTTCAATGTAAGTGGGTATTCCAAATAAATTATGGTGCATATGGAGACGTTGAAAATTTTAAAGCTTGACTAATAGCTAAGGGTATATCCTAGGTAGGTGCGGTTGATTACTTAGAAAAATATCTCACGGTTACGAATATGAATTCTATAAAACAAAACCTTACCATATATGTTGTGAAATAAATGTACGTTAATAGTGTCTTCCTTCTTAGGGACGTAGAGGAATAAATATACATGAAACAACCTCTGGGTTATTTCCACGATTCCTCTCTCATTTGTAAGTTAAATAAGTCCCTCTATGGTCTTAAACAATCCCCTCAAGATTGGTATGCCAAGATGGACTCTTTTCTACTTGCATCAAGGTTCACTCGGTGTCACTCTGACCTAAATGTTTACATTTTGTGGCAAGATGACTCTATACTCATTCTTTTTTTGTATGTTGATCACTTTTTGATCATGGGTAGCTCTTCTTATATCATTGATACTATGAATATTTCCTTATCCAATAAGTTTTCTATGTAGTGTGAAGATTTCCTTATCCAATAAGTTTTCTTTGTGTGACTTCGATTGCTTTATAACTTTTTGGGATTCAAATTTATAAACATTACTTAGGAATTATAATTTTGTAGACTAAGTACTCCCTTAATTTTATTTCTTAGTTTTATATGTCTAATTGTAAGCCTTCTGTTGTACCTTTCCTTTTTTTTTGGTTATGTTGGTTTCAGATTGCTCTACTCCTCAAGTTAATGGTACCCTTTATCGACAAATCTTTGGAGAGATTTATTTACCTTACTCACATGCATCTATATATTTTATGTGTTATTATGATCATGTTTATATTCATGTAGGATCCACATTAGTTACATTATAAAGTATAAAATCATATCCTTCATGATGTTCATGGTACTTACATAGATGGCATCCACTATCTAGGAGGAGTAGATATTGAATTATTTGGATATACTTATTCTAATGGGTTTGGTGGTATATATCATCATAAATATACCTCAAGATACATTTTTTCTTTCTTCGGGTCTTATTAGTTTGTCTAGCAAGAACATAACTCAATTGTTATATATTCTACAAAGATAGAGTATAAAAACTTTGTTAAAACCACCAAAAAGTTGTTTAGCTATAGGGTATCTTGACGAGTTTGGCATTCACTATTATATTCCTACTATCATCTATTATTATAACATGAGTACCATCTCGATTTTCAAAAATATACTTTCGCATCAAGATAGGAAGCACATCAAGATACATATGTACTTCATTCGACTTGATTCGTATACAACATCATTGACTTGCATTACTATCGGGCTTCGATATGGTTGCAAACATTTTCACCAATCCCTTCACTAAGGAATAGTATCTTCACTTGCATTAACCTCTTTGGTTGAGGTCCGATGTATCCTCCCATCCTCTTTGGGATTTTTAGTCCTCTTCTTCTCTTATAAAATATGTTGTTTGTACGTGGGTAACTCATTAGACCTAGTTATCGGGACCAATTTGATGCACCTTTATTAGTTTTTTTAGGGGATTATTTTATCCCTTATAAGAGTATGTTTTCCTTAGGTATTTTTCCTCGATTACTTGAGATGCTTATTGTACATGAATATCTCATTAGGCCTAATTTCTGGGACTCATATTTCTCCTGTTATTATTTTTATAGATAGATGTTGGTTTTACATGGGTGCCTTATCTACTATTTAGTTGTTAGGATGCATTGACACATATTTCTTACTTTTCTAGGGGATTTCTCTTTCAGTTTAGACTTTCCATGACCTCTACCCTAGCTTTTATAAAGGGGGGTGTTGTTGTATATGACTTATCTCATCATCACTTAACATATTGTCCACCTCATGTGGTTAATCATCTCACTTAGTGAGAATAGATCATTAGGGTTAGTTAGAGTTTTGTACATGTGTTATGCATATGATTTTTACAACACTCATTTATGTACCTCTTATTTTTAATCTATGAGCATTCCGGACACACCAATGTCTTTCTATGCTTGATTTTCCTTGTGATTTGTTCTCTTTTTGTCTACATTAAGTGTTCTTATCACCATTGGAAGTGTAACCCTCTTCGATGTGCATGAGGTTCCATATTGATCCTCATAGAACAATAAGATATTATAAGCATCGTAAGTGGTCTCTCTAACTTTGGAATAACAAGATTAGGGAAATGTCTTATTAATCACTTCATCTAACTCTTTCCTAATGAAGATGAGCCACTACCTGAAATCATACTTAACCTCTAATGTATTTAAAAGGGCATAAAAAGGAAAAGGCTTCCTAAACCATAGAGGTATGTTACTTCCTAGATTATAAATTATTTCACTTGTGATGGGAAATAAAGTGTATTAGTTGGGTATTGAATGAGACTTCTAATTCTCTTGAAACATGGGAAGATAAATCCAAATATCAAAGTTATCTTTTTTGAGGTTTTTGTTTGATTCCATATGCACCATTTCCATCAAATATATTCAAGGAAAATCCTCAATTAAGCACCGTGGTCTAAATCAACTAATTTATAAGCATCATTTTATAAATAAACCAAGAGGGGAGAAGGTATGTGAATCCTTCATGGGAAAAGTTTGGAAAAGATAAAATGAAGGTCATTTATTTCCTCTTCCACCCCTCAAGTTGCTTTAGCAGTTGATGAAACTCCACACCAATCTATTTTTGAACCTATAAAATAAAAGAATGAAGAAGTAGGACCAATTTATTAGATAAAGGAAATATTGATTAAATATCCAGATGACAAAAATGGGATTATTTTCCCATAATACTTTAGGAAAAGGACATGAGCATAGGCATCCTCTCAAACATTATAAAAAAGAAATATAAATCATGTTCTAACATATGAAAGAGCTTCCCAAATCATGGAATAATTAGCCCACACTAAGACACATGAAAATTCAAAACCTAGATCTCCATCTCTATAAATAGAGGATAAATCTCCAAAAATAAATAGAAAATCTCTGTAAATGGAAGATACATCTCTAAAAATTAAAAAATCGGATCTCTAGAAATAAATGAACCAACTCTAGAATTGGAGAAGCAAACTCTAGAAAATATAAGGTGGAGCTCCGAAAATGGAAAGGACCACTTCAGCAATCAAGGAACAAGCTCTAGAAATTACACAAGAACAATATAAGGAATAAGAATAAGTCCCTTCTTTTTCTAAAAAAATATTTTCTATTCCAAAAGGGAAGGGACCATTTATTTATGAGGAAACTGCTAGTCCTTCCTCCGATAATGAAGAAAAAGAGGAACAAAGATAACTTCAACATGTAATCATGATATCAAGAGATGAAGCCATCATCATAGAAAAAAGTAAGAAATTGAGATGTTAAAGAAAAAAATTAAAAGGTATGGAAGAAGTTAACTCTTTTGTGAAAAATTAACTTTAGTAGATAAATTATCACAATATACATAAATAAAAGACCATTTTTGAATTGATTTTAGAATTTTTAGATTTAATAAAATAAAAATATATTGGGCTACAATCTTGACAAAATTAACTGATGAATGGACTAAAGTTTGTGTAGAAAACAATAAAAAGTCCTTACTGAAAATAATATGTTAAATAGAAAGAAGATTCTAGTCACGAATCAAAAATGAAATTAGAGTCTAATCTTAGAATTATTTTCAAATTAGTCTAGAAATGTCTACCCCACAGAAGGCCAACTTCATTTAATAGCCTATTTATTTAGGAACAATTCTATTTTTCACACCTGATGAGATTATGTTATGGCCTACCTCATGAAGCACTTGATGTAAATAAATTTTATGGATGCCTACAAAACCAGTGCTAAGGAAAATAAAAATATTCTCTATGAACTCTTTTTTGTAACATGCTTCCTAATACACCATATTTCATGCTCAATTTATATGTGGGATAATTTTAATTAAAAGGATTCTGATCCTTGTTGTACACTTAAATTTTATGGTATAGAAACACTAATGATTTAATGAATAGGGTAATTAACATTGGGTTTTTCATTAGGCCTCAACATTAAAGTGCATAACATATGAGGAGAAACTTCAGACCTTACTATTACCATCTTTCAATTATTCATATCTAGCATAGATTATGGAGGAATGCATTAAAAAATTAATCTCTTATAGTAGGGAAAATTATGGGGAAGCTCACACTACATGAAATGTAATATGGGAAAAATTTAAAATTCTATTAAAACTGAGGAAGGAAATCTCTCTATGAAATCTCTCATGGAGTATGAGAAGATAAAGAAAAATGTGCAAATCATTCATAATCTAACACATGAAGAAAATGATGAATGAATGGGGATGAAGAATAGACCACCTTTAGTTCTCATTCCTATGGAATCATGGAAAAATACTGCACTACATCATGTTGAACAATTTAAAGAATGGGTAGAATTGGTCTATGAACACATGTTTTCCAATATTATAACTTTAAAAATATATTTATATTAGTATGAATAATTCAATATGGCATAAAGGCTTGACCAACGGTTAATGCAACACTATTTTTAAAGAGGAATTGTAAAATTTAAGGTGTACGAGATATGATGAGTCCATAGATTGACCCATTAAATAAAAATATTTAATACTTTTGCTTCCAAACACATTGATTAATGCATGGGATGGTTGGAATTGATTAGGTCAAAGTAGGAAATAATGCATTATATCCTTGTTGAATATTATCCACTAAGGATTATGGATTTTTCTAACTAATTAACTTAAAGAGATGTGTGGTGATGTGTAAAATGTAATGAATTCATGGTATCCTATAGTACTTAGTGTCACATTCTAGATTGACACGATGTCCTCCACCATGAGGATCAATTAAAGAAGTTAATTAAAACTAGAAACAAGGAACCCATTTCCTAGCACTCTTTTATGAATTGTAACAAACTTCTAAAAATATCCTCATATCCATCCTCATAGATTATTGGGTGTTTGTTGGAGGTATGAGATATAAAATTTTAGTCTTGAATGATTTGACATTATAGATATTGTGTAGTAGGTAGGAGATAGACATATGTAATAGAAAGTATCTATTGTAAGTCATTTTTCAGTTATTTGTAAGAAACTCTTTTTGATTAATAAAGGCTATAAGTATGAGAAAATTGTGTTGGAAAAAAATACTAGGAAGATAAAGGATGCACTTGACCAAGGACATGTATTTATGTGTTTTTATTTATGTTCATACTTTCTTACAATATTGAATTCTAAATGTTTTTATAACAACTATCACACGTATTACAATATTGTAGTTGGAATACCTTTTATTTCACTAGATTTTGTTTAAATATTAATTTAAATTATTACAAATTTCCTTTCAAAATAATTTCAATTCCTACAAGATTTATTTATGAGTAATCTCAATTCCTCTATGTCTTGTTTTAGAGTAGTTTCATTTTGCAAAAGTATTTTCCTTCTACACGTTGATTTTAGTAGATTAATTTTTTTTTAGTTTTGAATAGATTAGAATATGTTACTTTTAGTAGTTAGTTAAATAAAATTAGTGACCCAACAAAATAATAAAAAAATCCCCAAAAAAAAACAAATACCACTACCCATTATATATTCCTTTTCTTCTCTTCATACTACCTTCGGCACATCGTTGGTCAAAATGAAACCAGTTACAAGTTAGTTGATTAAACGATTGAAATTCACACCAACCAATCAAAATATATTTTTGAGCCTTGGGAATATCCCCCTACCCATATGTATGGTCAATGGGAAAAATGGTTCATTAAGAGGTGGGGAGTTGGCCTAGTTTTTCGTGAAATAATTTTTCATGTTACAAATTATCTGTTTCCATCAATGCTCATGGGGCTACATCCATCCTTCTTGTGTATGGTGAGGGTCCCATTATTCAATATAAACTATCTAATCCTATATTAATGTTGTGTGGTTGGTCAGTAGGTCAGGATCACATAGGCACACTTCATTGAACATGTGGCACAATTCTTGTATGGGGTAAAAAGGAGGAATTTGCAATGATGAAGGGTGAAGGTGATAAATTAGGAAAAGAATGGTTATTTTTATGAGTAGGAAATATAAGATTTAACACAAAATAGTGAGAGTATTTTAACATTCAATTAGAGGAAGGTAAAAATGTAAGCCTTTAGTGATACTAACAAATTAAAGACATAGTTCTCAGATTCATCTATCAAGGATGCACATTTCCTTCTTGATAAATATACTTGGAAAGTGTGGAAAAGAGAAAAATAGAGGATTACATGAGAAAGGTAAATGGAATAAATGTATAATTTATTTCTTGTGTTGGTGATACAAAGCTCAACACCCAAACCACTATCCATAATTTCTACCAAGAACTAAAATTTCATGATCTTTTTGAAAGGAGAATCCATCCTAATTTATAGCATTGTGAATGAGAACATTCATGTTCTCATTCAACTTCTGACTTTACATCTTCTTAGAAGATGATAAATAACTTCCTTTTTGATAAATCAAAGGGAATTTTATAATACAACTTTAAAAATTCACTTAAGTGAATGAGACAAAATACCATGATTGTGTATAATGAAGAATTAGAAACGGGCGAGAGAAAAAAGAGGGAGAAATATATAAGAAGGAAGGAGTTGACATATCTAACACTTATGTCACTCACATACATCTAAATTGAGTAATCTCTCCTGTAAGATTACCCAAATCATCAAGCAATTAACATAATTTCTTCTAAAACATCTTCCTAAGATGTTCTAATCACTCCTAATTTCTTCTAAACATTTCCTAAATTCTTCTAAGGAATTATCAAAGATGTAACTATGCACTATTGCATGCCTATTGATGTTACGGCTTCACCTATCACACTAATGTGTGTCTTTTAATATTAGTACATTCCACGCTAGCACAAGCATTCTAATGTTTTTTCTATCATTTTAATGCTAGCGTGACCCTTTTCACACCCATGCTTATGATTTTGATGCTAGCGCATGCCCTATTATACATAACTAACAAAGCAATTCCCATGCTCATGTTTTAACGCTAACATGGCCCTTCATGCTAGTGCATGTGAGGCTACACTAGCACGTTGACATGTCTATACTAGCGTTAACCCAAAAATTTCCCCTAGCCGTAAAAGTAATAAATGCAATAAAAAATCAAATATTTTATGTTACATACTAGGATACTAGTTGCTTGAACCCTCCCAAACTTTCAAACTCGATCATCATGATTTATGCGGTATAGAATTTGTGAAATATCTCTTAAATGTTAGAAAAATATCTCACAATAGAGCAAGTTATAATAGAAAATAATAGGTCACGATGGATTTTACCCCTCCCACCTTTTATTTATACCCTCCAAGCCCTATTTCTTAATTTTTATCACCTCCAGGGCCGGATAACTAATTTTTTTTTTATATTCTTGTTTTCACTTGATAACATTCCTTTACAATGACTATTTTTAGTAAATGATCATTTATCTAACATTTTCATCTCATTGGGACATTATTTTTCTTCCCAAAGACCTCTTTTCCCTGGGGCATATTTTTGCTTCCCGAAGACCTTCTCTTTTCCCTAGGGCATAGTTTTACTACCCAAGAATTTTTTTCAAAGTACCATGTATACCATCATTCTCGTTATATTATTTTCTTCCAAAATTTTCAAAACTCATTAAAAATCCAAAAAAATTGTAAAATTCAAAAAATACAAAAACCCCATCGAAAATTCATAAATAGCATTCACGCATCTGAATCATTTACATGACATAATGTCATCGAACATTAAATTTTTTTCCTACAAAACATATTTCTTTTGTCCTCACTTGTTCTCGCACACAACTTGTAGATCATTTTGATCTAGCTCTATTAACAAAGATGACTTTCCTACTATGTCTACCCTTCCTTTCACATCTAGTTTCTTGGGGCATTTTCATCAAACATGGATGCTTTTTCATAGGACCCTTGTGTCCTCTATGTATTCACCTTGTATGTATCCTTGTTTGGGGTGCCATTTTTAACCCTTGTCATTAACTTGAACATTTGGGAACTACAGTTAGATAACAAAAATATTGGTGCAATTGTCTTGAACGTTGTTTATTTGAGTACATTTTTTTGTGTTTGTTTCTCTATTGATCTAATTTTTACTTTATCATATAGCATTATGTTATGTATTCTACATTGTGTCAAACCTTGAATGTTCATATTTAATAAAGAACTGATGAAATAGATCATATAGAAAAATGATAAGAATTTTTTTTATTTCTAAGACAACTGATATGTTGTAATCTTCATATAGGAGCTTTCTTCCTATCCAATTTTTTTCATCACCATTTTATTCTATCACTTTTTTTGTAATACCACCTAGGGAAATAGAGATTATATTTATTCCCCCTACCCCCATTATTTCTTCTATCTGTTGAAACACTAGATTTTCTTTCCCGCTCACTTACATTACATGCTCGCCCTACTAGGCTTGTTTTGAATCTTCATTTTTCTTCTTCATTTTCGATCGCCAATCGACCTCTTTCATCACCCCATCGACACTCAAAGGGGAATCCTTCATTCTAATAATTTTTCTTCCATTCCTTCAAAATTTACTTTTCTAGTAATTGTCTACTATCTTTGAAGTGGCATCACTTGCATTACACCACCCTAAAGAGGGGAAAATGTAGACACCTAAAATCTACCTACGTAGTTTTAATACTAAAATTGTATTAATTGTCCTCTTTCCCATCATTTCCATTATAATTAGTGATTTCCCGCTAATTATTTAATTTTCCCTCCATTTTGGTCAGTTAAAAACACTTCATTAATTAACTATCCTTTCCTAATTTTGGATGCCAATTAACGACACTTCATTAGTTATAATCCTGTATAATCAATTAATTAATTATTATTAGTTAATTAAGCCTTTATAACCTTGCATTTAATCAATAAACTATCTTATTAATTAAATACCCATTATAAGTCATCTCAATCCCACCTATTTTCCTCTAAATCATCTATAAATAGATTTTTAATCTTATAAAATCCTATTAATTAATCCTAGTTGATTAATTAAATCATCTCCAACTCACATGAGTTGTTAATTCTACATAATTATTTCTAATCATACTTATCTCTTCTAATCATGCTTCATTTTTGTCCCACATTCATTAGGATTGTAGCTTCTCCCAAATTGGAAAGTTATATAAAAACCTAGTACCTCCTTTCCAAAGCTTCCACCTTTATAGCTTTTACACCACACTTTGAATAGTGATTACTATAGGTATATTGATAGAGCATTCTCCATTTTTGGAATAGATTCTTCATCTTTGCATCCATTTCTCTCATAGTTGAGTAGTAAAGGAAGATCCAAACATGGCCTTGTAGCCATTTTGGTGAGATCCTTTCCTCACTTTAGAGACAACATACAAATTGATTGCTTATGATCTAAATAGGCTCATATTAATTAGCAATCATACATTACAAATCACATCCAATTCCAAGGGATGGCTTTGCATTAGATGTTTAATTTCATTTTGATGCATTAGAAGTTATTTCCTTTAAAGCTTTATCATTGATTTTATTATTAGATTAGCTTGGTTTTGAAGCTACCTAATGTTAGCTTCATTTAATTATATTAATTAGTTTAGTATGTATACATTTGGCATGCCATGTGGGACTTCATTTTGTCATACACTTATTTTCAATTTTTTGTAGTTTAGTTTCATTTTTGCTTTATTAACCCTCTTTTAAGAACTTATTGATAAATATTGTATTTCTTAACTTATTTTGTTAAGTTTGCATGTGTTGAGTGTTCCTTGTAGGTATAAGGGAGGTGAGGTGCTACCAAATTTGAAGTTAATCAGCAAATATTTGAGCTTTTTGACATTATTTTTTCAAAATCCCATGTTTTTTAAGTTGCACAGGTGCCTTACATTAGTGTTTGAACCCTTGCATCAGTGTTGAAAGGCTTGCACTACTATTAATATGTTTACACTACTTTTAATATTCTTGTGTTACCATTTCTAGGATTATGTTATCATTCTCTCGTATTTTTAGCCTCTGTGTATCTCACATGTTACCGTTAAACTAGCCCTACATTAGCGTCTCTCTACCTATGCTAGCATTAAAATATTTTCCTTTTCTCTCTACATAGAGAATTACCTTCTGCTATTGTTGTTTTCCCTGTGTCAGCATTGGTAGGCTTGTGCTACCATTTCTAGGATTGTGCTACTATTGATAGCCTTGTGTTACTATTAAAAGGCTTTCACTAGTGTTCTGTGTAAATTTTTCTCTCGTATTTCAAGGAATTCCAAAATATAATTTTAGTGTTTACTGTAATTTTGTAGGTTTTGTGTTAATTTTTTTTTATAACATGTCTAATGATTTAATGAAATGTTGTATTTCCATGCTTTACTTGAGTTATGCCAAAGTTTGTGTATGCTCTTATCTTACACCTTTGGTGATCTTGAGAATCAAAATTAGATTTAGTCTTATTTTTATAACATTTGGATTAACTTGGATTTTTAATTATTCATTTTTTTCCCTTAAGGTAATTAATCTTTCATAAAGAATTTTAATGATCATTTGAATTAAAGTTTTCCATTTCTTTCTAGTTGGATTATTTTTGTGTATGCTCTTCTTTGTGTTTTTGGATGATCTTTATAATCAAACACAACCTTTAATATTCTTTCATAATATTGTGGATTTATTGGAAAACTACTAACTCTTGAGTGTAGGACCTAATTGGCTTGTCAAACAATCAAGATCTAAACAAATACTAACTACAGTTTGTTTCAAGTTGTCAATGGTGTACTAAACCACATTTTTATTCAAAATAAAAAGCACACCACTATTGAAAACATTATATGTGAAGGTTCGAGATAATGGTTAAAAATTGTCCACTTTACACTGTGGGAAGTATCTTAGTATAATCCATAAAAATCATTATGAGGAGTACCACAGAACCCCAAAGTAGTCCACAACTTGAGGGTACTGGTGGAAAAAATGGTAAGTTCCCCATTACCCACTTGACTAGAAACACCCAATGATGAATGTTGCAAAGTTCTCATATGTGGCCCCGATTATTAATTTTGTTGTGGGGTAATGGTCCTTTGTCTAGGATTTATTCTAGAAAAGCATAACTATATTGAGAAATTATTGAAAACTGTTGAGAACAAAAATCTTGGAAACCATTTGGCACTGGGTCCAATTTGACTATATCCACCATTTTCTAAAGAGCTCTCACAAATAAAAAAACTTTTGGAACCAAAACCTTGTTATTCAAAAAAGGGCAGAGACCATTAATGTTGGAGTCATGTGACATTCATCACGAAACTTACAAAGGAATTTTTTTCCTAGTTTCCACCTTGTCATAAGACAAGGAAAAACTCTTCCAAAGTTATGACATGTATTTTTCATCCCCATTTGATCTATCTCTTTTGTTATCTTGTTTCCATTTTTAGTCAAAATATAATAACATATGTGTAACTGCAAAAATAATCATGTCCACCACTTTTTTAGTCACTTACATGACCATGTTGCGAAGGAATGTTAAGTGTTGAAAGTGTGTTGGTACATCCTCATGTTTTGGTAAGCCTATATCTTGATACCCACATCAAGATCATCTCATTGTAGTTAGGTTGTCTCATCATTGATTTCCCCTTGAGTTGTTATGTTTCTCACATCATATCCATACATTTTGGATACTTACATATTGTTTTCTTGTAAAAATTGATATAAGTTTCTAGATTGTATTGTTACATTGCTTGCATAATATCAACTCCTTGTTATACTTAGACCTTATTTTTGTCTAAACATTGCCTTGAGTTTTGGAAGGTGTTGTCATTATGCTACTCATATCATATCAATACCATTTTGATACTAACATCTCTCTTTTCCTAAAATCTTGATTAAAGTATCTAAGTTGTATTGTTGCGTTGCTCATATTTGTAGCCTCCATTTTCAAAACTTGGACTTTTTTTTTTCTAAAACTCATTTGGGTATACCTTGAATCAAAATCACTTCAACCTCATTTTAATACTTGAACCTTGTTTATTCCAAACTTGATTCAAGTGTTGAAATTTTTGTTGTCATTTTGAACTAAACCACCTTTGAGACATAGGGAGTAGATACATTTTTATTGGATCCTTGTTCGAACTTGTTTTACTTTTCCTTGGTTTTTCTCACCATACAAGTTCATATCCTTGATTATTTGATTCTTTAATTCATTTGGATTGTTTTCCTTTATTATTTAGTATTCATTAAGACATTTGTATCTGTTATGGTGTTTGATTTATCAAACCCTAGCTAAAAACTTCCCATTATACCTCTTATTACAAGAATGGGGCACAAAAACTAGGGTCAAATATTTTTGTCAATGATAAATTAAACACCTTATTTGAAGAATACAACATGGCTAACTATAGTGGTGAAAAGGGGAAATATCCTCAAGATAGCTTCGAATTTGACCCCACCCACATGCATAACTTTATATTCTAAAAAAAATGAAGTCTTAGTGTGTGTCTTATAATTAGGGGATAAAATTCCACCTAAATTTGACCATACTCTCCTCATGAACATGGTAAGCAAGAAAGAAGAGGAAGAATGACCCCTTCGATCTCTAGATGAAATACTAAATTCGGGACATGTGACTACTTTTGGTCCATAATGAGGAAGACATACATTTTAAAAACATTGTAGCTATTGCATACTATTTGTTCACATTAATCGTGATGGAAACATAGAAAATGAAGAACATGAAGATTGTGAATAACCACCTCCATGTGAAACTCATGAAGAAACCCAAAATGAGGAGGTCACAATCCAATTAAAATTATAAGACCTTAGTTGTTAATTAGAAATTTTGGTTTCCCATGTCCATAAAGACCCAAGAATAAAGGCTAAAAATCCACATATAGACAAACCCAAGGCTACATATCGGAGTTTTACACTAAGACTTCGTGTCAAGAAAAACCTAAGGTGACATATCATGAGCTATACACTAATAACCGAGGCAGTAAAACATCCAAATATAATTATGTATATATTCCTTCCTCACCTACACGTGGAATTTTTTTATCACAAATTGAAGTATATGAAAAATTCCCTCACCAATTTGCAAGAAAGTAATGTAGGACACAATAAAAAGTACCAATTTGAATAATTGTTACCTTATCCTTTCGACAAGGCAATTTTAATAACACCCTTTCCTCCTCACTTTGACTTCCCTAAATTTGATAAATATAGGGTAAAGGTGACCCACACGATCATGTTAAATAATTATTCATGGCTTTCTAAGAAGTTTCCTATAGTGAAAATTACCTTATACACCTATTCCCATGGAGTTTTGGAGGTCAAGAAATTGAATGGTTCCTCCATATACCTAAAGGGTTGATCTTCACATGGGGTGAGTTGGCAAAAACATTTATGCACCACTTTTCATTCAAGATGGAGAGTGATGTTACCATGTTATAACTATCGCAATGCCAAACAATGAAGCAATGAAAACTTTGTTAGTTTCTTAAAAATATGGCAAGGGTTAGCTAGTATCTTCCCTTGCTCAATAACAAAGAAACAAACTGGTTTGCATTTTTGTGTCAAATTTACATCGTGAAATTTATTTCCACTTATAAATGCACTGTGGTAATACTTTTGAAGAGGTTATATAAAAAGGAAGCTAGATTGAAAAGGATTTATTAGCTAAAGGGACATTGAAACCCTTTTCAAGAGAAAATCATGAAACCAAACCTACAAACAAGCCTAAATTATTTCAAAACAAGAACAAAAATGTTGTAGGTGATGGTATAACTAATTTTAAATGTGTGCAAGAAGTTAAGAATAGTTCTTATTTGAATCTTATTAAAGGACCAGCTACACCAAGTCAAACATCATGTTTTCACTCCTCTCACATTATTTGTCATCTATATTAAAAAATTAGATGCAGTAAACATGATCAAGTTTCCTAATACTACACCCTATCATTGTGTTAAGGGCCATATCACTAACAAATTTTTGAAGTTGAAGCACTTCATTCAAGACCTTATTGATAGTGGAGAGGTTGAGATGGACTCACCTGGACCTAACAAATATTCTAATCAAAAGTTGGGAATTTACAAAGAGCCATTTCCCAAACATAAATAGGTGGATAAAAAGTTGGATCAAGGTCAGTCTTCTCAAACTAAAAGTGTCAATCATGTTGCTGACTCTACTAATCCCTTTTATTCCCTTATTGGGTGTTTTGATCCATATATTGAGCATGTAAACACTATTAGGATCAAGTAACGATAGTGCATCATGGAAATGTGACATGCTTGCTTTGTTATTCCGAACCTCATCTGCCTACCCCTTAGGATAGTCACTATAATTTTTTTATAGATTTAGAATACCACTTTGCTAAGATTAAAATATTAGATCTTCTTAAAATATCCAATGTTCATAAGGACATTATTTGTAAAAACTTTAGGGTCGGAAGTTTCAAATTATATTGATCCGATGTGTTTCCAATCCTTGGTAATGTAGATTTCTCCCTCTAAAAACATTACCTTCAGCCAACATGAGATTCCTAGTGATGATCATACACATAACCTACCCTTGTACATAGAGGTCATTGTTAATCGTAAAAATATAAAAAGGGTGCTTGTGGATGCCTGGATCGCTTTGAATATTTATACTTTATAAATTGTCATATACATGGGGTATGTTAATAGTAATTTAGAGCCTAAAATCATCATGATCAAGGCTTATGATAATTCAAATTGATAGTCATATAGTATGATTACTTTGCATATGGAAGTTGGGCCTACTAGTCACGATACCCAATTCCATGTCTTGGACTTGGACCTTCCCTAAAATATACTTCTCGGTCAACTAAGGATAGATCCCATGTAATATGTTTCTTCCATGTTCCATCAATGTATTAAATTATACCATAAAGGATAGATTCTTACCATTCTAGGGGACCCCCACCATTTTCCCATTGTAGAGAGTTGTTGAGTTATTTCCCTACCTCATATGAATTTCATTTCACTAAATTAACTACCTAGTTTTAGTAAGAGAATATTACTTCCCGCATTGATCTAGATACCTTGTGCTCTCGTAAGGATGGTGCTTCTTGTTGGTTCGAAAATCTACCGAGTGAAAAGATCTATAGATAGGCGAGCCAATAGTATGCGGGGCATAGACCCTCTTTGAGTCGTGAAAGTGAAACTAGTTTAGTGCTATTCTACCAGTAGGAATCTATGTAAGTCTCACAATATTCTACCTTCGAGGGTTAGGATCTCATCCCAGTAGAGGTATTTCCTACTGTGAGAAGAAGGGAAAGAAACGAGGTGGGGAGATAGAAGATATCTGAAGGGAGAAAAGAAATGAATTCCAAAGTAGAAAGGTCGGAGGGTCTATGTTTTGGGCTGGTAGTAAACAGAGCCAAACTTACTTGAATAGACGAACAAAGCAATACTGATGAATAAATGACAAAAAGGTAGAGATAGATTCAACAAAATAAACACATAAATCTGACATAAGAAAGATTAAATGCTCATAACACACATATTTAGCACAAAGTCTTAATATTTGTATTAATATTTTCTTCTGTTACAAAAAGCTCAAAGTCTTTTCTTCTTACTTCTATTTTTCATCTAAAAGTATCCATCCCTTGAATACAACAAGTATCCAAGTATATATAGAAGAAGGAGAAGAGAGAAGGTAGAAAGCAACCAACAACTAATTACAAAATATCTAAAAGTCAATGTTGACTTTGGACAACTTGGTGGATGACAACACCCCATGGTGCAACATGGATGAGGTCATCATTTGTACCAACATATTCTTAGATATTTACCAAAAGTAAGCCAAGAGGAAGGAAGCTATTCATCATCGTCTCGTGGCTGGAAGGGGGTATCTTGCTTCTGCTGTTGTTCGGGAGAGGTGATGTGGAACTGAGTCTGATATTCCATGAATTTACTGATCATGGGCTGAAGTTGATCCTGGCAGGACCCTTTGTGTGATCACCAATGACCTCACAAGTCTCCCGCTCATCTCTAAGTTTTTCAGGGAGCTTGAAATATTCATTACCTACCTCCATCAGGAACCCCACAAAATCATGGCAAGCCAGAAGGTTGTTGATGCATTCGGTGTCGAAAGTGGCTTTTGGCCCTAACCCTTACGAGACGATCTCCTTAAAGATCTGATAGTTTTGTCTACCTTCGTCAAGGAGAAAGAAGGAGCAAGAAATCCTAGAGACATTCTCATAACAATTTTATCTATTTGATGCATTGCATCTAGGGCTTCCTCCTTGACTTTATCAATCTTTTCCAAGTTGAACTCCATCTTGTTGGGTACCGTGGGGTGATTGAAAATGCCAAATTTCACCAGATCGTCAACTGAGTAGTTGAGCATTTTCTGGAATGTTTCGTGTTACAACCTTGCATGATCCAACTCTTCATAGATAGGTCATGCAATCACCTAGAGCTCTTTGTTCGCTTGTGATATTTTGATATAATTTGGTGAACTTGACTATTACCTCCTCGTTGTCTTTAAGGATTTGATCCCTCCAGGTGGAAAATACCATACCTTGTTTGCCAATTTTGGCGTACTCGTTTATCTTGTCCTGACTTAGGACCTTAGGAGTTTTAGTGGTAGTTGTAGGAGGTGCACTGCCCATTTTCTGCAGGGCGTGGAGAAGATGTTTGTTTTTTTCTTTTAGTAACCTCTTCTCCTCCTTTTCTTCTTGAAGTTTCTTACAAAGGAAATCCACCACAAATAGGGCCTCTCCTTGAAGACTTTCCGAAGACATTCCCATTGTGACTTGGGTCACTATATAATCTGTCAGAGACAGATCTTTTTACCCTTTGAAGGATCGGGATATGCAATCTCCATTACTCTTTCTCCCGATGCACTCTGAGAGAAGTAGGTTATAGGATTTTTCTTCTTAGCCCCCTTTGCTGGGATGATGGAGAAGTCCATCGATGTGATAGGGAATTTCCTATTTTACTAGCTCAAATGCTAGGAGATCCATGTTGGATTTAAGGGAATGCGACCAGAGGTAGAAGAGGGAGTAGCTGTAGTGGATGAGGGGAAATGGGTAGAGACACTTGGTGGCGGCATCGAGAGGGAGGCCGAGAAAGTGCTCACGGGAGGAAGGGATACTACAGGGGAGGTAGACATGGGAATGGAAGGGAGCTAAGAGATGAGAGAAGAAATTATGGGGGACAGCTCCACGAGAGAAGAGAAGATGGATGACGAGGAAGGGGGAACAATAGAAGATGGGGGAGAGGATATGACCAAAGGAATGGTCGTTTGGGTCATGCAAGGAGGAGGAGGAGGAGGGGATAAGGGATAGAAGGGACCTTAGCAGCTATATTAGTGGTGACACCCTAAGTGGATGTGCCCGTTAGAACACCTTTGGTTGTTTATTTCTCTGGGGATACCAGACTTACAATCTGTTCTTACGCAGCGGAAGGAGGACTTTTAGGAGCTCCTTGAGAAGAGCTTGATTCGCCCTCTTTATCCTTTCCTTTGACATTTTACAGATGCTTTGGCTTGACAGTTGTGTTTCCCAATGGGGTGTAGTGAAATCTACCCTGAGGTAGATAAGGCCATTCATTCTGCACCATTGTTTTGTCCTCCGCAATGTCGCCTTGACCCTTTCTTTAATGGTCTGGGGTGCTTTTGTTATGTCGATTATAGCAAACGGCTAGTTGTCCCCATCTATGTCTAAATACACCCGATCAACTTCTTGATTATTAGTTTGAAAACACTTTGGGACAATGGCCACGTCGTATTGGATAATCTTTGCTAAGGCGGGAGTGGTCCTTCCTTCTAAGTTTGACCTCATGGTACAGGTCGATATAGATGTCCTCGATCTATGGAATATGGATTGGATCGAGTTTTGCCTTGGGAAGCCAATTCCTTGGATCAAAAGTGGGCCTCACCGGAATTTGTGCTTCAGATTGAGTAGTTCTAGCTCGAAAACATTTCCCGGGCTTTGTGGTGAGAAATGAAGGTGTATCTGCCCACTATAAGGGGGAAAGGAGTTCCACCCTTCTTTCTCTTCAAACATTTCTCATTATAGGTTATGAGTTGTCTAGACAGCTCCTAACAGATCAACTTGGGGCCGGCATATCTTGGCAATTTGGTGGGCTCCCCTAAGAATTTCTCTACTCTAAGATAGGTGAAGGTGGGGAATTAGGCAAATAGTGCCCCCACTTCTCCGTCGATGTGACTATGCTCTTGGTCATCCAACCATGAGTCATATTTGGCCTCAAAAGGAAGACGATGCCATAGAAGAAAGCATCATTGATCTTAGTAAACTGTGGGATACTTGTTCTCCAGCTTCAGCTCTCAGGTAGTACTCATATATTTTTACCTGGGGCCAAACCCCGCATCGGGTTCTGCTAGATAATCCCTCTCCAAAGCTGCAGCGTAGACTACGTAGGAGTTCATGTAGAATCTCCCCGTTGTGGTGAGTTGTTGGAGCTGCTCAGATACGGTGCTGGTTATGATCTATGCCCACTCAAAGTGTTGATCTGGCACATTTTGTTCATAGTTTCAAGGTACATGAGCATCCATTTGTGAAAGTAATGGGTGTCAGAAAGCCCAAAAACTCTACTTAGGAATGTGATGGTGTCGCTTAATTCCTCGGAGAAGTCACTACGGTGAATAACCTATGGCCATCTAGTTATTACCTTCTTGTTTTTCAAGTACACTTCATTCATCATTGCATGCACTTGTCTTCATTGTCCTCCCATGCCTTGGTGCAGTCCTCTTGGCTTACAGCCACAAAGTGTCGGTGGTGAGGGATGCCTAGCATGATTTTGAAGTGTCGGAAGTGAGGTTGATTATGACCTTTCCCTTTTCATTTTTGACACACCTTGTGTCTTTGTTGTAACAACGGGCCACTACCATCATAAATTTATTGTTTACTGCACTGACGGGGATCCCCCAACAAAATGCAGTCCACTGCCCACTAGCTTGTCCATCCAAGGACTTCCTGTGACTCTCCTGGTTCTGGCCCAGAAATCCTCCATGTCGATGTGACCAAGTTCAGAGTCTCTTATGTCCAGGTCACATTCTTCCTGGGACTCGGGCATTCTGACCCTCTGGTATTTATACTTCATCTCTTCTTCTGTAAGCTTAGCTTTACCCTTTGACTTGGTTGGCTTCTTTCTTGATGTAGAAATATATGGATCTGAGTTTAGTTGCTGATCTACAAGAAGAAGAAGTGAAGTCCAACACCAAAGAGCCATATTAGCTGTCAGATCTTCCATTAAAACACTACAGAATAGAATGAGGAGTTAGCAATTTTAAGGCCTCAGGGCACAGGGTGCAGGAACACTATAGGTTACAAAGCTATTAGAATGGTGCACTGAATCGGAGTGTTACAAGGAAAAAATTAGTGCCAAAGGGCACAGGGTGCAAGGATTTTGCATATGACATTATTTGTTATTGTAAGCGGGGATACGCTTGCGCCGTTTATGTAGTTTTATACTGGGCACAAATAATCGAGGTGTTGCATGGGGGCGGGGTGTGCCTATGGCGCAAGTATTTGACCTGCAACATGGAAGTTTTGTGTGCCAAAGGGCACAGGTTTATTACATGTAGCACTAACTTTAGGTGTGTAAAATGGGACTTTGGCATGGCGCAGGGAAAGCTTGCATTACATTTTGTTGTGGTAAGTGGGGATGTTCCTGCGCCAGGTTTAGGATTTACTTGGTTTATATATAGTGTAAGGAGCTTATGTGTTGCAATCAATGTTGGTGTACCATAGGTGCAACTGTGTTTCCTGTTGTAAGGGTGGCGATTGCACCAAGGGGAAAACGTAGCTTGGAAACAATGTTCAAGTATTCCTTCTCTCTGATAGATTCATGATCTTTTAGGCTTAACTCCACATTGATTCAAGTGGTGAAGGGGGTATAGCAAAGAGGTTTGGATTTTTTTGAGGCAGAGCCCTCTTGGCAACATATTTGGAAAGAGGAGGGAAACAGTTTGGGGAGGGAAGATTGCAAGAATCAGCAAGAGGGGTTTATGGTTTCATAGATCCATTGTATCCTACCACACAAACAAATCAAAACAAAACACAAGAGGAGTAAGAACCACCTACCTAGAATATATAGAATGTGAGAGATGAAACGGGGTCCACGAACGTGATATGAGGAGGACGGGCATGCTGACAGGTGTAGAGGAATAAAGTTATCACATGTTTTCAATTGTGAAAGTGACAGGGTGGGTGTGCCTATATATAGGCAAAGGTGCAATAAATGCACCAACCACTTTTTCAAGAGGCACACCAAAACATGTGTCGACACGTAAAACTTTGCGCCCTTTGGCATGGATAAATGCGTGTCAACACGGAAATATTTGCACCCTTGGCGCAAATTTAAGACTGTTAACACTTCATTTTGAGCGCCTTGGCACACCAAAACACAGCGCAACAATTTAGTTGTTAACATGAAGGTGCATGTGCCTTGGCGCATGCAAGAAAGGTGCATCACGGGAAGGTGCAACAATTGATGTGTTGACATGTCAAAGGGTGTGCCAAAGGAAATGAAGGGGGCACAAATTTACTCTATGTTACACAGATAAAAGGTGCACCCAGCCAAAAAGGGACCAAAATGGCTAAGTTCGAGAGAACTAGATTTCCCGAAAAGGGATTTTGTAACATTCCAAACGCAGAGGGGTCCCTGACGAGGGACCAGGGAAAAATTTTTGTATGGTTACCTATAAAATTGCCCTAGTATATTTTACGCGATAACAAATTTGGTTCTTTCTAGGGACTATCTTTGAGCGAAGATCAAGGGTAGAGAACTTCAGATGAACATGTGCCTATCCATTGGGCTAGAGAGGGTCAAAAATAAGGGCGATGACAAAAGAAAACACACAATGAAATTAAACACACAATAGAAGGTAAACTGTACAAAGAAGAGAGCAAGCTCTACTTCCTGAATATTTTGAGATGTTTCCCGCTATAGGGAAGCGGGAGATCAATTCCATCTAGATACGAGAGATAAAAGCTATTAACTTCGTTGAACTGCTTGATCTTGAAAGGCCCTCTCTATAGAGAATCAAATTTCCCATGCATGCCCTTCGGCTCTCTTCATTTGTCCCACAAAAGGATGAGATCTCCCACTTGGAAATCTCTTTACTTAGCCCTTTTATCAAACAATCTCTTAACTTGATTCTGATGTTTGGTGATCCTGTCAACCACTCTTACTCTTTTTTCTTCGAGCTCTGATAGATACATGATCCTCTTTTCAAGGGAATTTTGGAAAGTCTCATCTTCGATTGCTCGTGCCAAGTGCAGAGCAGGGAGTTCTGCAGAAATGGGAAGCTCGACATTGGTCCCATATAACACTTGAAAAGGTGACATACCGAGAGACCTCTTGGGAGTAATGTGGTCCGCCCACAAAGTGTCATACAATGACTTGTGCCACATCCGCTGACTCTTATCAACTAGCTTCCGTATGATGGTCACCAAGTTTTTATTACTGGATTCTACCTGACCATTTCCCTGGGGGTAATAATCTGAGGCATGGGCCAAGGTTATCCCATGTTCATAGAAAAAACCAACTTCTCATGAGGAGAAGTTAGAAGCATTATCAACAACAATCTTGTTTGGAACGCCAAACCTGACAATGATATTCTCTTTGATGAAACTACAAACAACCTCGAAATGGCATGCTTGATAGGTATGGCCTCCACCCATTTGGTGAAGTAATCTGTTGCTGTCAGGACATAACTATGCCTCGGAACTTGATTGGGGATGGAGTGTTCCGATAAAGTTGATTCCCCATTGTCTAAATGGTTCATCAATAACGACTGACCTGAGGGGAAAAATAGCTAGTTTTGGCTTGCCGAAAAATTGTTGGTAGAGCTTGTACTTCGCCACCAAGGTGGCTGTACCCTAGAACAACATCAGCCAATAGTACCTAGACCGAATGATCTTTTGTGCCATCACGGAAGAGGAGAAGTGACCACCACAGGCTGAATCATGAAAACTATCAAGTAACTTTACCTACTGTGGCTTGTCAACACATCGCAATAAGATTCCATCTATTCCATGTTTGTATAAACAGTCATCCCAGATGACATATCTGGCCACCCTGAGCTTTATAGCACGTTTCTCCTTCGAAGTTAGATGAGCTGGACACTCACCATAAGTGAGAAAGAAAGCGATATCAGAAAACCATTCGTCGTTGGTGGCGACAAAAGAACCATGGGTAGAGAATCGGCTTTCTCCAACTGGCTTTGTGCTCCCTTGGTGCAATCATCCTTTTCCTCAGGGTCTTCTGAATCTCGGTTTTCAGCTATGAGCTGACATAGGCCCTTGCCTCTTACCAGCTTGGTTGGTTTTATATCTAGATCATACTCTTGGAATTTTACAATCTAATTCCCTCGCAAACTCCCTAACTCCTGTTGAGTTAGGATTTACTTGACTTCCGTGTCGTGGACCGATTACATTGTGTGAGAATTTAGAATGTAATACCTGAAGTTCTTGACTACTTTGACAATGAAAAAATCATGCTTTTCCAGTTGAAATATCTTTAATTCATGAGGCTTGAGAGGAGAGCTCATGAATGAAATCGGGAGATTCAACATCTTGAAATTCTTTTACATTAAGATAGCCAATACAGTATGCTCGGATGCATAGCTATACATGATAAAATCCTTGGAAAAATTGGGACATACCAGGGCTAGTGCGTGAGCGACGAAGGATTTTATATCTTTGAATGACTTCTTTCCTTCTTCACTCCACCAGAAATTTGGTGATCCTTTCATATGTGGTGAGTATTTTCAAAATTCGGAACAAAGCGCCTGAGAAAATTCACTTTTTCGAAGAAAGAGTGAACGCCAGTTTTGCTCATAGGCAAAGTAAGGCTCTGAATAGCCTTAACCCTTTCGGCATCTATCTTCATTCCTTCCTTGCTTACAATGTGTCCCAATGCAACTTTCCCTCTGTGACTCCGAAAATAGACTTTTTCAGATTTAGGGAGATTCCATGTTCCCGGCATCTAATCAATACTTGCTCCAAATGATCGCAATGATCATTCCGCTGTTTAGAGAACACAGTTAAGTCATCCAAGTAGACTATGATGACTTTTCCCATCATACCTTTGAATGCAAAGTCCATGGCCCGCTGAAAAGTGGTGCCAACATTGGTCAGACCAAAAGGCATCCTGCTATAAGTGAATGTACCCCAAGGGGTAGTGAATGCTGTTTTGAATTGGTCTTGGTGAGACTTCGATCTGATTGTAGCCTGAAAAACCATCAAGCATGGACAACATTTCTGATCTAGTCACTGCTTGCAGAACCTGATCCATTATGGGAAGGGGGTAGTTGTCCTTCAAGGAGGCTTGATTCAAGTTACGAAAATCTACGCATATGTGTATCTCACCATTCTTCTTGCATACTGGCACAATGTTTGCCACCCAGGTACTGTGATGGATAGGAAAAATGATCCTTGCATCCAGCATTTTCTGAATTTCAGCCTGGATAGTACCTGAGATCTTAGGATTGTAGTGCCTTTGTTTCTGGTGAAAGGGTTTGACATCTTCTTTCAACGGGATGTCATGCTTTGGATGTCTTTTGGCTTGAAAGAATTTAGATCGGCATAGGACCATGCCAATACATCCATGTATTTCTTCAGCAATTTGATGAATTTCCACTTCTCTTTGGTGTGTAACATTTTCCAATGTTCACAAATCTGGATGTTCTACCAAACCTAGATTGACCGGTTTAGTTTCTGGGGAGGAGTTAGGGTCATCTCACCTTTTCTTCTTGACAAAATGATCGTGCCTATCGAACAACCACTCTAGGGAAACCAGGCCTTTCAGAATTTTATTTCCTTTGAGTTGACATATGCCATCATTTCCTTCGGATTCCCATTCTGATCAGTAACAGACTCACGGCATGCGGAAGTGGATCCTTCAAAATGAAGCTCACTAAAATTCTCCACTTTTTCAAGAAAGGAAATGAGTTGATTGTCATCGTTGAATACCTGCTAGTGCTAAGAATTGTCTGGCATGCTTGGGTGGAAAACCACCTCAATGGTATATGTGTCTATCTTCAAACCTGGGTGAGGGAGCATGAGGGATGCTGAGATGGCTAATGAGTCAGCCATGTCATTCTGAGCTCTCGGAATGGATTTTATTGAAAAAGCATCAAACTCCTTGATGTTGTCCCATACCACATTGCGGTAATGTCTGAGCCTTTCATTCTTCACTTGATATACCCTTTTAACTTGATTTACGACCAGCTCTGCATCACCCTGTACTTTCAGATTCTTGATTCCTCTTTCCCTTACGGCTTGCATGCCACAAAGATTCATACTCAATAGTATTATTCATGTTGAAAAACTATAACTTAAAAGAGAGAGGGATATTAGCACGGCTCCAGTGCCGCACCCACTAGTCGCACAACTGCCATCAAACTGTAATGTCCAGATCTTGTTAAGATCCTCTACTTGGATGAGGACATCCATTTTGTCAGACTCAGTAGACAAGAAATAGTTCCCCATCCTTGACGATTCAAAGAGAATTTGGGCTTTGGGGTCATCGGAGTTAGTAACCAAATACTTCTTTTGTGATTCCAGTTCAATGTTTGCATTACACCTTTGACAGGGATTCTAGCCTTAGACCAGTCCATATGAATCTCTCCACCAACCTCACTGTAAAAGATCCTTCCTAGTAGGATTCCATATGCTACCAGAATATTGGCAACAAGGACGGTCATCTTTACTCTTTTCTCTGGGAACGCCGCAAATGCAAATTGCGCGTCTTTGATTTGACCGATCAACGGAACCTGCTTGGTTTCCAAGGAATAACATCTACCAAAAGGCTTGGTAAGGGTGAGGCCTAGGGCATGGGTGACCTTTGCCGGCATGACGTTATTGGAAGCCCCGAATCAATTATGCAGTTGCTTAGTTTGTGGCCATTGATTAGGAGGGAGAGATAGAAAGGTTCTATCTTTCCTGATGCAGATGTCGAGGCAACATTTATGTGAGATGCAGAAGGAGTAGAAAGGATTCCTTTTGGGGAAACCTGAGTAGTTATGATAGCTTGGCTTTGGATGTATTTGGTCAACCTTACAAGCTGCTCGGGATTTGACTAAAGATATTCAGCTTCAGACATTTGGATCTTGGTCTTTTTAGCGTGATCGATTATGTCAAACGCGGCCAAGGGTTGCGTTGATGAAGGAATGAGTCCCTCATTTCACGATGGTAGGGTAGGATTACCGGTCTTGATAGGAACATGAGAGGACTGATTCGGAGGAGATAGTAAAAAATATCTTTTCAAAAAGACTTAATAACAGGTTGAGCTAGAAGGGGACTACCTCGTTTAGTGATGGTTGGAGGCATGTGTGACATGGCCTTCTCTTTCTACATATTGGCAGCCACTTCTGCTTCTTTTCCTTGTGAGCGGGTAAAAATAGCATATGACTACCCACTTGCATATCCTTGGGTACCCTCTTCTTCATCAGATTCTTCCTCATCAAATTCCATATACCCGATAGTAGAGTCGCCAGTCGGTTCACCGACATCTTGATCATCTTCACCTGGTGATGAAGGTTCTTCATAATTTTTCTCCTCTTCTTTGATTTCGGCTAAAGCATTGACCGGAGGGGCCTCGAGCGCCAACCATGGAGCAGTGCAGGTAGGCACGGCTTTTTGAAATGTTGTTAGAAGTAAAATTCCTCCGTGGGATATCCCGGTATGAAGAGCTAGGAGAAGACTGAGCTAGCTGCTTTTTTAATGCGAGCAGGTCATTTGCCATCTTTTGGAATGTCGGATCGGATGAAGTGGTGGGAGAAGGAGCTGAAACTTTTGGCTTGGATGGCTCTCACTTTAATTCGCTAGATATTAGCAAGTTATCTTCAATCGTATGGCAGCAGCTTGGGTGAGAACCAAAGTAGTGACCTGCTCTTGTAAGAGTAAGAAACTTACTTTTGAGCTCATGGCGTTCACGAAGAAACATTTCTGATTTTCTGGCGTTGGCAGCATGGTAGGTGGAACCCGGTTGATTAGTGAATTGAAACGGGTGATGAAATCGTGCATGGTTTCATTGACCTCCTTCTTCAGGTGAGTGATCTTGGATAGTAACGTGAACATGTCCTCTGAAGGCTTATATCTTTCTTTGAATGCAGTTCGCAAGGTGGCCCAACTAGTAATAGATCCGGCTGGCAAATGCTGAAACCATTCTGCTGCAGGTCCTTGCAAGGTCTCTAGAAAGAGGTGAACTGACACATCTTCATGGGTCACATCCAAGATACTGCATGACATGATGAATGTAGATATGTGTGAATCCATGCTTTGGTTCCCGCTACCATCAAATTTAGGAAAATTCTTCCGGTTTCCATGAGGGAGTGCATGAACGGGGTGTGGCAAAGTGAGTGGGCCCATAGCATTTCCCCATGGCACTGCCATTTGGATGGCTGGAAAAAGAACACGAGCTGAAAGCAAAGTTCCACTAAGCAAAGCAAGGTGCTACAAAGATATGAGGATATTCCCTGTGAGAGATGCTTCCTTCGTGGTGGTGAGACACTTCGGATGACCGATTAGCTGAACTTAGTGATGGGAAGCGTGCTCGGTGTAACACTAAAGTTGTGTCTTTGAAGTAGATCAAAAGTAGGATCGATTAATCCACGAGCTCTTCTGCTATGAGTGAACGGTTCACTGCCAGGTGTACCTTCCAGATCTGTAATATTTTGGAGCAAATCCTAAGAACTCTTTTTGGTTGTACTTGCTGATTTTCAGAATTTTCTGACAAAAACCAGTAGCATGTACTTTTCTAAATATTTAATTTTATCCTTCTTTTGAAAACTGATTGCGGTTTAATGACAAATGTTAATGGGGATAAAATTATGGCCAACTTAGTAGGCTGATTTTAGATCTTAGAGTTGACTTTTGGCAAGGGTTTGAAATTTTACAAAACAGTCAAGAACTCAGATCTACGAAAAATACAGGTTTTGTGAAAACTCAGTGAACTAAAGATCTCTAACTAATCCCGATCTATGGATCCTTGAAGAAAATTTTCAGTTTGGATCACTTTTGCAAAAATTTGGATTTTGAACAAAAGTTAAAATTTGCAAACAGGTAGTGACTTTTGATTTTTATTGATTTTTCAACATATCACTACCATAGATCTTGTAGATCTGTTCGATCCCCAGTGAGAGTCGCCAAAAACTGTTGGTCCGAAAATCTGTCGGGTGGACAGATCTATGGATAGATGAGCCAATAGTGTGTAGGCATCGCCCTCTTTGAGTCAAAGAAAGTGAAATTGGTTTATTGCTATTCTACCAGTAGGAATCTGTGCAAGTCTCACAATATACTACCTTTGGGGGTTGGGATCTCATCCCAGTAGAGGTATTTCCTACTATGAGAAGAAGGGAAAGAAATGAGGTGGGGAGATAGAAGAGATCTGAAGGGATAAAAGAAATGAATTGCAAAGTAGAAAGGTCGAAGGGTCTATGTTTTGGGCTGGTAGTAAACAGAGATGAACTTACTAGCATAGATGAACAAAGCAATACTGATGAATAAATGACAAAAAGGTAGATATATATTCAATAGAATAAATGCATAAATCTAACATAAGAAAGATTAAATGCTCATAAGACACATATTTAGCACAAAGTCTTAATATTTGTATTAATATTTTCTTACATTTACAAAAAGCTCAAAATCTTTTCTTCTTACTTCTATTTTTCATCTAAAAAGTATCCACCCCCTGAATACAACAAGTATCCAAGTATATATAGAAGAAGGAGAAGAGAGAAGGCGAGAAACAACCAACAACTAATTACAAAATATCTAAAAGTCAATGTTGACTTTGGAAAACTTGGTGGATGACAACACCCTATGGTGCAACATGGATGAGGTCATCATTTGTACAAACATTTTATTAGATATTTACCAAAAGTAAGCCAAGAGGAAGGAAGCTATTCATCATCATCTCGTGGCTGGAAGGGGGTATCTTGCTTCTGCTGTTGTTCGGGAGAGGTGATGTGGAACTGAGTCTGATATTCCATGAATTTACTGATCATGGGCTGAAGTTGATCCTGGGAAGGACCCTTTGTATGATTGCCGGTGACCTCACAAGTCTCTGCTCATCTCTAAGTTTTTCAGGGAGCTTGAAATATTCATTGCCTACCTCCATTAGGAACCCCACAAAATCACGGCAAGCCAGAAGGTTGTTGATGCATTCGGTGTCGAAAGTGGCTTCTAGCCCTAACCCTTGCGAGACGATCTCCTTAAAGATCTGGATAGTTTCGTCTTGCCTTCCTCAAGGTGAAAGGAGTAAGCAAGCCTGGAGACATTCTCAGAACAATTTGCTCCATTTGATGCATTACATCTAGGGCTTCCTCCTTGACTTTATCAATATTTTCCAAGATGAACTCCATCTAGTCGACCCGGTAATCCAATGCAACAAGGATCTTGCTGGGTACCCTGGCGTGATTAAAAATGCCGAATTTCACCAGATCATCGACTGAGCAGTCGAGCATTTTCTGGAATGTTTCGTGTTGCAACCTTGCATGATCCAACTCTTCGAGAGATAGGTCCTACGATCGCCTGGAGCTCTTTGTTCACCCGACTGATATTCTGATATAATTCGGTGAACTTGACTATTACCTCCTCGCTGTCTTTGAGGATTTGATCCCTCCAGTGGAAACTGCCATACCTTGTTCACCAATTTTGGCATACTCATTTATCTTGTCTTGACTTAGGACCTCAGGAGTTTCAGTGGCAGTTATAGGAGGTGCACTGCCCATTTTCTGCAGGGCATGGAGAAGATGTTTGTTTTGTTCTTTTAGTAACCTCTTCTCCTCCTTTGCTTCTTGAAGTTTCTTGCAAAGGGCATCCACTGCAGATAGGGCCTCTCCTTGAAGACTTTCCGAAGATGTTCCCATTGTGACTTGGGTCACTATATAATCTGTCGGAGATAGATCTTTTTACCCTTTGAAGGATCGGGATATGTAATCTCCGATGCACTGAGAGAAGTGGTTTATAGGATTTTGCTTCTTAGCCCCCTTTATTGGGATGAAAGATAAGTCCATTGGTGCGATAAGGACTTTCCTCTTTTTCTATCTCGGAGATCTTTGGGAGATCCATGCTGGACTTAAGGGAACGGGACCAGAGGTAGAAGAGGGAACAGCTGCAGTGGATGAGGGGAAATGGGTAGAGACACTTGGTGGCGGCATCAAGAGGGAGGCCGAGAAAGTGCTCACGGGAGGAAGGGATACTGCAAGGGAGGTAGACATGGGAATGGAAGGGAGCTGAGAGATGAGAGAAGAAATGGTGGGGGACAGCTCTGCGAGAGAAGAGAAGATGGATGATGAGGAAGGGGGAACAATAGAAGATGAGGGAGAGGATACGACCAAAGGAATGGTCATTTGGGTCATGCGAGGAGGAGGAGGAGAGAGGGAGAAGGGATAGAAGGGACCTCAGTAGTTGTAGTAGTGGTGACACCCTGAGTGGATGTGCCCATCGGAACACCTTCTGCTATTTCTTTCTCTAGGGATACCAGACTTATAATCTGTTCTTGTGTAGTGGAAGGAGGACTTTCAGGAGCTCCTTCTTGAGCAGAGCTTGATTCACCCTCTTTATCCTTGCCTTTGACCTTTGGTAGATGCTTTGGCCTGACAGGTGCATTGCCCAATGGGGATGTAGTGAAATCTACCCTGAGGTAGATAAGGCCATTCATTCTGCACCAGTGTTCTATCCTCCACAATGTCTCCTTGACCCTTTCTTCAATGGTCTGGGGTGCTTTTGTTCTGTCGATTGCAGCAAATGGCCAGTTGTCCCCATCTATGTCCAGATACACCTGATCAACTTCTTGATTGGTAGTTTGATAACCCTTTGGGACAATGGCCACACCGTATTGAATAATCTCTGCCAAGGCCAAGCGGGAGTGGTCCTTCCTTCTAAGTTTGACCTCATGGTACAGGTCGATATAGATGTCCTTGATCTATGGAATATGGATTGGATCAAGTTTTTCCTTGGGAAGGAAATTCCTTGGATCAAAAGTGGGCCTCACTGGGAAGTTGTGCTTCAGATTGAGTAGTTCTAGCTCGAAAAATTTCCTGGGATTTGTGGTGAGAAATGTAGGTGTATCTACCCACTATAAGGGGGAAAGGAGTTCCACCCTTCTTTCTCTTCAAACATTTCTCATGGTAGGTTATGAGCTATCTGGATAGCTCTAACAGGATCAACTTGGGGCTGGCATATCTCGGCAATTTGGTGGGCTCCCCCAAGAAGTTGGCCGCTCTGAGATAGGTGAAGGTGGGGAATTGGGTAAATAGTTCCCCCCACTTCTCCGTCGCTGTGACTATGCTCTTGGTCATCTCGACCATGAGTCATATTTTGCCTCAAAAGGTAGATGATGCCATAGAAGAAAGCATCGTTGATCTTAGTAAAAGATGGGATACTTCTCCCGAGGTCACTCTGGTAGTACTCATATTTTTACACGGGCCAAACCCCGCATCGGATTAGTGCTGGATAATCCCTCTCCAAAGCTACAACATAGACTACATAAGATTTCATGTAGAATCTCCCGTTGTGGTGAGTTGTTGGAGCTACTCGGATATGACGGTGCTTATGATCTCTTCCCACTGAAAGCGTTGATCTAGCACATTTTTGTTCATAGTTTCAAGGTACCTGAGCATCCATTTGTGAAGTAATGGGTGTCAGAAATCCCAAAAACTCTACTTAGGAATGTGATGGTGTTGCTTAATTCCTTAGAGAAGTCACTGCGTGAATAACCTATGGCCATCTAGTTATTACCTTCTTATTTTTCAAGTACACTTCGTTCATTAGCTCTATGCACTTGTCTTCATTGTCCTCCCATGCTTTAGTGCAGTCCTCTTGGCTTACAGCCACAAAGTGTTGGTGGTGAGGGATGCCTAGCATGATTTCGAAGTGTCGGGCAGTGAGGTTGATTATGACCTCACCCTTTTCATTTTTGACACACCTTGTGTCTTTGTTGTAACAACGGGCCACTACCATCATAAATTCGTTGTTTACTACACTGACAGGGGATCCCCCCAGCAAAATGTAGTCCACTACCCACCAGCTTGTCCATCCAAGGACTTCCTGTGACTCTCCTGGTTTTGGCCTAGAAATCCTCCATGTCGATGTGACCAAGTTCGAGTCTCTTATGTCCTAGGTCACATTCTACCTGGGACTCGGGCATTCTGACCCTCTGGTATTTATACTTCATCTCTTCTTCTGTAAGCTTAGCTTTACCCTTTGACTTGGTTGGCTTCTTGCTTGATGTAGACATATATGGATCTGAGTTCAGTTGCTGATCTGCAAGAAGAAGAAGAGAAGTCCAACACCAAAGAGCCATATTAGCTGTCAGATCTTCCATTAAAGCACTACAGAATAGAATGAGTTAGCAATTTTAAGGCCTCGGGCGTAGGGCACAAAGCAACACAGTGAGGCTGCAAGAAAACTATGAGAATGGCGCACTGAATCGAGAGTGTTACAAGGAACAAATCAGCGCCAAAGGGTGTAGGGTGCAAGGATTTTGCATATGAAATTATTGTTATTGTAAGCAGGGATGCGCCTGTGCCGTTATGTAGTTTTATACTGGGCACAAATAATCTAGGTGTTGCATGGGGGTAGGGTGTGCCTATGGCGCAAGTATTTGACCTGCAACATGGAAGTTTGGTGTGCCAAAGGGTGCAGGTTTATTACGTGTACCACTAACTTTAGGTGTGCAAAAGGGGACTTTGGCGCAGCGTAGGGGAAGCTTACATTGCATTTTGTTGTGGTAAGCGGGATGCACCTGCGCTAGGTTTAGGATTTACTTGGTTTATATATAGTGCAGGGAGCTTATGTGTTGTAATCAATGTTGGTGCGCCATAGGCGCGACCATTTCCTATTGCAAGGGTGGCGATTGCGCCAAGGGGGAAACGTATCTTGGAAAAAAATTTCAATTTTTCTTTCTCTTTGATAGATTCATGATCTTTTAGGCTTAACTCCACATTGATTCAAGTGGTGAAGGGGGCAAAGCAAAGAGGTTTGGATTTGTTTTTTTGAGGCAGAGCCCTCTTAGCCAGCAGATCTAGAAAGAGGAGGGAAATAGTTTGGGGAGGGAAAATTGCAAGAATCAGCAAGAGGGGTTTATGGTTTCACAGATCCATTCTATCCTACCACACAAACAAATCAAAACAAAACACAAGAGGAGTAAGAACCACCTACCCGGAATATATAGAATGTGAGAGACGAAACGGGGTCCACGAACATGATACAAGGAGGACGGGCATGCTGACAGGTGCAGAGGAATAAAGTTATCACGTGTTTTAAATTGTGAAAGTGACAAGGCGGGTGTGCCTATATATAGGCAAAGGTGCAATAAATGTGCCAACCACTTTTTCAAGAGGCGCACAAAACATGTGTCGACATGTAAAACTTTGCGCCCTTTGGCGCGGATAAACAAGTGTCAACACGGAAATATTTGCGCACTTGGCACAAATTTAATATTGTTAACACTTCATTTTAACACTTAATTTTGAGCGCCTTGGTGCACCAAAACATGGTGCAACAATTTATTTGTTAACATGAAGGTGCATGCACCTTGGCGCACGCAAGAAAGGTGCATCATGGGAAGGCACAACAATTGATGTGTCGACACGTCAAAGGGTGCACCAAAGGAAATGAAGGGGGCACAAATTTACTCTGTGTTACATAGATAAAAGGTGCGCCCACCAAAAAGGGACCAAAATGGCTAAGTTCGGAGAACTAGATTTCCCGAAAGGGATTTTGTAACATTCTGAACGCAGAGGGGTCCCTGACGAGGGACCAGGGCAAAATTTTGGTATGGTTACCTGTAAAATTTCCCTAGTCAATTTTACGGGATAACACTTCTACATTGGTCTCTCCATTTTCTTCATGGGAGATGAAGGTTTTTGTAGTGAGTTGTGGAGAATATAACCTCCAATAGGCCCTCCTAATTTCCAAGCTCCCCTAGCACTCGAATGCATGGTAAGCCCTGCTACAAATATCAACAGATCTTGGGAATAATGTAACATTGATACTTGTACTCTTGGTGGCCTCTTGGCGATGATAAATTTCTCAAAACTTTTATATCCCAATCTCCTAATGATTATATGGCATCGTGTTATCAAGAACCTAAGTATTTCATCCCAAATAAAATGATGTATGTCATGGGATATCAAGGATACAAATGTAGTATAAATGAGCAAGGTGTGTGGGAACCTCTTCTAACATCACATCAAAAAGTAGAAAAATATGGTATTGGTATCCAACCATATGGGTCCCATCCTTCGGAGGTTAAAGCAACCTCTTTTGAATGAGAATATAGTTCTTTTGATTATGAAAATGAAAAAAATTCTTATTGTAGTCTCTACGAAGGCCTTACCTCTACGAACATGTTTCCTGACATGGATATCCTCAATATCCCCTACCATTCCTAAATTAAATCTTGTCTATCCTTACCTTGTCAAATGAGACTAGCAACAACATGCACCAATTGATTTCTTTGAGAATGAAAAATCAATTGGTGAGTTTATGGGTCTCCATGATGACATTCTTATTGGTGACCATAAGAAGGGCTTCTCCATTAATCTTGATGCATGCACATACTTTGGGGAGGAGGATGAACTTTCATGGTCAAAATTTTTAAAAGAAAACAAGGGCAAGATATCGTCAAAGAAGCCTTGTAAAAAAAAATTTCACATCCCATAGTGAAAACCTCTTCAAGGAACTTGCGGACAAACAAATTGAAACATCAATGAACATAAAAGTGACCACTCAAAGGGTGAAAATCTCATTTATATGCCCTTAGATGAAGATCTCAATCCCCCAAATCCTATACATATGGAAGATGAATCTAAAATTCTCATGGAGGAGACTATAGATGTGAATATTGGAATAGAGGATCAACCTAGAATGGTTAAGCTAGGAGATTCCCTCTCAACATAAGAACAAAAGACCTTTGTCATGTTTCTTAGAGAATTTTCAAACATATTTTCTTGGTCCTATGTAGACATGTCAGGATTAGATCCATCATTATTAGTGCATAACCTAGTTGTGCACGAAGAAGAAAATCTAATTAAGAAAAATCTTAGAAATATGCATCCTTGTGTTTCCCTTTTCATTAAAGAAGAGTTGGAAAAACTATTGGTAGTAGGATTCATCAAGCCTATTGATTATTTAAAATGGATTTCTAATATAGTTCCTATGCAAAATAAACCCATTGGCATTAGAATTTATATGGAATTTAGAGACATTAATAAGGCATGTCCAAAAGATGATTTTCCTTTACCTAAAATTGTCCCGATTTTCAATTAAACTATTGGTTATAAGATTCTATCCCTTCCTTACATTATAGGTGATTCTCAATTAATCATCAAGCAAGTAAATGATGAATACAAAGGTAAGGATGAGAAGATCCTTCCTTACAAGAAACTTGTGGATACATTAAAATATTTCTTTGTAAAAATCACATTTTATCAAATACATAAAGGACATAATCACTCGAAGTTTCCATGGCCACATTGGATCTATGTTATGTATCCAAAATTGAAACAATGACATGCGATTCTTCATGGAACATATAAGAATACCTATATATGACATGTTAGAATATTATTTGGTGTGTAAATTTGTTAGTCCCTTTTCCCTTGGTACCTTGACATCTCTAATTACCTACATCACATAGCGTTTCCCCCTAAAATTTACAATTCTTAAGAAACGTATCCTAATCCATTGTATAACCCGTTATACCCTCCTTAGAGATATATACTATTGTAGAGGCTATGACGAGAATATGTTATGTTTTCTTAATTCAAAAGAATATATCTTAGCAGAAAAATAGGTGCATGATGACATCTATTTGGCCCACACAAGTGGAATGGTTCTTGTTCTAAAAACATATTAAGAGTAGGCTATTATTGGACTACCATGGAAACTTATTGCTATCAATATGTCAAGAAATGATTGTTGTTTCAAAAGTATGGAAATTTCATACATGCTCTAGCATAGTTATTGCATCTCATTACAATGTCATGGACTTTATCTAAGTGGGGAATTGATCTCATTAGGAAAATTATGCCCACTTCCTTTGATGGCCAAAACCATATCATAACTACCACCAAGTATTTCACAAAATGGGTAGAGGTTATTCCTCTTACTTATGTCACCGGGCATAAATTTCAACAATCATAATGAACCACATAATCTACGATACGGCATTCCCACTACCATTATATCTGACAATGGTAAGTCTTTTAAGAATAAGACAAGAAAATAATTTTGCTAATTCTTCCAAATCAAACAAAAATGGTCAACTCCCTATTACCCTCAAGGTAATGGATAGGTTGAAGCCTCAAACAAGACTCTTGTTCACATCATGGAGAAGATGGTTAGTAAAATTGGCCATAATTAGCACCTACAGATTCATCATTACCTCTGGGTCTTATATAACATCCATCCACACCCCTACTAGTGTTACTCCATATTCACTTGTTTTTGGCATAAAGGCTATCTTGCCCCTTGAGATTGAGTTCCCTCTTTGTGCATATCTTTGAGAGATTATCTAGACAAAGAGGAAGACTATAGAGTGGCCATACTTGCAGAACTAGAGTTACTAGATGAGAAGTGCCTTCATGCACTTGGACCATTTAAAAAGTATATTAGAATTGAGTTTTCCAAAACTACAACAAACACACATCATACCTTTCCATTTCGAGGTAGGATATCTTGTCTTAAAGGAGAATAAATTCAAAAGTACCAAAGATCGAGAAAAGAAAGGAAAGTTTGAACCTAACTAGGTTAAACCATATGTTGTGGTCACTAAATTTGGTTCAAGATTGAGGAGCATTTAAAATTTCGACTCGATGGTGATAAAATTCGTGAACCTATGAATGTCATGCATCTCAAGAATTTCTATGCTTAAGCATGGGGATCCTTCAAAATTAAAAAAATAAGAAAAAGAAGTAAAAAAGTAAAAAGATATAAATCTGTCCAAATGTGAAAAACATGTAATCGTGGCATTTTGGAAAAGTTCTTTGGTTAAAACCGGTTTAAGCACCATCGAAGGGTATATTGTTCACAAGAATCTCATACCTAGCGGTACGCAGTGGATTTATCCTAGGCTAATTTTTTTCTTATGTCTAATATTCTTTTGAGCATGTCCTTCATGGCCTTGATCTGTTGATCCTACACTTTTATGTAAGGATTTTACCTTTATACGTTCTCATCTAATGCTATAAGGCATTCTTTTCATCTTCACTTTCTTGTACATATGTGTGATGTTTTCCTTATACATTCCCCATCTAACATTGGGGGAATCCACATATCTTTTACATAGCTTCAATTTTTTTGGAAAATTTCTAAACATTCAATTACTTTTTGAAAAACCCTAAACATATGAAATAACTGTTCTCAAAATCAACTCAAAAATATTATAACATTATATCCAAAAATACAAAAACAACGAAAAACATTTCAAAAATTATCCCACAAAAACATAGTAGTGTTTTGGATACTTAGTTGTATGTTAAGCCACAGTTTTGTTGGCTTGTTGTTTACTGTTTTACATGATTTTATAGATTAAGGTGTTATTTTCTTACTTATATTAAGTATTTCTTTAATCTATTTTGAATTTCATTAGATTATTTTTTTTTGCTATGTCTATAAATAGTTGTTTTGTTTGCTTGTACTTGTGTTTGTTTTTTATCATTTCATCATCCACATTGTCTATCATCAAATCTAACATAATATATCATCAATAAAAATGCAAATCCACATAATAATAAAAATGAACACCAATACGTATCTTTGAGTTAACATCATATAGTATCATCATTGGGGTAATAGGAATTAATTTTATCCCCCTCATCATAGACCATAATAAAAACATGGGCTAAATATGCTATCTCATACAAAAATAAGAGGCATATCAAATATTATCATCAAATCCATATAAAACAATAAATTTCATATATAAAAAAGTGTTTCGATGTACATCACATACAAGATAAGCCACTCTGGTCATAGATAAAAAATATGTGCCTTCACTCGACGCATAATAAAAATAATACATATACATCCAATAAAAATAATACCTTTATATCGAGGCATACACCAAAAATAATACATATATATGGATCCATCTCATATCACGATCAACCATGAATCTCACCGACATATGGACTTCTTAAGCATGTGCCCCTGGTGGTGGTAGCATCTCGGTCAGTGGAGGCATCTGAATTGATCTAGTAGATATCGATGGCATGTGTGATCTAGACCTAGACCATATTCTTGAAATATGACTATATAGAGGTTCCCTTTGCCCCTTGGAACTACAACATGGTATACCTCCCTATAATGTGTTGCCTTAACTAAAGCTGCTATAAAATCATACACTAAATCTGGGGACCCTCTTGCTACTACTTCCTGATGTAGAGCATCATGTTCTACTATAATTCTAACTACATTTACATACAACTAATCCTCTCAAATCCCCACTATGCTCTCTCCATCGTGAGTTGATCTCACATAGTTGTGGCATGATCTCTCTCTCGAGTAACATAATGTACCTTTTTCCTTAAGGAATCCTTATTTGTAGAAGCCTACTCAACTGTCGATGTAAGGTTTGTACTACAATAAAAGTTATATTCCCATGTTACGGGGCCATGTCTCTCTCAAGATACAAAATGGACACCAATGGCCCACTTGATCCTAGAATCACTCTCGTAACTTGGGACTGGTGCTGCCCCCAATGTGGTGGTCCCTATGCATCCTCCACTTTGTCCCCATTACTCCCACTTGCTATAATATGTGGGATAATTTTCTTAGGAGGTGATGGTGGACCTTGTATAAAACCCTCTTGAATATCAATCATATGAACATCCTACTAAACAATATGTTGTAATATAGGAATTTGTACACTGGTTGAATCACCGGCTACACTAGCTAGACCTATGGCTATATCAATGGACCCTTCTATGTAGGAGGCACCTTTACCTGCTATGGAGGAGCCTACTAGGGTGGCGGATGTTGTGGAGGAGACTGTACCTATGGACCCTACTATGTTGGCCCCTACGGTTGTGTCGGTCCATATCCCTAATCTCATTGTAGTGCTACCTCGGCTTTAGGATTCCCTAATCTGGCGTTATCTCGTAAGGCCTTACCTTGAAGTCTTGTTGCTATTGCATCTATACTAGAAGCTATGACGGCTTATGGAATAGTGATGTGTCTAGCACTACTATAGCATTCCAAGGCTCATAATATGAATTAGTCCATGGTTCCACTATCTATATGTGTGAATCTTATCTCTATGGGATGACACCCTAAAACTGTCAAGTTCCCTCTAAGGTCTAATACGAGGCCCAAATTTGAAATTCTAATGTGCTATGTGCGCATACCACATCTCATCCTCGGGAATGACCTAGATGAGACCAAACTACCAGTGAACCTTGTCAAAGTGATATCACTCCAAAATATGTGTACAACTACTATTCATAAAGTAGCCCACCTCATAATTCTAATATCCATGGAATCCTCACGCCATTGGTATAAACAATATGCTTTCCAAGTTACCATCTGTAGTTGTAGGTCATCAAATGCTCATCTCAGTATACAAGTGTCTCCCAGTAGAGATCTGAAATCCTCTCTAACTGACTCTCACCCTAATGTGTGTCATTATTCCCTTCATTTAATCAACTCTTTGTTGATGTCAGATTCAAACCAGGGGTGTGTCTAAAGCTATATGCAACAAGAAGAATCTTAGCAATCTAGTAATTGATTGTAGGTGTTTTTTATTTTCTAGGAGATATTTTCAATGTCTTAAGGAATTCTTGGTTAAAAACCTTATTGGAATCAAACTATGGAAAACGTATTGGAAGTAAACATGCTTTATAGAAATGAATTGCTGGAAATAAACACATTTTTCCTTGAAGTAAACACACTTTGCGTAAAAAGAATTGCTGGAAATAAACACACGATTGAAAGTGATGAAAAATGATTGTAAAGAAATAAAAACTTAATCTAGAAAACCCGGGGACAAGTCTACAATAGATTTCAACTTTAAGGAATTGAAATCATTAAAAATTTAATGAGATATACACTCTAAATATAAATACCAACAAAAATGAGGATCCTTGTTCTTGGAGGAGTGGGATCTTTCTCCGCCTCGAAACAGATTGGACAACTTAATTTTCTCTCAAAACAAAATGTCTATTTTATTGATAAAACATTCGCATTACAAAAACGTGTTGGATATGTGTTTATCAATCTATATCTATTTCTTGTTCTATATCTATGGTCATATATATAATCTATTTGTAGGTCTATATATATATATACTTCTTCCATGGAAGCATTTATGGTCTGTAACATCTTCATTGATATGATGGAACTGGATCATGCCTAGAATAGAATTGGAACATGGCTAGATGTATAGCATGTGATAATTATCCTAGATCTGCAAGTATGGAGAGTCAAAAGTCTTCTAATCTACTCTTGATTTATAGGATCATTGATTTGACAAATCACCGGCCATTTGGAATAGATTCTTATTAGTTCTGAACTTTAGAAGAGTTCCGAACTAAAGGAAATCATTCCAGGTCTAACCGAGAGAGTTCTAGAGCTATTTGCAAGAGTTCCAAAACTAATTCTGATAATTCTAGAACTAAGTACTAGAGTTCCAAAACTAAGTCCGGAAGTTCTGGAACTAAGTGACAAATCTTGTGACTATGTAATGGGGTTTTGAACTAAGTCCGATGTTCTAGAACTAAACCATATTGATTCCAATGCTTCCAAAAACATGTAATCCACTTCATATTTGTTCTTCCACCTGATTGTGACCTATTTTATTACAAAACTAAGTTTCCAAAACACTTTGTTAGGAATTACAGAGCTTTTAAATGTTATAATCATAATCAAAAAAAGATGGACAATTACATCCTAACTCATATCAGATCAAACAAAAGTCACAAAATGCAATCAAAATTAAGAAAAAGGAGAGTAAGATGAGAAAATTTATTATACATTTAATGGTCATATTCTGGCCTCATCATTTCTCCCATACTTTCTTTTATGTAAGTCTCTTTACAAAATTCAATATTCAAATTTGGGGTTTTATATTCTCGTGTTCCATTTGAATTCTTAGGTCTGTCATCACTAATCTGGCACTATGATAATTCTTCACCGGGAACTCCTCGTGCTATGATTATTTACTAATGCACAACCTTTAGTTTGGTGGATGTAATCTGGAAACAAAACAACAACATAACACAAGAATACCATCGACTATGATAAGATAGAATGATGACAAATCTGAAATATCAAAATAAATTATAATATTAACATGAAACTGACAATCTCACCTATGAGGTACTTCAAGTGTTATTGACTTCACTTTCCTTTCACCAAGACTATGGGAGAAACTTTACAATTACACCTCTTAATGGCTTCTTCAACACACCTTTAAACTGATGGCTTCCTTCGCACACTTCCTACAATATTTCTCACTACTTCCTTCTATGCTAAATGAGGGGGGTGGCCTCTCTATTTATAGAACTTCCAGGCTTATCCATCTTATCTCTAAGATAGGATAAGAAATCCACTCGAAAAATCATATTCCATACCTTAACTCTTATCTCATACATGTAAGCTTATCTTCTAAGATAAGATACACCTTATCATTTTACATGGGTTCCACATTTTTAGACTTTTTACAAATAAAATACACAAAATATTTATGACCTCACTCCTTGTCCTTATTACCAATATAATATTTCTAATTCCTAATCATGTAGACCCTATTCGTAATTACCCAAACTTTGACATTTTAACATTACCGGACCACTTACGACAAAATATTTACTTTTTACAACATTCCTATTGTACTTTGACTATTACCGTACTCCACATTATTGGCGGCACCGTACTGACGGCGCCGTTATCTTCTATCAGACGCTACTACTAATTATACTTAACAACATCCTATTCCTAATACATACATTAATGAAATAGAAATTACGGAGGAAAATTTTAGTGTCGACATCTTCCCCCCTTCTAGCTTCTACTCCGTCCTCGGAGTAGACTATTCTGGTGCTTGGAAAATCTTCAACTTGTCGTGGTTGACCCATTTTGTAATGGGAGTGCCATCCAATTCCTCCAGTCGGTACGTACCATTTTCATGCACAACTGCTATTTTGTAGGGCCCCATCCATTTTGGAAGAAATTTTCTCTGTCTTCTTTTTTTGTATCTGGAATCATATACTAGAACCAAGTCATTCACATGAAATGGAGACCACCAGATCTTTTGATCAAAGTATTCCTTCTGCTTCATTTTCTTCTTATGGCTTGTATCCTTTGCTATTTCTCTCATTTCCTCCAGCAAATGAAGATGTACCAACCTTTCTTTTACTGAATCACTTTCATCCATCCTTTCATTTTTCATAACTCTCACAGTGGGAATATCAAACTCAATAGGAAGAACTGGATCAATGCCATAGGCCAACTGAAATGGGGAGTATCCTATTGCTGACTTTGATGTTGCCCTATATGCCCATAATGCTACATGAATCCTTTTATCCCATTTATGTACCTGTAAGGCTGCATCTTTTGCTAGAATTTGACACAACACAAAATTTGTTCGTTCCACCTGTCCATTTGTGCTTGGCTTGTATGTTGTTGCCTTCCTGTGCTTAATAGAAAACTTATTGACTAGGGCTTCTACCACCTCATTAATGAAGTGGCTTCCTTGATCTGTTACAATTTCTAATGCGCAACCAAATCTTGTGACAATGCGTTCATACATGAACCTTGCCACTTCATCCATGGAAGCTATTTTCAATGGCCTAACTTCAACCCACTTGGTTAAATAATCTATGGCAACTACAATATACTTATTTTGGCATGATGTAGTTTGAAGTGGACCTACAATGTCTATTCCCCATTTTTCAAAGGGACCAAGGGGAAGAATAGGACATAATGGAGCCGATGAAGTCTTACGGTTACCATGTGTTTGACAAATATCACATGTCTTACAATAATTATAACAATCTTTAAAAAGAGTGGGCCAGTGATAACCTGCATCCAAGATCCTTCTTGTTGTAAGTTGTCTAGAGAAGTGCCCTCCACATGTACCATTGTGGAATTCTTCTAGCAGTTCCTTCCCTTGATCATGTCCAACTACCCTCTTGTACTGTCCATCAGGTCCTATTCAAATAATACTCCATGCAGAATAGAATATGGATGACTGGCTTGAGTAATCTTTCTCTTAGTCTTTGCATTGGCACCATCAGGAAACTTGAATTCATTCAGATAATTCCAAATATCTATGTATTCACTAGGGATTGTGTCAAGGGATAACAATGCTGCATCGGGGAAATCATCATCATCACAAGATGATCCTAAACCATCATAGGCTTGAGAGAGTGCATCTGCATTGACATGCTTCTTTCCCCGGCCTATCTATAGTATCAAATTCAAACTCTTGTAGCAAAATTATCCATCTTGCTATCCTCCCGATGGGTTAGGCTTATTTACAATATATTTTAGAGCCGATGATGATCTGCATTACAACTAGAAATTTTTGCCCTAGCAAGTAATTTCTAAACTTCTTTACAAAGAAAAATGATAGCGAGCCTCTTTTTCAGTTACAGTATAGTTTACCTCAGCACTACTCATTTGTCTACTCCCAAAGTAAATTGGATGTTCATTCCCATTTTCATCCTTTTGGCTCAAATTACTTCCTAGTGCTGCATCTGAGGCATCAGTGTACACAATGAATGGCTTGCTCCAATCTGGATTATTCAAAACAGGTGAAGACACCAGGGCTTCCTTCAATTGTCCAAAAGCTTCATGCGCCTTATTTCTTCTATTAAGAGGAAATGGTAAATCTTTGATTTTTGAAACTTTATCAGGATCAGTACCAATACCATCTCTGGATACAACATGCCCTAACAAAACGCCTTTAGAACATCCAAAGACACACTTTGTAGGGTTTAGTGAGGCTTGTGCTTCATCTAACCTTTGAAATGTTGTCTCCATTTGGTGTAGGTGGTCCAACTTGCTCCCATAGATGCAAAAATCAAATTGAAATACTCGATGAAGGTCCCAATGTAAGGTTCGAACACCCTATTCATCAAATGCTTTGGAATGTTCTGCTGGAGCATTACACAACCCAAAAGGCATAACTCTATAAGCAAACGTTCCCCAAGGAGTGGTGAACGTGGTCTTCAGCTGATCTTTCTGCTATACGAACTTGGTTGTAGCTACTATATCCATCAGCAAAACTATAGCACTCTTGGCCAGCTACTTCGTCCAAGATCTGATTTGAAAATGGAAGAGGGTAATGATCCTTCTTTGTTGCCTTATTGAGCTTCATGTAATCAACACAAATGCATAGCTTCCCATTATTTTTTATTAAGATCACAATGGGAGAAACCCATTCTGAATTCTCCACAAAGAAATATGAATCCCATGATCAAGCAACTTATCTATTTCTTCTTTTACAGTCTTGGAAGAATTAGGATTCATTCTATATGGCATTTACTTTATGGGCTTAGCACCATCTACCACCTCAATACAATGTTCTACCCAACTTACTTGACGGAGTTCCTTGTAATAAAAAGTGAATAGGTGTATGTACCTTCGAAAGAGCTGGAGGTAGGATTCCTTCTCACTCTCCATCATAGCATCACCAATCTTTATTTGTTGGAGACGATCATCAACTTCTTCTTCAGATAATTTTATGGGGTCATGAGTTGGTGCGATCGGGAAGGATATCCATGACTCGAAACATCCACCTCACTTTCTTCATCTCCAAAGTGTCCACTTCACCGGTACTAGAGTAATCGAGAGGATGTCCAATCATCGCCATCACTTGAATCCATAGGTTCTGCCTTATGATGTCGAGGATCACATTTATCTTCACCCTCTCTATACCACGTCCAAGTGTCATGAAACCTTCATTCCAGTAGTTTCTTGCATGAAATCTCCTTAGCCATGGTCTTCCCAACAACATTGGGTACGTAATAGTACCATTTTTCATCACCCGAAAGTCTCCCACACATACCACACCCATAAAAATATTTCCACATTTGAAACTACACCTTCGGTTTAGTTTTTCCTTTATTTAATGACCTTAACATACGTGTTGAAGGGCGATCAATTTTTAACCCCAACATATTCATTACAGACTCGGTCATTACATTAACTACACCACCTCCATCAACTAATACATCATGAATTGAAATACCATTACATAATACCTCAGCTTATGGAGCATAGGGATCTGCCTCTGCCTCCAAAACAAGGACCTCAACCTCCTTCCTTCTTCGAGCATTGAGTCGACCTCGCAACTCCCGCCTCTTCTCGTAAAAACATAGCCAAGAGTTGACCATATGTAATATTTGCAGCCTTTTGGATAGATCTTCCAAGATGGAGTATGGTCCTTGCCCCTGTGAAATCGTAAAATCCTACACACCCAACTTTCTTCTCCTATGTTTCTTACTAGTTTCTTCTTTCATCTTCTTAGGATCATTTCCATCTTGATTATCTTTTTTTTTCTTTCTTTTTGTTACAAACACATCTACTTCATTATTTCTACTCTTATTTACTACATCAAATAAATTCACAGTGCTTTTCCTTTATCATTATCTCATTTACCGATGTAGAAGCTCTATCTCGACAATTATACTTATAATGACCCTTTTATAACAACCATAACAAACAACTTCAGAAATATTTCTTTTTGGACCTCTATCTCCTCCCCGAGAACTAAATTCCTTTCCTTGAAGAAGATTAATAGTTAAGCGACCCATCTTTTGAGCAGATCTTCATACTCGGTAGATGTACTAGGAGAAATATTTGTTCTCACCAGAGTGGTTGTGGATTCTGACCAAAGGTGCTTTGGTGTGTACGCTCTACTTTAGCAACAATTTCTTTGGGCTCCTCTTCCATGATTTCTTCTTGCCTTCTTGTAATCTCCTTTACTTGTTCAATGGTATCAGGCGGTCATGCTTCACTCGTTGTCTGATCTCTGGCTTCATCCCAAGAATGAAGTGCTTACAGAGGAGATTATCCATGCCATTCATCAACCCATCCGCTAGTCCTTCCTTCCAGATCTGGGCATCGAGCTTCCTCCTTAGCTCTAGAACACGAGCATGATAATCCCTTATCTTCTCCTTCTCTCCTTAGGATAGCTTTGTGATCTTGATCATGAGATCTACATATTTCTGTTGTTCACCAAATTCTTCAAGAAAACTTTCGCTTAATAAATCCCATGAATTTTTCACATTATCACCTAGTGTTTCAAACCACCTAAGTGCTGAACCATCCAAAAAGGTAGGAAAAAATTCAGTCCATTATTCCCTTCTTATAAGGCCATTACAAATACAAGATTGCTTAAACTCTTTAATGAAAGAAGAAGCATCTTCATTAGATTGAGCTGAAAAAATAGGAATCTTTCCCATTTTCAAAAGTAACCACCGTGAAATACCAACTCACAAGTACAATCAACAAGACTTATGTGTACAAATAATTGGAATCACTATACTAGAAAGTGACTTTACACCTTTCTATAGTAAAATAGAAATGACCACGGTAAACTATGGTAAAACTTGACTTACCGGTGTAAAAATGACTTTATTGTGGTAAACACTATTCACGGTAAAAAGTGAAGTTACTGCGGTAAATACTATTCACGGTAAAAAGTGACTTTACTGCGGTAAATACTATTCCAGCAAAAATGACTTTACCATGGTAACTACTATTCATGGCAAAAATGACTTTACCATGGTAACTACTATGCATGGTAAAAACAAGGTTACCCTCTAATTGATTTTTGACTAAGTGGGAATATCTCTCCAGAAAATCCACCAACGAGGAATGGTCCCAACGGAACCAAAATGTCATCACCAATCTAGCACTATGATAATTCTTCACCGGGAACTCCTCGTGCTATGATTATTTACTAATGCACAGCCTTTAGTTTGGTGGATGTAATCTAGAAACAAAACAACAACATAACACAAGAATACCATCGACTATGATAAGACAGAATGATGAAAAATCTGAAATATCAAAATAAATTATAATATTAACATGAAATCTGTACAATCTCACCCATGAGGTACTTCAAGTGTTATTAACTTCACTTGCCTTTCACCAAGACTATGGGAGAAACTTTAGAATTACACCTCTTAATGGCTTCTTCAACACACCTTTAAACTGATGGCTTCCTTCGCACACTTCCTACAATATTTCTCACTACTTCCTTCTATGCTAAATGAGGGGGGTGGCCTCTCTATTTATAGAACTTCTAGGCTTATCCATCTTATCTCTAAGATAGGATAAGAAATCTAGTCCTGACGAATCATATTCCATACCTTAACTCTTATCTACATGTAAAGCTTATCTTCTAAGATAAGATAAACCTTATCATTTTACATAGGTTCCACATTTTTAGACTTTTTACAAATAAAATACACAAAATATTTATGACCTCACTCCTTGTCCTTATTACCAATATAATATTTCTAATTCCTATTCATGTAGACCCTATTCGTAATTACCCAAACTTTGACATTTTAACATTACCAAACCACTTACGACAAATATTTACTTTTTACAACATTCCTATTGTACTTTGACTATTACCGTACTCCACATTATTGGCGGCACCGTACTGACGGTGCCATTATCTTCTATTAGACGCTACTACTATTTATACTTAACAACATCCTATTCCTAGTACATACATTAATGAAATAGAAATTACGGAGGAAAATTTTAGTGTCGACAGTCAAATGGGTAGAACCGAATATCCCAATGCTTTAGTTCGTGAGGTAATATACCATGTTCATGCTTCTACTTTCCTCTTTCATTCCTCAAATTGAGTAGTATCTTGAGGATCTCTATTTTTCCATGGAGACATTGGGGTGAGAAGGAGTGGAGGTCTTGTTCTCATTCCCATCTATATGCCTCTGTGATTTTTATTGATCCGAGGAATTAATGTACATAAGGCATTTTCTCTATGTAAACTCCATATTAAGTTTGTGGGAGATATTACTTTCCTTATTATTAATGCCATCGTGAGAAATTCCCATCTTTTCAAACAAGTTTCATAAATATCTTCAAAATTTTCCTCTTCATAAGAGGTGATGGCATTAATACTTCTCTACAAATTGGCAAGATAAGGTTCCTTGAACCTTTTATCAAATGCATGGGATATGAAAGATATAGTAAAGGCGAATGGTTTACCATAATGAATTCTCATACAGAGACCAAATGAACTAGCCTTTAAAATATGCTCTGAATCCCTTTCCTTCCATGCAATCTGATTTTGAAGAGTAGAAACAAATGCATTAAGCTGGATCTACCCTACATACAAATTGATCATAAAATCCGAGTTCTTTTCCAGCATGAAATTACAGAGATAGAATTAGCAGAGAAGATTTTTTTGCTCTACATTGGCTAAGGAACAGTCTGCTATGAAATCAACTTCATCTTTTATTTCATGTGGAAGGCCACATGTTATCCTTGAAAACTTCCATTGATTGAATTTTTCCTCCAAAAACACACTATATGTAGGAGGTGGTCTACTTTGCATGTAAGCAATTTCTCACTCATCATGTAAACCATTTGTATTTTCACAAGATATTTAAATTTTGCATTTTCTTATTTGTAAAAATTTTATTCCCATTCTTTTCTTGCTTTCTTCTCTTCTTCTATATTGTTTTTCAAGTCCTCATTGGTTGTCTTGGCTTCACTGAGCTCTCTGTAAGTATCATCCCATAGTTATTTAAGTGGCCAATAAGTTAATTCAGTTTGTGTAGAGATTGTTGACAGAGAGCAGTTTGTTTTTTAGAATTTTGACATTCTTCCTCTTTCTCCATTATCTATTGTTTAACTCTTGTCAATTCCTTAGTCTTGTCAGTGAGCTAAGTTGCTAATTCCCCAATAACCATTTCTCTCTGTTCTAATTTATGTTTGAGAAAATTCAACTCCTCATCCTTTTCTCTAATAACGAGTTCTTCTCTGGACAAAAACAGAGCCTATTTAAATTGTTGTTTTCTTCTTTCTCTGAAATTTCTTGGGAGTTGAGCATTCTTCTTCTACCAAAGGAAATTTCCCTTTTTGTCTCCAAGATGCCAACTCTTCTTCTTCATGTGATAATGTTGCTGGTTCACCCAATTCTTGAAAAACATGTTCCTCAAATCTATCATCTTATTTTTCTATCTCTATTTGGCTTGGTCCAGGAGGAGTCATGGCCATGCTACCTAAAATATCAACAGCTTCCTTTTCCATCCCTTCTTGATCTTCCATTTCCTCTGGAATTTCTCTATACCTTTTATGAATTCTCCTTCTTTGAGGAGCCTCAAAATGTACAAAAATGTGTCTCCTCCTAGAGCTTCTTCTAATTTTCATCTCTTGCTCTTTCTTAGGTGAATCACTGTCAAAGATAGATATTAGCTCTCCTATAGCTACTACAGAGGAAGGAATTTCTTTAGAAGGCATAGTTGGTTCTATGATTTTAGTCCTTTCAAATCTTATTCTTTTTGGTATTTCCTCTCCATCTAGTTATTTCTTTTCCTCTGCAGTAGCATCAATTTCCAAATTAATTGTAAGAGCAGAAGGAGTTGTTATTACTCTCCTGAGAATATCAGGGCTCTACTTAAACTTGCTAAGAAATTTCTCCCACATTTCCTCTCCATTTTTCTTTGAAAGAAAATGGTGCTGGCACACTAAATGCACTAACCCATGATGTTTGATTATTCCCACACCCCAGGAATACCTCTGGGCCATTATATGGATGGAGTCAAAAAGAAACCCTGGAAGGTTTACTATATATTTTGGTTTTGTAGCTCCATATCTAAGGTATATGAGGATCTTCAGAACTTCTCTTCCTACCGACCCAAATTGACCATCACAGGTTAAATACTTGACTATCCAAAATTCCACTCTATCAAAGGGTTTGGGCAAGCTGGCCCTTCTGACCCCTTTTATGATTTTCTTTGTGTTGTAAATATATTGGGGTTTAGCTTCCCCTTTTTCAGCAAGGTTTCAACTAGTTCTTTTAATGTCCCTCTGACAGGGTTTGGGACATGCACAATTGGCACTCTAGATATATTAATTATTGTATTCACAGAAAAAGGAATGAAAAATTTCTAACCTTTTTCTTGGATTGTTCTAAATTTATAACGAATTCTCTCACCAATTTGTCGTTATACTTGGGGAACTTCCTCAGAAATTCCATCCATCCTACCTGTTGAAAGATAGCTACCACTTCTTCATCTGTAATGAGTTGGGTATCATCCTCTGGTTCTAACTTCTTTTTAATCCCCATGATACATAGGTGATTCAAATTTGTTCTCCTTTAATCTTGTGCGAGGTTGGCAAAGAACTCTTTGTTTAGCTATAGAACTCGACGCAATTTATCTACAAAACTATCGTACTTAGGGGGAACTTCTGCGTTGTAGGTGTGGAATGTAAACCTAATTCACTTTGCTTCTTCCTTGAAGTTTATTTACAACTTAGTTTTCACTTTTTTGATTCCACACTAATGATAACTCGTTATAACAATGCAGCCAATTTATTCCATCAATATCTTTCTCGTGATTACTCACTTTTAATCATGATGTACAATAGATGACTCATCATATCAACTTTTAAATCAAATCTAATCACACATGTAAAATTTTAATCTAACCTTTGATAAGTTAAATACATAATTATCATCTTTGATGATGTAATCTTTCTGTCATGATGACTCATCTTTCCTAAAAAGTGAAACAAAAAGAAAAATGGTTAGAAAAATAGTTGGAATTCCAAATAATTTTATTTTATTTTGAATTAGCCATTTATTTGAGAAGATCAACCACCATTGCTGGTTTTCAATTGATCTCTGAGAGAAACTTTTTTTGGGGAAGAGAATGCCATTTACTGGTTTTCACTCTCTTCCCTTGTTTTTTCTTTTCTTTTTTGGAAGAGAACACCATTTACTAGTTTTCATTCTCTTCCCTTTATTTTGGATCTATCCATTTGATTATTTGATCATTTTGGAAGAACTAGGTTATTTCATATGATAAAATTCTTTATATGCTTCAATCATTTCCTCAAGATTTCATCCTTAGTATGAGGCTTCCTATAAAACTTTAGCCTATGTACATTGACCAAGAGTTTTCTCCGCATGTCATCAATGGGAAGTAACTGAATAGAACCATTGTCAAATATTTGCTCAATCTAATAGGGTCCCAACCATCTGGTTCTCAATTTTCCTTTGAATTGTTGGTACTTAGAATCAAATAGCAATGCCCAGTCTCCTACTTTGAATTTCCTTTTCTTGATATGTGTATCATGCCATTGCTTCCTTTGATCTTGGATTATCTCTATATTTTGAAGTGCTTCCATCCTCAATTCATCCAACTCATTGAGTTGAAGGATTCTCTCCTTTTGAGTTACATCTAACTCAATACCCACCTTAACTGTTGTCCTCAATGTCTGTAGTTCAAACTCAATAGGAAACAAGGGATTTTTCCCATAGACTAACTCATATGGTGAACCCCGTTGTAGTTTTTTTCAAGTTGTATTGTAAGCCTAGACATCTTCAGGTAGTCTCTTTACCCAATATATTCTTCATGTTTTAACTATTTTGGTAAGGATGTTTTCCAATTCTTTGTTCGTTAGTTCATCTTATCCATTTGATTGTGGGTGATAGGGAGATGACTTCTTATGATTGATGTGATAATACATTGTGAAATCTTGGATCATATTAGACATAAATTGTGGTCCCTAGTCTAAAACTATGCTCTTTGGTGCTCCAAACTTTACCATAATTCTATGCTAAAGGAAATCAACAACTACTTCTTCAATGGCATTTGTTAAAGCACGCACGTCTTCCCACTTTTTGCATAATCACTACACATAAGAACATGTTCCTTCCCTTGTGAAGAAGGAATAAAGGGACCAAAAAAATCCAACCCCCATCTCTTAAATGGTTCAATCACTACTTGAGGTTACAAAGGAATTTCATTGGTAAAGGTTAGTTGTCCCATCCTTTGACAAGGATCACACCGCTTGATATATCTCTTCACATCTTTATACATATATGGACAATAATAACTAGTGCCAAGTATCTTGTGAGCTATTCTTTTCACTGAATAGTTTCCTCCACTTGGTTCATCATGACATGCCCAAAGGATGTCAAAGATTTCATCTTCTCTTACACACCAATGTAAAATCAAATTAGGACCACATTTAAATAGCATTCCATTAAACCATTTCAATTGTGCAGGTTCGGTTTTGATTAAATTCTTAATTTTTTTCTTAGTGAAAGGAGGAAACTTCCCTATTGCAAGATAATTTTCCATATCAGTAAACCATGGTGTATTAGTTGTGATAGCAAATAATTGTTCATCTAGAAAGTTTTCTTTGACTAGATCATACTTCCTGTAGTGGTTAGTCTTGACAATAAATCATCTCGCCACATTATATTTACATGGATTGTCCACAATGGTAATATCGAATTCTTGTAAAAGTAATAGCCGAATAGCAATGAGAACCAGAACAAAAAGGATCAAAATCCAAATATGACAATGAAGTCCAACGTAGCCAGAGAGCAGCTACCCCATCAAAACAAAACCAATACAAACACAACAGAAAAGTAGCTAAAGGACAGCAAAAAAACAACAATATTTACAAAGAAAAGCAGCAGAAGCACCCACAATTACTTCTTGGCAGCTTTGTCAATGCTGGATTTGATATTCTGCCAAGACTTGAACATCCCCAAAGTCGTCATGTGGGCAGAGTCAGTTATATCCAGCTGCTCAATGGTCCTTTTGCTTTCCTTATCAGTGCCCCAAAGTGATGCCGGAACCCCGCTGAGATTGGAAACACTGTGGACATGTTGTTCAATGAACTCTGCAATTGCACTAAAAATGGCCATACTATAGTCATGGCGAGTTTTGGCCTTCCCTAAACGGGAGTCTAAAGAGTTCAGTTTCTTGTATATATCTTCCATCTGGCTATTATCCATAGCCCCCTCCTCCTCCTTCTTCCTCTTGCCTTTCTGTTTTGCCAAGTTTTTAACCTCCTCCTTCAACAGCTTCATGTCATGTCTCTAAGGCTTCCAGCCTTTTTGCAGAGTTCTCCATCTGTGCATCCTGAGAACTAGCACTGCTGATATGCAAGAGGTTGTGGGAAATTTCAAGCTCTTGAGGACCCTTCTCCATAGCAGGGGTATCAAGGTTCAGTCTCCTAGAAGACCTGGTAATAGGTCTGGTCTGAAGTGGAAGTGAAGGGGGTGGGAGCAGCGGTGGTGGGAATGGAAGATGGAGCCCGGAAGACCGGCAGAGGGGTAACAGCAGCAGTGGTGGGGACAGGATGTGGAGAAATGGGGCTAGCGGCCGCTGAACCGGCAGAGGGGGAAAAGAGCCAGGGGAGGAAGGAAGACCAGGAGACGGAGGAGACAAAGCTTATGCAGCAAGAAAATAAGCCCCTGGTGCAAAGGAACCGCACACGGGCATGTTTTTGAAACTCCAAAATGGAGCGCTCCAGAGAGTTAAGAAAATAATGGGGAAAACATACCGCATGATTCCTGTGAAAATGGTTGAGGAAGACAAGATGCTTAGCAGGCACTGTTACGAACCTTCCTTCCAAAGAAATGAAGCGCACCATCATCCGGGTTACCTCATCATAAGGTGAAGGATCGAGTTTACCAGCAGGCCCGCCATGACAAAGACCAACTTCTCTGATCCCTCCACGAATCTCCTCTCTCTCAGCTTCTCTTTCGACCCTTTTATTAAAAAAATGGTATCCCTCCATGCCCAGGCCAGTCGCCTTAGCAATTAACTCCTCGTTGACCAAAATCTTCTACCCCCCATAATCCACTGTTTGATCCTTCCAATCCTTTGCAAAACACAAAATGCTTTGATCGTGGCCTTGAACCTTCTCCATAAAGTTGGTAATGCCTCCCTGGCTGAGTATACTCCAAAGCTCCATTATCCTTCCAATCTGGATCCACGCTGGGCTCAATCTGGCAAGGGGGCCCCCATCATCACTGTGCTTAACTGCTTGTAACAAATATTAGAATCCTTGATAGCTCTAATGCCAGTCCCTACCACTATTACAATCCACGCAATGAAAATACTGAGTAGAATAGCCGTTGCAATTCCCACGAATAGCCGCGTGACTGCTGATCTGGACCTATGGAAGCTCACTTGTGGGAACTACGGCCCTTTTGCTAACCCACTCCCTATCATCATTGACATCATTATTGTTTTTGGGATCCGTGGAGTCATATAACCAGATTGTATAGAGCATAATGTTGCCCACATGCATGCCTTTCTTTTCTATATTACTCCACTTGAACTTATCCATATACTTCATACTATCTTGATTGTTCGACAAGATTTGCAAAAGCTTAGTTTTAAAGACAACACGTGTGGGCGTTTTATTAACCCACTCCCATAATCATATCCCAATTCAAGAATTTGCATGTGTATAGATATCCACTTGAATGCTGCTTTGAAGTTGTTTAGGAATGCTATTATTATCCCAAACAATATGGTTAACATTAATGCCATAATTAGCCAATGCATCTGCCAATTTATTACCCTCCCGATAAGTATGCATGATCCTAATGTTATTGAAGGTTTGGCATATACTAATGGATTCTAAGATAAAATATTTGATGTTCCAACTTGGAGGTGAGCAATTTTTAAGATGGTTAATGATATTCAAGGAGTCCCCTTCAAGAATGAGGTTTCGGATATTATGAGTCTGGGCAATTCTCAGGCCCCATAAAGCAGATAATGCTTCGGCAAAATGATTTGTTTGAACACCCATTTTCCCAGCATACATGCAGCAATCAGACTACCTTTATGATCCCGGATCACTCCCCCTCCTGCCGCAATCCCAGGGTTACCCTTAGAAGCCCCATCAAAGTTCAACTTATACCAGTTAAAATCAGGAGGATGCCATTTAATCAAAGATCTATCAATACTACTGCCGGCATTGTTACGGCTATTGACAGCTCCAATCTGCCAGTTAGATAAGATATACTCTTCATTTTCTGGATAGCTCTTGTTCTTGGGGGGTTTAAATCTAGCAATATTCTCTTTGATATCATTAGAAATTTTATCAGTACTGAGTTTGTAGTTTTGTTTCTTATTTCTAAAGACAATATCATTTCTATCTTTCCATATCCTCCAAATAATATGAGGGATAACCAGCTTCCAGATCCTTCTGACAACACAATGCCTATAGGGTGGGTTCCATTGAGTCCATAGCTGATTTAAATCCTTCGGCACCACCCAGAGAGCTTCAAATTTGGAGAGGGAAAAACTCCATATTCTGGTAGCATATTCACAATGAATAAACAGATGACTGATATCCTCAGAGTCTTTTTTACAAAGATGACATCTATTAGGCATTATAAAGCCTCTTCTCATCAGGTTGTCAATGGTAAGAATCCTACCTCTAATAGCCAGCCAAAGGAAGAAATTTATTTTAGGAGTTAATTCAGCCATCCAAATCTTGTTCCAGTTGAACTCTGTTTGACTACTGTGGAAGAAAGCATTGTATCCAATTTTGACTGAGTAGTCCCCATCAATGGAATTATTCCAGATCAGCTCATCCTTGGTATCCAGTTGACTTAAGGGGATAAGATCTAGCTGATCTTGAAGGGAGGAAGTAATCTGTATCAGATCATCTCTCTCAACAGAAAGTTTTTTCCATTTCTTGTTGTTGCCATTTCCCTCAATATAATCCTTGATTTTACTACCATACTTGCTTACAAGACTGTCCTTAACTTTCCCAAATCTGTCCATGAGATTGCCATTAAACCAGTTATCCTCCCAGAAATTTATATCCCAACCATCACCCACTTTCCATTTACTGCCCTGCTTTATGAAATTTCTGCTCTTAACCAGATTGTTCCAAAAAATGGAACCATAGGGGAGGTGCTCATCTTGCAGGAAAGAGTAGACAGTTTGCTGATTTAGGTATTTAACTTTGATTAAATCTATCCAGGGTTGTTTCTCTGAAAGCATTCTCCAGCCCATTTTCACAATGAGAGCCTCATTCATTTTCTCGATGTCTTTTATACCCAATCCTCCCATAGACTTCGGGGTACAAACCTTATCCCAAGCAACTAAGTGAAATTTAAACTTCTCTTCCATGCCCTGCCATAAGAATTTTTTCTGAATCCTCTCAATCTTTTCTCTGAAGGAAGAGGGGATCTTGTAGAGCGACATGACATAAATGGGCAGATTTTGAAGAGTACTTTTTATGAGCAGGCACTTACCAACACTAGATAAAATGGCTCCTTTCCACCAACCATTTTTTTTTTAAATCTCTCCAATAAATCATCCCACACCTTGCTAGAGACTTTTTTAGTGCCGAGAGGAAGGCCCAAGTAAGTGGCTGGAAGCGCACTTATTTTACAGCCCAAAATTTTAGCAATTTTAAGTTGTCTATCTTCAGGAGTGTTGAAGAAAAAAATGGAGCTTTTATCATAATTAATCTCTTGCCCAGAAGCAGACTCGTAAAGCTACAGAATAGCCTTGGTAGCCTTGGCTTCTATGATGGAAGCCAAAAGAAGGAGGATAGTATCATCCACAAATTGTTGATGTGAGACAGCTTGGCAGATGGAAGTGGGCTTTGAGCCTTTCAAAATCCCATCATTGACAGCTTTGCCAATTGTTCTACTAAGGCTATCAGCCATAAGAATGAAGAGCAGTGGGGAGATAGGGTCCCCTTGCCTTAGCCCTCTGCTGCTAGTGAAAAAACCCACAGGCTCACCATTAACCACCACTGAAAATCTGACAGTAGAGATACAAGCCTTAATAATTTTTCTAAATTTTTCGAAAAACCAAATTTAGTTAAGACTTTGTCAAGAAAAACCCAAGAAACCTTGTCAAAGGCTTTATTCATATCAAGCTTTAGAGCCATATTTGCTTTTTTATTATTCTCCATAGAATGTATGGTCTCATGAACCATAATAACACCATCTTGAATAATCCTGCCTTTGATGAATCCACTCTGCTTTCCTTGAGATTAAATCGTTCATGATGAGCTGAAGCCTAGTAGCAATAATTTTGGTAAAAATTCTATAAATGGCGTTCACAAGGCTGATGGGTCTGAAGTCTTTGAAGTCTTTAGCATCCATTTTTTTGGTGCCAGCACAATGTGAGTGTTGTTCAAGCTCTTTCAAAATATTTCCAGTTCTGTAGAATTCATTCACCGCTCTGAGAAGGTCCTCCGAACAAATTTCCCAAAATTTCTGGAAAAAATTAATGGAGAAACCATCCGGACCTGGAGCCTTATCACCTTCCAAAGCAAAAACAACCTTTTGTAGCTCTTCAAGCGTGACAACTTTGGTGATATTTCTAAATCTCTGTTCCTCAATTTTATCCTGGGGAATAGCCTCCAACATAAAAGAAATAGCCTCAGTATTGATGACATTCCTCTCCTCAAGAAGTTTTTTATAGAAATCCATAGCTTCTTCCTTGATGCCTTTGGGATCTTTTATAATATTTCCATTACTTTTAGCCACTTCCAGGATCCTATTACAGGCTCTGTGCTTCAAAGTGGTCATGTGAAAGAACTTCATATTCCTATCTCCCTCTTTAAGCTAGATAGCTCTAGACTTAAGTCTCCATAACGACTCTTCTCTACTACGTGATCGTATGCAACTCTGAAAGAATATTCTTTTCAATAGTTTGGTCTTCGGCCGTTCTCCCCATAGTATCCATTTTGATTTCCAAATCCTGGAGCTTTTGCTTTAACTTCTTTTTATTATCAAACACATTGCCAAAAACACTTTTATTCCAGATTTTAACTTGCTTTTTAACATTTTTGAGCTTTTGAATTAGTTTATATTGAGCAGTGCCTTCACCATTCCATCTCCACCATTCTTTTATCTTGTCGTAGATATTTTCATGCTCCATCCACATCTTTTCAAATTTAAATGAGCTTCTGATGGGTTTAGTCCAATTGAGAAGATTTAAAGCAATCGGATTGTGATCCGATCCAACTCTGGGCAAGGAAGAGAGGTGAAAGTCTTGACTAAGAATCCAGCTCGCAGAAATCAGAGCTCTATCCAATCTCACCTGGATAAAATCTTTTCCCAACCTTCTATTATTCCAAGTGTATTTATTCCCATGTAGATCCACATCTAAAAGATTATGTTCAGCAATAAAATCAGCAAAATCCTCCATACCTATAGAAAAGCTGGAAATTCCTCCATATTTTTCACCTGGGTTTAGAGGAGAGTTAAAATCACCCATAATAAGCCAGTTAGCTTGTACTATAATGGTTTCTAAAGGTTTTAAGATCTTCCCAGAGATTTCTTCTCCCACTAACCGTATTAGGGGCATATATATTAGAAAGTATCCATTCATCATTATTTTCAATAGCAATAAATTTGATTGCAAGATGATTAGTGCTAGCATTAAGAACCATACCAGTACAATGCCTTTTATCCCATAGAGTAGCCAGCCCTCCAGAGGCTCCCTGAGAGTCAACAACCACCATTTCAGAGTTATCCCAAAACTCTTTTTACTAGTTTCAAGGATCTTAGCTTTCATCTTAGTTTCCTACAAAATCAAAATACTAGGACTACTAGAATCCCGTAACTCCTTGATGATTCTCTGCTTGGAGTTTCCATTTAGACCTCGGATGTTCCAAGAAATAATCTTCATTTGGAATGATTGGGAGTTGGAATTTCCTGATGGTTCAATTGATGTTGAATGCCATCTGCAATGTCTCTCTCAGTTCTCTTAGATCTAAGAGCCTTTTTTGAGGGCCTTCCTCTTTTAGAACTACCCCCAAAGTCTACTAGTCTTCTTGCAGAAGATCTAGTAGTTCTGGAAGTTGAAGTTTCCCAGTTGTCCTTTTTCTTTTTCTTATCACTGTAAAGTGATTCTGGGATCATTTCAAATCCTTTCATTCTCTTTTTCTTTTTTGAAATGACCTTTGTGAATCCAGAATTTAGTTCCTCATCTTCTTTGACAGCGTAACTTCTCCCTCTTCACGCTCTTTCTGGATCCTGTTAATTGAGTGTGGATCAGTTATTTTGCTGCTGTAGTAAGAAGGTGAAACCACTGCCCTGTTGCTGGAACAAGGAGGTAGATCTGAAAATAATTTACCATCTCCCTTAGGAGTGTTTTCCTATAAGGTTTCTTTAGGATCCATAGTGACCTTGTCCGATTCTTCCTCCATGATGTACAGAGGTTTATCTAACTCAGCTTCCTTACTACTTTGATATAGATCATTAGGGACTAAATTAATCTTCACAGTTCCTTCTTGCTCATTCACCACCATGGACATCTTTATAGGATTTTCCGAGTCCTCTTTGTTGGGTGCTTCAAGTAAAGCTGCTGCAGGGGTTTTAGGATGCTAGACCAAATGCTTCCTTATTTGAGTTCTAAAACCTCTTTTTTTCCCCTTTCTATTGAATTCCAACTCCTATCTGATTAGGGGCTTTGATTTCATTCCGGCTATCCATGTCACAAACCCTATAGTCCTTACTCAAGACTGAGCCCTCCTCAGGTTGTTTTGCTTCCATTGCAGGGATCTCCTTCTTGGGACAACTTTTGGTGGAGTGTCCTATGTGATGACACTGCTTACATCTCAAATGAAAAGTTTCAAACTCAATTTTTTGAGTCCACACCCCATACCTAGATTTCAAGTAGATGTGCTCTGTAATTCCTATTCCATTTCAAAAAATGCAGAATCGAGCAAAAGCAAGTCTGGATCTGTTTCTCGTGGGCCCATCCAGACCTATAGGAGCACCTAAGGATTTAGCAATGTTTAGCAGAATTTCATCATCCCAAAAATGTAATGGTAGTCCAGGGAGCCTACACCAGATTGGGATGGTGTTTATATTTTCAGTGTTAGGGTCAAATCCTGGATACCATTTTTTCAAAAAGAGGCCCATATTGCCCAGCCACCAAGGTCCTCCCAGAAGCACCGATTCCAAATCCTCTTGCTGATTAAATTTTTCCAGAAAAAAACCCCATGGCATGATGGTAATACTCAGATCCCCTTTAGGTTTCCACTTTCTCAGCGCCCATTTTCTAATAAAATCAATATTAGGTCTAGAGCCAAGAAACTTACCAACAAGGGAGAGATTCACTTTGCTCAAAGCCCTATCAACACAACCATCTGGGACCATTAGGCAGGTGGCACCTTCACTATCCTTTTCCCATGTGAATTGACCTTTTTGAGGAGAATGTGGACCCACATTGATATTAGGGCTATGAAGAATCTTATTCCAGGCCAGAGGTGTGGATCCCAGCATTTCCACTTTTTCATTTTGTAGATTTACAACCATCTGATTTTGGCCATAGTTCCGCCTCTCCTCAGCACCTTTAGACTTAGTGCACAGACATTCTGTAGCCAGAACTATAGAAACTATACTAACAGTACCCCCATCACTTTCTCCATCTCTCATGTTGCTCTCTCGTGCTGGTGTTTCCTACCATCCGATTCTGGCCAGAGATCGGCCTCTCCTCAGCAATTTTAGGCTTAGTGCGCAGACATTCTACGACCCAAAATCATTGAAAAACTGCGCGATAGTACCTCCATCACTCGTGTCCTCCATCACTAAATAAATTGATACACGGTTTTAATAAAGGAACAAAGTTTAACTCCATTTATTGTAACAAAGTTCAAAAGCATGTTAACACTTTTCATCCTAAAGAAATTCACAGTCCTTGGTAAGAAAATTGAACATGTGGGCTGAAATTTTACTAAAATCCTTGATAAAGCATCTATAGTACCCAACATGTCCTAAAAATGACTTGATATTTATGGGGGTTTGAGGAACATGTAAGTCTAAAATAATCTTGATTTTGTTTTGGTCAACCTAAATTCCTCTTTTTGAAATATGGTGTCCTAATACAATCCCTTTATCAACCATCATTAAAAAAATTTCATAGCTAAGAGATAGATTGTGTTGCTCACATCTCATTAATACTCTGTCTCAATTTCTCAAAGCATCATCAAATGTATCTCCATGCACAGTAAAGTCATCCATGTATATCTACAAAAATTGCTAATACAACTCTTTGGAAGGTTGCTAAAGCATTACATAATCCAAATGGTAATACCCTGTAGGAAAAGGTACTCCATAGACATGTAAATGTAGTTTTATCCTTATCCTCAATAACAACTCTAATTTGATTGTATCCAATAAATCCATCTAAGAAGGAAAAGTATTGTTTACCTGAAAGGTTGTCTAAAACTTGATCTATGAATGGTAAGGGAAAATAATCTCTCAGTGTGGCTTTGTTCAGTTCCCTATAGTCAACACAAATTCTCCATTTTCCATTCTTTTTAGGGATAGTAACATGAGAAGACACCCACCGACTATCTGAGATAAGGTAGATAAAACCTACTTGTAATAGTTTTTCAATTTCTTGTTTAACTATATCCCTTAAGGATGAATTAATATTTTCTTTGAGTTTACCTAATCTGGTTTAATGTTTTTAGTATAGATGTGATGGGTGTAGATACTTGGGTGGATTCCTTTCATATCTTTGTAATCCCAAGAAAAATATTTAGTATGTTTTTTAGAACATCAAACAATTTAGCTTCTTCATCATTCTTCAACTAGCTATTAATATTCAAAATTTTACCCGGTTGAATCTCAACATGTTTGGTTCCAGTGTATGATGAAATGATTTGTTGAAAGGGTTCCATTAAATTATTTAGTGGACATGCATGTGGCAACAACATATGATATGTAGAAACATCTCCAAAAGTTCCTTGAGATAGAATGTTGGACAAAGGACAATAAGAAGAATTATGATACTTATCTTGTTGTAGGTTGAATTCTTCATCACTGTTGTTTTCCAAAAATTCTTCATCATCTCTTGATATATGTGAAGCTAAAGCTACATATTCTTCCTCTCCCCAAGATAAATCTCATTCCTCCGGAGTGAAATTATCTTCATTTGTAGGGAATTGTTGTTGGTGTGGTTCCAAAACTAATTGTGATGGTTTCAACTAACTATGATGGTTCCAAAACTAATTTCGTAGGTTCTCGAAACTATTCCTAACTACTCCAAGGAAAATTGGTGTACATTCAATGGTGGGTTAATCATATCTTCTATTTCTCGTACGTGATCTTGCAATGTGATCATGGCCAACAAAGACAAATTTTGCTCATTAATATCAGGATTATCAACCCATAATTGCTCTTGATTATCACTAAAAGGTCATGTAGAGGGATATAATGAAATTTTCTTAGAATTCTTACCATTTGAAATAGTCATATCACCTGACCTGCAATCAATTAAGGCAACAATTATAGCTAACCATGGTCTGCCCAAAATAATGGGATAACCCAATGTTTTACCTTTTGGCTGCAATATAAGGAAGTCAACTAGATATTCCCATGACTCCACCATAACTACCACATCTTCAATAACTCCTTCTGGTTTTTCTACAGACTGATCTACCATCTGCAATATGGTGTTAGTAGGTTGTATACCTATTAATGGTAATGTTTTCAGAGTTTCCACTTTGTCATTACATTTATAGTTGCTCCCAAATCAACCAAAATGTTATGTATATCTTTATTCCCTATAGAGATAGAAATAACAGGGCTTCCAGGATCTCCATATTTGGGAAGTAGGAGCTTTCCTACTAATAAATCAACAAGTTTCCCATCTACCTTAATAGTCCTGGGTACTACTTCTTTCTTCCAGGCCTTTTCAAACATAGCATTTTGATTAATTTGTTTAATTCTGGAATGTCCTTAATTGCTTGTAACAATGGTATTTCAATATTCAATCTCCTTAGTTCCTACACCAATTCAGATTCCTTGATTTCTATAGCTTCTTTAAATCTCTCTAGAAATGGAGTCTCAGTAGAGTTTCTTTCTGGTTCCTTATCTCTTTCTTTTTCATCTTTCTTGGGGGCAACTAGACTAGGGGTTTCAGTTTCTTTTGTCATTTCAGTGATGATAACAGGTGGACTGATAACTATTTTTCTAGATCTAGTTTGAATATCCTTACAATCTATGGCATTTAGATCAATTGATTTTTCTAGTTCTATTCCGTAGACATGAGTTGTTTGTTTGTTTCTTGGGTTTGCTACTGGTTGTGCTAGCATTTGCATTTGGACTACATTTTCAGCTTGTGAATTTTGTGTTGGGCGCCCATTATGGCTTGTTGATTTTGATTAGGATATGTTTTCCCTTGAGCATAATTACTAGGGCCCCATCTAGGTTGTGACCAAGAATACTGGTTATTTTGACCAGTCCATGGTTGTTGGTGTCCTTGAGCATACCAAGATTGACCTGCCCAATCCTGGGATTCCAAGTTGGCTGAGGGGCCCAAGGTGGTTGTCCCCAACTTTTTGGTACTATTTGAGTAGCCCATGGCATCATCTAAGGATTAGGAGATGACCTTGGCATGAACTATCCTTGGGTAGGTTGTCTCTAGAAAAAAATTCAATTCTTCTATTATGGATGATGTACTGGTTTGTTTGAGATGATTCCTTATAAATGGAAGAATAGAACAAACATTACTCTCATCATCCCTATATTTGTAGATAAGACACATTTCCATTTTATCCCAAGGACAATCTCTTAATGCATGCTTTTTCCTACACCTAGGACAATACATGGCTAATGGTTCAGTCTTAGCATTTGCTTTAGCTTGTAATCCATCCATAGTAGAGGTTAATTGAACTAAAATGTCTGTTTTAAAGTTTGCTAATTCATCCATTAGTTTGTTCATATCTAGATTCAAACTTTTCACTAATTTTCCTTCCTAGGTCCACCCCTTGTTCTGGAATAGCTTCTACAAATTTCTTTAATTTTATTCATCCTTAATTGATCAATGTTTCCACCTCCTATCAAGTTAAGATATTCCCTAGATTCATCTTCCAAACCTTTAAGAATTTTTTTTTACTTAACTCTTCTTGAAGTAAAAATCCACACCTTTTACTTACAAAGAGGAATCTTTCCAAATAATCTTCTATATTCTCATCCTCCTCCTACTTGATTTTGAAAAACTCTTCCTTCATATTTCTTCCTCTACAGTAATCTTGATACTTTTCTAGGAAGGTATTTTCCATTTATGCCCAACTGGTAATATAGTTGGATGTTAATCCCATGAACCACCTCATTGAGGCATCCTTCAGAGTGGATGGAAACAACCTAACTTTCTGATTATCTATTTTGTAGTCATAGGTCTGACATAGTATTTTAAATTCAAACAAAATTGGTTAGGGTCTTTAGATGACATCCCTCTAAATGTGGGTAAATGTGTAGGTGAAATATTTTTCATTGGTGTATCATCATCATCTAATTGAATTGGATAAGTAAAGGTCCTATCAAGTTCCCTTTCAGCTTCTTGTGCCATTTCTGAAGTATTTTCTAAACTTATTTCCCAATCAATGTGGTAGGTGATATGCCTTAGGGAAGGTGAAAAATTAGGAGTAGGAGGTTGACTACTCAATTGAGAATCAAAACTTACCCTAAATGGATCTTGAGAAATAATCCTTCTCCTAAAAGTTCTACTTCCTTCTGGTGACTAATCCAAGAATTCTAAAGGTGGCAATTTTGCTTCTTGTCTTACAGGGGATAATGGTGCCTCCAATTCTTGGTCAACTTCCTTATTTAGACTAGAGGATGATGGTAATTCTTGTTCAGATATTTTTGGGAGAAATCTACCGTTGGAGTCTCTTGGTCTACTCATAAATTTTTGATAGCTTAGAGAATATTTCTTTAATTACTAAATGTATGATTTTTGCTCTTGTTGACAAGTAATTATAAAATTCTAACTAGTGGGTCCCAGATAACAGTGCCAAAAATGATGGGCATCGTTATTCCCTTCATTTAATCAAATCTCTATTGAAGTCATATTCAAAGCAGGCGTGTGTCTAAATCTATAGGAAAAAGAAGAATATTAGCGACCTAGTAATTGATTATAGGTATTTTGTATTATTTGGGGGATATTTTCAATGGCTTAACGAATTCTTAGTTAAAAACCTTATTGGAATCAAACTATGAAAAAAATATTTGGAAGTAAACACACTTTATAAAAATGAATTGCTGGAAATAAACACACTTTTCCTTGGAAGTAAACACACTTTGTAGAAAGGAATTGCTAGAAATAAACACACTTTGCCTTGGAAGTAAACACACTTTGCAGAAAGGAATTGCTGGAAATAAACACACTATTGAAAGTGTTGGAAAATGATTGCAAAGAAATAAGAACTTAATCTAGAACACCTGCAGGGACAAGTCTACAATCAGATTTCAACTTTAAGGAATTGAAAGCATTAAAAATTTAACAGATATACACTATAAATATAAATACCAACAAAAATGAGGATCCTGGTTCTTGGAGGAGTGGGCCCTTGCTCCGCCTCGAAATAGGATTGGACAACTTAATTTTCTCTCAAAATAGAAATGACTATTTTATTGATAAAACATTCTACATTACAAAAATGTGTTGGATCTGTGTATATCAATCTATATCTATCTCTTGTTCTATATCTATATTCCTATATATAATCTATCTACAAGTTCGTATATATATATATATATATATATATATATTTCTTCTAGGGGTACATTTATGGCTGTAATTGTTCCATTGATACGATGGAACTGAATCGTGCCCAAAATAGATGTTGAATTGGAACATGGATGGACGTACAAATGTGTGATAATTATCTTGGATCTACAAGTATAGAGAGTCGAAGTATTATAATATTCTCCTGATTGATAGGATAATTGATTTGAAAAATCACTGAACATTTAAAATAGATTCTTATCGGTTTCAGAACTTTAGAAAATTTCCAGAACTAAAGGAAATCATTTTAGGTGTAATTGAGAGAGTTATAGAGCTATCTACAAGAGTTCTGAAACTAATTCTGATTGTTCTGGAACTAAGTACTAGAGTTCCAAAACTAAGTCCAGAAGTTTCGAAACTAAGTGACAAATCTTGTGACTGTGTAATGGGCTTCTGAAACTAAGTCTGATAGTTCCAGAACTAAACTGTATTGATTCCAATGCTTCCAAAAACATGCAATCCACTTCATATTTGTTCTTCCACCTAATTATGACCTATTTTATTACAAAACTAAGTTTCCAAAAACCTTTTTCAGGAAATACAGATCTTATAAACGTTAGAATCATAATCAACAAAAGATGGATAATTACATCCTAACTCATATCAGATCAAATAAAAGTCACAAAATGTAGACAAACTTAATAAAAAGGAGAGTCATATGAGATCATTTATTGTACATTTCACAGGCATATTCTGGCCTCATCACATCCCCTATAAGATGGTTCATCTGGTGCTCTATCTCGTACCACTCCAAGTGGGCACCCAATAACAATATAATCCCATGACCAAATCTATAAAAGTGTAGCAGGGTCCAAGGTCCTCATCCATTTATATGTAATCAAATGTAAATCTCAATACAAATGGGTCGGTATGTACTAACCCCAAGTAAATAATTCCCCATCCATAAGTCTATACACCACTCCTATCATGTCAAGTGGAAAATGAGTCCACATCTTGTTAGATAGCAGGTAGTCACTGACAATATCCATAAAATACAATCTTGTAGTCATGTAATCCTCCAATCCTTAAAGAACTTGTACACGTGTAATGCAAATCCACAATAGGAATATCCTCTAGCTAAAAAAAATCTCATATATACTCTAAAATATTACCATGACACTGTAGTATGTCACCAAGCTACCCTGGTTGGGAACTCTGAGGATCCAATAAACATCCTCTAATGTCACATTCATCTCTCCAATAGGAAGTTTGAATTCCCGGCTCTCGATATGCCACATCTCCGCTAAGGAAGTAAATAGGCTATAGTCCAACATGATGTGTTACATCTATGTAATATGTGATAATCTTGTCACCTCTAAAATGGTAATCAATCCGTGTTTCTATGATCAAGAGAAAGTATTCTCATATGCTTATTAGCACCCATGTCACTCACACACATCTAATTTGAGTAATATCACCTATAATATTACCCAAATCATCAAGAAATTAACATAATTTCTTCTAAAAACATCTTCCTAAGATGTTCTAATCACTCCTAATTTATTCTAAACATCTCCTAAATTATTCTAAGGAATTCTTATAGACCTAACTATGCACTAAGGCATGCCTTTTAACGTTAAGGCATGGCTCTATCATGCTAGCGTATGCCTTTTACCACAAGTGTATTCCACATAGCGTAGGCATTCTAACACTCTTGCTCTCCTTTTAACACTAGTGCATGTCATGCTAGAATGCCCCTTTTCATGCCCATGCTATCATTTTGATGATAACGCATGTCATATTATACCTAATTAACACCTTTGTAACACTCATGCTCACATTTTAATGCTAGTAGGTGGCCCTTCACACTAGCTCATGGAAGGCCGCACTAGCGCACTAATAGGCTGCACTAGCGTTAACTGATAGCTTCCCTAGCCAAAACAAGTAATAAATGCACTAAAAATTACTTATTTTGTGTTACATATCGGGATACCATATTTTAGAACCCTCCTGAACTCTCAAAATCGATCGCAGTGTGATTTCTATGGTTCAAATTTGTACCATCTCTCTCAAAGGTCGACAAAATCTCTCACAACAACATTAAATTATAATAGAAAATAATACATTGAATGGATTTTACCCTTCCCACCCTATTATTTATGCCCTCTAAGCCATAATTATTCATTTTTCTCACCCCGTAGGGGCCAAATAACTAATTATTTCTTTTATATATATATTTTTTTATTATTGGCAAATAGTTTTTTGAAAGGGATTATACCCTTGAGTACAAGAGAGGGCCTAGGAGCCAGAACAGGAATGAAAATCAGAGAAAAAAGGATCAGAATCCAAGTATGACAATGAAGCCCAAAGTAGCCAAAAAATAGCTACCCAAACAAGACAAAACAACAAAAACTCTGCACAAAAGTAGCAAAGAAACCGCAAAAAAAAAAAAAAAACAAACAAGAGCAGCTAAAGCACCTACAACTACTTCTTGGCAGCTTTGTCGATGCTGGTTTTGATGTTCTTCTAGGATTTGAACATTCCCAAAGTTGTCATGTGGGTAGCATCAGTCTTATCTAGCTGATCAATGGTCCTTTTGCTTTCCTTATCATTGCCCCAAAGTGTTGCTGGAACTCCACTAAGATTGGAGACACTTCTGACATCTTTGCTCAATGAACTCCTCAATCACACTAAAAATGGCCATATTGTAATCATGACGAGTTTTGGCCTTCCCTAAACGGGAGTCTAAGGAGTTCAGCTTCTTGTAGATATCTTCAATTTGGCTGTTATCAATATCCACCTCCTCCTCCTTCTTCCTCTTTCCTTTCTATTTTTCCAAGTTCTTAACCTCATCCTTCAACAGCTTCATTTTAGCTTCTAAGGCATCCAGCCTTTTTGTAGAGCTCTCCATATGCACATCTCGGGGACTAGCACTGCTAATATTCAGGAGGTCATGTGCAATTTCAATTTCATGAGGGCCCTTCCCCGCAGCAAGAGTATCGAGGTTAAGCCTTCTAGATGCCCTGGTGACCACCGGCCGAGGTGGAAGCAGATCTAGGGGAATGGAAGATGAAGCCTAGATGGTCGAAAGGGGGTGACAAAAAGCAGGTGGTGGTGGGGGCAGAGAGTGGAGAAATGGGGCTAGCGGCGTGAAAACCCTAGCAGAGGGGGAACAGAGCTAGGAGAGGAAGGGAGACTAGGATACCTAAGAAGACAAAATTTATGTAGCAGAAAAATAAGCCCCTGGTGTAAAGGAACCACCCGGGTATGCTTTTGAAACTCCAAAATGGAGTGCTCAAGAGAGTTCAACAAATAATGGGGGAAACAAACCAAGTGATTCCTACGAAAGTGGTTGAGAAAGAAAGATAAGAGTTTAGCAAATTATTTCTTTTATATTATTCCTATCGCATGTTGACATTCTATCATGATGATTATTTTTATTAAATGATAATTTCTCGACATTTTCACCTCGCTAGGGAATATCTTTTCTTCTCGGTGACCTTTTCTTCTCCATGCGGCATGTTTTTGCTTCTCAATGATTTTTTTGGTGAACCATATATATCATCATTCTATTATATCATTTTCTTCCCAAAATGTCAAAATATCAAAAAAAAATCAAAAATCATTAAAAATCCAAAAAATCCAAAAAAATGGTAAAAAAATCTAAAAAATTGGAAAACAATTCAAGAAATCCCATCAAATAATGGTAAATAGCAGTTACACATATTAATCATTTACAAGACACATCATCCTCAAACATCAATTTTTTTCCTACAAAACATATTTCTTGGGTCCTCACTTGTTACGGCATAGGAATTGTGGATCATTTTGATCTACCTCCATTAACAAAACTGGTTTATCTTTTATATTCTCCATTCCTTGCACATCTATTTACTAAGGACAGCTTCATCAAGCACAAATGATTTTTCATAGGACCCCTATGTCCTTTATGTATTCACCTTTCATGTATCCTTGCTTGGGGTGTCATTTTTAATGCTTTTCGTTAACTCAAACATTTGGGAACTATGGTTAGATAACAAAAAAATTAGTGCAATTGTCCTGAAAGTTGTTTATTTGAGTACATTTGTTTGTGCTGGTTTGTCTATTGATATTCTTTTTTAATTTATCGTATAGAATGATGTTATGTATGTTTCTATGAGTCACTTCTTGCATGTTCATATTCAATAAAGAAAGATGAAATATATCATATAGCAAAATGATGAGAAAAAAATTTATTTCTAAGCTAGGCTGATATGTTGTAATCTTCATATATGAGATTTATTCATATCCAATTTTCTTTATCACCATTTTCTTCTATCACTTTTACTTCAATACCACCTAGGGCAGTAGGGATTATACTTATCCCCCCTACCACCCTTATTTCTTCTATCCATTAAAACACTGACTTTTTTTTCCTGCTCACTTGCATTTCACAATCGCCTACTAGGCTTGTGTCGACTCTTATTTTTTGTCACACCCTGCAAAACTTAGTTTATGATCAAAAGGATAAGTTATAAACTATTAATTTTAGTGCTTTCCCACACATGTGAAATTAATTATTGGGGTATAATATTGTAGGTAAAAATGTGATCATTGTTTATCTAGTGCTTGAGCTTTGAATGAAGTTAAGAGTATGAGTTTTACATTGAATGATAATATGATCATGTAATATCAATTGGTGCCTTTCTTGGATGTGTAATTACATGGAATTACATTAATTAATACTAGGATCTAAGATTACTAAATTAATGGTCCTGAGTTGATATGAATCTAACCTTAATCTAAGCTAAGGTTTATAAAATCAAGTTATGAAGGATTATATTATTCAAGCTTGGGCATATATGTATTTGAGGACCTATTAATTAATAATTGCATTCTTATTCGAATATATACACATTATGATTTAATTTTAATATGATTAAATTTATAAAATACTATACTTAAATCTAAATCCAACATGAAGTTGGGGACTTATGTTTCATGCCATAGTTACTTAAGGATTCAAATGGAGATTTTATGTATTGAATGGCGACTTAAAATTTGTCGAGAACTACACATTTTCCAATGAAAAAATGAGATTTATTATACACCCATGGATCTCGTGCCAGGAAAAGGGTGGTTGGAGAACTAACGGTGGTTTCTAGTTTTCTTGTTTCATTTGTTCTATGGAGGTTTAGTAAAACTTTGCATGAAGTCTTTGTGATGGATTTTTGACGAAAAACTAGCTAAAATAAAAACCATTGTTGTCCATCTATGCATGCAAGTTTTTAAGGATTAGTAGATTTTTATCAAGCATATATATATATATATATATATATATATACTTTTGGAGGATTCTGGAAGGGTTACGGTTGTTTTTTTGGTGCAAGGGATTTTTGTAGAGTTGCTAAAAAATTTGCTTGAGATTGACTCATAAAGGATCCACAAACACTTTCGGGCATGATAAGCTCTAATTTCTCCCTAATAGTTGACCTATTTATTATTTTCTTAGATGGAACTCTGCAATAAGTTATTTATTCTCCTTTTTTAGTTTTATTTATTTGGTGATAATCTTCCTGGTAATGTCCATTTAATGAAAGTTAAAGAATCTAGGTATTAAAATAAACTTATGATATATACTGAGAATGTTCTATAACTAGGGGTTCATTTATAAAATTACCTTTACATATGAGTTTTAATTTATTTGATATTTTAGAGGGTATCGCTTCTATATATGGCTATGGATTAAATTTAAGGAGGCCATACTTTAATTATTGTTGTTTTTCTCGAGTTGACTTAACCACTTAAGGGGAAATCAGAATCGTCAGTTAATGCATAATCTATTAGTAGTGATTATGTTTGTTAATATCTCTTAATAATTTGATCTTTTATGTACCATTTTAAATCCTTATTTTCGTCATGTGTTGGTAAAACATGTAATTGATTGAATACTCATTATTAAAGGGTTTGTGCTTTCATAGGAGCTAACTAACATTACATGTCCTTAATTCTTAGATATCCAATTGAGTCCATTATCACCTGGAGATCAAAGGGGTGGTTGTGAGTTATTTTACTGAGATGTAGTGACTAGTGTCATCTAGGGTCTTGGGTTGGTTTAAGGAAAAATGTAATCACCTTGAAACTGTTTAACCCAAATGTGTGTCACATATGTTGAGTAGGGTTCCTAAGTTTTCGGATTTTCTATTTGAATGCCTTCCTCTATCAAATATTAATTGATTATTATTGTTTATGACACCATGATGTATGGTTATCTTTAGCATATTTCAGGAAATGTTTTTATTGGTCAAATGTTTGACCAGCCCTAATAACATTGTTGGATTCTTAAGATGTTGTATTGACTGTAAACCGTCTTGAATAAGGGATAGTTACCAACCATCATAAATATGATGGTGTAATTGGGTATTAATTATAATTATAATGGAATGGTATAATCACTAAGACCATCGGTAGGATAATCTGTTTTTCTTAATATAATATGTTTATTGATTGTGTGAGAATATATATACTTGTGTATATAAGTTAATTTGAGACTACATGAAAATGACATAGTTCACATAATTATCATCATAATCTGAGAAAAAGATAGATAACAATTTATTGGACTTATTCTTTTTACATTTATAACCCTTTTGTATTTAGTTAAGGAAAAAGAGTAATAGTTAATATAAATCCAAATTCAGTTACCTAGATATGCTCATTGATACTAGGGTCTAGTGGATCTTTAATTGCCTTAACTATTATAACATTTAATTTAATTAAATACTATATGGTATAAACTATTAAGTGTAAATTATCTCTTATCACACTTAGTCCACATGAACTAACCAATGCTAACATATTTTTAGATGGAGATATTTAAGTTTGAAAGGAAAAAGAAGATGAAAGTATTTACTTGATCTATTTGATTTATAAAGATGGATTGATAGCATAGTAAATTCATGATCAAAGGAAATAGAAATGTATTTTTAATATGAATAAAAAGGAAAAATAAGCCTATTTTGTATATCTATTCTGGAAAAGAAATTATTAAAGTTTTTTTGTACATCTGAAAATTTGAAAAAGGCTTCTTGATCTATAATATTTATATGTCATGAAACTTATAGGGTCGAGTGACTATTACTATTAAGAGATCGAGTACATAGTAGTCTGAATTGTAATTACTAATTATGGACCATGTGGACTACAAGAACACTATTTCTTTTAGTATATGAATACAATATGTATACTTAAGAAGTATAAACTATATAAAAGGGGATGGCTGATTGGTAACTTTAAATGATCCTATTTAGTACTCTTTCTAAACACAATTCTTATTAAGTATAAAAATGATCAAAATATGTTTATGTTGGAAGGAATTATATGTAAAAGAGGTACATGTATGATTTGAACTTGAGTAACTAGATTATAATGTATAGGTACAAGTATGGAGGATGTTTAAAGATAGCATAATATAAGGACAACTTTGTAATGATGTTATATAATTAGATATGTAGAATTGTTTGTGAAAGAAATTAAAACAAAGTGATTAAATCCTATCTAGGAACTTCATAAATAAATAAATATATATATATATATATATATATATATATACTTGTGAACCTTGTTTTTATTGAATGAAAAAATCTGGATTTATATTAATGTATGGTTTGTTGTCATACTATGAATATACCTTAACAAGAAGGTTTATAAATTATACGAGTTTACTTAGTTAAGGATCATTGTATGAAGATGCGATAATACATTATGTAGATTTAAATATACAACCTTAAATTAAACAGGGCATTATGAGTTATCTCTAACTAAGTAAATGACAATTATGAAACTCTTATTAGATCATTAGGTACGATTCATTCATGGTATAAGTATTATGAGACCTATGGTAACCTTTCGTGATTTAATTAATAGTTTGAAATAATTAATGTTACGATGTTCCAATTCAAGGAACTCTATGGGCCAACTCACTATGGTTTCTACGTAGTCGTATCTATTTAATGACAAAGTGGTCATCTATTGGATAATGCTTCTTAACATATATACTAAGTTTCCTCGTTAAGACCCTTGAATTGTGGTAGTCATAATACATTTAAGAAAAAAATCGTTAGAATTAAAAGGTGGATTTTACCACATAGATACGTATGTCGATGCCAACTTAGGATGGATATGGGATGGTAAGTGGTATAGTAATGATGAAAATCATTACGGGAACATTTACTTTCCCATATGCATTCTAAGTTGTCATAGTTGAATGTTTTCTAGTTGGTTATTCTAGATTTGTAACTTGCACAAGACATGTGGTTATTTATAACACCATTTTTTAATGTTAATCCATATAATTGAATAAGTGATTAAGGTGATATGACAAGTTCCCAATGGCAAGTGTTCTATCACGAAACTAAGTATGACATACATGTATCTAAAACTTTGTTCAAAGTAGTGTAAGTTGCTAATTACACTCATGTGTGATTTCACTACAGGATCTAAGTTGTGGGATGTCGGATGGTAATTACATCATGGAACCCAAGTAGACACCTAGAAAGAATCACTTAATTATCAATTATTTGTAAAGGAAAAACCAAATGATACACTTGATGTATTGGCTCATAAAGAGCGTCGAGGGGGTCGAGTAAGATCTATACACTCTCATTTAGATGCACATGGTTTATGAAATGTATCGAATGGATTGTATTAAGATTTATGATAGATTTAAATATATGGGTATTTAAATCGTGAATCATAGAGTTAAAAAAAATTCCTAGATGTGAAGTTACAAAAGAGGGTGTTACATTTTGGTATAAAAGATAAAGGTTTCATCTCTTGGACCTATTGAGTCTTTACACTTACTAAATTCTGACTTTTGTTAACAAGATAAAATGAAATGAACATGGGAAGGACGTAATGTAGATAATGAACCAAACCAAACTATACTTCATGTTCAGTAGTAAACAAGTTAGAAAAAACTCTACCAATCCTTCGTGACACATGAGACACGGAGGCTTCTTTGAGTAGTTTGTCGAGTGTGAAAATGATCATTTCTTTGTAAAATAACTTTAAGCTCGATTGATTACAACCATCAAAGGAGTTGATTGATCATTGAACTGTCTTGATGACAAATTTTGGAACTTTTATCCAATCTAAATTAAAACCCAAAAATAGGTAGCTGAAGTAGACATGTGTGGATTGTTTACTAAAAGAGAAATGTGTAGAAAAGGCCGATTACTCAAGGATGAAATCTACAATAAAAAAAAATTCTAACTTGAAAAGAGTAGAAGAATATAAGAGTATTAAATCTTCCTCACCTACCACTTTAGGGAAAAAAAAGTGGTGGAAACGATATGACAAAAATATAAACTTCTAGGTTGAGTATAACACTAGTATAAATAAGTTGTTGTATTGAGTAACTAACTAAAAACTAAACTCGAATTCAGATTTTTCAATAGCAAATAATAAGAAAATTTGTTTGAGCCACAACCTATGTCAATCATCGTGACATTGACATTGCTTAACCGCATCACAGAAAGTGGATGACATGCTTAAGTTTAGTTAGGAACCTAACATGTAGTAATAAAGATTGGTTATTTGGTTGGAAGGGAAAGAATCCTAACAAACTTCACAAACTAGAAAATGATCTTCTAAAAGTAAAAAAATGTTTTCCTGGCTTCATTTTGCCTTATATATTTTCATTTGACTATCCAATGCTTATATTAAATATTATTACATAATAGGATGAGATAAGGTGATAAAATTTATGTTATAATATTTGATGTGTTGTAGTTTTTGCTGATTAGAAGGCTTCTACATCAATAAAATTTATTTTGACTGAATAGTAATAAATAAAAAATTTACATTTTTTAAAAACATGTTGAGTGTTCTTCAGAAATTTGATATAACTTTTGTCGACTATACAAATTTTGATTGATGAGATAAAATCATTGGGACGATGATTCATTAAGAGGGGAACTATATTGCACCCCATAAAACTTAGTTCATGATCGAAAAGGGATAATTCGTAAAATGAAAAAGTTAGTGCTTGCCCGCACATGTGAAATTATTGATTGGGGTATAAGATTGTAGGTAAAAACAATAGTTATGTGATTAGATTATTTCAGCTAGTTCCTAAGATTTGAATGAAGTTAAGAGTATGAGTTTTACATGGAATGGTAATATGATCATGTAATATCAATTGGTGCCTCGACTGGATCTGTAATTAGATGGCATTACTTTATTTGGTACCAGGCTCTAAGATTACTAAATTAATGGTCCTGGGTTGATATGAATCTAACCTTAATCCAAGATAAGGTTTATAAAAGCAAGTTATGAAGGATTATATTATTCAAGCTTGGGCATATATGTATTTGAGGACCTAGTAATTAATAACTACGTTCTTATTTGAATATATACATTATGATTTAAGTTTGATAGGATTGAAGTTATAAAATCCTAGACTTAAATCTAAAGCCAACATGTAGTTAGGGACTTATGTTTCATGTCATAGATACTAAAGGATTCAAATGGAGATTTTATGTATTAAATGGTGAGTTTTCATCACCTTCCACTTGACATGTACTCCCTATTATATTTAAGGGGTGGTAATTAATATTCACTGCCATTGAATTAGTAGTTTTTTTATTTTCCTTTACTAACTAAAAGCTAGTGATAATGTTTAATAGATAAAATTGCATGCTAATTTTGAAGTGGTAGTTGATGATCAATTAAAATTGGTAGGAACTACACATTTTCCAATACATTAATGGCATTTATTTTCCACCCATAGATCTCAAGATAGGCGAAGGTTGGTTGGATGATTAAGGATGGTTTCTAGTTTTGTTATTTCATTTGTTCTACATGGAGGTTTAGTAACCATCATTTTTATGTGTTCATGCAAGTTTTTAAATATCAGTAGATTTTTGATAAATTATATATATATATATATATATATATGCTTTCAGAGGATTCTAGAAGGGTTACATTTCATTGTTTTGGTGAAAGGGATTTTCTTGGAGATTGAATCGGAAAGGATCCATAAAAAATTTCAGCATGATAATATCTCGATTCCTCCCTAATAGCTAACCTATATATTCTTTGTTTGGATGAAACTCTGCAATATTTTATTTTTTCTCCTTTTTGGTTTTCTTTGTTTGGTGATAATCTTCTGTAATTTCTATTTCATGAAAGTTAAAGAATCTAGGTATTAAAATAGGCTTCGATATATAAGGAATAGTCTATAACTAGGGGTTCATTTATATCATTACCTTTACATATGATTTTTGATTTGTTTGATTCTTTATATGATATTGATGTTATCTATGACTAGGACATAAACTTAAGGAGACCATACTTTAATTATTGTTGTTTTTAGTCGACTTAACCACTTAAGGGGAAACTGTAACCATTTGGTTAATACGAGATCCATGTTAGTAGTGCTTATGTTTGTTAAGATATCTCAATACTTTGAGCTTGTATGTACCATTTTAAATCCTTCTTTTGGTCATTTTTAGTGAAACGTGTAATTGATTGACTACAAATTGTTATAGGGTTTGTTCTTTTGTAAGAGCCAATGAACAGCTTACCTATCCTTGATGGTTAGATATTCGGTTGAGTCTTTTATCACTTGGGGATAAGAGGGGTGGATGTCGAGTTCTTTGATTGAGATGCATTGACTAGTGTCATCTAGTGTCTTGGGTTTGTTTAAGTAAAATATATTTACCTTGAAACCGTTGAACCCAAATGCGTGTCACGTATGTTGATCGGGGTGTTTCAGTTTTAGGGTTATCTATTCAAATGACTTCATCTATAAGATATTAATTGATTATTATTGTTTATGACACCATGATGTATGGTTATCTTTAGCATCTTTCGAAAATATTTTTTTTTGGTCAAATGTTTGATCAACCCTAATAACTTGATTTTGAATTCTTAAGATGTTGTATTGACTATAAACCAACTTGAATAAGGGATAATTACCAACCATTATAAATATTATGGTGTAATTGGGTGTTAATTATAAGGATAGTGGAATGGTATAATCACTAAGACTGCAAGTAGGATAATTGTTATCTTAATACAATATGTTTATTGATTGTACAAGAATATATATATACTTGTTGTGTATATAAGTTAATTTAAGACTACATGAAAATGACATAGCTCACATCATTATCATCATAACTTTGAGAAAAAGATAGATAGAAGTTCATTGGACTTATTTTATTTACATTTAGACCTTTTTGTATTTAGTTAAGGAAAAAGGGTAATAATTAATATAAATGTAAATTTGACTACCTCAATATGCTCATTGGTAATAGGCTTTAGTGGATCTTTAATTGACTTAACTATTATAGAATTTAATTTAATTAAATACCTGATAGTATAAATTATTAAGTGGGAATTATCTCTTATCATGCTCAGTTCACATGAACATACCAATGCTAACATATTTTGTAGATGGAGATATTTAAGTTCAAAAGGAAAATGAAGATGAAATTATTTACTTGATCTATCTAATTTATAAAGATGCATTGATAGCATAGTGAATTTATGATCAAAGGAAATAACAATGTATTGTTTATCTGACTAAAAAGGAAAAATTATCCTTCTTTGTATATATGTTCTAGAAAAGAAATGATTAAATTATTGTTGTACATCTGAAAATTTGAAATAAAGGATTCTTGATCTATCATGTTTATATGTCATGAAACTTATAAGGTTTGAGACTATTATTATTAAGAGATCAATACATAGTAGTCTGAATTGTAATTACTGACTATGGACCTTCTCGGACTACAAGAAACACTATTTTTTTTTAGTGTATGAATACAATATGTATACTTATGAGGTATGAACTATATGAAAGGGGATGGATGATTGGTAACTGTAAATGATCCTATTAGTACTATTCTAAACCCAATGCATATTAAGTATAAAAAGGATTAACATATATTTATGTTGGAAGGCATTATATGCAAACTAGGTACATGTATGATTTGAACTTGAGTAACCATATTATAATGTATAGGTACAAGTATGAAGGATGTGCATACATAGCATAATATAAGGATGTTGTAATGATGTTATATAATGGGATATGTATAACTATTTGTGAAAGTACTTAAAATTGTGATTAAAGCCTGTCTAGAACTTCATAAAAATATATATATGAATGATATATATATATATATATATATATAGTGAACCTTGTTGTTATTAAATGAACAAATGTGGATTTATATTAATGTATGGTTTTCTTCCCTACTATGAATATACCTTAACAAGAAGGTTACTAAATTATATGAGTTTACTTAGTTAAGGATCATGGTATGAAGATGGGATAATACATCATGCATTTAAATCTACAACCTATAATTAAATAGGGCATTATGAACTATCTCTAACTAAGTAAATGAAAATTGAAAAACTCTTATTAGATCATTAGGTGTGATTCATTCGTGGTAAAATTATCGTAAGACCTAGGGTAGCCTATCATGGTTTAATTAATAGTTTAAAACAATTAATTTATGATGTTCCAATTCAAGGCCCTCGGTGGGCCACATCATTATGGTCATTATGTAGTCGTATCCATTTAATGATAGTGGTTGTTAATTGGATATTGTTTCTTAGCAGCTTATCCCGAGTTTCCTTGTCAAGTCCCTCGAATTGTTGCGGTCATAATACATTTAAGAAAAAACTTTGTTAGAGTTATAAAGGTTGATTGTACCACATATATACATACCTTGATGCCAACATAGGATGGATACAGGAAGCTAAGTTGTCCAATAATGATGCAAATCATTATGGGGAAATTTAATTTCCCATAGGAATTCTAAGTTGTCATAGTTTCACGTAGTATAGTTGGTTATTCCAGATTTGTTCCTTACATGAGACTTATGGTTGTTTATAACACCATTATTGAATGTTAATCCATATAACTGAATAAGTGATTAAGGTGAGATGAAAAGTTCCCAATGGTGAGTTTTTAGTCATGGACTTTAGCATGGAACACATGTCTTTGAAACTTTACACAAAGTAGTATAAGTTGTTGATGACACTGTCATGATTTCACCAGGATCTAAGGTGTGGGATGCCAGATGGAAATTATATGGTAGAACCTAGGTAGACACTTAGAAAGTATCACTTAATTATCAATGTTTGATAAAGGAAAGACCAAATGATATGCTTGGTGTATTGGCTTGTAAATAACGTTGAAGGGGATTGAGTATGATATGTACACTCTCATGTAGCTACAAATGGTTTATGATAGTTATCGGAATGGATTGCATTAAGATTTATGTTGGATTTAAATATATGGGTATTTAAATTGTGGAGTATAGATTTTTTTAAAAATCCCTAGATTTTAAGTGACAAAATAGGTTGTTTCACTTTTCCTTCTTCTTTTCGATCATCGATCGACCTCTTTCATCACCCCATTGAAACTCAAGGGGGCATCCTTCATTCTAATAATTTTTATTCCATTCCTTCAAAATTTACTTGTATGTAATTGTCTACTATCTTTGAAGTGGTGTTTCTTGCATTACACCACCCCAAAGAGGGGAAAATGTAGACACCTAAAATTTTCCTATGCAGTTTTAATACTAAAATTGTACTAATTACCCTCTTTCTCATCATTTCTATTATAATTATTGATTTCTCACTAATTAGTTAACATTCCCCTCCATTTCGGTAAATTAACAACACTTCGTTAATTAACTAGCCTTTCCCTTTCCAGATGCCAATTAATGACACTTCATTAGTTATAATCCCCCTATAGTCAATTAATCAACTATTGCTACTTAATTAATCCTTTATAACCTTTTATTTAATTAATAAACCTTCTTATTAATTATACCCCTCTTTTAAATCATCTCAATCCTGCCTATCTTCCTCTAAATCATCTATAAATAACTTTCTAATCTTATCTTAGCCTATTAATCCTAGTTGATTAATTAAATCATCTCCAACTACCATGATTTGTTAATTGTACTTAATTATTTCTAATCATGTTTATCTCTTCTAATTCTTTTGTATCTTTTGTCCCACATTCACTAGGATTATAACTTCTCCCTAATTGGATAGATATATAAAGAACGTAATACCACCCTTCCAAGGTTACACCTTTACATATTTGACATCACACTTTGAATAGTGATTACTATAGGAATATTGATAAAGTATTCTCCATTGTTGGAATAGCTTCTTCATCTTTGCATCCATTTCTCTCATAGTTGAGTAGTAAAGGAATATCCAAACATGGCCTTGTAGCCATTTTGGTGATATCCTTTCCTCACTTTGGAGACAACATACAAATTGATTTCTTATTATCTAAATAGGCTCATATTAATTAGCAATCATACATTACAAAGAACATCCAATTCCAAGGGATGAATTTACATTATATTTTTAAATTCATTTTGATGCATTAGAAGTTATTTCCTTTAAATATTTATCATTGATGTTCTTATTAGATTATCTTTGTTTAGGAGCTACTTGGTGTTAGCTTCATTCAATTAGCTTAGTTAGTTTAGTATGCATACAAAATAATTCTCTGAATTGAGCTACCAAAAGTGTCAATTTTTCTAGATCTGGAATGCAAATACAGCCCAACACCTTAACCCATGTCTTGGGAACCTAACGATCTTCTGGAATTGACTAAGCCACCTTTCGTGAAATTTTAAAACTTCTAAAATGAATTTTTGATGTTTTTCCATGACTCTAAGTTATCTTTAGTGAAGAAAAGAGAGTCACCTACCTCTTTCTTGACTATTTTCTAGAATGAAACAATGAGGTCTTATGATGATGAATTATTAGTGATTGGAGGGAAATCAAGTTTCCGAACACATTTGTAGGCTTCATTAAAAATCTTTGAAAGCATGGTTTTTTTGTAGTCAAGTTTAGAGATGGAATCTTCTATCATACCATATATTTCATTAATGATGCAAACCCAAACTAGAGACAAGTTCTTGGTAGTTGATGCAAATAAATTAATACTCACAATGGTGTGAGAGTCAAAGGATATCATCTCGAAAACAAGTGGGAACATATCATCCTAATGGATCTTCTCTTTTACAGTACCCTCATTTGCTTTATTCACTTCTGAAAAGATGGAAAGAATGAACTTGGTTAGATATACGACCTCTAACAAAAATTTCTTATGTCTCTTGATTATCTTCTCAATCCACTTCTTGCTAGCCATACCTTGTATTTTGTAACCTTGTACATTTTTTATAACCTTAAGATCAAAACTACAAATTAGAGGAATGTCTTTTAAAATAATTAAATATGTTGAATAAATTTCCAAGAAGGGTTTAATGTGATCACTAAGAGATTTTACTTGTTCCTTTCATTGCCCAATTGTTATCTTGTACTCTTTATTTTGAGCAAGGATGTGAGAAGAGGATTCCTTGAATAGATGAGAATCATGCTTGTGTGAAGTTTTACCCAATGAGATGTGGATCAATTCATAGTATTCTCAAGTCATATGCTCAAAAGTATTGTCATTTGTAGACCTAGAAACTTCCACATAATGGTTACTTGAGATACCACTGAAGAATTGGGAATTTATCTATGCCTTCCTCCTTCATTTGGATTTTAAGGTTCTTGAGATTGCTTGAGTTAGGCATGATAGCTTGATGCATTGTTCTTGGCTCACTTTCAATAATTTCATAAATCCATGTGAATAGATCTTTACAAGTTGACATAATTTTCATCTCCAAATCACTTTTAGGAACCTAATGCAATATCACCTCTTTTTCAATATGGGAAAGCTCCTCCATTGGGGAAGAGGTCTTTGGATGCCCCTGAAAAGATGGATTTTGTAATGGACCACTCTTTCTTGACTTGAATATATCTTATGAATTTGGATATCTCACTCGAATTTACTCAACCACTTAGCTCATCTACATAATTTATCTAACTTAAAACTATTTGAGCTCATTTATATTGTTTAGCTTATCTATCTCACTTAAACCTGTCTTTTTTCCCTTTGGGACAATAGGGTATATCTTTGAAAATCTAGTTGTCTTGAAAAATTATTAGGCCATGTGAGAGATTTTATGATTTAATCATGTATAGTATTCCTCCATATTTCCTATGCCTACTTGATTTCCTCATAACTCCCTATGGATCTCTCGAAATCATCTGATGAAGATTAAAGCAAAGATTTAGCTCCATCTAAAGAACCCACTTTATGAATTACTCCAAAATATCTAAAAAATAATAAAAAATAAGATAAGGAGAGGGAGCTGAAATTTTTTTGTTTCCTATTTATCCTATCTATCCCCCTCTATCCTAGGTACAAGAGAGATGGTTTGGACAATCGGAAAAGAAAACATGCCATTGAACCATCTTGAAAAATGACTAAGTATATAAACTTGAGAATATATTTCCTAGAGCTCCAGATGGTCATTTTTGGAAAAGTATTATATTTTTTTACTTCAAAGAGAATTTTAAGATCAACGGTATGTGTTTAAAGAATTTATTATGTCTCATTCTCAAAACTATTCCCCTTTTCTCTTCGGAAAGTAGGGTGCATTTGTCAAAATCGAGCTTCCATGAAAATCAAACGGGTGTTGTGAAGAATTTTATTATTTAATCATGTAAAGGGTTCCTTAAGATTTCCTATGACTAATTTATTTATTTCTAACTCTTTATATAAATCTTGAAATACTATGTAGAAGTTTTGGTATTATTCTAGACTACATGCTCCTTACCCCTTAAAAACTTGATGTTCTTAAGTATGTCCCTTAACCTCCAAATATTCCATAAAATTTCCTAAATAATTTACAAAATGTTCATATATATCCAATAGAACCTTAATATTAGTATGGTATTTTCATTCTATCCCAAATGATGCATGCCAATCCTGAAAAGGTCAAAATTAGCCTTTCTAGGCCTACTAGAGAACTAACCATTGGAATAACTTCTTTGTATGAGATGAACAAACCTTTTTATCTCATTTAAACCAGCTACACAAGTTTATCCAGCACAATAGGATAAAATAAAATGTTAGGATGGACATGACACGGAAGGAAGACTAACTCGAAGATGGGTTCGGGAAGACTTAGGAGAAATTTTTCCCATTTTGGTTAGGTTTTCGTGTTTGAAAGTTTGAAATTATTATGCAACACATTTGCATTAAAAAAAATTTATCTAGCTTGGGGACTTAATCTAGATCCATTAGAATGAGGACAGGGAAAATAGGAACCCGCGTATCTTAAGACAACTCTGTGGACTAGTTCCTTGTCCATTGGGCTTATGGAGTAATTTCTTCCAAACAAACATGCATGAAAAGGAAACACACCAAAAGTGGAAAACAACACACAACAGAAAGGGAAACTATATTATAGGGAGGGAAATTTACAGATATGAGGGGAATAATATACACATACCCAACAATGAGTTAGGATAAATACACACCATCATGGAATAATAGACAAAAATCATACCTCTAAATCTTGAAGACCCTTATATGATCATGTCATGATATTGTGATGGCTTTGCATGGTTTGAGAAGAAGGAGAGAGAAAAAGATTCCATATTCATACATATATTGCACTAAAAAAATCTTGCATTTAATAAACACTTTATTACCTTCTTAGAATCCTTACTTATTGTAGTCTCAACTTGATTATTTGTGAACACGAGAATCCAATCGTCCATGTTATCAAAAATGGAATCATTTATTTTTAATGGTAACATTCATCATCCTTGAATTGCAATATGAAATCATGCCTTGAATCATCAAGGCACTTATAATAAGTGAGAAAACTGAATGGTTACTTCAAACCTCTCACTTTATAGTTGTGAACAATTTCTTTCAAAATGGTGGCCACATCATTGGCATGAAGGTATTAATCATCCTTAAGAGAACACCGCAACATGGATTCATGTTCAAAACTAGCAAGGGATTTAGAAATAGTGAGTGCAATTTGATTACGAATCTGTTCACAAGACTCACACATTCTCACCTTGTTGATGAAACAACTTCTTTTAATATCTACCAGCTCAATATTGACCTTGACATTATTTTCAAAAGTGCAATCCTTGATTTTTTCATAGAACCATTCATCACCCTTAATTGAACGTTGCAGTATGGAATCTTGTTCAAAATTGGTAAGGCATCCAAAGGTGGTGAGAAAAAGTTTACCTTTACTCCATTCAAAAGACTCCTACACCTTTTCAGTTTGTTCTTAACAATTGGCTTCAATATATATTAGCTCAACATTTTCCTTACTATCATCCTCTTTGGTAAAGAGGTTATCTTTGTGATTGAAAAGATCCATAGTAGAATCCAAAATTTCCTATTTCTTTTTATTTTCATGGATGCACTCTTCTTCAAAAATGAGAAAGGTGAAATATTACCTCCCCATTCATGTTCATTTGTCAATGCTTTGAAAAGATCATTGATATCATCCATTTTATCCATCTCATCACCAAAAATTGGTGCATTGAAAAGGAGAAACATATATTTTTTCATACCCATCTTTCATTTTCATGGTTGGAGTAAATATCTCAAGACCGAGTTGAGGTTCTTGAGTTTTTTCCATGATCTTCAAGATGTCTTGCCTTGATTTATCTTCTAAGTCTGCCATATACTCATTTTTGTCTTCATCAAAAGGGTCATTTAATTGGGCCCTATTAGAGCTCAAAACTACACCCATCCTAGGTCATAAGAATCTAGGGATTCAAGAAAACATGGGATTGTCTACAAGTTGTGGTAATCTATCCGAGAAAACCTTAGGAGAAGGCTGGATTCCTCTAATTATTTCTAATGCTAAACTACTCCTAGGAATTGAAATGCAACTAACTAAATCTACTCTAAATTTCCAAGGGACCAAGGTGAAAAGATATAGATAAAAAAAGACCTAAACTAAAAAGGTGATAGCACCAAAAATAAGGGGAAAGATACTTCTAAAAGAGAGAAAATGGGGAAAATGATGATGAAAAGGATTGAAACAATGACCACAATTTGAAGAAGTGTCTAGATTCCCAATTTCATGATGCATAATAGACACATATTCTAGAAGAATACACAAAACATACCTAAAAATTATTAAAAATAAAAGGAGATATAATAAGATACTGCTAAGGATGAAATGAGCCATAAAATAGATGATTTTATTGCTTAAAGATCATGCACATATTTTACAATGAAGGAAGAAGATGCAAAACATTCACAGAATCATGATCCAATGCATGTGACTCTTAGAACACTTGTGCAAAGTATTAAATTGATGCCTTCTCATTGATGCCCATTTTGATCCTCTGTCATTTTTCCATGTTTCCCCTTTGCTCTTTGTGCTTTGAAACGTTTTTTCCTCATGAAGTAGATGATGTGAAGTTGTAGCTCCATTCTTGTGCATTGGATTATTTGCAAACTCATTACCTTGCCCTAATTTGCTAAGGAAAAGTGCCTTTTGCCCTATTTCTGAGAAAAAATGGCCTTGGATCTTCCCATCCTTCAAATTTGATGAAAAATAACTCACTCCTATGTTTAAATGCTTTGCGTTGTTAATTTTTTCTCCATTTTACCCCCTTTTTGAAGTAATCTCTAAGTTTTCAATATGTTTTTCCATAATTTTTCCCGATCAAATGCCTCTACCATTTTTCCCATGTTTTCCCAGCCTTTGGAGCTCGAAATTGTTCATTTTATACATATTTTCCCTCAAATATCCCTTTCCATGGTCGTAAATTGCCTAAAAACACTTTCCATTTGTATTTTGATCGAAAATTTCCTCACCCACGAAGAAAAAATTGAATTCTAGGGCATCGTTGTCATTTTTGTATTTTGATGGTCGACAGGGCGTCATTTTCCCCTCAAGTTCATCTTGACATTCTAGGAATCGTTGGAAATTTCTACATTTTTTGATGGTCATACGGGTGTCCTTTTCCCATCAAATTTTAGCTCAAAAGTCTTCTCCTACGTGGCCATTTTTGATTGGACAAGGTTCAGTGGGTCTGCTCGAAAAACATAACATTTTTTTTGTTTTGGAAAAAAGTGCAAGTTTCCCTCACAGCTCATGAGACCCAAAGGAGGTACATGTGTCACAGGTAGAGTGAAGACAGACGGGTGGGTCATTTTGTGCCTTAGGGAACTTTGGAAAATGTGTGGGAATAAAGAAAATACCTTAAGTCCCACAGCCAATCAGAGGTGGACACGTGTCATGTTTTCATCAAAAGTGGGATGGAAGGCTGGCAAAGGACTTAGAAAATTTTTGCTTTTTGGTGAAAGGGAGCAAAAGTTGTGAAAAGGCCATGGGTCTGCTAGGCCAATCAAGAATTGACACATGGCAAGATCAGGGGTAGAAGGGAGTGTGAGACACCGGAGGCAAAAAGGAAATGTTGCCTTTTTCGACAAAATGAGTTAAAGTGGTAATTTGAAGCGTGGCTCCGTAATGAATCAGAGGGAGACACGTGGCAGGGAAAGAATCAGGGGTGTGGGAGTGTAAAGGAAATATAAAAAATACCTTTCATCAAATGGATTTAAAGTTTGAAGTCAGAACGCTTCCCCTCAGCCAAGCAGTTGAGGACACATGTCTTGCGGGAGGCGAGAGCCACGGAGGAAAAATATAAAATTTTCCTCTTCCAAAAAGAGGGAAAATGTTTAAAATTGAGCCATGTGCCACGTGTCGGGGGACATAATCAGAGGTGTAGGTCCATGAGCATAATTTTGAAAATTTTCCTTTTTCCAAAAAGGTGGAAATGTGTAGAATCGAGCCATGATTCCAATGGGGCCCACCTTAGGACACGTGTCGCATTTTTCAAAGGACGGAGGGGAGAAAAATTTCAAATTTTTACACTTTTCCAAAAAGTGTTAAAATGTTAAAAATTGATCCCAAATCCATTTCCAATCACATTGTGACATGTGGAGGGCTCAGATTAAAGGATAAAGGAAGATCAACGGTAACTATGAATTTTTTAGTTTAGCCGCAATTTGAGCTTTAGGAAGCTTGGAGATTTGATTTTTGCATCAATTTTCACCAAAATTTAGGCAAATTCATGTCATTTTTCCTTCAACGATCAATGGAATCAATTTGAAAATTCAATTTGTAGATCTCGGGTACTTTTGAAATGAAATTTTGTTCGAGTTGGAGCAGAAATGTAAATACCAAATCCAAAAGTTCTTGAGTCAAATTTTGGAGGAAATGGATGAAATAATGAAAGGAAGGGGGTCTACACACTTTGAAGATGTAAAACATGCCTCCATAATGGATAATGATGTAAATTTTGCAATGATTCATCTCTTTTAGAGACAACTACAAACTTTTGTTGCAAATATGTTAAATGTCCCTTTACGTGAATCATCATGGAATTTTGTAAAAACTTGATGCTTGGGATATTATTTTCTTGGGAAAGAAGGATCAAATGTAATAGAGAGATATATAATGCATGTTTTGAGACATGTAAAAGGTCGAGAAATTGAAAATCATGAGAAAATTTTGAGAGAAGCTCATCTTCTGAGAAACCCTCCAAAAAACTTGGTTAATGTCTTATGTGTTAGATCTTCATTCATGTTGAGTTGGTTACAAGTGTATAGCCATCAAAAACTCTGAGATTGTTCTGAAAATCTTCCTGCTGATGAATCTAACAATCTTTTGAATTAATCTATGTTATTTTGGGCAATATGATGTCTGTTATCATGTTTAAATGTATGTAAACAGTTTTCCTTGTTCTTGTTGCAATATTGCATTGAAATCTTTAGGAATCACACAGATCTCATCCTTATTGATAGTTTAGTGGAATTTTTAATTTCATTTTTCAGAAGAGCTTTCATCTGGCATTGAAAATAAGTAGTTTAAAATCACTTCACCTTCATTTGTTGATAGAGATTTCTTGTAAGCCTTTAGGGGTACCTTAGGCGTGATTTGATAAGAGATTTTGATGTTTAATTGAGTCCTTTAACTCAAGATTTTGTGTTGAGGTCTCAAATATTGTGTGAAGAGTGAAAACCTAGGCCTCCATTTGTGTATCTCTTCTGGTTGAAAGAACATCCTGACTGTTTTGAAGCATTTTATCTGATAGTTGTTCAAATGTTGTAGAGGTTGTCAAAGATCTGGCATAGTCAAGTTTTTCTTGTCAATATCCCACCAAAAATCATTCTAAACAACTAATCCTACCCCATACTACCCTTGTTTTGACATGTATACCCACAGAAGATCAAAATCCATTTACTAAAGTATGCAAAACAAATCAGGATTTCAAAATGTCTTTAGTAACCCTTGCCTTGCATTGAAATTATCTCCATAATTTGGAAGTGACAACTTATGAAAGTCAGATTTCGAGTGTTGATCATATTTTCCCAAGGCCCCTTCATACTATTTACACAAATTAAGGGATATATTTATCTCCTTGACCATTTGATGGTTACAAAATAGTTTCTCTTACCTTGGTTGAAAGGCATAACCTAAAACAGTAAGGACAAGATCATGTCCTATTTGAGTGCTATCCATCTCTCCACAAATCTAAGTGCCAATTAGATCACATCCCTAGCTACAAAATGGCATACATCATGATCTATATGTCTTCAATCTTCATGCCATATCTTTGATGCTACTTAGACTGAAAAGGATAACAAATTTGGGTACCAACACTAGTGACGTCGTTGCCACAAAAGAAGGATGTAATATCCAGACCAATTTGTTAATCTGGAGCTTCATTAAGAGATTGATTTTTTCATTCACTACCAGTCCATATCTATTTATCCCATCAACAACACCGGTGGTGCCGCTACTAGGGAAGAAGAATGTAATATCCAGACCCAATTGTTAATCTGGAGCTTCATTAAGAGATTGATTTGCTAATTCACTGCCAGTCCATATCTATTTATCCCGTCAACAACACCAATGGTGCCATTTTCGAGGACTTGTTGGAAATATTTGAGATATTTGGATACATGTCAAACCCTAGTAATGTTTCTTAGAAATGCTTTGCATGCAAGTACATTGTTGAAGAATCCTTTTATAATTAGTTTTGTAAGGATTAAGTGAAGATATAAGTTTTGCCTATAATTTTATTAGTTTCTAGCAGTAGTTGCACTTCATTTACATTTGTGGTTGATAAATTCAAGAAAAAGGAAGGTCTGATCTATAAAGTTTGGCAATATTTTCAAGTCTTTGATAGGTATTTGATAGAGTATTTTAGTACATTTTCACAAATAGGGTGAAATTCCTTAGTGGCGACTCCATGTTGTTTTAATCTAGATAAATACCAGTTTCTTAGCTTTTTTTCATTTATTTTTGTGTTGCTAATCTCTAAAAATCTAGAGGGAAGAATATATCTCTTCAGGAGGGACCCAAGTAGAAAGTTATTTCAAGAATTGGGAAAGACAATTTTAGAGGAAAGAAAATTTTGGAAGGTTGTTGAAGGTCAGACATCAGGAAAAGGTATATCCATTGGTGAGAGAGATCAACCTTTAGTAGAGGATTATCACTCTTCTTCCAGTGATTCTGATTCAAGAAATATTCTCACAAATTTGTTTACTTCAACTAGTGAAGGTCCTTCTGTGTACCTGGTAAGTTCTTTTCTCAATCTGCACCTATGTGCTTCAATTCAAATAAAAATTTCCAAGAAAATCAACACCTAGAGAGTACCAATTTTGTGAATCACATTCTTGTGCCCCAAAGACCTCTCACTCCTCATCATTTTGTTTCTCCTCCAAGATCACCACCTCAAAACAATATGGCTCAGCCTAGACCTCCATTTGTTGTTAACACCTTTGGTCCTATAGACTTTAGAGGAATGGCTGGTTATCCTAATGTTGTCCCTCAAGATGTTAGAAATAGATTTCCAAAGTTCCAAGGTAATAATGCAATAACTAGTGATCGCACCTAAAAATTTTTGTTAACATGATGGAGGAATTTTAGATTGAGCATGAAGATGTGTATATTAAATTGTTCATTCATACACTAGAAGAGGATGCAAGGGATTGGTACAAGGCTCTACCTGATAATTCTATTGATTCTTAGAATGAGATGAACAATGCATTTAGGTTACTGATATGGTGACAGGACTGATCCCGAATTTCTTTTTTCTGAATTTGAGAATATCAAGAAGAACCCCAATGAATCAATTCATGACTTCAACACAAGGTTTAAAAAACTTTGAGAAGGCTTCCAGTTAATTTGAGGCCATGTGATCAGTCATGCTTGATCAAATATGCAGATGCATTTGATAAGAAAGCAACCTATTACCTAAGAGACAAGAACCCTACCAATTTAAGGCAGGCCTTTACCATGGCACTGTAGATTGAAAATAACATTAAGGCCATTGGGAAACCTCTCAAGAGAGATGGTGTAAAGTTGATAAACCTTGAAAAACCTCAAGATAGAAAGGAGATGATTTGGAAGAGGTTGTGAAAAATTTGGTAGGGGCTGTCAAATAAATATCATACAAACTAGCGCAGCAGAGAGAGGGAATTGGGTAGACTTCACAAGGTCAAAAAAGGCACAAAACAATGAAATATTTGCAATTCATCCTAAGGGTGATCAAATATTGATAAAAAGGTAAAGGGCCTATTGGATTTGGAAATAGGAAATCTCAGGCCAAGGAAAATAAAGTGTTACCTGATCCCCTAACTACTAAGGTGGTTGCTATTGATGATGCAAATCAGATTGATTGGTGTGACAGGTGTTTTCTACCCCATCCTCCATGTGGAATATATCAGAAAATTGAAGAGGAAGTTGATGATGAAATTGATGATGATTCCTGCATGATGGAGATCCTTACAAGTTCACCAAGGGGAGCAACTTCAACAGATGTCATAAGTGCTAGGACTACTGCTATTTTTTTGGGATTGTATCCAATAGGTACATCTTCTTCCTCCTCATGTTTTAGAAATTGATAATGTACAAGCCTTTGAGCTGCCCAATAATGATTTTGAATACTTAAGAGCTTTGATGATTAAGAAGTATGATGGTGGTATCCCTTCGGAGGAGGATAGGCAGTTGCTTATGAATGTTGTAGTTTCCCAAGAGAAGGAGCACAATACCAAAAGTAAGTTTTCCAAGGTGAAACAAGCCAAGTAAAAATTTCCATTGCTTACTAAAGAAACTCCAAGGAAAAATATATCTGGTAAAGGCCCTTCTCCCCAAGAAAAACTTGTGATCCTCCCCATGCCCAATATGAAAAAGAGTTCCATACCATCTAATGAATTTGATAATATTTCACCTAGTGCTGCTTTACCCAAGAATGCTCCATATGATATTTCCCAAGTCTTGAGTCAGATCAAGATTCATGTCCCAATTGCTGAGTTGCTTAGGATTCCTGAGCACAAGAAGATGGCTTTTGAATATTTAGGATTCAAAGAGGAAGAGAGTACCCAAGGCAAAGCTGGAAATAAGGTTAGGATTCCTAATGCCATTACAGAATTGGAACAACCACAAGTATTAGAAGAGTTTGGGAACCACCTGAGGTTTACTTAGGAACTTCTTTGGTTAAATCTCAGCTTGAACGTGGATCCATTTTTCACTACCTTGGTTATCAAAGACAAGTTGTTACATAACTGTATGTTTGACTCGGGGCATCATGCAATGTCATGCCTTTGGAGGTCATGAATGAATTGGGAATCAAAGTGACAAAAACGTATGGCAAGTGTACTACTATGGATTCTAGGGAAGTGCCAGTTGTTGGGTGTGTCAAATATCTAGTGGTGCAACTTGCATCTTATCCTGGGAGGAATTTAAAATTGGATGTTGTGATTGTTGATTTCCCTGCCAAATGGGGTATGTTATTATCAAGGAAATGGGCTGCAAGTGTTGGTGGGAGTGTCCAAATGGACATGTATTATGCCACTATCCCCATTGAAGGAAAATTAGTAAAGTTATATGGAGATAAAAATATGATGTACCTTATTAAAGACCCAAACAATGCATCTTATGAAGTTTTGCAGGCAGATGCTAGTACTGATCACTTTGTGAGTTTTGTGGATTTCAGGGAGTATGAAGTTGTTGAAAACATATCTCCTAAGTATGTTATTTTTTCTGGAAATTTGGTCCTTGATTCAGCCTTGAAAATTTTTAAAAGGTTTGACCTGAACACAATGGAGGAGCTTCAAAGAAACTGGATGGTTTACAAATTAAACAAAGAAGAAAAAGAGGTATATTTCTAGTTGCTAAAAACATATCAAAACCTCTTGGCATGGTCATATCCAGCATGGAGGACATTTGGGGTTTCCCCTTGATTTGTTTTATTTGAATCAAGGTTTACTTATCAACTTATATAGTGTATAGTGTTTGGATTTCACCTTATTTTTGTGTTTTGTCGGGTTTGGTTTGCCTTGGTGTGTGGCAGCCATTTTTAGTGGTTTCTCACCTGGTTTTTGGTGGCTTTAGCTCATGAATTTGTTTTCCCAATGGATTATTTTGGCATTTGGTGTAATTTTGTTCTTATGGCACTCAGTGGGAGTGCCCATCCCCAGCAGAGCCAATGTTGGTGCCCATTTTGATCCTCTGTCATTTTTCCATGTTTTTCCTTTACTCTTTGTGCTCAAACATTTTTTCCAAATGAATTCGATGATGTGAAGTTGTAGCTCCATTCTTGTGCATTGGATTGTTTGCAAACTCATTACCTTGCCCTAATTTGCTAAGGAGAAGTGCATTTTTGCCCTGTTTCTAAGAAAAAATAGCCTTGGATCTTCCCATCCTTCGAATTTGATGAAAAACAACTCGTACCTATGTTTAAATGCTTTGAGTTTGTTTTTCTCAATTTTTCCCATTTTTGAAGGAATCTATAAGTTTTCCCTATGTTTTGCCCTAATTTTTCTAGATTAAATGCCTCTGTCATTTTCCCTGTCTTTTCCCAGCCTTTGGAGCTCGAAATTATTTGTTTTATAAATATTTTCCCTCAAATATCCTTGCCATAGTCATAAATTGTCTAAAAACACTTTCCATTTATCTTTTGATCAAAAATTTCCTCACCCATGAAGAAAAAAATCAAATTCTAGGGAATCTTTGGCATTTTTTATGTTTTAATGGTCAGATGGGCTTCATTTTTCCATCAAATTCATCTTCAGCATTCTAGGGCATCACTGGCAATTTCTATGTTTTTTGATGGTCATACAGACATCCTTTACCCATCAAATTTAAGCTCAAAAGTCTTCTTCTATGTGGCCATTTTTGATTGGACAAGGTTCGATGGGTCTTCTCGAAAAATGTAACATTTTTTTTTTGTGGAAAAAAGTGCAAGTTGCCCCCGTAGCTCCGTAGGCCCCAAAGGAGGTACACGTGTTGCGGGAAGAGTGAAGATGGATGGGTGGGTCATTTTTTGCCTTAGGGAACTTTGGAAAATGTGTGGGAATGAAGAAAATCCCTTAAGGCCCACAACCAATTAGAGGTTGACATGTGTCATGTTTTCATCAAAAGCGGGATAAAAGGCTGGCGAAGTAATTAGAATTTTTTTATTTTTGGTGAAAGGGAAAAAAAGTTGTGAAAAAGGCCATGAGTTCACCAAGTGAATCAGAGTGGACATGTGGTAGGATCGGGGAAGAAGGGACTGTGGGCAGCTAGAGGAAAAAGGAAATGTTTCATTTTTGGCAAAATGAGTTAAAGTGGTAATTTGAAGCATGGCTCCGCAATGAATCAAAGGGAGACACATGGTAGGGATAGAATCGGGGGTGTGGGAGTGTGGAGGAAATGTTAAAAAATTTCCTTTGGTGAAATGGAGTTAAAGTTTGAAGTCAGAGTGCTTCCCCTCAACCAAGCAGTTGAGGACACATGTCCTGTAGGAGGGTGGAGCTGTGGAGCAAAAACAAAAAAATTCCTTTTTCCAAAAAGAGGAAAAATGTTTAAAATTGAGTCGCGACTCCATATGCAGTCATGTTGCACCATGTGTCAAGAAAAAAATAAGAGTTTGTGGGTCCGCAGGGATAATTTTGAAAATTTTCCTTTTTCCAAAAAAGGTGGTAATGTGTAGAATCGAGCCACAATTCCAATGGGGCCCACCTTTGGGGACATGTGTCGAGCCCGTTTTCAAAGGGCGAGAGGATGGGGAAAAGTGTCAAATTTTTTAATTTTTTCCAAAAAGTGATCCCAAGCCCATTTCCAATCACATTGTGACATGTGGAGGGCTCAGATTAAAGGATAAAGGAAGATCAATTGTAACTATGCATTTTTCAGTTTGGCCACCATTTGAGCTCTAGGAAGCTTGGAGATGTGATTTTTGCATCAATTTTCACGAAAATTTTGGCAAATTCATGTCATTTTTAACTTCAAGGATCAATGGAATCAATTTGAAAATTCAATTTGTAGATTTGAGGTACTTTTGAAATGAAATTTTATTCGGACTGGAGCAAAACGTAAAATACCATATCCAAAAGATGTAGAGTCAAATTTTGGAGGAAATGGATGAAATAATGAAAGGAAGGGGGTCTTCATGCTTTGAAGATAAAAAAATTCCTCCACAATGGATAATGATGCAAATTTTACAATGATTCATCTCTTTTTGAGACAATGGTAACTTTTGTTCCAAATATGTTAAATGTCCCTATCTATGAATCATAATGAATTTTGTAACGAAGTTGATTCTTAGAATATTATTTTCTTAGGAAAGAAGGATCAACGTAATAGAGAGATATATAATGCATGTTTTGAGACTTGTAAAAGGTTGGGAAATTGAAAATCATGAGAAAATTTTGAGAGAATCTCATCTTCTGAGAAACCCTCCAAAAAACCTGGTTAATGTCTTCTGTGTTAGATATTCATTCATGTTGAGTTGGTTACAAGTGTATAGCCATCACACAACTCTGATATTGTTCCTAAAACTCTCCCATGCTGATGAATCTAACAATATTTTGAATTAATCTATGTTCTTTTGGGCAATATGATGTCTACCATTATCATGGTTAAATGTCTAAGCAACAGCTTTCCTTGTTCTTGTTGCAATCTTGCATTGAAATCTTTAGGAATCACACATATGTCATCCTTATAGATAGTTTAGTGGAATTTTTCAATTTCATTTGTCAGAAGATATTTCATTTGCCATTGAAAATAAGTACTTTAAAATCACTTCACCTTCATTTGTTGACAAATATTTCTTGTAAGACTTTGGGGGTACCTTAGGCGTGATTTGATCAGAGATTTTGATGTTTAATTGATTCATTTAACTCAATATTTTGTGTTGAGGTCTCAAATATTGTGTGAAGAGTGCAAACCTGGGCCTCCATTTGTGTATATCTTCTGGTTGAAAGAAGATCCTAACTATTTTGAAGCATTTTATCTAATATTTGTTCAAATGTTGTAGAGGTTGTCAAAGATCTAGCATAGTCAAGTTTGTCTTGTCAATATCCCACCAAAAATCATTCTAAACAACTAATCCTACCCCATACTACCTTATTTTGACCTGTATACCCATAGAAGATCAAAATCCATTTGCTAAAGTATGCAAAATAAATCAGATTTTAAAATGTCTTTAGTAACCCTTGCCTTGCATTGAAAGTATCTCCATAATCTGGAAGTGACAACTTGTGAAATTCATATTTGGAGTGTTGATCATATTTTCCCAAGGCCCCTTCATACTATTTACAAAAATTGAGGGATATATTTATCTCCTTCACCATTTGAGGGTTACAAAATAGGTTCTCTTACCTTGGTTAAAAGGCACAACCTAAAGCAAAGAAGGACAAGATCATGTCCTATTTGAGTGCTATCCATCTCTCCACAAATCTAAGTGCCGCTTAGATCACATCCCTAGCTACAAAAAGACATACATCATGATTTATCTATCTTCAATCTTCATTCCATATCTTTGATGCTACTTATACTAAAAAGGAGAAAAAAATTGGGTATTGTACGTACCCAAAATTGTAAGCTACTATACTTGCTTAACAGTGTAACAAGTTCCCAATGATGATACAGGTCTCCTCGCAAGGTGTTCGGGATCTAGAAAATCTCTCTCGAGTGTGCGTTAACATCCCGCATGCCCCGCTTAGCCCCCACGTCCTTTGTTTTTCCTTTTTCCTCTCTTTTCTTGGCATTTTGCTCTTCAGTGACGAAACCTCCGCCTGCCATGGGCGGCGGTCTCGTCACCGCCGCCTTGATCAGGGAGGCGGTCCTGTAACCACCTCCCTACTCAGAGTAATGGTCCTTTAAACATTTTCTAGAAAGTGTTTTAACACGACTCACGTAAAAATCAACGTTTCACCAGCTTTCCTTGCCGACTTAGGCTTGCATTTATGTTTTTGGTCCCCTGGAATAGTGTTTGGCCATTGTTTATTGTTTTAGAGTTCAGTTTGGTTTTGATCTTTGGGTGAATGAAAAGCTATAAATAAATGGTTTGTGCACAAGAAAATGGTCTGCCCCTCATTCACTTTCATGCTCTGATTTTCATAGTTCAGTCTTTTATTCTGTTTAGAAGCCATAGTTTTAATTCCTTGCATGCTTAGTTAGCATTGTTCAGCTGTTGGTAAGCCACATACCCATCTTGTGCAGGCAGTACTATTATTTCACCCAATCCATTGGAGTAGAATAGCTTAGGAAGCCATTAAAGTTGCAGGTTTTTCTCTTCAAACAGGATAGTTTCAGGTTCTGGATGCTTTATGTTGCATGACTCATAGTAAATCCCACTAGGAATTGCATAAGCCAAGCTCTGTACTCTTGCGCTATCCCTCTCCTACTCGCATTATATTCAGTCTGCATTCTGAGCTGCCTTTGTCCCAATATCTACTTCTGTTGATGCTAGCATTACACGCTTTTCTGGATTCACGTGAATATGAAAGAACGAGGAGATCACACTGAGGGGACAAGATCACACACACCATCGGATTCGCCACTGTTCTACGGAATCCAGGTTCTAGCTTTCAAAGTTATAGTTAGAATCATATCAAATAGAGTAGATAATTACTTCATTTCAGTAAATTCTATTCTCGATATTTCCAGGGAAGCTATGAGGATTGATAGTTTCTGAGAAACTATGATTCACTCCTCACTTATGAGGTAGGATCGAGAATCTCACAAATAGATTAAGCAAGTTATTTCATTATTTAGAATAAATCTACAAATTGCACAGGAAAATAACTACAATCGGTTATCTTGTTTGTTTTAAATTGTTATTTAGTTGTTATTCTAGATACGTTTAAATAGCTACTTTTCTTAAATTCCTAGAAATTCTCATAGAGAAATAGAAGTTATATATGTTTTAGATTTATTCCACGTAGATTAAATTTACTTTGTTACAATTAGATTTACATTTTGTTTTGTATGACAATCACGGGACCTAGGGAGCCCAGGGAATACGTATTTGAGCCAATCGTGCCTCAACCCAACCTTGTCACAGCAATAGTTGACATAGACCAGAACCTTAGAATACAAGTCTTCCAAACAACAACAGATTTACGACTAATCAGCTCTCAGTTGAGAGGATTAAATATAGAAGACGACCAAGCACACACGTTTTGGTCAAATCAACCGAACTACAGATTACCCTAGGCAAACATTCACATGACTGTAGAAGGGTTCGAAAGAGAACAAACCTTTGGTTGTGATCCTTTGGTCCCACAGCCAGATGCAGGAGACACTCTCACAGACATAGATACTAGTTTAAGAATCTAGGTTGCACGAACACCTGTGAGGTATTCCGAGAAAATCACACAGTTATTAAGTCTAAACATAGAAGCTGAGAAAGCGTACGATTACTAGATACTAGGGATTAGGACTTGATTTCGTACATGACCATAGCAGGACCGCAACAACCAAGAGTCTACGGTTGTGATCCACAAATCCCGCAACCTAACGAATCCATAAGTCAATCAGATATAGACATTGGCCTACGCACACTAGTATTCCAGTCCACTCCACTTCCACCCATCATCATCGAACAATTGTCCTTACTAGATATAGCGGCTAACAAAGCTAGAGAATTCTGGACTAGGCCAGAGAATTGTCCGTAGAGTCGATTGTATTCATTACCCACCATATGACCTTATCTGGAGATATACACGAAACTATCCCAGGTCATTTTCCATGTATTCCACAACCCATAGATCTAATCACACCGTAACTCAATATTGATTGAGCCTTCGAGCACACTCATCCTTGCTGATCGATCTATCACACCAGTCCAAGTTAGAAGGGCCTTCTTTGCCTTAGATTCACAAATTCCATTAGTGCGTGTCGAAGACATTAGATTTCCTAACTAGTTCATTTGCATCCCACGCATATTCCATCCCCACTGGCTATCTCGGCACGACCTCGGGAGGTCGGGTACGCGGAAGAGTTACCTATAGATTCCCATGCTCACTTGTCGCTTTTCCAGCGTACAAAATTGGTGAACCCGACGTGAAACAAACAAAATTAGTGAAGTTGACGTAAACTTCCTACTTTCTAATTTGGAGTCATAGTATCACGTGTTCTTCCAAGTTTAGTTTACTTTTCATCTTCTCCGCCTCATTAGCCTTTCACAAATCACCTTCGCTCCTTCCCATTATTCTGCGGGTATTCATATACCCCCCGAATATGTCGGGATTCGATGCATATGGCAGACCCCTCTTGGGTCTTGAGGCATACTACGCCCAAAAAAATAGGCAATCATCACCCTCACTCTCATTATGGGGTGACAACTACTCAACTAATCAGTTGTCAACACAAACTCCAAGGATCAGATATAGCTCATCCTTTCAAACTGAGGAGTTAGATCAACCCCCTCGAACGCAACAAACAGAGCCTTCAGGTTCGAACAATATGACGTTCACCGGAGAATCTGGATCATCTCCTCAGGTATTGCTTAGACCACAAATTAGTAGACAATCAGACCCATACCTGGTCTTAGATGATGAACAGTCAATACGTTATCCTAGGAGTGAACAACGCTCCCGGGGTATCTACCCACCTATAGGAGGTTTACAAATACAACCCGAGGTCTCTTTTCAAGAAAATACCTCTATGCCACGACATATAGGAAATACCCTTGAGAAACTTGGTAGGATAGCGATCGATCACCATAGCAGGATATCACATGCCTATACAACACCATGGTATACAACAAACACCGCTAAGGAAAAGCACCGTGACTTCACCAAATGAAGTCATTTCAACGTTAGTAGGAAAAGTGAGAGGGTTAGAACTTGCTCAAGCAAGTCAAAATTCTCGCCATGCAAGCAGGAAGTTCCAATCCTCCATACCACCATGGCCAAGTAGATCTCCTCACAGGAGTAGGCATGTTAGGCATGCCTCCTCAGCATCCACAACAAACACCAATAAGGCCCATCATCTCTAACACCTTTCCTCCCGGTCTAGTATCAAACAATCCATTACTAGACAATACCCCATCATACTTAAACATGTACTCCAAATCACCACAAGGAGATATGTTCTCCTCTCCCAGCATGTTTGCTCAAATGCAGGGACTTCCCTATGCCCCTGCCAATGCATACGTTGTGCCGTATCAACAACCCATCCCACCACCACTCCTCAGCAACCACCATCAATGGTCGAAACCTATGCGATAGGGACTTATTCAGAATATTTGAAAGAGCCCTTAGAATTCACCATACGAAGCATCATGCTTCTAAGACCTCTTCCCGATTTACCCAAGTACAAAGGCGAGGGAGATCCAAACGTGCATATCAAAGCTTACGCTACAGCCATACGCGAACTACTCCCTTGGGATGGGGTTGTTGCTAAAATATTCCCCAAAACCTTGGAAGGCATCGCTCTTGATTGGTATTATAGAATACCTGAGGCTTCCATCCATTCATTTAAACAACTCGTATCAGAGTTCATTAAGGCATTCGACATGAACAAGCTGTTAAGAATAGGAATCAGGGAGTTCTTACACATCAAACAAGAACACAATGAATCTGTCACCCATTTCATCCAGAGGTGGCGTACAGTTCTTTATTCTTCAGCAAGTGCTCCAAATATGGATCAGATGGAACTATGTGATTTATTCCTTCATTCTCTCAAAGAGAGGTGAAGGAAGAAGTCCAGAAGTTCCCACTAAAAACTTACGATGAAGTACTCGAGAGCACTCTTCGAATAGATCAAGCAGCGATAGATAGTGGCCGTAAAACATATGGAGCAAACGGGAGGTTAATCACCCCCAATCAGAACACTACAAATTATCCCACTACCACAAACGTCAATCAAGGACCTAAAATCCTTAACAAAAATTAGGGTGTAACAATGGATGGAGTAACCGACCAGCCCAAGAAGGTAAATGTTGTCAATACTCCATCACAAACAAATAACCAACGAAACAACAACTTCACCCCGATAATCAATACAGTGGATTTTAACCATCCACAACAACAACAAAAACTGCAAAATCCCATACAAGGGAAAGGCCAAAACTCATTTGGTTATCAAAACCAAAAACAAGAAATGTAAAACTTTAATCCTAATAGGCAACAGTTTGATCAGAATTTTAGGCCACAATATACACCAAACCAACAAAACAGGAATTAAAATCCCAATTCATATTGTGGTTTCCACAAGATTCGAGGTCACGATACTAGAACGTGTCGTGACTACAAAAATTCATGTAATGTTTTCCGTAAGAACAAAGACAGCTTCTTCATAGATTTGTTTTGCGCATCCCGTGTCACCACCACCAAACACGCTCGCAGGGGCAGTTTCCCCTCAGAATGCTCCCCTCAAGATCTTTAACGATCCACTCCCAAATCATGATAATAACAAACTAAATCCAACTGGGATGAACAAGGGTGCAATGACGGGAAATAATGATCATGAAGCCTCGACTTCACTAAATCCATCAGCTCGCCACAATTAGGAAATCAACCGAGACCCAAGATAGTCAGTTTGGTAGAACTAGACACTGAACTACCTATCGAAGCTATAACAAGAACACGAGAGTATTTCTCTCAACCAAGCCCAAGTCATCTACCAGAAACAGATAAGAGTCAACAAATAGTAGAAAAACCCATGGGTGCCTATGATTTAATTAGCGACCTAACAAAGACCTTCTCACACATTTCATTTTTGGACTTACTAAAGAACTCTCCTACTCACAGAGCTGCTCTTTTAGAAGCATTAGGTTTAGGTCATCTAATTAACATCACTCCACCTCCTGAAACACAAGTAAATCACATAGATTTTGATATCCACCCTCCGGGCAGCCAGACAAGGATGTCGAATTTATATTCGAAATAAGTAAAATGCCTACAGATGCTGAGATTGCACGCCGAGGTGATCCAACCTTACACTTACAAGTATGGGTTTATAATAACTACGTAAAATGGGTAATGGTTGATGATGGGGCCGCAGTTAACATAGTCCCCTTCTCTTTCCTCCAAAAACTAGGATATGGGGAAACAAACTGTTCCACCACTCGAAATACATTGAGAGGCTATGATAGCCTTAAAGCCACTTCGATAGGAACTATAATACTACCGGTTACCTTAGGACCCAAAACAATCCTGACTGAGTTTTATATTATATATCAGGAAACTAATTATAATATGATCCTCAGCCGACCATGGATACACCGAATGAAGGAAATCCCTTCTACTTTATTCCAAGAAGTAAGATTCCTGCATCTAGGAAAGGTATTTGTAGCCAAAGGTGATCCAAAACCTTTCGATTTACACCTAGCTGACTTAAAGAAAAGACCAGGTGTGCACTCAGAATTTGAACTTCCAAAAAACCAACTTAATAAACCCACTGACCCAAAACCAGAGGAGAAGTTGGTACCTACAACGGATCTTGAAACTATCAGCATAGCCAAAATAACCCCAACCCCCAAAGATAAGGCTAAAGAAATGGTATCATTAGGGACTACTGCAAAAATCGTTGAGTTAATAGAACAAGATTTACCAATGTTCTTACCATTTGATTCAGTAGGCATAGGATATTCACTAGGTGTTGGTTCCCTTCCATCAGAAGATCTCTGCATGGTAGAAGTAGAGTGCGCAAACGCAGCAGATACCCCAACATCTATACTCCCGGCTAAGTATTGGACTCTCCATTTCAACGGAGCTAAATGCCATTATGGAGCAGGGGCAGGTATAATTCTTACTTCGCCCAAAGAGAAAGTCCTACCATTTGCCTTTAAGCTAAATTTTGAATGCACAAACAATGGCGCTGAGTACGAAGCCCTCCTCCTTGGCCTCACCTTAGCCAAAAGAATTGGTGTTGATGACATCAGAGTCTTAGGAGACTCACAATTAGTGACAAACTAGGTTTCTGAAGTATACGAAACCAAAGCCGAACACTTGCAGCTTTACAAAGAAGCCGTATTAGATTTAAGCAAGGCATTTAACTTCATATCCATCAAGCAATCCCGCGAGAGAAAAATCTTCTCTCGATTCAATAAAGAACTTCAATGATCACATTTTACTCCAAGCAATGAGTTAGAGATACCTATTTCACTTGTCCATTTGTGATGAACCATTGATAAAAACAATGACAAATCCCTTTTTAAATGAGAGTGAATCTACCCTGTACCATGTTGATAGTGATATGGCCACTTTAGATTACTTAAACGTCCTATGCAGCACTACATCTCTCCTATCATATGCTAGATTTGTCCTTGATTCCACATTCGTCTTCCTATTTCGAAATCCCATGATGGATCTTCCCTCACAAATGGAACCTAGCATATACGCAGTAGAAAATGGGGATGATTTGGATTTACCTCCAGCACCACCTGAGTTTGAAGAAGGTAACGCCTCTTTGATCGAAGAAACAATCGATGTCAACATCGGAACAGAAGATGAACCAAGGATTTTGAAACTAGGATCCTCGTTAACCCCAGAAGAAGTAGAAATACACACTCGGATCCTCAAAGAACATCAGAAGGAGTTTGCATTTAATTATAAGGAGATGACAGATTTGTCACCCCACATCATGCACAACCTCGTCACTAAATCAGATGCAAAGCTAGTTAAACAAAAATCAAGACCCATGAAGCCCAAGGTAGCTCTCATGGTAAAGGAGGAAGTAATAAAACTCCTCCAAGTAGGATTTATCAAGCCAGTCGACTACTCCCAATGGGTATCGAACATCATTCCCGTTCTCAAGAAGAATGGAAAGATACGCATCTGCATAGATTTCTGAGACATCAACAAAGCATGTCCTAAGGACGACTTCCCGTTACCATCTATCGATGTCATTGTTGATGCAACAACTGGATTTGAAATTTTGTCTCTCATGGATGGATTCTCGGGATATAATCAAATCAAAATATCTGAGCAAGATCAAGCTAAAACTACATTTATAACTCCTTGGGGAACCTATTGCTACGCTGTTATGCCATTCGGTCTCAAGAACGCCGGTGCTACGTACCAGCGAGCTATGACATATATATTCCACGATTTAATTCATAAAATCATGGAATCCTACGTTGATGACTTGTTGGCTAAGGCCAAGAAGCGTTGTGACCATCCAGAAGTACTCCGTCATTCTTTCACGCCTAATAGAATACGGAGTCACACTAAATCTAGAAAAATGCATCTTTGGCGTAACAGGAGGAAAGCTCCTAGGTTACATCATATCGTCACGAGGGATAGATGTTGATCCAACCAAAATTCGGGCTATCCTCGAAATGGTCCCACCTTCGAATGAATCTGGAATCGGGTCATTTCTCGGAAAGTTGGGTGCAATACGAAGATTCATCCTGCACTTGAGCTTCGCTGCTCATCCAATCAACAATTTACTCAAGAAAGACTATAGCATTGATTGGACCAAAGACTGCAATGAAGCTTTTGATGCAGTTAAGAGTTTCTGTTGTCACCACCTACGCTAATGCCACCTAAGCTAGATCACCCATTAATTCTATATTCACGAGCTACCAATGTCTCATTAGCTTGTATGTTGTCCTAAGAGGACGATGACAAGAGAGAACGTGTGATTTATTTCATTAGTCAAATGTTACTTGACTATGAAACATGTTATACACAGGCAGAACGAGAATGTCTTGCCATAGTCTTTGCTACTAAACGCTTAAGACACTATATGCTGAATCAAGAAACGAGGGTCATGGTAAAAACGGACCACTTACAAACTTTCCTCACACAAGGGTCATTGTCTAAAAAGGCTGGATGTTTTATAACCTTAATGGGAGAATTCGAATTAACGTTTGTAAATCAGAAGTCAGTTAAGGGACAAATCATTGTGGATTGGTTAGCTGATAACCCATTAGATGGAGGCGATCTAGTAGATTTAGATTTTCCAGATGAGTGCGTATACTACATCGAAACCCGACCTTCTATCTCTGAGTGTCCCTGGTACACTGATATCATTAATTATATCATGGACCATACATACCCAGAAGGAGCTACACCGCAACAAAGAAGGTGGTTACGTATTATCGTAGCCAAGTACGTCATTATAGAGCAAGTGCTCTATCGAAAAGCATTCGATGGAATGCTCCTAAGATGTGTCGACACAGAAGAATCCAAGAAGATTCTCTATGAATCCCACAGTGGAATATGTGGAGGCCACTTCGGTGGCCATGCCACCACTCGAAAAATACATCGAATGGGCTATTTCTGGCCCACTCTAGAACATGACGCAATAGAGTTTGTACGCAGGTGTCATAAGTGCCAAGAATTCTCCCATGAGATTCATATGCCGGCACAAGCTCTGCAACCAATCACTACTCCATGGCCCTTTTCTACATGGGGCCTAGATTTGATAGGGAAATTCTCTCCCTCATCTACAGATGGCCATAATTTTATAATCACAGCCACTGAATATTTTACCAAATGGGTAGAGGCTATGCCTCTTACTACTGTACCTGGTTCTGTAATCGCCAAGTTCATTTTAAACCAAATCATTTACAGGTACGGTATCCCATAAATCATTATCTTCGATAATGGAACTTCTTTTAAGAATGAAGAGGTTCACGAACTATGCAATAAATTTAAGATAAGCCATCATACGGCTTCCTTGTATTACCCTCAAGCCAACGGATAGGCTGAAGCGACAAACAAGACACTAAAATCCATTCTTCTTAAAATGGTAAAAGAAAACAAACGAGATTGGCATTTGAAGTTATATCCGGCCTTATGGGCCCACCGAACCTCTATAAGAACACCCACGGGAGCAACACCTTTTTCACTAGTATTCGGGCAGAGGCAGTTCTCCCACTCGAGGTTGAAATACCCAGTCTCCACATTTCATTACAAGGGATTCTGGATGAAGACGCTTACAGAGAAGCACGTCTTTCTCAACTAGAAAGCCTAGATGAAACTAGGTTAGATGCTGAACAATGACATAGAATCTATGCTGACCGGATGTGCCGGCAGTACAACAAGAAGGTCTATGAATGCGACATATACGAAGGGGATCTAGTTCTAAGACTAGACAGCTGGATCGACAAGAAGACCGGTGAAGGAAGGAAATTCCGGCCCAAATGGTTGGGCCCATACCGAGTCATGAAGGACTATGGAAATGGTGCATACCTCTTATGTATGCTAGAAGGTGAGGAATTTGGCGAAACAGTCAATTCCCTTCACCTCAAGCGGTTCTACGCATAAGCAGCTAGCACTACTTATATATATTTACATTGCATCTTCATATAGATTAAGATCATTTTGTCCACCTGTTTCTTACATAAATGGTGATCAAGGAATCTATTCTCAAAGCAATTCATAGCAAACTCATGATGTTGTTGGCATAAACTCTTTAATCATACCTCTCCATTTTCATGATATCATCAAATTATCTCAGAATCTTTTATCAAATAAAATCAGAAATGACAAAGTCTTAACGGTAACCATACCAAGATCTGCAAGTTTATTCTCACTTTGATTTCTTCTTAGGGTAGGTGTCTTACCTATGGTCTGTTCTAGAAGCTTCATGGTGTCACATCTATCCCATATGTATATCTCTTTGGAAATAAACGCATACTGACATTTTACTCAAATAAACAAGTCAAAAAGTGATTAAACAAAAAATTTTAATTTTACACATTTCCTTGCCCCACCAACCTTCGGTGATGAGCTTGCGTCTCTTACTAGTGATGTAGGGTTGGGAAGGGATGGAAATGCCCTTACTCACCTATACCTTTCCCATGGTGATAAACCCACGCTTCTTACTAGTAGCATGGGGCAAAGTGTAGGGGGTCCTCTTGACAAATAAATGCAAATGATCATATGAAAACAATTCAAAACTTTGAAACTTTGAGTCAAAAACAAATGAATCAGATGTTCAAAATTCCAAGAGAGTTAAAATCCTAAAAACCTAGATTTTGTCTACTATGTGGCCATCTACGGATCTAAGTCTAGATAAACCGCAAAGTAAGTTGCATTCTAAACTATGAAGTCACTCGGGTAGAGTAAGCTTGTAGCTTCCAATTTGGTTCCACTAAAGCTTTGTCTGTCTTTCATCACTATCATTTCAGCTACACCTCATAACTTGTGCCCTTTCTAGCTCTCGGTGATGAGCCCTCGCATCTTACTAGTTGCATGGAGTTAGGAGTGGGGCAAGTTAATCTGTTCATCATACTAGTTATATTCATCACTTTGCAAAACAAACATGAGATATCAAAAATTGCTTATGGAAGCTAAGATTCAAAATCACATTATATCTACATATATCAGCATCATGAAATACACAAAAGGAAACAAACATTTGCATCATTTGTTCTCCATTGCATACATTCTAAAAAGCATATAAACATACATCGTAGTATACACAAAGAAACTGGAAATAGAAAGGAAACCATGAGTGCCAAGATTTTGATCCAAAACGAATGCATATATATAAATGATCAACGTTTATATACAATGCCATCATGCACTAAGCATGGTCAAAATGCTCAAAGAGCCCGTGATATACAAAGAATATATAATACAAAATACACAAGAGCCAAGTGGCCTCTCAATCCCTACGCGACCCCTCCGAAGGTGCACGCCCGTGCCTAGGACTCTAGCTACGCCGGCGCTCTGAATGTACGGAGGGCTCAAGATCCCGAGGAGCAGCCGCGGTCTCACCACGAGAACAGCTCCTCATAAGATGCTCAGCCATCCTATAGCCCGCTAGCTCGGTGCGAAGGGTCGATACCATCCTGGCCACATGCCGATCGAGAAAAACATCGGTATGCCTACACCGGCCATCCGAAGGCTCCCAAAGATCTACTGGACATCTCTGCACGCGTCCTATCCATGGGGATCATCAGGAATCGACATACCCCGGGATCAAATCCCGCCACTCATCAACAGTCTCTGCAAACAAAGGAGAAAACAAGTTAGAAACCAAGCACGAAATTAGGAATACAAGATTGCAACTAAGGAGAGCCTACAAATAAACATTAAAAGGGAGAAAGGGTAACTTACTCGGATCACCAGGCCTCCAGGATGGGTCACTGGGGCCGGCACCTGCCGCGGATGCCGCTGCCGACTGAGGGGCTGCTCCTGTGGCAGGAGCAACGTGTCGCCCCGCAACGGACTCATCCTCTCCACCATGGCCCTGGGAGAGGGGCTCCTCTGAAACTAGAGTATCCCTCTCTGCGCTCTGCTCAGCCCTCTCTGCCTACATAATGTCCTGAGTGTCATGCCACTCAGGATCACTGTCCTCGGTCTCCTCCTCTGTCCCTCCCTCTGTGAACTCCTCAGACTCGGAGTCAATATCAATAGGGTCATCGCTGCTATGAGTAGGACCCGCAGCAATCTGAAGTAAAGGTGCCCGAGGCACACCGGCTCTCCCTCTAGCACGAACTATCCTCCTGGCTGCAATAGGAATGCCAGAGTAATCACTGTCCAACCTCGGCCTCTAGGCCCCCTCTCGGCCTCACAACCGATCTCAAACGGCGCCACCACTGGGGAAGCATATCCATATATGGTAGGCCAAACTGCTGAGGAACTCAAGCCAAAGGGGTGTGCCTCCACTCATCCCACTCTATCAATGAGCTGCCCTGTGGTGGAGCAGGAGATCAAAGTAAGAGTCTCCTCACCCCATATGCCCGCCATGGTCTGATACGGTGTCACCTCCATGTCGGCAGTAGTCAGGGAGGCAACTGGCTGATGAGGTGCTCTAAGCACCGACATGTCTATCCATCTCGCTGCCCTAACAGCTCCAGGATCTGCCACCTCCACACCCCTGCCATAAGGGATGAAATGCTCATAAACCCAACTCATGACTAGAGTCGGGTGGCTCAATGACTGTCCCTGTAAATGGACCACCCTGTATAGATCATGGTAGGTGGTCCCAAGAATGTCTTCTCCCCAAGCATATATCCGGTTGTGCCCCTCTATCTGTGTAATAATGGGGGCCCAACAGTATAACAATGTGTCCCCTCCCTTGTCCCCGATCAATCTCGAGGCAAGGATCCCCATGATGGCCTGTCGAAATATGGGGATGGGCAAAGAAGGAATGGATCAAACTCTCACCCCCTTCTTCGACCCCGTGGAGATGGCTGCATCTCCCATATAAGTCACCCACTATGCAATCTGTGCCCGTGAGCCTCGCTGTCTCCAAAGTGAGTCACCTCCCGATGATCGGGACCCCCAGAATGCGGTAGACATCCTCCAATGTAATGGTCCACTCGCCACGGACCCCTAGCAATCGAAGGTGTTCCGATCTGCATCCCAGTAAGAAAATAAGTCACAAAGGATGTGACTAGATGGTGCAACATGGGGCACGCGTGATATGCGCAGTATACCAGCCCTCTGAAGTGTGTCCTCCTCATCCTGTGAGAGGGCATCTAGTACCCCTGAGAGCCAATCACACTCTCTCTCTCTGCTCCATCGGATGTACTCCTCTCTCACCTACATACACCCAAAAACACACAAAACAGAGCAAGTTAGTATCCGAACAATACTGAGAAAGTCATAAAAACACGTAGAAATGCTAAAAATACAAACACAATCTCAAAAACAAGTTCTTTTGCATTCTGTGCAAAACCACCACCCTGAGCAGGGAGGTGGTTTTGTAACCACCACCTTAAAGGTGGTGGTCGTGTGACCACCGCCCTGAGTAGGATGGTGGTCATGTAACCACCGCCCTGGCCAGGGCGGCGGTCGTGGTCCGAAAACCCATGCGGGTTTTTAACCTAAAAAGGCCTAAAAAGTGCAAAAATGGCCATTTAACTTAAAAATAGAACCTACCCAGTAGGTGCCCCCCCTAGGTGGACCTGTTAACACTAGCATTTTCAAAATACCCCCATTGCAAAGAATTTAGCATTTCAAATTTAAGGGGGTAAAGACAATAAACTGAAGAAAACTAACCTGTGATCGCTGAGGTCGATGTTCCGCACGTGGAGGCATGATCACTATCTCGCTGCGAACGTTTCGACTCTACTCACGCAAGAAACCGTCACCGTGGGTCCCAGAGCTCAAAATCAATCAAATCAACTCGCGTAAATGAATAGGAAAATGGGCCCACTTTCATATATATAGCACTCTGTTTCGTTTTAAAATGACTTTTCACAGGTTTGGAGCGCTGATGGAGGTAAGTTCCTATCCCCGCACAAATGGTACGTTCTCATTCCCTGTTATTCTTAGTGTTTATTTTTCAAACTATTGTGTCTATCTGCACTTGAGTTCTCTTTTCATTTTACAGGTAGCGGGAATATTGGATGGCATCATTTCAACACACGACATGTCAGGTATAACTTCTAACTTCCCATTTCGGGACCGCCATACTCGGACCCACCGTTTTACGCCTCTTCATGGCTAAAACACTTCTCCGAGGGGGCAATATGTACGTACCCAAAATTGTAAGGTACTGTACTACCGAACAATGTAACAAGTGCCCCAATGATGATACAGGTCTCCTCGCAAGGTGTTTGGGATCCGGAAAAATCTCTCCGAGTGTGCGTTAACATCCCGCATGCCCCGCTTAGCCCCCGCATCCTTTGTTTTTCCTTTTTCCTCTCTTTTCTTGGCCTTTTACTCTTCAGTGATGAAACCACCGCCCTGCATGGACAGCGGTCTTGTGACCATGCCTTGATCGGGGTGGCGGTCCCAGAACCGCCGCCCCTCGTGAGTGGCGATCCTTTACGTGTTTTCCAGAAAGTGTTTTAACGTGACTCACGTAAAAATCAATGTTTCACCAGCTTTCCTTGCCGACTTAGGCTTGCATTTATGTTTTTGGTCCCCTGGAATAGTGTTTGGCCATTGTTTTGTTTTTTAGAGTTCAGTTTGGTTTTGATCTTTGGGTGAATGAAAAGCTATAAATAAATGGTTTGTGCACAAGCAAATGGTCTGCCCCTCATTCACTTTCATGCTCTGATTTTCATAGTTCAGTCTTTTATTCTATTTAGAAGCCATAGTTTTAATTCCTTGCATGCTTAGTTAGCATTGTTCAGCTTGTTGGTAAGCCACATACCCATCTTGTGCAGTAGTACTATTATTTCACCCAATCCATTGGAGTAGAATAACTTAGGAAGCCATTAAAGTTGCAGGTTTTTCTCCTCAAATAGGATAGTTTCAGGTTCTGGATGCTTCATGTTGCATGACTCGCAATAAATCCCGCTAGGAATTACATAAGCCAAGCTCTGTACTCTTGCGCTATCCCTCTCCTACTCGCATTATATTCAGTCTGCATTCTGAGCTGCCTTTGTCCCAATATCTACTTCTGTTGATGCTAGCATTACACGCTTTTCTGGATTCACGTGAATATGAAAGAATGAGGAGATCACACTGAGGGGACAAGATCACACACACCATCGGATTCGCCACTGTTCTGCGGAATCCAGGTTCTAGCTTTCAAAGTTCTAGTTAGAATCATATCAAATAGAGTAGATAATTACTTCATTTCAGTAAATTCTATTCTCGATATTGCCAGGGAAGCTGTGAGGATTGATAGTTTCTGAGAAACTATGATTCACTCCTCACTTCTGAGGTAGGATCGAGAATCTCACAAATAGATTAAGCAAGTTATTTCATTATTTAGAATAAATCTACAAATTACACAGGCAAATAACTACACTCGGTTATCTTGTTTGTTTTAAATTGTTATTTAGTTGTTATTTCTAGATACGTTTAAATAGCTACTTTTCTTAAATTCTTAGAAAGTCTCATAGAGAAATAGAAGTTATATATGTTTTAGATTTATTCCACGTAGTTAAATTTACTTTGTTACAGTTAGATTTACATTTTGTTTTGTATGACAATCACGGGACCTAGGGAGCCCAGGGAATACGTATTTGAGCCAATCGTGCCTCAACCCAACCTTGTCACAGCAATAGTTGACATAGACCAGAACCTTAGAATACAAGTCTTCCAAACAACAACAGATTTACGACTGATCAGCTCTCAGTTGAGAGGATTAAATATAGAAGACGACCAAGCACACACGTTTTGGTCAAATCAACCGAACTACAGATTACCCTAGGCAAACATTCACATGACTGTAGAAGGGTTCGAAAGAGAACAAACCTTTGGTTGTGATCCTTTGGTCCCACAGCCAGATGCAGGAGACACTCTCACAGACATAGATACTAGTTTAAGAATCCAGGTTGCACGAACGCCTGTGAGGTATTCCGAGAAAATCACACAGTTATTAAGTCTAAACATAGAAGCTGAGAAAGCGTATGATTACTGGATACTAGGGATTAGGACTTGATTTCGTACATGACCATAGCAGGACTACAACAACCAAGAGTCTACGGTTGTGATCCACAAATCCCATGCAACCTAATGAATCCATAAGTCAATCAGATATAGACACTGGCCTACGCACGTTAGTATTCCAGTCCACTCCACTTCCACCCATCATCATCGAACAATTGTCCTTACTAGATATAGTGGCTAACAAAGCTAGAGAATTCTGGACTAGGCCAGAGAATCATCCGTAGAGTCGATTGTATTCATTACCCACCATATGACCTTATCTGGAGATATACACGAAACTATCCCAGGTCATTTTCCACGTATTCCACAACCCATAGATCGAATCATGCCAGAACTCGATATTGATTGGAGCCTTTGAGTAGTCATCCTTGTTGATTGATCTATCACACCAGTCCAAGTTAGAAGGGCCTTCTTTGCCTTAGATTCACAAATTCCATTAGTGCGTGTCGAAGACATTAGATTTCCTAACTAGTTCATTTGCATCCCATGCATATTCCATCCCGCTTTTCCGTTGTATAGTTTCCAACACCCTCGTAGTCACAAACTATCCAACATTAAAATTGAGCATCATTTTATAATATATAGAAAAGTGGAAGAAATAGAAGAAGAAATAGATTATAGGGAACATCTAATTCCTCCTTCCACCCACCAACCACTTCCAATACATTTTCTAAAAAGATATTAGCACCTCTGAAAATTCATTTCCTTAAGCCTCTTTCCTTAATAAAGAATAAATGGAAACCCATACTGCATTAAATTCTAGTGGTTATGCTACTTGGAATAATACCTTTGTGTGTTGGGGAAATATTCCTCTTTTTCACCCTCTTACACTCATTTGAGTTGAGAAATGTAGGGTTCATTACATGAGGAGTTTGAAATTTCTCCAATGTTATAATATTTTCAAAGATTAAATCATTGTATTGAAGGTTATATCCATTTTTGGTTCCATGTGGCAAAATTTTATTTTCCTTTTATGTGTGGATTTTGTTATCCTCCTCAGTCCATCTCAAACACCCAAAATTTTACTTATATATCACGGCTATTTAGTTCCTCATGGATTTACTATCCCCTCCACTTTGACCTGTGGCTTCATCTAGTGTAGTGCATCTTTTGAATTGTCATATGTGGATCCATTTATATGCATTATCCATGGCATGCTCAAACTCCTCCATGGTATTGAAAATCGAGTAAAGTTCTCAATTCCACACCTATTCAAGTTGTCTAATTTTATCAAGGGTGTAAAAATGGAAAACATTTTTGGTGACTCATAGGAACATATTCTAGATAAATGAATTGATTAGTGGCCTTGAAGCATCCATTGGGAACGAAGTCGGCCTGATATATAAAATATAATCTAAACTCTAAACTTGGATTCCCAAATTTGATTTAGTTTCTCTACATTTGATTTTCTGAGATGATTGCAATTGATCCAACTGATTTCTTCCTACAAAACCTTGGAAATATGATGAAAATTATGCACAAGAACATACTTAAGCAAAAATATTGTGCAAATAACTTAGGGAAAGAAACCTATACTACTAAAAATATAGTGTGTTGAAATCACTTAGAGGAATTGAAAATATAAACTATTATGTACAAGATGCAATGAAATATCTTAATGAGAGGGTTTGAGGTAAATCCCATTGATTGGGATTTGAAATACATTCCCATCAAGATCAGATAACTCAAATGAGTTAGCTTCCTTACAAGCAATGATGATGTATGGTCCACTCCAGATTACATCAAATTTGGAGTGTCTCCCTGGTTTAGCTCGATTCATGGCAAATTTCAAAACTAGATATCTAACCTTGAATGTATGATCCCTATCCCTCCTTTTAAACCACTACTTGGTTTATTTTTGATGTTGTTCCACCTAACTATGGTGGATTTTATTAAATATTATAGTTCCATTAGTTCCACCATTTGGATCTCCCTCGATATGCACCTTCAAATTCTAGTTGTTGAGCTAATTCAAGTGAAGGAAATTCTAGTGACAATGGAAATCTTGCCTCTTTACCATATACTAGTTTGTAGGGAGAAGTGCCAATAGCTTTCTTCACTATTATGTTTTCCACCCAAAAATCATTTCTAACTTTTGTGTGCCACGCATTTGGTCAATATCCATAGTCCTCTTCATGATCCTGAGTAGATTATTTTTAGTAGATTCCTCTAATTCATTACCTTGGGGGTGATAATTGGAAGATGTCTTAAGATAAATCCCGAGACCAAGAGCCTAATAAAAAATATTTGACCATGAGAATGCTTTTTCACTATCAAAAATGATACTCGAGGAATCCAAACCTTGTAACTATTTCTTTGAGAAATTCCAAGATGACTGATTTAGTGACTTCCTTCAATGGTGTCGCTTCCTTCCACTTGGCGAAGTAGTCTATTGCTATTAAAACCCATTTGTGCCTAATACTAGATAGAGGATTAATCATACCACTTAATTTAAGGCCCCATTATGAAAATGGTTGATCTTCTTGAATTAGATGAAGTGGGAGAGTTGTCAATCTCTTTTTATTAGTGAAGAGAGCACATTCCTTACATTTTATAACCCATCTATGAGCATCTGCAAATAAGGTGGGCCAAAAGTATCCTAATTTTATAATTTTCATGGTTGTAGCTTTAGCCAAAAAAATTCCACCTGAGAAACCATCATGGAACTGAGATAGAACTTTGTCACATTGTTCACCTTTAATGCACCTAATAAGCACTCCATCAATATTTATTTTGAAAAATATGCCACCAACCAATACATAGGGAATAAACCACAACCCGAGATGTATTATTTTTGCTTTGTTCAACCCCAAAGGATATGCATCATTAGACAAGAACTTAGTCACATCCACAAGCCAGCTGTGATCATTGAATACATTTATTTCATCCTTCTTCCATTCAACATTGTTTAAAGGATCTTCATTTATGAGGGACATATCTTGATGATCCTAGGCATCTAAATCCAACTGCTCACAAAGCACTCTTCCTTTTACCAATTTTGTGGCTTTCATGATCACATCATATTCTATAATTTTAGTTACCCATCCATCTTATTTCTCACTAATTTATTCTCCCATGATGAAGTCTCGACACTTTGAGATGTGATACTAAAACTTTGATGTGGTTAGTAGCAATCATGCTTTTGAATTTCTTCAAATATCTCATGATAGAAAAAACTTGTTTTTCAATGTGGTTGTACTTGATCTCATAATCCTTTAGTGTTTGACTGAATAAGGCTATAGGATGCTCCAATCCCTAATTATTTTGTTGAGTTAAAACTACAGCAATACTAGATTCAACCCCATAAGCATATATAATGAAGTCCTTGGTATAATTAGGGTTGATCAATGTAGGATCCTGAGCAATCTCTTGTTTTATCTTTTCAAAGATGTCTTTTCCCTCCGTGGTCCACTTGAAATTTGAATCCTTACTAAGTATGAGAGTAATAGGTCTTATGAAACCCACAAATTTGGGAATGAAATTCCTAACAAAGTTGATTTCTCCAAGGAATGACTGCAAAGCTTTCTTTTGAGTTGGTAAAGAAAAAGAGCCAAGATGGCTGAAATTATTTTTGGATCAATGGCAATGCCCTCCTTTGAAACAACATGACAAAAACATTTACCTCCACATACCACAAAGTTTCACTTCTTGGGGTTGATAGACACATTAAATTCCTTTCATATTTCAAATAATTTCTCCAGGTGCTTCATATGATCTACGCTCTGCTTTGAGAAGACAATGATGTCATCTAGGTAAACCAAGATGAATTGATTGATGTACCCCTTGAAATAAATGTCCATTTCTCTTTGGAAAGTGGCACCTACATTTGATAAGCCAAAGGGAATATTATGGTACGCATATGTTCCCCATTTAGTATCAAACGTGGTTTTTTACTTGATCTACTTCTTTAACATTGATCTAGCTGAAACTAGAATAGCCATAAAGCATTAAAAACTTTTCAGAACAACTAATATCTACAAAATCTATTCCATGGAAGGTAAAGGATAATGATCCTTTAGAGATGCTTTATTCAAATCTTTAAAATTGACACAAATCCTAATTTCTCCATTTTTCTTCCTTACTAGAACTAGATTTGCTACGCAAGAAGAGTATTTGATAGGAAAAATTATCCTGGTCCGAATAAGTTTAGACAATTATTTTCTCATGAGGGGATCAATTTTGGGATTAACTGACCTCTATCTCTACCTAGTTGGTTTAACATCGAGATCTAGATCAATAGAATGCTAAAATATTTTCATATTAAATTCTTTTAAATCTTCATAATCCCAAAAAACATCACTGAAACTTTGACATAGGGAAATAAAAATTTCTTTTCAATATCGCCACATACCTTCCTGAGTAGAAGTTATTTACGAGGTTCAGTCATGAGTGGTTGGTAATCTTCTTATTTTTCCACCATGTTCTTCTCCATACCTTTGAATTCATCATCTGAACCAAAGATATACTCCAAAGTGACCAATCCCTTTGAAAATCTGTTCACTTTTAGTTGAATTATCTAATCACCATAGACTTCTTGCAAATCAGATTGCAATTTTTAGGAGAACTCAACTTCATTTTGTATAAATTGGAAAATTTGTTCATCGTTGTCAAAAAAATTCCAGCTATCATTATTATCTAGAATAGAATTTATAATCACCATATTGATATGTTACACATTTCCCTTGATCAAATCCTCGAATAGGTGAGAATTGAGAACCAATAGCCTCTATTTGATCATCATCCTTCTTACACTTCCTAGGAAATACTTGTAGGTTAATGGTGTCAAATCCTTCTAATAGATCCCAAACTCTGTGTTTATAAGCCTTTAACAACTTGTTCTTGTTTCCACATTTACCTCTAACTTGGTGAATGACTAGCTCAATATCTCTAAAGACCTACAATATTCTAATTTTCCTCTTTTGAGAAATTAAAATATCATACACCAATGCTTTGTACTCTGCTACATTGTTTAAACATGCAATTTGTAACGTGATGAGAAAATAATAACTTCTCATTGATTAGAGAAATGAGCACAACACACCGCCTCAGCTCCATTACTAATTCTAGAACCATCGAGAACATTTTTCAAAGTCCGAAGCATTTTCCTTTTTTTTAAACATTGTGGGTATCATATATCCTTCTTGGAGAATGCAATAGGTACCAAGACTAGTCTCAAAGGTTTTGAGTTCTTTGTCATAGGGATCAAATTCATGATCTCTCTCTCCCTATCCATCTAGCAATAAGCTCGGCATGGAAGGAGGGATAAGATGTTCTTCCTAAACTGAACCTTTTTCTTGTTCTTTATGTATAATAAAATTTGATTGGATGGGGATAGGATCATATGACTCAATATGGTAAGAAAAGATGGGTTCATCCTGTATGGTAAATCTTGTACCATATATAGTTCTCAAAATCATGTGAGTCCAATCTGAAGACAAATAGTTGTTTACCTTAGCAATGAAATCTCTAGATAAGAAAATGGCAAACATGTGAGGAAAGTTAATCACTCAAATATCATGAGTTATGGTTAGACTTGGGCAGGAAGTATTAACTCAAGGTCCTTTATTACTCCCAATACACCTATAATTGACCCATCAAGTTAAAAAAATCCCTTAGACACCGAACTATATTTGATACCCATGATATCAGAAATTTTCTTGGGCATTACAGAGGTATTAGCCCCTAAATCAATCATACAATTATGAACCAGGTGCTTTCCTACAATTAATTACATATAGAAGAGTGGGTTCTTGACTATTTTACTTACTTGATCTTCCTTTTCTTGATAGACATGAACCATGGCATGAGTGTTTTGCATTCTTGGATCCTCCTAAGGTAGTTTCTTGAGGGCTTCACATAAGAGATCATGTTGTGATGGGATAGTTAATGTATCCCACATTGGAACATTAACATTGGTCTACTTTTTCTCAACAATAGTAAATGGAATACCCACATATTTTTGCATCGGGGTATGTTATTTTCTTTCTTCTCTTGTTGTGGAATTTGAATAAGCGAGTTTTGGTTAAACATCTACCTCCTTGATTTTGGTAGACTTAAAATGCATTTCAAGCAACTTTTTCTTCTCCATATTAACATTTTTCTCTTTAGCCGTGACATTTCCTTGACCATGGTAAGATGAAAATTATGATTATAGCATCATTTTATTGTGTTGCATATTATCTACAACACTTGATTTGGGGTCTGTTATTAGAGCTACCCACCACTTGATTAACCACAAAAATCACTCATATCTAATTAATATGAGATAGACATCATTATTGGCCTCTTTAATTACTTCCACGTTTAAACTGGTGCTTATAGAAGTGGCTCTTGTAGTGGAAGATCCTTGAACCATATAATCCTAAAGATGCATTTCCCTTTCACAACCCAATATATTATGCGACATATTGCATGGAAAACACCACTCAGTTTCTTGAGCCATATTGTTTTATACTAGAACCAATGCTTGGCTTGAGCTAGGAGTAGGAAGTGCTTGTGGAGGAGGAATTTTTCCAATGGAAGAGGAGCATTTTATTTTTTCCATCTGTTATTTTTCTAACTTTATGCATACCTCTGATTAGATTGTTGATTTCTATATGGTTGATACCCCTAATTTTAAGATTTCCCTTGATTTTGATAATTTTTATAGGATTGGGATTGTTGTTTCTCTAGGGATATAAATTTTTAGTTAAGTTTATGATTAGATCCTTCATATCCTCATCTTCCTTTTTCTGTGCAAAGGTCTAGGATGTGGAAGCAATAGGTCGTGTGAATTTTTTTCAGGGATAGGAGCAATAGATGGTTGAGCAATAGAGACAATTTAGGATATAAGGGCATGGGTGGCCTAGGGGTGAATTTTCCAACTTCTATTAATATATTTTTATCTCTAATTGTAATTTTCATAGGTTTCTATTATAGTTATCCCTCCCATAGATTGTATCATGACAAATATATCAGAATTAAGAGCTTTTAAGAAATAGAGAAATGCACCTTGAGTAGCTGGTCTTATAGGGATTGAAATTTTGTCCCATGTTCTCTAGAATATGAAGTTGAAATATACCATATTCTCATTCAGTGCTCTCTTAATTGTAGTCAAATTCTCCCAAAGATATATATTATCTTCCCTTTCACCAAATTGATTACACATGGTTGTGCATAATGCATTCCAATTTTGTATTGAACCTGTTGTCAAACTTCTAAACCACTGCAAAGCTTTTCCTTTGAAATAAGAAGATAACAGTTTCATTGCCACATCCATCTCAGTAATTTCATGAATTACACATACATTTGCAATATCTTGGATATGATCAGCTGGAGTAGTGTGGTTTTCTCCCGTGAAGAATGGTTTTTTTAATGCATCTACCGGGATGGGATTACATGCATTGAGGGAAAGTGGACTACTACCCGTGAAGTTAATAAATGGATTGGGTAGTTGTTGAGTCATTCTAATAGGTGTAAGCACTCTAGTGCAATGTAAGAAGGGCCTACCAGGAGGAGGTGTTGAAATATTTATTTTTGGTGTGTATGGATACCTCACGAAGTTGTCTTCCTATTTTTCCTCTTCCGGAGATAGATGCAAATATTCAAATATTCCTTCTTCTCTTGTTCTAGACCATGTTTGAATCCTTCTTATGAACTTGAGCTACTAGTACTACTGAAATGAGCTGATTTTTAGAATGGAGTCACCAGATGTGTTGTTGCAGAGCCTCTTAAGGCTAGAATTTTACCAAGATACACATCCAAACTTGATAAAATTGGAAATATTAATTTATAATTTCCCACACGGAATTCCAAAACTATTGGAGCTCAAAATTTCACCTTTCCTAGACAAGAAGAATCTAGGGATTTGAGATAACATGGGATTATCCCGAAGTTCTGGGACTCCAACTAAGATAGACCTCCATAAAAGGCTAAATTTCTCTACTTATTCATAATGCTAAACTACTCCTAGGAATTAAAATGCAACTATATAACTCTACTCTAAATTTCCAATTGACCAAGGTGAGAAGGAGATGTATAAAACAAGTAACTAAACTAGAGAAGGTGATACACCAAAAAATATGCATAAAAAAGTAACTAAACTAGAGAAGGTGATAACACCAAAAATAAGGGGAAAGATACTTCGAAGAGAGTAAATTGGGGAAACAATGATGAAAAGATCGAAACGATGACCATAGTTTGAAGAAGCATCTAGATTCCCACTTTCACGATGAAAAATAGATACATATTCTATAATAATGCACACAACATACCCAAAAATTATTAAGAAGGTAAGGAGACAAAATAACATATCCGCTAAGGCCAAAATGAGCCACAAAACAGATGATTTTATTACTTAAAGATCATGAAAATTTTTACAACGTATGAAGAAGATGAAAAACTATCATAGAATCGTTATCCAAGGCATGTAACTCTTAGAACACTTTTGTAACATTAAAATGATGCCCTCACATTCCCAAAGTATCCAACATTAAAACTGAGCATCATTTTACAATATATAGAAAAGTAGAAGAAGAAGAAGAAGAAAATTAGAGGGAAATTTGAATTCCTCCTTCCACCCACCGACCACTTCCAATGTTTTTCTATAAAAATATTTGAGCACCTCTGCAAATTCACTTCCACACACTTTTCTCCTTGTTGAAGAAGAAATGGTCACCCATACTTGCATTAAATTCTAGTAGTTGCACCACCTAGAATAGTACCTTTGCGTGTTGGGGACATATTCCTCTTTTTCACCAACGTACCCTCATTTTAATTGAGAAATAAAGGTTTCATTACATGAGGAGGTTTAAATTTCTTTAATGATATAATATTTGCAAAGATCAAATCATTATATCAAAGGTTATATCCATCTTTGGTTCCATGTGGAAAACTGTTGTTTTCTGTGATGTGATGCTTTTGTTATCCTTCATGGCCCTTCTCTAACACCTGCATATTTTTGTTATGTATCAAGGATATTTATTTCCACGTGGATTTACTATCCGATCCACTTCCACACACAACTTCATCCAGTGTAGTGTATATTTTGAATCATCGTTCATGGGTCCTTCTATCCAAATTATCCGTGGCATGCTAAAACTCCTCTGCGGTATTGAAAATCAATCAAGTTCTCAAATCCACACCTATCCAAGTTGTCCATTTTTTTCAAGGGTGCAAAAATGGAAAACATGCCCCAAGGAGATGATTGAAAATATGGTCCACACATGGCCAAAAATCATTTGATGAATCCTCATTCTTTTGTTCAACATTTATTGTCATCCAAGGCTTGCCTTATTGAAATAATTAGCATAGTTGGTTTTCATATTTCTTAGAAAAGGATAAGAGATCCATGTTACACAGGAAGGGTAAACCTTCTAGCTTAAGATATATTTTATAATCCTCATGATAGGAAGGATAATACAATATTATAGTATAAATATGAGAATAGTATTCAACTCCATCTTGATCATTCCTTATAGAATATTCTTGTTCACAAGGAAAAGGAAGGAATCCATACTCACCACAATGATCGAAATTATGCCCCTTTGGTGAGGGTGGTGAAATAATATCCTTAGAGATATTAGGTTAAATTTTCTCATCCACCTTGGTTTCAAGAATGAAAATGGACTCTTCCATTTTTTCATCCATGATTGAATCGAGAAGGGAATTTTATTATTCAATTATCTCCATTTCATCATTCAACATTTCTACATCAATTGAAGAGTAAAAATTGGAAAGGAGATTATCCATGATTACCTCGAATTCATCATATTGAGTTTGGGATGAAGAATTGATCTCTTTAACATCCTCATTATTGATGGAGTCTTTAGAAAGTGTTAGATCATCTGTCATACAAAAAAATATTCCTCTCTTGAATCCATTATTTCTCTAATGGGATGTGCCTCGAGCTAGAATGAATTAATGAATGGAGGTTCAAATATCATGTTACTTTCATCATCCTCCAAGGTATAGATTGTATTCTCCTTGTAATGTTCAAGAACTGAGCATTCATACAAAGTTCAAAAAAATCTTCTAGGAATGAACATCTCATAATGTGGACAATCATTCGGATCTTATTTCGAAAGGTGGGTTTCTTAGTCCTCAACATTTTTAGTGTCTTAAGATGTCCATACCTTATTTGAAATTCCAAAGGATAATTCCAAACTTCATGGTAGGTTTCAAGATTACCATAATATATTTTTCTACACTTAGAAGCCTTTGCATAAAATCTCTTCTCAAGACTTCCATTTCTTCATCTTCGTATGCAAGAAAATCATCTAGAGGAAGGGAGATGAAATACAATGTTCTTATTGTTTTAGTAAGTTACGTGAAGTTAAGAATATTATCTTTAGTATATTCTCCACTATCATTCCCTTCATACAAAATTTCATATCTCTTATGAATCTTCCTCATCTATTTCTTGGATTCTCGATCATCAGCAGGTACGATTCCCATTTTATTTCCTCTAGTAGCAGTCCTCTTGAATTGGAGAAACTAGGACTTGATGATAGGGTCTTCATAAATATCAATCTTATCAATTCTTAAAAATATTTATATGGCTACAACAGAGATAGTACAAACCTTCTTTCCCTTAGCTAATTGTCATTTTTTATTTGAAGCAAGGTACTTCTTCATTAGCACATAATTATTGAATTTGCAAGAGATGTTCTAGAATGATGTCTGATAAAAAATTTACATATCATGGTATTCTTCTTCTTCTTCATGTTCATAGTTATTGTCACTCACTAATACCGAATACCAATCTATTGAATTCATCATTGTGATATAGGAAAATAACTTGACATAGATTGGTTCCTTGACGGAGTCACCTTAGAAATCTAATTTTTCGTTGAAATTTAATTTTTTATTTTTGCAATATTTGATTTTTTATTTTATAGATATTTTATACATCCACATGGGAAAATATCTCCCCAACAGAGTCACCAAAAATAGTTAGTGAAATAATTTTTTGTTTTACAAATTATGTGTTTCCACCAATGCTCACAATATTATGACCCTCATTCTTGTGTAGGTGGTGGCTCCCATTATTCAATGTAAATTATATAATCATGTATTGATGTTTGGGGTTATCTAGTATGCTAGGGATCACATTGGAAAGCTTCATTTAACATGTGGAAAATTATTTTTATTGGGTACAAGGGAGGAATCTACAATGATGAAGGGTGAAGGAGAGAAATTAGGAAAAAGAAGGTTTTTATTGTGAGTAGGAAATAATAGAGTTCACACACAATAACCAAAATAGTTCAACATTCAATCAGAGGAAAGAAAAAATTTAATCCATTAGTGAGACTAACAAATTAAAGACACATAGTTCCTTAGATTCATCTATCAAGGATGTAAAGTTCCTTCTTGATCACTATGCTTGCAAAGTGTAGAAAAAGAGAGAAAATAGAGGAACACATGAGAAAGAGAAATAGAAGAAATGTATATTTTATTTATTATGTTTGTCATACAAAGCTCAACACCCAAACCACAATCCAAAATTTCTACCAAGAACTAAAATTGTTTGTAATGAAGAAGCCATCCCAATTTATAACATTGTGAATTGACCTCTCATCTACCCTTACATGACCCTTCATGTTCTCATTCAACTTGTGAGTTAACATCTTTCTAGAAGATGAGAAATAAGTTCCCTTTTTAAATCAAAGGGACATTTATAGAACAAATTTAGAAATTCATTTAAGTGAATGAGATAAAATAAAATGATTACGTAGAATGAATAATTATAAAGGGGAGAGAAGAAAGACAACGAGAGATAAAAGAAGGAGTTTAAATACCTGATGAAGAAGCTCATTAAGATAAAGAACTTATTCATTCATGATCCTTGGTGATAAATTTCTAGAATAGTCTCTTGTCCTTTTAATTTTTTAAAAAATTAAGGTACCACATGTGTCAACTTTCCTACCTCTCGAATGCAAACGTAGCTAAAAACCTTAATCCATGCCCCTGAAACATCGGTGATCTTATTACATTGATTGAAATGCCTTTCTTGGTATTTTGAAATTTCCAAAATGGATTTTTTAGTGTTGGCCATGGAGTCTAAGTTGTCTTCATTAAAGGAAAGAGATTCACCTATCTCTTTCTTGACTAGTTCCTAGAAGGAAAAAATGATTTTTTCTAATGATGAATTTTCAGTGAGTGGAGGGAAATCAAGTTTTGGACACGGTTATAGGATTCATTAAAAATATTGAAAGCACCTTGTTTGTTATATTCAAGTTTAGAAAATGAATCTATTATCATACCATATATTTTGGTAGTGATGCTGACCCAAACAGAAAAAAAGTTATCAAAATTTGATGCAAACATAATATTACTCACAAGGACGTGAGATTCAAGGATCTCATCTCGAAAATGAGTGGGAACACCTTTTACTAAGGGAACTTCTATTTTACAATATCTTCATTTGCTTTCTTCACTTCTAACAAGATGGAAAGAATGAAATTGATTAGAGAGATGACCTCTAACAACATTTTCTTACCTCTCTTGATGATCTTCTCAATCCACTTCTCGTTAGCCTTCCCCTACATCATATAACCTTGTTCTTTCTTGATCACCTCATGATCAAAACTTCTGATTGAGGGAATTTATTTTACAACAAGAGAATATTTTGAATCAAGCTCCAAGAAGGGTTGAATGTGAGCACTAAGATATTTTAGTATTTCCTCCAATTTCTCAATTTTTATCTTGTACTATTTATTTCGAGCAAGTAGGTAAGAAGAGGATTCTTTGAAAAATGAGAATCACCCTCATGTGCAACTTGACCCAATGAGATGTGGATCAACTCATAGTATGATAAATTCATCTCCTCAATAGGCTTTTCATTCTTAGGCCTAAAAACTTCCACATATTGGTTACTTGAGATGCCATTGAAAAATTTGGAGTTTTTATGGGCCTTCCTCCTTTTCTTGGAATTCAAATTTATTGGGATTTCTTCAAGATTAGTCATGAGAACTTGTTACATTGTTATTGGATCACTTTTGAGCATTTCTTAAATCCATGGGAATGTCTCTTCAGGAGTTGACATGATGTTTATTTCTCGAGCACTTTCAAGAACCTAATGCAATATCGCCTAGATTGTTGAACATATTAAAGATCCTCCATTGGGAATACATGCTTGGATTCCCCTAAAAATATTGATATTGTAGTGGATCACTTATTCTTGACTTGAATAACTCTTTTGAGTTTCGATAGATCATTTCACTTGCCTCAACCACTTATCTCATCTAGATCATTTAGTTTACTTATCTCATTGAGTGCATTTAGATTTTATAGCTTATATATCTCTCTTCAACCAAATCACCGGAGATAAATGGATTAATTTAACCTAATTGAGGATTTTAATTATTACCTTGAATTTAAATAGAGATATATACTTCTTTTGAAGATTTTCCAACTTCTCATGGTAACTCGAATTTTACCTGTTGTGTCATGTCATGTTCTGTCTTGATCCTGGACATAATTGTGACTAAGATGATGATTTTTTGGGGAAAAATTGATAATTTTGTCATCTTCATTGTTTTTTGAGTATTATGAATGCATTGTTCTAAGAGAACTTACTATTTTTTGGTAAATTTATATTTTTAGTAAGTTATGGAACCAAATACTTACTATTTTTATAATCACCACTTATCCATGTCCATTTTTAAAAATGTCTTCTTTAGATTTGGCTTGTCTTTGCAATCTCGTGCTCCAATTTCGCCTCGATCGAGTCCAATGAATGATTGAAATTTGAAAAGAAGATTCTAGGGAATGAAAGTAGAGTTTTTTTCCATTAAAAAATTAGGGAATCATCTAATTTATAGTTAGTGTCTTCTTGAATGGTCTTGGGATTAGGATCAACTTAGAAAATCTCAATGGATTATGATTGCAGGTTTAAAAGTTATGATTTTTTCATGGTTTTTAGTTTATGAATTCCATGGAGATGTTTTGACAAAATGTTGGGTAAAATTGTAATTTTTTATCATCCTTAATGGAGGTCTTATGAATAAATGAGGTGTGACAAAATTCATTTAACTTTTTAAAGCTTTTGGCAGTTTTTTTGGTTCATAAGAGAAGTAGTAATAAGTAACAACACTTATTTAAATTTTATGCTTTTCACATCATAGTATAGGAAAATTTTCTTGTCCCCTTAGGAATAGGGACAAGAGGGATAGAAAAATTCACCCTCACCTAGGCTTGACAAGTGTCTCCTTTTGATTGCATGATGAGGAAGTGTAGAAAAACAACCGTGTAGCACCCGGGGATGAGACTGGGTCATATGAAGAACCTTGGAGAAGAGATGAAGGGTAAGTCACATTTTTTATCCCCTCTATCCCCGTTGTCCCATATATCCTAGGGGAAAAAGGGATAAGATGGAAATATGGGGTAATTGGGATAAGAAAACTCACCACTAAACTAATCAAGAAAATGGCTAAGTATGTGTAGACACTAAATCACACACTTTGGGTATATTTCTAGGTCTTAATCACATATTACTATTCATATGATTCCTAAGCAAGAAAAGTACTAATTGACCACTAGTTTTTGCATCTTTGATTGATTTCTAGTTTTCTTCTTGGTCATTCACACCTTCTTATCAAGTCGACCTTTGACACTTTAGTTTTTCTGAGTCTAGACACTAGCACCCATCTTGGATGCTAGCGCCCGTGTGCCCCTATCTCATCCGGGCACCCCCAACCTCTTGGTATATTTATCACATATTTTTTTTTCCTTTCTACTTGTTAGGTATCTTATTTTTTTAGTGGTCATAATGTTAGTGTTAATTACGAAATTCAAACAAAGGAATCATATAAATACAAAGCTATTTGACCATAATTAGGGACAAAGAACTAAGCATCTACTATCATCACCCAAGGTTGCATCCAATTTCCATTATAAGAGTATCTTAACATCCATCTAGCATCCATTCAAGGGAGAAGGGATTGAATTCTTTTGCATACACTTCATAGGAGGGGAACTTTATTTTTCCATGTACACATCTATCTATATTTTTTATATCTAGCTATTATTTACTCTTAAATGCAACTTACAAAAGATCCACTTACGACACAATTCTACACACACACACACACACATGTAGAACTACATAGAGTATAAAATGTAGTGTAGTTCCCATATCGTAAGTTTACTCAAGATGGTGACCATCAGGATCAATATGGCTACCCATTTGCATCTTTTTATTTTTAGGATTTTATGTGTTTTGGGGTTTTGTAGGTGTTCTTTCTCTTTGCAAGTTTTAGGTGAACTCGGCGATTAAGAAGAAAAGTACATGCGACTAAAGGTGACATCTAACAACCATCTTGTGACCCTTAAAAATTGAGTTTCCAAGATTTTGAGTAGTCATAGGTGCCCAGATGAGGTCTGTAGCACCCCAAGAACCACTAACCTTACACATGAGTCCTAGTCATGATATTCCTAATAATTCTACATTTTATGGGCTTGATTGTGACACTTTGTTTTCCTGTTTCATTAGTTTTTAGATTGGAAAAATTTGGATTTATTGAAAATCATCTAAGTATCTTACCCTTTCTCTTGCACTTAGGGTTTCAAACTTATTATCTTACTTGCTTATGTTAAATTTGTACTTTATTGCACATCTATATTTGTGTTGTTACTTAATTAAGATTTAGCATGTATTTTACAATATTTAATAAATCATTTGGTGAACCTGTATCTTAGAACTCCATTCCCTAGGATCCACTAAAGCCTAATGGATAAAATTATATCCTCCTCTCCTAGAAAAGTTATGAATCATGAGAGTGTTAATCCTATCCTTGATGATGTTGTTGAGGCTAAATTTCTTGATCTTTATCATTATGCTCAATTTGATGATAATGTTCAAAGATTTCTTGATGTTAATAAACACATAGTTCCTACTATTTTTGAACACTCTACTCTCAACATTATTCCTAACACTCAAATATTTTTTGGATGTAATCATTGTTATTCCATAGGCACTAGGAATACTCCACCTTCTTCTATTTCTGCTAAAACTCTTGATGATGCTATTATCAATTATATGTTTGGTATTGATTGTGATATTGTAGATAAAAACTATGATGAAAATGTACATGCGCATGATGTTATTTCTCATACTATTTAGGATGAATGTAAAGTTGTTTCTCATGTTTCATCTCCTTTTTAACATGCTTATAATGATTGAAAAGATATATATGATGATAGCTCTTCTCCTACTTCACTTTATGTTGATGACTCGCTTGATGAAATACTTGCATGTGAAAATTTGTCTGATAATGATTATATTTCTAAGCATGAACATGTTAGTGCTGATTCTACTTCTCTTAAGGCCACCGAATGTGAACTATCCACTTTTATTTTATCTACTTCTATGGTTTCTTCGATGGTATTCATGATGAATCTTCCATTCCTACTAGCTCACCTTGTATGCTTTCTTCTACAGTCTATTGTTAGTATTTATACTAATATTTCATATTCCTCTCCACCTCTTTCCTCTTTTTCTTCTCGTGATTATATTCATGTTGCTTCCTTTATTCTACCTAGTGTACCACCTCTTATTGCTTATGTATCTACACCTAGTGTGCTCATAGCTTCTTCAGTTTTCATTTCCTCCCTTCACATTCGTATGATCATCCATAATGGAAAGATTCAACCGCTCAATGTACCTCTCACATCTTCTAAAATTCCTCCACATGATATTTTATCACTTATGCATATTTTTATTCAATTGCGGTCTCAAGTTCAATATATCACTCTTGAAAGAAAATCCTATTATGCTTCTATTGATAATAATTCTCTTCATGGCAACCTATTCCAAAGAAAATTCACAATTCAACATTTCCTAAGGATTTCATCATGCCTAAATTTTCATTTTTGATGGAACTGGAAATCCATATCTACATATTAAGCATTATTGTTTATCTATGGTTTATTATTCAAATGATAGATTATTTTTCAAATCCTTCCGTTATAGTCTTGTTGATGAATCTCTTCAATGGTACACTCATTTTCCTTTTGGATCTATTATTACATATTCTAAAATAAAAGATGATTTTATTATATGCTTCATGCTAAATAATGGTCCTCCAAATATGGTGTCACCCAGATTTCACCCTGAAATCATGTGACTACCCTATCTGAAATTTTTCGTACTTTTAAAATAATGGGTCATTTTGTGTGTTTATTGCCTAAAAGTTATTGTATTACGTCAAGATAATCCTAAAGAGCCATATTAGCCTCTTTTTCCAAATACCCGGATGCCCAAAATTATTTTATTCTGTTGTTGGGATTTATCTGTGGGAAATTTCTATTTAATTATTTTAAGCCCTGTATGAGGCTATTTGCACTCGGTTTTAACTCTATTATGAGTGAATATGTTATTATTCCTATGTGCTAGAAGGGTTTTAACTTGTATTAAGTTTTGGGCTTTAGTTGTAACTTTTGGCAATTTTTCGTGTTTTTGTGGTGTCCGTTTCATTTTCTCGTGAAATTTCTCTGAACAATTCCTTTTACGGGTAAGCTTTGATTTTGCCTAGAGTAGCTAGAAAACATATACACATGTTATGGCTGGAGGAAGTCACCATCGGAGGTGTGGATCACCGGGAAAAAGTGAAGTCGTGCACGAGAAAAGCCCTGCGGGATGGGCACTTTTTGGAAAACAAAGGATTTAAGCTGCAAGGGGAAAAATATAAGCCACAGGCAGGGTGGAAACTTTATACCTACCTAGCAGGGTACTTTTTCCCATGTTATAAAAGTCACTTAAGCTGTAGTGGGAAAAATAGAGGCTGCAGGAAGGTGGGAATTTATTGCCTACCTTGCAGGGTAAAAATTCCCATGATAAAATAAAAGGAAAGTGACTTAAGTGAAATCATGGGATTTTAGTGCCTGCCTTGCAGGGTAAATAATCCCATTGTCAAAGTCAAATCACTTAAGTGGATCATGAGATTTTAGTGCCTGCCTTGCAAGGTAAAGAATCCCATTGTGAAAAATTCTTAAAAATAGAATTACATGTGCAAAAAAGTGCGCCCCCTTTGGTGAGAGAATGACAGCCTTAAATTGATTATTTTAATTAATCTATTCTCTCAAAAAGTGCGCCCAAGCTTGGAGGAAGTCAACAAGTCAAAGATGAAATAAAAGAAAGGATTTAAAAGCATTAAAATTAATTTATTTAATGGCTGCCCTCTTCCTCTCAAAAAGTGCGCCCCATTTGGGTATTATTTAATGTTTTTTAAGGCATTAAAACATTAAATTAATTTCTATTTTCAGTGGCTATGGTCAAAGCACACTGTGAAGCTTAAGTGAAGTGATGTGTGAAGGATTAAATTGGATTAATTTAATTTATTGGATGGTTGTCCTTAAACATGTTATTTTTAAAAGAGAAAAGCATGATTTTTAATTAATTAATTGCCTTTAATTGTTAGGGCAATTATTAATTATAGAATTGTGAAGGTTATATAAGCATGGGCAGCCATATGGGTGAATTATTCAAATCACAGGTAAAGAATTGCAGCCAAGTGGAAAAGTGCGCCCCCATTAGAGGAAGGATTTTGCTCAGACAAGGTGACAACAAGGCTAAAAGCTTCCAGATTTGGCGCATGCTTTAGAGGAGGTTGATCTTTGTCTGCATAATTGTTTCCACAGGTGTTACAGGAGCTCAGGTGTTGATTGAAAGGATTCATGCTCTCTTTATGTGCAAATTAAACACCATTTTTTGGGGCAGCAGGCTTGAAAAGTGCAGATTTTTACAATTTAAATTCACTATTCATGCTCCGGTGGCCATTTTTGTCTGAATAAATTGCAGGAATTCATTACAGGTGCTTTACAAAAGAAAAGGAGTTTTTATCAATGTCCAACACATTGCAAATATCCTCCGAATCTGAAGAATTGTCCAGATCTGCACCAGTATTGAAGAAATCCGGCCAAATAAGAAGAAAAAGAATTATTCAGACGAAGATAGACAAAGCTATGGCGAAAAGAGATGAAAAAGAAAGCACGATGGAGTCATGCATTGCTTCCAAACTTGCAGACATAGGAGACACAGATCTAGGCCCGGAACCTCTTGCCGATTTGATAGATAGATCCAGAGCGGGAAAGACTTCACTCATGCGTGTGGTCAAAAGTAGTGGAATTATCCGAGCTGCAGCTTTTCCATGTACAGCCCAATTGCCAGAGTTCGTGATGGAGTGTGCTAGATCTTATCATCCTTCATCCAAATCAGTGCGTGATGCTTCGGGAAAGACAATAATTCGTTTGGATGCAGAGTTCATCAATTATTGTTTGAAGATTCTAGTACAAACAGTGGTGACTTCCATTAGCATTCAGAATGCTGAGAGTAGATGGGAGAAGCATAGATTTGATTACGTGAGCATCATGAATAGCCGATACATGAAGAAGCCTAGATCTCCTTCAAAGTTCCCAAGAACTCTTCCATGGTCCAATTTGGTGCGGGGAGGCGATGATGTCGTCAGATTACTATGCGGGATGAATGGCGAAGTGAATGCCTACACTTTCCGTACATGGATGTATGCTTTCATCAGGACCATTGAAATCAACAAGGTTTATTCCATAAATCAATTGGTCAGAAATTATTAGCAACAACATCGGTGAGCAACTCTAGAGTGTGAAGTGTACTTTCAGCTTCAAGATGACTTTATACTTAGTGTATGTTGCTACTTCACAGGGCATCTTTTCCAAGTTGGATAGATGTGGTGTTCTTTCCAAGGACCCCATTTTCGAATGCTACCCGCAGCTTACTACACCTACAGGTGAGAAAGACTTCAAAGTGATCAATGATGACTTCTTCTACGATTTCATCTACAGGCTAGACAAAGACTTGAAGGCCAACAGGGTAAGCAAGGAAGCGTGGGAAGCTGTGTCCAAGATTGGAAGTCTATTCATTCAATTTGTAGATTTCACATACCTCAGGGTTACGGGCTTTTCTGGAGAACCAATAAAGATGCCCAGGTATCCGAATGATAGATTGATCGCCATGGAGCTAAGCAGGCAACTTGTGGAGTTACATGACCTTCAGTCAAAGTGGCACAAGTCTACGGGCTTCTTCCCAATCACTGTGGGATATTACAGCTGCATTAGCATTCACAGAGCTCGAGGGATGGAAGCGCAAATGTTATCCGAGTATGAGCAATTGTTCTTCCCTACATGGCTGAACTTTGATCCGTTTGGAGTAGCCGGGAAGATAATCTCCCGGCCCAAAGATGCATACACATGTACCTTCATTAGAAGATTTTTGGATGAAGTGCAAAAGTGAGTATGAGGTTAGAAAGAAAGATTTCAGCAGGCTATTAGAAAATCAAGTGTTCGACTTTGGACTATATCAATACCTACGATCTTAAAGATGATGGGAATGTGGTACTTGACACTTACCATCAAATGGGAGGAGATAAAGCCATACTGCAGAATAACATAGGAGGCTGCAACACAATTGAAGAAAGGTCGAGAGCTGTGTTGGTGAATACTTCAAACTGGTTGCTGACGAAGGGATATTGCCTTGATGAAGCATTGATGAATCAAGTCACGGGAAACTTCGGTGCAGGAGATTCCCTCAAGCGAAAGCATGGAGGAGAAAGTAGCAGGAAAGTCGAGAAGTTGAAAGTGCATAGAAGATCTCAATCCAAGGAGAGGATCACTTCTACGACCATGACTTTAACTCTAGTTTCTCCAGTACCCAATGCTTCACCAACTATTGCACCGCAGCAGTAGGATGCTTCCATGCCTCCACTGAATCCAGTGACATTCATCTTCTCCCCTCAGCCACTTCGTTCAGCGCCTGTTCCAGAGGATACGTTGAAGCTGCATGTGGAATTTGAAAGGGCTTTGTCCTTGGATGATTCATAGATGGCAGCCATAACAACATTGTGGCACTTTCGGCGAAGAGGATGTAGAGTGGGAGATGGTAGTGCACTCAGCGACTTCTCACTCTCCAAGAAGTAATTTCTCAGAATGGTTAGCTTTGCAGTTTGTTCTAGAAGCAAGAATTTAGATGAACTTAGAGGAGCACGACTTGCAGCTACTCCAGGATCGGCGAGCAGAGAGAGAGAAATCCTAAAGTTGCTAAAGCAAATTCTAGGTTGATCATCGAGAATTCGGGAGAGAAGTTTTCTGAGATATCAATTCGGTAGAAGGAAAGATAGACAAGAGGAGCTCACGGCGTAGAAGATGTGACAGTGACCAAAGTACCACTCGGTCAAGCCACCACTGAAGGATTGAAGTAGGACACATAGACATTGATAGATGCTTTATTCCTTAGGATTGACAGTGAGAAGGGGAGAAAGAAGAGCTACAGAAGAAAGTATCTCAATTATGTGATATCATAGCCAAGGTTGTTAAACCTTCCATTCAGCCCATTTCAGAACATGTGAGTGATCATCTTATGCAGGAAATGGAAGATGCGAGTAATCAAGTAAAGGCTATTGATGAATGGAAGGATTTGATTATTCATCAAGCTTCTGTACAACTTGGGGAAGTACCATCCCGCCTAAAGGTTATGAAAGATGCAGCAAATCAACTAAAGCAACTGATGGCAAACATAGAAGGCATGAATATAGTTGCAGAGAGTAACTTGAGTATTTTGGCCGAGATCAACAAGCTGCCAGGGAGATATATTTTGCGGAGCAGATTGTACGAGATGGATCAATTGAAAAGGGGAAGTAGTTAGAATTTGCAGTATCTTTCCATTTGGAAATCTGTAGAGTTTTTCTGAAAATGATGCAGGCACTTGAAAGTAGGACGTCATCCTTACCCGACAGTATCATTTCTTTCAATGAAGAGGATGTGGTCGGAGGCATTACTTCTTACGTGCGGATTGTTTCTAACGAGGTGCCTAATTCCCTGGAAGGGTCTCTCCTAATGGTACAAAAGAGAATTGATAAAGCTACCAAGCCTTTCACGATGAATTCTATCAGTAGACTGGTGGCGCTGTAGGCAGACATTGCGAGGTTTGGGCTGAGTTTGGAAGATGTGGAAGCATGCATCAAAGTGTTGAATGAAGGGTTGCTGCAATTCAGGACAGAGAAAGAAGCAGTGGCTAAAACAGATGGAAGGATGCTGAATTATATGTTCGACAAGTATATCAGATATCAGAACAAGAAGATGTAGACATTACAGCTGGCATGACTTCTATTCTTTCTTCTTCTATTTTCTATGTTCCCGGATGAAATTGTAAAACTTCTAAGTTATTGGTTTTGCAACCATTACTTGAAGTCATGTGGAACCATTCTATTAGTTAAGTGATACATGTGTCACTTAAGAAGAAGTTAGTTGAGGATGATTGCCAAATGTCATCTTTATTTGTTGTTCATGCTTTAGTTTAGTTTGAGTTTTCCATTTGTACTTTCCCTCTTACATTCTATAAGTAGGAGAAGAACCTCCGGGTTAATGATCAATCAGAATTTGTAAGTAGTAATCCTGTGTTCTAGACTTTGTGCTGAACCCTTGAGAGTTACTTAGAGAAAAGGAATACAAAGGAGCAGGTTTCCAGAGAAATTTGTGTCATGGTGTACTGTGTTTCTTGCTTTTAAATCTTAGATCTCTTAAGTAAACTTTGTGTTATTATAGATATGGATCTAGAGCTACCTTTGTTTTATAATTCTGTGTGTTCATATCTATTAAGTTTCTTCTATGTGCATGCAATTAGCTCTGCTATCTACTAATTGGGATGCACATCTTCCCCATTTCTTCTATGTATTTCTTTTACTTCCTTCTTCTATAACTTTCCTTTCTTAAACAACTGCTTACTTGCTGCAAAACTTCTTAGTTATGGTTCATGAACTAAGTAGTTAAAGTAAAACCCCTGATAGATAATAACACATTTTTATTGACAAATCTGACATGGGAGCCTCACCGGTTAAATGAGGGAGATTTATCTCATGACTGCCTAGGTTTTATGCTATGCAGAAAATCTAGCCAACAGTTTTTGGTGACTCTGTTGGGGAAACAACTATCTTTGTAGATCAAAGCTTCTCTATTAAAGATCAGAGTGTTTTCCATACAAATCTCAACCTAGCTGAATGTCCATTCACCTGATCCGTGAAGGCACCAAGAAGGACTGAGCATTTCTTTCACTATAGGAGAAATTCAATTTCAATCATCTTCCTCAAGTTAGAAGCTGTAGATCTAGTCTCTCACTAGGAAGGAGAGTGCACATCCATCCAAATCCGGATCATATTCAACATAATCCAGTGGCTGGAATTATCCATCAAGTCTATCAAGTCTACACAAGGAGGAGACATGCTCAAGTTAACATGGTGCACCAGATTTTACTTGTCCCATGGGGAGTAGCTTTTGGACCTCTGAACTTGGCTCCACCTATGCATGAACTGCCAAAGGGATCCAGAAAGAATTTTCTGAAATTCTTTGGAGATGGAAAGCAAAACCCGGATGATCATTTGGCGGCCTTCTTCATATCTTGTGGTGTGCTTGTAGTAGAGCATGAAGATGTCTCAGTCAGGCTCTTCATTGAGACTCTACACGACTTGGCTGGAGAATGGTTCTATCGGCTGGCTCCTGGCACCATAACCAACTGGGCGACTATGCGTGAGCAATTTTTGAAAAGATTCAAGCCTGTAGAGGATGCTAGCACGTTGATCACCCAACTGATGCAGTTGAAGAAAGAGCCAAATGAGAACATGCGGGACTTTATTGCAAGGTTCCAAAGGATTTTGTATAAAATCCCCACTTCTGCTACATTGAGCGATGAAAATCAAAAGATGTTTTTTATAAATGCTCTATTGCCCGAAGTTGGATATCAGCTAAGAAGGGCAAGACCGGTAAATCTACTTGAAGCACAAAATGCTGTCATGGAGGTTGAGGACGACTTGATCATGGCTGGAAAACTCAAACAACCATCTCACAAAGGTGATGGCGCTTCTTCTAGTACTTCAGATCCTTTGTTGCAGAAATTGGCTAATGACATGTTGCAGATCAAGAAGCAGATCTCTCAAGCAGGGAATGCAACCCCCTCAAGATTAGCTCCTACCCGGACCTTCAATGGTCAAAATCAAAATCAAAATCGAAACAGACTTGTTGCTGCACCACAACGGTTGGCAATAGAAGCTTGCTCAAGGAATAACTTGGAAACTAATGAAGAGGATCTTGGCATTGATGAATCATTCAATGATGAAGACTTTATAGATCCCGCTGGCGACTCCAATATTGGTTACCTGGACTACGAATCTGATGATGGCTATTATGAATCTTTTGAAGATTCTGATGGTCACACTTTTACGGTGTTTACAAGGTCTTAGACACACCAAAATGCCGAAGCATCCACAAGCGGTTGGAAAGAGAGAGAAGATCCTGGCCTGGATGTTACTATCTTGAAAAGAGGTAGCACTCTTCCTTCTTCTTTAGCACCTAAGGATAAATATTCAAATTCTTTCAATTCACAGCAAAGAGCCAACGCACATCCTACTGAAGCAAGTCAAGCTTTTGACATAATTGATCACATCAAGAGGAACAAGGTCCAAATGTCAGAAGCTGAGTATTTGAGAGAATTTCCTGATCAGCTGAATAGATTGGTCAAATATGTGCAAAGTAATGGTCCCACCCAAAAAATAATACTTCACGGGGTATCTTGTCAAGCCCAAAGAATACTCCCCCTTCAAATAATGTGGCTGCAAGTTCTTCTCCTTCTACCTCTTCTCCTACTACATCAGAAAGGATCGAGCCATTCTATGTATCTTTGCTTATCAATGGATACAAACTGAGCAATTGCATTTTGGATTCTGGAGCTTCTGATAATGTAATGCCTACCAAAGTTGTTGATGCCTTGGGTCTCACATTGACAAAAACCATCGGAAGATGTTATTCAATGGAAAGGAAAGTCCCTCTTGTGGGGCAAATCAAAGATGCATAGGCAGTACTTGCTTCTTTTCCAGATAAAAGACTGAAAATGACTATCCTTGTAGCAGACATTCCAGTCTCTTATGGCATGTTGTTGAGTAGAAATTTCTACAAAGAGTTGGGTGGAGAAGTCAAGATGGATTGGTCTTGTGTGCACATACCAATCAAAGGAGTAAATCAGAAGTTGGAACCTGAGAAGAAATCTAAGTACACAGTATCAAAGTCTGAGGATCCTAGATCTCAGATCTTGTTTCAGGAATCGGATCACGGAGTCTATTATCTAGAAATGGATAAAGAAGAAATTCAACTAGTGATTCAAGAATCACATCAAATTGATAACAAGATTTGGACTCTGGAATTTGATGGCAGCTATTGTTCATTTGGATCCGGCGTAGGCATTGTTCTTATCTCTCCTGAAGGGAAGGTGCATGCACACTCCTTCAAATTGATGTTCGAAAATACTAACAATACAACTGAATATGAAGCGTTGTTGTTAGGCATGGAGTAGGAAAGAACAATGGGGATCAAATTATTACACACAAAAGGAGATGCTGAGTTGATCGTGAAGTAGATAAGAGGCCTTTACCAAGTCAAAAAAATACAAACTGTGGCACTATAGAGATCGGGTCTACTCTGCTATATTGTATTTTTCAGCTTTCTCGGTATCGTACATTCTGAGAGAACAAAATTCAAGAGCTGATTCGCTTGCAATAACTGCAGCCTTGTTGAATCCAGATCAGCCTCCTGCCTTCTTTAGATAGGGGGACTATAAGGTGGAGATGGTATTTTTCCCCAAAGGTTCCTGACAACGTTCAACAATGGTAGGTTTTCAATGATGACACGCAGATTGCTTGCGTTTCTCCAACAGAAGGACAACTTTGAAGAAATCTACTATGAGGGAAGCAATTCACCTCCTAGGTAGACTACTGTCGGAGAAATGGATGTGGACGTCTCAGGAAGTCAGGAGATTATCCAACTAAAAGGAAATAAAATTCCCAAAGGTTTGGTATCTCTTGAGGAAATGTTTGATAAGCATGATCAAATGCTTAAGAAAAATGAAGAAAGTGGGGAAGGTTATTCCTCCGACACACAATTGCTAAATTTGGGAGCTGGCAATGATCCCAAATTAGTAAATCTCGGTAAGTGTTGCTCAGAGGCTGAAAAAGAAGCTTTTACTAAGCTTCTTAAGAAATACATGGATGTTTTTGCCTGGTCTTACCAGGATCTAAAAACATATCAGCCTACGGAAGTTCAACACTACATCCCACTTAAACCAAAACAAAAGCCTTTCAAGCAGAAGTTGCGGCGGCACAACCCTACCATTTCGGGAACCATCTTTGCAGAAATCTGAAAGTTGTTAGATGCAAATATCATCTATCCCATACATCATTCGGAATGGTTGGCCAACATAGTCCCTGTAAGAAAGAAGAGCGGTGAGATTAGGCTGTGTGTGGATTTCCACAACCTTAATCAAGCTTCACTGAAAGACAACTACCCCATACCCATCATGGATCACACCTGCGCAGGTGGTCACTGGATCTGAGATGCTCTCCATGCTTGATGGCTTCTCAGGCTACAATCAAGTCAAGGTGGCCGAGGAAGATCAATACAAAATGGCGTTCATCACACCTTGGGGAACCTTCGCATACCAGAAAATGTCGTTCGGCCTGATTAATGTTGGTGCTACATTTCAAAGAGCTATGGATCTAGCCTTTTCTCACCTCAAAGATATAAGCATAGTGGTGTATCTGGATGATCTGACAGTCTTTTCCAAAGATAGAAGCGCACACATTTCAAACTTGGAAGAGGTTTTCATACAGTGCCGCAAGCATGGTATTTCTTTGAATCCCAAGAAATCCATCTTTCTGTGACCGAAGGAAAGCTGCTAGGGCACATTGTTTCCAAAGAAGGAACAAAGATAGATCCAAAGCATGTCAAATCCATTCAGACATTGCCTTTGCCCACATCCAAAAAAGGAGTTCACTCTTTCTTTGGAAAAGTTAATTTTCTCAAGAGATTCATTCCTAACTTTGCTGAGCTAACCCGTCATATTTCGAATATGATGAAGAAGACACAAGATTTTAAATGGAGCAGCGAAGGGAAGGAAGCTTTCAAGAAAATTAAAGATGCCTGTCGAAAGCTCCGGTCTTGGTTTCACCCGACTTGATAAAAATTTATTCTTTCTTGTTACTCCTCCGACACACACCATGTTAGTGATATGCGATGCGAAAAATCAAGAGGATGCAGAAGAAGCTCCTATTGCTTTCATGAGTACGCCTCTTAAAGCCTATGAGTTGAAATACACTCCCATGGAAAAGCACGCATATGCAGTAGTGAAGGCGTGTAAGGCATTCAGGTATTATATTCTTTCCTCACACACTGTGGTTTTGGTTCCAGATACTGCAGTTAAATCCATTCTTACTCAGCAAGAGTTAGGATTATTGAGAGGCACATGGGTGACAAAAGTTCAAGAATACAACCTGGATATTAAACCAACAAAGCTGGTTTGAGGAAGAGGTTTGTGTGAATCAATGATGGAAATGAAGACATCAAAGACAGAAGCAGATCAGGATGGGATAGGTGAAGATTTTCCTGCAGTACTTTTTATAGATCTAGTAGAGGAGTGGTATAGTAACATTGCTTACTTTCTAACGTATGGAGAATGCCCAGATCAACTTTCCAGAAAAGAGAAACAAACAATCAAACTTAAATCCAAAGATTTTGTTCTTTGGGATAATGGTTTGTACAAAAGGGGAATTGATGGCGTATTTCTCATATGCGTGGACAAGGCTCAATAGGATCAGCTACTACAATAGTTTCATGACATGGCTTGTGGTGGTCATTTCTCAGCCCGAGTCACTACACAAGATCCTCAGAGTAAGGTATTACTGGCCCACCCTTTTTCAAGATACTGCAGAATGGGTAGCTAAGTGTCAAGCATGCCAACATTTTGTTGGGCGTGTGAAATTGCCTACATTACCTCTAAAACCCATTGTGATTGAAGAACCTTTCCAACAGTGGGGAATGGATTTTATTGGTATGCTTAACCCGGCTCCGTCGGTCACCATTATATTCTAACAGCTACTGATTATTTCAGTAAGTGGGTAGAAGCTATTCCTGTGAAGAATGCCACTTCTGCCGAGGTGTGCAATTTTATAAAAGAAAATATTATTGTCAGGTTTGGCGTGCCCAACAAAATTGTAGCAGACAACACTCCGAATCTTTCTTCTGAGGAGCTGGTGGAATTCTGCTACACTTATGGGATCCAGCTGGTTCATTCCTCAAACTACTATCCACAAGGGAATGGTCAAGCTGAATCTAGTAATAAAAACTTGGTAACTATCGTGCGCAAGCTTGTAACGGAAAATCAAAGGACTTGGCATAAAAAGTTGTTTGATGCATTATGGGCTGATAGGATCACACCAAAAAGGGTGATAGGCATGTCCCCATTTCAGCTGTTATATGGTAGAGACATAGAGCTGCCTCTTACCTTGGAACTGCCTGCCCTACAAATTTCTAAGGCCCTGGAGGATTCCACATTCACGGATGCTATTGATAAAAGAATCATGTACCTGACTGAATTGAGGGAAGTACAAACTCAAGTTGCAAGATTGACAGAGCATCAAAGAAAGATAAAAGTCATCTTCGACAAAAAAGCCAGGGAAAGAAAGTTTGAAGTCAATGACTGGGTCCTTTTATAGGACAAAAGAAGAGAAACAAAAGGCATGCATGGAAAATTTGATTCATTATGGAAAGGGCCTTTTGTGATTAAGAGAATTTCGGAGCAGATAGCTTCATTCTTGCTCATCAAGATGGAGTTGAATTTCCGTTTCCTTTCAATGGGCAAAACTTGAAGCTGTTTTGGACATGAGAAGCGGGTAAAACTGTATGTACATAAATAATATTTTTTTTGTTTTTCCTTGTTTTGTCTTGTTTTTGGTGTTGTCTTATGTTGTTTTCATCTACGACCCCGTGCCCAAATAACAAGATATGAAACCAGAGATGCTAGGATCTCATCTTTTCCCTTTATCATTCGCGGAGAAAAAGATGTCCACAGATGGAGCCGACTAGTGTCACCTAGATTTCACCTTGAAATCTGCGACTACCCTATCCGAAAATTTTTCATACTTTTAAAATAATGGGTCATTTTGTGTTTTTATTTCTTGAAAGTTCTTGTATTGTGTCAAGATAATCCTAAAGAGCCATATTAGCCTTTTTCGCCAAATACCCAGATGCCCAAAATTGTTTTATTCTGTCGTCGGGATTTGTCTGCGGGAAATTTGTATTTAATTATTTTGAGCCCCGTATGAGGCTATTTGTGCTCCGTTTTAACTCTATTATGAGCGAATATGTTATTATTCCTATGTGCCATAAGGGTTTTAACTTGTATTAAGTTTTGGGCTTTATTTGTAACTTTTGGCAATTTTTCGTGTTTTTGTGGTGTCCCATTTCATTTTCTGTGAAATTTCTCTGGAACAATTCCTTTGCCGGGTAAGCCCAATTTTTGGCTTAGAGCAGCTGGAAAACATATACACACGTTATGCCCAGAGGAAGTCGCCATCAAAGTCGGATCACCAGGAAAAGTGAAGTCATGCACGAAAAAGCCCCTGCGGGGGATGGGCATTTTTGGAAAACAAAGGATTTAAGGCTGCAGGGGAAAAATATAAGCCGCAGGCGGGGTGGAAATTTTATACTTGCCTAGCAGGGTACTTTTTTTTGTTATAAAAGTCACTTAAGCTGCAAAGGGAAAAATAGAGGGCGAGGCGGTGTGAATTTATTGCCTTTCTTGCAGGTGAAAATTCCCATGATAAAATAAAAGGAAAGTGACTTAAGTGAAATCATGAGATTTTAGTGCCTACCTTGCAGGGTAAATAATCCCATTGTCAAAGTCAAATCACTTAAGTGGATCATGGAATTTTAGTGCCTGCCTTGCAGGGTAAAGAATCCCATTGTGAAAAATTCTTAAAAATAGAATTACATATGCAAAAAGTGCCCCCTTTGGTGAGAGAATGACATCCTTAAATTGATTAGTTTAATTAATCTATTCTCTCAAAAAGTGCACCCAAGTTTGGAGGAAGTCAACAAGTCAAAGATGAAATAAAAGAAAGGATTTAAAAGCATTAAAATTAATTTATTTAATGATCTGCCCTCTTCCTCTCAAAAAGTGCGCCCCATTTGGGTATTATTTAATGTTTTTTAAGGCATTAAAACATTAAATTAATTTCTATTTTCAGTGGCTATGGTCAAAGCACACTGTGAAGCTTAAGTGAAGTGATGTGTGAAGGATTAAATTAGATTAATTTAATTTATTGGATGGTTGTCCTTAAACATGCTATTTTTAAAAGAGAAAAGCATGATTTTTAATTAATTAATTACCTTTAATTGTTAGGGAAATTATTAATTATAGAATTGTGAAGGTTATATAAGCATGGGCAGCCATATGGGTGAATTATTCAAATCACAGGTAAAGAATTGCAGCCAAGTGGAAAAGTGCGCCCCCATTAGAGGAAGGATTTTGCTCAAACAAGGTGACAACAAGGCTAAAAGCTTCCAGATTTGGTGCATGCTTTAGAGGAGGTTGATCTTTGTCTGCATAATTGTTTCCATAGGTGTTACAGGAGCTCAGGTGTTGATTGAAAGGATTCATGCTCTCTTTATGTGAAAATTAAACACTATTTTTTGGGGCAAGCGAGGCTTGAAAAGTGCATATTTTTACAATTTAAATTCACTATTCATTGTCCGGTGGCCATTTTTGTCTGAATAAATTGTAGGAATTCATTACAGTGCTTTACAAAAAAAAAGGAGTTTTTATCAATGTCCAACACATTACAAATATCCTCCGAATCGAAGAAGTGTCAAGATCACTTTTGCACGTATTGAAGAAATATGACCAAATAAGAAGAAAAAGAATTATTCAGACGAAGATAAACAAAGCTATGGCGAAAAGAGATGAAAAAGAAAGCATGATGGATTCATGCATTACTTCCAAACTTTCGAGACATAGGAGACACGAGATCTAGGCCTAGAACCTCTTGCCAATTTGATAGATAGATCCAGAGCGGGAAAGACTTCACTCATGCGTGCGGTCAAAAGCAAAGTGGAATTATCCAGTGCAGCTTTTCCATGTACAACCCAATTGCCAGAGTTCGTGATGGAGTGTGCTAGATCTTATCATCCTTCATCCAGATCGGTGCGTGATGCTTCGGGAGAGACAATAATTTAGTTTGGATGAGTTCATCAATTATTGTTTGAAGATTCCATAGAAAAAGGTGGTTACTTCCATTAGCATTAAGGATGCCGATAGATGGGAAAAGCATAGAGCTGATTACGTGAGCATCATGAATAGCCGATACATGAAGAAGCCTAGATCTCCTTCAAAGTTCCCGAACTCTTCCATGGTTCAATTTGGTGCAGGAGGCGAGATATCATTAGTAGAATTGCTATGCGGGATGAATGGCGAAGTGAATGCCTACACTTTTGTACATGGATGTATGTTTTCATCAGGACCATTGAAATCAACAAGGTTGATTCCATAATCAATTAGTCAAAAATTATTAGCAACAACATCGGTGAGAAACTCCGGAGCGTGAAGCGTACTTTCAGCTTCAAGATGACTTCATACTTGGTGTATGTTGCAGCTTCACAAGGCATCTTTTCCAAGCTGGATAGATGTGGTGTTCTTTCCAAGGACCCCATTTTTGAGTGCTACCCATAGCTTACTGCACCTACAGGTGAGAAAGAATTCAAAGTGATCAACAATGACTTCTTCTATGATTTCATTTGCAGGCTAGACAAAGACTTGAAGGCCAACAGGGTAAGCAAGGAAGTGTGGGAAGCTGTGTCCAAGATTGGCAGTCTATTCATTCAATTTGTAGATTTCACATACCTTAGGGTTACGGGATTTTCTGGAGAACCAATAAAGATGCCCAGGTATCCGAATGATAGATTGATCACCATGGAGCTAAGCAAGAAACTTGTGGAGTTACACAACCTTCAGTCAAAGCGGCACAAGTCTACGGGCTTCTTCCCAATCACTGTGGGATATTACAGCTGCATTAGCATTCACAGAGCTCAAGGGATGGAAGTGCAAATGTTATCCGAGTATGAGAAAGAGTTCTTCCTTGCATGGCTAAACTTCGATCCATTTGGAGTAGCCAGGAAGACAATCTCCCAGGAGTACGCACATGTGCCTTCATTAGAATATTTCTGGATGAAGTGCAAAAGTGAGTATGAGGTTAGAAAGAAATATTTCAGCAGGCTATCAACAAAGCAAGTGTTTGACTTTGGACTAGCGCGGATACCTGTGGATCTTAAAGATGATGGGAATGTGGTACTTGACACTTACCATCAAATGGGAGGAGATAAAGCCATATTGCAGAATAACATAGGAGTCTGCAACACAATTGAAGAAAGGTCGAGAGCTGTGTTGGTGAATACTTCAAACTATTTGCTGATGAAGGGATACTACCTTGATGAAGCATTGATGAATCAAGTCACAGGAAACTTCAAGCACAGGGAGATTCCCTCAAAAAAGCATGGAGGAGAAAGCGGCAAGAGGAAATTTGAGAAGTTGAAAGTGCATAGAAGATCTCAATCCAAGGAGAGAATCACTTCTACAACCATGACTTTAACTCCGGTTTCTCGAGTACCCAATGCTTCACCAACTATTACACAAAGACGCAGGATGCTTCCATGCCTCCACCGAATCAAGCGACATTCATCTTCTCCCTCGGCCCACTTCACTTCGCTCACTTCTATTCCAGAGAGGATATGTTGAAGTTGCGAGATGGTGGAATTTGAAAGGGCTTTGTCCATGGATGATTTAGAGGATGGCAGCCATAACATTGTGGCACTTTCGAGAGAGGATGCAGAGCGGGAGATGGTAGTGAACTCAAGACTTCTCACTCTCCGAGAAGTAATTTATGGGAATGGTTAGCTTTGTAGTTTGTTCCGAAAGCAGAATGGAGATGAACTTAGAGGAGCACGACTTGCAGCTACTCTAGGATCTGAGTAGAAGAGATAGAAGGCTTAAAGTTGCTAAAGCAACTTCTAGTTTGATCATCAAGAATTTGGGAGAGAAGTTTGCTGAGATATCAATTCCGGCAGAAGGAAAGATAGAGGAGGAGCTCACGGCGGAAGATGTGACAGTGACCAAAGTACCACTCGGTCAAGCCACCACTGAAGGATTGAAGCAGGACACGTAGACATTGATAGATGCTTTAATCCTTAGGATTGACAGTGAGAAGGTGGAGAAAGAAGAAGAGCTGCGAAGCAAGTATCTCAATTATGTGAGATCATAGCCAAGCTTGCTAAACCTTCCATTCAGCCATTTCAAAATAGGTGAGTGATCATCTTATGCGGGAAATGGAAGACGTGATAAATCAAGTAAAGGCTATTGTGAATGGAAGGATTTGATTATTCGTCAAGCTTCTGTACAACTTGGGGAAGTGCCAGCCCACCTAAAGGTTATGAACGATGCAACAAATCAACTAAAGCAACTGATGGCAAACATAGAAGGCATGAATACAGTTGCAGAGAGTAACCTGAGTATTTTGGCCGAGATCAACAAGCTGCCGGAGATGTATTAATTGCGGAGCAGATTGTACCGGATGGATCAGTTGAGAAGGGGAAGCAGTTAGAATTTGCAGTATCTTTCCGTTTGGAAATCTGCAGAGTTTTGCTGAAAAGGATGCAGGCACTTGAAAGTAGGACGTCATCCTTACCCGACAGTATCATTTCTTTCACTGAGGAGGATGTGGTCGGAGGCGTTACTTCTTACATGTGGATTATTTCTAACGAGGTGCCTAATTCCCTGGAAGGGTCTCTCCTGATGGTACAAAATAGAATTGAAAAGCTACCAAGCCTTTAACGATAAATTCTATTAGTAGGTGGTGGTGGCGCTGCAGGTAGACATTACGAGGTTTGGGCCGAGTTTGTAAGATGTGGAAGCATGCATCAAAGTGTTGAATGAAGGGTTGATGTAATTTAGGACAGAGAAAGAAGCAGTGGCTAAAACAAATGGAAGGATGCTGAATTATATGTTCGACAAGTATATCAGATATCAAAACAAGAATATGTAGACATTACAGTTGGCATGACTTCTTTTATTCTTTCTTCTTCTATTTTCTATGTTCCTAGATGAAATTGTAAAACTTCTAAATTATTGATTTTTCAACCATTACTTGAAGTCATGTGGAACCATTCTATTAGTTAAGTGATACATGTGTCACTTAAGAAGAAGTTAGTTGAGGATGATTGCCAAATGTCATCTTTACTTGTTGTTCATGCTTTAGTTCAATTTGAGATTTCCATTTGTACTTTCCCTCCTACATTCTATAAGTAGGAGAAGAACCTCCGGGTTAAGGATCAATCATAATTTGTAAGCAGCAATCCTGTGTTCTAGACTTTGTGTTGAACCCTTGAGAGCAACTTGGAGCAAAGGAATACAAAGGAGTAGGTTTCCGGAGAACTTTGTGTCATGGTGTACTGTGTTTCTTGCTTTTAAATCTTAGATCTCTTAAGTAAACTTTGTGTTATTATAGATCTAGATCTAGAGCTGCCTTTGTTTTATAATTTTGTGTGTTCATATCTATTAAGTTTCTTCTATGTGCATGCAATTAGCTCTGCTATCTACTAATTGGGATGCACATCTTCCCCATTTCTTCTCTGTATTTCCTTTACTTCCTTCTTCTATAACTTTCCTTTCTTAAACAGCTGCTTACTTGCTGCAGAACTTCTTAGTTATGGTTCATGAACTAAGTAGTTAAAGTAAAACCCCTGATAGATAATAACACATTTTTATTGACAAATATGACATGGGAGCCTCACTAGTTAAATGAGGGAGATTTATCTCATGACTGCCTAGGTTTTATGCTATGCAGAAAATCTAGCCAACAAGTCACACATGATCATTTTCCAAGCTTGGATTAGGGAAAGACAAAACCCATCCTAGATTATATTTAATACTTCAATTGTTACATGTGTCAACTATTATTTCAGTTGATTGATCTAGAGAACCTTTTTATCTTTTGTCAAGGCTATATTCCTACTTTAAAATAAAAGTTATAATATGATACATGCAAATCATTTACACTTTTATGCTATAAGGTCATTGATCTAGAACACAATTTCATTGCTATACATGTTATAGATCCTCATACTTTTTCTATTGTTGTCTCTTATAATTATTCACCTATTCCATATGTTAAGCATCCTCAAGAGTTTCCATCCCCTCCACCTTGCAATCATGATCCATCTCCTCCATTGCATAAGTTTCCTCCATCCCCACCATCGTGTCTCTCTCCACCTAAGTCTTCACCATCTCATACTTACGAGCAATTACATTTCTCAAATTCTACTAAGCCTCGTGATGTTTTACATGTTATTTTTTATAAGCACTTAATTCACTTTCCTTATAATCAGCATCATCCTCTACATCACTTGCATCACCATTCCAATCATCCTTATTGTAATTATCACCATACCAAAGGCCATCATGACAATGACTATTACGCACCTCGGAAAAATTACCACAATTAGAAGATAAGGGTGTCATTTCCTTTGGCTATCACTTTTATGAGTAATTTGTTTCTCTCGATTCTGCAAGCGTACTACTACTCTTGTCCAATTGTCTCCTACTCCCGCTTCTAATTTCACTATTCATCCACCACATAAATTCATTATTCATACATGTCCTACACCTCACTCATCCACCACTCATTTTCCCATAGTTATTACATGAATTTTGAGGGATTTATTATAATAAGAACCTCACTCCATATTTTCACTATATACTTCATTGATCTATCTATCTAGTATATATTTCAACCCATTTTCCAATGACACATTCTTATGCTACGTTATCACTTGAATGTTGATGGCATACTACAATCATGAACCTCACATCATACACACTACATATTTCACACTCGGCACATTCACGACACATCTTGCTAGCACACATTCATCAACACATAGTACCCTACAACGTTCACTAGTTCCATTATTCATTCTTGATTATTGAGGGTCTTAATCTATAATGAACCTCACCACATTCACTCACTCTATAAATGTTATGATTTATTGATTATATCTTTCTATCACATTGTTGTCATGCAAATTTGTAATAAAGAAATTAACAATTTCTAAGCATGACAATTATACCCCTGTGTTAAGTTTTTCAAGTATTACCATTCCAAGGCACCCTAGGTCTTCTCAGTCAGTCCAAGTGACCTCCTAATTAATTTTATCTCATCCCCTAGTGGATTTAGGAAATTCCATTCATTCCCCTAGGTGATTTTAGGAGTTCATTGAAAGTTGCAAGCTTCAGGTAGTTTTGGGAAGGGCTATCACTAGCTTTCCTAAGAATGGAGCAACCCCATGGAGAAGAACAGAAAATACAAACCATAAAAGAAGGTGATTCAAAGGTTTTTGGACATCATGGAAGTGATTTAGGAAGATTCTGAAGGACTTGGAAAAGTTGGGGTAGTTTCACAAAAATTAGGGTTCACAAGCCTAGGCAGTGCACAGCCAAAAAGTTGTTGAGCTTCAAAAGGTGATTTTGGGAGCTCTAGATGGAGTTAGGAGAAAAATAAACATATTCAAAAATGGAATTCAAATCCCTACAAGATGGTGAAATTATTTTTTCATAACACGTTTACATAATGATTTTGCAATCAATTTTTCTCATGTATAGGTGGAATACCGATCCAAAATTTAATTTTGCTATGATCAAATTGATGAAAAAGACCTGAAACCCCCATAATTGGATTCATAAGGAAATTTTTAGTAAATATCATATAAAATTTCATCAAAAAAATCCATCCGGAGCTCAATATATTTTCGTCACAAGTTGTCCTCAAGGTTCAGAAGTTAGTCAAATTTTTCAGCTCCATGGGTCTGGCAGGATTTTGTGTCTCTCAAGGTTAGGGAAATAAAGGTTGGGAAAATATTCCTAGCCCCCATGAAGCCCTCTGTACCCACATATGACCTCCAGGATCACTAGTTCAGCCCCTAGGTGCTTGCGGGAGCTCAAAGCCTTCACTACTGGATCGTTGCCATGTGTCATCACCTGGAGTGCCATGGAATATTATGTCCCTCATGTCCCTTTGAGGTGAGGGACATAAAACATGTAAAAATTCTCCCATACCCTAAGGATACTCCTATTCACTCATGTGACCTCTTCAAGAGAGAATTTCCAGCCCCTAGTTGTTTGGCAGTCCTCCATCCTCAACCGTCAAATCTCCGCCACGTGTCATCACCTTGCTCGCCATGGAATTTCATGTCCCTAATTTCACTTTGAGGTGAGGGACATCAAACATTAAAAAATTCACCCCACCCTTTATGTTCATTCTTTTTGAATAATTTAAATCAAGCACTTAGCCATTTTCCCCTTATTTCTTCTTGATAGCTTCATACATTGTAATGGCTTTGTTCATGATTTTCCAGACACACGTCCACCATTTTTTATCCAAAACATCTCCTCCATGGAAACAAAAACCATCCAATCCATGAAAATTCATAAGCCTCAGAGAAAAAATGGTTCTAAAAATGAGAAACAGTAGAGAAATGAAGAAAAATGAAGATTTTTTGCCAAAAACAACGAAGTCACCGAATCGAAAAATCCTCATATCTTGCAAAATACAAGTCAAATTGAGATACCTTCTTTTATAGAATTCTAAATTTTTCAAGATTATCAAGATGCAACAAACAATAGTTTGAATGGTTTCCTGAAACATTTGTTCCAACAAAATCCCTATTTTGTTCACCGGATCACATTTGTTAGATTTCCCATCAATCCAGTAATGGAAATAAGCTAAAAATTTACACACGGACTCCAAAGGGAAAACCTATTGTAATGGGTTTATTCTCATCACAAACCGAGAAAAAAAAATGTGCAAATTTTGAGCTCCATTAATGGATGCCATGATAGCTTCATGCTTGAAGCCACTCCCAAGTGAAAATCTTAAATTTTATTTCCAAGCATTATAGTCGATAAAATCAAGTGAAATTCGGAGGACATGACCATGAAGATGAGTATATTCTAGAAAAATATGTTCTATAACAAACCAAGTAGTAGAATTCCACTTTCTAAAAATAGTAATTTTTCCTATACAGACTCGCAATGTTTGGAAAGTCATCATCAAAAGTTGTTATGGAAAAGGCAATGTGCATTGAAGATCACTAGGAAGCTAGAATGATTGTTTGGAGCATAAAATAGTTAAAATGACCACCTACTAAAATATTAATCTCTCTATATGGGTGTTTACTAAAAATAGGAATTCAACCCAAGAAGTGGTCGAGGTGAAGGTAGTGTGGACAAGATTGAATGAAGAACTTCATCACATCAAGATGGTCAAGAAGAAGCAAGAATCACCTCTTACTATAAATAGTAATTCTCCCATGTGGGTACTTGCTATCAATGGTAAGTCATACACAAGGGGCAGTTTTGGAACAATGAGACATAGAGGGATGATCATTCAAGTCAATAGCATCATTTTCTATCATCCATGGGCATTTCTCAAAGGGAATTAGAGACTCATCTTAGAGAATTCAATAGTATCTCCAGAAACTCACTTCATGGCTCAAGTTGCAGGAGTATCTTCGTAAGGTGGAAGTTTTGGTCATCGTAGGAACCATTCAAGAGTGTTTTTAAACACTCATTGCAAATCATCAGTGAGCTAATTTAAAGGAGTTTCACATGAGTTTGAAGATTTAGAGTTTCATCGCATTGGTGATTTCCACTAAGGATCATCGAAATTCATCGGGGAAACATATTCTATTCTTATTTTCTCTTTCTTCTCTTCATAACCCCAACTTTCTCTCTCTTCTCAATGTTCTAATTTTGTGTTGGGGTTGCACTTTTTCATGTATTAATGTTTCTAATGTAATAAGTCACCTTTATGTTATAAAAAGGGAGTTAAAAGTTTCCTAGGAAGTTGAAAATTTTTAATTTGTGTGAGGACATATGAAAAGGCATTGGGGGTTAGACGATGAGTCACCTCTCATTCTATAAATTGTAAATCCATTCCCATTTCAAAGGTTTGGTGATTTATTTTGTAAACTCAAGAGTGTATTGTACTTTGAGAGAACAAAGGAGATATCTATTTTCTTTGATTTTCCCCCTCACTAGTTTTCCTCCATTCCCACACTATGTGTAATTTTTTTAATAAATCAATAATAGAAGAATGATTTTCTATATTTATTTGATTAAGGGGTTTCTTGATACTTTTTGATAAATAAATTCCATTTGTTCTTGTTGCTATTTACTAGGTTGTTTCTTCCCATAACTGCATGTGTTGAAATTTCTAAGTAGTGTGTGAAATATTATAATTTTCTACCTGTACCATTAGTTCTCCCATCTCATTTCTCACTCCCCTTTCCCTCTCTTCAAAAAAATTCTTCCCTAGCAAGAGATTGCTAGATTTTCCGCAAGGTCAATGCCCATGTTGATCCCTGATTGTAAGGCCACCAAGATAAAACTCACTTTCACTCGTGCATGCATATACAACAGCTACACTAGTTAAGCAGAGGGACTTAGAATCATAGAGTGTTGGAAAGGAACCCATAAATTTTTCCCCAACAAATTTTCTTGCCAACACGAATAATTCAAACCATTTCCTAATGAAACATTCTTTTTCTATGGTTCATTCTTGACTAATGAGGGGTCATTTATAAATGAACCTCATCTCACACATAATCATTCATATTTATTTTAGGGGCATGCTACTCCTATCATTCAATGTGCATTCCATTCCATACTAGTCATCCATAGCACACTACATATCTTAGTTGCATATTGTTCTTGCTTACTTATACTTACATGTACACTTTGTTTACTATGTTATACGAGATAATGTCGAGCTCAAAATTTTACCCTAAATATGATCGTCAATGACCAATAATATTGAGGTAATATAGGAATATCTCTCATTTTTGGGACTTATGAATTGAAACAGACATCTAGAGAATGTTGGCTTCCTATACCTATCCTAATGCTAACACTACTCCTAAGAATCGAAATGAAACTATCTAGCTCTACTCTAAAATTCTAAGGGACTAGGGTGAGAAGGAGATGCATAAATGGAAACCTAAACTAGAGAAGGAAATAACACCAAGAAAAGGGTCGATCACTCTCCACAAGGGTGAAATAAAGATGGAAAATGTGGGTGAGAAGGAGAAAATACATGCCACAAACAAGAACCACACATAACATGTGTTACCACATAAAAACAACACATGAAATGGAATCCACAAGTAAGAGGAAACACATAGCCTGCTATAAATGTGAACAGAGAGGAAAGGAAAAATAAAAACTAGATCAAGGTAGAGAGATAACAACAAAACCTAATTTTATTGCTTAAAGGATGCACAATCAATCAAATTCATGGAATAAGGTGAAAGTACATTACAAAAACCAAACTCAAGGTCTTAAACCCATGGAAGTCACCAATCATTTTTACATGGTTTCGTTATAACAAAAGAGGATCATTTTTTATGAGCAAAGCTCTTACATTTGAAGAAGATATGGAGAGAAGAAAAGTAGAAAGAGAGGGAAAACTGAATTTAAATTCAACCACCAACATTAAGTTCTGTAAAAAATTTGGGCACCTCTAGTTATCCACAACAACACACCATTTCCCAAAAATGGGCACCCATGCTACATTAAATGTTGGTAGTTTTGCCACATGGAACTACACCTCTTACATCTTAGAGATGTCTTCCACATTTACGCATATCAATCTCCCTTTAATTTATGAAATCTAATTTTATTTCTTGGAGGAGATAAATATTCTCCAAATCATATTAGATTCATAAAATCTTATTCTAAATCTCCATCAATTACAACTCTCATGGAAAACTATTACCGTCCTTGTTATGCGGATATTAATTTTTAACTCTACATGGTTTTGAGTTTTAGAGTTTTTTCTTCTTCATTCAATGGCTTCACTATCTCTTCTACTTGGCATGTGGTATATTTACTTGTCACATGGCTTTCAACAACATCTACGAACTTCCTTTTCTCCATCCCATGGTATTTGAATTCCCCTTGTTCCATGGCATTTCTAAATTATTTTAACCCATGGTCTCCGGATGCTTTGCTTTATGTGCTACGAATTTTTCAACATACAAAGACCCTTTTACATCGATCCATAGCTTATCCGACCTTTACGGCATGCTCCAATTATTTTGCAATTAGTTCATGAATTCAGCAGCTTAATCTCTTTAGCCGTGACTTTCTAATATTTTTCCTTCACTTTGTGGTATTCAAAAACTTCTCTGCATTCTTCATTTCAAGTCCGCGGTAGTCCAAGTTGTTCTTTTTTTTTGTAAGGGGTGAAAAAATAGACAACATTTTGGCGAATGACAAGAGTCATCTTCCTACTAGATGAATTGATCAGTGGCTTGAAGCATCCATTGGGCATGGATTCAGCCTAATAAACTTGAAATTTGATCTTGAAATTTGAAATTGAACCCCTAATATTGATAAAAGCACATCTACAATTAGCCTCTACAAATGATATGTTGGGGCTAACAAATACACTTTGAAATCTACCCCAAAATTTGATTACACCATGAACCCAAAAAAACTATGTACAAAATGGAAAAACATACATGCCCCAAGTGGAACATGTAGAGTGTGCACAAAGCACTGTTCTGCTAAAAACAAACCTACTTCTACTATGCTCTAACCAAAGACAAGAGAAACTAAACAAATCATACAGAGGTAGGGAGAAGTAGCTTCCCTTCTTTACAAAGTGTGGCCATGTAATTAATTTGGAAATAAAACCACATGATGGAAGTGCAAACATGATCCACACTTCCTCTTTCATCAAAGTATCAACTAAAAATAACATGTATACCTCCTCAAGTTCTTTTGCATCTGGTTGGAGGTATTACAGGTGACATTTGGAATGTTGTAGCTCTTCCTCATGCTCAAAAGTAAGCATGATTGGTGGAAACTCTATTTCTAGATCCAAGCTATCCAAATATACTATTGAACATGCAACCTCGAGAACCTACAAACTGGTCCTCATGATATGCCTATCTCTTTGAATCTCATCCCTTTGATCAAGGACATCCTACAAACTTTTTGAAAGAATATAATTGTTTACAAACTAATTTTATTGTTGTGGTACTTCTACAAAAATCATGAAAGGGCTTTGCCACCTCTATGATGAATAATATATAATCATCCTTCTCTTCCTCCTCCATGGATGGTTGATGATAAATGCTTATAGCAAGAGGCCTGTTGTGTTGAAATAAAAATGGTGGGGCTGCAAAAGTGTTAACCTTAATATATTCTTCTCCACCCATGCATTCATCCAAGTCTCATAAAAATCAGCCTCTTCATGATCAAACGATGTAATACACTCCCGTTTGACTTGCAACTTTCTCCATTTCGACTCTATGACTTGGGATGAATCAATAACCTCCATGAATACAATGTCATCATGCACACTACATTTGGAGTAGAGAGGTTGTTTTTCATCCTCTTTTTCTTGTTATGTGGCTGAATCATATTTGTTCCACATATTTATAAAATCCATAGCTTCATCTAGTTTTGTTCAGATTTGATATAACATCCATGGATCCTTTAATTCCTTTTGTGGCTTAGTTGAAGGTTTAGTCAACAATGACATGTCATTAGGCTAAAAATTTAAATCCCAATCCTTCATATTTTCTATGAATTATTCTCCACTTTTCATATTGTTTTTGTTGGAGCGGAAGGTCCGGATCTTCTTGTGGAAGAGATGGAGTTTTTGAAGGGAATAAGGAAGAAACTTAAGGTGAGGTGGAAGAAAATAAGATGGAGAAGGGGAGTCCTCAATGGGAGTAGGAAGAAAAAATAGGAACATGGAAAATAGGTTGAGATGGCGTAGGTTGGGAAGGAAAAATAGAAGGGTTATAAGATGGTGTAGAGGAATCCCATTGATAGGGTTTCTTAACATCAGATTGATAAGCCTCCATTTCTTCCACCCATTCTACAATATGTGGCATAATTTGTGCCAAAAGTATAACTTCTGTTGAGGGCTGAACTAGTTTGGTGCAAATCCTATCCATGGCTAAAACTTTTGATACCGATCGGGGCTTCCTTCACCATGTATGTAACTCGCCTATGTAATTCTCATCTCCAATATCTTCAATTTGCATTTGGAAATCAGCAACATCTATGGGAATTCCACCATCACCTGAATAACCTTATTCTTGATAAACATTATGGTTAGATGAATAACCATATGGGTTAGTGGAGGGTAGGTTATGCTCATCTTCTTCATGATAAGGCTCATAAGAATAATTTAGAGGAGGATTTTGGTAATGTGGGGATGGAGGAGAATGGTTTTTTTGGTAAAAATGAGAATCCCAACAAACAAATGAAACCATGATTGCATAGCTTCATGAATGAATGAAAATGGAAATATATGGAAATAAAAATGGAATGGAATGAATTGGGAAGGTCTGCAACTCAGAACAATGGGTTACCTGAATTAGTGGAGTCATCAGATATGCTTGAAACTACCTCCAAAGGCTGAAATCTTCACCAAGTGCACATAAAACTCGACAAAGAGAAGTGGTAAGGTGTTTCAAACCTGTCCCACCCTATGAGACAAAACTATTAGAGCTCAAAATTTCACCCTATATATGATCATGAATGGCCAAGAATTCTAAGGAAACATGGGACTGTCTCTCAGTTGTGGGACCTACAAACTAAGATAAACCTCTGGAGAAGGCTGAATTCCTATAACTATCCTAATTCTAACACTACTCAAAAGAATCAAAATAGAACTATCTATCTCTACTCATAAATTCCAAGGGGTCGGGGTGAGAAGGAGATGCATAAATGGAAACCTAATCTAGAGAAGGTGATAGCACCAAGAAAAGGTTTAATCACTCTCCCTAAGGGTGAAAGAAAGATGGAAAAAATAGGTGACAGGGAGAAATAGACATGTCACATATAAGAACTATGCGAGACCATGCATTCCCACACATAAACAACACATGAAATGGAATCCACAAGAAAGGGGAATTACACATCCTACCAAAAATGCAAAGAGAGAGGTAAGGAGAAATAAAACATGAGATCAGTAAGCAGAGAGATAACCACAAAACCTGATTTTATGGCTTAAAGTATGCATGGTTGATTACATTCATGGCAAAAGGTGAAAACTCATTACGTGAGACCAAACTCAAGGTCTTAAACCCATGGGAAGTTAGATACCATTTTGACATGGTGTTATTATAACAAAATATGGGTTTTTTTATGAGAAGAGATCTTACATTTATAGAAGAGATGGAGAGAATACAAGGAGAAAGAGATTGAAAACTGAATTCAAATTCAACCACCAACATTAAGTTCTCTCAAAAGTTGGGCACCTTTGGTTATCCATTGCACCATGCCATTTCCCAAATATTGGCACCCATACTACATTAAATGTTGGTAGTTGTGCCACCTAGAACTGTACCTCTTACATGTTGAGACGCGTCTTCCACATTTACATATATCAATATCCCTTTAATTTATGAAATCTGACTTTATTACATGGAGGAGATCAATATTTTGTAAATCATATCATATTTTCATAGTCTAATTCTAAATATCCATCAATTATAACTCCCACAGAAAAATAGTTTCCTCCTTGTTTTGCGGCTATTCAATTTTAACTCTACGTGATTTTGAGTTTCACATTTGAATTCTTCATTATACACTCCACTATCTCTTTTGCTTGTCCTGTGGTCTATTTACTTGTCGCGTGACTTTTAAAAACATCTGCGAACTTCCTTTTCTTTATCCCATGGTCTTTGAATTCATCTTGTTCCACATAATTTTCTGACTTATTTTAACCTGCGGTCTCCAAATTCTCTACTTTATGTGCCCTGACTTTTTCAACATCTGTGAACCATTTCTACATCAATTTGTGGCTTATCTGACCTCTTCGGCATGCTCCAATTATTCCACGGTTAGTTTCTAACTTCGACAAATCAATCTCCTTAGCCACATATTTCTAATAATTTTCCTTCACTCTGCATCATTCATAAACTATAACCTTCATTCCAATTTCGTGGCAGTCCAAGTTGTTCTATTTTTGCAAGGGGTGCAAAAATAGACAAAAAATACTTTGTATGTCATTATCTTTACTATATACACATGCACGTTCACTTACCTTCTAGTTGTGTTCAGATAATTTACATAGATAGTTACATACATCACATATGCTTGAAATAATACACCTTACTAGTCCCACAATGTCTCCTGGGGGCATCAACTTTTGTACATAACATAGGTGTTATAGTTTCATTTTATACTACTTCTTACTTTTACTAGCACACTACTATATCGGATCATACATGTTTTTGCATACTATGTATCTTTCTCACATACCAACGGGTGCTTCATGTGTAACATTTATCTTGTAGGAAATCGTTTCTACCATGGTTGTCTCTTACTATTTGCTTACTATTATTTTTCATTGTTTTCCATTATTTGTGGGATTTACCCTATGTCTTGTTTGTTCTCTAATTACACCGCATTCTTCTTAAGCCACTTCATCCTCATTTTTCTTGTGACATCATGAGTGATATCCAATGTTTGCAACCTGATTTTCATAGACTTTAGTTTTGTTTCTTGATATATTGCACATTGTCTTCTATATGTGTGTTTATCTTGTTTACACTAACACTTATTTTCCAGTCACTTTGTTTGTGTCTTCCTTGCTTTCTACCAAGCACATTTCCCCTACAAGGATTTAGTTTCAGGTTTACATCATGTCCTCCTATGGGCTGCATATTGCTAGCAACATCACATGCACCCAAAACAAGGGGTAATCACTAGGTGAAATAGTCCCCCTATACATTCATTTACAATCACATTTCATCACATTTTAGTACCAATTAATCACAACATTCATTCTCAAAATGGCGTAAAATATGACTTGGGTCTTCACCACAACACAAACCCTAGTGCCTAGACATAGATAGTAGCACATGGGTGCCTTGACCCTTCATGGGCACCTATGACTAAGGGAAGTTACACATTTTTTCTTAGTTTGGTATAGTTTAAAATAGTTTACATAGTGGTTTTTACAGATATAGGCATAATACTTCAACACTAAACATGCATGCTTTCTCCTCATTTATATTTTCACATTGGATTGAACTAGATTAAAATGGATCACATTTTGAAGATAGTGTGAATTCCTCAAGCTTAAGAGAGTTCAATAAAAATGTAGAGAGTGAAGAGAAAGAAAAGAGAGATGAAAGTGACAAAGTGAAGAAGCAAATGATGAATTTCTTGTGGACTTAGAGAAAGGTCTATTAGATGAAGAGACAATTGATGAGCTTGGTAAATATGGTGAAAAGAGGAAAAATGAAGAGTATGGATAATTTTCATTCCATTTGAGCAAGGAAAAAAATGCAAACAAGATGAGAAAGATCCATGTGGAGATGGATAACATCCTAAATCATGAAGAGAAATGTATATTTGTTGGTTTTTTGTTTGATTTTGTAGGTACAACTAATAAATGGTTTAAGATGGAAAATATGAAGAAGAAAATCAAGAAAGAAATAATTTTTTTCAAATAAAATGCAAGGATAAAGACCCAAATATTTGACCTAGGTGGTTAGAAAGTAAGAAAGGAGGGTGTGGGAATAGAAGTTAGAGCAAGAAAATTTATAGAAGATGAAGACTCGGTCCAAGACATGACATTACAAACAATAACATGGGTTCCTTTTTCCTCCTTAGGAGTATGATGTAGGGGCATCATCATAAGAATGTAAAAATGTGGAATATACATTCTTATCATATCATGAGATCATAAAAGAAGGTTTAGGTTCATTCTATAGTGCTAGCAAGAGGGAAGTCATTCAATATTTCAAATTAGATGTTTTCCCTCCTAAATTATAATTCAAATTTTGAAAGCATGTAAAGGAGAAAGTGATTTGTAAGGGGTGAAAGGAAAGAGTGATTGATGTTTTAAGAGTGTAGTATGAGTCTAGGCATGTTATAATAGGTCCTATAGTTATATATAAGTCCATAAAGGGTAAAAAAATGTAATGTACCTATTATGGCCATATGTGAGCATAGGAAGAGTCAAGTAAGACATATTATGTCCAGTAAGGGTTACAAAATCAAGGAGGAGGAATTAAATAGGAGAAATATTTAGTTATGATGTCATTTCTCGAGGAAGGGGAAGGAGAGGAATTCTGAAAAACATGAAATTTTGTATAAATTATATATTTTTAATGTGAAGACTCTAGTTATGGGGTTGAAACTCTTGTCTTGATTATAAATAATTCTGAGTTTGATGTACATGTTATATGGACGTTTGATTTTTCTTTATATTTTCATGGTAGAGACTAATTAAGAGCATTTGGGGAGTGTTGAAGCTTTTGGAGTAGTCTTGGGAAGGTTTGAATGGTGCATATCATATTTCCTAGCATGAATTCTAAAATACAAACTATGTATGACAATTATAAACTATGTTTGATAAAGAATCACCGATATACTTGGTTTTTGGTTTGTGAATTTAGTGTGGAGATTTAATATTAGCTATCATTATTTGGAAACTTTTTGTAGAATCTTTTAACATTCTTTTTAGGGAACATTTTATTTTTAGAGCTTGTTTTAACAAATGCACTCAATTAAAATGGATTGTATTGGCTTAGTGTTTGTAACACTTGTCGGCTCTTAATAAATATGAATGAAAATGTCATTGAATATTCTAAGGAGAGTGAGGACCATTGTTCATGTTTATAATGTGTCCTTGGAATAACAAATCATTACTTGTTGATACCCATGATTTCTTCCACTTGAATGTTCCAAGTAATGGGTCTTGTGTAGATTATGAGACAATGGTAGATGTGATGTCTTAAGATAATTTGTATAAAAGAGTTGAGATATTCATGGTTTAAATCATTCTAACCATGTTGTAAAATATTATCAACCAATTTCATGGAGGAAAGTAGATTGGTATAGTGAATTATCGCATGCATGTTCTTAGTACACTTATATGCTAGGTAAGGAAAGAATAAGATGTTTTCATTGTTTATCAATTTATTTAGAACTAGTCAATAAAATAATATGCTTGATGATAAAATAGATATGATAAATATACTATTGGACAAATTTTTGTGGCTTGATTTTAAGTTAGGAAGTAGTTATAGCAAGAATTAGACTTATTGGGTTTGCATAGAATGAACCCGGGGTTTGAGAAGAAAAACCTCAATTTCTTGAGAATGGACCATGGAATTTCCTTGAAAATTGATAGAAAACATCTGGAATGTATATACAAAGTGAAGGTGAAGAATTTTTGAGTGTTTGAGTTGTAGGGTTTCAAATTTTCTTGATAGTCTCAAAGAAGGAAAAAACACGATGGAGGCATATTTGGCAAGGGTAAGTTATTAATGAAGTATGGGTTAGAGAGAAAGTCCATTTTTCAAACTTATTATAGCGTTAAATAAGGGAAATGGGTGTTATAATCTGTATTTGGGTTTTTGGATAACCACGTATAAGGGAGGTTATGATTGAAATTATCTAAAACCGTGGCTAGTGGAAGTGAAATGCACTATAAATAAAAAGGGGATTTCGAGATAAGATCAAGGAATTAGGGTTTTATATTTGTTACACACCATCCATACAAAAAAGGGTACTTAAAGAAATAATTATTTTATTGTGGGTAGGAATCAATAATTTCAACCATAAACTAAGTAGGCTACTTGTTCTTAAGACCACAAAAATGACAATTTGGAAAAATAGGAGAAGGTAAAGTTTTTATCATTTTCTAATAAATTTTATGAATTTTTTCCTATTAAAAAGAGCATTTTGGAATAGGGTAAGAGCTTTAGTGGGTACTAGGTAATTCAAGAAGATAAAATTTTATTGATATAGTACTAAGACCTGTGAGAATTATTGAAGGGAAGTTTGCTAAAAGAGAGAGTTCTTGATTTATTGAATCTTGATCTTTGTTAAAGGTCAATAAAAATTATAAGTAATGTATGATACATGGTATATAATGGCGAAGGTATTTTTATCCACTAATGATCAAGTTTTTTCTATTTGAGACATATGTAAGAACTAAAGCAAGACCTCCAAAATAGGGTTTTAGGATAAATGAATGAAATTGATTGTTGAGAAGTGATGTTTGGATGAAATTGTCATGGATCACTGCATCACTAAAGTGCATATTTCTAAATCTGAATATTTTCATAATCACTCGAGAAAATTTGATAATCTTGTTCATGATATCAAAGACAGTAGTTCAAAGCCTAAAATTGGGGTTCCTAGTTTTAAAGGACTACTACAAACTCCACCTAATCCTCCATCACAGAATATGCTTGATATAAGAACATTTAAGATAAATAATATTGATCCATTCTATCTCTCCCTTCTCATTGGAGGATATTACTTGAATAATTGCATAATATATTTAGGAGAGTTTGATAATGTGATGCCAATAAAAGTTTCCAAAGCTATTAAACTTACCTTTAAATGGACCAATGGCCATTGCTAGTCCATGGAGTCCTAGGAAGTCCAATTTCTTGGGTGAATCAAGGATACAAAGGTGGCTCTCACTAATTTTCTAGATAAAAAAGCATTGTTTACTATTTTGGTAGTAAATATTTCGGCATCATTCAAAAGTTTTCTATGTAAAATGTTTTACCAGGACTTGGGAGTTGAAATCCAAATGGACTCACCTTCTACAATCATTCTGGCTAGGGGAAAAATGAATAACTTTCTTCTGGTAAGAAAGATGAAATACACGATACAAAATTCAAAATATCCAAGAGCTAATATCTTATACTAGGATAGTGGGAACGGAAATCATTTCATAACATCTAAAAATGAGGTTAAAATTCCTATCTTGATAGGACAAACATTCCTTTCAGGTTGAGTATTAGTAATGATGAAGAGTGGAAATATATTTACTTTCAAGAGAACAACATGGAATTTCCAAGTGATTCAGACACGAGAAATATTAAGTGATTCTTAATTATTTCCAAACCGAAACAATATCCAATATATTTATTCGTGAAGAAGAAGTGTTCTTATTTCACTTAATTGAAGAAAATTCTCTTGGTGATCGGTGCATTGATAAAAAAATTGATCCTCTCATTGAGGATGTCATCCATGAATAAAAGAGTCTAATTTGTGATGATTCTTTGAAATACTTGAAATAAGAATTTATGTAAGAAATGTTGTGATTTGCGAAGAAATAGAAGATCCTTAACCCAACCTTGAAATCCTAATGTAAGCCATGGAAATGTAAGAAAAGTACATGAATTTAGTTCTTATTTCTCATTTGATACAAAAAAATTCATGATGAAATAGATCGGATGAAAAATACGATATATCTCATAAGACAATGATTGATGGATGTGATCTTGAGATTTTCTCTTTCCGCCTATTGAGAAAGATTGTATACATGATGTATTAAAGAAAGAAAATGATTTATGGGAACGTCGTGTAGACAATATCATATATAAGCTCCATGTATCCCTCATAGAGATTTTTTTACAACTCATGAATGTCCCATGGACCAATCAAGTGGAGTAAATAATCCATAATTCATTGATGGTGTTGATGCAATACTTGTCAAGTATCATCCCGTAGAAGAAATGATCATGAATGAAATAATAAATGAATATCACATGATCATTGATGGGATTAATGAATAATATGATGAAATCAACATGATTATAAATCATTTCCATTCTAATCATGAGATATTAGATAAAGGAAAGCATACACAAATGAGTGAAGCTGGATTGGCCATTTGAAAACAAAGTACTAGTTTGGTCATTTTGTCCTCTCTAGGAGGAGAGATGTCTCCTTCTATTCATTTAATATCCATATTTCTCTTGTATCCCTAGATTTTCCAAAAAAATATAAAGGGTTCATAATTTTTGAGCCAGTGAATGGGTTCATTGAGAAACTGCATTTGGTGCACAGGTAACATGTTCAAAAATATGAAAAGTGCTTCAATGAAAGTGGGTTATCCCAGACCTATACCATAGGTGATTTTAGGATGAGTTTTTTCCTTTCACGTTTTTTGTTTGTTTCCCTTTTCTTGGTGTGTATGTGTGTGTTTAATAAATAAATCTTCATTGTATGTCTTTGTTGTGACTCTATATAAGCCCAATGGATAAGGCACTAGTCCACGTAGTGTCTTGAGATTATGGAGTTCTTATATTCATTTTTTTGGTCCTCAAAAAGTCGCTAAGAAAGAGATGACTATTTTCATGATGGATTTTTAGCATTAAAAATTCAAAAAAATTGTCATGACAACCTATCCCTCATTTGAAAATCCCTCTCTCAATTAATGTAAACATGTTCTTTAGCAAAATTTGTTACTTTTTACCCTCATATTGGTCGGGAGGAATGTGATAATGTTATTTTCGATTGGTTTCATTGTAAAGGGAGCTAGTTCAATTTGATTCATGAGGATATATAGATCCAACAAAAGATAAGTGCTTCCGAAGGCTCCATAAGGGCTATTTTTTTCCATTCTCGCACTGTTGAATACCCTTTAGGAATGTACAAGGAAATGTTAAAGACCCAAAAAGTTTTTGGTAGAGCCATGTAATCATCTCGAGATATTTTAGGAAATTTTTGGAAGAAAAATTAGGACTAGGAGCAAGTTATGTAATACCGGGCTATTTTTAGCATGGTATAAGGAAGTGAAATAGGTGAAAAAGATACTTGGCTTGTTCTGGATATATCAAGATCCTCAAAAGTAGTTGGTAAAAAATTATATAATTGGAAATATATGATTTTATACTTCATTTTTAAAGAGGTATCAATGGATTCTAAGGTGCGAGTTGTAGATATTGGCGCTCGCCACCGCAGACAAAGACCTTTGATCTTGGTGAAGATTCAACTGAGGATTCTAGGAGTTCAAATGAGATTTATAATCTGATTAAAATCCTAAAGTGGATCCAATGTAACCCTCTATATTTATCATAAGTTGAGTTAGAGAAAAGGTATATTTTTCTTCGATGGAAGTTTGACCTTCTGGAACCGCATGTGACCAGAATTTAAAAAGGTGTTAAATTTAAAAGTTAAGGTAGAATAAAATCATAAATATTACTGAATTATATTGATTTTGTTTTTCACTCAAAATTATATAATGTTTGCCGAGGAAAAACCAAGGGAATCTCTCGGGGCAAGAAATCACTCAAACATGTTATTTTTAGTAGTTCAATGGTGATAACAGGTTCTAAAAATGGAAATGTACAATTAGAGACCCCTTATGTCCCTTTTCACCTTCAAAAAATTCAAAAGTAAAATGGGTTACATAATAATGTGTTAGAAACATGAGGATTACAATTGTGTCACTTAAGTTGCAACTTAAGGTGTTAGAAAGTGATTTCAACTCACTTTAAGTTTTGGCCCCTTTGTCATGATGAGTTGGCCCTATGCTCACTTATGATGGGGTGATGTCCATTTGTCTATTTAATAAAGGTACATGGAGGAAAAAATAATTCTCCACCAAGGAGGAGGTATAATTTTTGTCACTTAAGTTACAAACTATGACCTCGTTAGGAAATTATTTTCAACTCACCTTCACATCAAATTTTGTCCCCTTATTCATGATGATCCTAACCTATGTGAATTGTTTTCACCCTTGATGACCCTTTGTCCCTTATTTAGGTACATGAGGGGTTATAAGATCCATATAGTAAGTTATAACCCCATCTTTGATGTCTCATATAACCTAAATTCAACAGGGGTGAGTGAAAATAAGGGTTAGCCGGGTTTATGAATGGGGTTAGTATAAAACTGAAAATTATCCATTTTCAAAATATTTTTATGTTTTAAACCCCTTAATTACTTATAATATGTTGTTATACTTCCAAAATTTTTAGAAACCTCCATTGATGAATGCACATTTTTGTTCATATCTCCCAAACCCTAGCTCTGTTTGCCTTGAAATTTTACCTCAAGTATCCTTTCCAAAACACCTTAGAGAAGAAAAAAACCATTTCCCATTTATTCTTTACATTTTTACAACATCCACATGACTATTTTAGAAAAAAATTCTTTTTCAGATCCTTGGAGTTCCTATGATAAAAAATATATAAAATTTTGAGCATGAGATCACAATAAAAACCTAATCTAAAAATATGATTCTAGCTCAATCGACACCGGAAGACCACTTTATATTTTTACTAATTATCGATTAGATTACTTACTAGTAATAGTAATTCTGAGAAAAATGTGAATTTGGATACCTAATTTCATTCCCCCATGTTCAAGACACACAAAAAAAAGGTAGATTGTTAAAACTAGACAAAATTGGGTAATTGCGATGAACATGATAAAAATAGTAAATTCGTGAAATGAGCTAAAATGATCACATATCATTCCTTTATGAATTTTATAATTATACTAGCACTCAAAGAATTATTTTCTTTTAATTCTCAAGTAAATTCCCACATTCCTTGAGGCGGTGAGCATAAAGTTCCTTAATGGGAAACTACCAATTTTATCTCGAGAAGAATTTTACTTCATCTCACACGGAGTACATGATCATAAGATGGAAGGAAGTTATTTTTGTCCCTTTCTCATTTCTTTACTCTAGTATTGAAATTATTTGGCTTCATTATTCATTCACTATCATTTCTCTTATGGGGAAAGAATCATGATCATGATTGTGTATGTAAAATGAACCAAATTATCCCCATGAGAATGATTTTTCATAAATATATTCCAGTGTCTTAAGAAGAAGAAGGATTTTATCAATGAGTGAGTTCATATTTCAATACTCTTGGTGGTATACCTATTAAGTTTTCATCAATCCTCTTTTCGGTGTGTCCAAACAATATTGTAGAGTTTCATCATTTCAAGAGTTTTCAAAGGGGGAAAATTTTTTAGAGGATATTCATTGGAGCTCTTTACCATTTCATCATAGTGGAGGGTAATCATAAATCAATATTTCATCTTCATCATCATCATAGCTGATCTCCATCAAGGAATGAGGCACCTTCATCCATGCTTTGGAGCATCATTTCTCTCATCTCTTCATTATTTCTCCTCTTCTCTCCCCTTTCTAATTCCTCATTGTATGTAATCATGAAATTTTTTCCTATTTACTTAAGTGAAAAGAAAATATTTGTAAAATTTAAAATAAATATCTCAAATTATAAAATAGATATTTAATTTCTCTTCTAATGGAAATTAAAAGTCACAAGTGATAGGACATAAATATTCATGTGGGGGTTAGATGAAGAGTTGTATTGTAAATTTATAAATTGATGTGACTTCCTCACTTCAAGGGGATGGATATTTTTACTTTCTATCTCCTTGTAGAAACTTAAAATTATCACCACTAATCCTCGTGTCCATGTTAGCTAGCACCCATTCATTATCACATCACTATCATATTATCTATTAAATACTTTGTCTTAAGTCTTATTTCTCCACCATCATATTTACTCCCCATAAATATCATTGTACAATTGTAAAATCCTATTCTACTCCTCTTAAAACAACCCAACTTACAAACCAAAATCAAATAAAACAAGACAAGATCACCAACTTCTCAACCAATTAAAAACATTCCTAACCCGCATAACCTATTTCCAATATATATACATAAAAAAAAACCAAAAGCTTGATTTGGGAAGTTGTTACAAACTTTTTCCCATGTTTCCCATATCGCCAAAGTGATTCTAACCAATCACCGATGATTCTAATTCACTAACACAAACTTATATAAACATGTCACAGTCCTACATTTCAAGTAAAGAGCTCCTCACATTATAGTATTTTACCCCTTATATGTAATTTTTACAATCATATTTGGTTTCTTCATCCACTACCTCTACATCTTTTCATCCCAATTAATTTCAAAATATCCCCTACATAGTATCTATTCCTTATTAATCTTATCATCCTATCACATCCCACTCAACTTCACTTATCTCTGACATTTTTCCAAAACCATCTAGACCATTGTTTTTCCCCTATGTAACTTGTACCTTTGAGCCAATTAGGAAACCCTATAACAACCCCATCCAACAACCCTACGACTATCCTTTACATCCAGAATACTTCCAAACTATCACTCCTCAGCCCATGTCCATTGTATCCCATCAATCAATACTTTCCACATCCCCTCCTTCATCACAAAATTATCAAAATATTAACATCCCCCATCTTTTATCTAATCAACCTATCTTGAATTTAATACCTCCCTCTCTACCTTAGACATCTAAAACCCATACGTCCATCCCTACTTATTCCAAATAAACCCCTTTCATCCAACAACAAAAAATATTGATCATTTTCCCACATCTCCCACATCCCTTTATCACAACCTACTCTACAAAAAGTATCCTCTCAAGATATCCCTTATCAACCTCCACATCAATCCCATCCACAAAAAAGCCATCATACTCCTCATTATTATCAAGCAAATCAACCACATGTTCATCCGCACTCATATGTTAATCACTCCACATCTAATCCTACAAATTACAATGTGCAAGCTCTATTAAACAGATTACATAATTTGCAAGCTATTACCAAGGGACCCAAACATGTCCTCACCTATGATTAGGTTTGTAATGAACACATCCATCCATCAATACCATATAATACCTATCCTCTACATTGGGAATTTCTTTAATTTATCATGTTCCACAAAGCTGATAAATATCCCCAACAACACATATATACAATAAACATTTTTTTATCTCATCATCCACAATCAATATATCCTACTTAGAACTTGTCATATGTCACTAGTAGTACCTACCTTAGATTGGTACAACTCCCTCCCTTGACACTCTTTATTCTCTTTCATGCATCTAGTCATCTTATTTCTCGATCACTTCACTATAAATGTTACTCAAAAAATCACCATCTCTAATATTTCTACCATCAAAAAATCTGAAAATGAATCCCTTGTCGACTTTGTCACTAGGTGGAAAAGCATTATCAATCAATTGACCTTTTCATTACCTCAATCATAACTGATTGAGTTATTTTCTCGATCATGTTCCCATCACATCTCATCTATCCTTCGATCCACACATTCCAAAATTTTGACGAAGCCTTCACCATGGCCAGAAAATTAGAAATCCAAGCCCTTGAAGAAGGTCATCTCAATCCTCAATCTACACATGTCCCATCTAATTCTCTTAGGTCTTCCTATAAACCTGATGAAACTACCACATATGATTCCATTACTTATCTTCCCGACCCAACACCCTTGATAAATTCAGTCCATATAGATATTGCACATCCTTGAGTCACATCATCAACACTATTACATATGATCTTCCCCATGAGGAGACCCATTCATCACCAATTCTTCCTCTTGAAAACTTAGAATCCCTTAATCCTCTTTTTGATGATCCTCACACATCGATATCACATATGCCTGATTTCCAATAATTCATTACCTAATTACAACCCTTAGACTATACCTTGGAGACCATTACTAAGGAGGTATTCATAATCAAATATATTGACATCCAACCACTTTTTAAACTAATCAAAGAATTGGGTAGCTCACATAAATATAACCCACCTCAATCATGTCTCCAAAAACATCTTCTTTATTTGAATCAGACTCAATCCTATCCTCAACTCTTCATTTTTCATCTAGTTTTGAACTCTGTCCCGGATCAAACACTATACAATCAAATACCATTACATCTATGACCTCACCGTCATCATCTGACATGAGACCCTCTCCTCTATCTAAAGAAAATGTTATAAAATTGAAACCTATCACATCCATGACCTCATCCTCATCATCTATTATAAAACCCCTCCTTTACCTAAAATCAACATTACAAAATCAAAACACACATCATCTAAGGTCTCAACCTTACCATCCATTTTGGGACCCCATCTATCAAATCTATGGTCACACCCTCACCATCAATTTTGGGACCCCATCCTTTATCTCAATATCATGCCACATAACCATACCCTATCTCATCCATTTTGGGACCTCATCCATACTCTAATTAAATCACTCCCACACCATCCCATCTCTCTTATCAACCTCACAATGTCCTTATAATGTTTCAACACCATATGATATCCACACATCCACCCCCATCCAAAATAATATGTGTCCTACTATGCATTCTTGTAAATCAACATAAAAATTAATTAATCCAAACCCTCTGAAGGGGACTCACATTGACATCCTCAAAAAGGCTTATACATGATTCCCTTATTACATTACCACCTATAAAAATTTCTAATCAACATACTTAAAAACCTTCCTAGTATGATCAAAAAAAAATGTGTCCTACAATAGAATCCCAAGTCATAACACATAGATTGTATGTTAGGTTGTGGAGCTGAATTGCTTCACGTATAGTCTATTTTACACCTTTCTCGGTTTACATAGTAACCAACACTAGTTAGGTAACCATCACCAAATCAGGTAACCATCATCGATCAAGTAACCATCACTTTGGTCGGGGTAATCGTCACCGGTTACCTGTGCGTGAAATTTTATATTTAACTCATAGGAATTTAATCTAGATTTTGTTTTAAAGATGATTTAAAGGATGTAATTTCATGGATATTGTGCCCTAATTTTTTATATGCTTATTAAATCATGAAATCTAGGGTTAGAAGGTGAATTATGAGAAGGATTGAATTAGATCTTTGATTATCCTAGATTGAGAGGATGAAAAAGAAGAGAATGAAAGAAAAAGTTACATGAAGACATAGCTTCCATGGAGAGGAGCTGGATAGAAGGAAATAACAGGTACATCTCAATGATGAGAAGAGGTTAACATATTCTACTATATTTCCTTTATATAGTTATCATCTCATTCTAATGGCTTGCATAGTATGCAAAGCACATAGATTTTCTTCATGTAGATCCACATGTTGGTGAGATATTATATTATAGATCCATGAGATCATATTGTATTATTGATCTATGTAGATCTAGATAGTGTAGAGGAGGTTGTCTTCATGTTTGCAGAGGTTATGTAGTGATGGAGAGACAGACTTACTTCTTGGTGCATAGTTATAGTTGCACCTATGGTAGACCCATGTGATAGGTCTTGTTTGTAGATCCATAGAGAACTTGGTAGCATTTCAGAGATGTAATAGTTATGGGTTATGTGATATCTGTTGGTGGTGTTTGAAGGCATAGTTGTAGTACACTCATGGAGATCCATTCGAGATCTAGAAGAGGAGATAATCTTGGAGATATGCATTGTACTCTTGCATTGAAGAGTTAATTTGTACTCTTGCTATATTATATATGAGATCTCTATCTTTGGTGGACGTACCCCACATTGGGTGAACCATGGTACATGTTGTGTTATGTTTGTGTACTTTGTTTTTATATGGATTATTCTAGTTTATACTTCCACTGCTGTAGATTTTGGGGAATTTTTTAGATCCTGTGTGCATGATTTTGTTTGTTATTAAATCATAGAACTATTCTACAGTCCCTAATTCCCAACATTATAAAGTTCTTAAATCCATAATCCAAATAATATTCCATGTCGATGATCTTCTCCTAGAAGAGTACCATCCTAATCCATCATCGATATCATCTGCACCTCCACCCCGATTTTTGCAAGACAAGGTGGACATTCTCAATCTCATATTATCAAACCTTTTTCGACATCTTGTCAACACATTTCATTGATGGTCTCCCGGTCTCAACAACATCTAAACATAATTTATTGATGGTGTCCTCATCAACATCTACAGACCAAGGAGTCACCCTTGATAATATCTTGACAAACCCTTCTCATGCATCTTTGCATCACTTTGCATTAGAGGTCCCTTGTTTAAAATCAGTATAGTCCACTCACCTATACGAACCCAAAATTTTCATACACAAAGAAATGGTAAAATAAAATCTTCATCATCTACCCCTCCTCACCAATTATCCTCTCATATCCCATCCAAATTTTCATCATCTCCTTTGTCAAGGGCTCTTTTATTTACCATTTACATAATAAATCAAGATCAAAAATTCCATCATCATAATCTTAAAGTTGGCATTCCTTTCAGTGCATGTCATCTCTATCCATAGTGTCATGCTAGGGGAATCCTCTCTACTAAAACTTCAAAAGTATTACCTTACACACATCCCAATAGTGCATATTCACCTAGCTTATCTTATCAATATAATCAAAATGTCACTAATATAGAAAATATTAAACATGGAATTTTTTTCTCTTAACTCGGATAGGTATATATAGCATGGGTCAACCTCTGAATGCCTTGCACTTGCGACCTTTATATTATTAACACATCAACTATCATGACAGTAGTCACATCAAATATCTTATTCCACCATCAACCAATGATATTATCATCATAATGATTTGAAAAAATGTGGGATTCCGTCACTATCCTCAAATCCTTAAAGATGAGCACCACAACTTTGTTCATCACATCTTTCACATGAATAAGTTCCTCCTTAGTAGGAACCACCGTAATCATTCCTTCCATCTACCTTCTACCAACTAAATACATGTCATAGGGAAAACATGTGTGGTGTGCATACACATTCCTTCCCCTCCTCAAAACAGTCTGTTAGGGTTTTTCACTCGCTTGGACAATAAAAATACCTATGGATGCTTCCTATAAAAATTCAAAAAAATATAATGGACTGATCCCTCAAATGACAACTATTCAAATATAAAAATCATTTTATCAAATAGAAAATTAGATTTATCCATTGAAGGATGGCTACCCGTAAAAATAATAGATCTATCCCTTAAGGGATGTTTATCTATAAAAATCAAAATTTTAATTCAAATGTCAAAATTGTAGACCACTCCTTCAAAGGATAGATACCCATGTAAAATGGATTCCCGCATCTATTAGCTTTCAAATTCAAATATCAAATGAATCCTAGGAATGGTTCTCACATTGATAAACTTTCCCATCAAAGCAAACTTTCCACATCGATCGGTTTGCATCAAAAAAAGAATGTATAGCTAAGACATCTCTGTATGAAACTATCAAAAGGAGAACCTACTCTCCCACATAACCTACGCATGTTAAAACCCTTCTCATGTTCTAGGAAGATACATTTCACTTCCATATATATCCAAGATCCTACATGTACCTACCCATTACTAGTCATCTATTAACATTTTTGTAAAGGCCAAAAGTGCAAGTGTGTTCACTCTGTTGTTTCCCATCACATATGTATCCAATCTAGTATAAAGTAATCATTTCACATTTTATTCTTAACCATGATTTTGACAAACATTAAAATCAATATCGAATAACACACATACCTAAAACATAACTTTAATGGTTGTCAACCATGCCACATCCACATCTATCAATATATCTATCATCATATATACCTCTTTCAATACCCACACAATCCTCGCACACATTGGCATTCCATCGTTGCATACCTAAAACATAACTTTAATAGTTTTCAACCATGCCACATATAAATTTGTTAATATATATATATATATATATATATATATATATATATCATCATATCGACCTCTATCAATACCCACACAATTGTCAACACATCTTGGCATTCCATCATTACATCAAAAACATCACATTTACTCAGTAAAAAAAAAAAAAAATAACTGGATGCCTCCTCAAGTGTTACACCTTTGATCACCGTCATGAATCCCATCTAGGACACATAATCCCACCTTGTGGTGACATCAATTTTTTGTCTTTTAACCTCATAAAATCGTCATTTTATCATATTTTCAGTATTAAGTCATACATCTATAGGAAACGAACACTTTTAGTTCCCCTATCACTTGAATTCCTAGCCTTATAAGCCCACCTTTATGGAAATATCAATTTCTGGTCCTTTGACCTCATCAAATCATCATTTCATCCCTCCATCATGATTAATTCATATGCCTATAGGAAACAAACCCTTCGGTTCCCCTATCACTTCAATTCTTGGCCGTGTAAGCCTACCTTTGTGGAAACATCATTTTTGGTGCCTTGACCTCATCAAACTATCATCATTTGCATCATTAATTCATGTCTATATGGCATGAACCCTTTGGTTCCCCTATCACTTGAATTCTTGGTCTCGTAAGCCTACCTTTATGGAAACATAAATCTTCAGTCCTTTGATCTCGTCAATATATCATTTTTATTTCCCCTTTCTATCATTAAATTACATGTCTATCATACATAAGCCCCTTGGTTCTCATATCACTTGATTTTCTAATGGCATCTATCTTGTTTCTATACCTCATCTTGGGGCATCATTTTTTCATCTCTTATCCTTCATATTTTAATATTTCATCCATATATCTCTTTCAAACTCTTGATTAATTATCTTTTAATTCATTAATCCCTAGTTTGAGGGGGAGCACCTCAACATATAATTCTACATATTTCACATCCTAATCTATCACATCTCATTTTTGTCTCATGGCTTATCAAAAACCACTCAATAAAAAGGGGAAAATGTAGACACCTAAAATTAGCACCACTAATCCATGTGTCTACGTCTTCTAGTACCCCTTAATTATCACATCACTATCATATTACCTATTAAATCCTCTGTCCTAGGTATTGTTTCCCCATCATATTTATTCCCTATAAATAGCATTCTATAGCTATAAAATCCTATTCTAATCCTCTTAAAACAACCCAAAACCATGTACAAACCAAAATTAGATTAAAAAAAGACAAGATCACTAACTTCTGAACCATTTAACAACATTCCTAAATCACATAACCTTTTTATAACATATATCCTTTAACAAAATAAACCAAAAGCTTGATTTGGGAAGTCATTTATAACGTTTTTCTCATGTTTCTTGAATCATGGGAGATTCTAACCAATTTTCGACTATTCTCCTTCATTAACATAAAATTATATAAATGTGTCTTAGGCCGAATTTAGGGTTATCTTCTCTCATCATGACATACTAGCTAGATATTCCTCTCAAGTCGTAACATTCCTATATCTTAATCCTATCACAAAACTAGATTTGATAACAAAGAGTAACGATAACATCAAATATCCTTTCTATTGTCTTCAAAGGTCATTCAAGCATGCAAAAATCAAATCTAATGATTTTCCAAAGATCTCAATCTTCTTCTCTCTAGTAATATCATCCTCTCATCTTTATTAATTATCTAGAACAAGGTAAGTGCCTTCCCTTTTACATCATTTTCCCGTTTATTCATCATTCAATAGATCCAATCAATTTTATCCCATCTATTATCAACCTATACAATTTCATAGCTATATTTGGAAATTTACAAGAATCACTGATGATTCCCATAATCACTAATGATTCACCAAAATCGCTAACGATTCACCGAATCATTTCGATTCACCAAAATCATTGTCGATTCATGTCAAACAAGTATTTTGATGCATAATATTATTATTTAGACATCTAGATCACATAATTTACAACTATAATTCCCCAAAGAGTCTTTCCAATCATATCAAGCTCCTTTGATCCATCTTTAGCACTTTATCAATTATCTAAATCAAATCTATCATTTTTCTCACCTTTGTGAATGCATATATATCTACATCACTTATACTTTGAGCCATTTTGTGATCCCTAGACTCCCTTTAGATCAGGTATCACCATCATACCATCATATATTTTTGGACCATGTCATTCCCTTTTCCTTTGCATTGTTGGTTATATCATTTGTTTTATCAATTTATCTTATCATTATCATATTGATTTCTTGAACATGGATTGACATCCTTGCAAGGAATTCCATTGAATTTCGGGATTGGCCTTTGCCAGAAATCCACCATATATCTATATAATCCCATCTTCTTCTTATTTTTTGTGATCTACAGGTTCCTCTGTCGGTGAAATAAGGAAGGAGATTTCATCCATCAACTACAACATCCATCTCCATGGGTATCGGTAAACCCTACCATCTTCTGAGGTCATTTTTGTTTGTATTGTTTCACTTCATTAATTTATTTAGAAAGGTAAAAACATCTTTGAACACTCCCATTTTCCCTATATAGACAAATTAACTAATTTCTTCCATTTTCTAGTCTAATGCATTCTTCTCCTTCTCAACAACACTCCATGAGCATTGTCATCATGTGAAACATAATGCAATGAGACTTTTTCCTTCTTATGTATTGTTCCTAATTCTATGCTAATAGTTTCTTCTAATTTATGTATATGAAAACATTTTATTTTTACAAATAAACTTTGTGTGTTATTTATTGTGTAAAATCGTCTCATTATTCTCTTTGCACCTCTCTCTCAAGTCATTTCCTCCTTGTAGTATCCACAAGAATTTTTCCACGGGTGAAAGTAAGTACCCATGTGTGATCGCTGATCGAAAGACCACCCCGCTTATTATAATAGTGTAGATAATTTTTGCATTCAATAAATGGATTTTCCTCATTCAAGCAGAGGTACTTAGTCCCATTACTAGTGAGAGATGCCTAATTTTTCCATGTGAAAAATTATTTCGTTAACATCTTTATACATGTATTGAAACTCTTGATTTCCTTCTAAATGAATTACCAACATCTCTACATGTCATGTTTCCAAGGAAAATATCTTTCTTAGTTGATGATTATCTTTACCCTTCCATGTTGAGCATGTCACATATTACCATGTCATGGTGCAACCAAGTTTTTGTTCACATGAACCGATAAAATATTAAGGTTTTATATGCCTTATTTAGTGTGAATATATGTTTAGGTATGATTAATTATTTGATGTCTTTATATTATTTTATTAGTATATATTTAACATTTATTACACACTTTGATTTTTTTGATTCAAGTGTATTGATTCCTCATATACGCTTTTGAGTTGGTGTTTTATTTTATGTTTTTTTAGCATGTCAATTTTAGGCTATTAGGCAAATGTTATAAGTTGTTTCAGTTTTTAATATGGTATATATTTTATTATATATAGACTATTTTCAATAGGGCATGTATTAAATCTATTGTATTTTATACGACCAATTAAAAAATTCTATGTCAAAACTTTTCTATAATTTTATAAGTGTCAAGTCAAGTTAATCAAAATTCATTATCATATTGTAATTTTTAATTTGTGTCACATGGTTATTCAAACCGTATTGTTTTTTGATTCAAATGTTTTTTGAAACAAATTACCTCATGGACATATTTTTTCATTGAAATTGATGCATTTGGTAAAAACATTCACATTGTAGGGGGAAATAAACATGATGTGAAAACAAATGGGCATAATGATCACATTATACTAAGGTAGAAACATCATATTTGAGGTTGTAGGAAATATATGATTTAGGGAAATCAATTCTTCTCATCACCAACAATGATTGGGCCGCATTCTCTAGTGGTAACATCATGATTTTAGTTTTTTTCTGTTATTGGTGTGTGTAGAAATAGAAAAAGTTATTAATTCCCTCCTAAATTTTAAAATGAGGAGAATTTTCATTGTGGATGATGACAATATTTTTATAGGAGGGAAGTTTATTACGTGATCCTATGACTTTTGAGATTCTCTCACTATCATACTTCTTCATTGATTGAATGGTGAAAGTGAATTCACTAGAAGTGAAAGTAGGAACTATTGAGTTATTATATGTAGGTGCATTAGTGGAAGTTTGATCATATGGTGATAGATTCAATGTGGTGAAGTGGGTGATCATATATAACAAGATCCAAAAAGTAATATTAAGACAAAAATATGTAAACCTAAAAGTATGTTATGACATACGATTATGTTTTCAGTGCTCTTTCCCCAAGTTCACACTAAGGTGGGGGAATGTTAATAATAATCCATGTATTAGTGTTCACTATTATTTTTATAATTATGTACTATTTAATTTATATTTGTTTGAGTGAGATAACAAGTTTATTAACAACTCATTATGTTTTTGTTTGAGGCATATATGGTGGTTTTGATAGCACTTTTTGTATTATAGTGTTTTGGAGAATGTTATTAAAATAAAATTCCTTATTTATATGGGACCAAATCTTATATATATGTATTTCATAAAATGAATAGAAGAACATGAATTTTATTGTGTATTTAATGAATAATTGTTTTTTTCAATCTTGCCATTTTAAACCAAATTATACAAGTACAATAAAATTTTATAATCTAATCCATTAAACATATGGATGATATAAGTAAATTAAGGAAAAAAATTCAATGATTACATTTCATAAAAAAATTAAGATAATTTTAAAAATATTTCATGTAGAATTTTTAGAGCATTGAAAATATATCTAATCAAACTGATAATGAATCTATATTCACTATACAAGTCAAATCAATTCATAATAATAAGGATAATCTTAGAGTTGAATATTTTAACATTAAATATGTTCATGATTACAACATTCACATGAGAAATTATATAGTAATATATCTTGACATAATGTATAAATGTTGATGATTTTTTTAGGATTTATCTCGAGAAAACTAACAATTGAAATTAATGAGAGTGGCCTAATGTAGGTGTTGGTTCTAAAATTTATTAATCTGTTAAAATAGGTGAAGAGAATGGTATAAGTAGTTGTAATTCTATACTTCACCGCTTAGGGGTAGATTGAAGGAAATAAATGATAAGGTGGTTAACCTCTCACTATTTGGGCTCTATGAAACCTAGAGAGACACCCCATTCACGGGTCTATAAATTGACCCATTAAATAACTAATAAATGATAATTTTTCAGATGAAAACATTAATCAATGTATTAGATGGTTCGACTGATTAAGTCCAAAGTTGTAGAATAATGCATCTTATCCTTACTGAATTATGTAGACTAATTATTAAGGTATTTTTCTAACTACTTTGACAAGATACATGGTGATGTGTTACGTTGATAAATTAATGATAAATTCCAATGCAAGGTCTCATAATGAGGAATTGAACATGGTCTAATCCATCATGAAGATCAGTATAAGGGAAGTTAATGAAGTCTCGAAAACAAGGAATTCAATTCGTAAATATTTTATTAGATGTAGGCGATTTCCAAACTATTCTCATATATAGACGCCTAGAGTCTATGGTGTGTGTTAGGAACATTATCTATAAAGGAAATTTCTTTACTGAGTTGAATACATGTGTGTACATAGGAATGTGTATATTTTAATAGGATAGAGGAGCACAAGTAGCAATTACAATTATTTCCAATGTATGTTGTAAGAAAATCCTTTTTGATCAATAAAAATCATGTTGTTCTAAGAAAAACCATGTCATCGAACCAATCTAAGGGAGAGAAAGGGCCCACTCAACTGAGGAATTATCTATTGTTGTTTTTACATTTATGTTCTTATTACATTCTTGGATTCTTTAGTGTGCTTAAAATAATAATTTTTAGAACTTTTGATATTCCAATTGAAATAACATTAATTTTTTAGCATTTCTTTGTTTCTAAGAAATTTCATTCTCTAAATTATTTCCCTTCTATATGTATTCAATTTCAACATGTTTTGTTTCGAGAGAAATTTAATTCTTTAAATTATTTCCTTTTTGTTAGTTGGCTTCATTAGAATAAATGTTATTTTTATTTCAATATATTTACCTTCGTAGTCTTAGAAGTTGATTTATTATTAGAATCTATTTTAGTGATAGTAAAAGACTAAAAAAATTGGTCAATCCCATTTAAAACCAAAACCACTACCACTAGTTACATATCCATTGTATTCATTATATAATACCTTAGAAACATCGTTGGTTAAAATGACGTCAACTACGTAATGGTTGATTAAATGATTAAACATCATAGTAACCCATCATTGTTAGCACCATTGTCATTTACAATTTTGTAAAATTGAATTAAAAATGTGCAACTAGTAGTGATCTCATCCTTTTCCAAAGATAAAATTACTTTACAGACTCATGAGATTTAAGGTAAGATACGTACCTAGTAACTATCATGTATTAACATCGGTGAGGATAACAAAAAATATTTTGATAATAATACTCAAGAAATTGAAATTAAACTTGAATCTATTTTACCTTTGGAGGAGCTAGCTCCCTATGATACTCTGAGTTACACATTCTCTTCACAAACATAGGTGAATGAGTGGAAGATCCTCTACTGTAATAATATTCCCATGGGATGAATCTTTACTTATCCTATCCTCCTAAATAATAAGGAAGAAGCCCCTATCAAGAAATTTTCTCCATTTATACTACCTACTTTAAAGGAATGTCAAAAAAAGACCTAAAATAGTTTTTTTTTTTTGAGTTCAAAGTCTTATGTCAGACATATGAGTACAAAATAAACAACCAGAAACCAGAAATATTTCCCTCCACTCTCAAGTACTATACCATGAGATGGTTTATGGGATTGGATCCTAACTCCATTCATTCCTAGGAAGAAATGGAAACCTATTTTTAGACAAATACCAAGATTACTATAGAGGAATTGATAGGAAAAACTAATTCTTCCAAAAATATAGAAAGAAAATGAGAACTTGGAATATTTCTTAGAAAATTTCCTTTTTGTCCATAAAAGGAGTGGATATCATTTAAATAAAGAATTAAGAAAACTTGTCTTTCTCAAAGGACTTGATGAAGAAGCTATGGAATATTTCAGCCTAATGATAATAGAAGTTTTGAATAAACTTACCCTCCATCAGATTGTTGAGTTATGCAGAAGTTATTCTAGAACAAGGGGAAGTATTAGGAAAAATAGAACTTTGAAAAATAATTTTGACACTTCGTAGCTCATGGAATAACTTTCCAACATTAAAACATACATCTTAACACAATTGAATTCTACTTTTTATGGGTTACAAGCCAAAATAAAGGCCACCACTATACCACTAATTATATATTGTCCTAGGTGTAGGAAAATGCATGCATTAAAGGTATTACCTTTAGACCACATAGAGATGTTCCTTATTTGTGATGTCAATGAGCATGATACTAATAATTGTACATTTCTTACTTTTCTAAAATAAAAATTTAACAAATTTACTCGAATAAATAAGATAATTAAATTGCATCTAGAAATAGACCAATCAACATGGATTTCCTCCAATACCAAATCCAAATCCTTTGTTAATGAAATAGGCCAATCAGACTCCTCCATCAACTTGGGGAAATCCTTGTTGGACACTACAAAATTGGATGATTTTTCAAATCAACAACCATGGATGCCTCAATTTAATCGAAGAACTAGATGCCACCAATCAATCCATAGGCATGATGGAATAAATAATGGTCTCGGTAGAAAAACTCCAATAAACCATGAAAATATTATCCACATCAGATTTTATGCCACCACCTAAATCACACTTACAAGGACTAAAAATAACTCGACCCAAATACCATCTTATCCTGTTCCAAATCTAAAAAATCAGTAGACATATTCATTTAATGAAGCTAGACAGGAAGGTTCAATAAAGAGACCAAGATGAATTTAGAAGCAATGAAGACTCATAAGAGATATTTTTGGAAAAAATAAGAATGGACTGATGTAAGCTCAAGAGGGGATTTTGGAGGCATTTCTATCTTTTGGTACACAACACTAATCTTGGGTAAGTTGGTTTTCACCTCTACATCTCACTTTATTGTTTCTTTCCACATGCATGATAGTTCTAGTAGTTTGATCCTCTCGGTTTTTATGCCCATAATACTTTTTATGGAAGAAGACTACTCTAAAAGGATATCAAAACTTTTCAAGCTAATTGTAATAATTGACATTGGATGGTCTTGGGGGACTTTAGCACTCCAATTTCTACTTTTGAAATGAAAGGTGGTTATTCTATTCATAATCCGGGGATGGATGACCTAGTGGATTTCATTTCTCACTCTAATCTCTTGGATCTAGAGCTTCATGCAAATCCCTTTACTTGGTCTAATAATAGATTTGGATATTATTTCATTCAAGTCTGATTTAATGAGGCCATTATTTCTACTAACTGGATTTTATCAAATGGTTCTCACCTCTCCTCTCTCCCCATAATAGGCTTGGATCATAATCTTATTGTACTTGAAAATGCTAAATGCTGATAAGCCCACTCATTTCTTGTTTAAGGCTAAGAAAATATGGTTTGACCATCTAGACATTAAGGAAAAATCAAGGTTTGGTGGATCTTAGAAGTGGAAGGTACAACAAAATTAAGATTCATCTAAAAGCTTTAAAATGTAATAAAGAAATTTAAGACCTGGAATAAGACTGTTTTGGTAACATCTTCACTAAAAAAAGGTTAGAGAAGATCTTGAAGCTTTGGAAAAAGAGTCTCAATGGTTGGTATGTCCCAAGAAGATAGTATTTGTGAAAAATCCTTTTATCTGACTTCCATAACCTCTGTTCTCAAGAAGAAAATTTTTAGAGGCATAAATCTAGAGCTTTCCGGTTCAAAGATTATGACAAAAATATCAATTTTTTCCACATGACAACTCTCAAACATAGGGCTCATAATAGGATATCATAATTCTCCCTTCCTGATGGTTTTTTATTTTAGAAAAAAAATATATTAAGGAAGAAACTCTAAGTTTTTATAAGAACCTATTGAATGATAACTCCTCTTTTTCCTTGGAGGCAACAAAGACTTTGTTGGACTCTATTCCTCAAGGCCTTTTGCCTTTTGGCTCCAGAATATTTCAAAATTCTTAGAAAACCCGATACATTACAGAATTGCAAAAGGTCATGTTTTCCATGGAAGGAGACAAATCCTCAATCCTAGATGGATTATTTGAAAATTTTTACCAAAAATTTTGGGATATCTCTATTGAAGATATTATTAAAAATGCTAATGAATTCTATAAGACAAGGAGAATTTTTAAAGAAATTAATAACACTTTCATTATTTTATCTCCTAAGAAACTAGGGGCTAAAGATTTCAATCATTTCAGACCTATTAGTCTCACCAATTTCCTTTATAAAATCTTCACTAAGATTATAACAAGTAGAATCCAATCATTTCTCCCTCACCTTATTTCCAACTAGTAAGGGGGTTTTGTGAAGGGAAGACTTATATAGGATGGTGTTGTGATGGTTCATAAAACCATCCATTATATGGAGAAAAGTAAAAAAGAAGGCATGGTCTTGAAGTTGGATATGAATAAAGCCTTCGATAGAGTTTCTTGGTTTTTCCTTGATAAAGTCATGGAATTTTTTGATTTGATGCTCATTTTAGAAAGATCATTAGTGTATGTATTTCAACTCCCATTCTCTGTGATTTTCAATGGCACCTCGGTGGGATTCTTTTCCGAGTAATAGAGGTATTTAGTAGGGAGATCCCATCTCTTCCATCCTCTTCATCATCATGGCAGAAAATCTCAACCATACCATTACTAGAGTTGTTTCTTTGGGTTACCTCAATGGATTCCAACCCACATCTCTAGAGTTTGTTGTTTCTCATCAGAAATTTGTAGAAGATACCAACCTTCTACTTATGGACTCTCTAATGGAAGAAAAAATGATGAAAAATATTCTCAAAAATTATGAGGTGGCTTCCAGAAAGTAGATTAATTTTGAAAAAAATATCTCTCTTTTTTCAATACTCCTCTAGGAAGAAAAAGAAAATTGCTCAGATATTGGGTTGTGAAATTAAATCTCTTCCCACCACTTATCTTGGCCTTCCTCTAGGCACTAACAAAGTCTATTTGAGTGTTTGGAATTATTTTCTTGACAGGTTTCAAAGAAATGTGGCTAGCTAGAAGGGATCCATCCTCTCTAGTGCAAGAAAAGCCTTCTAAGTAAGAACATGCTTCAGAACATTCCTATCTACATTATGTCTTTGTTCTTTATTCTTGCTTATGTAGTGGATAGGATTGAGAGAATTCAAAAGTTTTGTTTTAGACAGGGAGGAAGAAGAAAATAGATTCCACCTTGTGGCTTGGGATAAAGCTTGCACCAAACAAGTGTGGGTGGATTAGGGATCAAGAATATCAAAATAATGAATGTTTCTCTTGTCTCCAAAATGAGTTAGAGGATGCTCAAGGAGGACAACCCATAGAATGATCTTATCAAAGCCAAATATTTGGATCAAGGTGTTAGTGTAAATTCTGAACTTGCATCTTTTTGCCCTAATTTTCCATGTCCAATTTTGCTCAGAAGTGGTTTTATTTTTCGGTCTTCTGGTCTACGATTCAGTTTTTCCAGTTGAATGCTTTCAAAATGCTCATAATGTTGTTGTTTTTCCCTCATCTGAAACAAATTTCCAAGTTTCCCCCTTTTTATGCCCTAATTTCTTCATTCTTTATGGGTTGTGTCATGTTTCCTTTGTCAAATCGTGAAAAAACTTGAAATATTTCAAATCCCATTTTTATGCAAGTGTTTCCCCAATCCCAGGCTCAAAAGCATTGTCAAAAATGATTCAATTGATTTAAAATTGTAAAAATATGCCTTACTTGTCAAAAAATTTGATTTCTAGGGCATCTGGTGAATTTTTGACATTTTGACGGTCATACGAGCGTATTCTACCCATCAAATTCATCATCACAATATTATTTCAACGTGGGCTCCTATTGGCTTGGGGTGATCGGGAATTATTTATAACTTGTTTTTTTTTTTTTTTTTGGCTAAGGAAAATTTGGTCCGTGGCTCTGCCTTTTATAAAGGGTGCCTACGTGGCACATGTTGATTGGTCGAGGAGTGGCAGATTTACCTTAAGAATTTTGGCTTTCATTTTGGCAAAATTCTCAAAGTCAATTCTAGGCCCGAAATCCCATAGCAAATGGGAAGAGGACACGTGGCAAGGAGGGCATGTAGGTAGTGGAGGCATTTGGAAAAATTTGATGTTTTTGGGCTCAAGGTGTCAAGGGAAAGTTTTGACCCGAAGGCCCGTGTCCAGTCAAAAGTGGACACATGTCCAGAGAAATCAATATGAGGGTAGAGATTTTTTTACATTTGAAGTTTTTTAACTTCAAAATTTTAAAGTTAAAATTTGAACTAAGGCTCCGCAATGAATCATGAAGCAACACGTGTCTAAGAAGGAAGATGGGTCGGTAGGTTTTGTGATGATTTTGAAATTTTAGCTTCAAATGGTAAAAAATCAAGGTTTGGCCTAAAGGCCCGCATCGAATAAGGAGAGGACATGTGTCCACATTTGCAAAAGGTGGAGGGAGGGGCCAAGGAGAATTTTTTAACTTTTGACCTCTATTCTCTGAAAGGTGAAAATGAAAAATTGGCTCTATGGCCTATCGGATGAAGACACATGGCACATTTTACAATGTCAAAGGGTGGCGCGGGTTAGCATTGAATTTTTGAATGTTTAAAAGGGTCAGAAGGAAACAATTGAGTATGGAAACATGACAAAGAGGAAAACCGGAGTGCGGGCCCATGGGGAAAAATGTAAAATTTTCCAAAATCTAAAAAATGGAAAACTTCATAAAATTGGCCCACGGTTTTTAGTGGCACCCATAGGTGGACACGTGGGTGGTGCAGGGGAGAAGCGAGAGAATTTTTGCAAAATTTTCCAAAATTAAAAAAGGGTCACAAATGCATTTCTAAAGGATGGGAGTTTGATCCAATCACATTTTGACACGTTTCCTGCCCCATTCAAAGGTCAAAAGGTGTCTCTAGCTTATATTTTAAAATGACATTGTCCGCATGGAGGGTGTTATTAAAAGTTGATCAAGATCGACGAATACTATGCATTTGTTCATTTTGACCGCCATAGGAGCTCCAAAAATATTGGATTCATCATTTCCTCATCAAATTACATTGAATCTTATATGATTTTGGGTTGCCTTGGCCTTCTGAGAACATTGGTGATATTTTTATGACCTAATTTGGTGATCTGTGGTATTTTTTTATACATTTTTGCTCAGGTCCGATGTAAAAAACGTGAAAAATTAAAATAAAAAAGTTACAGAGGTGAAATGATGAGGAGAAAAGGTAAAAAATGATAAGTAAAACATGCTGGAATGCCTGAATGATAAAAAATGTGACCCTGGGATGGATAAGGATCCAAATTTGTGTAATATTTTAAATTTTTTTGCATCCCTGGCAATATGTGACTGTTTTCAAGTTTCATGTCATTTTCATGAAAGGATAAGGGTTTTTGTAACAAATTTGATCCCTTAAGCATATTCTTTTCTTGGGAAGGAATACTCCATGATGGCATGAGTTATATCATGCATTTTGGGAGAAATTTTTGAAGGGAGAGAGAAAAAGACGTAGAAATGTTTCAAGCAAAAATAGGAAGAAACCCATTTTATCTGAGAAAACCAAATGAGAGCCATTTTCAATTCCATATTGCATCAATTTTCATCATGTTGAGTTGGTTTCCATTGTAAAGCCATCAACAAGCTCTGAGATTGTTCCAATCACATTCCTCGAACGATGTATTTGATCAATTTTTGGATTATCTAGTGTTATCTCTTGGAAAAAATTGTATATGCTTGTGTTTCAGAATGATTTCAATTTGTGTTCCTTTCTCATGTTACAATCTTGTGTTTAGGATCTCTTTGATCATAAATGGTCTCATTTATTTTGATGGTTTGATGGCATGTGTAATCTTATATCTGGAAGAGCCTTCATCTGATAGAATATAAAAAGATTTAAAATCATTTTACTGTCCTTGAATCTTGATATTATTTGTAAACCTTTTGGGGTACCTTAGGTCATGATCCAACAGAGTTTTCTGGATACTTTGTTGATATATTTGCTTCAAGATTTTGTGGCAAGTTGTCAAATATTGTGTGTCGAGTGTAGATCGGGCCTCTATTTATGCACATATCTGGTTGAAGGAGTATTTTAAACCTATTGAAACATCTCTACTATTTAGGTGTTGCAAATATCTTGCAAAGGTTCTCAAAGAAGTTGGTAATTCCTAGCTAGTATTGTCTAAACATCTCCCAACAAAATTTCATTCAAACTAACTCATCCTACCCATACTACCCCCTGCATTGCATTGTGTGTCAACAAAAGAATACAATCCATTCACAAAAATGCACAAAGCATATCAGGATTTTATCATGTCTCTAGCAGCCTTAGCCTTGTCTTGAAAGCATTTCCATCATTTAGTAGTGACAACTCTTTTGAGTTTGAATAATGGATAATTTATCATGTTTTCCCAAGGCCATCTCTATATAATGTGCAAAGCATAAGGATATCTCCACCTCCTTCTTCAAACAAAGGCTGCAATATAGGTTTTCTTACCTTGGTTGAAAGGCACAACCTAGAATAGTGAGGATTAGATCAAAATCCTTTTGAGTTGTTACCCACTCCTTCAAATTTTGAGTGTTGACAAGTTAGATAGATGTGCTCCCCGACTACAAATGACACACAAATCATTTATCTTCCTCTGAGTGTCTTGTGCAAATCCATGATGTAGCTTGAGTTGTGAAGGAGATTAAGTTTGGGTACCAACACCGGAGTGGAGCCATTGCCAGGGAATTCTTGTAATTTCTTGGTGTTTTTAAGTGTTTTGAGGTGTTTCATCATTTTTATATTTAGTTCATACACTTCTTCTTGCATTATGTTTGGTTGATTCAAGAAGAAGAAGGTCTAATTTATAAGACTCTGCAAAATTATCAGTATTAGCAAATAATTGACAAAATTACTTTAGTGCATTATTGCACAACTGAGGTAAAATTACTTAGTGGTGACTCCATGCTGATTTGAATTTAGAAATATTAGTGTCTTAAGATTTCTATCATTTATTTTTGTCTTTATTGATCTCTACAAAACTAAAGGGGATAAGATCTCTCTTCCTTAAAGAATCTGCTAAAAAATAATTCTCAGACTTAAGAAATTCAGATTTGGAAGAGAGAAGAGTTTGGAAAGTAGTTAAATGTCAAACATCAGGCAAAGATATAGTCATTGGTGAGAGAGATCAGCCTTTGGTAGAATACTATCACTCTTCTTCAGGTGATTCTGATTCAGGAAATCCTCTCATAAACTTGTTTTCCTTAGCTGGTGAAGGTCCTTCTTTTGTACCTAGTAAGTTCCTTCTCTAATCTGCACCTCTGTGTTTTAATTCGAATCAAACTTTCCAAGAAAATCAGCACTTAGAGGATACTAGTTTTGTGAATCACATTCTTGAGCCCCAAGGATATTGCACTCCTCATCAACTTGCCTCACCTCCAAGATCACCCCCACCAAACAATATGGCTCAGCCTAGACCTCCATTTTTCTTAACACATTTGGTCCTATAAATTTTAGAGGAATGGATGTTTACCCAAATGTTGTCCCACAAGGCGTCGAAATAGGTTGCCAATATTGCAAGGTAACAATCTTTATCCTTTGGTGATCGAATATCAAACTTTTTGATAATATGATGGAAGATTTTGAGATAGAGTTTGAGGATGTGTATATTAATTTTTTATTGATACACTTGAAGAAGATGCTAGGGATTGGTACAAAGCTCTACCTGATAATTCTATTGATTCATGGACTGAAATGAAAAATGCATTTAGGTTACAATATGGTGATAGGACTGATCCTAGATTTATTTTTCTGAATTTGAGAATATCAAGAAGAACCCAAATGAAACAGTCCATGACTTCAATACAAGATTTAACAAAACATTGAGAAGGCTGCCTATCATTTTAAGGCCTTGTGATGAATCTTGTTTGATCAAATATGTAGATGCATTTGATAAAAAGGCAGCCTATTACTTGAGAGACAAAAATCCTACAAACTTGAGGCAAGCTTTTACCATGGCACTTCAAATTGAAAATAATATTAAATATATTAGTAAACCACTTAAGAGGGATGGTGTGAAGCTGATAAACCCTAAGAAGACTCAAGCTAGCAAGGGTTCTGATTTAGAAGAGGTTGTGAAGACTTTGGCGGGGACTATCAAAGAAATCTCATACAAGTTGGCAAGAGTTAAGAAGGGAATTGAGAAGACTTCACAAGGTCAACATAGGCAATAGGCACAAGATAGATTTGGTAATCACCATAGGAATGAGTAGAGGTTTTATGACAAGGGTAAAGGGATTGTTGGTGGGGGAAATAAACAACCCCAAGCACATGAAAATAGAGTGGTGCCTGACCCTCTAACCATAAGAGTTGTTTTTGTTCAAGAAATTGCTGATATGGATTGGTGTGATAGATGTTTTCTTCCTCATCCTCCATGTGAAGTAGACTAGAAATTTGTTGAAGATGATAATGAAGATGAAATGGATGATGACATTTATATGATGGGCATATCTTCAAGCTCATAACAAGTAGCAACATCAACATATGTGATAAGTGCAAGGACTACTGCAACCTTTTGGGATTGCATAAAGAGGGTACCAATTCTTTCCTCCTCTCAAACTCATGAGGTAGATGTTGTTCAATATTTTGGAATTCCTAATAATGACTTTGAATATCTAAGGGCTTTAGTGATCAAGAAGTATGATGATGGTATTCCCTCGGAGGAAGATAGAAAATTGTTAATGAATGTTGTGGTTGGTTAAGAGAAAGAGTATAATACTAGAAGTAAAGTTGTTATAGGAGTTGGTCCTCAAGCCAAGCCGAGAGACACCCTTGCTCACAAGAATTCCAAAAGAAAATCCTAGAAAAGAAACACTTGCCAAGAACCTTGATGTCCCATGTAAAAATATCAATCCTCTTCATGCCCAGGCTACCAAGAATCATTCTCCATCGATGAATCTACTTGTGTCCCTACCAATGCTATCCTACCAAAGAGTGTTCCATATGATATGGCCCAAGTATTGAGTCAAATCAAAGTGAGTGTTCCCATCACTGAGTTTCTTAGAATAACCGAGCACAAGAAGAGAGAATTTTAATACTTGGGATTTAAGGAAGAAATGAGTATACCAAGTAGAAATGTAAATGTTGTTGAGACTCCTATTTAAATCATTACTAGCCTTGAAACACCACCAGCAGTGGAAGATCTTGGAGAGGAACCTGAAGTATATTTGGGGACATCCTTGGTTGATTCCCAATTGAATGTTGATCCATTCTTTACAACTTTGCTCATAAAAGATAGGCTACTTCACAATTGCATGTTTGATTCTAGTGCATCATGTAATGTCATGCCTCTAGAAGTCATGAATGAGTTGGATATCAAAGTGACAAAAGCATATGGGAAATGTACAGCCATGGATTCAAGGGAAGTGTCGGTTGTTGGTTGTGTGAAGGGTTTAGTAGTGCAACTTGTAGCCTATCCGGGTAAGAACTTAAAACTTGATGTTGTAATTGTTGACTGCCCCTACGCCAAATGTGGTATGCTTTTGTTAATAAAATGGGCTGCAAGTGTTGGTGGTAGTGTTCAAATGGACATGTCCTTTTCCACCATTCTGTTGAGGGTATCCTTGTCAAACTCTATGGTGAAAAGAAGAGGTTGCACTTGATTGAAGATCCCAACAATGCTTCTTATGAAGTGTTGTTTACTGATGTAGATGCTGAAAATTTCATTGGTTTTGTTGATGGAAAAGATAATAAGATGGAAAAATCAGATTGCCTCGATATGGTAGGTTCTCCATGGACATTTCTATTTGATGGAGCTTGCTCCAAATTTAGAAATGGTGCTGGTATAGTTCTTCTTGCTCCTAGTTTGGAAGAGTTTCCTTTTTCTTTCAAACTTAATTTTGAATGAACTAACAATATTACTAAGTATGAGGCATTGTTGTTGGGGTTAAGGATTGCATGGAAGTATGGAGTGAAGGATATTTTTGACAAGGGGGATTCAAAGATGGTTTTCAAACAAGTAAGGAAGTTATATGCCACAAAAAATAAGCGTATGAAACAATATAAGCATGCTATTTGGGACTTGATTGAAATGTTTGATTCCTTTAACATTGTTTACCATGATAGAAGTCTTAATGCTACTGCTGATAAGTTGGCTATACTTGGGTCTAGATTTGACAATTGTCTTGTTTCACCTTTTTGTGAAATGTTTGATTCCTTTAACATTGTTTACCATGGTATAAGTCTTAATGCTACTGCTGATAAGTTGGCTATACTTGGGTCTAGATTTGACAATTGTACTGTTTCACCTTTTTGTGAATATAACATTGAAGTGCTAACAAGGCCAATTGTCCTAGATAATGTGAAACATTGGCAAATTTTTGATGATGATGCACAAGTGTTGAGGTTCTTACAATGCCAAGGTGAGTTTTCTGGTCAAAAAATTGATTGGGAGCCAATGGTATGCATGAATGAGGGGAGAGAAACTTTGTTTGACAAGGATATTATACAATTAAAAACAAATACCATTCCTAAAGGTCTTGTTGCACTTGAATCAAATTTTAGCAATGTTGATTGCATCATTAATAGGAACATGTTTTCTTCAAGGGATGTGGAAGAGCACAACTTGGGAACCAAGGATAAACCAAGGAAGATTTGGTTGGGCAGCAATCTCAGCAAAGAGGAAAAGTAGTCCTATGCCCAACTCTTAAAGAAATATCAAGACTACCTTGCTTGGTCTTATTCAAAGCTAAAGGCATATAGAGAAGATTTGTTCCAACATGAGATTCCTCTTGAGGCCAAGAATAAGCCATTCAGATAGAGACAAAGGCCTATTAATCCACTTCTCTCCATGAAAATGTAGGAAGAGTTGAAGAAATTGAGAGATGGTGGTATCATTCAGCCCACTAGGTATTCATCTTGGGTTGCAAACCTTGTGCCAGTTAGAAAGAAGAATGGAGACATCAGACTTTGTGTGGATTTTAGGAATCTAAACAAAGCATCCATGAAGGACAACTACCCCTTGCCAAACATGGAAAATATGTTGCAACTTGTGACAGGGTCAGAAATGCTTTCTACTTTGGATGGTTTCTCTAGATACAATCAAGTGGTTGTTAAAGAATCAGAAAGACTTAAGACAACCTTCACTATGCCTTGGGGAACTTATGTTTTTGTAAGGATGCCCTTTGGATTGATGAATGTTGGTGCCACTTTTCAAAGGGAAATGGATGTTTCCTTTTCTGGTTACATCAATGAGTTTATTGCAGTCTACCAAGATGATGTGACTATTTTTTCAAGGCAGCGAGGAGACCATTTGCAACACCTAGAGAAGATGTTGATCAGATGTAGGGAGTATGACATTTCTCTTAATCCAAAGAAGTGTCATTTTGGCATGCAAAAGGCCAAGTTGTTGGGACATATTGTGTCTAAGGATGGTGTCATGATAGACCCTGAAAGAGTGGAGGCAATCAGCAAAGTACCTATCCCAAGAACCAAGAAAGGTATCCAATCTTTCTTTGGCCAAATCAATTTTATTAGAAGGTTTGTTTCCAATTTTGCTGAGCTGAATTTTCCAATCACAAGCATGTTAAAAAGGATCAAGTTATCAGGTGGGAGAAGGCTTCCATTGAAACTTTTAAAGGAATAAAGGATGTACTTAAGCATGCACCTATTTTGGCATCTCCAAACTATAAGAGGCCTTTCCAAATCTTTTCTTTTGCCTCTGAATTTACTATTGCTTTAGTTTTGTTACAAAAGGATGAGAATGGAGCTGAGAGGCCTATTTCCTTCTTTAGCAAGGCTTTACAAGTAGCTGAGTTGAAGTATACAATCATGGAAAAACAAGCATTTGCATTGGTGAAAGAAATAAAGATTTTCATGCCTTATATATTGAGTTCAAAAGTTTTTTTCCTATGTTCCCCACACCATGGTTAAAGACATCTTATCAGACATGGAGATATCAAGCAAGAGATGTAGATGGGTCAATAAATTACAAGAATATGATATGGATATCCAAAAACCGAGAATGTTGAAGTGAATCAGCTAGAGGAAGAAAGGGCGATTTGCTTGCAAAGTTGGTAAATTTTGAGTGGTCCTCATGAACCTATGTTGTCCTAGTCACTTGAATAAAAATTAAAAAAGAGCCCTCAAACTAGCCTCTCAAAAGTATATCATAACAGACCTTGGGCTGGTTTGGAAGAACCCTGAAGGTGTCCTCTTGAAATGCGTAATTGAAAATGAAGCTCCCAAGTTGATTGCTGATTTCCATGGGGAGTTTGTGGAGGAAATTTTGCTGGGAGAGTGACAACACATAATATTTTAAGAGTTGGTTATTGGTGGCCTACTCTTTTTAAAGATGCAACCCAGCTGGTTAGAAAGTGTGATAGTTTCCAACGTTTCTCTGGAAGACTGAAAGCTTCAGGATCCCTTCCTTTGCAGCCTGTATCAATTGAATCCCCTTTCAAACAATGGGGAATGGACTTCATTGGTGAGATTTCAGATCCTTCTAGTGCTGGTCATAAATGGATCCTTGTAGCAACTGATTATTTTACAAAGTGGGTTGAAGCAATTCCATCTAGAAAGGAAACACACCAAGTGGTAATGGATTTCTTGTTGAATCATATCATATGCAGATTTGGAGTTCCAGTTAAGATTGTATCTAATAATGCCATGTGTTTTAGAGCCAAACATTTAATGGTAATGTGCATGAATATGGAATCAATCTTCTTCAAACTACAATCCACAAGGGAATGGAAAAGTTGAGTCAAGTAATAAGAACTTGCTCAAGATCATTAGAAGGACCTTAGAAATCAACAAGAAGAAGTGGGGAGAGCAATTGAAATTTGTAGTTTGGGCTGATAGAATAACTCCTAAAAGAGCAACTGGTAAAAGCCAATTTGAATTGGTGTATGGAACTCAAGCATTTCTTCCCTTACATCTACAATTATCCTCATTTTAGTTTGCTCAATAGTTAGAAGATCAAGAACATGGCCCATATGAATCAAGAATCAATCAGGTCATTGAGTTGGATGAAGAGAGAAGATCCTCTCATCAAAGGCATGTTAGATTTAGAGAGAAATTGAAGAGGTCGTTTGATAAGAAGGTCACTCCTAGAGCCTTCAATGTGGGAGATTTGGTTTTGCTATGGTATAGTAGGCACGAAGACAAGGGAAAGCATGGAAAGTTTTATGCATTATCAATGGGCCCTTATGCCATTGACATCAGAATTGGTGAGCACACATTTTTTCTCAAGGATCTAGATGGGGATTTTTTGGAGCTTCCTGTTAATGGCGAGACATTTAAAACATTTCTTTGATTAAATTCCCAAGTGATGTATGCACAAGTTGTATATTTGTATGGTCTTTGTTCTTTCTTTGTTTTGTGTTGTTGCTTGAGTCCGTGGCTTGCCCTGTTGTCCTTAGCAACCATTTTTGGTGGTATTTCTAGTTTTTGGGCTGCCTTTGTGTTTTGACTCCTTTTCCCAATGGTTCTTGGCACTTGGTCTACATTTTGTCCTTGTGGCACTCGCTGGGAGTGCCCATCCCCAAGCAAGAGCCAATGTTAGTGCAAATTCTGAACTTGCATCTTTTTGCCCTAATTTTCCATGTCTAATTTTGCTTAGAAATGGTTTTATTTTTTGGGCTGGTGGTTTGTAATTCAGTTTTTCTAGTTGAATGCTTTCAAAATGCTCATAATGTTGTTGTTTTTCCCTCATATGAAACAAATTTCCAAGTTTCCCCCTTTTTGTGCCCTAATTTCTTCATTCTTTATGGGTTGTGTCATGTTTCCTTTGTCAAATCATGAAAAAACTCAAAAAAATTTGAATCCCATTTTTGTGCAAGTGTTTCCCCAATCCTAGGCTTGAAAGTAATGTCAAAAATGATTCAATTGATTTAAAATTGTAAAAATTTCCTTGTCAAAAATTTTGATTTCTAGGGCATCCGGTGAATTTTTGACGTTTTGACGGTCATACGGGCATATTCTACTGTCAAATTCATCATCACAATATTATTGCAACATGGTGGGCTCCTATTGGCCGGGGTGGTCGGGAATTATTTCTAACTTGTTGTTTTTGAAATTTTTGGCTAAGGGAAAATTTGGTCTGTCTCTACCTTTTATAAAGGGTGCCTACATGGCACATGTTGATTGGTCGAGGAGAGGTGGATTTACCTTAAGAATTTTGGCTTTCATTTTGGCAAAATTCTCAAAGTCAATTCTAGGCCTCGAAAGCCCACAAAAATGGGAAGAGGACATGTGGCAAGGAGGGCATGCAGGTAGTGGAGGCATTTGGAAAAATTTGATGTTTTTGGGCTCAAGGTGTCAAGGGAAAGTTTTGACCTAAAGGCCCATGTCTAGTCACAAGTGGACACATGTCTAGAGAAATCAATATGAGGGGGTAGATATTTTTGTGCATTTGAAGTTTTTTAACTTCAAAATTTTAAAGTTAAAATTTGAACCAAAGCTCCACAACGAATCATGAAGCAACACGTGTCCAAGAAGGAAGATGGGTCGGTGGGTTTTGTGATGATTTTGAAATTTTAGCTTCAAATGGTAAAAAATCAAGGTTTGGCCCAAAGGCCCACATCAAATAAGGAGAGGACACATGTCCACATTTGCAAAAGGTAGAGGGAGGGGCCGAGGAGAATTTTTTAACTTTTGACCTCTGTTCTCTGAAAGGTGAAAATGAAAAATTGGCTCTGTAGCCTATCGGATGAAGACACGTGGCACATTTTACAATGTCAAAGGGTGGCGTGGGTCGCATTGAATTTTGTGAATGTTTAAAAGGGTCAAAAGGTAGGAATGGAGACTTGAAACCATAGAAAATATAGTATGGACACGTGGCAAAGAGGAAAACCGGAGTGCGGGCCCGTGGGAAAAATGTAAAATGTTTCCAAAATCTAAAAAATGGCAAAATTCATAAAATTGGCCTGTGGTTTTTAGTGGGGCCCACAGGTGGACACGTGGCGGGTCCAGGGGAGAAGCAAAGAATTTTTGTAAAAATTTCCAAAATTAAAAAGGGTCGCAAATGCATTTCTAAAGGATGGGAGTTCGATCCAATCATGTTTTGACACATGTCCCACCCCATTCAAAGGTCAAAAAGGTATCTCTGAGCTTATTTTTTAAATGGACATTGTCCACGTGGAGGGTTGATATTAAAAGTTGATCAAGATCGACAGATACTATGCATTTGTTTGTTTTGGATCCTATGCAAGCTCCAAAAATCTTGGATTCATCATTTCCTCATCAAATTGCATCAAACCTTATATGACTTTCGGTCACCTTAGTCTTCTGAGAACATTGGTGACATTTTTATGACCTAATTTGGTGATATGTGGTATTTTTTATACATTTTCACTTGGGCCCGATGTAAAAAACATGAAAAATGAAAATCAAAAGTTACAGAGGTGAAATGATGAGGGGAAAAGGTAAAAACTGATAAGTAAAACATGTTGGCATGCCTGAATGAAAAAAACATGACCCTGGGATGGATAAGAATCTAAATTTGTGTAATATTTTAAACTTTTTGTGCATCCTCGGCAATATGTGAGTTGTTTTCAATTTTTATGTCATTTTCATGAAAGGATAAGGGTTTTGTAACAAATTTGATCCCTTAAGCATATTATTTTCTTGGGAAGGAAGACTCCATGATGGCATGAGGTATATCATGCATTTTGGGAGAATTTTTTTTGAAGGGAGAGCGAAAAAGACGTAGAAATTTTCAAGCAAAAAACTGGAAGAAACCCATTTTTTTTGAGAAAACCGCCTGAGAGCCATTTTCAATTCCATATTACATCAATTTTCATCATGTTGAGTTGGTTTCAGTTTTAAATCCATCAACAAGCTCTAAGATTGTTCCAATCAAATTCCCCTACTGATGTATTTTATCAAGTTTTGGATTATATGGTGTTTGTTATCCAAAATGAGCCCCTTGCTTATTTTTAGCTAACTCCCTTCATTCCTTCCTCGCTTTTGCCTCGGTTAGAATTTATATTTTTCAGTACTCAAAACCTTCTAAAATGGCACCATTGGATATAGCTCCTTCTCAACTTTCCGAGAAAGGTATAGTTTTCTTCCTAACTCCATGTATTTTTGAAGTTATGACTCGATGGATTTTTGTGGGAAATTTTCCTTGGACAGGCCGGCCAACCAATCAGAGAGTGCCACGTCAGCAAAAAGTGGCGGGGGCGGAGTCAACTTAGAAATTTTTAACAAGTGTTTGGTGGGGTTCAAAGAGGAAATTTTTACCCCGAGGGCTCCAGGTGAATCACAACATGCCACATCAGCAAAGGACCGGCGGGGCGCGGAGGGAGACTTGGAAAATTACCAAAGTGTTGGTGAGGGCACTAAGAAGAATTTTTTCTCAAAATCCCGTCAACCCAAGATGATTGTGCCATGTGTCCAGGGGCATCGGGGTTCGGAGGTGTGAAAGGATTTTTTCCTTTTCACCCAAGTTTGAAAATTTTCAAAAGGAGAACCCACCCCCAAAAATTGAGCCAAAGGGAGGAGGCCATGTGTCCCATGGGGCGTCGGGGGTCAAACCGGTGAGGAGAAGTTTCGAAAAATTCCCAAAGGTTAGTGCAAAGAAAATTCTTGGCGCCAAGGCATGCCAACCAATAGGGAAAGCTGGGACATTTTCCCAAGGCAAATCAAAGGAAAATATTGAAGGGAAATCCCAACCCCCAAAGCCCGAGCCAATAGGATTATGCCACATGTCCACCTGGTGGCAAAAACACAAGGTAAGCCTGCAGGGAAAAATGAACATGAAAGGCCCACGTCTAATCGGATTGTGCCACATGTCCAGCCTAGGGAAGATGGTCAACAATGATGGAAAATTTCAGAGCAGAGGCGCGCAACGAATCACATCATACCACGTGGCCTCGGAGCTTCGGCCAGTAGAGAATTTTTGGAAAATTTTCCAAAGGCCAAAATGATGGAAAATGAAGCAGGGAAAGCCCGTAACCAATCAGAATGTGCCACATGGCACCATTATGGTGGGGCACGGAGATTTTTGGGGAAATTTTCCCAAATGGAAAAAAGTGGGAAATTTTTAAATTTTCGGCCCGCCAACCCATTTTGGCCCTGTTTTGCCCTAAATTTTCAGAGGGGCATAAATTTCGATCCAGAGCTCAATTTTTTATGCGTTCTTTATATCAATGGAAATCTGGTGAAATTATCTACATGTTTCTAGGCTCAATTTTGTGTTTTGGTGGAGTTTTGAGGGAGAAAGTTGGAAAATGCCTCTGGCACATGGAAATCAACAAAGCGACATTTCAACCACCATTTTTATGAAGTATGGCGCGCATTCTCTCCTTGCATGGTTAAAAACATCGGGAATAGAATTTTTAGGGTGCCCATGCTGTTTTACTACCATTTGGTTGGTGGTTCAAGCATCTTTCATGTTTTTCCCACATTTCTCTCTTTGTACTCGAATGGGCATTGTAAAAGCCGAGAATGGGCTCATTTTGAAAATGTTAGACATTTTTCGGCTCTACAACTTCTCTTTTCTTCCTCATCGGTAGATTTGTGGAAGTTTTACCTTTTCATGTAAATACAATATATCTTTTTGCCTCTTGGTCATTATAATGCACTTTATTGGACTGGAATGATAATGTATACTCTTTTATTAAAATTTTCTCAATCCTTTCATATGTTTATCATTGTTTCCCGATATCTCATTACATTCTAGCAATTGTGCATGTTTTGTGCTGTATTTTCTTGTGGATTGTGTATGTTTTGCAGTAGCAGGTGTCTATTACACCTTTGGAGCATCACCTTAATTAGACTAGGTTTATTCTTTGTATCTTCTCAACCCTGTCCCCTTGGAAAAGTTTGATTAAAATATAGGTAAACCCTCTGTAGAATGTTATGCACACTTTAACAGAGGAATTGAGGAACTAGCCTCTAATATGGAGATTCTTTTCCCACTTTTTACAAGCCCCACACTTGGGGAAAAGATTCAATGTTGTGTAATCACACTGGATGCTAAAATGTCAAACTAGAAATATGATAGAACATCCAGAGGGTGCTGTTGATTTACACTAACAGTTTTGGCATGCCGGTGGGACCTAGAGGTCTTCATCTTCATTACAAAAAAATTTATGTGTATTTGTTGCAAATTTCTTGCTTAAAAGAGCCTGTATTGCACATCCGATGACTCCAGGAAGAAGAATCAACTATCTTTAGCAGTCCCAGGACACTGAAAAACTCATGAGAAGAATCTCCACAAGGTCAAGAGTTGGAGAAGAAGAAGTTTTGTTTGAGTATCTACAATTATCTCTGAGAAGAAGGAAAAGAGGGAGGATAATTCAAAGGTCTCCATCTCCACCAAACAGAACTCTATCAACTCCTCCACCTAGTAGACCTTTCATCCAATCGACAAGGGTTCTAAGGCCAATCGAATGGCCACAACACAACCCATATGTCAATTTCACTGGAAGTACCCCACTTGCTCTCAATGTAAAATATCCAATCCCAGTTGCAGCATTGAAGAGAATTCCATACTTTACTAGAGAGAATCAGACCACTCCTAGTGATCATGTCATGGATATTGCTAATATTTGTGTAATCCATGAGATTGATGAAATAAAAGTTGTTGTCAAACTCTTTGGCGTCTTCATTCAAAGGGAAGGCTTTGTAATGGTTCGAGCCTTGCTTGAGCTCTATCAAAAATTGGAACCGATTATGTATAACCCTCCATGAGTAGTTTGGAGAAAAGGGAGATAACTTGTCCCTTTTAGAACAATTGACAACTATCAAGAGAGCTCCCAATGAGCAGCTGACTGACTTCAACTTCAAATTTCAAGGGACTTGGGAGAGAATTCCAATGGCAGTAAGGCTAACATCAAAATGTGCTTTTCTATATTACCTTAAAGCTTTAAATTTTGATATTTCTATGTTAATTCAATCCATGGGAGGCACAACTATCCCTGCTACTTATAGCATTGCCATTGGAGCTGAAAATTGTCTAATTCAAGTTGGTAAGCTAGCTCCAAGGCCCCCATAGCCATTATATACAAATTTAGAGAGTCCAAGCACTAGTCAAATGCCTAATTTAGCTCCTATTCCCACTCCTAGAAATTGGGGTTCAAATGAAGCTTCTACTTCATCTTCCAGTGCCTCAAATGAACTTCAAGAAGTCATGAAGCAATTACAAAATTTAGGTAATGAGCTGGTTACACTCAAGAGGCAGCAAGCCAAAGGTTTTAGACCTTCTTATTAGCCTCAAGCTTAGCCTAAAAGTATCCATATCAGCCCCAAAGACCACCCAATCTAGCTGCAAATCAAAACCAAGCAAGACCTCCCATGCTAGCAGACCATTTCAGCCCTATAATCCCAATGTTGCATCTGCCTCTAAAGCACTAGTGCTGGTACAAAACAACATAGCTCAAGAGTATGACTGGTGTTTCCCATGTAATGAACCTCACAACTAATCTATGTGCTTCAATGGTGCTCTAAATCAAGCCTTAATGGTAACAACTGATGTGGAGGGTGAAGGGAGTCAAGGAAATAACCAATAACAAGAAACATCCTAGCAACAATCATCTCCAAATGATACCACACTTATAAACCGGTAATCGAAGACTTTTGTGACATGAATCAAGCAATCTCTCAAATTTTTCAGCCAACACAAGGTCAAAAAGGAGAAATTTGGGTGAAGGAAAACCATTGGCTCCAAGTAATCCACAACCTTCTACCACTCCACAAACTGTTGGCAAACAAAATGCAGTTCCAAACATGCAAGGACTACCCAAACTAGCTCCTACACAAACTCAAATGCTAGTTGTTGTTGCCCATGTGCAAGGAATGAATGTGTAGGCCAAAGGGAAGTAGAGATATGCTTCATCTCCATTTAACATCATTGATCAGATGAAGAAGACAAATGTAAACATATCAATGTGGGAATCACTATCCATCCCAGGCCAAAGAGATTTGCTACAAGATGCCATGAAGGATTAGTCAACTTCAAATCAACAGGTCCAAATGCAAGAGAAGGTACTCACAAATGCTGCCCAGCCTAAAGGGAATCATGGAGGATAGTAAGGTAAAATGTTGAAGCCCCCTCCATTCTATGTTTCATTGATCATTGGGGACCAATTAGTACACAATTGCATGATTGATTCCGGGAGAGTAGTTCAGTAATGCCCAAGCAAATAGCTAATCAGTTGGGGCTTCAATATGAAGTCTTATCCAAACATGTAGTACAATTGGATGGGACAGTAGTGACAATAGTGGGAGTGATCAAAAACCTGAGTCTTACTTTGCATGCATGCCCCAACGTTGTTTTTTTGTAAGATGTCTCAGTGATAGACCTTCCACCACTCTTTGCCCTATGTTTTTCAAGGGATTTCACAGCTAAGATTGGAGGTTACTTATCTACTGATTGGTCACACATGTTGTTCAAAACAAGATATTGAACCAAATCCATAATCGAGATCTGGGCCTATTGGAAACTTTCACATTGAGCCTCACACTCCAAGCCAAATCAATACCAATTGTTCGGCATTTGATCAAGAGGATTACCCAAGCACCGATGAAGATGACACCAAGGTTGGGAACATCCTAGATTTGAATCTTGATGAATGGGCAAGCAAGGTGCATGCTTTTGGTCCTTATCAAGAAATAGAATAATCTGAGCTAGGATTCTATTGCATGTACGAAGAAAACTAGCCTATTCCTAGCATCACCAAGCCGAGATCACAAGGATGAAAATGAGGTATGGCAATTGTTCTTTAATGGATCAAGGAATAGACAAGGTGTAGGAGGGGGAGCTATGTTTGTTTCACCATAAGGAATTAAGTATTATTCAGCTTTTAGATTTCATTTTTCATGTTCTAATAACACTTGCTAAATATGAAGCTCGATACAAGGATTGCATTGGTCAATCAAGAGAGGAATAAAGAACTTACAAGTCTTTGGTGATAGTGAGTTGATTGTCAACCAAGTTAAGGGCAACATGCTACCAAGAATGATCTGCTCAAGTGCTACAAAAATAGGGTGTGGGGCCTCATTGAAGATTTTGAGGGCTTTAGCATCAAGTCCATCCCTAGAAAAGAGAACCAAGTCATGACAAAGGCTTACGCAGCTTGGAGCAGCCTTTGATGTTGTTGAAATCATCAAGAAAGACAAAGTACAGCCAAATATTTATGTGATTGTAAGGCCTTCATGCCTTAAAAAAATGTAAGTTGGTAAGTGTTTGAAAATGATCAACAAATCATCCATTTCTTGCAAGAAGAGGTGAGTTCTCACTAAAAATTAGGAAAATTTAGAACAACAATATGGTGATCAAGTGATATAGCTAAGAACCAACAAACTTCCAAAGGGACTTTTCACTTTGGAGTCCATTTTCAATCCTAATGATAATTTTAGGAAGGAGAAAGCAAAAATCCAAGTCAAGGAGAAGATTCATGCCCGTTTTGGTGGAAGAAGGAAAGTCACTCCAAGTTGGTAAATTGACAACCGAACAAGAAAGGAATGAGTTCATATAGCTTTATCAAGAAATCCCAAATGTGTTTTCTTAGAGTTATGAATATTTGAAAGGATTCAATCCCAAGTTAGCTCAACACACTATTGAATTGGACCCAAGTGCTAAACCCATCAGAAAAAAAAAAGGCTAGTCAATTCACACATGGATCCTCTCATGAGAAAAGAATTGAATAAGTTGATAGAGTCAAGTATCATATTCCCTATCAAGCATTCTAGCTGAGCAACCAACTTGGTTCCAGTTAGAAAGAAGAGTGGAGAAATCAGATTGTGTGTTGACTTCAGAGATTTGAATAGAGCATCTCTTAAGAATCATTACCCACTTCCTTCTATGGAGCAAATTGTACAATTTGTTTTTGGCTCTAAAGGTTTTCATTGCTTGATGGCTATTCAGGGTATAATCAGATTATGGTGAAGGAAGAGGATCAGTTCAAGATAGCCTTCACAACCAAATGGGGGACCTATGCATATAGAAAAATTCCATTTGGGCTGTCCAACGCTAGAGGTACATTCCAAAGGGCAATGGACATGGCGTTCAAGGATTTTATTAATGAAATGGTGTTGATATATCTAGATGATATCACTTGTTTTTTCAAAAAATGTAGTAGACCATCTCTTTCATTTGAGACAAGTGTTCCAAAGGTGTAGAAGATTTGGGGTATCTTTGAATCCCAAAAAGTGTATTTTTCTAGCCCATGAAGGAAAGCTCCTTGGCCACATTGTCTCCAAAGAAGGATTAGCAATTGATCCAGAAAGAGTTGAAGCCATAAGAGCACTACCATTTCCAAGCCACAAGAAAGCCCTTCAAAGTTTCTTGGGAAGGATAAATTTTGTTCGGAGGTTTGTCCCAAATTTTGCAGCCCTAGTCAAGCCTATCACCAAGATGTTAAAGAAAATCATAGCTTTTAAATGGATAATAGAAGGAAAGGAAATTTTTGAAGCAATCAAAGAGGCCATCTCACAAGCTCCAACCCTCATTAACCCGATTTCTCTAAGGATTTTATCCTCTACATTTGAAGGTGATGATACTATTTCTACAATTTTGGTACAACGAACAAAGACAATGATGAGCAGCCAATTGCTTTCTTCACCAAATCCTGAGAGAACTATGAGGTGAGATATTCCTTCATTGAGAAGCATGTTCTTACAATGATTAGGAACTTAAAGAAATTTAAGCATCTAGTTTCAAACAACAGTGGTTCAATTGTTTGTTTCTCATGTGGGAGTTAAAGACTTCCTCCTCAATAAAGACCTAAATGAAAATATAGCATGGTGGATTACTCGTGTCATGGAGTATGACATTGAGATAAAAGTCACCAAGTTGGTCAGCGGAAAAGGATTGTGTGAGAATCTGGTCTTGAACAAACAAACAAAAGTATGTAATGAGAAAGAGGTTGTTTTTGCGTTGAAGACAGCCATGAATAAGGAAGCACTCAAGAAGAAAATGATAGTGTCCTCACTCCTTGCTGGACCCAATACATAATACACTTTCTACACATAGGCCTATGCCCTCTAGAGATGAAAAAAAACAAAAGGAGACACTTCAGATTGCAGGATGTCCCATATGCCCTTGTTGATGATGTTTTGTTCAAAAGGGATGTGAATGGAGTGCTGCTGAGATGCATTGGTACAAATTAGATTCACAGAGTGTTGGAAGAGTTCCATGGTGGATCAGCCGATGGTCACTTTGTACCAAGAGTGACAACTCTTAATATCATGAGGGCTGGCTATAATTGGCCCAAGATTTTTAGTTACTATCATGCATGGATCAAGAGGTGCAAGAATTGTGCATTCTTCATAGGTAAGGAGAGACTAGCCGCCCTTCCATTGCATCCAATTTCAGTTGACCAGCCATTTATGTAATGGGGTTTGGACTTCATTGGATTCATTAACCCAAATTCAAGCCAAGGACACAAGTGGATTCTAACAGCAACATATTACTTCACCAAGTGGACTAAGGTAGTGGCACTCAAGGAAGCAAATGAATCTAGCATCCTAGACTTCTATGAAGGGATAGCAACTAGATTTGGCATACCTACTACAATAATATTAGATAATGCATTGGCATTCATTAGATCTAAGGTAACTAAATGGGCTGTTAAGAATGGGATCTACCTAAGAAATTCATCAAATTATTATCCTCAGGGTAATGGCTAAGTGAATCTACAAAAATAACTTGTTAAGGATCATCAAGAGGAATCTTGATGAAAATCAGAGGTCTTGGCATACTAATTTGAAATCAGCCTTGTGGGATGATAGGATAACCCCCAAGAGATCTACAAGTAATTCTCCATTCAAGCTTGTTTATGGAAGAGAGGTAATTTTTCCCATGTCACTTGATTTTCCAACGTTGGAACTCATGAAATAGTTGGAGTTCTTGGAGTTTGGACCCATGGAGGTTAGGTATGCAGAATTGATGGAGCTCCAAGAAATTAGAAACCATGTATCCCAAGCAATGGAGAAGGATCAAGCTTTGATCAAGAAAACCTTTGATAGAAAGGACAATGATAGATCTTTCCAAGCTGGAGATCTAGTGTTAAAATGGGATGCAGACAGAGCAAAACCGAGGAGGCATTCAAAATTTGATGCCATTTGGAGTGGCCCCTACATGGTCACAAAGTGTAAGGACAACAATGCCTTCCAATTGTCTACATTGGATGGTGAAGAATTGTAGATTCCAGTTAATGGAATCCATCTGAAGCACTACTACTGAGGGAAATTCTCCACCTTGTACATATTAGCTTAGGTTTTCATTCCACCAAGTGCTTATGCACATTGTTTTGTTGTAGTTTAGCTTTTCTTTCGCTAAGTGCTTTGGCACAAGCTTGTTATTCCAAAAATGTATTTTGTAGGCCCTTATTCAATCGATGATGTTCTACCCTCCATCTTCCTCCTTGCATTGTTCTAACCAAATGGGGTACCAAGTATAGAATTTGATCACTCCATGCCTAATGGATTGCTTCAGAAACTAGTAACTTCATCCAACATGTAGATGACCCCTCTGAGTCACCAAAATTGTTATCCAAAATGAGCCCCTTGCTTATTTTTTGGCTAACTCCATTCATTCCTTCCTCCCTTGTGCCTCAGTCAGAATTTTTATTTTTTAGGTACTCAAAACCTTCTAGAAATGGAACCATTGGATAGAGCTCCTTCTCATCTTTCCAGAAAGGTATAGTTTTCTTCCTAACTCCATGTATTTTTGAAGTTATGACTCGGTGGAGTTTTTGTGGGAAATTTAGCCTGGACAGGCCTACCAACCAATCAGAGAGTGCCATGTTAGCAAAAAGTGGCGGGGGCGGAGTCAACTGAGAAATTTTTAACAAGTGTTTTATGGGGTTCAAAGAGGAAATTTTACCCCGAGGGCCCACGGTGAGTCACAACATGCCACGTTAGCAAAGGACCGGCGGGGCGCAGAGGGAGACTTGGAAAATTGCTGAAGTGTTGGCGAGGGCGCTAAGAAGAAATTTTTCCTGAAAGCCTGCCAACCAGTAAGATTGCACCATGTCTCTAAGGGTGTTAAGGTTTAGAGGTGTGAAAAGATTTTTTCCTTTTCACACAAGTTCAAAAAATTTCAAAAGGAGAACCCGCCCCCCAAAACCTGAGCCAAAGGGAGGAGGCCACATGTCCCAGGGGGCGTCGGGGGTCAAACCAGTGGGTAGAAGTTTGGAAAATTTCCCAAAGGTTAGGACAAAGAAAATTCTTGGCCCCAAGGCCCAGCTACCAATAGGGAGGTGCCACATGGCACAAAATTAGTGGAGCACAGGGGAAAGTTGGGAACTTTTTCCAAGGAAAATAAAAGGAAAATATTGAAGGGAAATCTTGCCCCCCAAAGCCTGAGCCAATAGGATTATGCCACATGTCCACGTGGCGGCAAAAACACAAGGCAATCCCGTAGGGAAAAATGAACATGAAAGGCCTGCATCCAATGGGATTGTGCCACATGTCCAGCCCAGGGAAGATGGTTAACAACGACGGAAAATTTGAGAGCAGAGGCCCGCAATGAATCACATCATACCATGAGGCCTCGAGCTTCGGCCGGGAAAGATTTTTGGAAAATTTTCCAAAGGCCAAAATGATGGAAAATGAAGCGGGAAAATCCCATAACCAATCAGAATGTGCCACATGGCACCATTCTGTGGGGCACGGAGATTTTTGGGAAATTTTCCCAGATGGAAAAAGTGGGAAAATTTCAAATTTTCAACCCGCCAACCCATTTTGGCCCTGTTTTGCCCTAAATTTTCAAAGGGGCATAAATTTCGATCCAGAGCTCAATTTTTTACGTTCTTTATATCAATGGAAAGCTGGTGAAATTATCTACATGATTCTAGGCTCAATTTTGTGTTTTGGTGGAGTTTTAAGGGAGAAAGATGGAAAACACCTCGCACATGGAAATCAACAAAACTGACATTTCAACCACCATTTTTTATGAAGTATGGCGCACATTCTCTCCCAGCATGGTTAAAAATGTCGGGAATGGAATTTTTAGGGCGCCCATGCTATTTTAATACCATTTGGTTAGTGGTTCAAGCATATTTCATGTTTTTCCCATGTTTCTCTCTCCCGAGCTCGAATGGGCATTGTAGAAAGCCGAATGGGCTCATTTTTGAAACAGTTAGACATTTTTCTGGCTTTGCAACTTCTCTTTTCTTCCCCATCAGAAAATTTGTGGAATTTTTACCTTTTAATGCAAATATAGCATATCTTTTTGCCTCTTGGTCATTGTAATGCACTGTATTGGACCTAGAATGATAATGTATGCTCTATGATTAAAATTTTCTCAATCCTTTCATATGTTTATCATTGTTTCCTAATCTCTCATTACATTCTATAAATTTGTGCATGTTTTGTGTTGTATTTTCTTATGGATTGTGTATGTTTTACAGTAGCAGGTGTCTATTACTCCTTTGGAGCATCACCTTAATTGGACTAGGTTTATTCTTTGTATCTTCGCAACCCTATTCCCTTGGAAAAGTTTGATTAAAATATAGGTAAACCCTCGATAGAATGTTATGAACACTTAAACAGAGGATTTGAGGAACCAACCTCTAATCTGGATATTCTTTTCCCACTTTTTACAAGCCCCACACTTGGGGAAAAGATTCAATGTTATACAATGACACTGGATGCTAAAATGTCAAACTAGAAATTAGATAGAACATCCAAAGGGTGCTTTGCTAATTTACACTAATAGTGTTATCTCTTTGAAAAAATTATATATGCTTGTGTTTTAGAATGATTTCAATTTGTGTTCCTTGCTCATGTTGCAATATTTTTCTTAGGATCTCTTTGATCGTACATGGTCTCATTTCTTGTTGATGGTTTGATGGCATGTGCAATCTTATATCTGGAAGAGCATTCATTTGATAGAAGATAAACAGATTTAAAATCATTTTACTGTCCTTGAATCTTGAGATTATTTGTAAACCTTTTGGGGTACCTTAGGTCATGATCAAACAGAGATTTTTGGATACTTTGTTGATATATTTGCTTCAGGATTTTGTGGTAGGTTGTTAAAGATTGTGTGGAAAAGTTCAGATCTGGGCCTCCATTTGTGCACATATCCTGGTTGAAGGAGTATTTTAAACCCATTGAAACATCTATGTTGTTTAGGTGTTGCAAATCTCTTGCAAAGGTTCTCAAAGAAGTTGGTAATTCCTAGCTAGTCTTGTCTAAACATCTCCCAACAAAATTTCATTCAAACTAACTCATCCTACCCATACTACCCCTGTATTGCATTGTGTCAACAAAAGAGTACAATCCATTCACAAAAATGCACAAAGCATATCAAGATTTTATCATGTCTCTAGCATCCTTAGCCTTGTCTTGAAATCATTTCCATCATTTAGTAGTGACAACTCTTTTGAGTTCAAATAATAGATAATTGATCATGTTTTCCTAGGCCATTTCGATACAATGTGCAAATGATAAGGATATCTCCACCTCCTTCATCAAACAAAGGCTACAATATAGGTTCTCTTACCTTGGTTGAAAGGAACAACCTAGAATAGTGAGGATTAGATAAAATTCCTTTTGAGGTGCTACCCACTCCTTCAAATCATTAGTGTTGAAAAGTTAGATAGATGTGCTACCCGGCTATAAATGACACACAAATCATTTATCCGCCTCTGAGTTTCTTGTGCAAATCCATGATGCAACTTGACTTGTGAAGGATATTAAGTTTGGGTACCAACAAAACGTATAGGCCATGATTTTATTAATATTTATACCCTTTCCCATGGCTCTATTTTTTGAACAATATGGTTAAAAATAGGAAAAATCTAGAGGCATGATGTAAATGGACTCTAGGTAATGGAGAGGACATTCAGATTTGGGATGAAAAATGGGTGGATTTGCACAATCTATCAAATAGTTACCACTCAAACATCTCATAAATAGCTTCAAAAGAGCTATTGTACATAAGGTTAGTGACTACATTTTTATTTTTGATGGAAGACCTCAATGGAAGACCTTAAACTCTGATATCTCTAATAAAAAATATCTCATTATGAATTTACAAAACATCTTCAGTCACATCCCAATCAGCCAAATAAAAGCTAAGGATGATTTTATTTAGTACCATTATTTTAATGGGGATTACTTAGTGAGAACCAACTACCAAGTGTTTGCAGATGAAACTCCTTGTGGTTTTCCCTGGAGAAAAATTTGGTTCAAAGAACTCACTCCAAAATCAATCAGTTCACATGGTAGGTCTTGAACAAGAGTATTCTCACCATTGACAACCTTATTAAGAGGGGATTAACCATTCCCAATAGGTACTACATTTTTTAAAAAGAGAATGAGACTATTCATCACTTGTGATTGCGCTGCCCCACTATTGTTGCTTTGTGGATGCTTATCTTTAACATATTTGGCATAAGCTAGGATGTTCCTAGATGATATTGTTCAAGCCTCGGTAATAGTGACAGCCCCTTTCAAACATGTCTTGCTCAAGAGGTTTTGGAGGATTATGTTTCCACACACTATCTGGAGAATCTGGAAGGCTCGAAATTCTCTCATTTTCAGAAATGCTAGCAAATCCATCAAAAGGCTCCTTAATGAAATCACAGTTGCAACCAAGGAAAACATCTTAAAATTCAAGCCTCCCAAAAATGCTAAGTACCCCAAAGAAGAGGAAAGGTTCTTAAGGGCCTGGAATATTGAATTTTAGCAGGTTCAAATTACATCTCCCAACATTGACATGACTCTTGTTCAGTGGATTCCCCCCATGAAGGATGACATAAATTGAAATTTTATGGGGCCTCTAACCGGTACAACTAGTGATGGTCATCTTATTAGAAACCATCATGGACAACCCATTACTTTCTATATAAGTGATATGGGAAAATAATCAAACCACTATGTTAAGGCCCTCATTACTCTCTAGGGAATCATAACTACCAAGGATCTCAAGGTGAACAATTTAATTATTGAGGGAGACTCTATGAATATTATAAACAACCTTACAGGCTCCCAACCTCCCAACTAGACCCTAAAATATTTTCTAATTGAGGTTTTTCAAACATTAATATTTGCCATGTATATAGAGAGGGGAATGGTGTGGTTGATGCTCTTACTAATGATGGGTTCATCATTAATAAATTCAAAATATGGCATGATTATGAGGATATCCCTACAGCAACAAAATAAATCAGTTTTAATGAATCCAAGGACACTTAGCTCTCTAATCATGCTAATTCGATGGATTAGGCATGTATAGGGTGAAGATTTTTGTTCTTGGGTTTTGATATAAGGTTTTTCAAGTTGGTTTCACAGATTCGGTGGATATGTTTAGTAGCTCTACATCTCCCTTGTTTCATTACTTCTATTATAGGGACATTTTCTAGCTACGTATGTGTTATTGCCGCTCTGTCTCTGAGGTAAAATTTCACCATAAGGGTCCTCCTTCTAGAGTGGAACCTATTTGTGACCCATCCTGGTAGAATAATACAAAGTTATGAAAAGTATTAAGCATAGATGGTTTCATAGATTTTATGCAAAAAACTAAGGGTCATGAGGTTCACATCTCTCTGATTTTCACAACAAAAAATGGAAAGACAAAGTTATCAATTTCAAGGAAAGATAATTGAAAATCACTTAAGGGATGATCTCTTTCATCATTGGTCTAGGTATGGAGGGGTAAAGCTCAATCGCAAAAAAATTGATAGGGAAGCTAAAGAGTAGCATTTCGTGTTGGGATATGAGACTTTGTAGATTGGGAATTTAGGGATTCTTTGTTCTTCCATCCCCTCATTGTATAATGAATTCACTAAAATGACAGTCCTCTACATCACCCTAGAAGAATGCTTCACAATGCTTCCACTGCACCACTTGGTTCTTTTGAATAATTTTAGGCATGCTTCTAAGGTTAGTTTTCCATACTATATTTTGCATTCTCTTGAAAAATTAGTGCATGATGTTCAAGCTCATTTGAGGGTTCTTCCCCTTCATCAAGTGGTGATATTTCTCCTACACCATTACTTCCTTGATGTGGTATCCCATGATCCTACTCCCCCTCTAGGCCCCCATCCCCAAAAAACCCAATATTTGTAACTAGAGCCCCAATGTCAAGGCTTTCGGATCTGATCCCCCTCCTGCTAAAAGAATCCTTTGAATTTGTTCTTAGAGAAAGGACATTGGGTGTGCCAATAGTATGCCAAAGATCAGTCACTCTACCCATGTCCCTCCTATTAGTTCTATTTTATTAACTCAAATAAAGTTATAGGTCGATGCTATAAAGGGAATTGAACAAAATGTGGACTTCCTCCTTAAGGAAGGAATCAAGACCAATCTAGACCCTTCCACTCTTTCAAATCTGGAAGAGAAACCTAATATTATCTCTATTCAAATCAAATCCCTAGAGGAAAGAGTTTTGTAGGTTTAGAACAAGCAAACCAACTAACTTCCCATTCATAGGGTTGTACTTGAATATACTCAAAAAAATGTTGAGCATGTTTGTGATGTTTGTGGTATCCCAGGGTTAGCTTGGAATAATGGTAGAATTAAGAAGAATACAATCACTGAGAGTAAACAGGATCCTGATATGCAAATTTCCATCAACCTTTATAAGGCCCTGAAGATTTATCATAAATTCTATAACAATTCTCTTAATTAGTATTGTTTTGTTGTTTTTTTGTTGTTTTGGTGCTGCGGTTTTGTTGTTTTGTGTCAATTTTTGGGCTCCTTGTAGGTATTTGGCCCCTTCCTAAGTTTATTATCTAAATATCTAGCTCTACTTAGGCTTTAAATTTGGGGTGTGGCCCCCACATATACAAAAACCACTCTGCTAACATTGTCTATCCTAGCTATTAAGCCTTTTTGTACTATAGGGTATGGTCCCTTCAAAACCATTTACCAATAATAAAAATATATAGTTTAGGTTAGGAAAATAATGAACATCCCTCCAATTATTATCATACAAATTCCCGAGGAAAATTTATAAGCTAACCCTATTATATCAAAACAAACTAAGGAAAATATTGAAATAAAGGACAAAAGTGTTCCACAACTCCTTTCTAGAGTGACTAAAAAAATTTACCAAGTAAGAATATTCCTTAGTATAGGAAGCGGGAATATTACATATTAAGATTCCAATTTTAAGAGAAATGAGGGATTATCTAGAAATTAAAAAAAATTATTAGAGGCCTTGGCATAAAGACACCAGGTAGAAATACACAATACCCAAAAATAGTGCAAGTTTATGGAAAGTTAGCTAATTTATTGTCAACAAATTTGTTTTACCTAAGTATGGAGATCCAAGAATTCTAGTCATTACTATTACCATAAGTGGAAAAATAATGCCTAATTTCTTGGTAGATCTTGGATCTATTATTAATGTAATGACCACAAACACATTGAATCTAGTGTCTTTAATAAGATTACAATTAACTAACACTATCCTTCAAATGGAATACTAGTCCATTGTTATACCAGATGGAGTCATAGGAGATATAATGGTTATAATAGAATCATGGGAATATCTAGTAGACTTTATGATCTTGCATCCCAAAAATCGGAAAACTAGTTATCCAATTATTTTAGGAAGACCTTGGCTTGTTATCGTTGGTGCATATATTGATTATAGATATGAAAATATGACTATTTCAAATGGAACTAAAGTAAATAAAATTTCTCTTTATCCTCTTGCTAAACCATGTTTGGGAACTTGTGAACACATGTGGGTTGATGGACTAGATCAGAATTATATGAGATCTTCCTATTTATCCATGATTGTAGTAAAAAAACATGTGGATGAGATAGAAGAAACACACCCGAACATAGAGGAGAAGCTTAGTGTAGCTCTATAAAGAACAATTTTGGCTCTAAAGAAACCATTTTGACTCGGAAAGAACCATTCTAGCTCTAAAAAGAACCATTATAACTCCGAAAGAACTAGTCTTGATCCATAATTGTCTACTCTATCTTTGGAAAGAAATCGTAATATTACAAAGGCTGAAACTTATTTTAAAATGTCATGTTCAAATGTATGATTATGATCCTTCTCAACCATGTGATTATCATGAGAATCAATATCAAATGATTTTCATTTCCTTTGACTAGAGTCATGTATTCTGAAAACATAACAATCTTTCATAAGTTACAACCTCATTTATGTCCTTTGATTCCATAGTGAATGAAAATGAGCAAGGAAATATACTTGACATTAAGTAAATATCCATCCATCTAGGAAATGAATTGAAAATTGGAATAAATTTAAATAATGAACAAGAATCTCATGTCATTGATGTTTTGAGAAATAATTTTAAATATTTTACATGGGATTATACTGATATGAGAGGAATACACCCCAACATATGTACTCATCATATTTATACTAAAAATGTTAAACTATTAAGACAACCACAATGTATGATCAACCCATCACTGAGATATATTGTTAAAAATGAAATTGAGAGATTGCATAGAGTAGGATTTATCTATCCTATATTTGATATTCGGTGGGTCTCTCCGCTTTCTATAGTTCCCAAAAATAATGGTAAATAGAGAATCTATATAGACTACAGGGGAACATAAAAAGGATACAAATAAATATTGTTTCCCTCTACCTTTTATAGACTGAGTTTTGGATAACTTGGAAACTAAGAAGTATTTTTCTTTATGGATGGATTCAAAGGGCTATATTTAGATTTCTATAGCTCCATAAGATCAAGATAAAACAACTTTCTCATGTTATTGGGGAACAATTACATACAAAGTTTTACCATTTGGTTCAGTGGTTCATTTTAAGACCCCCTCTTTAAAAATTTATCATAGAATAGATGGTGAACCTCCAAAATTGAATTTCAAAAAAATGGTGAATATCCAAAAAATAATTCATGGAAAAGGAGATTTTACATACCAAAGTTTTCTACATTTTTGAAAATTTGGATGGTTGTTAGTCATCCATATATGTAGCATTAGATGACTCAAGGTTAGACAAATTGTCTATGTAGAATCGAGAATGAACTGAGTTAGATGACCATCTATGTAGCATTAGACAACTGATGTTGTAAATGAGTGTTGAGAGCTCAAGGTTATGAAGGAGCTCATTGCTTGTAGTGCTCTTCTTCACCTATAGCTAGTGGGCATGTCTACCATATCCTTATAAGAAGAGAGCCTTCCTTTTTGTACCTTGGGAAGCCATTTTTCTCACCTTTAGTATTTTTGTACACATTTCTCTTACGCTCTTTTTTATCTGATTTCATGCGTCCCTTAGCTTATAACTTAGGACCTCGTTAGGGCCTCTCAATATCAAGTGTTTATTTCCTACTTCGATGTGAATGTATAAATTCACCTTGTTGTAGTCACACACTATCGAGTTTCACGAAAAGGGGTTATCACTACTCTTCTCGTATCATGTTTCTTTTAGTCACATTATCGATGAGTCCAACATCTTGCGTTATTGTACCCTTCTTCTTGTGTACCTTAAAATTTTACTTCCGTATCATAGAGGATGCTCTTTCTAGACTCAATCATCACAAGATCACGTTACTCTCGCCTTCTTCTTCTTGGGAGATAGAACTATTCAACATGGTGTGCTTCTATGGAATGCTACTTCACCCATGAGGTTCTTTCACACTTCTTACTTGGGTCAGTTCCTACACCCAATGATCATCATCATCTTGAGGAATTTCTCTACTCTTGCAATCATTTTTTTGGTCACTTGATTTCTTTCATCTCTAGACCTCTTGGGTTTCATGTGGTAAACTCATATCCCCCACCATATCTCGAGTGTCTTTAAGTACCTCTTTGGAGACCCTTCACATATTACCATTTTTTATGTTGTTGATCTAATTGTCTCCTCTTGTTCTTCATGGGATGACAATTCCACCGACATAAACTCACTTGAATCTACTTTTGATTACAAGGATTGTGCACCTGATTCGATGATGAGAATACTATAGAGGAATTTTCTCATCCTCTCACTATTCCGCAGAGAGTGTTAACACATTCTACTTCTCATGAAACCTTGTTTATTCTCCATCTCAAGCATTTACCATCATCAGCACCATCCTAATTTTCACTTTCAAAGTGTGTAATGACCCTTTCACTCCTCTACCTTCATTGCATGACTTATACCCGATGAGGCTAAAATATGTATTATTATATCACCAAATAGAACCCTTATTATCTCTCTTAAAATAAATCTTTCAAGTGAATTTATATGTAGTTTTAATAACAGATATCATATTTAAGGTAGAATATAGGACTTATCTTATCACCTCTTTAGAAATCTATTTATAGTCTAATTGTTATTATTTCCCGATATTTCTTCTAAGTTACAATGGGATAGTATGTATAAAACATGTCAAAAGAAACTCTACTCCAAGTTCATAGGTTGCAACTACCGAAAGTCTTCATGTAGCTATGGAAATTCCCAACTACGAAAAATTTTCACGCAGCTACAAAATTCTTCACACAAAATATGGAAACGCATAGCTAGTGAAATTATTTTAGTTTGTTCCAAAATAATGTAAACGAGCACCAAAATTTTTAGCCCCCTTTTTACTTTCATGTCATCAACCAAGAATATAGATCCAAACATGTGGCAATCTAAATTCATGTATGCATGTGGTGTTCCAAGAAGAATTAAAATTCATGGACTTAACATTCCTCCATTTTCTCTCCATGTTTCAAGGATGAAAAAATAGTGGAATAGTGTCAGTAATGTTGAATAAGTAATCTCTCACTTTGTGTTCCTAGATTAAAGGGATGAGTTGTAGAAATATTCTCCATGATAAGTGAATAGTTGTAGTCAAGTTATTTTAGGATTTATTAATTTGAATAAATCCTCCTAGGAGTAGGTAGTTAGTTCTTCGTGTGTTGAATAAGTAAATTAGAATAAAAAGAAGATCGATTGTATTCCTAAAAAGATGAGTTGGTTGGATGCATGAATTATAAATGCAACCTTCCACACTCTTATGTGTAATATTTTTCCAATCAATGAAAAATATGTTCTTTTCTCTCCAATATTATGAAGTTTTTAATCAAGATCTTAGAAGCATGATTTAAATCCTCTTCCAAGAAATGAGTTGGCCACTCATTCCAAGAAATATGGATCTGTGTATTTTTGTTTTTGTATTATAATAATTTATGTTTGTGTTTATTCCTTTTTCTGTGATAATCATTTTGTTTTATTTTTTTCCTTGTATTGTAATCTTCATTTTCATTTAGTTTGTTGTGAAACTCATAGGAGTTTTATTTGATTTATTTTCAATTCAGAAATTTACTTTATGCAAGCGTGCTTTCATTTTTGCAAGTGTGATTTTGATTTCTATAAGTGTTCTTTTCCATTTTTATAAGTGTTCTTTTTAATTTCTACAAGTTTGGATTATGTTTAAAGGAGTTGTTTTCCAAATATCTATGTCTCCTTTTGAATACAATCATTGGACACCAGCCCTGGATTGACATTATTAATGAAGAGGATTGATGAACCTCATCATTTTGGCATTGTTTCTAGGGAGTTTTGTGTTATTAGGAGACTCATATTTTTCTTAAAGAATATTCTAGTGACAGTAGAATACCTCTTGGAAAATTCTATGACATAAGGTATTTGGTGACATTTTCTTTAAAAATTTATTTTCTGCAAATAGATTAATATTTTTTCTCAGAAAATAGATTAACATTTCTTTTCTGCAAATAGATTAAATTTTATTTCTGCAATTAGATTTAGAAACCTACCGGAGATTGCCAAAATCAACCCCCTTAATAAAATGGAAAAAATCATTTCATGTTTATTATTTTCATGCAATGAGGTTTTCCTATTCTAAAATATTTCTTGTTTGCATGTATTGTTACTTCTATAAATATTAAATAACATTTCATGCATGCAAGAAATACAAAAAAACTAACTTTGTGTAGGTTAACAGAGAAAAATATTTCTATGGATTATTAGTGCAAGCAGATTGGGTGGACAAATGCAAAAAGAAATGGAGCATTGTAGAGGAGGTCAAAGAAAAGATTTAGTTGATTTAAGGAGTTTTATGTGAAAATAACAAGTGTTTTCTAGATAAAAAATTCTCATGGATCACAAATAAGTAGCTCAAAAAAATTTGGGTCTTATTCTACATGATTTGATCTTTCCAGATCATTTTGAATCACTCATTTTCATTAAGAAACGACCAAGATATCACAGTTTTACTGCATGCTCCTAAAAATGTTGAAGATTATTTTGATAACATCGTTTTCAGACGCAAAGTGCTCACATCTCATACAGAAATAGCTCAAAATTTTTTTGAATCTTTTTCTACACAATATGAGATTTCCATATCCTTCTAAATCACTTATTTTTGTTGAGAAATGACTAAGATATCGCAGTTTGAGTGCGCAACTGTTAAAAACATGTTGAAGATTATTTTTTTAAAAAATCTTATGATGCATGCATGTATTCTTCTCATACTCCTCATTTTCAGTACCTAATTCATTCCATGCTACCCTCTCTATCTCATTTTTGTTCAAAATTCATTTTCCCAACTTCTGAACCACCAAAAATTCCTCTGATATTTTGTAGTCAATGTTAATCCTTCTCATGACTGTATAAAAATACTAGCTCAACTAGTATATGCTAATTTAAATGTCAACATACCATTTGTATTCTGGGATCATACCCATAACCTCTCATAATAAACCATTCATTCCCAATAAATGAAGAATTCCTTGAACCATTCCATTTCCCGAACAATTTACCATTGTTTCTCAATTTCTAAATCAACTTTCTAAATTGGTTGGATGTTGCAGACACTCTGGAAGATTGCTTCCTGATTTTCCATCATGTTGACATTTCTCAAAAGGATAGTGATTGGTTAGAAAACTAGTTTACTTGGTTGACCAATTATTAAAAAAATTGCACTTCAAAGTCTTTCTTGGATCCATATGATTATTTCTCTTATGCCAACTTGGTTGATGAAATTATTTGCTACTAAAAAGTTCTATGTTGTAGAGGCCTTGACTTCATATCTATTTATTTTTTCAGCTGCAGATGGAAATCATGGTTATACAACATAATGAAAGAAAAGATAAGTACTGAGTATGGTATGGTAACTTCTATTTTTCTACTCTTGAGTATTGTTATTTGTTGGTTTAATTACAAATAGATTCACTGCTCAAAAGCATAAAAAAGATAAAAAGAAAGATAAATTTGTCAAGATCTACATGTGTTGATCAAGTCAAGTAACAAAGAAAATGATGTAGATGAAGTCTTTCATTTACAACAATGAGACCTATAAGCTGCTAAATTAAAAAGAAAAAAATATTTTGCATGAATTCATGCACAAAACTAAGTGTGGGGGAGACTCACTCTCTTCCAAATCTTTTGAAGAATGCATGAGAAAAAAAGAGCTAAGTGTAGAAAAAAATCTTCCTACATTATCTACGAAAAACCTCATGAGAGCACGAATAAGAAAGAAGTAAAAATTTTACTTCTAGAATCTCAGTTTTCTACTATCATGAAGAAAAGGAGAAGACACTTTGAAAGATGTAGAAGTATTGAATTAATCGATTCTACAGAAAGATCGGTAGCTTACATGAGGGCATGTAAGAAGTTAAGTGTGGGGAAAATGATGATGCCAAAATATGTCTTATTATATCACCAAATAACACTCTTACTCTCTCTCTCAAAATCAATCTTTCAAGTGAATTTAGATGTAGTTTTAATAATATATAGCATATTTAAGGTAGAATATAGGATTTATCTTATCATCTCTTTAGAAATCTATTTACAGTCTAATTGTTATTATTTCTTGATATTTCTTCTAAGTTGCAATGGGATAGTATGCATAAAACATGTCATAAGCAACTCTACTCAAATTTCATAGATTTCAAATACCAAAAGTCTTCAAGTAGCTATGGAAATTCCCAACTATGAAAATTCTTCATGCAACTACGGAAATGCCCAACTATGGAAATTCTTCATGCAACTATGAAAATGCCTAGCTAGTGAAAGTATTTTGGTTTGTTCCAAAATAATGTAAAGGAGCACTAAACTATTCAACCCACTCTTTTCTTCCATGTCATCAACCAATAATATAGATCCAAACATGTGGCAATAAAATTTAATGCATGCATGTGGCGTTCTAAGAAGAATTCAAATTCATGGACTTAGCACTCCTTCATTTTCTCTCCATGTTTCAAGGATGAGAAAATAGTGGAATAGTATTAGGAATGTTGAATAAGTACTTTCCCAGTTTGTGTTCCTAGATTAAAGGGATGAGTTGTAGAAATATTCTCCATGATAAATGGATGGTTGTAGTCAAGTTTGTTTAGGATTTATTTCTTTGAATAAATCCTCCCAAGAGTAGGTAGTTAGTTCTTGGTGTGTTGACTAAGTAAATAAAAATAAAAATAAGATCATATTTTATTCCTCAAAAAAAGGAGTTGGTTGGATGCATGAATTTTAAATGCAACCTTCCACACTCTTATGTGTAATCTTTTTCCAATCAATGAAAAATATGTTCTTTTCTCTTCAATATTCTAAAGTTTTGAATCAATATTCGAAGCATGATTTATATCCTCTTCAAAGGAATGAGATAGCTACTCATTCCAAGGAAGATGGATATGTGTATTTGTGTTTTCGTATTGTAATAATTTATGTTTATGTTTATTCCTTTTCCTGTGATAATCTTTTTTTTGTATTATTTTTCCTTATATTATAATCTTCATTTTAATTTAGTTTGTTGTGAACCTGCAGGAGTTTTATTTAATTTATTTTTAATTCAGCAATTTACTTTATGCAAGTGTTCTTTCATTTTTGTAAGTGTGATTTTGATTTCTACAAGTGTGCTTTTCCATTTCTGCAAGTGTGATTTTTAATTTATGCAAGTTTGGATTGTGTTTGAAGGAGTTTTTTTCCAAATATCTCTTTCTCCTTTTACATATGGTAGTTGGAAACCATCCCTAGATTGACATTAATAATGAAGAGGATTGATGAGCCTCATCAATACCTATCTAACATCTCTCTTCTTTTCATCTATTCCCCTCATTGGGATGAGTATCTTCCTACACTTGTTCATCTTTTCAAAAATACCATTTTTGATGCACTACAGGTTCCTCATCCTTCTACTGGTGCTTTGGATGAGTTCATCATCTCCACTATTGGGAGTTCCCATTCAGGGAATCTTATCAATTCCAATTTTCCATAGTTTTTCATTGATCCACCCTCTCGTGTGGATCCCTTTTTTGTTTTGGGGGTTATTATGTTTCCTTCACATCACTTGGAAATCCTTTATACAGGTATTCCCTCTTCACACTCTAATATCTCTACGCACGTGGCATTACTTTCAGTTCTTTTAGACTCACTTGCTAGAACTATGTCACACTTTCATGGACCATACTCATATTTCTTTGTGTTGCTTCCTTCAGTTTCCTTCTCGTGGAGTGGGTAGACTTCCATCACTATATTTATTTCCTTCCTAAGTGTAGGCACACGCTTCGGTGTAAGTGGCTCCTCTTTAGTCTAGAGGCATATGACAACATCATCGACACTCTTCTAGCAGAATTTGTAGAGTTACTGAGTTCGATCCATCCATGGCATCTTTGCATTCCTTTTGTCTCCCTCTTCTTTGCACTTCTTCTTCCTTATGAGAGATTTCCTTTTGTGCATGGGTACCTTTTCAGGATTTTCAATGGACAGGACCCATTATTGGCATTTTCTTAGATTAGAGAGTGTGTTTTTCTCTTGTGGTGGATGTTTTTCCCATTGGGTTTTCCTTCACAACTTGGGATTCCTCTATTGTGCATGGGTACCTCATCGGCTTTTATGTCAAGACCCATATTTATGTTCTCACTTTTCACCTCGTCGTAAGTTATGGTGAAGGGGGGTGTTGGTGTGAGTCACCATTCCACATCATTAGGTGATTCATCTCACTTAGGTGAGATCGTAGGTCTGCATGTCATGTAGGGTTCATCATTGGATTCCCTTAAGTGTCAAGGTGCATCCATGTGTCATATAAATCATTGGGAGTTACTTTTATATTATGGGAATGGAACTCCTCATATCTACTTGATTTTTCATGGTTACAACACTATGGGTTACTCAGTACCCTCTATATGTACACCATTTTGGATCTATGAGATAGAGAGACAGCTTTATGGTTTGTAACAAGGTTCGCCCATTTACTTAATCTTTTCATGCACATTTTTGGTTGATTCTCACTCCGCTCAAGATATCCTCATGTTGTCATTTGAACATTTTTGGATGTTCACATCGTCCCTCGTGATCCTCGCACTTTATTTTTTCACACACACTCTTTCACTCTCCACTTTTTATAGTTCCTAAAAAGAATGGTAAATAGAGAATCTATATAGACTATAGGGAACATAACAAAGATACAAATAAATATTGTTTTTCTTCTTCTGTTATAGACTGAGTTTTGGATAATTTGGCAAGTAGGAAGTATGTTTCCTCTATGTGTGGATTCGTAGCTAGAATCAAATTTCGATAGCTCCATAAGATCAAGATAAAACCACTTTCACATGTTATTGGGGAATAATTACATACAATTTTTACCATTTGGTTTAGTGTTCATTTCAAGAACCTCCTCCCCTCTAAAAAGTTTATTATAGAATGGGTGGTGAATCTCCAAAATTGACTTTCGAAAAAATGGCAAATATCCAAATAACGATTCATGGAAAATGTGATTTGACATACCGAAGTTTTATGTATTTTCATAAAGTTGGATGGTTATTAGTCATCTGTCTATGTAGCATCATATGACCTGGGTTAGACAGTTGTTTATGTAGAATCAAACGGCCTGAGTTGGATTACCTTCTATATAGAATCATATAGCCTAGGTTGGATGATTGTCTATGTAGAATCAGGGGTCCTACATTGGATGGACATCTATGTAGAATCATACAACTTGAGTTAAATGGTCATCCATGAAGAATTAGATGGATTAGGTCGACAGCTTGTCTATGTAGCATCAAATGACCTTGAGTTCGATGGTTGTTTATGTAGAATAAGACAAACTAGGTTGGAAAGTGAAGCGTTGGATGATCATATTTTTATTTCTATCTCATCCATGTATAGACACACGTCTCTATTCATGGACATCTATTAGTTGGCTATCTCTTCAAAATATATGGTCGTCTCCCTAGAAACATACATATAAAATGTGGCTTTCGGGGTGCTGACCCTAAATCCCCACTAGGGTATAAGGCCCCTAAACCCCCTCTCTATGGGGATAGTGTCCCCGAACCCCCGCAACGGGGTTACTCCCCCTTGTAACCCCGAGGATATATATTATACCTTTTTGAATATGAGCATAGTTTGATTAGAAACGTTGGTGAAATACATGCATAAGTTCATTTTAAAGTGTAAATAGTAGGCTAAATGACCCATACAAATGACTTGTTGTCTAAAATTTTAGGCAAATAGGGAAACAGATGAATGCTGAAAAAATTCACCATTTGTAATTTCTAAAAACCCTAATATTCGCAAGTTTTAAAAAAAATTCCACTAAAAGTTTCCCTAAGTTGGTTTATGTAATTCACCTACTACTTTTCAAAGGGAAGTCTTGGCTATTTCTACAGATATTACTAATGACTGTGTTAAGGTATACATGGATGATTTTTCTATCTATCGGGATAATTTTGAAGAGTCATTGAGTAATTTAAAATATTTTTTATCAAGATGTGAACAACACAAAATCTACTTGAGTAATGAGAAATGCTTAACTATGGTTAATCAAGGGATTGTTTTAGGTCATCATATCTTTGCTAATGGTATTCATTTTGATCCTAAGAAAGTAGAAATCAAGATTAGCCTTCATGTACCATAAAATTAGACTAATGTCAAAAGATTTCTAGCCCATGTAAGTTACTACAAAATGTTTATCAAAGATTTAGGAAAAATTACTACACCTATGTTCTCTTTACTTACAGAGTACTATTTTTTTATAGGAACCCTCAATGTCAAAAGGATTTAAATTTATGAAATATAAATTGACTATTGATCCCTTTTTTAGAGGACTCAATTAGGGAAAACTTTTCATATTCACACTTATGCATCCAAAATGCAATGGGTGTAGTTATTAGTTAGAATGATGAAAAAGAACAAATGTATGCGCTTATTTTATTCAAAAACTTGATCCCTACAAAAAAATTACACTATTACTCATGAAGTTTTTTGGCTATTGTTTACTCCTTTAACAAATTCATGCATTATGTTAATGGGTATAAATTCTTCATATACACACACCATTAAGCAATGAGATACTTGAAAAATAAGCAAATAGTAGGGATGAGGATTATCATATGGTTACTCCTTTTACAAAAATAAAATTTGACAATCATTGATAAGCCTAGAAAGCATATTTTTGTTGTTGAAATTATCTCTATATTGAATGTTTTAGGTGAATGAGAACCCATTGAAGAATATTTTATAGATGAACACGTGTTTTTAAGTTCAACACACTCACCATGGTTTATTGATATTGCTAGATATCTAACCACAAGGAAGTTTCCAATTTATTTTACAAGAAAAGAAAGGAAAATATTAGTTTAAAATAGTTTTATATACGTGGTCTACTGGGATTTTATTTAGATGTGGTCCTAATATGATTATTTGTATCTGTGTTAAGGAGGATGAGGTGTATGACATCATAAGATCCTTCCATGATGAACCAGGGGGAGAACATTTTTCATTTAAGAGGAAAATCCAAAAAATACTTGGGGCTTGGTACTATTGGTCTTCACTAATTAAGAATGTCAAAACATTCACCTGGAAATGTGATGCAAATCAAATAATGGGGAATCCTACTTTCTCCATTGAAATTCCCCTTAATCCTTATTGGTTTTAGGACATTTTGAGAAATGGGGAATTATTTTTTCTGGACCAATAGACCCCCATATTATGGAGAAGTGTACCTACTAATGTTCACTAATTATGTAATAAAATGGGTAGAATTTCAAGCCCAACATTCAACCAATGAAGAATTTGTAGATATTTGTTATACCACAAGATCATGTAAATGTTTGGAGCACCTATAGTCATAGTTTCTTACCAAGGGCATCAACTCATTTCTAACATTATTGAGGCATTTGTAGGGATCTACAAGGTCAAGCAACATAATTCATCACCTTATCATACCCAAGACAATAGACAAGTTGAAGTTAAATAGAAAATTAGAAAAATATTAACAAAGATTGTGGATACAACAAGGAAATATTGGTATCAAAACTACCAGAGGTATTTTAAAATATAATACAACATGGAAAACCATCACTTAATTCTCTCCCTATAAACTTGTGTATGGGAGGAACCACTAATTCTTATAGATTTTTAGTTTTACACCTTAAAGACAACATTGGAGGTGGGAATTGAGATTGATGTAAACTAAAAATATAGGATTATTTAGCTAAATGAGTTAGATCACATAAGGATGGGGCTTGACAAAGATTCCAAACTCCTTCAACATCAAAGAAATATTTTGCATGATTCTCATATTAAGGCCAGGATATTTATAGAAGAATATTGGGACCTTTTGTTTGACTCGTGGTATCAACAATTTAAATGAAAATTAAGGAAAAAAATATTGGGACCCAATCAAGTTAAGAAAATCTATGATAATGGATAGGTCAAGTTACTACATATTGATGTAGATAAGAGAAATATATTGCAAATAAACATATATTGAGATTGTATGAGTAGCCTAAAATAAAATTTGAGTTCACTAAGGAAATATATTCATGTGCTCAATTTGGTTTCATCGAAGAATGTTCTTTTACCTTAACGAAATATAAAATTCTAAATTCGAATAAAGCAAAAAAATAGAATTAGAAAAGACATTATTCTCCTCTCTTATTTCAAAAATACTTTATATATATATATATATATATATATATGAATTTGAAATTAAAAAAGTAACATCATGTAAATAATAAAGGGTGGGAATAGAATAATTTCATAGCTAATTAACTAAAAATAGAGAAAATAGATTTTTCTTATTTTTATGAGTTAATCTAAATAGAAACATAATGCTATACTAAAATTTTGGATCTAAATATTTTTTTATTATTTAAATATAATGAAATAATGGAAATAAGAAGGATATGGTACTAAACTCAAGTTGACATACCTCAATGTGTGCTGAACTAAAGAAAATTGTTGTGTAGAATGAGAAAGTTGTGACTGGGTGGCCTTGAGAAGGGAAGAAACTGGGTATCTTACTGGATTGAGGCACCTGGAAGGATACTAGAGCACCCTAGGGTGTCCTAGTTTGTGATCTAGACATTGTAGACTAGAGAAAAGCTCAAGACCTGGGTCTAGTAGTGTCACAATATCTTTGTAATATCTTTTCTTTGTCACATGGATGTCGCAATATTATCACTTGTGTTGTTGTGAATTTCATGTGAAGATCCACCTACAAAACCCTATTCAAAGCATAAATTCCTAAAAAAATAAAAATGCATATGAATAGGTCGACTAACCTTAGCTACCACAATGGTGGACTTATGACTAAGTGTTGCACTACATTTCAAACCCCATGTAGTTCTATGTGCGTGTGTGTACAATTTTTTTCCTAGGATTCCCTAGCGCCAATGATGCAGAAGTAGGGGGAAATAACTAGATGTAAAAATGCAAATGGTGGATGGAATAGAAATAATACAACCCTTTCCCCTATGCTTGTGTGATGCAGATGTAGAAGATGCCCAAATGCAGTCCCTTGCCTTAGTAGATAGTTTCCCTTTGATAGTAATATGTGTGTCCATAATGTAGTGAGTATAGTATGTTTATATAGGGATATCTTGTTCGGATTTCACAGACTAGTGACCCAAACTTTCGCCGACTACAACCTAGGGAATGCACAGGGTAACAACAAAGAACTACCTCAAAAAAATAAATTACGACCATAAATTATGAAAACATAGGTGCCTAAAATCATAGATTGGGGCACCCCATTCAAACCCTAGGCACCCCAATATAGTACTGGAGATGACAACTGAGAAAATTGTGACACCTAAGACTCTCTAAAAGACACCCAAAACTATATGGAAAAGCAATGACTGGATCGAGAAAAATAACAATGATGACTGATCAAATGACAACAAGACTAACAGATGGGTCACTAGTGAATACTTTTATTACACAAGATCCATATATAAAATAACATACTCGGTGGTATAAATGTAATAGTAAGTGCGTGATTTTGTGACTAAATTTTCCCCCACTTTATGTTGGTGAGCGGAAATATTGGTAACATAAAGTAGATAGAGATGTGTACCTGAGAAAGATTCGGAGAAGCCCATGTTGTAGAAGAACACGTAGATGTGTAGTAGAAGCATGCCGATAGAACTATAAAAGTGTGTCGAACCATGGATCAATGATTTGATCCATGTAACATAATGAAAAAGCATAAATGTTGTGATGAAGTGTGCTAAATGAAAGTGATGACTAGAATGTATGATGATTTTGAACATGATTTAATGACGAATAGGTGGGTAGGGAGTGATCAGTTCCCAACCCGAATATTTATATATGAATGAATAATCGGAGAGATTTGGGCATCCTACCACTAGAGGAAGAGTGTAGGGAGAAAAGTACGTTATTCTACAATCTTTAACTATATCCTCAAGATCTAGATGCTATAGACAGACTCAGATCAAATTTTGTAATTTTTGGATCCAAATGATTTTGATTAAATAGTTGACCCATATAGGAGTGATAGAGGAAAGGCACTCTTGCCCCCACTCCATGGGTGTCACCACAATGTGAAAGCTTCCAAGTTGGGTCATCTAGAAGTGAATGTGATATAAAAGAGGTATCTTCCAAGTTAGGTCATCTGGAAGAAAATGCGGAATGAATGAGGTGGCTTCCAAGTTAGGTCATCTAGAAGAAAATGCGAATATATATGATGACTTCCAAGTTAGGTCATTTGGAAGCAAGCGTAGAATATAGAATAAAATCCCAAGTTATGTCATCTGGGAAAGAAGTGGTGAATGTAACTCCCAAGTTAGGTCATCTGGGAGACCGCTTGTAGGTTTGAATGATACGTTTTTATTTGAAATCATTGATGTTGATAGGTTGATTGATTGTTTTGAGTGGTTACTCATTAAGAGATTTTGTGCTAGTTTCCCCCAGGTTAGGTCATTAGTAGGAAGTTGATAGAAATGATGAAATTTCATGTGAAAATACTTTTAATCACTTTTTCCCCCAAGCAAGGTCATTAGGGGGAATCACTAGAAAGTAATGCATGATCGTCTTTAGGAAATTTTAAATGATTGTTTTCCCCATATTAGGTCATTAAGGGGAATTGATGTTGATATTTCATGATATGAATTGACCAGTGTCGATTCATAATGTTTTAATGTATGGTGATATGAGGGGATCTATAGGGGTCCCCTAATAAAATTCCCCCTTTCGGAAAAAGAGGGAGTGATGAAAACAATGGACTCTAAGCCGAAAGTAATGGTAAGAGGTTAAAACTTAGATATAGTGAATAGGAGATAATAGTGAGATATATAATGTGTGTTAAACATATACAATACATTAGTAGGAATAATTCTTAAAAAATGTCTCAAATGGGGTGGAAATCTTAGTAAAAATGCTCAATATATAAGCAAAATGGTATATAGGGTATTAGTTGTGGTAATAAGCATGAAATAAGGACCATAGTAAAGGTAGTGATGAAAAGTAACTATAAATAGTAAAGTGAAAAAGTATTTTATCACTTCATTTGTCTTTTGTGTGAGTGTGAGAGTGTGTACGGAGTGAGTGAAGATGCCTCAAGTGAGACCATTGCATCCTAGTTGGTTTGAGAGAGTGGTGACCGTTGTAGCATCGCGTATGACTACGAAGTTGGTAAGTGCATTATTTTTGCAAAAATGTAGGGTGTAATAGGAATTTTAGTTGAATTTTTAAAAATTTGAGGTTTTTAGTTTCTCAATGATTCAGGGACCTGACAAGAGTGGTGAGAGTTCTAGTGGCCTCTCCGAGGACTGGAGCTCCCAAAACCAAGTGTTAGTGTCCTTCTTTGGGGAACCCCTCAGGTCCAGATCCAGTGCCCTAGTCCAAAATGTGTTGATTTAGTGGATAATGGAAAAAACATGTTTCTAGTATGTTGAATAAGTGTGTTTGGTTGTGTAAGGTGTTCTAACATTGTGTTTTTGTTGTTTGGTGTTTGTGCAGAGGGATATCCACTCGAGGGAGTTCCGTGGTGGTCATCACTTGAGCACATTACTTGGATTGGGGTTATCGGATGATGAGTGGGATGTGATGGACCATTCCAGCCTATGGCATATAGCACGGATGGGGGATGTGCCCCATAACATGCCCATGTTGATTGCATTGTGTAAGTGGTGGTGTGCAGACACATGCACATTTTGGTTTCCTATAGGAGAGATGACATTTACACTTGGAGGTTGTATATCCCATATTGCGATTGTCGGTTGTTGGAAAAATGGTATGAGTGATGGAAGTAGTGGATATGGAGTGACATATGCACTCACCAAGGTGTTATTTTATAGGTCTTCAAGTACCTATCGAGGCCCATATTAGTTTTGATGTGATACTATAGTTTGGGGTTCCACATTTGTGAAAATTCATTACAGTGGTGATTTCTTCATGTATAGTCATGGAGGGCAGAGGTGTTAGCATCATGTATAAGATGCACAACATATGTCAACAGATATAGGAGGACGAGATGAGATACATATGGGCACGGTGTGTGTTGGCCCATTTATATAGAGACTTATATCGATTTATGCAGGATGAGCATGGTGGAGATATAGGAGCCACCACACTTTGCTTACATGTGTGGGCATATGAGCACATATTTGTATTGATACTAGTTGTAGGGCCATGAGGAGAGTGGGCTTGGCCTAAGATATATGCTCAATGTTGGGTGGATATTCACAGTAGGAAGATGGATACATATACCTTTAGGGAAATTATAAATACGATAGGGGCCTAATTCGGTGATGTGGAGGCCATACCATGATTATGGGGGATGGTCGAGGATGATATAGAGTTGTGATGCATTCGAGGACTATGTGGCTAGAGGACCACTTTCCAGTGTGGCGAGAGTTGTCTCAGTGGAGAGGGTATCACGACAATTTTTATGGCACATAATATTCCCCAGAGCCATACGTATGGTTGAGAGCTATTAGAGCCCCTAGGAAGGGAGGTTCTAGGCTAGGACCCACAACAGAGAAGTTGATACCACTAGGTTTGGATTAGCTAGACCCAATGATAACATTCATGGATGGAGATAATGTAGGGTGCACCAAGGATTATCGAGTGTGGTGGGAAGCGCATCGGTGGGTATTACTATACCCAATATTCATGGGTGCTATGGAGTTACCACCTAGAGGAGGAGGAGAGGGAGGTGTCCCTAACCTTATAGTAGTGGTTGTGGTAGAGCGTAAGTGTTTGTGTATGCTTATGTGGTGTTTAACAAATTTTCTACGTTGTTTTATATGTGTTTAGCTAATGTGTGGTTTTATGTTATGTTTGCAGGGATATGTTTTGTTCATTGATAGTAGACACATTTTCCATACTTTGATGTAGAATTTACCGAATGATGTGTTAGGTAGAGGGATGTTAGAGCGTGTTGATGACATTGCGGTGAGCATGCCCATCTCTTTGAGCCAGTGGCCATAACAATGGAAACATGAATAGTGCTGGTAAGTGAGAGGGACGAGGCACGTGAGGAGACTCGATGTGCCCGAGAGGTGGTAAGTGGTGGTCCCTTTTCCCAGGACATGTTTACTTGGTATGTAGACTTACAGCATCATTTTTTGGAGCAGAGTATAAATATTTCTATGCTACGTAAGTAGGTGGATAAATTTTAGGTCCACAAAATACAACGTCATGTTAGTGGAGAGGCATATAATTCTATGGCTCTCATAGTACATGAGAGTGATAATGATGATGAGGTCTGATGATGATTATTGTGTGTGATGTGGGGCCTTACCCCCTAGTTATGAAACATGTTTTTGGGATGACGATTGTACTAGTGATATGTGTGTGGAAATCGATTTTTGTTTTATATATGTTGGAATGTTTTTCCATGGTGATGTAATGGATATTGTATGATTCTATGGTTATTTTCCTAGCATGTGTATTGTTTTGTTTGTATGTGATGAATATAAATTTACATGTTGATGTTAGTAGTGGTAAATAAAATGTGTATGGTGAATGATGACTATATAACTAATGTAATGTGATTGATGAAATATTGGATGAATAAAATATGTAGTGCATAGGTAAGGTAATGATTATAGTAAGATAGTTGTGAAAATAGAAAAATGTAGGATAGTAAAATGAATGTACCATCATGATTGTGTGAGAATGTAATGTAGTTGTAATAGGATAGGGTGATGAAAATAAGAGGGGGAAGAGATTAACCATGCCCCCAGTGTTTGAATGAATAGGCTCATGTAATGACGACCCCTCAGTAGTCAAGTATGATCCACGTAAGAAATATTGCATCATCAGGAAATGATTGAGTGTGTTAGATGAAATTACAAAGCACGTGATGAAATTTTCTTAGAACTAATCCCTCAATAGTCATGTAAGAACTATAAGAACACAAGTGTGTCATCGGGGGTAAGGTGATAATAATCACCTACCAAAGATAAAGATGACAGGTGGTGGTGGAAACATGTGGAATGGATGCAGTGTGAGTGTATGAACCAAATGGAATGTCATGTGTAGTAACCACGGGGTATGCAGAGACTGGTGGAAAACCATGATGCAACAACATGAATGAAGTGGTGGATAGTGTGGATGTAGCGGATGTAATGAATGTGATGGTGGAAATGATGGATGAGGTGGAGAATGAGCATGTGACAGGTGGAGCATGATGAATGAACTAAGCACCTGATGGAGAATAATTAAGTGGGGTATTTCTACGATGAAGGGTGAAGGAGACAATGATCACTCATGAGAGGAAAAGGAGATGATGTCATAATCCACTAGGTTTTGTATCCTCTCACATAGGGTAAGGAAATCATTATCATTATGACCAAATATGCAATGATATTTATAATGGTTTTGGTCATGTTGCATATGTTACAAATGGTTCAGGGATGATGTTGGTTATAGGAAACCTAATTAATTACTCATTGAGTAATATACACAGCACATCATGTGGTTGAGCATGAGGAATGAAATAAAAGGATCTCTCTGATGGAGGTGGAGTGGTGGAAGTACTAACATGTTGTGGAACTAGAGAAGGATGGGGTGGTGGTGAAGGAGTGGGTGGAGGTTGTTTGGAATACACTTTAGGAAAAGGTGGAGATTGCTTTGGATGCTCAACTGGAGGTGGGAGTGGAAGACTAGAGGATGGAACTATTGGAGAAACATGTGTGGGTTGAGTGATAGATGAGGACAGAAGATATTTTTCTAGATCAATAACTTTATAGCACAAGAGAATGAATGACTCACAAGTATCATATTGTAACCTTTGCTTAAGTGGAGGAATGAGACCACATGACAAAAGATGAATTGCTTTTCTAAGTCACTAGGTTAGAAGATGAGTTGGTGTATACAGGCATTAAACCACAAGATATAGTCCTAGATAGGTTCAGAGGAGCCTTGATGTAAAGTAGGAATGTGATCATAAGTAACTCTAGGGCCATTGTTAAGAATGAAATGATGGAGGAAAGAATCCTCCATGTCATAGAAAGTGTTAATGGACCCAAAGGGTAGATGGGTGTACCATTATAGTGCCTCATCTTGAGACTATAGTGAAAATGGCCTTAAGTAACAATTGATCATTAGAGTAATTGGTCATAAGCATGTGGTAATGTAGGATATGAGCATGAGGATCACTAGTACCATCAAAACATGTGAAATTAGGCATGGTAAATTCTTTAGGGAAGGTGGAATTATGAATCTTTTTAGGAGCAGATTTTCCATGTGAAGATTTTTTTCAATAGAGGCTAATATGCTCTACTTTATAAAGTAAGAGTATGAACTTGAGATTGGATTTTTCCTAATATGCTCTACTAATATGCTCTACTTAATATGCATGAGAGAGAGGATATCCTGTGAGGGGATGGTAGGAGATGTCAATAATGTGTTAATTGGTTGAAGTTTTCCATTATGAGTTATCATAGGAATATCAAGAGATGATATAGTGGATTCCGATACTAAAGGATCTATGTAGATGATGATGTAGGGGTTATAGTATGGCTAGTATCAACATAAGGGGTATTTATCAAGGAGGAAACTACTATAGGAAAATATGCAGTAGGAGTTGTAGAGGATGTGGGGATAGAAGGGGAAGAAGAAATAGTGGGAGGTGACTCATGCATAATAGTAGATGTAACCTCATGAGAGTATAACAATGGAGTAGGAGACTCACATGCAATGGTATAAAAATAAGGAGACCCATGATGGTCGAGTAAAGATGGGGTTCCAAAAATTATGTCATTACCATCAAGTGGATCAATAGGATCATCAATGTAATATGAAGGAGAATGCAAGATAGAATGAGATGTGGGAGGAGTACTATCAAAAGTAGTAGAAGACATAGGAGTAGCTATAATAGTAGTTGGAGTAGAGGGAGAAGAGGTATGAGGTACACCTGATTGTGGATCAATTCCTAATAAGTAATCAATGATAGAGTCATCTAAAGCATCGGGTGGCATATCGAAGAAGGACCACATGCAACTAGATGGCATGGTGTACAACGAGTGAAAGCAATAGGGTCATCAACAAGGCATATACCTATAGGAGAATCGACAAGACTAGTTGGCACATGTTGTTGGCCTTCTAAGAGGGCTTGTTGAGTATCGTCGGGTAAGAGTCATGGGGGTACTATATAAGGCCTTAAGTTCAGCTATGGCGGCCTCATCATAGATAGGATTGACACTAAAACGAGACATGATGGGAGAAAAGAAGAACTATGCTTAACCACTAAGGTAGTGAAAAGGATCCAAAGGCAAAGTATTCGAAATGTAGGGTTCACCAAAATGATTAACTAAAAATAGAGAAAAATAGATTTTTCTTATTTTTATGAGTTAATCTAAATAGAAACAAAATGTTATACTAAAATGTTGGATCTAAATATTTTGTTTATTATTTAAATATAGTGAAATAATGGAAATATATTAACCTCATGTTGACTTACCTCGTTGTGTGTTGAACTAAAAAGACTGGGAAAGTTGGAAAGTTGACCGGGTGGCCTTAGGAAGGGCGAAAAATGAGAATCGACTAGACAGAGGCACCTAGGAGAATATTGAAGCACCTCGGGGTACCTTGGTTTTGATCTGGGTGCTTTATAAACTACAAAAACTCTTAGGAACTCGGGTCTAGTATTGTCATAATATCTCTTGAATATCTTTGTCTCTATTACATGGATGTCTCAATATTGACTCATGTGTCACTGTGAATGATGTGTGAAGATCCATCTACAAAACCATATTCAAAGCATCAATTCATAAGAAATAAAAATGCATATGAATAGGTCATACTGACCTTAGCTACCACAATGGTGGACTTACGACTAAACAATGCACTACATCCCAGACCCCATGTATTTCTATGTGCGTGTGTGTACAATTTGTGCCTAGGATGCCCTAGTGCCAATGACGCAGAAGTAGGGGTAGTAACTAGATGTTAAAATACAAATGGTGGATGGAATAGAAATAATACAACCCTTTCCCCATATGCTTGTGTGATGCAGATGTAAAATATTCCCAAATGCACCTTGCCTTAGTAGATAGTTTCCCTTTGATAGTAAGTTGTTTGTCCATAATGTAGTTTGTATATTATGTTTATATAGGTATATCTTGTTCAAATTTTGACACCAGTGACCCAAAGCTTCCGATTATAACCTAGGGGAATGCACGGGGTAAAAACAAAGATCGACCTCAAATAAATAAATTAGGACCACAAATTACGAAAAATATGGGTTCCTAAAATCACGGACTAGAGTCCCCAGGGTTTCCCCAATGCAACTCTAGCCAGCCCCCCAAGATATAGGACTTTGGAGATGACAACCCGATAAAATTATGACACCTAAGACTCCCTAAAAGACACCCAAAACTATATGGACAAGTGATGACTGAACCAGAAAAATAACAATGACGACTGACCAACTGACAACAAGACCAAGGGATGGGTCACTAGTGAATACTTTTATTATGCAAGATCCATATATAAAATAACATACCCGGTGGTATAAATGTAATAGTAAGTGTGTGATTTTTTGAATACAATAGAATACACACTAACTATAAGTATTTTTCAAATGCAGGAATGGAGGACCAATGATCAGAAGAATACATGTTTTGGTAAGGTAAGGTGAATCTATCTATCATATTTAAGGGTTCTCTTTCTATCCAATCCAATGCATTTGATTTAATTAAAGAGTAAAAGAAAAAATAAATAATTTTTTCAGTTAGTTCATGCATGATGTGTGACACGAGGGAAGGAAGACTATGACATCATTTCAATATCTATCGAAATCATGTGAAGTTACATTCATTAAAGTTGGTGCCTTAGAAATATATCACACAACTTTAGGGATTAATTATTGGTGGGATATCATCATTCCTTTAATTGATATTGTTAGGTTCCTATATAGTGAAGGAAATGATAGAACTAAAGATAGTAATTCTATGGAGAAGTGTTTATTACTATTTTAAAGACCTTACTTTGCAAATTTTTATGAAATGGGTCAAAATAGGAAATTGTAACCTAAGTCTTCGAATCACTCCTTTATAATGCTATAGTTTCATAAATATTCCATGATACATTTTGGTTGGATTTAATGCTCAATTAGTAGAAGAGTTTGTTTTGAATGTTGAAAAAATCATACAAAATTCATATGGATGAGAATTTAGGCCAATAGCATTATATTAAGTTCCTCAAGTGGCCTCCCTAACTTTGGAATAAAATTTACACAACACTCTTAAATAGAATACCTCATTAAAATCTTTCATGAATAAGGTAAAAATCTTCCTGAATTTAGACTCAACCCCAAGGAATCCAAAAAGTATAAAAAGGGACAACTTATCTATTCCTTGAAATACTATAAATTCTTGGGCTATGAAATATTTTACATGTGAAGGGAAACAATATGTATTGTATGGGGATACCATGAGGATTTTAATCCATCTGAAGTAGGGGAGGATAAAATCTGAACTCATAAGTAACCTCTCAAGTTTCCTTTTTCATGTCATCATGTACCATGTCAACAAAATATCCTAAGGCCAAAACATCACTAAAACATGGACTAATTCAAATGATCAATAATCAACATTTCATGAAGAAAAAAATAGGGGAGAAGGCATGAGAAACCTTCTTAGGGAAATAATTTAAGTAAAAAGAAATTAGAAGGCCCTTAATTCATACTTTTTCCACTCCTTGGTCTCCTTCAAGAGTTTTAGTTACCCATTGCCAAACTAGTCATGAGATTTTGAGACATACAATTGATAAATTCAAATAAAGCTATGAGAAACCTACACAACAAGTAGCTCATCATGAGTTAATTATGATAATAGATTCAAAAGGATAAGAAAGAGGATAACCTAGTCTGGAGCCTTAAAAAAAAAAAAAAACCAAAATTGTAACATTTTCTCAAACCCCAACAAGGAAGAGAAGAAGACCTATACTAACTGATGGAGATGCATAAATTTTGAAAGAATTGGCTCTAATTTAAATACTTGTATTTATTGAAACTTACACTAAAGATCCAAAATCAATCTCTAAATATCTAGAAATGGAATAATAGGTGTACTAGAAATAGAAGAGCAAGCTCGAAAATGACAGATAAGACATAATAAATAAAATAACAAGCTCAAGAAATTAGGGAAGAAAAATAGGAAAAATAAGATGCAACACCTTCCTCTTCTTTATCCATGCTTGTTGTATCAAAATGTAAGGAACCACTTTTTCCTATAGAGGAGACTAGCCTCTCTAATCATGAAGAATAAAGGGAAGAAGAATAGAGATAACATCAGAAGAAATCATGATATCAAGGGCTGAATACACCATCCAAGAACAAAAGAAGGATATATAGTTGATAAATATGGAATCACAAGGTATGGAAGAAGCTAACTCTTCTTTGAAAAATAAGATATAGAAAAAAAAAAATCAAAAATGTAGAAAACAATAAGAGCATTCTTGAGTTCAAATTATAAGTTTTAAACTTAGGAAAATAGAGAAATATTGGTCCCAAGCTTGTGATGATCTGACCAAAAACTGGTTGACATTTATCAAGAAAACAAGAGACTCTTAGATAAGAATAAAAATTTAAGAGAAAAATTTGAATCTACTAAAGAGTTAAAAACAAAATTTAAATCTAAGCTTGGCACTAAATATGAAATAGCTCAAAAACTTATATCTTTGAGGAGACCATCCTCTTTGTATAGTCTATTTCTTCATGAACAATTTTATTTTTAGTAGCTCACTAGACTCTTCTATATCCTACCTCATGAATTATGTGATGCAATAACTTTATTGGATTCTTACAAGACATGCGAAGGAACACCAAAATATTTTCTATGAATTATTTTTGTGTAACATGGTTGTTCCTAATGCACCATATTTTCTACTCAATTTGTATGTGGGAGAATTTTAGTTAAAATATTTTCAATGTTTGTTGCATAATAAAATATTATGTTATAAAAATATTGATGATTTCATAAACAGGGAAAGGACCATTGGGTTATTCATAAGGCCTCAACATGTAATTTAAGGTTAAATGAGAAGAAATTTTAGGGCTTACTATTACTAGCATCATAGCATGAGTTCTTATGTATGCATCAAAAATTATGGAGGAATTCATTAAAAACTTCAAATCTTATAGATAGACACATTTTGAGGAATCTCTTACTACATGTCGTAAGGTAGGAAAATTTAAATACTATATTAAAAAGGAGGGAGCTAATATCTCCCCAGAATCTCACATGGAAAATGAGGAGAGCAAGAACAATTGCGAAAATCATCCATCATTTAACATAGGAACAAAATGATGAATAAATGGGAATGAAGAATAGATGACCTTTGGTTCGCATTCCTATGAAATCATTGCTTAATACTACACCACAACATGAGGAACAATTTAACCAAGGGAAGATCTACTCTATGAACATAGTCAATTCAAGAGTACAACTTCAAGAAGATATTGAGATCAATATGAAGAATTCAATAGTGTAAATAATTGAGAAAAGATTAATGCAACAATATTTTGTAATAGGACTTGCAAAAGGTTAGGTACAGGGAGATGACGAGTCGATAAATTGACTGATTAAATCACTAATAAATGATACTTTTTTCTCATGAAAAATAAATCAATGTATTGCATGTTTCGATTAATTAAGTCTAAATTTGGTGAATAATGCATATTATCCTTATTGAATTATGTGGACTAATGATTAAGGTATTTTTCAACTAACTACTTTGAAAATATGTATGGTGATGTGTGTAGGTTAATAAATTCATGAAAACCACAAATGCAAGGTGTTACAGTTAAGAATTGGATGTGGTCTACTTCATCATGAAGATCAGTTTAAGGGAAGTTAATGAAGATAGAAAATAAGGAACTCAGTTCCTAATTATTTTATGAGTTGTAACTAATTCCCAAATTGTTCTCATATCTAGCTACCTAGATTCCTAGGTGTGTGTTGGGAAACATTAGCTATAAAGGACCTTTCTTGACTAAGTTGAATATATGTATGTACGTAGGAATGTGTAGAATGTAATAAGATAGAGGTGAGTATCATTTACATTTATTTCTAGTTTATGTTGTAAGAAAATATTTTGTGATTAATAAAAAAACATGTCATTTTGAGAAAATCATGTCATAAAACCAATCCAATGGAGAACAAGGGCCCACTCAAGTAAATAATTGTCTATTTTGGTATTTAAAGTTATGTTCTTCTTGCATTCTCGGATTCTCGTAGTGTTCTTAAAATAATCATTTTCAAAAATATTATATTCCAATTGAAATAACATTACCTTTTCAACATTTCTTTTGTTTTGGAGTAGTTTCCTTGTGTAAAGCATTTACCTTCGTATGTCTACAATTTAAGCATGTTTCATTTCGAGAAATTTAATTCAACAAGGTATTTCATTTTCGTAAGTTGGCATTGGTAGAATAAATATTATTTGTTGTTTTAATCTATTGTATTTTAGTAGTCTTATAATTTTATTTATTATCAATAAATATTTTAGTAAATAAAAAGACTCAAACAAACAGAAAATGCCCTTTAAGACCATAACCACTAACCCTAGTTATATATCCATTGACTTTATTGTATAATACCTTGGACTCATCCTTGGTTAAATGACATCAACTATAGAATCGTTGATTAAATGATTAGACATCATTGTTGTATATATTTACCCCCGGGTAAATATAGACGCATCAAAGAAGACATGTCGGAGGGGCCGGGAAAACCCGACATAAAGGCAAATCAGTTTTGGGTTTCGGGAAACATGAGACATGAAGCATGCAAATCACAAAGGATGTCCCGATGCTTGAGAGTTCCGCAAACCCGAAACACTTCCTAGGAAAATCGGGTCTTGGAGTCGGGAAAACATGTCGGGAAAGCATGGGGCGAAACATGTCGAGCCACCCTCCAAACCCGATGTGCATGCAGGTCCATTTTCCGACCCCAAAACAAAGGAAATCTTGGAAATACCGGTGGAAGCAGGTTTCAGGAAAACACAAACATCAAACACATGTCGAGGCATCCTCCAAACCCGATGCAAATGTAGAGGAGAACCCCGAACCCAATAGGCAGAAGACCCTGACGCAGGAAATATTCAGATCGCCATAACTTTTCACAGGGAGCTCGGATTCACACAAGGTTGGACTTTTTGGAAAGCTCTCGGTGTCCTCTACCCAACTACGACTGGATATATTTAATTGGGTGAGAAAAAGTTCTTAAAAATGTAAAATACACTTCGCCACTATTGGGTTGTTGAGATTCTCACCTACCGCCATAATATGATGGGTTAGGTGCAGTCTTGGAGGTGGTTGGGGCAGAATTCGAATCATTCTCTTCTCCCTCATTTTTTCCTCATATAAATTGTAAGGAGGGGCTTTTTCTAATGGTTGGACATTCTTGTTCTTGCCCCTCCCTTCTTCTCTTTGGCAGGTGGATTTGTGGAGTTTCAAAACCTCCCATTTAAAACTGTAATGTAACCTTGCCTCTTGGCACTTTGCAGTGTGTTGTATCTTTGGAGAAAATTAATGCATGACTGTGGATGATTCTCAACCCTCTCTGTGTTCATTTGCATCCTCCTGATCTTTCACTGTGAATCTGGTTATCTGTGCATGATCTTGCATTACATTTTAATGGCTTGTGTTTATTGGCAGGACAGTTGTTCTTCATTCCTCGGTGCATCACCTTTGTAGTTTAGGTTTTATTTTATGCATTTTCTTACCTTGTCTCCTTGGCAAGTTAGATTAGGTTTTTAGTAAAACCTCTGCATTTTATTTGTGCATCTGAATAGAGGGATAGGAACCGGCCTTCATCCGGAGAGCTTTTCCGATTTTGCAAGATCCCACACATGGGAAAAGCTCCATGTTGTGCAATCACACTGAGAGTCTCAACCCATCGAGTCAGAGTCCTGTGGGTCTGCGATCCGACATCAACAGTTTTGGCATTTGGCATGCTGGGGGACCAAGAGGTCATTCCATCAAAATTTGAAGGAGTTTTCATGAAATCTGGACTAAAAGATTCCAATTTGTACCTCCCTTCCGTGAACTCCGAAATCAATTTTCAAGGGCTTAACTCACTCGTAAAAAGCCAAAATTTCACTAGTTGGTAGATTTGACTATAATCTTCAAATGGGTATTCTTAGTTTTTTGAGATTTTGATTTTCAAAATTTCATGCATTTTAGTGTTTCGGGTTTTCGAGGTCCGAGAACATCAAAGCAGCACTCCAACATCATTTCAGTTTTGGGGGATGCACCGCATGGTCCTACTCCGACAACAGTCATTTCGGGTTTTCTAGGGTGTCGGGCATGTTCCAAGTTCCGACACATGGCAATTCAGGTTTTGTGAGTTGCATTGCATGACCTGAGTTCTGCCTATACTTTTTGGGGATTCACAGTTACAACAAGGCCCGAATTCCAGATTGAAGATTTCCTCCTCTGGGTCCTTCAAAGTTTAAATTATATTTTCAATATTTTCAAGTTTGGTGTGTAACTTGGCAAAATCTAGCCTTTTAGAAGCTTGTTATCTAACACATATGGTGACTCCGAAGGGATAGAATTCAGCGGTGTAGCAAAGACAAGTTGCCCAGCACATGAGAAGAATTCGAACCAGTCTAATACTCGAGAAGAGGGGCTATTTTACCACTTGCAACTTTCACCAGGCAGAGGAAGGAGAGGAAGAAGACCACAAAGATCACCATCTCCACCTAACAGGACTTTGTCTACACCTCCACCTGGTAGGCCTTTTCTCGCATCAACCAGGGTTCTTAGGCCAATCATAATGGCGCATCTACCACCGAATCCCTTTGTCAATTTCACGAGGAAGTAGTCCACTTGCCCTAAATTCTCATAATCAAGTTCCAGTTGTAGCGCTAAAGAATATACCCTATTTCACAAGAGAAAATCATACTACTCCTATTGATCACATCCAGGATATTGCTAATGCATGTGCAATCCACGAAATAAATGAAATGGATGTTGCAGTTAAGTTGTTGGCTTCATCTTTCAAAGGTAAGGCCTTACAATGGTTTAGGAGCCTAGCAGCAGGGTCTATTACGAATTGGGACCAACTTTGTTAAGCTCTTTGCAACCAATTCAGGGAGAGGGCAGACAATTTATCTTTATTGGAATAGCGAACAACAATCAAAAGGGCTCCTAATGAACAAATGACAGATTTCAACTTCAGATTCCAACGGACATGGGACAGGATTCCAATAGCTGTGAGACCAACCGCCGAAGGACCATTCCTTTATTTCTTAAAGGCTATAAATTCAGACATAGCCATGATGATCCAATCAATGGGAGGGACAATGCTACACAGGCCTATGACACAGCGATCAGAGAAAAGAAATGTTTGATCCAAACCGGCAAGCTTGCACCAAGGCCACCAATGCCTCTATCCAGATATGGGAGTTCCTACAACCAGTCAAGCACTAGAGTTGAATCCCATTCCAACTCCTAGAAATCAAAGCAATAATGGAGCATCGACTTCTTCAGATACTTCAAAGGAATTGCAGGAGGTTATGAAATAGCTACAGAACCTTGGAAATGAGCTAATGACTATCAAAAGAAAGCAAGCTCAAAGTGCTAGACCGTATCAGCCTCAAGCACAATACCAGGCTAGGCCCCCATACCAACAAAATAGACCACCACCTCAGGCTGCAAATCAAAACCAAAACCAGGGACAACCTCAAGCTGCCAGGCCATTTCGAATGTATGATCCAAATGCAATGATGTCCTCAAGAGCCTTGGTTCCAACACAAAATAACATGGCACAGAATACGACTGGTGTTACCCTTGCAATCTACCTCACAATCAGTCAGCATGTTTCAATGGTGCACTAAATCAAGCCCTGATGGTACAAACCATTGGTGTGCCTCAAGAACCAAACCAAGAAGGGAATCAACAGCAAGAAACAAAACAAGAAGGACCTCCAACAGAAACCACATTGGCCAATTGGCAAATGGAAGACTTCTGTGGAGTTAACCAACAACCTTTTCAAGGTGTGGCTGCCAACACACGGTCAAAGAAGAGAAATATAGAGAGGGACAACCATGTAATCCAGCTTATTTCTCACCCACTCCTACACAACAAGGGGTCATGAGACCAAACACAACTCCAAATGTGCAAAATCAGCCTAAGGTACCTGTTGTAGCAACACACGCACCTGTTCAAGCTCCAGAAAAGTTTGCACCAAGTAAGGGACAGCAAAAGGACAATTCATCCCCCTTCAACATCATCGATCAAATGAAGAAGACACATGTGAACATTTCCATGTGGGAATCACTGCAATCCTAGGGCAACGATATTTATTGCAAGCTCAATGGCTAATTTGTCTTCCACAAATGTATCGCACCAAGGACATGAGAAAGTTCTCACTAACGCAGTGCAACATGATGGGGGCCAGACAAGAAAAAATTTGAAGCCTCCACCATTCTATGTTTCATTGATTATTGGAAACCACTTGGTACACAACTGCATGATAGACTCAGGGGCAAGTAGTTCAGTGATGCCGAAGCAAATAGCGGATCAACTAGGTTTGAAGTATGAACCAGTGTTAAAAGGAGTAGTGCAACTAGATGGAACGGCAGTGGGAACAGTTGGGGTCATCAAGGGGTTAAGCCTAACACTACATTCATGTCCTAATGTTACAGTTCTGCAAGATGTGTCTGTGATTGACCTTCCGCCACTCTTTGCGTTGTGTCTATCAAGGGACTTCACTGCAAAAATTGGTGGATATTTATCTGCAGATTGGTCACACATGATTTTTAGGACAAGGTATGGAGCCAAAGCAACAATCAGGTCAGAACCAATTGCCAATTTCCATATTGAGCCTCATGTACCAAGTCCTATCAATGCAAATTGCTCAGCTTTTGATCAGGAGGAGTGTTCAAATGATCTAGAAGCAGGTACTAAGGTCGTGGGAATTCCTGATTTGACTTTGGACTAATGGGCAAACAAGAGTCATGAATTCGACCCATACAAGGAAATTGAAGAATCTGAATTGGGCGTGTATTGTATACACGAAGAAAATCCACCCATTCCCGACATCCTTCAGCCTAAACAAAAGGATGAAAGCAAAGTTTGGAAATTATTTTTGATGTTTCGAGAAGCGCATAAGGTGCGGAGGTGGTGCAAAGGTTGATTTCACCACAAGACATCAAGTATTATTCAGCTTTTCATTTCCAGTTTTCTTGTTCAAACAACACAACTGAATATGAGGCCTTGATTCATGGACTTCATTGGGCCAAGAAAAAGGGCATAAAGAACTTGCAGGTGTTCGGGGATAGCGAGCTAATCGTCAACCAAGTCAGGGGACAACATGCTACAAAATGACCATCAAAGAGCTATAAGAACAGGGGTATGGGACCTCATTGAGGATTTCGAAGCTTTCAACATTGTGTCCATACCCAGGAAGAAAAATGAAGCCGCAGATAGGCTCGCAGCAGTTGGAGCAATGTTCGATGTGGTTGAAAACATCGAAGGGAAAAAACACAACCACATATCCATGTGATTGTGAGGCCAAAGCAGCTCCAGATAATAACACAAGTCAGTGTGTTTGAGAATGATCAACAAATCATCAATTTCTTATAAGAAGAAGCTGAATTCTCGCTAGAAATCGGGACAAAGCTAGAGAGCAGCAAAGATGGGGATCAAGTAGTGCAGGCTACACGGACAAACAAGCTTCCTAATGGTTTAGTAACGTTGAAGTCTATCTTCAACCCTAACGACCATTCATAAGGAAAAGGCTAACATTCAGTCAAGAGAGAAGATTCAGAGCCAATTCTAGTTGGGAAGGCAAAACACTTCAAATTGGCAAAGTGGCCACCGAGCAGGAGAAATCAGATTTCATACAACTTTGCCAAGAATTTCCAGATGTCTTTGCTTGGAGCTATGAAGACTTGAGGGGATTCGATCCAAATTTGGCACAACATACCATAGAATTAGATCCAGATGCTAAGCCCATCAGGCAGAAGCAGAGACCAGTCAACCCTCACATTGAACCTCTAATGAAGAAAGAGCTAAATAAGCTAATAGAGGCAAGCATTATATTCCCGATCAAGCACTCAAGTTGGGTTGCTAACTTGGTTCCTGTCAGGAAGAAGAACGGAGAGATCAGGTTATGCGTGGACTTCCGAGACCTAAATAGAGCATCTCTCAAAGACCATTACCCACTCCCTTCAATGGAACAAATATTGCAAGTAGTATCCGGTTCGGAGAGATTCTCTCTCCTAGATGGCTACTCAGGGTATAATCAGGTGATGGTGAAAGAAGATGACCAGTTCAAGACGGCTTTCACCACCAAATGGGGCACATATGCCTACAAGAAGATGCCATTTGGACTATCAAATGCTGGAGCCACCTTCCAAAGGGCAATGGATATGGCATTTAAGGGGTTGATCAACAAAATAGTTCTGATATATCTTGACGACATCACTGTATTCTCAAAAAATGTAGCGGATCACCTCTGTCATTTGAGGCAAGTATTTCAGAGATGTAGAAGATTTGGGGTATCATTGAATCCCAAAAAGTGCATATTCCTGGCTCATGAGGGAAAACTTCTAGGCCATATTGTTTCAAAGGAAGGGTTGACGATTGACCCAGAAAGAGTTGAAGCAATTCAAGCATTGCCATTGCCAAGTCACAAGAAGGCTCTTCAAAGCTTCTTAGGAAGGATCAATTTTGTTCGCAGGTTTGTTCCAAACTTTGCAGCTCTCGTAAAGCCAATAACACTGATGTTGAAGAAGAGCATGGCATTTAAGTGGACATCTGAAGGAAAGGCAAGTTTTGAGGCAATAAAAGAGGCTATATCTCAAGCTCCAACTCTCGTCAATCCAGAATTCTCCAAGGACTTCATGCTATATGCCTTCGGTGGTGGAGACACAATTTCTGCAATCCTGGTACAACAAAACAAAGAAGGATTAGAACAACCAGTTTCTTTCTTTAGTCAAGGCTTGAGGAATACGAAACTAGGTACTCTTTCATTGAAAAGCATGTCCTTGCAATGAATCAAGAGCTTAAAGAAATTCAAGCACCTAGTCTCAAACAACAAGATCCAATTATTAGTCTCTCATGCGGGAGTCAAGGACTTCCTTCTAAACAAGGATCTGAATGAGAAACGTGCAGGATGGATCACTCGTGTCATGGAATATGACATCGAGATTAAGGTCACTAAGCTAGTACGTGGAAAGGGACTATGTGAACAGCTAGCCTTGAGTCAACAAGTTGAAGCAGGTGATGAAAAAGAGACTGCCTTGGTACTACAGGATGGTCAAGAACATGAAAATGATGATGTGCCTACTCCTTGTTAGAATCAGAATATGATACACTTCCTACGCATAGGACTATGCCCTCTGGAAATGAGCAAAGCAAAGAGGAGATACTTTCGATAACAAGCCATTCCATATGTGCTTGTTGATGGTGTTTTGTTTAAGAAAGACATCAATGGGGTTCTATTGAGGTGCATTAGGACCGGTCAAATTGAGAGGGTGTTACGAGATTTTCATGATGGAGATTCTGAGGGTATTTTTCCCCACGTAGTAATGACTCTCAAGATAATGAAGGCAGGTATTATTGGCCCACAAAGTGTTCAAAGTGATCTGCTATACATGGATAAGAAGGTGTAAGAAATGTGCGCTCTTCACAGCAAAGAAAGACTAGCAAAGACTTCCATCACACCCATTTTGGTTAACCAACCATTTATGCAATGGGGTTTGGACTTCATTGGGGTCATAAATCCTAACTCAAGCCAAGGCCACAAGTGGATTCTCACGGCAACGGACTACTTCACCAAGTGGATCAAGCAATAGCGCTCAAAGAGACAAATGAGTCTAATATACTAGAATTTTATGAAGGAATAGTGACTGTGTTCGGTGTGCCACCACTATCATATCGTATAATGCATTGGCATTCATAGGTTCCAAGATTACGGGATGGGCTGTCAAGAATGGAATCTATTTGAGCACCTCTTCAAACTATTACCCACAGGGTAATGGACAAGCAGAGTCCACCAACAAGAATTTGCTAAGAATCATCGGAGGACTCGGATGAAAATCAAAGAACATGGCATACCAAGCTAAAATCAGCATTATCGGGCCGACTGAATAACACCAAAGAGGTCTACAGGTAATTCCCCTTACAAGTTGGTCTATGGAAAAGAGGCAATATTGCCTATATCATTAGAACTGCCTGCATTAGAGTTCATGAAGCAGTTGGAGTTGGCTGAGTTCAAACCAATGGAGGCCAGGTATGCAGAGTTGATGGAATTGGAAGAAATTAGAGAACATGCAGTTCAAACGATTGAGAAAGATCAGGCCTTAGTGAAAAGATGGTTTGATAAGAAAGCAAGAGCAAGGACCTTCCAGAAGGGGACTTAGTTCTGAAATGGGATGCAGATCGGCAAAACCAGGAAGGCATTCCAAGTTTGATGCCATTTGGAGTGGCCCCTACATGGTCATGGAATGTAAGAATAGTAATGCCTTCCAATTGTCTACATTGGATGGAGAAGAACTCCCGATTCCGGTCAACGGAATCTATCTTAAACATTGCTACTAAAAAGAAAAAGATTTACCCTTGTAAATATTAGCCTAGATTTCAATTCCTCTAAGTGCGTATGCACATTGTCTTGTTGTAGTTAGGTTTCAGTTTCCCTAAGTGCTTTGGCACAGGTTTTGTTGCTCCTAGGTTGGTTTTCTACAGTTCAGCGTGCTCTCGGAGAAGGAGTTGCGGTATCAGGCTCGGGATCAGATATCAGGATGGTTTCAGGTTATTGCTTATGACTCCATGCCCAATGGATCGCTAAAAGGCCACTGATCTTCTACCTAGTAGGCAGGTAATCCCATTGAGTCACCAAATTGTTGTATATATTTACCCCCGGGTAAATATAGATACATCAAAGAAGACATGTCGGAGGGGTTGGAAAACCCGACATCAAAGAAGACATGTCGGAGGGGTTGGAAAACCCGACATCAAAGAAGACATGTCGGAGGGGTTGGAAAACCCAACATAAAGGCAAATTGGGTTTCGGGTTTTGGGAAACATGAGACATGAAGCATGCAAATCACAAGGGATGTCCCGATGCTTGAGAGTTCCGCAAACCCAAAACACTTCCTAGGCAAATTGGGTCTTGGAGTTGGGAAAACATGTCGGGAAAGCATGGGGCGGAAACATGTCGAGCCACCCTCCAAACCCGATGCGCATGCAGGTCCATTTTCCGACCCCGAAACAAAGGAAATCTTGGAAATACCAGTGGAAGCGGGTTTGGGAAAACACAAACATCAAACACATGTCGAGGCATCCTCCAAACCCGATGCAAATGCAGAGGAGAACCCCGAACCCGATAGGCAGAGAGACCCTGACGCGGGAAATATTCAGATCACCATAACTTTTTACAGGGAGCTCGGATTCACACAAGGTTGGACTTTTCGGAAAGCTCTCGGTGTCCTCTACCCAACTACGACTGGATATCTTTAATTGGGTGAGAAAAAGTTCTTAAAAATGTAAAATACACTTCGCCACTATTGGGTTGTTGAGATTCTCACCTACCGCCATAATATGATGGGTTAGGTGCAGTCTTGGAGGTGGTTGGGGTAGAATTTGAATCATTCTCTTCTCCCTCATTTTTTCCTCATATAAATTGTAAGGAGGGGCTTTTTCTAATGGTTGGAAATTCTTGTTCTTGCCCCTCCCTTCTTCTCTTTTGCAGTGGATTTGTGGAGTTTCAAAACCTCCCATTTAAAACTGTAATGTAACCTTGCCTCTTGGCACTTTGCAGTGTGTTGTATCTTTGGAGAAACTTAATGCATGACTGTGGATGATTCTCAACCCTCTCTGTGTTCATTTGCATCCTCCTGATCTTTCACTGTGAATATGGTTATCTGTGCATGATCTTGCATTGCATTTTAATGGCTTGTGTTTATTGGCAGGACAGTTGTTCTTCATTCCTCGGTGCATCACCTTTGTAGTTTAGGTTTTATTTTATGCATTTTCTTACCTTGTCTCCTTGGCAAGTTAGATTAGGTTTTTAGTAAAACCTCTGCATTTTATTTGTGCATCTGAACAGAGGGATAGGAACCGGCCTTCATCCGGAGAGCTTTTCCAATTTCGCAAGGTCCCACACTTGGGAAAAGCTCCATGTTGTGTAATCGATGGATCAACCTAAATATTAAGTTACAACAAATAAATCTAAAGGGATTTGCAAAGATAAATGTAAATTTAATTAAGGTACATAGTTTTATGAAAATTTTGCTAAAAGAAGTAGCCAAATTATCCATGATAGTGCTTAGGATCCATTGGGAAAAGAGTTTGCAAAATATAAATAAAATGAATTTGTAATAGCCAATAGATAACACAATTTACACAATTATTACACATTATATAATATTTCATACATACAAAAGGTTGATATTGCATAGACCTTTGATTATGTGTTATAATAATGCATAAAATATTGTCAATACACGATATTTAAAAAAATTGTAGAAAATATGACCATGTAGAGATTTTATAATTCAATAGATATAATTATCTACACAATACAAATAACCACCTCATTACTAAATAATGATTTTTTAAAAAAATTCTTATAGAAAAGTTTCAACATTCTATAACAATTAAACTTTGAATTAAAAAGGATAACACTAAAAATTGCTCAAAAACCAAGGAAAATTGCAAATAATGAAAATAATTTTTTCATGTGATTCAAAAGCCTTAGATGAATTATTTTTCCCTTAATTTATAATTATTATCTTTATAGAAGTGGAAAATAAAGGTATTTAGAATAATTATCTAGGAGAAATTATATTCTAAGAGGTATCCAATTGCCAATAGTAAGATAGGTCAAACCATACACCAATGAATGAAGAGAAATGAGGAATACTAGATCACTCTTGTCGAATCAAAGTGGAGAGAAAAATAAACATAGTTTAAAAGGAAGTTAAAATTTGACAAAAACCAATCTTTCAAAGATCAAAAATTTAAATCCATAGAAAAGAGCACATACACATCCATAAAATTAGGAGAATAGATTGGAAGGAGACTATACAATGTTTAATCAATCATAATTTCTATGTAAGACCAATGTTAGAGATCCATTTGATTCAATTTTGAGACCAAAAGAAACCCAAATATGTATCATTAAATTCTCAAAAATTTCTTAACAATTTCTCTCAAAGTTATAACCATTTATATTTGAACAATATTTCCAATGGTATCATCCATTCCAAAAAAAGAGCTCGCAATAAAACGTTATATGCAAGAAACAATATCTCTATTTATTGTCTTTTTCATTAAAACTTGCTCTAGATTTTGAAAAAACATTGTTTCCCCACTATTGTCTTCTTTAAATCAAAGCATTGCACAACTTGGCATTATTTTACTTTGTGGTATCACATTTCCATGGATGTATATCTCACTCACACTAGTATTGACACATTATGGTAAAAAAAAGGAGATTTCTAGCACTTCAATAGAGTTTACCTATGATATGTTCATTTTGACATTCCTATTCCTTAGTTTTCACTTCTTTGAAATCATTAATTTTAACATGTAAGGTATACACTATAGTATGATAAAACTCTACTAATTAGTGCCATGTGAAAATCATCTATTTTTTTATATTTAAAGGTTGGATGGTATAAAGCACTAATTTACACCACATGTTCATAATTAGTGATATATAAATCATGTAATCTCAGAGATAGAGTTTCAAGTAAAATAAAGGGCATGTTCTCATGAGTCTAGATCCTTAAAAACATTAACAACATCAATCAAAGTAGAGTGTTTTCAATTAACATTGTATAGAAAAGGGATGAAATGGAAAGTTATGCCAAGAAAGGAAGTGACAATGGGTGTGAAGTGTGGATGATACATCCCACATGAATTTGGTAGTTCATAAATGACCAAAATCTTGATAGCCGTTAGTTTTTTATTATCCATCTAGACTTGAGAAGGGGGATTTATAATATAGTAAGGTAGAGGAAGCACTAAATAGCTCCATGTGTCAAGGATCCATCTCAAACGCTGAAAAAATGAAAAGGAATAAAGTTCAAAAGGATTATAAATGAGTGATAGATGATTGTTTCCATAAGGCCAAAATTGGAACTTCTTTCATATTACATGGGATTTTCAAAGATGACAAAATTCAAATTTAATTTGTAGCCCAAAACTGAGATGATTATTTTTTATCCAAAAGCTAAAAAGTAAATTTTAGTGGCATAAAATATGGTGGGTGGTTCTACAAGCTCTTCCAAAGATCTTAATTAATGTAGGATTGACATTGATCTCAACAAAAAATGCTCAATGTCATGCTTAGAGATTGGAACACCATGAATGAGAAATTTGAGAATTTATCCCCGATCCTTGACAAGGGGAAAATTGAAAGATATAATGAAAGGTGTGAAGAATTAGAAGTGGAGATCCAAATGGTGAAAGATATCATCCTTAAGATCAATAGCTAGAGTCTTTTGAATATTAAGAGCACTATTGAGCACTTGAAGATTATGGCCGAATTGGTTAAGGATAAGAGGGATGGTATTCTTGTGGATAAGAATAATAAAAGGAAGAGGGATGAGAAGAAGTTAAACTATGACAATTTGAACACTTCCATTGGAGAGATTCCCAATGAATGATCTGAAGTGTTTTGGTCCATGGAAGGGAAATAGGTCCAACTTTGTTGCTCATGGAATTTGGCTTACCTAATATGTTATTTATTGTTAGTTTCTCTCTCTTTTTAGTTTATGTTGTTAGTTTGGTTTTTGTGGAAAATTCATCTTCCTTTTCCCTTTTTTATTTTCTTGGAAAATTTTTTTGTATGGGGTAAGGTCCCCTTAACCTTTTTTTACCTATGATAAAAACTTATATGATAAAGAGTTGTAAACTAGCACCTCAAAATATACATTTCAATGAGTTTAAAATAATCATACAAAGTGCAAAAAATGCTACGTGAAATGTTTTTGGTTTAAAATTTTCTCAAGCTATAAGATGGGTTCCTTCTATATGGACCTAGAGATCCTAAAAAATCATGGTAGAAGAAAACCAATGCCTTATCCACAACTAAGTAAAATTTCCTTGATTATTCTTAATTCTTACACTAAATCTTGGCCAAGATAAATTGACTATTATGGAATGAATCAAATATAAAATATCAAATGATTCCATAGGAATAAGTTCAAATGTTAAACTAATATACCAATGATAAAAATTAATTTCTCATTTTTTTCATCTTCCCTAAGATCAACTACAATAATCAAAATAAACCAAGGGACATTTTACTAACACTAGTTTGCGAACACACATTAACGAAAAGGATTTTTTTCAAACAAGAAAAATTAAGTAGATACAATGCAAAATACCTTTTGAATTCATGAGGGAGTACATATCCATGGGAACTAATTTCCAATGAAAATGAGGAAAAATAGGTAGAAACCCACATAAAGAAACAAATATATACATATGTACAGGAATAAAAGGGAAATATGCACATATGTAAAATATAATAGAACTTCACCTCTCATTCCAAACTAATCAAATAAATGTTGTAGATGAATACCATAGATAGGAAACTCCAACACTTCACCATGAAGATCCCATATGAAATTTGTATTATCGCATATAATCTAGTCCAAGGCGCTTGGCTGACCCTATCTAGACTCTCTCTCTCTCTATTCTATATCTGGGCTAGGACGAGGGGGTAGAACCTCGACCAGCGTTACGCCACCGAACCTGTTTCAGTGACGGTGCTTAAGTACCCATGCCATACTCCCGGGGAAGGGGACTAACCAACCATTGTTACCCCTCCCTATCTCCCCCTCCCCTTGGCTTTAACAGGACTAGCCCTCGCTTGATGAATTGGGAACCCCCTCTCTTTAGCTTTAGGTCGGGAAAAGTGGATGAAACGTTGTATGCTTTCCTTTATCTCCATGCCTTCTATCCTAGAGAAGTACCAAATGATTAAGTTAAAATTATCTTTTAGATTATTTTCTATCAAACATTATATTCACTTCACTTTGAATACTTCATGAACCTCTTGTGTGGTTACCTTATATCTTCAACCAACTAGATAATTTGATTAACTCTATCTACATATGGGTAAACATCATTAAAATTTACTTCTTGAAATAGTTGGAAAGTGGGGAGCTCCAAATTTTTAGGTAGTGTGAAATTAATATCATGAAAAACTCAAAAGGAAAATTTCCTTTGGATATATTTGGAGTAATCCTATCTTCTCGATATATTATCTTAAAGTTTCTTTGTTGTTGCAGCAGACTCACAACACCCCTGGATGCAAATCAGGCTTCTAGGTTGATGTTCAGGCATCTAGTGTGATTGCACAACATGGAATCCTTTCTCCAAGTGTGGGACTTGTGAAGATGATAAAAGATTCTCTAGAGAAGGCTTGTTCCTATTCCTCTGTTCAGATGCATACAAAAAATGCAGAGGGTTTACTAAAACCTAATCTAACTTGCCAAGGAGACAGGGTAAGAAAATGCATAGAATAAAACCTAAACTACAAAGGTGATGCACCGAGGAATATTAGACATTTGTTTTGCAAATTTAACACAGACCACATAAATGCAATACAAACACCATGCACAGGTAACCAAACTGCAATAAGAGATCAAAACGACAACGCAATGAATACATGAGAGGGTTGAGAATCAATCACGAACATATATATTATTGCTCAAAAGTCAATACAGTATATTGCAGTGGCCAAGAGGCAAAAGACTGGCATTACAACCTATATGGGAGGTTTGAAAACTCCACAAACTCTCTTGCAAGCGAGGGAAGAAGGGAGGATGCAAAACAAAAAAATGTCCGTTGTCTTAAAAGGGCTCCTCTTTACAATATATATCAAGAAATGAGAGAGGAGAGAGGGGAAATTCAGAATCTACTCCAACCACTTCTTGGTAGCATTTAAATCATCTCATTATGATCCAAGCGGTGGATCCTGGCAAAACGGCGGGTTGTCTAACAGGAGCGGCGAGTTATCTCTTTGTATTAAAGTTGGTTGTTGAAGCATTACACACGTCAGAGACGTTTTCTTAATTTTATTCCCTCCAAACTGCACCAAAATGTAAGATTGATCCCCGAAATCATGTAGATAATTTCAACAGCTTTCCGTTGATATAAAGAACGTGCAAATCTGAGCTCTGGATCGAAAGATATGAAGGTCTGAAGATTTAGGGCACAAAACAGGTGAAAACGGATTTTTAAATTTCTTTTCCCGCGTTCTGCCATCTGGATGACACGTGGCAGGCTCTGGTCTGCTGAGCAATTCCCTCTCTCCACCTTTTCATGGGTTTTTCTTGTGGGCCCCTTAAACTTGGACACGTGGCACTATTTCATTGGTTTGGATCAGTGCTCGAAAACTCGCCCCTTTGACTTTTTGGACCTTTTTCCTTGGCGACACGTGTCATGCTGTGATTTGTCCACGGGCCTGCCAGATTTTCACGTCCACCACGTCTTTTTGTCCTGGATGTCCCAGTGCTTCATGGGACAGAATCCTCTGATCCACCCAAAATGGGCTTCCTCGTCCCTTTTCTGTTGGTGACACGTGGCGTGATCTGATTGGCTTTCAGCTCCTTCAAATATTCACGTCCCCGCGCGCCCTTTGTCCCACTTGTCCTTGTGCTGAAGTTTCCTGTTTCGGCCGATCCAGCCAGTTCGCATCCTTCACGTCCATTTGTCCCAAATGTCCCAGTGCTGTCTGGGACAAATTCTTCCGGTTCGCCCGATTCGGCCGGTTCGCGTCCTCCGCGCACTCTTGTCCCGCTTGCTCTCGATAAAGGACTTGGACAAATTTTCTTTCTTTCGGCCGATTCGGGCATTTCACGTCCATTTGTCCCAGATGTCCCTTTTCTGTTTGGGCCACCTAGAGGATTTTCGGCCGATCCGCGCCTTCCGCGTATAATTGTTCCAACTATCCCAAAGGTGGCCTTGAGCAGGACTTAGCCAATTTTACGATTTTCCCCTGAATCAATCTACTTGCTTGGAACTAAAAACTCTGATGCATGTTATCAAATTAACTCTGGGGGGTGAAATTTGGATAACAATTTGGTGACTTTTCGGGGTCACCTACCTGCTAGGTAGAAGATCAGTGGCCTTTTAGCGATCCATTGGGCATGGAGTCATAAGCAATAACCTGAAATGAGCCTGATACTGCAACTCCCTCCATGAGAGCACACTGGAATCAAAAAAATCAAACTAGGAGCGACAAAACCTGCGCCAAAGCACTTAGGGAAACTGAAACCTAACTACAACAAGACAATGTGCATACGCACTTAGAGGAATTGAAATCTAGACTAATATTTACAAGGGTGAACCTTTTATTTTCAGTAGCAATGTTTGAGATAGATTCCATTTACTGGAATCTGCAGTTCTTCACCGTCCAATGAGGCCGATTGGAAAGCATTGCTGCTTCTTGCACTTTGTGACCATGTATGGGCCACTCCAAATAGCATCAAATTTTGAATGCTTTCCGGTTTTTCTCTGTCCACATCCCATTTCAACACTAGATCTCCAACTTGAAAAGATCTATCCTTGGCCTTTCTATCAAAGGTTTTCTTGATCAAAGCTTGATCCTTTTCGATTTCTTGGGATGCCCGATTTCTGATCTCTTAGTAGCTCCATCAACTCTGCATATCTCACCTCCATGGGCTCAAATTCAAGTAACTCCAGCTGCTTCATGAGTTCCAATGTTGGTAACTCAAGTGACATGGGCAAGATTGCCTCTCTTCCATAGACAAGCCTGAATGGAGAGTTACCTGTGGATCTTTTGGGAGTGATCCTATCAGCCCATAAGGCTGATTTCAGCTTGGTGTGCCAAGACTTCTGATTCTCATCAAGAGTTCTCCTAATGATCCTTAACAAGTTCTTGTTTGTAGACTCGGCCTGGCCATTACCCTGAGGGTAATAGTTCGATGAAGTGCTCAGGTAAATACCGTTCTTGACGGCCCACTCAGTCACCTTAGATCCAATGAATGCCAATGCATTATCAGAGATTATTGTGGTAGGTACACCAAATTTGGTTGTTATTCCCTCATAAAAGTCTAGGATGCTAGACTCATTTGCCTCTTTGAGTGCTACTGCTTCTATCCATTTGGTGAAGTAGTCGGTGGCTGTCAAAATCCATTTATGCCCTTGGCTTGAATTGGGGTTAATGACTCCAATGAAGTCCAAACCCCATTGCATGAATGGCTGGTCAACTGAGATTGGATGCAATGGAAGGGCAACAAACTTCTCTTTTCCTGTGAAGAATGCACAATTCTTACACCTCTTGATCCATGCATAGCAATCACTGAAGATTTTAGGCCAATAATAACCAACCTTCATGATTTTTAGAGCTGTCACTCTTGGTACAAAATGGCCACCACTGGTCCACCATGAAACTCTTCCAACACCCTTTGAATTTGATCTGTGCTAATGCATCTTAGTAGCACTCCATTCATGTCTTTCTTGAACAAAACTCCATCAACAATGGCATATGGAACAACCTGCAACCTGAAGTGTCTCCTTTGGGTCTTGTTCATCTCTAGGGGGCACTAGCCTGTACCTAGGAAGTGCATAATATCTTGGGTCCAGCAAGGAGTGGGGGAAGCATTGTCTTCTTCTTGATTGCCACTTGGCTCATGACTATCTGGGATCACAAAACAGCCTCTTCTTCATTGCATACTTCCTTTTGCTTCCCCAAAACCAGCTACTCACACAATCCTTTCCCTCTTACCAGCTTGGTGATCTTGATATCAATGTCATACTCTATGACACGGGTGATCCAACCTACCCTTTTCTCATTCAAATCCTTGTTCGGAGGAAGTCTTTAACTCCAAAGATGTGAGACCAAAGAATGGACCTTGTTGTTTGAGACTAAATGCTTGAATTTCTTCAAGCTTCGACATTACTGCAAGTACATTCTTTTCAATAAAAGAGTACCTCACCTGCAAATGCCTAGGCTCGGCTGAAAAAGGCAATTGGCTACTCATCATTATCTTTGTTCTCATTGTACTGAATGGCGAGAGATAGTGTCATCACCTCCAAATGCATAGAGGATGAAATCCTTGAGAAGTCTGGGTTAATGAGAGTTAGTGCTTGAGAGATAGCTTCTTTGATTGCCTCAAAACTCTCCTTGCCTTCTGCTGTCCACTTAAAATCCATGCTCTTCTTTAACATTTTGGTGATGGGCTTGACAAGGGCTGCAAAATCTGGGATAAACCTGCGGACAAAATTGATCCTTCCCAAGAAGCTTTGAAGAGCCTTCTTGTGACTTGGCAATGGCAGTGCTCTTATGGCTTCAACTCTCTCTGGGTCAATTGCCAGTCCCTCTTTCGAGACAATATGGCCAAGGAGCTTTCCTTCATGTGCAAGAAAGATGCACTTCTTGGGGTTCAAAGACACTCCGAACTTTCTACACCTCTGAAACACTTGCCTGAGGTGAAAGAGATGGTCTGCTGCATTCTTGGAGAATACAGTGATGTCATCAAGGTATATCAGCACTATCTTGTTGATCAAGCCCTTGAACGCCATGTCCATTGCCCTTTGAAAGGTAGCACCAGCGTTGGACAACCCAAATGGCATCTTCTTGTAAGCATATGTGCCCCATTTAGTTGTGAAGGTTGTCTTGAATTGGTCCTCTTCTTTTACCATCACCTGATTATACCCTGAGTAGCCATCTAGGAGAGAGAATCTCTCTGAACCGGATACTACTTGCAATATTTTCTCCATGGAAGGGAGTGGATAATGATCCTTGAGAGATGCCCTATTGAGGTCTCGGAAGTCCACACACAACCTGATTTCTCCGCTCTTCTTCCTGACCGGAACCAAGTTAGCAACCCAGCTTGAGTGCTTGATCGGGAATATAATGCTTGCCTCTATTAGCTTATTTAGCTCTTTCTTCATCAGAGGCTCAATGTGAGGGTTGACTGGTCTCTGCTTCTGCCTGATGGGCTTAGCATCTAGATCCAATTCTATGGTATGTTGTGCCAAATTTGGATTGAATCCTCTCAAGTCTTCATAGCTCCAAGCGAAGACATCTGGAAATTCTTGGCAAAGCTGAACAAAATCAGATTTCTCTTGTGAGGTACTTACTTTGCCAATCTGCAATGTTTTGCCTTCTTCCACTAAAATAGGCTCTGAATCCTCACCCTTTACTTGAATGTTTGCCTTCTCCTTTCGGAACTGATCATTCGGGTTGAATATTGACTCCAAGGTTATGAGGCCTTTTGGTAATTTTTTAGTTCTCAACTGCACCACTTGGTCACCATACTGCTGATGCAACTTGTCTTAATTCCTGGCAGAGAACTCAGCTTCTTCTTGTAGGAAATTGACAATTTGCTGGTCATTCTCAAACACTTGCCAACTGACATTGTTATCCGGCACTGAAGGCCTCACAATCACGTGGATGTTTGGTTGTACCTTGTCTTGTTGAATGCTTTTCGTAATGTCAAAGGCTGCCCCTACTGCTGCAAGCCTGTCAGCAGCTTGATTCTCTTTCCGGGAATGGATTCGATGCCAAAACCTTCAAAATCTTCCATGAGGTCCCACACCCCGTTTCTTGTAGCACCCGAGTAGATCATTCTTGGCAAAGATGCCATCCCTTGACCTGATTTACAATCAATTCACTTTGTCCCCAAAGACTTGCAGATTCTTTATTTTTCTCTTGATTGCCTAATGCATCCTCGCACCAAGGCTTCATATTCAGCAAAGTGTTATTGAGCATGCAAATTGAAATCTAAAAGATGAATAGTACTTTATTCCTTGGGGTGAAACAAGCATGGCTCCACCTCCTGCACCTTGCCTACTCCTTGATCCGTCAAAAACAACTGCCATACCTCGTTGTCATCATTATGGCTTGGCTTGGTGATGCTAGGAATAGGTTGATTTTCTTCGTGTATACAATAGACTCCCAGCTCAGATTCTTCTACTTCTTGATAGGGATCAAAAGCATGTATCTTGTTTGCCCATTCATCAAGAGTTAGGTCTAGGATACTTCCAACCTTGGTGTCAGCCTCATCAGTACTAGGGTGATCTTCTTGATCAAATGCTGAGCAATTGGCATTAATCTGACTTGGGGTGTAAGGCTCAATATGGAAGTTTGCAATGGGTTCGGATCTGATTGTGGCCTTAGTTCCATACCTTGTTCTAAACAGCATGTGAGACCAATCAGCAGACAAATACCCTCCAATCTTGGCTGTGAAGTCCCTTGACAAGCAAAGGGCAAAGAGTGGTGGAAGGTCTATGATTGATACATCTTGTAAGACAACAACATTTGGACATGCATGCAAGGTAAGACTCAAGTTTTTAATCACTCCAACTATTGCTATTGCTGTCCCATCCAATTGCACTACTCCTTTAGATATTACTTCATATTCGAGACCCAGCTGATCAGCTATTTGCTTGGGCATCATGGAGCTACTTGCCCCAAAATCAATCATGCAATTGTGTACTAGTTTATCCCCAATGATTAATGAAACATAGAAAGGAGGGGGATTCAACATTTTACCTTGTTGTCCTCCATGACTTCCTTCAGGCTGGGTAGCATTTGTAAGCACTTTGTCTTGCATCTGAACCCGCTGATTCGAAGTTGTCCAATCCTTCATGGCAGCTTGCAGCAGATCTCTTTGGCCTGGGATAGATAGGGATTCCCACATTGATATGTTAATGTTTGTCTTCTTCATCTGATCAATGATACTGAATGGTGATGAAGAATCTCTCTGTTGTCCTTTGGTTTGCACGTTTACTCCCTGCACGTGGGCAGCAACAACTGGCATTTGAGTTGGCCTAGGGGCTGTTCTTGGCTGCCCTTGTGTATTTGAAACTGGACTCTACTTGCCAATCATTTGTGGAGCCGTGGAAGGTTGTGGATTGGCTGGGGCTAATGGTTGTTCTTCACCCAGATTCCTCCTTTTTGACCTTGTGTTGGCTGCAACACCTTGAGAAACTACCTGATTCATGCCACAGAAATCTTCTGCTTGCCAGTTCACCAATGTAGTGTCATTTGGGGCTGATTGCTATTGGAATGTTTCTGGTTGTTGGCTGTTTCCTTGACTGCCCTCGCCCTCCACACCGGTAGTTGTCACCATTAGTGCTTGATTGAGAGCACCATTGAAGCACATGGATTGGTTGTGAGGCTCGTTGCATGGAAAGCACCAATCATATTCCTGAGCAATGTTGTTCTGTGTTGGCACTAATGCCTTAGAGGTAGATATGGCATTTGGATTATAGGGCTGGAATGGTCTATTGGCAGGAGGCCTTACTTGGCTTTGATTTTGATTCATATTTGCAGCTGGATTAGGTGGTCTTTGTGGTTGGTATGGCTGCCTATTAGGCTGAGCTTGAGGTTGATAAGAAGGTCTGAAACCTTGGGCTTCACGCTCTTAATAGTAACCAGCTCATTTCCCAAATTTTGCAACTGTTTCATGACCTCTTGGAGTTCATTTGAAGCACTTGGAGATGAAGTGGAAGCTTCATTCGAACTCTGATTTCTAGGAGTGGGAACAGAGCCAAAGTGGGTGCTTGACTAGTGCTTGGATTTTCTAAGTTTGGATACAAGGGCATAGGAGGCCTAGGAGCCAGTTTACCAGCTTGAATAAGACAATTTTCAGCTCTAATGGCAATGCTATAAGCCATAGGGATTGTTGTGCCTCCCATGGACTGAATTAACATAGAAATATCAGAATTCAAAGCTTTAAGGTAATATAGAAAAGCACCTCCTACTGTTGGCCTGACTGCCACTGGAATCCTATCCCAAGACCTTTGAAATCTGAAGTTGAAGTCAGTCAGCTGCTCGTTGGGGCTCTCTTGATAGTTGTCAACTGCTCTAAAAGAGACAAGTTGTCTCCCTTCTCTCCAAATTACTCGTGAAGTGCAATGCACAGCTGATTCCAGTTTGTAATAGAACCAGCCCCAAGGCTCCTAAACCATTGCAATGCTTTACCCTTGAATGAAGATGCCAGTAATTTGACAGCCACTTGCATTTCATCGATTTCATGGATTGCACAAAGGTTAGCAATATCTTTAACATGATCACCTGGAGTAGTCTGATTTTCTCCAGTGAAGTAGGGAATGTTCTTCAAGGCTGCAATAGGAACTAGATGTTGTGCATTGAGAGCAAGTGGGCTGCTGCCTGTGAAGTTGACGTAGGGGTTGTTCTGAGCCATTCTGATTGGTCTTAAAACCCTTGTATATTGAAAGAAAGGCCTGTCAGGTGGAGGAGTTGAGAGAGTTCTGTTTGGTGGAGATGGAGACCTTTGAATCCTTCTTCCTCTTTGCCTTCTTCTCGGAGATAACTGCAGGTATTCAAACAACACTTCTTCTTCTCCGACTCTTGACCTTGTGGTGATTCTTCTCATGAGTTTTCAGGCCTGCACTGCTGAAACCAGTTGATTCTTCCCCTTGGAGTCGCCAGATATGCAAATAATAGCTCTTATAAGAAAGAAAACTCAGCAGAGATGCATATCAACTTTTCTCGTAATAAAAATGAGACCTCTAGTGTCCCACCGGGCATGCCAAAACTGTTGTTGCAGACTCACAACACCCCTGGATGCAGATCAGGCTTCTAGGTTGATGTTCAGGCATCCAGTGTGATTGCACAACATGGAATCCTTTCTCCAAGTGTGGGACTTGTGAAGATGAGAAAAGATTCTCCAGAGAAGGCTGGTTCCTATTCCTCTGTTCAGATGCATACAAAAAATGCAGAGGGTTTACTAAAACCTAATCTAACTTGCCAAGGAGACAGGGTAAGAAAATGCATAGAATAAAACCTAAACTACAAAGGTGATGCACCGAGGAATATTAGACATTTGTTTTGCAAATTTAACACAGACCACATAAATGCAATACAAACACCATGCACAGGTAACCAAACTGCAATAAGAGATCAAAACGACAGCAATGAATACATGAGAGGGTTGAGAATCAATCACGAACATATATATTATTGCTCAAAAGTCAATACAGTATATTGCAGTGGCCAAGAGGCAAAAGACTGGCATTACAACCTATATGGGAGGTTTGAAAACTCCACAAACTCTCTTGCAAGCGAGGGAAGAAGGGAGGATGCAAAACAAAAAAATGTCCGTTGTCTTAAAAGGGCTCCTCTTTACAATATATATCAAGAAATGAGAGAGGAGAGAGGGGAAATTCAGAATCTACTCCAACCACTTCTTGGTAGCATTTAAATCATCTCATTATGATCCAAGCGGTGGATCCTCCGCAAAACGAATGGTCGTCTAACAGAGCGGCGAGTCGTCTCGTCTTGTATTAAAGTTGGTTGTTGAAGCATTACACACGTCAGAGACGTTTTCTTAATTTTTTCCTCCAAACTGCACCAAAATGTAAGATTGATCCTTAATCATGTAGAGAATTTCAACAGATTTCCGTTGATATAAAGAACGTGCAAATCTGAGCTCTGGATCGAAAGATATGAAGGTCTGAAGATTTAGGGCACAAAACAGGTGAAAACGGATTTTTAAATTTCTTTTCCCGCGTTCTGCCATCTGGACGACACGTGGCAGGCTCTGGTCTGCTGAGCAATTCCCTCTCTCCACCTTTTCGTGGGTTTTTCTTGTGGGCCCCTTAAACTTGGACACGTGGCACTATTTCATTGGTTTGGATCAGTGCTCAAAAACTCGCCCCTTTGACTTTTTGGACCTTTTTCCTTGGTGACACGTGTCATGCTGTGATTTGTCTACGGGCCTGCTAGATTTTCACGTCCACCACGTCTTTTTGTCCTGGATGTCCTAGTGCTTTGCGAGACAGAATCCTCCGATCCACCCGAAATGGGCTTCCTCGTCCCTTTTCTGTTGGTGACACGTGGCGTGATCTGATTGGATTTCAGCTCCTTCGGCTATTCGCGTCCCGCGCGCCCCTTTGTCCCACTTGTCCTTGTGCTGAAGTTTCTTGTTTCAGCCGATCCACCGGTTCGCATCCTTCGCGTCCATTTGTCCCAAATGTCCCAGTGCTGTCTGGGACAAATTCTTCCGGTTCGCCCGATTCGGCCGGTTCGCGTCCTCCGCGCACTCTTGTCCCGCTTGCTCCCTGGTAAAGGACTTGGACAAATTTTCTTTCTTTCGGCCGATTCGGGCATTTCACGTCCATTTGTCCCAGATGTCCCTTTTCTGTTTGGGCCACCTAGAGGCTTTTCGGCCGATCCGCGCCTTCCGCGTATAATTGTTCCAACTGTCCCAAAGGTGGCCTTGAGCAGGACTTAGCCAATTTTACGATTTTCCCCTGAATCAATCTACTTGCTTGGAACTAAAAACTCTTATGCATGTTATCAAATTAACTCTGGGGGGTGAAATTTGGATAACAGATCTTTCCACTTTATTTTTCTTAATTTAAAGGCCTAACAATTTTTATTATGTTCTTATTTCTAGAATCATATTTTCCATTCACCTGTGGGAAGTAGCTATAATAATACATTAAACTAATCCATAATTGATCACATAGTTTCTATAGAGGGAAACTCAAGCATATGACATTATTAGCTAAAAATTTACCATGCATAACAAATATGGAGATTGTATCATTCTAAATAAATCCATCACCACTTTTTGACTTACATTTTTCATTGGGATAATTTTAACCCACTTCGTAAAATAATTAATTATAATCAAAATCCATCTATGAACATAACTATATTGTATTGGCTCCCATTTTCACATCCTTGGGAGGCCTAACAACACACCCTCATGGTGGGATAACTTAGAGTATGATAGAAGTTTATGGGATATGTCGTTTGTGTCAGGGATGTATTTAACATTATCTTCTACACCAATATTTTGGGATCATAGAGAGGCACGTACGAAGGGAATGGCCTAATCCTAGTAATTTTGGTCTTGCCTAAACAAGGGTTAGAGGACCCTTAATATAACCTGAATAGAAGAAGAAAATTTTGTAGTGTGTTCTTCTTAATTTGTAAATGATGGGTCAATTTGGGCTGAGTATGGCCATGAAAATCAATATCTACTTGTAAGAGTTGTCACAAGGATATTGAATATACCTTGTTTCTCATAAATAGGTTACTAAAGATATAACAACTTGGTTCTTGTGCATCATTGTATAGGAGTTCAAGTGTAATGCATTTTTCAAGGATGCCTAGATTAGAACACAAGTATGGTAGGTTGAATTTAGTAGTTATGGTAAGCAATGGTAGGGTGGTGAGATAGGTTTGTTTTATGCGAAAGGGGAAAAAAGGATAGCCAATTTACTAAAGTAATGTATTAGTGATCCCTAAAACAACATTGTCGTGCCCTAAAATTTTCAACCCAAAATGAGGATTTTTTTTTTTTTGCATTGTGTTGGTTATGATGTTGAACATACCTATCACGATGTTTGCACTGTTATGATGCACCGCTACTGGAGCTAACAAACTTTCTCACAAGTTACGCTTGTCATTGTTGCATATGGGTTATGCTAATCTTCTTTGTATCGTTCCAATTTTATCAAATGTCTCCGAAGAGAATACTTATTACGTTTTAGTATTATACGTCAATATAGGGTTATGTATACAACACCCTAGAAGTTGATTACTATTATTTGATACCTAGGGTGTCTATTATATTTTATGCATTGGAAAACGTCAAACATTATGATAATAATATACCATATACATTATACACATCGTAATGATATTATATTATATATATTAATGATATTATATACAATAAAATATTATAATTACAATAATGTTAGTATTTATAATAATACGATAATGTATCCAATAGTAGTATTATAGGCATTACAAATGCTACAATAGTAAACTTTATAACCAAAATATACTCTACAATTCTTTAACATTATATATCTAACAATATTATAAATATGATAAGGTTCTAATCGCCTATAACCATTACAACAAGACAAGAGCATATGAATGTTATAACAACGTAACATTATGACTAAATTATTCCACTTGATAACTTTAATTGGGATATGTGATATAACACATAATAATTACTAAGATAATCTTACTATATAATATACCTTGTATCATATTAATAATATTAATATTCTATATGAAAAGATGCTATAAATTTATCGAATATTATAATAATGACATTAAGTTGGATATAATTAGACTATTAAATCTAATGTGACAAACATTATAATAGCGTGGCATTATAGAAGTATCTTATTCTAAAAAGATTATAATATTTTTGAAATACCCATTTTCAATTACTATAACGTTATAATTGTATACTTTATAAGTTATATACCACATATTAATAATATTATATTATATCTATAATAAAACATCATATATAAAATATAATTTTACAAAATATCGAACATTAAATTAATATCACCATTATATTAATTAAAAGTTACATTATATATTTATTAATATTACCTTTATACCCTATATACTTTCGAATTATATTCTATTATAATAAAATTATATATGATATAATATCACATTATTATAACCATATATTACTATTAATTAATAAGTAACATATACCTTAAAATAATACAATCTAAACATTTAAAAAAATAAACTTCCGTGGTTTTAACTTTAATATTGGTTTTGGTTTGGCATTTTTTTAAACGATTTATTCTCAGTCTTACGCCATTATCAACATTTTCTTAATAAAACAATTATAATGTAAGAAATTTAGGCTTGGGGAGTTTTGTTTTTAAGGGCATTCGATATGGATATTCCTTTGAGTGATAAGATTCCGGTTGAAAATATATTATACGAGTCATATAGGTTTAAGAGTATCAATTTGTTGTTTGTTTCTCCATGTATTGAACAACAAAATAAAGTCGAGAGGGAGGAATCGACCATCCCACCGAGTTAAGTGCTCTTAGAAAACACCAAAGCACAACATGGACAGCCATTTTCAGATCTGCACAATAATACAAGCAATTTAATTAATTGAGATCCAGAGGCGTTGACCACGCCAAGCCCAAGTTAACATGTTAAATTTAGCAGAGATGGGATAGTTGCAGAAGTGGAGCTCTGCTAATAGCCATCCTAAAATAGTGCCATAACGGGTTAAATCCGCCCAGCTCACGGTGATAAATCTGAAACTCTAATATCTCCTCACTTACCAAATACAAATCGATTGATCTGGATTTGCAGCTGTATATGAAGCTGAGAAGAAACTAGTGTGTGTATGCAGAAGAAGATTGAGGATTGGCCCTTTCTGGTTGCCCTGGGCTTGCTGTGGCGCTGGTGCAGCTTGTTTGCAATGCTGTACGGTTGGTTGCATGACTGTACTTCTTAAATATTTTGAATGCTTTCTTGCCGGGAGCTCAAGGAATTTCAAGCCCATCAACTGTGGTTCTATTCCAACTCTGGTTAGTTCCCCTCAAAAGGATGTGAACAAAAAGTATGAGGCTGAGTGCAGAATTTACGCTACTTTACCAAACATTATTCCACTCAAACCTGGCATTTAATCTGAACATAGTTTGTACCATGCAGCTTAAGCCCATCTGGGTGTAATTTCTAGCGTTCCAAGAAAAGGAAAAAATGCAATATGTTTTTTACCAAAGGTAGTGAAGATAAGGATTTGTAAGTGCATGGACAACGGCCGAGTGCTGGGAAGGCCACCTACAGGAAATTCTAATATTTAAGTATAGTTATGGATTGGAGGGCATAAAATCTGTAGCTGGCGTGAAATTCTACATCCCAATGGGCGCCAAGCGAAATTGTTTTTAACAACACTCCCCTACGTGATCTTTAGTGTTACTCTTATTTAATTTCTAAAACAAAAGTCTAACCAAGATATTCATCTCCCAATTCCATTGGATTCAAGTCAATAAGCATTTAAATACATCATAGCACAATTCTTTGTCGTTTCATATCATGTTTAAGACAAATGGGGATGACCAAATGCATGTGGGCGGTAGGCTATGCAAATGAGCATAAAACTAGGGAGCTAAAATAACAAACTCTAAAAATAAACTAGAATACAGTATCATAGGCAGTATTGCGTAAAGGATTCTTTTGAAACATTTGTTTAAATTCTATATGTAGTTTGCAATGAAAGATTTCCCGCATCACAAAGTGCTTCCATTTCATCCAAAATTAGACCCCCGACAATAGGAAGACATGACTTTAGTTTCTTTTGAACAAGAGGGGCCCTTGAGTTGGGACCAATCAAATAATTTTATTTTTAAAAAAATCCCTGAAACCTGAAATCCGAAGAAATGAAGTAAGACAAGCGTCAAACACCCCGGAACAAAAACAATACTTTGAAATGGGAAACAAGCTATAATTCTTATGAAACGAAAAGGGGGTAGATGGGTGTTAATCAATGAGCCATCGAATAGATTGTTTTCCTGTGATTGTGATGTTCTAGAAGGCAGGGGTTGAAACTGAAACAACCTCTTAATACTATCGATGTATACCATGCAAGCACTGAACATTTTTCGTGCATGAATGAGCCTGTCCCATCCCCAAAAAATGCAAAGGGATTCAGAATATCAAACACTAAAATGCGTAAAAATAGAGAAAAGAGAATGTGAAAACCAACCTTGACATCGTAGACTTTAATGTAAAATCGGGACTTGGGCACAGAGAGCTTGGAGTCAAGAATGTTTGTGATGCCAGCGCTGAGCTTCTTGTTAATGCCGGCGGCGGCGCTGAGACCCTTGAAGGAGACCAGCTCCCCAGAAGTTGCTGGGTCCTCAATGCCCCCAAAGGACATGGCGACGAATCCTTTAAGCTGCACCATCACATACTACACCACACCCACAAACATGTCTATGTCAAACACCCTCTTTTATATATACGCAATATAGAAAAGGACTTAAAGCCTCTGGTTTGCCGATTATCTGGGCAACGAATTCGGTCGCTTGGGAAAGTATATTGGAGGTATTGAGTCCATCGAGAGATACATTTCCAATGTACTTATCTACTCCTATGATTCTTCGTAACTACCACTATACTAATATGACTCCTATGTACAGGTGCAACTTCTACCCTACTAAAGAAAGCTCATAGAATCGAAGGGCATAACAATGACTACTACAAACTAGCCACCTGGGCCTTAAGCACCACCCAAATGCAAACCAAACATACAGAAAAACTGAGGGCTCGTGCAACTACAAGAATAGTTAATATATCTTCCCGTACTTTCCAAAAATAAAAATATTGCTCATTTTAGCATCCATGCCATGCTCCTCAAAATTCAAATATCCATATGCCTATGAATGTATTACTATACTAATACTATTGTTGTGTGTAGATGCACCTACTTCCCTGCCAAAAAAGCTTGCAGGCACAAAGGGCACAACGATGTTTTTACAAATTGGCTACTTGTCTCGCAAATGATACCATGTTTCTCACGAGCTTGTTTGTGAAACCATTAATGCCCGCACCCGTAGCAACAACCACGTGGCCGAGGATGACTTCTTTACTTTCCAATTAACCCTTCACAAGCTAGAGGAAACTTCACATGTGTTAACACAAGCCACTATTGCAATTGAAGATACATACCAAATCATGTGCAACAAAGCCTACGAGAAGTACTACAATCGCAAGCCAAAGATACACAAAAAATAGAGCATAGTTATAACCATCTGCATAGGTATTGCTCCATGTACATAGATATATACCCCTTGCCATCATGTAATTTACAATTCACTATTATAGCTAGTACACAATAAAACCTTCACATTGTAAATGAATATGCCTACCATGTTAGACCACTAATACATGTGCTTTCTACTTGCTTTCCTTATTGTTGTTTATGAGAAGGAATACCAAAAAAAGAAAAAACAGTTTCTTACATGTTTGTATGGGTTGTGGGGTGTTCAATTTTTCCCATTTTAATTGTATACATGTTTGCAGGTGTTGTGAATTTTGGATGTTCCACTTTAACTGTATACATACATATGTATCGTGAGTGTTTACTTTTCAATTTTTGAGTAATATAAATGATTTTTTTAATTTTTCAAAAGGTAGCAGAATCTACAATCTTGTATGGGAATAACACCACATAAATAATCAGTCACCAACGTTAAATGACATGAGCCTAAGACATTAGAATCTGCGCCTCTACAGTACATCTTTGCTTCTGTGAAATCACAAATTACCAATGTGTTCCTTCCAAATCCAATAAAGAAGATTCTATGTCCGGGACGTTAATGCAAGATATTGCCATAAAAATGTAGAGTGTTCCATTTCTCTATTAATGCTAGATACACTAATCTGAATTCATCTTCTTTGGCTTCATTAAACTTATGGTCAAAAATTCTTAGAATCCTGGTCATGTTTTAGGACACATACATGTATAAATACCAATGCAAAATTTTGCTTCGCATATTGCCATTACTTCGGTTCTCCATATCATTACATTTACCTCCTTTATGTTATTAAAAAACAACATTCTCTCTCTTGCACATACCATAAATAAAAAAATTGTAATAGTAACCAACGGCGTATTGTTGCTCCGCCCTTGAGGAGCAACTGCTAGTTTATATTACTTTTCTTTTTTTATTAAAAAATATGGTGGGGGTGGGGTAAGGCCGAGCCCTCCAACCCCTCAAATTAATATTATATAAATTATTCATTTTTATCGATAAACACTTTTACGAGGAGCTATGAGCTCAAATATCCAAAGGAGACAAAATGAAAAACGACCAAAAACAAAAAGTAGAAAAGCACACGACTTGCATGTAAGCAGGAAAATGAGAAAGTGAGGATCTTCATGCAAGAAGAGAGTAAAAATCAAACCACTAAAAATAACTTCCAAAGCAAGAAATCCCACCAAAAGCAGATAATGAGCCCCAAGAGAAGCCGAAACACAATCCTAGAACCAGAGCGAGCTGAACGCCTTAACCCACTAGCCATCACACCATCCCAAGCCCGACGCATAAAATAGTTATAATCGCAGCCAACTCATTGCCTAAAAACATTTGTCATCTCTGCATACACCAGCACATGATTCACTAAACAAGGGACATCCAACTTTTTAAAATGAAAACCAGATTCGAAACCCTAGATACACTAGCTCCATGGACCTCATAAGAAAATTTCATCAACTCGGCGTTCCTAACTGAAAGCGTAGAAATAACTCGACGAGCCTCCTCCAATGAGATACCATCGCCTGCGGCCGAATGGGAGGAACAAAATTAACACTCGCCAACATCTCATCCATTGAACCTTGAACTCGGCTTGATAAAATACTTAGCAATCATAAATGTCTCCTCCTTATGTTCACAAACCAATAAAAGGCAAGTGAAAAACCACGAAGAAACCTCATTGTTAACCCTTGACCGAACTAAGGTGCCCAAATAATCATCACCAATAATTCTTTCAATGGCATTGCCCACCGTTACACAATCAATCCAAAAAATAGAATTGAGTCTAGGGCGAGTGATGCCACCGAAAAAAGTTATTTCTCATTGATCACAATGGAGAAACAAGCACAGAAGGGGAGGAAAATCCATTGAACTGAAACAAAATCACTTACCCACACATGAATCTACACAAATAGAAGAAAAGGGAGGCAGAATAAAGGTGATTATATGCCACCACCATCATTAAATAAAAGAACAAGAAACTCTTCCCATGCATCTGCATGCTTGGAAATAATGACATTGTCACATCTAATAACACCTTGATTTGCTGAGAAATCCACCACCGAATTTACTTCTCTTAAAATGTGGGAAATGGACCAAGAGTGAATTTTGACAAGCCAAAATTAAATATTTTGAAAATAGAACTCCAAGTTCCATGCCAATGCTTTACCTCTTTGCACCCCACTTATTATCACCTACGAATCACCTTCAATGGCCAGAGCTGAACAACCATTATTAACGGAAAGTTTGACCCCTTTAAGAAGGGCCTGAACTTCCACCTCATTACATGACCCTTCCTTCAATGGAAAGGAATCAACAATCACCAATTCTCCAAATTCATCCCTAATTAAACACCGCCCTTGATACTTCGAGGTTGCCTTTCGAACCTCGTCGAAGTTCGATTTGTAAAATATTATATTATATACATTATTACTTTTAATCTTGTCATTATTTTTTCGATTGAATATATATACATACATACATACATACATACATACATACATACATACATACATACATATATATATATATATATATATATATATATTTATTTCTATTATTTTTATTTCTTAATATTAATAAATATATATTAATATTTATTATTTCTCAATATAATATACATACACACACACATATATTTCTTTATTTAAAATTTAAATTCAAAAATTAAAACAATTGGTTTATTTTTTGTTTATAAATATATTTGAATTAAGGAAATTACTTAAACGATTTTAATGGTATAATATATATAATACATATAGATTATTCATTTATATGACGTCACTGAAGTATACGAACTTATGATTAAGACATATATAAGTGAATACATATTATACTTATTTTATCTTAGTATTTTACTTTGAATAATCACAAGAGTTTGTATGCTAAATGTATATTATATTTTTCTAACAATTTCTTAATTGAAAAACTTGGGTTATAAGATACTTACAATGCAATATAGCTTCTAATCTTGACATAACTTAAAATGGATTCAATAAACAATAGGTGACAATATTTTCCAAGTCAACAAAAACTTTAAGCTCATGATCAAACATATTCATAAGAAGATTAACTAATGGAAAAGGTACCATTTTAAACACTTTTGTAAAATGCAAATAATAAAGCAATCTGAGAGAGAAATGAAATTTCCATAAACATTTCATTAGCCAAACAAAACCATTATTTTCCTCTTTTCCTTTAAATCAAGTATACATTTCTACACAAAAATCAACTTATCAAGTTTACTTTCTTTTCATAACAAGATACACAATTTGCACACTTTCATTTACAACTTTTCTTGTATCTTACAAATCAACTTTTCTTCAACATTCAAGTAGAATAAACATTACATTGGTTCACAATGAGTATAACAATATGACTATTGTTTACAACAAGGGGAAAATAATACACAATGTGTTCCATGAATAACAAGTCTTTTGGACAATACAAAATGTGCTCAAGGCAACAATAACTATCTTCAACAAGGGAATTAGAACCATAATCTTCTTCACTTGATCTCCAACAAGGTCAACATGGAACAACCAAAAAGAGGAGGGAGCAACACTCTCCACCCAGCCTTCTCAATGGAAGGAATTACTCTCCCATTGACCCCCGAAGCCCCAACAAAGTAGGAATTTCCATATATTAACCCAAATGATCACAACAATAAAAATAATCAACCAACACAACCATTCATGGGCGACCAACATGAAGGATTTTCACTAAAATCCCAAAGGAGAAAAGTAGCCATACTCTCCTTATGCCTCCCAAGTGAGATGGTAAAAATCCATCTCACACTCCCTCCAATAAAATAATTTCACTCCAACCCTTTTACCTCCACTCTTCCGAAAGGCATCAATTTGCAAAATAAAACATATAATACATCCCTCCATAAAACCCACACACATAACAAAAACCTTATCCCTCCATTTAATAAGATTTGATTATTTCTTTGTTTACCAAGTAAACCCCCTTTACCTCCACTCTTCCAAAAGGCATCGATTTCACCAAGTTTTACTACTTATCTCCCACACCATTCCTATGACCATTCACTACCCAAACCCAATTTCATAAAACAACACAAAAAAAAACACACATAAGAAAAATCAAGAAAAATAAATAACTAAAAAAATAGACCCAACTTTGGGCCATTTTGCCCACTTGAGCAATCAAAAATCCAATCAAGCTTTCACAAGTTTTCCTCCCCAACAAGGTCTCTCCAATCCAAAAATTTTAAAATAATTTTTCCAAAATAATGGCATGTAACCTCCTTCACCAAAATCAAACACATATATAGAAATTTAAGAGGAAAAAGGAGTGATGTGAAGGAGTACACAAGTCAAAAAAACAATAAAGAAGGTGTAAGAAAATGTGTAAGAGAGGTATGGGGTGGTCAAATCAAAAGACACATGGGTGTAAGGAAGTTTCCTTCCACACTTTGCAAAAATGCTCATCCCAATGAAAAAGATTTTATGAGTGTGGAGCAAGGTAACCCTTCTCCACACTCTTTGAAAAGTGGGCCTAAAGGAAAAATTCGAGTTTGGAATTTGAGTGCAAATTACTCAACACAAAAGCCAAAGACAAACATAATTAATTTGTCACAATCATAATTAACTTAACTAAATAAAACCCACTTAACCAACATAAAACAAAATTCAATTTTCAAAATTTACACATAAGGAAAATGTGACAAAACTCATTCAAAAATTAAACACAAAACAAATCACAATTTACAAGGTCACTTGACATAGTTTACATGCACGCGCACACACACACACACACACACACACACACACACACACACACACACACACACACACACACACAAGTGCTCATTAGGTGACCCCGGCTAACACATGACATTCCTAGGTTGTTGGCCTTCTCCCTTCCTCAATTTGGTATTTTATATTTTTCTTTGAATTTACCTATTCGTCACCTACACACCTCAAACAAGTGTCATACTGCACAACAAAATATACGTCCATATATAACCATGTGAAAATGAACTAAATTACAATGCAGACATCCAAACAACTCATCATACAATTCACAATCAACATCAATAATTAAGATGACATTTCAATTTCATTATGAACATCTACATATATGATTCAATTGGAAGATTTCAAACTTTTAATTGCATCTCATAAATAAATCTAACTCATACATCTATAGATATCATGAAAAATTCCATCCATAATCAAACATGCAACATACACATAGAATTTTGATCATACACATATAATCCTTGCAAGGTTAGTTCAATAAATCAATTAATCATATAATGCGACAAAATTATCCCTACATGGTTAGTGAAATAAAACAAGTAGGTCATACTAGTATAAATGTCTATGGCACTATGTGCCTCATATCATATAATTGATAATGTTTATCATCCAAGTCATCTAGTGTATTGAAATTCAAAATCATATACATGGGCACTACAAGCATACTTTTCTATAATCATGGTGAAATGAAAATTAAGCAACAAGAACTTATAAGAGCAATTCGTTGATACCAAATCAACACAATCTTGAGCAATCAACACAAATGCTCATGCGAGAGTTCTAACAAAATATTCATTTATTTTACTTTCATATGCCAAAAATACACTCTAAGGCTGACAAAAATCACTCAACAAGATGGTTGCAATAAGGATTTTATAATCATATAAAATATTGCAAAGTAAATGCTACAAGACAATATTGATTTAATGACCAAAAATACAACAACCAAGGATTGATCTAGTGTATTATATAAATGCAATGAAGACAAAGATTGCAATAGAAGTTGGGATTCATTAATCTTTATTCAACATACAAGATACCAAAACACATACTGGAAATCATAGATAGACATATTTCATTTCAAATTATCCATTCCTTAATAAGGGGACATAGATTAAATGTATTCAATGCTTTCCAATGGATGTATAATGCAACCACCTTGGCACAAGGATTCTAGAATTCAAAGTTCATACACTTTTTATTGATGGAAGGTAAACATACGAGTTCTGATAATATTTTCTCAACTTATTAGATAAAAACTATCCCCCTTTTCATATGAGGAAAAACCCTTATAATTCTAAAAAAATCTATGAGTTTCATTTGATTTTCCCCCAAAATCATATGTAAAAATCCAAAAATACACGGAAATGATATTCATATTTTCCTAGAATGTAAGAAAATATCTTCCAACTGTAAATATTCCTTTTGTTTCCTAATAGTTTGATTCTATTTTTAGTTGCAGCTATGGACGTGTGCAATATATTTTGTTTGTGTTACCCAATCCTTTTCTATATTGTTCATCCTGTCCACAATCAAACATGTGCCTAATCATAAACCATTTATTATATGACACCATAACCTCAACTAATTTGAAGCCTTCCTTTTTTGGATAATATTCTTGAAAACCAAATGACTTGTGGATATCTATTTTGAATTTGATATTTTCCTTCATGTAAAATATTTAGTCAAGACAAAAGAACACTTTTTGACAAACACCATTCTTCCTTCCCCTTTTTGAATCCATGCAAGCATCCAAAATTGATCTTGCATTCAATCTTGACATGATAATTCACATAGACCTCTCCAAGATTCACCCTCTTATAAATTCTCACTTATTTCTTATGAATTTTCAAGTTCCCTTGAGTATTATAAGTGAATTTTCTCATGAAAGAATCATTGTTATCTTTTTTCAAGAAATGGTGGAGATGTAACTGGGAGACAATCTGAAAGAGATTTCTTTATAAGCTTTACACACAATTTTTAATCTTTCTAGCTTGAGTGAAGCATTCATTAAGATGTTCTTCATGGTTGAATACCAAGAAGAGCATATAGGACCACTAACTATCAACATAGTGCAACTTGATTTGATGAGGAAACTAATTAAAATGACTCCCTTCTTCTCTGCATTCTATATTTTAGCTCATCATTTGTTTCGCTCAGAGGACCACATAACTCCAAATAAGTTTAAGAAGTTTTGGATTAATTATAGGCTGGTGATTAAAGAATATTCCATATGGATATCACACATTTTTTTCAACAAGGAGATGGTAGAAAAATAAATCCCACTTGATTTTCATGTAGTGGTTAATGACAAGCCTTAAGATGACATATCCTAAATTTCTCACAGATTAGCCAAAATAGAGAAAAGCCCCCATTACGGAAAAAACTTATATGAAGTCCTCCTGAAAAAGATCCTAAATTTCCTTTACCTCCATTGAAGAAATGAAAAAGGGGCCCAGTTGATCTAGTAGGTATGTCCAAGCTAGTATTTTTAGATCCATTTGATGTGCCTGAGTGAGTTCCTGCTAAGCCAATTGATGTACCCAATCCATCTTCAACCTCTAAAATTGATGTCTGTCAGGGTATTGAGACTTATCTTATAAGAGGCTTTAACCTTATTGAATGGGCCTCTTCCTATGGGAAAAAATTGGAATTGATTGAGATTTTGGAAGGCCCAAGGACAAGTATCAAGGAACTTATGGACAAGGGTATGTCTTGTGGATTAAAAAGAGATGTACAATATGTTTATGGCGCTCAAGACCACAAGGAATTTGAGTTTAGGAAGAAAAATATGTTAGCTCATCTCCCTGTATTTTTAGAGGAGTTTGTAGTCATAAATTGACAATGTATTTAGTTGCACAAAAACCCTTTTTGTATATGTATACCAAAAAGTTATATAAATTTCAAGGGAAGGGCCCCTATAGAATCCCCATTTTGTACCTAGCATATACATATGTTACAAATTTCTTACAAACTTATTATGTTGATTCCACTTCAATTGATGCATCTCTGTTTGATTTCCTCAATTTTTCATTTGATCCTTTACTTCATCTAGCTGCTCTGAGAGTTGTTTGTAGCACTCCCAAGTTTTCCTCATGGTTTTTCCCTTTTTAGTCAATTCCTCTTTTCACTTTTACGTAGCATGGATTATTTCATTTTACTCATCGATTCTTTAGGGCCTATAGAGTTATAGCGGTGGAAGTTTATTATCATTCGGTAAGAGGTTCTAACCATTTTTTCACATAGGTTTATGGAACATTAACCTCCTCTCTTGATTTTTTATTTTTTTCTTATCCTTATCAATATTTTGGATAAGCCCCCCTATGGTCATTGTAGACTCACACTTTAAAGTATATGTGGGATTTTAATCCCCAAGAGTACATTGATTTTTGAATTTTGGCTTCCCTAGAATATATCCATCAATGAGACCTTTCTAAAAAAATAAATATTATATGATTTGGTTACTCGTAATGAGAGTTACGAGATGAAAATGCTCCATCACTCATTCTGAGGCTTTTCCCTACATTTATCTCTTCCTCATGGGTCTTTTGAAATATTTGAATGTTTTGAATTCCCAGTGGCATTTTTATAATTGGTATTCTTGAGTATCCTATGGCCTTTAAATTCCATGGACCACAAACCTCGAAACACTTCGAACATTGAATCGAGTCTAACATGGTTTTTACATAGCCACATACTTAAATACTTCACAAAATGTCACCCCGTGGTATCATATCCTTCACCAATCGACTAATTTTACTTAAAGCATTATCCACTCACTTATTTTGTTTTGTGGATTTTTTCCTTAGCCGATTTTTAATCTTTCGTGGGCTTGAAACCCATGGTACCCTAACTTAATTTATCTTAGGAGGCCGAGTTGATGTCATGATGGCCAACTATACGAATCTGCCTAAACCCCAAACTAATTCTTGTTGTTATGTAGATTGGGAAAAATCTATAGAACACTAAGTTACTGCACTCTACGACTTGGGGAAAATATGTGAAACATAAAGTTTTGCAATTTGCGTAGGACTAGTTTAGTGTACCAGAGTATTCTTAGACCATAATAACCAAGCCCATTTTATAATCTACTCTAAATTATGGGAGGGGTAATTTTTGGACAGTAAAACTCTCTGGTGTAACTAAATTTATGTAAATTAGAGCTTTAAGGACAAGGAAAAATCTTGGAAGATTCAATCAGGTTTTAGCTATGGGTTGAAAATGAGTACCAACATATTGATCAATAATTAATCCAATAAAATTGATTCACTATTTCTAAAGGGAATTTTTTAATAATAAAAAAAGAGGAGAGTACTAGACTCTTTTAATAGTCTTATAAAGTGATTACATGGATCAAACTTCCTAACCTCCTTAGAAACATCTATGAACAATCAAGGCCGAAAATAACCAACTCTAATGATTTATGAGACATGGCTTTTTTACATAATTACCTCCCCAAAACCCGTGGTGTAAAATTTTAATTAACTTTGTAGAAACCTCTTAATTTACACATCACATGAGAAAACCCTCATGATTTCTATAAGAAAAACCTCTTTCTTTTATCACATACTTTTGAGAGTTGAATCTAAGATATATATAATTTACTTTATCCAAATTAGGAGTAAAAATCAAATGTTTCAAAAATTCTATATTTTCTTTGTACCAATCTGAATCACAGAATTCATTCCCATATAGGATAACACTCCTTTTCATATGTCATTTTCACGTGTTAAAAATATGACCACAAAAGGTGATAGAATCCTCCTCAATGATGGGTGAGATTTCCCTTATTAAAAACAAAAAAATTATATATAGCTATACGTTCAAAATTGTACTTGGGTTCTTCGTAAGAAAGTAATTGGATAAGAAGATGGAAGGAAGAAGAATTGAAAGGGAAGTGAGAGAGAATGGATGAGGAAGTAAGAAAGGGGTACATGCAAGATTAAGAAAATGTAGATCATAAACTTGAATGTACTTTAGAAAAAAATAGAGTAAATGAGTGACAATTAAATAAAAGGTGCAAAATCCATAGAGAGAAAGAGCTTTCACATTCATTAAACATAATAATAAAAAATGATTAAGAAAATAAATAAGTACAAGACACAAATTTCTCCATAAATTCCCATGTTTTCCTCTTGACACAAGAACACAAAGTTTCTCAATACTTATCTCTAAAAATATTTTCTCCTTTCTCCAAAAGTCCTTTACAAATAAAATCTAACTTCCTTTTATAACCCAAAAGTTGGTTACAAAGTAGTTTTTTTATGACATCACATTAGGAATAAATTAAGTCACATTAATAAATTAACTTTATTTTAATAAATTTAAGTCACTTTATTAAAATAAGTTTATAATTTGGGTGACTTAAATAAATTATTTCAAATATCTCAAATAAGTGGGTACATGTGGACCCCACTTAGAAAATGACATGGAGAAATATATACAATACATTGACACATGGATTCAAACATGACACTTAGGATTAGTGCCTTACCCATTGGGCCAAGAGTCTACCTATCTTGATCGTAGGAGAAATGAACTCATTTGTCACCAAGGAAAACCTCAACAAAAAAATGAAACATCATTTTGAAAATATTGGGTCCAAAAATGTCACCATTTTAAATCTTTTGAACTTATCTAGAAATTCCATTAATTTTAGATCTTTAGAAAAGTAGTGAGGTATAAGGAAAGTCTCATAGATGACTTACATTTCCAAATATTACTAAGAACTGCATGAAACTCCACCATTATCTCTTCCATGTTAGAGAATAAATATTGGATTTTTACAATATTGTCAAGGGAATCAGGACCAAAACATTCCAAAAAAGCATATTTATTATTGAATAGATTAGTCAATTACTACTTGAATATGCGTAGATCTCCTTTGATTATGTTCACTTATTAATTTGCAAAGTATCTCTTTGATGAATCCTAGATTTTGTTCATCATTTATTCTGCATTATCTTTCACATCATTCAATTATTCTCGGACATAATCAAGTCACATATTTTTGATCTTACCAAAATTTAACCACTCAATGTGAATCCGAAGATGATTGAAATATAGGATTACCTCTCTAAAAAAGATGAAAATCCCATTTGTGGGAGCTCTCGGATATCGGGAGATTTTTTTCAAGAGTGTTTATTTTGACCCCAATAAAATCTCCAAAATGTAGGATCGAATCTAGATAAGTATGTATTTTATCATAGATTCTCATGACTTAAATCGATGATTCGTAAATCCTATATAAAAAAAAATTCAATTCACACCTTAATTAAATGATCCATATTGTTTATATATTTTGATAGCACAAAGGGTCTATTAATATGATGCCACTGTGTTGCAGTAGGAATTTGAACAATATAGGAGATCAGGTTGATCAAGTGTTGTACATAAAAAATTAGATATTGGTTCTCTTCCTTAAGCCAAATGGTTTGGGATTTATTTTTTTACATTAATAAAAAAATGATATCAACTAATTCATTAGCCATTAGCATTAGTGGCATCATTTTCCATGGTTTATTTTCCAAGCATCACTCTAAAAATTCATAGTCATCAAATTTCATTTCTCGCTTGTCCTTATCAATCAACGATGTTGTTATGTTGGCTTATCAAACTTCATACTCGTTAAATGAAACCTTGGTGATGACCTTGGGATTCTTGGGAGTTTAATAATTGTTCATTTATGTAATAATCTCAAGATCGATCATTAATAGTTGATTATTATCTTCATCTTCTTAATTTATCCTTAGAGCCAACGAGGTTACATGAAATTTCTTCGATTATATATCCATATAGGATTGTTGCATTTGGTGGTAGTTGTTCCTACAATGGTGGAATGTACTCAAATTTTAGAGGTGTATGAATGCAATATTCATTTTTATGATGAGGATTTTCCTCAATTTCTTAATGATGAATGGTATAAGGTTATGAGGTATACTTGGGATGGTAAGGCTCGGGAAATTAGATATTTGAATAAGCTGGAACTTGCATGTAATCGATAACAAAAATTATAGAATGGTATTTTCAATCAACCCATGAGAATTTAAATTTTTGAATTAAAATTTTTGTTATTTGATGAAATTTGGATCAATTGTGAGATCCTAAAAACATGCTTCTTTCTCTCATTCATTTCTAGCTCTGCTCATGTTCAAGTGTTGAAGGTTGATCTTGAGCTGATTTTGACTTCCATTATCTCTTACTTGTTTACGTATATGATGAAGCTTGTTTAGTGGGGTAGGAAGATGATTTCTTGGGTTATGTAATTACCTTCTAAATCTGATTTGTTGGCCTCCAATTTTAATTTTTTTCTCATTTGTAATACATTGTTCTAACTCTTTCTTGTACCAAGCAAGAATCTTTTTCTCACTTGGATTCTATCATTGAGTGATCTATCATCTCATCTAGACTAGTTGAATTTTGGAAGGGGTGATGATGCAATATAATCATATGTAGGGTCAACCATATCAAGTACATTATTTATAACTCCATGAGAGAATGCATAAGTTTAAATGAGATTAGTTTATTAAGGGTCATTCTAGAGTAGTCACGATGCCAAACCTTGAATTCATCTACACAACTAGGCCAATAATATTCCACTTTTGGAAAATGTTTATATTTTATCTCGAGAATCCTCTCCACGAATCAAAAAATATAAAAATTATCGTATTCTTAAAAATGAACGTAGTGTCATAAAAATCATTTCTTTATCCATTATTTTCATGGTGTGGAAAGATGGACACTTGTACATGCCAATGGAAATTGGAAAACATGCATCAGATATGTGTTTTTCACCCGAGAAGAGGTTTGATGATGCTATTTGTTAAAATTCCATGAGAGACCAGTTATCACTTACATACATGGGAAATTTATGGGGAACTCCATTGTATGCAGAGATGCAGGTGTATAAGAATAAAGGAAATTAGATTAACCATGTGTCCTATTAGAGATCACCTCCTTTTTTGATCTAAAAATATTTCCTCTATTCTATTCTCAAGCATTTTATGACATACAAGAGGAAGGGATCATTGGCCCATCAAAATGATGCATACTTGCTTTTAATTCAAGTTGTGGCTAAAAGTGAAAATCATTGTTCTACCATGGCACCATTGTGCCTCTAGTCTGTTACCTAACAAATCTTATCCTCCATGCCACACCATAGACAAGATATGAACTTGTGTAGAAATAGATATCCATATTCACCTTGATCAACAATTTTGTGTAATGTATCGCTTATAATAATCGTTAACCAATCAATGTGTATTTTTCCCTCAAGGATAACAAATGAATTTGTGCATCCATGGTTGGAAATAACGAGTATAAGGGATGCCAAATACTCTACATAACAAGGTAATCATATCTCTAATTTCCACTTTGAACTTAATGCAAGGTAATTCTTTAAGGAACCGGTTAGCACGAGTCCTATTGTTGAACAACCAATATTTACTCATGACCTTTGAAATTTTTAACAAGCCTTCATCCTAGTATTGTTATGTTGACTCCCTTGTGATCTAGGTAATCTCCTCATACTCCAAATTTTTTAGAATCTCTTTGATGTGCTTAAGAGTAACAAGGAGGATATGCTCAATATTATTGTTAAAAAAAACCTCTTCTTTGAGGATCATAGTGCTACATACACATAATAACAATATCTAGACACAAATATGATACTAGGAAGGCTAATTATTATAGTAGAACACTAAGATACATGTGTTGAGAAAACATGGTGTGACCCTCATATTGATTTCTATCACAAAAATGACTCATATTAGCATAACCCATATTGGTTTCATTTTGTGGTTGTACTATAAAAGGAGGACGAACTTGTGTGTTATACCTTATAACTCGTATTTCAGTTCTGATTTTGTTTGATGTTGACATTTTAAGCATAATAAATGCTAAATAAATAATAAATTTATTTTTTGTGATGTCGGGTCACTATCTCTGGGTTTACAATAAAAAACAACATTTAATTAAAATTTATGTTTTATAATACAATATAATTTTTAATCTCATTTTTAACAATTTTACAAATTGAATATTCATAATAATCGCGATCCTTTTACTTATTTGTGGCATACTCTTATCTTATTTCTTTGTCACCTCAAAAAAATAATTTTTAAACCTTTTACTTTACATGGGGCTGCAATATTTCTTACATTCAAATAATTTTCTCATGTGGGATCACGTTCTTGGTTTGCTTTTCTTTTCAAACATATATTTCTATTTTTTGTTGATCTTCATACATGTATATGATGTTTTTGATTTGATTTCCTCCTCCAATGCGTGAGTGAATCCTTATTTCTTCCTATGCAGGTTTGAGACTCTTTTTCCTATGTGACTTTTGTCTTATTCTAGCTTTTATTTCATTATTTTGTGTAGGTCCAACACTCATGCATGTATATTTTATTTCTTATTATATTTAAAAATTGAAAACTATTATTATTGGCACAAACTCTTACTATTTGGCACAAGCTTATTGTTGTCCAAAATTACACCCCTTGTAATTTTGAACAATTTATCAAAAGGACTTAACCAATTTCATGCTCTATAAAATATGCGGGAGGCTAGTTTAGTCTACCATGAAATGTAGGAACTTAGTGTTCTGTGGCCTCTCATAGCCTGAAGAACAAAGGAGTGAGTAGTACATGTAATTATGTGAAATTTTGTGAATTTTAGTGTTACACAATATCTTCTTAATTTTTCAACAATAAGGAAGTAAGTCCTTAACATGTGAAGTTAGATAGAGAACCATGGAATTGAGGAAATTGGATAAGTTCAAAAGCCACATAGCATTTAATTATTTTTTTGTAAGTTCACTAAATTGTAACATTTTGTGGATTTTCTCAAACATGTGAAATAAAGGAAAATAACCATAGAGGAAAAAATCATGGATTGAAGAATTATATCCTCGCGGGTGGTGCGAAGTATTTCCATTCATCAAGGATGATGAGGGGAAAATTTATGAAGGTCCTTAGAAGAGGAAAAATTAAAATACCATGGGGAAGGCCATGGGACATAACAAAAGTGGAAGAATGTTTCAAATCCATACTAGACTCGAACTAGACAAATAACCACCCCAACAACAAAAATTTAATGAAGTATGACACCATCTTGTACATTTTGATGGCATATGATAGACTCACAGTCATGACATGGTTAGAATTGGGGGTGTCCATACCTATACTATAAGCAAATTCTGAAAGAAATAAGGGCATCCATGCTTATTTAACATATATTCGGGGATGGATTCCAACTTGACAATATTTTCTTATATCTCTTCTTTTCTTCATTCAACGAGTTTAATAAATGTAGGCACTCTCACACATATAAAGGGTTCTCTTCTATGAAATTTGGAACTCTACTTTGGATTCTTCATATTTTCCATGCCTCTCAACCTCTATAGCTATATTTTGTAAGTAGTTATCAAACCTTGACTTTGTAAACACAAACTAAAAGGTTTAATGGAAGGGTAAGTGCAGCAAGTTGGGGGGCCAAAAAGGGGTCATAAGTGGACATCATATTACAAATAACAATGAAATCTCAACTTGTAGGGATTATTAGAAATGCATGCACTCAAAATTAGAAAAATTATAGAAATATGAATCATAGCATCCAAAATCTAGTTTCTAAACTACTATTTAAAAAAAAAAAAAAAATAGAAAAGAAAAGTTTAGCTATATTAAACACTCAAAATTCAATGACTTGGTTTTTTTTTTAAAAATCCTATAAGATTGTAGTCCATTTGCCCATGATTTGGATGACCAAAACTTGATATATATTTTTTTCCTTTGGTGAAAAGTTAGATGTCGTTGTCTATCTTGGGATAGATTTTATTTTGTATTTTTTTGAGCAATATTTTTTTATGATTTTTTCCATGAAAGTGGTCTAAAAACATAAAGAAAATAGAGAACTTTCCATTTTCCCGCCATAACTTCATAAAAAATATCGAAATAAAATACTTTGTTTTTTAATGTGTATAGAATTTTGCCATGGTTGGGATGGTATAGGTTTTATCACATTATGAAAAGTGAAACAAAAGTTGTAGTCTTAAACGTAGACATGAACATTCATGGGAAAAGTGTCTTAAAGACCTACTATTAGTAAAAAATTATAAAATTATATTTATCATATTCTATTCACTTTAAAATCAATATTTCTATAAAGCTAACAGTCTCCCCTACGTGATGGTACCATTTTTGGGTCAAAGCATATAACTGTGTCCCACTTTTTTGTAGTTTTTGTACTTTCAGAAACTATGTCTGACAACCAAAACATGACCAAACACATATAAAATGACAAAACATGCATTTTAAAGAGGCTATAAATACCAAAGTGCGGGGCATCCAAATTTACTGATTTTTTCAATTTTAATAGTATTTTTAATTATTTATTTACTAGTTAGATTTTAAAATTATTTATGGCCACAAAGTGGGACACACTTGTATGCTTTGACCCTTTTGTGACATGTTTTTTTGGCATGGTTCAAGTCCGTGGAAGAGAAAATTTGATGTTTTGTTGTTTTTGATGTAAAATTCAGGATTTGATGTCCACTTTTTGGTCCCCCAACTTGTTGCACTTACCCGAAATGCAAATTTGGTTTTTTCCTTTATGTGCTTCATATTAATTATGAATATATAACCCTTTTTAATTTGTTTTGGTTTAAGGACTTTTCCTCTTACAATAATCTATGCTTTCATTAGCTTCATGCATAAATAGTTCTAGCCGTGTCCTTGGAGGCCAAATATTGGACCCTATTTTAGTTTTGGTGTATCACATTCTTTCTTTTTTTGACCCCACTTTTCCATTTTATCAACCTTGAACAATGTAAAAATGTAGTTTATTTTTAGTATTAGTTTCATGTTGAAGCTATATATTAGTTATGACAACCTATAATAGAAGGAACCAACCTTCCTTGGAGGTTTATCTTACTTTTTAGAGTCCCACACTTTTGAGATCATCCCATGCTACCTAAAGTTATTGATGTTCACCTATGAACATTTAAGGGGAATTTTTTTGCTTTAACAGTTTTGGCACACCCAATGCAACCACTCTTAGATTTTCTCATTCTTTCACTAAGTTTTGTTGTTTATCTTTGAGAATTTCAACCTTTGTAGGATCTTCAAAAAGAACATATAGCAGCTCCACATTTTATCTACTTTTTCATGTAGAAAAGTGCAAATTTATTATAAGGACTTAGGAAACATTAAGTATGGAAATGGAATAACCTTTTAACTATATGAAGTTTTCACCGAGAAGAAGAAGGGGTGGATCGGTTGGAAGATCTCCATCAACTCCAAATATAGTCATCTCTACTCCTCCTAGTAGGCATTTCATGTTGTATTCTAGGGTTCTAAGAACCATTAAATTCATATCCCAACAAAGGAATAAATATTCTATCATGTTTATTTAGGGAATTCCTTAAATTCTATCCCAATATGATGAAATTTATGTTGCATCCTTGAAGAGTGTTCCTTTAATTACTAGAGATAACACTACAACCCCTATTGAGTATATTAAGGATGTTTCTAACATCTTCTCAGTACACCATGTAAAACAAGACAATGTAGTTGTCAAGTTGTTAGTGAATTATTTCAAGGGGAAATATCTACAATGGTACAAATGCTTAAGGGTAAACTCTATCACCACTTAGGAAAAACTAGGGGAAGCTCTTTGTAACCATTTTGAAGATAAATATGATCATTTATCCTTGGTAGAGGAGATGATAACAATAAAAATAACACCTAACAAGCCAATGTTTGATTTCAACATCATATTTCAAAGGACTTGGGATAGAATCCCAAAAGTGGTAAGACCTACACCTCAATATACATTCCTTTACTTTGTATAAAATATTTGAATAGTGACATCTCAGGTCATGATTCTATCCCCGGGGGTAGAAAATTAACCGATGCATATGAAATTATGATTAGAGTTGAATATAGTCTTATCAAGGATGGGAATATTTCCTATACCTACAATGCTCATATTTCTAGTGTTAGGGAAACCCACACCTTATCAAACTCTTGAATTAGATCCTATCCCACCCCGAGAATAAAAAAGTTAAATTCAAGAATCCATACGTAATTCCTTCAAGTAAATTAAAATAGGTCATAAAACAATTTTAATTTTTTTGAAATGAGTTAGTATCACTAAAATGGAAACAAGATCAAAATTTTAGGTCTTACCGGTCCCATACCAAACCAATAAGAATTTTTAGCAACCAACCAAGTTTTCGGTCAAACATCTCCATAGAATCAAATCAATCCTACAATATCATTTTAATCCTATAACCTAATGTAAAATAATTTATCTAAGGTTTTTGTCCCATTGCGAGAGTAATATTATGCAATCTTATGATTTTTTTCCCATGTAACCTTCCCCATAATCAAGAAACCTACCCCAATGGTCTCCTAAACCAAGCACTAGTAGTGAAAAATAATTCTTTCCTACAATATATACCTACAAAAGGAAATTCACAGGTAGGAAATTATGCAAAATGACACCAAGTGATAATTCCATTGTAAAATGGAAAATAGAGGATTTCTGCAAGATCAATCAACTCCGGAGAGTAATAAAGCACCTTCATCAAGTGTGGTAAAAACCACCATGGTGAAAAGAAGACAGTGGAAATAAAATTCCACCCTTTACCCCTCCAAGTTCGCATCATAAAATTAGGAAACCCACAAACTTAGGAAGACTTTTGGATTCACCAAAAGAACCACTAAATACGATAAATATGTAGTACACTATTGATATCTAGAAAATTGTAAGACCGTAACATGTATTATATCCACAATATATTATAAATCCGTGCAACATTGTGGAATCATATAGAGAATAATCTATATGATATTTTGGGAGACCATGGAATAAAAAAACCAAGAAAGAAAATGTCACGCCTCTACTATAAAGTCCCATGACTACCCCTTTCAGCATCTTGGATCAAATGAAGAAGAAAAATGTATACATCTCAATATGGAAATATTTGGAAATTCCTAGAAAAAAAGATCTTATACAATCCTCCATCGCCAATATCTCTACCCCGCATGAGCACCCAAGGATAAGGGAAAGATCATACTCACAAATGCATTGTACTTGGTAGATGGCCAACCGGGAAAAGTCATAAACCACTACCCTTCTATGTATTTCTTATAATAGGTGATCATGTGTTCCATAATTGCATGATAGACTCAATAGAAAGTAGTTTAGTAATTTCCAAGAAAATAGTAGATTAAATTGGTCTTGAATATGAGTCACTTTTGTTGTCTATTTTTGCACCCCTTACAAAAATAGACAACAAAAGTGACTCGTATTCAAGACCAATTTTATTTACTATTTTCTTGGGAATTACTAAACTACTTTCAACTTGGTTCACCGTAGGGGACTACAAAACTTTAATAACTTCATGGCTAAGGAATGAATTCCAAGGAATAGAGGATGTTTTATGATGAAGCCACATGAAAAGTAAAAGGATCGCCAGGGCATAAGTTAAGTTGCAAAAGGTTAGAAAGAGGCCGCATATGTTTTAGCAAGCCATGATATACTAAAGTAGAAAACCATGGGTATAATAAAATCAAGTAAACTATGAATTAAATAAAAGGAAGTTTTGGATGTTGACACAAGCCACGTGACATATGGATAGGCCATAGGTCAAGAAAAGAGATGATGAAACCTTTAAATGAGGAGGTTGAAAGCTGAAATGAACAAGAGAAAGCAAATGTGTAACACATAAAGCAATAACTTTCTATGGATTGCTAAAATCAATATGAATTTCAATCTGGTTATTTGATCCTTGCAAATCTAATATTATTTAAGGAAATCTTAACATTCTCCATGCGGTAAAATTGCATTTCATAAATCTAGGTAGGTGAAGTAAGGAAAACCCCAAACATGCAAAATGTCTACTCGGGATGACTAAACCACCAAACTAAATGCAATATGGGTGTTATTCTTTCTTCAGCAAAGTAAATGGCATGGGGAGGTAGAATTTGTAGAGATAATTAGATCTTTTCAAAAAATTAAATGAAGGTGGTTGGTTAGTGGAAGAAGAATTCAAATTTTTCTCCCCTTCCTTCTCTCTCTCTCTTCTAATTTTCTATATATTATAAAATGATGCCTAGTTTTAACGTTGGATACTTTGGGAATACAAAGGCATAATTTTATGTTGCACAAGTATTCTAAGAGTCACATGACTTGGGATATATATTTATAAATGTTTTACATCCTCGTCTTGTATCGTGATGATCGTGTATAATCTCTAAGAAATAAAATCTTTGGTTTTGTGGCTCATTCGGAATTAGCTGTTATTTTAATTGCACTCTCTTTCCTCTCATTTATTCATAGGTGTGTTGTATGTGTTATTTCAGATACATGTGTCTATTGTGCATCATGAAGGTGGAAATATGGACATGATTTTGATCTGTGGTCATCGTTTCGGCCCTCTTCACTATCGTTTTATTCCATTTTCTCTCTTTCCAGAGTATTCATCCCCTTAATGTGGTGCTATCACCTTATCTAGTTTGGGTTTATGTTTTATGCATCTCCTTCACACCTAGGTCCCTTAGTTTGTAGATTAGATCTAGATAGTTTCATTTCAATTCCTAGGAGTAGTTTAGCATTTTAGGTAAGTAGAGGAAGTCAACCTTCTCTGGATGTTTGTCTTAGTTTGAGTCCCACAACTTGGAGACAATCTCATGTTGTCTCAAATCTTGAATTGTCTATGATTCAAGAATAGGTGCATATTTGAGCTCCAACAGTTTTGGCACACCCGATGGGACATTGAAATTAATATTTCTAGTTTTATCAAGTTTTGATGTGTATCTTGATGAAGCTCTATCCTTTGGAGGCTCTATAGTAACACATATGGCGAATCCTTTCAAAATATCAATTGGTTTCAATAGTACTGGTGATTTAAGTGTCCCTAATTCATGAGAAGGATCTAAACATGGTTGAGAATAAGAGAAGAAGGCATATTTGAATACTTGCAGTTATCCCCAGGAAGAGGCAGAAGAGGAAAAAAATTCAAATATCTCCATCTCCTCCAAATCAAACTCTTTCAACACCTCCACATGGTAGACCCTTATTGCAGTCAAAAGAATTCTCACACCAATTAAAATGGCTCATATACAACATTTACCACCTCAAAATCCATTTGTAAACTTCACAGGAAATAGTTCGTTTCACTTTGAATGCTCAAAATCCTATTCCAGTAGTGGCTTTAATGAATATTTCATATTTTATTGGAGAGAATCACATTACTCCTATTGATCACATTCAAGATATTACAAATTTATGTGTTATCCATGAGATTTTTGAGATGGACGTGGCATTGAAACTTCTAGATATATCACTTAAAGGAAAATATTTACAATGGTTTAAAAGCCTAGGGTAGGAACAATTCAAAACTGGGATCAGTTGTGCACATCCCTTTGTGACCAGTTTGGAGAAAGAGTAGAAAACCTATCTTTATTGGAGCAGTTAACTAAAATCAAGAGAGAACCTAATGAGTAGATGGTGGATTTAAACTTTAGATTCCAGAGAACTTGGGACAGAATGCCATCTCTTGTGAGACCTGCAGTAGAAGGTTCCTTTATTTAATTTTTAAAAGATATTCACTCTGATATATCTATTATGATATAATATATGAGAGGAACAAATCTACCAACTTCCTATGTAATTGCAATCAGATCTAAAAATAGTTTAATACAAGATGGGAAATTAGCTCCTAGACCACCCATGCCATTGTATCTTGAATTACCTAAAGTTTCCTAACCTTCTATTTCTCCTATCCCTGAGCCAAATACGCAACATGTTGCTTCCACATCAAAAACTCCTACTCAGAAAAAGAGGATGAAGAAATGAAGGATCTGATTAGAAACTTGAAAAAAAAATTTATATCCCTAGAGAAACAACAAGCCCAATCTTATAAGAATTATCAGAATCAAGGGTATCAAAATAGAGAAATCAACATACTAATCAAATATACACATAGAACCAACAAAATAATAAATGGAAGGCTCAAAGTGCTCCTCTTCCATTAACAAAAATATCTCCTCCACAAGCATTGACTTCTCCTAGTTCAAGATAGGCTTTAGTTCTTGTGAAAAACAATTTATCATAAGAAACAAAGTGGTGATTTCCATGTAACTTACTACATAACCAACTTGGTTATGAAAGGGAAATATATCTTCAATCATACATGGTTCAGGGATCTTCACATCAACAAGAACCACTTTGCTAGAGGCACCAAATCCAACCACGGAAGCAATCCAATAAACCAACAATGATACAAACCTTATGTTCTTTGGAGTTGAGGACTTCCGCATGGTTAACAAAATGGTAGAACTTTCTGGGGAGACCATTAATCAACATTCCCGATAATACAGATTAAGAGAATGATGCTATAGTAATAATATTCACCTTACGTGGATCACATAAATTCCGTGGGAATGGAAAAATATGTCACGAGAAAGGAAAAAGAAACCAAGGTGAACAAAAGCAAGCCACCTAAACTTCTTGGAATATATGCGGATAAAGAGGTTTTGTAGTGCCCACTTCCCTTCGACACTTTTATTCTGATCATGATACTGTAGACTCTATGATGGACATTCTTATAGTTTGGATTTAGTATGGTGTTAGATGTCAGATCCTAGATTATTGTTGAATCTGATTCATATATGATGCATGATGATTGTTGGAGACATTTTATATAGATGTTGACATGCTGTCGGACATGGTTATATTGTAGATGTTGTTCGGACATGTGATATTTGATATTTTGAGTAAACCTAGAAAATGGAAATTATTTGATGATGATATAGTTGTGGATATAAATTGTAAATGATTTGTTGATTTCCTTGATGATTGTTGTGATTCATATGTATAGATGATTTTGTGATTATAGTATATATTCATTTTGGACGTTCTGATATGGCCATGAGGCCGAAGGAGGTATTTGTGTTTTGCAGGTTAAAATATCACAACAAACATCGGGGATTGGAGACCAACCACAATGGAATTCTAGGTGAATTCGACAAGGTCACCATGGCAACATGTCTTGAGTGTGTGTGTTGTATTTTGTTAGGGATTCCCATGGGGGATTTCCTTTATATGTGACCATGGGTTTGTGTATTTTATTAATGTGGTTAAATTTTATTTATTGTTGTATGTATTTTATTAGTGATGTGTTCCTTTCTTTATTTAATTATGTTGTGGTAGATTAATGTGAGAAATCATATGGTTAAGATTTAAATAAGTCAAATTGGGATATGGGAAAGTAATTATGGAAGTTGTTGGCTCTTTGTATTTAATATGTAAGTGATGTGTAAGTGTGTAAGAGTTGTGTAAGTCAGATTTTGGAGTATGAAACACTCCACCTCCTTAGAAATTCGAATTTGTCCTTGGGGGCTGTTTTTGGAGGCTTGTGGGACAAGTAAAACTTGTCCCATGCCTCTAAATTTAATTTACCAACCATACTTATGGTTGGAGAAGTGATTTTTGACTTTTATAATGAATTTTATTAATCATGTTGCATTGTTTTGATTGCACTTTCTTGCATTTTATTTAATTTGTTGTCCCTTGAGGTGTGGGATTTTTGGAGTGTGCAAGTAACTTGTCATATTTTCACCCACCTCTTTATTGTGCTTGGGAGAATGGATTTTTTCTTTTGTGTTTGAATTTGAGGATGTGTGATGTGGCATCCTACATGGATCCACATCATCCTCTTCTCTTCCCTCTTCTATATAATTCAAACTCTTTGCTTGTTTTGGGTTGTTGAATCATTTTACAACTTCTTTGGGGCACATTTTCTTGTGTTGGAGCTCTTATTTTTGGAGGAAGTTTGGAGAAATATTTGCATGCTTGGGAGATTGTTGTTTTGGACTGTGTTTTTGGCATTTGAAGCTTGTTGTTTGGAAACAAAAGTTACCATGGAGAGGTAGGAATTTAATCCTTCTTTTATGCTATTATTTCCTTGTTGTGTTGTGTGAATGGTGCATGTTTTGATTTATTTGTTGGCTGGTTGGGTAGATTGCCTTAGGAATGGTGTAGGAGAAGGCTATGGGGAATCCATGTGGGGGGCATAAGGGAATGCCATTAGCATCAGAATTTTGTGGAGGGAGTTTGGGTTTGGGATCCACCATGGAAAAGAAATAGCTTGCATTTCTTACTTTGTGGGGGGCATAAGGAGGGATTTTTGGGGGGCATAAGGATATGTATGGTGAAATTTATTGGCGGTTTGTTTTGGTGGATGCCCAATTCCCAATTGGGAGGCATAAGTAGCTTCCCCCATAGACCTTGCTCCTTTGGCTTGCATGATCAAGCCTGAGTTCTATTTTGGAATGTCTTCAAATGTAGTTGTGAACTGTTGTTTTGTGTTGAATTGTGTTTTAATTTGAAATGTGTATGTTGAAATAATGTTGTGTGTTTTGGAAGCCAATTGTTTCCATGGGTTGAATCAAACCTCTTATTATATTTTGGTTGGGGCTAAGGGGCCAATGATGATGGAAGGATTCTCCTTTCATTAGATGTCTTATTTGGGTGGAAAGCATTGCCTTTCCCCCTCTTTTGTTGTGATCAAATTGGAAGAGAAAACTTGCATGTTGTTGTTCTAGAGAAAAGGAAAATATAGTTTTGACAGTCCTTTGAGAAACACATTTATTTCAATGTAACCTTTCCCACTATGATGTGGATGAAATTGTAATATGTATCTTGTGAAGAAATGATGTTGTAATTGATTATGAAAGTTGTACATTCGAATATGAAGGCAATTATGCTCTATTTTGGTTATTAGAAAAAAGAATTAGAAATGTGTTATTTGCATTCAAAACATGGAAAGATGTATTACTTTTTGGATTAATAAATAATTGCAAGATCTTATCTCATTTGAATTGTTGTGTGAATTGGAATGTTAAATTTTGATTGGAATCTCTGTTTAGAAAATTGGAAGAAGAAGAAATACGTATGAGGGAATTATATTGCCTTGTTTCTTTTTGAAATATATTAAAGTGGAAATCAGATCTGCAATTTAGCTTTGAAATGGTTTGTTTATAAAAACTGCAAGGATTGGATTAGTTTAGAAATGAAATTCCACACTTGAATGATGAAAAGTTAGATAGATCTCTTTAGATTTGATCTCTTGTGAATATTTAAAACTGGCAAGTAAATTTAAATAAAATGCATAGTTCAGACCTACACTTAATAATCAACTTGGAATTGATATATTTTAGCATGCTAAGACATCAAGGAACTCAATTGACAAAGAAAACTTAAGAAAACAATTTTAAACATTGTTAAAATGAGCCAAATCCCTTTCACAGTCGTTTTCTGTCAATTGTTGGAAAATTACAAATTGAAAATCAAACAAGTGAATTTACCTTCCTAAAACACTTTAAATCCTTTCAAGAGTAATCCTCCATGTTTTTTTGGTATGTTGAGTGAAGGAGGTGATCAAATTGAATAAAATTTATAAGTTATAAATTACCAGTTGGTTCTTTTAAAATCCTGTAAATCCTTTTTGCAAAATTAACCCCTTAAACTTCATCAAAATATAAAATTTATTATTCCTATGCAAAGAGGGCATTGAGATCTTTCTAGAAAGTCCTCATTTTCCAAAAACTGAGATTTCTAGCAAAAGTTATGGCACTTTGAAGTTTTCTACCTCAAGGGAAAATTTGGGAAAATTTTCCACTGGCAGAACTCTTGACAAAAAATTTTCCATTCAAAATTCCTTAGAAAATTTTTGAAAAATATTTGGGAAATTTTTAAAATTTCCTCCACCAACCCACAGCCAATCACAGGGCACCACGTGTCCTCAAGGGGCAATGACAGAGGCATGGTACTATTTTGTCCTTGGGACCTTTTAAAAATTTTGAAAAAAATTTCACCTTTCTTCCTGCCGGCCTATAGCCAACCAAAGGCTGCCACATGGCAGCATGGGGTGAAAGCAGTGTGGAAAACTCTTGCAACTTTATCCTATGAAAATTTTATTTGGAAAAATTTCTCCTTTTCCCCCATGGCTCTGCACTCCAGTCCTTGCCTTTGGTAGGATTCCTCTACAGCGCACAAACCCGCACTCACAATTTACCCCTTTTTCCCCTTTGGCTTAATCTCTTCAAAAAAATTTCCACCCCCCCTTCCCTTCCTCATCCTTTCCTCGCTCCAGGCTTGGAGCCAACATGTGGCCATTAGAGGGCTGTGGAGGCGTGGGAGAATTGTGGAATTTTCTCCCCACGAAAAAAAAATTTCAAATGCCACCACAGACCCGCCAACCCGACAAAGGGGTTTTCTTCCCCTCTCGCCACGTGTCCCCCTGGGGGAAAATTTGACCCCTAAAGTCTGCCTGCCCATATCTTGAGTTTCTGAAGGAGTTAGGAGGACTTCTTTATATCACCGGAAAGGTGAGAAAATTTCCTATCTAATGGGAATGATTTAGGGAAATTTTGGAAGCCATAAGTGTGAGTAAAATCAAGTTGAAACTCTAATCCTGTTAGTGAGTGGGTATGGTGATATTTTACCCCCTGAACCTAACTAAAACTTCTAACCCTAAAATTTGGACCTTGTGACCTCTGATAATTATAATAAAATAAAAGTTTGTTCTAGTGGATTTGTTTTGTTCTAAAATCTATTAGTGGCAGTTGTTTCCTTACAACCTAGTTGTAGACACTCCTAATCAAGTTTTGGGAGTGGGTAAGTGAGACCTTACTCTGTTGATTTTAAATATGTATTCCCTTTCTCACTGTAATTAAACCCTACTCTTGTCTTTGATCTGGTGGAATTAAATACCTTGGGTATTTAATTGTTCTGGTCCCTTAACCCTAAAATTCTAATCGGAAATATTTAGCTTAATGTCAATGTAATCAGTGATTAAATTAATCCCTAAGGAGATTTGAGCTAGGTGTGGACTTATTACATTTGTTGTTTTATATGTGGAAATTGTAATCATTATAATGGGAAAAGTTATCAGTTGAATTTAATTGTCCTTGTGACTTTGGTCGTTAACTCCTAATAAAAAAATTATTCCATAATTTTCTAACTAAACCTAGGTTGTTCATGGGTCTCAAGTGGGTTGTTTTTAGTGGGCATCACGGGTTGTTACTCAACCAAAGCTGGAAAATAAAATGCCACCACAATAGAGAGGAGGAACGTAAGATGCCACGAGATGCAAAAATTTGTTAATCTTCCTTTTAATATTGTTGAGAAAATGAAAAATACTAATGTCAATGTCTCAATGTGGGATGTGCTTGCTATTCCATCACAGTGTGATCTCCTATGTGAAGCCCTCAAGAAATTGCCTCTGGTGGATCTAGTAATGCAAAAGACTCATGTCATAGTTCATGTTTTTCAAGAAAAGGATGATTAAGTAAAACTATCAAAACCCCACCCTTTTACATGTTAATAATTGTGGGTAAATACCTAGTTCATAATCTGTATGATTGATTTAGGGGCTAGTACCTCTATAATGCCCAAGAAAATTGTTGATATCCTAGGTCTCAAATATAGTCATGTGTCTAGGGAGTTTTACAACTTGATGGGTCAATTGTGAATGTCCTGGGTGTAATAAAAGACCTTGATTTGACACTTCATGCCTTCCAAATCCTCACCATAACCCATGAAATTTATGTCATTGACTTGCCTCTTATGTTTTTCATTTTTTTTTACAGAGACTTCACTACTAAAGTAGGTGGCTATCTATCCTCAGATTGGACTCACATACTTCTAAACACCATGTATGATACTTGATTCACAATACAAGATGAGACCATATTTTATTACAATATCAATTCTTATGACCCTACTCCCATCCGATCAAATTCTCTAATACTAGAGAAACATGAGAAATATTCAACTCCAGATGAGCAGGTCATTCCTATTTCCATACCGATTTTATCTTTGGATGAATGGAATGAGAGAGATCGTAAATTTGGTCCTTACGATGAATAGCTCAAGACATTTGAGATTGGTCTACGTACCTATTACATTCTCTAGGAATAATTCGTGATACCTATGGCATTCAAACAAGAAGAGGAAAATGTTTATGGACTATGGAGGATGTTCTTTGATGGTTATAGAAGTAGAAATGGAGTCGGGGCGGGTGTTGTGCTCATTTATCCATACAATGAGAAGTTCTTCTTCACTCATAGATTATAATTGTCATGTTCTAAAAGTGTGGCATAGTATGAAGCATTAGTGCATGGTCTGTTGATCATGGAAAAGAGAAAAATCAAGGGATTAAAGGTATTCAGAGACACTGAATTGGTCATTCACCAATTCTATGGAAGATGTGTGACGAACAATAAGCTATTGAAAGCCTAAAAACATAGAGTCTAGGATTTGTTAGAAAGTTTTAATTGCATTAACCTATATTTTGTGCCAAGGAATTTGAACAAATACATGGACCAAATGGCGGCTCTCGGTTCTCAATCCTCACCTATTTAGGATTTGATCAAAAGAATGTACAACATATGAAAATGGTAGGTAGGCCATCTATTCCGAGATAATTAGGCTTGTTGGCGAGTATTTGACAACAATGAAATTTTTTTACAACTCATCTAAAATGAGGTGGAGTTCTCCTTGAAGATGCAAGTTGATTTGTAGAAATTCTATGGGGATCATATTATTCAACTAAGAAAAACATGTTACCCAAGGGATTGGTCACGATAGATTAGATTTTTAGTCTTGATGATGAGTTCAAAGGGATGAAAAAGAAAGTGGTGGTAAATAAAGAAGATTTTCTGCTAGTTTTAATTTCTCTAGGCAAGAAAATTCTACTTGGGAAGGTATGTGATGAAAGTAAAAATAAATATTTTGTTTTTGTGTGTCGGATGTAAAGTGATGTATTTTCATGGGACTATGAAGATTTAAAATAATTCAATCTAGATATAGTCTAACATTCCATTGATCTTGATCCCAACATCAAGCCAATTAGACAAAAACAAAGACATAGTCAACCCCATGATCGAGCCCCTCATGATAAAGGAACTCTCTAAGCTCATTGAACCTAAAATAAAATTTTCAATCAAATATTCTACTTGGGTGGAAAATTTGGTCCCGTAAGGAAGAAGAATGGTGAAATAAGGCTATGTGTGGATTTTAGGACTTAAATAGATCTTTTCTCAAAGATAACTATCCCTTTCTCTCCATGGAATAGATTTTGCAGAGATAGTAGCGGGAGCGAGAGAGGTTACCCATGCTCAATTACTATTCTGGTTTTAACCAGATCAAAGTAAAAGAAGAAGATCAATATAAAATTGCGTTCACCACTAAATGGGGAACATTTTCTTATCAAAATATTCCCTTTGGCTTATCAAATGCAGGTGCTACCTTCCAAAGAGTAATGGATATTTCTTTCAAAGGGTATATCAATTAATTCATCTTGGTTTACCTAGATGACATTACTATTTTCTCCAAGTAGAGCGTGGATCACATGAAGCACCTAGAGAAAGTATTTGAAAGATGTAGGGAGTTTGGTGTATCCCTTAATCCTAAGAAGTGCAACTTTACATTCCCTAGAGGCAAGCTCTTAGGGCATATTATATCAAAATAAGGCATTTCAATTGATCCAGAAAGAATTGTAGGTGTCGTGGCTCTTTCCTTGACATCTCACAAGAAGGAATACCAATATTTCCTTGGAAAGATCAACTTTGTTAAGTGTTTCATTCCTAATTTTACAGGTTTGATAAGACCTATCACCCACATGCTCTAGAAGGATGCAACATTCAAGTGGATTGCGGAGGAAATGATAACTTTGAAAAGATAAAATAAGAGATTTCTCAATCTCCGACATTGATTAATCTAGATTATACCAAGTATTTCATCTTATATTATTATGGGGCAAAATATAGTATAACCACATTTTTGCCACAACTGAATGATCAAGAAATGGAGCAGCCTGTGGAATTTTTCCTTCAAACAATAGATAATTATGAGCTCAAGTACAATTATATTGAAAAACAAGTGTTTTCCATCATGAGAGCCTTGAAGAAATTCAAAAGCATGATTGTTGCTAGCCGCGTAAAGGTTTTAGTATCACATTCCAGTGTTAGAGACTTCATTATGGGAGTAGAGATTAGTGAGAAATGAGATGGATGGGTAAATAAAATCATGGAATATGATGTGACCATTAAAGCTACAAAATTAGTAAGGGAAGATAAATTTATGAGTAGTTGGCCCTAGATGTTGTGGAATCTCAAGAGACCACCCTCATGAATGAAGTTCCCTCAAATGATGAGATGCCGCGTAATGTTGAATGGAAGTAGGATGAGAGAAATGTATTCAATGATCGTATCTGGATTGCTGATATGTCAAAGTTTTTGTCTATTGGTGCATACCCTCTTAGTTTGAATAAATAAAAGAGAAGACATCTGAGGTTGCGATCTATTCCTTATGCATTAGTTAATGGTGTCCTTTTCAAAAGGAACATTGATGGAGTGATGCTGAGGTGCATTGAAGGTGAATAATGTGACAAGGTCCTGACTGAGTTCCATGTTCATTTCTCGGCCAACATTTTTTTGTTAAAGCTACAACCATTAAGATTATAAAATCATGTTACTTCTAGCCTATGTTGTTTGTGGATGCTCACAGGTGGGTTAGGAAATGCAAAGAATGTGTACTCTTCACTGGAAAGAAAATATTGGTGGCCCTGCCACTTCATCCAATCTAAGTAGATCAACCATTTGCATAATGGGGTCTTGACTTCATTGGTATGATCAACTGCCATCTAGTGTTGGCCATAAGTGGGTCCTCACAATGATAGACTATTTTACCAGGTGGACTAAGGCTGCACCATTGAAGGAAGCCACTGAATCAATCATCTTGGAATTTCTTAAAGAATTTTTTTCAAGGTTTGGCTTTCCTCAAACCATCATTTCTAATAATGTTAAAGCTTTTCTGGGATCTAAGATTTCTAATTAGGCTTTGGGACTTGGGATTTATTTGAAAACTTCTTCCAATTATTACCCCCAAGGTAATGGATTGACAAAGTCTACTAATAAGAACCTGATTAAAATCATGAAGAGGACAATGGACATCAATCAAAGATAGTGGCACACAAAGGTAAAAATGATCTTTGGGTGGACATGATAATAATGAAGAAGGATATTGGCACTTCTTCCTATAAATTGGTATATGGTAAAGAAGCAAGATTTCCATTGTCACTTGAGTTACCTTCATTTGAGTTAGCTCAGCAGTTGGAATTTGAAGGTGCAAATTAAAGGGAAATAAGAATGGTAGAATTGATGGAATTAGAGGAAAATTGAAATTCCACAGATGGAAAAACATCAGTGTCAACCAAACAATGGTTTGATAGAAAAGCTAGAGATTAGACATTCAGGTTGGAGATCTAGTTTTGAAGTGGGACGTGGATCGAGATAAACTAGGGAGACACTCCAAGTTTGATGCTATTTGGAGTGGACCATATATCATCACCGCTTGCAAGGTGGCTAACTCATTCGAGTTATCTAATCTTGATGGGAACATGTTTTAAATGTCAGTCAATGGGATTCATCTTAAGACTTATCATTAGGATATTTCATGCATATTTTATATAGTAGATTAGAATTTAAATTCCTCCAAGTGCTTTCAACACATTACATTGTTGGTAGTGTAGGTTTCTTTCCCTAAGTGATTTTCTCAGCATGTTTTCTTTGAGATGTTCTTGTGAATTGTTTTGTCATTCCAGTTGTTGCCAAGGAAGGAGGTTCAAAATATCAAGGATTAGTTGAAGATTAACTCAGAAAATCAAATGTAGAGAAACTAAATCGACTCAAGGATTTCAAGCTGAATCCATGCCCAATGGATGCTAAGGCTACTAATAATCTCATCTAGCAGGAAGATGGCCCCTATGAGTCACCAAAAATGTTGTCTATTTTACACCCCTTACCAAAATAAGGCAACTTGGTTCAACACGAGGATTAGAATAGGGACCGTGAAAAATTCAAGCATGTCGTGACTAAGAAGTGAATGTCATGGAATAGAAGACATGCTTTGATGAAGGTGTTGGTAAAGTAAAAGGACTTCCGAGGGTCTAAATTGTGCCACGAAAGGTTAGAAATATGTCGTGGATGTTTTAACAAGCAACAATATACTAAAGAATAAAACGGTGGGTAGAAAAATAAAGTAAACCTCAAATTGAATAAAAGGAATTCCATGGATGTTGACACAAGTTACATGACATATGGATAGGCCACGAGTCAAGCAAAGATATGATGGAACTACGAAATGAGGAGCTCAAAATCCACAATGAATAAGAGAAAGACACGTAACATAGAATGCAACAATTTCCTATGGATTTCTAAAATCAATATGAATTTCAATCCGGTGATTTGATCCTTACAAATCAAAAATTATTTGAGGAAATCTTAACATTCTCCATGCAACGAAATTGGATTTCATAATTTTAGGTGGGAAAAGTAAAGGAAAACTCCTGAAGCACAAAAATGTCTACTCAGGATAGCTCAACCACCAAATAAAATGTTGTATGGGTGTTGTTCCTTCTTTGGCAAGGTAAATGGTGTGGGAGGAAACATTTACAGAGATAGTTAAATCTTCTCAAAGAATTAAATGAAGGTGGTCGATGGGTGGAAGGAGAATTCAAAATTTTCCTCTCTTTTCTTCTTGTCTCTTTTTCTTCGAATTTTCTATATATTGTAAAATGATGCCTAGTTTAACATTGGATACTTTGGGAATAGAAAGGCATATTTTATGTTACACAAGTATTATAAGATTCACATTCATTGGGCTATATCTCTATAAATGTTTTGGATCCTCCTCCTGTATTGTGATGATCTGTACATGATCTCTAAGCAATAAAATATTTGGTTTTGTGGCTCATTCAGCCTTAGCTATTGTTTTATTACACTCTCTTGCCTCTCATTTATTTGTAGGTGTGTTTTATGTGTTATTTAAGAGAAATGTGTCTATTGTGCATCGTAAAGGTGGAGATTTGGGTGTGATTTTGATCTGTGGTAATCATTTCAACCCTCTTCACTATCGTTTTCTTCCATTTTCTCTCTTTCATGAGTATTCATCCCCCTATTTTGGCGGTATCACATTCTCTAGTTTAGGCTTATGTTTAATGCATCTCCTTCTCACCCTAGTCCCTTAGAAAGTAGAGTATATCTAGATAGTTGCATTTCAATTCCTAGGAGTAGTTTAGCATTTGAGGTAAGTAGAGGAATCTGACCTTCTCCGGAGGTCTATCTTAGTTTAAGTCCCATAACTTGGAGACAGTCCCATGTTGTCTCAAATCCTGAATCATCTGTTATTTTAGAACGGGTGTATATATGAGCTCCAACAACTATCTAAAGGAGTGGTGTAATCTAATGAAATTGATAAAGGAACAATTAGATATATTAGAATCCTGTGCCTCACATTACACACTGTCCCAACTTCTTGATTCCATAAGATATTTTCATCATTGATCTACCACCATTTTCACCTTATGCCTCTCATGGGATTTAACTACCAAAATTGAAAGATATCTATATGTGGATTGTTCACATATGCTTTTCAGAATTATGTATGGTACCAAGGTCATTATAAGGTCTGAACCTATTACTTTATACCTTATATAACCTTATATACTCATTGCCATCAATGTAAATTGCACTATTTTTATCAATAAGATTATCTATGCATTCAAGAAGAAGATACTCATATTGATGGTATCACATATTCACGACTTGATGAATGGGGAGAGGAATTTCATGGATTTGATCTATACAAGCAAGATGAATAATCTTTCCTTGTTATCTATTATTTGAAAGAGGAAATTTCACATATGGTTGATATTTTGAAAGCAAAAATGAATGGAATGATGGAATTTGAATTTTTTTATGGTTCAAGAAGAAGACAAGGAGAAAGGGGAGATGTAGTGATTTTGTCTCTTATTAGTATGAGGTATTTGATTTATTTTAGATTCCAATTTAATTTTTATAACTACTCAACAGCGTATGAATCTCTCATATATGGCCTCTAATGGGAAAGAGAGAAGAAAATTAGGCATTTGCAGACCTTTGGAGATAGTGAGCTGATTACGAATCAAGTCAAATGGATGAATATGGATAAGAGTGACATGATTAGAAATTATAAGAATAGGGTATGGGACATTTTATGGTATTTTGAGGGTTTCAATATCTATGTCATACCAATGGAAGTGAATAAATATGCGAGATAGATTGGCTACAATATAACTAAGGTTTGGTATTGTTGAAGAAGTCAAAAGAGGTGAGGAATGATTGCATATCAAACTAGTAGTAAGGACCATAATAAAAATAATAATATCAACTAGAAAGTTATTTAGAATGATTAATAGATCATCAACCTCATCCAAGAGGAAGATTAATTTTCTTTAATAAATTAGGACAAACTAAAATGACATTATGGAAACCAAATTATCCAACTACGGTCAAACAAAATACCCAAAGGCTTAGTCACTTTGGAATCCATCTGTAATATAGATGAGAATATGAGAGGATAAAATTAAAAATTATAGTCAAAGATGAGGATTATCAACCCATTTTAGTTGGCAGGACAAACTACTCAATATTGGAAAAGTATGCACTCCTTAAGAAAAATATACTTTATTGGAGCTTTGCGAATATCGTGTTATTGTACTTTTGTGGACTCGTTAAGATATTTGGCATTTTGATCTTGACTAAGCATAACAGACTATTGATTTGGAGCCCAAGGCTAAACCCATTAGATAAATGAAGATGCCTTTTAATCTGCGGATTGAGCTAGTCATGAAGAGGGAACTAAAAAATCTAATTGAAGAAAATACCATATTTTCCATTAAACATTCAACATGTGTTGTAAATCTAGTAGCAGAGTGTGGAAGAGAAGTGGAGAAATTGGGTTATGTGTTTATTTCATAAACACAGCTATGACATCCTTAAAATATCACTAAGCTTGCTTCTTTCTATGGAGTAAATCCTTAAAATGGTAGTAGGTTAAGAGAGGGTTTCCTTACTTGAAGGATATTTAGGATACAATAAAATCATGGTGAAAGAAGATGATTAGTTCAAAACCTCCTTCACTTCAAAATGGGGAACCTATGCCTATAAGAAAATGCCTTTTGTTTTGTCTAATTTCAAACCGGTTTCTAAAGATCCATCGATATGACATTCAAGGATTGATCAACAACATCACTCTTTTCTATCATGATGACATCATAGTGTTTTCAAAATATGTAAATGAGCATATCATTCACCTCGGAAAGTTTTTTGAAAGGTATATATAGTTTGGGGTTTCTCTTAATTCTTAGAAATTCATTTTCTTAGCACATGAAGGTAAGCTCCTAGGCCACATTGAATCCAAACAAGTGCTTGCAATAGATACGAGAAGGGTGAGTATTATTTTAGCATTGTCATTTCTCAATCATAATAAATCATTGCAAAGTTTCTTTGATAGAATTAAGTTTTCTAGGTGGTTCATCCCATATTTTTCCAATCATGTCAAGCCAATGACATCCATGTTAAGGAATAACGTACCTTTCAAATGGACCATGTAAGGGAAAGGTTATTTTGAGTCGGTCAAAAATCCATAGCACAAGCTCCTAGCCTCATCAAACCAAATTTCTTCAGGATTTCACATTTTATGCCCTTGGAGGAACGTATACTATATCGTCCATGTTAGCACAATATAACATAGAGGATTTTGAGAAGTTGATTACTTTCTTTATCCAAAGTATGGAAGAGTATTAGGTGAAAATATCATATGTTAAAAAACATGCCCTAGCTTTCATGAGAAGCTTGAAGAAGTTTAGGCACTTGATATCTAGTAATAAAATCTATTTGATGGTATCGCATTCAGCCATGAAGGATTTTTTTCTTGAATAGGGATTTCAAAAAAAAGAGGGTAGGTTGGATCACCAAGGAAATGGAGTATGATGTAGACATCAAGATTTCCAAGCTAGTAAGGGAAAATGTGTATGTGAGAAGCTATTATCTAGCTTGTGACATAAAGGATGAACTCATATATACTTATGTACTAGTTGGTGGACCTGCAAACTAGAGTATTACATCAAGTAGGAAAAATTCCTCAAGGATTGAGAAAAAAAAAGGTATTTGAGACTCCAACCTGTCCCTTATGTTATTTTGAATGGTTTTCTTCAAAAGGATGTGAATTGTGTTTTCTTGAGATGCATCGAGTCAAATAAAGTTGAGAAAATTATGCATGATTTTCATGAGGGAGAAGAAAGAGGTTATTTTTCTCCAAAACCCACAAATCTTAAAATCATGAAGGGAAATTATTATTGGCTAAATATCTTCAAATACTGCCATGCATGTATTAGAAAATGTAATAAGTGTTCCTTTTTCGTAGGAAAATAAATACTTACGGATCTCCCACTTCAACCTATTTCAATAGATCATCCATTCATGTAGTGGGGGTTGGATTTCATAGGGATAATCAATTCACACTCTAGTTTAGGAAATAAATGGATTTTTATAGCCATATATTATTTCACCAAGTGGAAGGAGGTGGTTGTATTGATGCAACCTAGAATTCAGCAATACAAGCCCAATGTGCTAGTATATCACTCACCCTAGACCGAGCACTCCCCCGAAGCACATAAAAGTACCAAGACCCTCTTTAGGGTTACTTATTGCAGTATGTTTAGCATGATGAAGAATTTAATCATTCAAAACTATGGCTAATATATCTTCATACAGTGCATATTTAGATCTAGATCTAGAACATAACAGACTTTAACAGATAACCATAATGGAATCAAGCATGCAATATTGAATTATAACCGTGAGAAAACCTTGTTCCAGTCCATAATCTCCATTATACTAATTAGAGTAAATAAATAGCAGCTTTATTACAATAACAATAGTATATGCTCATGCGCGTAATAGATCTAACAACATAATATCACTACTATTTCTCACACGTATATATATGTTCTCTCTCTCTCTCTCTCTCTCTATATATATATATATCTTTCTACATAGTTTACTACATATTTATAAGGGTGGGGAATTTCCCTTCACCGCTTATCTAATCCCAAAATAGGTTACATGCTATTATTAGCCACATGCCATTACAAAAATAGGATTACATGTAAGAATGCTAACAATAGATCTCTCTTAGTCAACTATTAGTTCACAATTCTATCTTTAGCCTACATCCATGCAAAGCACTTTGTAGCCAATCCTTTGAAAATAGCCAATGCATGTCGTGTAAGTCTTTGACCGGTTTGTGTGCTCTGCATGCTATCTCCAAAAATAGATCCTCATCATGAAAACAACTAAGTCCCAAATATTTCTCTCTTCTACATGTGATCCTCTCTGATACTCTCACACCTTTGAATACACTCTACTCTCTTGCATGAACCTTATGTATTACATTTTTGAGGTGCCGATTCTAACTGATCAACATTACCCCACACTAGTTGCATTTTTCCTGGAAATGGTTGTCTCCAAAATGAATCAAAGAATATGAATAGAAGAATAAAAAGAATTTTGATGAATGAAATAATTTATTTAACCTACAGTATCTTCTACTACAACCTGAATAATCAATTTGAGATATTATTCTTTTATCTCCTCCTCTAAGGTCTGCCATTCATTGAGCGTGGCCTATAATTTTTGGAATATCCACTGCAATTGACTCTAATTCATCCCTTGCAATCTCTCCTTTTTCATTTTGTAAGACCAACACAATGCTGGACATGCCAATCATTCTCCCTTCCAACAAGTCCATCTTTTGAGTGATGAGTTTCCCAAGCTCATCCAACCTTCCTGTGAGGTTCCTGAGTAGGCTGTAAGGGCCTTGTGCTTCTTCTTAACAAGTGCTAACCATTATGCATAGCCCAATGTCTCATCCTTCATGGCCTTCAGGACCTCATTATCTTCTAAAATGGTCCTGGTCCTTATAACAACATCTTACACAGTACAAATATTTAGCACTTGATCCGCCTGTTGGTTGCTCAAATGTGCACCCGTGTCTCAGAACTCGAAAGGGCCAAGGTGTCTAAGACCACAATGGAACCACCCCTAAGTTGTGGGACCTTTCATGCTTTGGGACGGATCTCTAGAGAAGGTTGGTTCCTCTATCTATTTCTACTGCTACTGCTACTCCTAGTGCTAAAAGGGGAAACTAAGCTAAGAATGCCAAGGGACTAGGGAAAGAAGGATAACATGAAGTAAACTACACTTTGAAAAGGAGATATCCCTGAAAAGAGGTATGAACACTATCTATTTTGAGCAAGAATGGTAGGGAATGTTTGAAAGGAGGATAGGCATGAGTAGCACCAAAAACACACATTCACCAAATCTTTCTCATCGAACACAACCAAATATAGAAGCTGTTTGGGGACACGGAGCGAACAACAATTCACAATGCAAGAGAAGAGGCAAGAAGAAGGAATGAAAACACGTTAAGATAGAGAATAGTCAAAAATGATTCTTCTATTACTTCCAAAATGCATAGAATTGTTCTGATGAAAAGGAGTCGATATCCACATGCAAGAGCCAAACATGGAAGTCTCAGTAACTCAAATTAAAGAAAATATGGAGTCCTTAGCAACGTGCATAAGGATCCGAGTGTCCAAAATTTTACAATGAGCCCGACCTTATCCTTAATAGATTCAGCACATGGAGAAGGAGATAGAGAAGAGTGAAACACGGATTTGAATCTCAGCCACCATTGTTAATACCTCCTGTAAATCCACCCCAAAACAGTCATGTCTACATCAATTACTTGTTCGAACCTCAAAGGAGGAGGAACGATGAATCGAATCGAATCAAATTTTGTGGTTGAATAAATCTGATTGTACTTTAATGACATGATATAATTTTATTCATTTCCTCCCCACCTAACTTCTCCAAAATTAAAGATTCAGATCTCCAAGGCATAGATGAGGCCGAGATCTTTCTAACGGTGCCATATTTGCTTTGGATTTCGAGCCCTAAGTCAAAAGATATGTCCATTTGAAATTTGAATCATGGGCACATAATATTTTAAAGAGTTTTCCATACCAGTTCTATGTGGTAGCCCCACACACCTTGGGCTTCTTTATATTCTTCCTTAGTTTCTTTTCTTAGAGGGTTGAAAGTCGATCCTAGACATGTGGCGGATTAGCGCTTGTTTGGAAAGCCGCTCCAGTTTTATCTTTGAAATAGCACCATGATGACACTTGGCACCCTTCGGCCTACTTCTACTCTAACTATTCAACCCATGACTCTGTCCCTTTTTGGAATTGGGACATGTGGAAGGTCCATGCTTCTTTGGGGACTGCCGCCATACTTTATCTTTAAAATAGCAATGTTGATCCACGTGGAGGCTTCTGCTCATTCTCTATACTTAGTCATTTTTAGGCCCACTTTCACTTTTGGATTTGACCTCTATTGACCATTTACTATATGGAGATATGGCACAAGTTTGAGTCTCTGCCTTGGGCTCCCATCTTGGGCTGTGCAGTGAGACTTGGAACCTTCGTTGAGTCGAAGACTTTTCAACGGCCGCTTGATTTTACTTTTGGGGCTTCGAGACGCGTGGAAGCTCCGACACTTGTTTGAACTGCGCCTTTGGATTTAAATTTTGGAGATGTGTGGAGCTGACTAGAAAGAAGGTGAAAACGTGGAGTGTGGGCGTAAGGGAGAAATAGAAGAAAGAGGTGAAGAGGGGTGCACGATATGTGCGTAAGAGGAATGCCAGGGACTTAGTTGATTAGGAGGTAAGTCGGGAGGTGTGCGCAAGGAGTATATGATGGGATAGGAGAGAAAAGTGGAGTGCGCAAGAAGAATTCATGTAAGGGAAAATGGAAGGAGATAGAAGAATGTGAAGGGGAGAAATATGTGTATGCAAGTTATCAAAATTGCTAGGAAAGCTATTTGGATAACACCACCTTTTTAGTTCCTCTGGAAGCTCGAAGCAATCCTTCATATGATGCAATCTCCCACATCACTTAAGATGTTTCTGCTCTTCTTCTATGCTATATACTTTGGCTCACGCATGCACATAGGCTCATATTCAAGTAGTAAGTACACCAATGTAATAAAATAATGTATTACTTTGAAGGAAACATCTTGGGTACCTTTGGCTCTAAGTGTGGCCTAGCCTTCATGACATTGTCACCAATCTCCTCTGCCATGCTGATAAACACAACATTCTTCTTTTGTGCCAAGTATTTTTCCTATTTTAGGTGTACTATCTCCTCATCCTTAGTCTTGATCTCCTCCCTCAGTGCCCTAAGTGTGGCATCTTTATCCATATTCCATCATGTGACCTCTGTCGAGACCTTCACCAAAGCATTGCTTATTTTCTCATTAGACATAACAGTAGGCTTTACTTGTTATGTGTCTATCCTAAGGTGTCTTTTTCAACCTCCTCGACATGCATGACTCCTCACATACATCAAATTTTGGTTCATCCATGTGCGTGTGCATCGACCATGACAATTTCTTCCTTATGCGCATTGTTGCCATATCTTCATCCATTAACTCCCATCCATACAACTCCTTTTGTGTCATTATGCTCTGGAAACAAGTGCGAGACAATTTTACCTATGTCCTTAGCGTAGCCCATGGCTGGTGGAATATACTCCCCACTTATTCTTCTTGATTTAGGCTGCTTAGGAATTTAGGCTTCAAGATTTAGAACTTGTGCGGTTATGTCCTGAGCAGTCTCTATTGCTATCTCATCTATCCATTTTTCTTCCTCTTCTCCATCCTTCATTCCTTCATATTTTTATTCTTCCACATTCTTTGGAGGTGTAGGAGAATTGGGTGTGCTTTCCTCTGACTCTTCCACTTCCTCATTCAAATTTAATTTCCTTATCCTTTTCTCAGTTGTCTCCTTCATGGAGAGAGTCAAGGTGATTTGTGCATTGTTTATGGAGTAACACCTTGGGTCCTTGTTCTCCTGAATACTCTCTTGAATCAACACTCTCCTTAGAATACATCCAAGTCCTCATCATCTCCCTCTTGTGGCTGAGGTGGAGTAGTTGTGTGCTCAACTTCATCCTTATTTGGAGGTTGTCTTCTACCTCTATGTTCCAAACCACCACTATCCTCATGCTCTTCTTCTTCATCATCAACTTGAATTGTTTATGTGGGCTTGGGTGTTGGAACATTTTCCATTATATGCTTACCCTTTGGCGGCCTTGGGAGCGTGAAATCATTCTCCACATACTTAGCATTCTCTAGCTTGGGTTTGAGTTACGGTACACGATCAGACTTTGTTCTAGTGTCCCCAAATTCTAATCTTACAGGTTTCATACTTATAATATTTGAAATAAGTCTTTCAATGTATGCATTGCACCCTGGATATACATACTTCTTCCTTAGAGTGTGGTAGTTGCAATCTACCTTGTCTGCATTGAAGGTTAAGTGGCGTGCATCTGAAAACTAATGGACTGATGCTTGGAAATACCTTGCTATGAAGGCATACGAAAATTTGCACCATGGGATCCAAGCCCCATCCTTCATCACAAATCATGTGATGAAAAAATGTTGGTATATGGAAAACTAAACTACCTAACCCACTAAAGAAAGGAAAATCCGGGGTATGTGCCAATCTTCCTCAAATCTTTGTGTTAATTCTACCATACAAAATCTCCACCCTTTGTTTGAATGGTCCACTCATTGATCCATCACAAAAGTACTTTCCAAACCTTTTTGCATGTGACTTGTGTTCCGTGGGGTACTCCCAAATCTTCTCCTTTGGCCCATCAGGCACCCCAATCTCCATGAATACTAAGGAAAATAACATAGTGCCAAAACTTATTCTGTCACCTATCTATGCTTCTTCAATGATTGTCTTTGCTATGTGATCTACAATATTATATACCACTCCTTGAGACATTTTCTTTGCTACGTGCAATCACATGGTATTTACTTGGAACCACCTTCCTTAGTCATTTAGCTTTGTTACAAGATGTATAGCTGCTGCACTCTTTGGGTACTTTTTCAATTTCTAAATTTCCATACCAATCGGACCCTTAATATACACTATCTCTTTCCTTGTCTCTAGGATTGCAGCCTTATTAGTTAAATAACTATTTTTATCCAACCTTGAGGCCCTTAGTCCTCTCACTATTGAAATAAAAGTAGTTGTGATTCTTATCCTCCATCGGCGAAGTAGAAGAAGTCCTCATGGAATCGATCATCACCACTAATATAATGGTTCATACTTTCCAAATTATGGTAGCTCATAAAAGCGGTAGACTCCATTCTACTTGATAACTTGTCACCCATGTCATCGTATATCGACATATCCTCGCCTGTGCTTGTTCATTTTTGTGCTCGATGCGCATCAAGCTCCTTCTTATTATCGATGTTCGATGGTTGTAGTCATTGAATTTACATTAGCGGATATGGGAATCCCATTCTTATCCTACAAACACACCCTTCGGATATTGTATTTCTAAGAAATTACTCTTAGGAGCAATTTCTTCTTCCACTTCAACCTTCTTCCCTCTATAATCAAGAAATTCAAAACCCTAGCTTAAATCTTCATGCCTTAGTGGAAATTGCATACCCTAGCTCATTTATAATGCATCTTCTTCTTGAACCCTTCATCTTTGGTAATATAATCTTCTCCGATTGTACAACCCTTCTCTCCATGTCTGGTATCACACTCTACGCACCTCAACACGATTGCTTGGCTTGTTTGCACTTAATCCTTTTTAAATTATCTCAATTGCAACGGTAAAAATGAACTCGCATCTCATAATTATATAGAGTTTTAAAATCTAGTACATTTATTGCTCCTACACCTACCAACAATCCTCTCATTAATTTACCATTTTCATTATTTATATGTAGTACATCTTTGCACTCAGCTATAACCTTCTAGCGCATCCTCCTACCTTTTGGTTATGGACTTCTCTACGAGTATGCTTCCATGTGCATGAGTACCTCATCACCGCAAATTCCATTGGTATTCTTCCCATCCCACCTTACCTTGTGTTATACTTGTTTCTTCCTTCCCCTCTATCTATGGTCCTTGTGTTCGGAAGAAATATCCTTTTGTTTTTCAATTTTCCAACCTTGAATAACACCCGTAGATAGTTCCTTTCATGTGGACTTATTTCCATCAGTCCTATACCTGGATATCAACAACCTACCCCACACTAAGGGTATGTACAGTCCTCTACACATAAAAATTCTTCAAATAGTAATTAGCTTCTGGCGCGTAAACACACTTATTACAAAAACACACCAACTAAATTGATAAAGTATAGAAACTAAGAAGTAAACAAATTAAGGGAATGCAAAATTGAAAACCTAATCTAAATGACAACACTGCCTTATTACAAACACTAAGAAGAATTATTTATAGTAGGGCTTCAACCTACTCCCATTGAAGTAACTGGGTAACCATATTCCATCAAGGGCCTCTAACTGACAAGTGCCTACTTCGATTATGCTAGTGATAAAATATGGCCCCAACCAATGTAATTTGATTTTTCCTGGATGGCACAAAAACTTAGAATCATAAAGGAGAACCATCTGTCTTATCTCAAGAATTTTACCCTGAATGTGCTGTCATGTCATGCTTTCTACCTTACCTTTTATTGTTTTTGACTCCAATGTGCTATGACTCAACGTTCATCTAATTTGATTAACTATTGAATGTTTTTTTCTAATGCTTTCTCATCATCACTACCTCCATCACGCACAACATGCAAAGAAGGTAACATCAATTCCATAGGAAGAACTCCTTCTACACTAAACACTAAGCGAAATGGTGTGGGTTTGTTAAAATTTTTATATGTTTTCTTCGATATGCCCAAAGTACTTTGCGAGATACCTTATCATCCCAATATTTTCTTCCAACATCACATATTTTTATCAATGTCTAGCTCAAAATTTTCTTGAAAGCCTCAGAGGTCCCATTCTCCTATGGATGATAGGGTGTAGTCTTATGGTGTACAATCATGAATTCATCCAATAGAATTCTAATTATTTCTTTAAGAAAATGTGTGCCTATATCACTTTGGTCAAACTTAAATCACATCCATACCTTGTAATAATATTTTCCCAAAGAAACCTGGCTATTGTGTCCACTATACAATCCTTTGTAGGTGCTTCTTATGCCCACCTTTTCTGATATTATATGCAAGTTATGATACAGTGTGATCCAGTTCTACACACAGATGATGAAATATGACCCACAAAATATATAGCCCATTTCTCAAATGATTTTGTACTAGTAATGGGTCTTAGATGCATTTCATCTCATTGACCTGGTTTTCCAAGAAGTTGAAAATGATCACAAGCCTTACAAAATTCCTTACAATATTTATACAGGGTCTCCCACCATAATCCAATGAGTAGAATCTTGCACACAGTGGAATCACCGGTATAGTGGCCACCTGCAATGCCACCATGAGCTTCTTCCATAATACCATGTATGTTATTGTTCTAATACACAATGATGCAATACTTCATCTCAGCCTAATTTGTATAGGTCACTATTGATTAACATATAAGGGGTTGTACATATAGCAAGTTGTTTCTTCTCCAAGGATTTCATTCCTTCTAGTGCCATCCATGTTCATAGAAAGATAGCAATGTAATCTAGTTCGACGATGCTCATTGTAACTTGTATAACTATGGATCGGCATGGTATCTTCAATTTTCTGTGATTCTTCTCCCATTTGTATTCTTGATAGATGGTCTAGTCCAGAATTACTTTTCCCTAGTTTTACCACAAATGTGAACTTATATTCTTGAAATAAGAGCACCCATTGACATATGCACCCTTTTAGAATGGGCTTTTTTACCAAATAATTCAATGTCATGTGATTTGTATAAAAGATGAATGGTGTAGCTAGTAGGTACTAGAAGAATTTATGTAGTGCATAGATCATTGACAAAGTTTCATGCTCTGTAGTTGTGTAATTCTATTTTGCATGAGTTAGATTTCTACTAGAAAAATAGATAGGATGATCTACAATACCTTCTCCAGGTTGAGCCAACACTACGCTAATGGTCGTGCCAGAGGCATTAACATGTACATGAAATTGTTGGTCCCACAAAGGAAAATGTAGAATAGGCATGGTAGTAATTTTTTCATTTAATGTCTCAAATGCACGATTGCGGTTCTCCCTAGTATAATGTACCTTTCCCTTTCAATAACTCTTCCAACGGTGTGGAAATTTTGGCATATCCTTTGATAAAATTCCTATAATATCTTATATGACCCAAAAATACATGCACCTCACTTTGATTTGGTAGGCTCCTTCGGCCCATAATGATTACAACCTTGGATGGATCAACCAAAAACCTTGCTTACAAATTATGTGTCCTAGCAATATCCCAAATGGTGTAGAAAATATGCACTTCTTGATGTTCAAGGAGATACTCAACTATCTACATCTTTCAAAAATTAAGCGTAGATTGTCATAATGATCCTTAAATAATCCATACACTATCCAATCATCTAAATAGACCTGTAAGAAGTTGTGAATAAACTCATTGAATTCTTCAACAACTATGTGTGAAAATACAACAGTGCATTTTCATACCAAAATGCATGAAATTATAAGCGAAGCTACCCCATTGCGTATTAAACATAGTCTTTTCCTAATCCTCCTAGGCAATCTGATCCTGATGATACCCAAAGAACCCATCTAGAAATGAATAGATTTCACGCCCTGCAATGCCTTCTAGTATTTCCTCAGTGAATGGCGTAGGAAATGGATCAGTCAACCATGTAGCATTCAACTCCCTGTAGTCCATGCAAATCCTAATCTGTCTATCCTTCTTGATACTGATCACCATTGGAATAACCCATTTTGACTCATCAAGGGGCTTGATAATTCCAGACTTCAACATTTTGTCAATCTCTTCTTTGACCTTTTCACATAAGTTGGGGTTCATCCTATAGGGTCTCTTTCTAACTAGGCATGCACCCTCTTTAAGTTTTATCTTCATCTCCCCTAACAATTCATGCATGCCTTTAAGTTCATGGTACCCCCTAGGAATAATTCCTAGTAATCCCTTAGTAACTATATGATTTTTTCCACTTTAGAGTTTGACCAATAGTCTCCAATTATGGCTTCCTTTGGCTTAACATCTGATCCAATATTCACCTTCTTTATCTTCATAGGTTCATGATAGGTGCACATGGTTGTATCTGCATTGTCCAATACCTCACGCCTACTTGTTGAATGGTTTACATCTAGATTTTCTACTTCTTCGTCATCCACTAAGTAGACCATTTTTCCTTTTTATTTCTCAAGGAAAGCACATTGAAGTAGTGTGGCATTGACCTCTATTTCTTCAACAAGATGTGCTCCTGAGTTTCCTTCATCCAATAACTCTTGAAGGAGTTCTTCATCCTTGGCACTATCTCCCATAGTTAAGTGCTTTATGACTTTTAATGCTTCTTCCACTGAAGGATTTGTAGAGAAGAAGTCAAATGTCTGGGTCATTCCTACAATTAAATCCTACCAATTTCCAGTCTCTCTATGGAGTTCTGCATATACATACCAAACATGTGCACATCCTTGTAAAGTGGAATAAAACTTGTGCTCCTATACCGAAGGTAGTAAAGCTTCCTTCCCTTCCATCCAGTCTCTCACACTTCGAAAGTGGTCTTTGAACAGGTTGATTACCATGATAAGTGCATATTTGAGTAGGTGCATTGCTCCTAAAGAACCTAGTAGCAAGAGAATCCTAATTTCATTCCATCCTATAAGATTATCCTTGTGGGCCACCCAAAAGCATGCTATTGTCCCATGTAGTGTATATGATAGCATATTTCTTCTTTCTAACGGGTCTATCCATTGTTCCTCCATGGAAATCAAAAATACCATAGGATCTCCTTCTTTGGTGTAACAAGGTACTGATTTGTTACCTATCCTCTTGATATAACATGGTTTTCTGCCTCTAGGAAATATGCTCTTTACTTCACACCCTACCAACTCATAAGTTCTATGAGCCCAATTATCACAAACAACACTTGTAGTATCACTAATAGACTATGTATCCTTCCACTGAATTATTCCTTCTTTATTTAGCTAAAGTATCTTTAGATCAGGGATGACACGTACTAAATTATATTCTGATCTTCTTCACTTAAGGTCTTAACATATGGCATATATTTTCCATCTGTTAAAGGGATAATAACTCTCTCCTCCTTGTTTTCAAAACTGATATATCCTTTGTTGAACCAAATATCAACATTATTTTCATAGCACTAAGGACACCCCAATAGAGTTGGGAAGCTATCTAACTCTGCCAGTGCTAAAACCTCAAAGTCTCCAGTGAACTTGGCTCCTTGTATGGTAATGGATGCATCCTTTAAAACTCTGATGGGAGTGGCCTTAGTCTGATTAGCCATGAATAATACATTAGAGGATGGCTGTAATGGGGGTCTCCCCATTTGTACCCATGCATCTAAGGTAAGAACATTGACTTCAACACCTGTATCAATCAATATATTACTCAACAACCACTCATCCACAACAACATTCAGAGTTATTTCCTTGTCATAATCTAGGCTATGAGGGGGAAGATTCACATGTAAGATTTGTCATCTAGTCTCAATACTTACACGTGGAGTGTTTCCCTTTAACCAATCCCTAACAATTGAATGATAATTTCATGGCACAACAGTTTGTACACTTCTTGTAAGCCATCTATATTAGTTTGGACCATATCACATTACTTTCTTTTTCTCCATCTTTTGTGATTAATAATTTAAGTATTGTATCTCACCCTAAATATTCCTAAGAAATTCCATGGTTTCTGATAAACCTCCTTCGATAGATAGGATCTGGGTACCATGTGTATACAGAATCTCCTCCTTGGTGATGGTAGGATTACTCGTTATAATGCTTCTCGATGTGTGCCGCCTTAGCATGGGTCGTGATCTTTACATAAAATGCCTTAGACTCTGCTTTCAACTTAGGCATCCACTAATTTTCAACAGCGGTCGTTGTATCATAACCATCCATGTGCCTTTGTTTTCTTGTTAATATAGCTTACTAATATGCTCATACAAGTTTGGGCACTCCTTATAGCTATGGTTCTTTCCAAAAAAAGAACATGTAATATTCTAAGGAAATTCATGCTTGTAGTGGTTAGGAGATCTATATGTATAACATGTTCGACAAGGGAACTCACTTCTTCTACCACCACGGCCTCTTCCTCCAAATCCAATACGTTCCTTCATTACAATCATAATGCACCTAATTGTGATCATGGTCCCGATGCTCATTATTTCCCTTAGAGTTATTTGAGACTCTTGTTTGTCATACACTAATATCTATAGCATCATGGATCTGACCAATCATCTGACATTCATTTATGTCATGAGTTGTAGACATATAAATTTTATAGTAGCTTGAAAAATTCTTCCTTATCACATGTTGTAATAATGGGCAACGGCTAGCATCATGGTTTAAATGACATATCTCAAAATCTAACAGTAATGAGCATACTGATCTGTGAGGAAAACTATCCTTTGTGTGACCTTCTACTTCACAATATATGCACCAAATCCCTGTGCATGTCTCATGTGCTTGAATTTGTTGATAGTTTCTCTAATTGTTTTTCCATAGCTACGATCTGTGCTTCTAAAAATGGACTTACCCTAGTGTCTATTTTCCAACTTACTCAAACGTAAGGTTCCTTCAAGTTCTTCACGTGGATTAGTATATGTCTTATGTGATAATGCCCTCCTAAAAGGGGTAATCAGGCCCCCAACAAACCATTGTGCATGTTGGCTTGCATGTATATCATAAGAAATATTAGATAACAACATTTTAAACCATGCATCATACTCTCTGACACTTTCAGTAGTGCCTTGCTTAATATCCTTGAGTGCACTTATACTCTTTTGCTCAAACTCAGGGATGTGAAACTCTTTAAGGAATGCATATTTTAAAGTTGTATAGTCTACATAAGTCTGATTAGGGTCAAAATTTCTGTACTAGCTGTGTGCGTGCCCTTGTAACATAGTAGCGAATTGGCTTTCCCTACGCTAAGAAGTTGTGATTCTTTTTATGTGCCACAATATTTCACACATATGAACATGTTCACCAACATCTTCTATTCCTCTATATTCTAGAAGACAAAGAGAAATATCCATGCAAATATTCAAGGGTTGGTGCAAACCTTTCCCACCTAATCTAGAATCTCATGTGTTTCCCCTACCTATAGATCCACTAGATCCACCAAAGCTAGAGCTACCTAAGACTCCTGATCCCACACTTGTGGTTGGGTCTGACCAGAAGATGTACTTCCCTATGTCCCAATAGTAGAACTAAACTGTACCCTAACATTCTATGAAGCGTTACCACTCCCAGAAGTTAGTCTAAAATTGGGAACTTATATTCTATGCTACTGATATAAACAAAAAATTACTCCATATAACAACGAAGTCATTTGTGTTGCCATCACTATGCCTTTCATAAGACTCACTCCTACTCTTCCACTTTGCTGAATTATCTTGTTGAATGTTTGTTGTACTAGATGTTGGAAAAACAAGTGTAAGGGAAACGCGTTTCTCGGTGGATTCGGATACACACCTATGGCCTGGGTTGTCTCTACTAGTGTGCTTCTGTGTGAGGCTAAGGAGGGATACCTGTCATGATTTCCCAGATGAGGGATTTCTTGATGCTCTGGATCCATGTCTCCTACGTGAGCTCCAAATCCTTCACGAGCCATCTCTCTCCTCAATGCCATCCACTCAGTAATGTCACGCTACTTCTTGACCTCCCTCTCGCATGCCTCATTATACTTAAGCCTCATTTCCTCTCTTCCTTTCTACCACTAGGTCTGCTATCCTTTACCAAACCTTCTCCTTCCCCGTGTGTGGTGGGGTTTAGTTAGCCATCGGTTTACTCTCCAAATTCAAAGTTACCATTAGGATCTTGATTTCCATTGGAATGCCTTGTAGGTAAGTTCCCCTTAGATATCGTAAAAAATAGAATTCAGCTACCTCTAGAAATGAATAAGTGGAAATTGAGTACTCCAAGATATAACTGTTTAAAACAAAATGGAACCATGTATCCATAGCTCAAGTCCAAATAATATCAACATCATAAAGGGTCTCGAAATTACTCCTACATCCATACAAGTGTGTGATACCTCCAATTCCACTTAGATGTATACACAATCAACCACTAGTACAATTTTACTAGAAACATAACGAAGAAGTTGTCATTTAAACTATCATACAGATTCTGTTCCACCCATACACGTGTGTTAAAATCAGATCCAGTGCTGAACCGCCATGCGTATTCTTCTTCCAGATTGTGTATCCACTCCTCAAAACTTGCTAAGGTCAACCGATATGTCTTCATCATGAACCATCCACGAAAACAACTAAACAACAGTCCCGACAACGAAAGTAATGATGTAGCCTAGAATTCAATAATACAAGCCCAGGCGTGCTGACACATCACTCAGCCTAGATTGAGCACTCACCCAAAGCACACAAAGGTACCAGGGACCATCTTTAGGGTTATTGCTACATGATGTTTAGCATGATGAAGAATTTAATCATTTAGATCTATGACCAATATATATTTTTATAGTGCATATTCATATCTAGATCTAGAACATAACAAACTTTAATAGATAACCATAATGGAATCAAGCATGCAATACTGAATTATAACCATGAGAACACCTTGTTTCAGTCCATAATCTCCATTATATTAATTGCAGTAAATACACAGAAGCTTCATTACAATAACAGTAGTATACGCTCATGCGTATAACAGATCTAACAACATAATCTCACTATACCCTAGTTCTCACATGTATATCTATGCTCTCTCTCTCTCTATATATATATATATATATATCTTTCTACATATTTTACTAGATATTTATAAGGGTGGGGACTTTCCATTCACCACTTATCTAATCCCAAAATAGGGTGCATGCTATTATTAGCCACACATTGTTAAAATAATAGGCCTACATGCAAGAATGTTAAAAATAGATCTCTCTTATTCAACTACTAGTTCACAATTCTATCTTTAGCCTACATCCATGCAAAGCGCTTCATATCCAATTATCCAAAAATAGCCAATGCGTGTCGCGCAAGTCTTTAACCGGTTTGTGTGCTCCACACGCTATCTCCAAAAATAGATCCTCATTGTGAAAATGGCTAAGTCCCGAATCTGTCTCTCTTCTATGCATGATCCCCTCTAATACTCTCGCACCTTTGAATGTGGTATGCTCTCCTACATGAACCTTCTTTATTACCTTCATTAGGTTCCATATTCTAACCGATCAACATGCATTGAGGGAGGGAAACAAAACAAATATTTTATATTTATATGAAGGAATCACAAACATGTTTGTAATTCCTTCTACAATCATCTTGGATAATGCTTGAGTATTTCTTGACATGAAAATATTTGACTAGGCCATTAATAATGCTATCCATATTGGCACTTCATTGATTTAATCTTCTCAAGGAAATAGGAAGGCTGAATCAACCAACAAGAACTTATAAAAATCATAAGAAAAAACTTCAAGAAAATAAAAGGACATGAAACACTAAGCTGAAATTATCTCTGTGGGCTGATAGGATCACCCTAAAAGATCAACAATGAATTCACCATACAAAATAGTTTATGGTAAGGAAGCAAGGATACTTATATATCTTGAGTTACCTACATTAGATCTCATAAAACATTTATAAATGCTTGAAATTGGAGCAATATAAATTAGATACAAATAACTCATAAATATTGAATAGTTGAGAAACCAAGGCATACAAGATATGGATCTAAATCATGCTCAAATCAAGATTTTTTTTTATATCGAAAAGTGGCATCTAGAAAATTACAAGAAAGAGACTATGTGCTTAGGTGGGATCAAGATAGATCCAGTCTAGGTAAACATTCAAAGTTTGACACAATGTAAATCGACCCTTATGTGATCTCCAATAACAACCTAAGAAATGGTTTCTAATTGTAAAACTATGATATAGAAGAACTTACAATTTTAATGAGTGGGGTCTATTTAAAGCATTGATTTTGAAAGGAAAATTCCACCTTGTATGTATTGGTTTAGTTCCAATTTCTCTAAGTGATTTCAAGAACATTTTCACTATTAGTAAATTTTGTTTTCTGATAAGTGCATTTTACTATTTACATGCTTCACTTGAAGCATGTCTGATATCCTCTTTTGTACGTAAGTTTTGGAGCTACTTGCAGGCATTCATGGATCATATTAGAGGATGTTCATGGTAGAAATCGAGATAGTTGGATTCTACTTCGAGTATACATCTTGCGAGAACTCCACGAGATCAACTTTGTAGTATAATGTTAAGTTCATGTATACTCAAGATATGGGTTTTCAAGGAAGAGATCAATTTTCTTTAAGTTTAATCTTAACTACATTCCCAATGGATACTTCAAGGTAGCTATTCTTCATCATCTAGTAAAAAAATGTCTCCATGAGGTCACCAAACTATTTTCTAGAATTACACCACATGGAATTTTAAAAAAAAATTCAAAAGGACTTAACCATTTTCATGCTATATAAAATTTATGGGAGAATAGTTCAATATCTTTTGTAGAATGTAGGCACATAGTATTCTAAACGTTCTCCTAATTCACGAGAATAAAAGAGTGAGTAGTACGGAAATTAGGTCAAATTTGGTGATGTTTATAATTATACATCGATATTTTTTAAACATTTACAACACTAAGGAAGTAATTCGTTGGTAGGTAAATTCAAACAAAGCATCGTGGAATTACATATCTACCGAGGAAGTGAGGAAATTGGCTGAATTCAAAAGCCTTAGAACACTAACTTATTTTTTTGTGGGTTAACTAATTTGTAATGTTCTATGGGTTTTCTCAAACCTATGAAACAGAGGAAAATAACCATTGTGGAAAATATGTGGATTGAATAATTAAATTCTAGCAGGTGGTGCAAAGTATTTTTTTCTCATCAAGGTTGGTGAGGAGAAAATTTATGAAGGTTTGCGGAAGAGGAAAGATTTAAATACCGCAATGAAGGATTTGGGACATAACAAAAGTAGTATGATGGTTAAATTTCATGTCATACCCCAAACTATAGATAAAAAAACCCTAACCACCAAAATTTAATGAAGTATGGTGTCATCTTGTGAAGTATGATGACATGTGATAAACTCAAGGGTTATCTTGTGGGTTTTAGATAAATTTGTGGGCATTCATTACTATACTATGAGTAAATTCTCAAATAAATCATGGCATCCATGATTATTCATCACATATTTATGGGACCTATCCCATCTTAATGCTCATTTCTCATATCCCTTCCTTCTTTTCTTCATTCCATGAGTTGTATAAATTTAGGTGGTCTTACACATATAAATGATTAGCTTCTACAAAATTTTGAACTCTACTTTGAATTCTTCAAATTTACCATGCCTCTCAACCTCTACATTTATATTTTTTAAGTAGTTGTAAAACATTTGGTTTGTAAACACAAGTGAAAAGTTTTAAAGGAATGCAATCATGGTTATTTCCTTTATGTTCCTTTTATTAATTGTGAATCTCTAATCTTTTTCCTTTCTTTAGGTTTATGCACTTGTCCTCTCACTAAACCCTATGTTTATATTATCTTCTTACATAAATAGCTCCAGTAGAGTCCTTAGAGGCCAAATATGGACCCTTTTTTAGTCTTGTTGCATAACGTTCTTTCATTTTGTGACCCCACTTGTCCCTTTTCTCAATACAAAAAAGCTGTAAAAACATAGTTTAGTTTTAGTATTAGTTTAATTTTGAAGTTGTAGGTTAGATGTCGTGGGTTATAACAGAAGGAACCAACCTTGTCTAGAGGTTGATATCACTTTGCAAAGTCCCACATTGTTTATATCATCCCATATTACGTAATGTTTCGATATTCGCATGTGAGCATTCAAGGGTGTACCTTTTGGAGTTAACACTTCTCTCCTCAATGGATTATCTTTTCAACGCATGTCTTTCACTCTATACACAATCTTTTGATTTTATCTTTTATCTCCCAATCATGAAGTTTGGGATCTGTAGGGCTGATTTATTATCCTTTGCATATATTACCTTTTCTCTAGTGCTTTTTCTTGACTTTGGCACATTTATTTTCTTGATTATCCATATATACTTTTAGACATATCTTTTTATCTTCTAATGTGAGCTTTAGGATAGGTTTACACTCCTCATTAGTGTTGGTTTTTTTATGTCATTCTCTCAATTTCAACTCATATTTAGACCCAAAAAATACAAGGAAAGAAGGAAATGTAAACAATGATAAAAAAATTCTTTCCTCATATTTTTAATGCACTTTATGGTTTTTTTGTCTCCTAGTTCCCATATTACATTTTCTCGCTTCCAACACTTTTTTCTAAATTTTTATTTTTTCACCCAATCATGGTTTTTAGGTTCAAATGACATTTTTCAATGGTCATTTTTGTCTCATTCTCCTTAGGAAAATAATTTAACTCTTCTAGTTTTGTATTATCTTTCAATATAGGATTTAATTTCCCTCTTTATATTTCCTTTATTATACATTTGTTGTATCCTTCATAGATTATATTGGTTGTTGCATACACAAACTTTAACACCTTTTTATTGGCTCTATCCATTTTGGTTTCTTTCCAATACAGGTTTAGATTTCTTTATTCTCTTTTGTTAGTTTTATAACTTCTATTGTTTTCTTGTGTGTTGAATTTGAGGCTATTTTTCCAATACATTAATTAGTTGTATCTTACTTGATCAATGCATGGCTATCTCCTCACTTCTAACACCTTTTTGGAATGATTTATTCTTCATGTGGATGTGCATGAATTTTATATCTTTATTGATCTCTTGATATTTGGTTTCCACACAATTTTATTCTCTTCAATGTATGATTCATTTATCTTCTCTAATGCAAGTTCGTGGCCTTACATACTAAAGTACAAAGTCTTGAAGTAATTAAATCATTCTTCCAACACACTATTCATTGTGTAACTAACACTAGTTCATTTATAATTTTCAATACTTTTGAGGGATGATGGATATATATTCAATTTTATTTTTCTTCTACTTATAATCCTCTATTATCGGTTGTAAGATTTAGGTCGTGCATGCTAGGAATGAAGATTCGTGTAAATATCCTTTATAAAAAAATCATCTTATTTATTTTGTTAAGAAATTTTAGCCATGTCCTTGTATTCTCCAATCACATTGCTAAACATTATTATCACAACTCGAACTTATGGAATAATTTTTTATTAATATAGTTATAAATAGTTATCTTTATTTTGAACTATTTTTTGTGTGTATTTATTATTATGATTTCAATAAGTTATTTGAATGATGATATGTGTGATGCCACTATTGGTTATAGGCAACTTTTATATGTAGCAAAGGAACCATCCATAATAATTAATCCACAACAAAAGGACCTTTTAAGTAGCAACTTATCTCTGCACGAAAGGGAATCACCTATAGAAAAGAAACCATTTTATGAAGATATCTTGGAACATGAAGAATGAAACTCAATTTTGTACATTTCGATTGAAGGAACAATTATAACTGGAGAATGTAGAACTAGGAGATAACTCCACCATGTAAATGATTATTCATTTCAAACAATTGAAGAGCTGATTGATTAAGGTTACACATGACTAAAGGAACTGGTCAATTAACTTGAGATTAACTAAAAACTTGTTCGTAGCTCCATAACATGCATTTAATCTCTTGAAATTTTGTAACAATCTTCCACTTTTTATCTAGAAGATATGTTACTTAGCTTGTTAAACTCCTAGTTGAACTCTTCTTCTAACGTCTTGTTCTAATATGAGAAGTATAAAAGAAATGTTTAGTGCTAGAAACAATATTGATTAGATATTAATAATAGGTTGGTTCATAGATTTAGAGAGGAGATTTGTTTGTTCCTTAATGTAATAATCATGAAAAATCAATAAAGATTCAAGTTCTATTTGTTATCCTTTAGTTATAGAATTTAGTAGGGATTAACACCCAAGGCGGGGCCCACTTGCATTAGCTAAACCCCTCCATCATTATCTTTCTTTATTGCATGTATGCTTACTTACGAACCATTTTATTTTTATATCAGCATTCTCGCTTTTAGCTTTGTTTTAGTACTAGCATTTAGAAACCATTCATTTCCAGTTATCAGTTTTGTTTTCCTTTCAAGGATTGTTCTTTCAAGTATAGTAACTTGACAGTTATTTATTTCCATGCCTCTTGAATTATATGTAACTATGCATACATCGGTGACCTTATTTAAATATTACATTCCCTAGTTTTATGATTAAATGATTTTGATTTAAAGAACATTATATTAATTTCTGCAAGTTGATTTCCACCACTATTTTTGGAACCGATGTCGGGTATACTACCAAGTTATAGGGTTTTTGAGAGGTTTTTATTCCTTAGAAATAGTGTACCTTTTATGAATTCTACCTCCACCCCCAATAATGTATGTTGATTGAGTTGATTTAGTTTATGCATACACCGTCCAAGATATTCACATGGTAGATTCTTACCCAATCCATAAATAGAACATGTTACTTCATTTGATTCTAAAGAAGACACATATTATTATATACAATGTTTGATAATAGAAGACCCTCATCGTAGTAATAGTTCTGATGTTGTTCTTGATCAGCCAATTATGGAAGAAGAGGTGAATCAAAATTTTGAAGAAGGGGAAATTAAATTTGAGTTCCCAATCTCCAATAACAACCAGCCTACTATAATGAAGAACATTTCTCCCTCAACCCTTCCTAATTTCTATGGATCCATAACTGAATAACCAAACATTTTCTTGTTTGAGTTTAATGTTTTATATAGGAGCTATGATTTTACAACTGATGCGAGACAAGTTGAAGCTATTTATTACTACATCTTTGAAGGATGCAACCATGAGATGGTTTATGGGTTTATGAAGAGATGATGTGACTACTTGGCAGTAGATAAAGGAAAATTTTCTCACCAAGTACCAAGACTACTACAATCCAAGTAGCGAGATGAGAGGACGAAATCTTCGAGGATGACACAAAATTAAAATTAATCACTAGAAGATTACTTGGAAATATTCTTATTCAGTTTTCACAAGTCAAGGCACACAATATTACCTCATGAATATCTCAAATTAATATTCTTAAAGGGACTCAATGAGGAGGATATGGGCACTTTGGATCTGATAGGGGTAGGATACATTTCAAAATATACCTTTGAGGATATTTTTGAAGTCTACAAGAATTACTCCAGAGAAACCATGAAGAGAATCAAAAGTGCTAAATCAAAGGGTGGATCAAATAATAAAGGAATTGGGGATATATCTAAATCATATATTGTGAACATGTTCAAGAACATGAAATAAGAGATAGTAAATGACATGGCCACCCAACTTGATGCTTTACATGCTAAGAAGAAAATGAAAGATATAGAGGTAGTACTTATAGAGTTTTTCCATGAATACAAAAGAAAGATAATTTATTGTAGATGTAGAGGATTGGATAACATTGCACAAGAAAAGGAGGATGCACCTAAATTCAAAATGATAGAAAAAGAGGATGGGAAAGTCTTCTATGCTACTCAAAGAAAGACTTGTTTTCTAAGATAAGGAGGTATGTCATAAGATCCAATGGAAAATTTTCATAATAGGGCTAATAATCCATATATGCAACCCCACCGTGTATAGGGAAGCAAATGCCATGGTATATTTCTTTGCTAATATGGGTGTTAATGGGAATGATTTGACACTTGTGAGGAAGGTGGAAATTATTGATCCCAGAGGTGCGGGTACTTGTTGATGCAAAATCACATCACCCCGGATGTTGATCAGATTTCTAGGTTGATCATGCTAGCATCCAGTGTGATTGCACAACAATGGAATCCTTTCTCCAATTGTAGGACTTGCAAAAATGAGAAAGGAATCTCCGAGAGAAAGGCTGGTTCCTATTCCTCTGTTCAATGCACATGAAAAATGTAGAGAGTTTACTCAAACCTAATCTAATATTGCCAAGGAGACAGGGTAAGAAGATGCATAAAAATAAACCTAAGCTAACAGAGGTGATGCACCGAGGAATGAAGAACACCTATCTTGCCAATAAACACAGACCATTCAAATGTGATGCAAGATCATGCACAGATAACAAAATTTGCAGTGAAAGACCAGGAGGATGCAAATGAACATAGAGAGGTTGAGAATCATCCATAGACATGCATTACTTTCTCCAAAGATTGATACAATACACTACAAAATGCCAAGAGGCAGATTCACATTATAGTTTCAAATGGGAGGTTCGAACTCCACAAATTCACCTGATAAAGAGAAGAAGGGAGGAGCAAAACAGGAATGTTCAACCTTTAGAAAGAAGCCCCTCCTTACAATATATAGGAAGAATGAGAGAGGGAAGAGAGAGGAAATCCAGATCTACCCCAACCACTTCTAGGTTACATTTAACTCATCTCATTATGGCAGAAGTGGTGAATCCTGGAAAAATGGCGGGTTTGTCTAGCGAGAAGCGGTGGTGAACTTTACATTGTATTAAAGCTGGTTGTTGAAACGTCACTTCTGTCTATTATTACGTGCCAGAGGTGTTTCTCAATTTTCTCACTCAAAACTGAACCAAAATGCAATATTGACCTTGGAATCATGCAGAGAGAATTTCCCATCTTTCCATTGATATAAAGAATGCAAAAAATCTGAACTGGATCGAAAGATTATGGCGATTTGAAGATTTAGGGCAAAAATAGCCCAAAACGGATCAGCGGGAAAATATTTTCCCAGTTTTCCACTGCTCTACCACTTGGATGACACGTGTCAGACTCTAATTCATCCATGGGCTCATTCTCTAAAAATTCCTTTCGTACCTTTAAACTTGGACACGTGGCACTATTTTTTATTGGTTCGGTCACGAGGGCGCACTTGCAACTTTTCACTTTTGGCAAAACTTTGACCTTCGACACGTGGCATGTTCTGATTCGTTGGCGGCTCTTTCGTATTTTCATGTCCCACACGTCCCTCGCTTATTTTTGGCCCGGCTGTCCCAAACTGCTTGGGAAAAAAATCTCTGAACCACCTGATTCGGGCTTCTTTGTCCCTTTTTGTGGTGAAGACACGTGGCGAGGTTTGATTGGCTCTCGGCTCTTTCGGCTTTTCGCGTCCCATGCGTATTTTTGGCCCAAATGTCCCAGACGAAAGTTTCTTGTTTCAGCTGAATCAGCCGGTTCACGTCCACCACGTACTTTTGTCCCAACTGTCCCAAACTACCTGGGACAAATATCTCCGATCCGCTTGAAATGGACTGACTTGCGCCAAACCGGCCGATCCACGTACTTTTGTCCCAGATGTCCCGACTTTGGGACTAGGACTTAGCTGATTTTCTTCATTTTTTCGGCCGGTTTGGATTTTCGACGCCCCGCACATCCCGATGTCCCAACTGTCTTTGTGCTACGTAGACCACTGGCGGCTTTTCGGCCGATTCGGGCCCCGATGTCCCAACTGTCCCTAAGTGTTGTGCAGGCTAGGACTTAGCCAATTTTCTCTTTATTTCGGCACCAAGCACTTTGCTTTTTGAAAATTTTTCAAACTTTTTGGGTTTTCTTCTTGGACGGGAGTTAGAAAGAACCCGAGGGGACCCCAGAAACATGATTTTTGCCTTGAATCAATATACTTTCTCGGGATTGAATAATTTGATGCATGTTATCAAAATTACCTTGGGGGTGAATTTTGGATAACATTTTGGTGACTCAGCGGGGTCACCTGCCTGCTAGGTAGAAGATCAGTGGCCTTTTAACAATCCATTGGGCATGGAGTAATAACCTGAAGCCAACTTGATCTCTGATCCCGATCCTGATACCGCAACTCATTCTTTGAGAGCACTCTGAACTATAGAAATTCAACCTGAGAGCGACAAAACCTGTGCCAAAGCACTTAGGGAAAAAGAAACCTAACTACAACAAGACAATGTGCATACGCACTTAGAGGAACTGAAATCTAGGCTAATATTTACAAGGGTAAACCTTTTCCTTTTTAGTAGCAATGTTTAAGATAGATTCCGTTAACTGGAATCGGGAGTTCTTCTCCATCCAATGCAGACAATTGGAAGGCATTACCACTTTTACATCTCATAACCATGTAGGGGCCACTCCAAATGGCATCAAACTTGGAATGCCTTCCAGGTTTCACCCGATCTGCATCCCATTTCAGAACTAGGTCCCCCTCCTGGAAGGTCCTTGCTCTGCCTTCTTGTCAAACCATCTTTTTACTAAGATATTATCCTTTTCAATCATCAGAACTGCATGTTTTCTTATTTCTTCCAATTCCATCAACTCTGCGTACGTGGCCTCCATTGGTTTGAACTCAGACAACTCCAACTACTTCATGAGCTCCAATGCTGGAAATTCTAATGATATAGGCAATACTGCCTCTTTCCCATAGACCAATTTGTAGGGAGAACTACCTATAGACCTCTTTGGTGTTATCCTGTCAGCCCATAATGCTGATTTTAGCTTGGTATGCCATGTCCTTTGGTTTTCATCCAGAGTTCTTCTGATGATCCTTAGCAACTTTTTGTTTGTGGACTCTGCCTGTCCATTACCCTGTGGGTAATAATTTGAAGAGGTGCTCAAATAGATTCCATTCTTGACAGCCCATTCTGTAATCTTGGAACCTATGAATGCTAATGCATTATCTGATATGATAGTGGCCGGCACACCAGAACACGGTCACTATTTCTTCATAAAAAGTCTAGTATGTTAGACTCACTTGCCTCTTTGAGCGCTCTTTTGCTTCGGTCCACTTGGTGAAATAGTCCGTCACTATGAGAATCCACTTGTGGCCTTGGCTCGAGTTTGGGTTGATGACCTCGAAGAAGTTTAATCCCCATTGCATAAATGGTTAGTCAACCAAAATTGGGTGCAATGGAAGCACTACTAGTCTTTCTTTTCCCGTGAAGAGTGCACATTTCTTGCACTTTCTTATCCATGTATAACAGTCACTAAACACTGTGGGCCAATAATACCCTACTTTCATTATCTTGAGAGTTGTTACTCGTGGGGAAAAATTTCCTTCAGAATCTCCATCATGAAAATCTCGTAACATCCTCTCAATTTGACTTGTCCCAATGCACCTCAGTAGAACTCCATTGATGTCTTTCTTAAACAAAACACCATCAACAAACACATATGGGATGGCTTGTAATCTAAAGTATCTCCTCTTTGCTTTGCTCATTTCTGGAGGGCATAGGCCTGTCTGTAGGAAGTGTATCATATTCTGAGTCCAACAGGGAGTGGGCACATCATCATTTTCCTATTCTTGACCATCTTGTAGTACCAAGACAACCTCTTTTCCATTACCTGCTTCAACTTGCTGACTCAAGGCTAGTTGTTTGCATAGTCCCTTCCCACGTACTAGTTTGGTGACCTTAATCTCGATGTCATATTCCATGACACGGGTTATCCATCCTGCATGTTTCTCATTCAGATCCTTGTTTAGAAGGAAGTCCTTGACTCCCGCATGAGAGACCAATAATTGGATCTTGTTGTTTGAGACTAGGTGCTTGAATTTCTTTAAACTCTTGATCACTGCAAGTACATGCTTTTCAATGAAAGAGTACCTAGTTTTGTATTCCTCCAAGCCTTGACTGAAGAAAGCAACTGGTTGTTCTAATCCTTCTTTGTTTTGTTGTGCGAGGATTGCGAAAAATTGTGTCTCCACCACCAAATGCGTATAACATGAAACCCTTGGAGAATTGGATTGACGAGAGTGGGAGCTTGAGATATAGCCTCTTTTATTGCCTCAAAACTTGCCTTTCCTTCAGATGTCCACTTAAATGCCATTCTCTTTTTTAACATCAGCGTTATTGGCTTTACAAGAGCTGCAAAGTTTGGAACAAACCTGCGGACAAAATTGATCCTTCCCAAGAAGCTTTGAAGAGCCTTCTTGTGACTTGGCAATGGCAACACTCGAATTGCTTCAACTCTTTCTGGGTCAATCGTGAATCCCTCTTTTGAAACAATATGGCCTAGAAGTTTTCCCTCATGAGCCAGGAATATGCATTTTTTGGGATTCAATGATACCCCAAATCTTCTACACCTCTGAAAATACACCCTCGGATGAAAGAGGTGATCCACTACATTTTTGGAGAATACAATGATGTCATCAAGATATATCAGAACTATTTTATTGATCAACCCCTTGAATGCCATATCCATTGCCCTTTGGAAAGTGGCTCCAGCATTTGATAGCCCAAATGGCATCTTCTTGTAAGCATATGTGCCCCATTTTGTAGTGAAGGCCGTCTTGAATTGATCTTCTTCCTTCACCATTATCTGATTATAGCCTGAATATCCATCTAGCAATGAAAACCTTTCTGAACCAGCTACAACTGTAATATTTGCTCCATGGAAGGGAGTGGGTAATGGTCCTTGAGAGAGGCTCTATTCAAGTCTCTGAAGTCAACACACAATCTGATCTCTCCACTCTTCTTTCTGACTGGAACTAAGTTGGCAACCCAACTAGAATGCTTGATTGGGAATATGATTCTTGACTCAATCAGCTTGTCCAATTCTTTCCTCATGAGAGGCTCCATGTGTGGATTGGTGGTCTTTGTTTCTACACGCGAGGCTTAGTATTTGGATCCAATTCATGGTATCTTGAGCTAAGTTGGGATTGAAACCTTTCAAGTCTTCATAGCTCCAAGCAAACACGTCAGGGAACTCTTGACACAGCTGTATGAACTCATACCTTTCTTGTTCAGTTGTCATCCTTCCAATTTGCAATGGTTTGTTCTCTTCTACCAAGATGGATACTAAATCCTCTCTCTTGACCTGAATGTTTTCTTTCTCCTTTCTAAACTGATCATTGGGATTAAAAATGGACTCCAAAGTGATAAGTCCCTTGGGTAGCTTGTTAGTTCTCAGCTATACCACTTGGTCACCATACTGCTGTTCCAATTTTTCTTGATTCTTGGCTGAGAACTCAGCTTCTTCTTACAAGAAATGGATGATTTGTTGGTCATTTTCAAACACTTGCCAACTGACATTGTTATCTGGCACTGAAGGCCTCACAATCATGTGGATGTTTGGTTGTACCTTGTCTTGTTGAATACTTTCCACAATGTCAAAGGCTGCCCCTCTTTGCTTTGAAAGCTTTGTTAGTAGCTTGATTCTCTTTCCTAGGAATGGATTTGATGCCAAAACCTTCAAAATCTTCCATGAGGTCCCACACCCTGTTCTTGTAGCACTTGAGTAGATCATTCTTGGCAGCATGTTGTCCCTTGACCTGATTTACAATCAATTCATTGTCCCCAAAGACTTGCAAGTTCTTTATTTTCTTCTTGATTGCCCAATGCATCCCTTGCACCAAGGCTTCATATTCAGTAGTGTTATTGGAGCATGCAAACTGAAATCTAAAATCTGAATAGTACTTTACTCCTCGAGGTGAAACAAGCACGGCTCCACCTCCTGCACCTTGTCTACTCCTTGATCCATCAAAAAACAGCTGCCATACCTCATTGTCATCCTTGTGGTTTGGCTTGGTGATGCTAGGAATAGGTTGATTTTCTTCGTGTATACAATAGACCCCTAGCTCAGATTCTTCTACTTCTTGATAAGGATCAAAATCATGTATCTTGTTTTCCCATTCATCAAGAGTTAGATCCGGGATGCTTCCAACCTTAGTGTCAGCTTCATCAGAGCTTGGGTGATCTTCTTGATCAAATGCTGAGAAATTGGCATTAATCTGACTTGGAGTGTAAGGCTCGATATGGAAGTTTGTAATAGGTTCTGACCTGATTGTGGCTTTGGTTCCATACCTCATTCTGAACAACATGTGTGACCAATCAGCAGACAAATATCCTCCAATCTTGGCTGTGAAGTCCCTTGACAAGCAAAGGGCAAAGAGTGGTGGAAGGTCTATGACTGATACATCTTGTAAAACAACAACGTTTGGACATGCATGTAAGGTAAGACTCAAGTTTTTAATCACTCCAACTATTGCTACTACTATCCCATCTAGCTGCACTACCCCTTTGGATATTGTTTCATAATGGAGCCCTAGCTGATTAGCTATTTGTTTAGGCATTACTGAGCTACTTGCCCCGAGTCTATCATGCAATTGTACACTAGCTGATTTCCAATGATCAATGAAACATAGAAAGGAGGGGGTTTCAACATTTTACCTTGCTTTGTCCTCCATGATTTCCCTCAGGCTGGGCAGCATTTGTAAGCACTTTGTCTTGCATTTGCTGATTCGAAGTTGGCCAGTCCTTCATGGCAGCTTGCAGCAGATCTCTTTGGCCTAGGATGGATAGGGATTCCCACATTGATATATTGACGTTTGTCTTCTTCATCTGATCAATGATACTGAATGGTGATGAAGGATATCTTTGCTGTCCCTTTTCTTGTACATTCACTCCTTGCACGTGGGCAGCAATAAGCTGTATTTGAGTTGGTCTAGGAGCAGCTCTCGGCTGCCCTTGTGCATTTGAAATTGGATTTTGCTTGCCAACCATTTGTGGAATCATGGAAGGTTGTGGATTGGTTGGGGCTAATGGTTTTCTTCACCCAAATTCCTCCTTTTTGACCTTGTGTTGGCTGCAACACCTTGAGAAACTACCTGGTTCATGCCACAAAAATCCTCTGCTTGCCAATTTACCAATGTGGTGTCATTTGGGGCTGATTGCTGTTGGAATGTTTCTTGTTGTTGGTTGTTTCCTTGACTACCCTCACCCTCCACACCAGTAGTTGTCACCATTAATGCTTGATTGAAAGCACCATTGAAGCACATGGATTGGTTATGAGGCTCATTACATGGAAAACACCAATCATACTCTTGGGCAATGTTGTTTTGTGTTGGCACCAATGCCTTAGAGGCAGATATGACATTTGGATTATAGGGCTGAAATGGTTTATTGGCGAGGCCTTGTTTGATTTATATTTACAGCAATTGGATTAGGAGGCCTTTGTGGTTGGTATGGCTACCTATTAGGATGAGTTTGGGGCTGATAAGAAGGTCTAAAACCTTGGGCTTGTTGCCTCTTGAGAGTAACCAGCTCATTGCCTAGGTTTTGCAATTGCTTCATGACTTCTTGAAGCTCATTTGGGGCACTTGGAGATGAAGTGGAAGCTTCATTTGAACTCTGATTTCTAGGAGTGGGAGGAGGAGCCAAATTAGGTGCTTGATTGGTGTTTGGACTCTCTAAACTTGGAAACAGTGGCATGGGAGGTCTAGGGGCAAGTTTGCCAGCTTGGATCAAACAATTTTCAGCCCTAATGGCAATGCTATAAGCCATAGGGATAGTTATGCCTCCCATGGACTGAATCAACATAGAAATATCAGAATTTAGAGCTTTGAGATAGTAGAGAAAAGCACCTTCTGCTATTGGCCTAGCCGCCCACTGGAATTCTCTCCCAAGTCTTTTGAAATCTGAAGTTGAAATCGGTCAGCTGCTCATTGGGAGCTCTCTTGATGGTTGTCAACTGCTCCAAAAGAGACAAGTTGTCTCCCTTTTCTCCAAATTGCTCATGAAGTGCTATACATAGCTGATTCTAATTTGTGATAGAACCAGCTCCAAGGCTCCTAAACCATTGGCTTTCCCCTTGAATGAAGATGTCAGGCAACTTGATGACCACTTGCATCTCGTTGATTTCATGGATTACACAAAGGTTAGCAATATCTTTAACATGATCACCTGGAGTAGTCTAATTTTCTCCAGTGAAGTATGGAATGTTCTTCAAGGCTGCAATAGGAATTGGATGTTGTGCATTGAGGGAAAGTGGGCTGCTGCCTATGAAGTTGACATAGGGGTTGTTTTGTGCCATTCTAATTGGTCTTAAAACCCTTGTTGACTGAATAAAAGGCCTACCAGGTGGAGGAGTTGAGAGAGTTCTGTTTGGTGGAGATGGAGACCTTTGAATCCTTCTTCCTCTTTGCTTTCTTCTTGGAGATAAGTGCAGGTATTAAAAAAACACTTCTTCTTCTCCAACTCTTGACCTTGTGGTGACTCTTCTCATGAGTTTTCAGGCCTACACTGCTAAAACAAGTTGATTCTTCCCTTTGGAGTCACCAGATATGCAAATAATAGATATTTTTCAAGCAAGAAAATTGCAGCAGATGCACATCAACTTTGCTGTAATAAAAATGAGACCTCTAGTGTCCCACCCGTGCCAAAACTGTTGATGCAAAATCACAGCACCCCTGGATGTTGATTAGATTTCTAGGTTGATCATGCTAACATCCAGTGTGATTACACAACATGGAATCCTTTCTCCAAGTGTGGGACTTGTAAAAATGAGAAAGGAATCTCCAGAGAAGGCTGGTTCCTATTCCTCTATTCAGATGCACACAAAAAATGTAGAGAGTTTACTCAAAACCTAATCTAATCTTGCCAAGGAGACAGGGTAAGAAGATGCATAAAAATAAACCTAAGCTAACAGAGGTGATGCACCAAGGAATGAAGAACACCTATCTTGCTAATAAACACAGACCATTCAAATGTGATGCAAGATCATGCACGAGTAACAAAATTTGCAGGTGAAAGACCAGGAGGATGCAAATGAACATAGAGGGTTGAGAATCATCCGAGAGACATGCATTACTTTCTCCAAAGATTGATACAATACACTACAAAATGCCAAGAGGCGATTCGCATTACTGAGTTTCAAATGAAAGGTTCGAACTCCACAAATTCACTGATAAAGAGAATAAGGGAGGAGCAAAACAGAATGTTCAACCTTTAGAAAGAAGCCCCTCACAATATATAGGAAGAATGAGAGAGGGAAGAGAGAGGAAATCCAGATCTACCCCAACCACTTCTAGGTTACATTTAAATCATCTCATTATGGCAAAAGTGGCGAATCCGGCAAAATGGCCGATTGCTAGCAGAAATGGAAAACTTTCTATTTCATTAAAGCTTGGTTGTTGAAACGTCACTTCATCATTATTACGTGCTAGAAGTGTTTCTCAAAATATTGATACAATACACTACAAAATGCCAAGAGGTAGATTCGCATTACAGTTTCAAATGGAAGGTTAGAACTCCACAAATTCACCTAATAAAGAGAAGAAGGGAGGAGCAAAACAAGAATGTTTGACCTTTAGAAAGAAGCCCCTCCTTACAATATATAGGAAGAATGAGAGAGGGAAGAGAGAGGAAATCCAGATCTACCCCAACCACTTCTAGGTTACATTTAACTCATCTCATTATGGCAGAAGCGGTGAATCCTGGCAAAATGGTGGGTATCTAGCGAAACGTGAACCTGGTATGCATTGCATTAAAGCTGGTTGTTGAAACGTCACTTCTTTTATTATTACGTGCTAGAAGCGTTTCTCAATTTTCTCACTCCAAACTGAACCAAAATGCAATATTGACCCCGGAATCGTGCAGATATTTTACCAGCTTTCCATTGATATAAAGAACGTGAAAATCTGAGCTCTGGATCGAAAGATATGGTGATTTGAAGATTTAGGGAAAAAAATAGGCCAAAACGGATCGGCGGGAAAATATTTGAGTTTTTCCCGCGCTCTGCCACTTGGATGACACATGTCGGACTTTGATTCATCCATGGGTTCATTCTCTGAAAATTCCTTTCGGGCCTTTAAACTTGGACACCAGCACTATTTTATTGGTTCGGGCACGAGGGCGCTTGGTAACTTTTCAACCTTCTCAACGCACGTGGCACGTTCGATTCGTTGATGACTCTTTCGGATTTTCATGTCCCACACATCCCTCGCGTATTTTTGGCCCGGCTGTCCCAAACTCGCACAGGGGACAAAATCTCCAACCACCCGATTCGGGCTTCTTTTTCCTTCTTTGTGGTGAAGACACGTGGCGAGGTTTGATTGGCTCTTGGCTCTTTCAGCTTTTCACGTCCCACGCATATTTTTGGCCCAAATGTCTCGGACGAAAGTTTCTTGTTTCGGCCGAATCGGCCGGTTCGCGTCCTCCGCGTACTTTTGTCCCAACTGTCCCAGACTACCGGGACAAATATCTCGATCCGCTCGAAATGGATGACTTGCGCCAAACCGCCAATCCGTGTACTTTTGTCCCAACTGTCCGGGCTTCTGGACTAGGACTTAGCCAATTTTCTTCATTTTTTCAGCCGGTTCAGCTTTTCACTCCTGTGCGTCCCGATGTCCCAATGTCCCCGGATGATCTACGCAGACCACCTAGCGGCTTTTCGCCGATTCGGGCCCCGATGTCCCAACCGGTCCCAAGTCTTTGCTGGGCTAGAACTTAGCCAATTTTCTCTGTATTTCGGCACCAAGCCTAGCTTTTGCAAATTTTAAAACTTGTTGGGTTTTCTTCTTGGATAGGGGAGTTAGAAAGAACCCGAGGGGACCCCTGAAACATGATTTTTGCCTTGAATCAATATACTTTCTCGGGATTGAATAATCGATTCATGTTATCAAAATTACCTTGGGGGTGAATTTTGGATAACAGAGTACACTTATTAAAAGACACTAATGCTCAAATATAAGGTCTCTTCATGGGGTGTCTATCCTATCATGATTCTTTGTTGTATGATGGATTTTCATTTACTTCTTAGTTATGAGAAACCTAGGTTTGTGATTTGCATGTATTTTTGAAGAAAGCTATCTGGAAGCCTCTACTATAGAATCATTTTGTGGTGTGTGAGTAAGCTCTCAGATCTCTGGTTTCTGAGTCGTTTTGTGAAGAGGCCTTTGTTGTTTAGAAGAATGGGTGGGGATATCATCGGACTGAAATTGCTGACCTCATTGGGGTCACTCCTCAAAGCTATGTCCTTATTTGATAGCAAGGGTTTTACCCCTTTCTAAAAATCTTTAAAGTGCACTAAGAGAATCTTAGTAAAAAAATTTCTAGCGCATGGAAAGTTACCAAAAAGGTGCTATTATTAAGATGAAGGGGATCAGTCTAGAGATCACTATGGATTCGGTGGCTAAATTTATGGGCATTCGGTGGTGGGGAGGGAGGTCTACAAACTAAAGAAGGAAGCCTCTAAAGAACTGAATCTGTTTCTTAAAGGTAATGAGAATCTCACCTCCCATTTTTCTGGCTACCTTATAATGTCTTTACCTAATCCATATGACAAGGTGGATCTCACCTTAATTCAAGTCTTTACCTTAGAAGGCTACCACAAATGTATTTATGCTTACCACCTCCTAATGCTAAAGCATTTTATACAGGGACAGATTTTAGTTTCCCCTATTTCTTGTATCATTCTTTGTGTGCCTCTGTTTCACAGTTTAAAACACATAGGATATTTATCCCTCTCCACCAGGGCTTTATCCTTTCCCTTGTCAAAAGGGTGGCCCTAGACATTGACAAAACTGGTGCCCTCAAGTTGGCTTTGGAAGCTTATACAGACGGTTCGGGTCTGAATCAGAGGAGGAGGATTCGAGTGATGATGAATATTATCTGGATGTTGACACAAAGAGGATAAGGTGGAGATGGTCATGGCCTAAAACCTAAAGGATCTTAAATCTAAGCAGATCCTAAGCACTGAGCTGAACACTAAGGGTGAGTCTAGCAAACAGGGTGCCCTGAATCCTATAAACACTCAATTAGAACAACACTATGAGGCTATGGGTCATGTCGGCCCAATCAAAGGGGAAAATCACTTGGCCAGGATGGTGGCTGATATCAATGAGCTCAAGGGGGACATGCAGCTCACTAAGAGCTCAGTCTAGTTTCTTTTTAATGATTGGCACAAGATGAAGGAGTAGGTGTAGGAAGTAGTTAGCAATGGGTAGGGTGGCGAGATTGAGATCCTAAAGGCCAACTTTGGGGCCATAACCAAGGAAATGGATCAGGTTAAATCTATCCTCCATATCTATATGGAATGGAGCATTGTGACTGTTAAGTCGACCCTACCACAGCTTCAAAATCTATGGCAACTTGTCGATCCTTATTGTGATGTGGATAGTCAAGGAAGGAAAGGAAATGTGACCCCAAATGGTTTAGACACGGGCTCTTTGGTGTTAATATTAATGATATTGAAAAATAATGGGCTAAGGTGTTGGAGGGCTTCAAAAATATTACGAATGAATTTGGTGTGGGGTGATCTATTTTTCACTATCTCTATCTATGGCTATTAGTTCCTTCGATGTTGTTAGTTTCACTATGATTTTTGTTGATGTTAGTATCACTATATGGGATCCTAAGTGCTCTTATTACTATGAACTTTTAAACTATGGGTTTTTATGTTATTATAATTGGTTTTATCTAGTCTTATGGAGCTTTCTTGATGTACGAGGTAGGGTCCCCTTAACTCGTCTATTTACCACTAATAAAAAATACTTAGCAAGGTTGGGATCCATACCATAGCCAATACCAACAACAATGACAACCTCAGTTTTTAGGCCAACAATGGAAATAACCCCTTTCTTCATGGAAATAGCCTTGCAGAGAGGAGGGAAGTAATGGAACAACCCACCTCCTAACTACCAGCAATCCTACCATCAACCTCCTTACCCACAATAACAAGCTTTGATGCCAAACCCCCAAGCTGGATCTCAACCAAAATCCACACAACTACCTACTCAACCAATGCCTAACCCCAAGAATAAAGTTTCTCATCCAGCATAAACCACTTTGAATTATCCCAATAGTATGCCTACATAGTTGATGTTTATGATATCCATCTCTACTTAGGAAGATAACTTATTCCATAAAGTAAACCCACCATCAAAAATATTACAGTTGAACCACCGTCTCTGTGACCGATCTGTACCAAATATAGAAGATGCTACAAGATTATCCACAACAACGTGATAAGAGTTCCATTAAGGATAATCTACAAGCTAATGAACCACCATTTCTAGAGAGATTACAAGAAAAGAAAGCTCACCTAAATCAGATTTTGATTTTGATTTTGTCAATCAATCAAGGATATATGTGTCAAAATTCCACATATTGAAGCCATCAAGGATGTACCTATTTATAATAAGTTGATTAAAGATCTATGTATCGGGAAGCCGGGGAGAAAAATAAAGATCCATCTACTATGTAGGTTATTAGACAATTAGATGATATCATGCTTGGAAATTTAGTGCTACCCAAGTACATAGATCCAAGTAGTCCTTTGGTGAACGTTACAATTAATGGCACAAAAATAAAGAATAATATGATTGACATAGGGTCGAAATCAACATCATGACCAAACAAAGCATGGATGATATCAAATTGGAAGGATTAAGGCCAATAGATATAGTCTTACAACTAACAAATAAATCAACAAAGTGAGACCTAAAGGAGTCCTAGAGGACATTTTTGTGGTGGTATACTCTTGGGAATACCAAAATAACTTCATTTCCTTCAACCAAAAATGATTTTAGGAGGTTATCCTATTATTCAGGAAGACCATGGTTGGCCACTAGTAATGCATTCATAGGTTGCGGTCCTCGACAACATGATCATTTCAAACAGAAGTGACACTAATAAATTCATCATTTATCCTCCTACCCAACCGTTGAGAGATGTAGATCAAAAATTTGGGTTGAAGAAGTAAAATCTTATCAAATTTCTGTACAACATCTCATGATCTTGGATAAGTCTTGTAAAATTAAATAGCAAGAAGAAGATGTTGTTCTCTCCAATGTTTTTCATAACAATTACAAAATAATTGAAGAAGTGGATGACATATTAAGATGCTTAAGTTGTCCCTTGAACCAAGTTCTACCGTAGTAAATCACCATGGATGTTCCATGTAAGAATTATATTCTTCATAAACTTCTTCCACATAACTGCATACTAAATTTTGTTAGCAACAACATGTGTTCAATGTTGGATCTATCTAAATAAGTGGAAATAACTATAGGAAGGCCACTTAATGTAAACAAAATGTTGAGTACGAAGAAAGATATATTTTTGATAAATCTTCTTCAAAAACATAAAACAACATTTTCTTTGGATTATGGTGATATGTGTGGGATTCATCCTAGGATTTTCACTCATAAGATCTATATCAAGGAAAACTTTAAACCAATCAAACAACCATAGATGTTGATGAACCCAATAGTAAAAGATATTGTAAAAGGTTAACTAAATTTTCTTTTGGATTTTGGATTTATATACCCCATATAAAACAGTTAGTGGGTATCACCTCTTATCATTGTGATAAAGAAAAATGGTAAATGAAGGGTTTGTGTAGATTACAAGGATCTAAATGTAGTAGCAAAGAAAGATCACTTCCCATTTCCTTTCATTGATCAAGTAATTTACACTTTGGCTGGTAAGAAATAATTCTATTTTCTTGATGGTTATAATGGCTATAACAAAATTGAAATTGTACCGAGAGGATCAAGACAAAACTACCTCCACATGTCTATGGGGAACATTTTCATATTTAGTTCTTCAATTTGGAATGTGTAATGCACTGCTACATTCCAAAGGGCAATATTGAGTATCTTTTCAGATATGAAAAATGAGCTGTGTGGAAGTCTACATAGATGACTTCACGGTATATGGAAACACTTTTGATGAATCTATGCAAAACATGGACAAGGTTTTAAAACTATGAAAAGAACATAATTTATCCTTAAGTAATGAGAAGTGCTATATGATGATGTATGAAGGTATAGTTATATGACACTACCTATCCTTAGAAGGAATTCAAGTTGATCCAACAATGGTATATGCTAAAATAAACCTGCCAACACCAAAGAAACAAAAGGATTTTAGGATATTTCTAGGCCATGTTGGATATTACATGAGGTTCATACAATTTTTAGCAAGATTGCAGTGCCACTTTTTGCATTATCGGGGAAGGATGCTGATATTTTTTTTAAACATTGTGAAGATATTTTTCAAACAAATGTTAACTACTACTCTTGTGTTGAGAGGACCTAATTAGAACCTACCTTTCCACATCCACACTGATGCATCAGATCATGCTATTAGATTTGTCTTAGGACAAAAATATGGAGTTATGAATTATGTAATTTATTATGTTAGCAAGAACTTATAGCATGCAGAGTTAAATTATATAGTAACAGAAAATGAGTTCTTGGAATTTGTATATGCTATCAATAAATTTAGATACTTGCATGATAGGTTATCTAATATTCATTCACACTAATCATCTTTGTAATCAAATATCGATAAAAAAACTAGTTTTAAGCAATAAAAGCATCATGTGGTTGCTCCTCTTACAAGAGTTTGATGTCACTATTATGGAAACTCATGGCAAGGATAATGTGGTAGAAAATTTTATCTCCAAGATGGATACTAATGATGAAGATAAATTAGTTGATGATTCCTTTCCAGATGAACACTTATTTTCTATCTCTACAAAACACCATGGTATACGAGACATAGCCAACGCATCTCGAGATTTTCTTGGTGAATTCTAGGCTACATCATTGGTTTTGTTGCTGGGACCTCTTTTTAGTTGTTTTCAGGATGATTCACGATAAAGACATACCAGTTGACCCTAGAAATTGTTGAGGAGTGGATACACAACCTGTAAGAAGAACACGCATAGAGGTTCAAGACCAGATCGAGTTTGGCGCTTGCGCATGTGGGTGGAGCAGAATTTATATGACAATTTGTACAAAATATTATTTGCTATTTTTCTAGTAGAATTGTACGAGTGGCTGGTTGCTTATGCATCTAAATGGAATTGGAGGTATCACACACTTGTTTGGATGTAGGAAGAATTTCAGACCTTGTATGATGTTGATCTAATTTGGAATCACACTGTGGATATGTGGTTATGTGGTGTTTTGAACAGTTATATCTTGGAGTACTCAATTTCCACTTATTCGTGCCCAGAGGTAGCTGAATTTCAGTTTTTATGATATCCAAGAGGAACTTACCTGCAAGGCATTCCACTGGTGATCAAAATTTTTATGGTAACCCTGAACTTAGAGATTAAATGGATGGCTAAATAAACCCCACCACGCAAAGGGAAAGGAATAATCTTGGTGAAAGATGTAAAACCTAGTGGAAGAGAGGCGGGAGAGGAAATGTGGCTTAAGTATAATGAGGCACATGAAAGGGAGGTAGAGAAGCAGCGGTGGAAGGTGTCCGAGTTAATGGTGTTGTGGAGAGAGATAGTTTGGGAAGGATTTGAATTTCATGTTGAAGACATGGAACACGAGCATCTAGAACTCCCCCATTTGGGAAAGCATGATAAGGAACCCTCATCATCCTCATGTAGAAGCATGCCAATATAAATGACACGGGCCTTGGGTGTGCATCTGAATCCACCTAGAAATGTTTCCCTTATACTTGGTCTTCTAGTATCTAATACAAAAATAGTCGAGAAGCTAATTCGGGAAGTGGGAGAGCATGAGTGAGTCATTTAAGAAGCACCGTGATGGCGGTGTAAACAACTTCATTGTTAATTGGGAGTATGTTTTTGGTGTATCATCCATACGAATTTAGGTGCGTGGATATTTCGACTCTCTTACGGGAGTAGTAACATTTTGTAGACTATCGGGGTACATTTCGGTATTACTATTGGGACACAAGGAAGTACATCTTCTGGTCTAACCCCAGCTACTGGTTTGGGATCAAGAGGTATAGGTGGCTCTAGCTATGGTTGATTTGGTGGTTCTAGTGGTAAAGGAAACATAGGAGGTTCTGGATTAGGTGGAAAAGGTCCACACCAACCCCAAAATATTTGCATGGAGATGTATCTTCATCTCCCAAAAATAGGGGCATAAAGGATGTTGTTGAACACATACACATGTGTGAAATAATGTGGCATGCAAAAGGAATCAATGCTTCTGATCATAGGGAAAGATAATTTGCTACTACATTGCAAGGGCAAGTACACAACTAGTACAAAGAGTTTGACCACGATCGGACTTACGTAGACTATACTGCTTTAAAAGATGCATTCCTTAAAGAGTTTCACATCCTTGAGTTTGAGTAGAAGAGTAGAAGCATGCCAAAGGATACTAAGCAAGGCACTACTAAGAGTGTTAGAGAGTATGATGCTCACTTTAAAATGTTGTTATCTAAGATTTCTTATGATATTCATGCAAGCCAGCATGCACAATGGTTCGTTGGAGGCCTGATTACACCTTTTAGAAGGGAACTATCACATAAGACATACATTGATCCGCATGAAGCACTTGAAGAAGCTTTACACGCTGAGGCAGTTGGAAGTATAGACACTGGGGTAAGCCTATTTTTCGAGGTACAAATTGTAGCTATGAAAAAGTCGTTGGAGAAGCTATCAGAAAATTCAGCACATGAGACACACACGGGGATTTGGTGCAGAGATTGTGACATGGAAGATCACGAAGAGTATTTTCCTTGTAGATAAATGTGCTAGTTGTTGTTGGACTATGAGATATGCCATTTAAACCATGATGCTAGTCATTGCCCATTACTACAATGTGTGATAAGGAAGAACGTCTCTTGTTACTGTAAGATTTGTAGGTCCATGACTCATGACATGGAAGACTGCTGGTTGATTGGTCAAATCCATGATGCTATAGATATTGGTGTATGACAAACATGATTTTTAGATAATTCTAAAGGAAAGAAAGAGCATCAGGATCACAATCACAATCAGGCATGTTATGATCGTAATGAAGGGAATTTTGAAGGTGGTCATGGTAGAGGATGAGGATACCATGGTGGATTTGGAGGATGAGGCCATGGTGGTAGAAGAGGTGAGTTACCTTATGGGACATGCTATACATGAAGATCTCCTAACCACTACATGCATACATGTCCTCATTATATTACATGTTCTTTACGTAGAAAGAATCATAGTTATGAGGAATTCCTTGACTTGTATGAGCATATTAGTAAGAAACATAAACATGAAAAAAATTCATAGGGATGGTTAGGATACAATGCACTATGAAAAATTAGTGGATGCCCAAGTTGGAACCAGATCTAAGGCATTGTAAGTAAGGATCACTAACCATGTTGAAGTGGTGCGTGTTAAAGAGGCATTACAACATGATGCCTACAATCACTAAGTAGGAGTTTTTACATGCACACTACCTAGATCCTACCCATCAAAAGGAGGTTTATCAGAAACCATGGAAGTACTTTGAAATCTTCGGGTGAAAAACAATATTTAAAGGAGCAACCACGAAAGATGGAGTGAAAGAAAGCATCACTATGATACAAACCGATATGGATGACTTGATATAAGTGTGCAAAATTTTGCGCCAGAAAATATCATTCCACCGTTAGGGAATTTGTAAAAGGAAACACTCCACGTGTAAGTACTTGAGACTGGATAGCAGATCTTACATGCAAATCTTCCACCTCATAGCTTTGGATTATGACAAGGAAATCACTCGAATGTTGTTATGGATGGGTGGCTATTGAGTAATATATTGATTGATACAGACGTAAAATTCAATGATCTTAGTTTAGATGCATGGGTACAAATGGGGAGAACCCCATTGCAGTCATCCTCTAATGTAAGATCACTCCCATTGGAGTCAATGATCTTACTTTAGATGCATGATCTTGGTTTATGGCTAATCAGACTAAGGCCACTCCCATCGGAGTTTTAAAATATGCATCTATTACCATACAAGGATCCAAGTTCACTAGATATTTTGAGGTCTTAGCGCTAGCAGAGGTAGATAGCTTCCTAGCTCTATTGGGGCATCCGTGGTGTTATGTAAATAATGCTGATCTTTGGTTCAACAAGGGTTATATCAGCTTTGAAAATAAGGAGGAAAGGGTTATTATCCCATTAACAGATGGAAAATTTGTGCCCTATGTTGAGCCCTTGAGTGAAGAATACCTGAATCAGATTTATGTATGCACCATCCAGGATCCAGAGGTGTTTGAGCCATCTAAAGAAGGAATCATTCAATGGGAGGATGCATAGTCTATTAGTGATACTACAAGTGTTGTTTGTGATAACTAGGCTCATAACACTTATGAGTTGGTGGGATGTGAATTAAAGAGTCTATTCGCTAGGGATCGCAGACCATGTTATATCAAGAGAATAGGTAACAAATCGGTGCCTCACTACATCGATAAGGATACCCTATGGTTTTCCAATGTGCCATGGAGGAGTAGTGGGTAGACCAATTAGAGAGAAGGAATATGCTAGCATATACCCTACACATGACAACAACGCACTGGTGGGTGGTCCACAAGGATAATCTTGTAGGATGGAATGAAATTAGGTTTCTCTTACTACTAGGTTCTTCGTAATCAACCTACTCAAATCTATACTTATCATGGTAATCAACCCGTTCAAAGACCACGTTCAAAAGTGTGAGAGACTCTAGGAAGAGGGGTAGGAAGCTTTACTACCTTCACTCTGGGTGCACAAGTTTTATTCCACTTTACAGGGCTGCGCACATGCTTGATTTGTATATGCGAACTCCATAGAGAGACTAGAAATTGGATGCATTTAATTACAAGAATGAACTAGATGTTTGAATTCTTCTCTATAAAGCCTCTGGTGGAAGAAGCATTAAAATTCATAAAGTGCTTAACTATGGTAGATAGTGCCAAGGCTGAAGAGCTCATTTAGGAGTTATTAGATGAAGGAGATTCAAGAGAAATTTTTATGAAGAAACAGAGGCTGATGCCACACTACTTCAATGTGTTTTCCTTGAGAAAGAAAAAAAAATGATCTACCTAGTGGATGACAAAGAAGTAGAAAATCTAGATGTAAACCATTCAATAGGTAGGCGTGACGTGTTGGACGGTGAAGATAAGACCACACTCACCTATCATGAACCTATGAAGATAAAGAAAGTGAATATTGGATCAAATATTAATCCTAAGGAGGACATAATTGGAGACTATTGGTTATACTCTAAAGTGGAAAAAATCATAGAGTTACTACGGGATTATCAGGACTTATTCCCTTGGGGGTACCATGAACTTAAAGGTGTGCATGAATCATTAGGGAGATGAAGATAAAAATTAAAGAGGGTTCGTGCCCAGTTAGAAGAGAGACCCTAAAAAATCAACCCTAACTTGTGCAAAAAGGTCAAGGAAGAGATTGATAAAATGTTGAAGTCTAGAATCATCAATCCCATGGATGATTCAGAATGGGTTAGTCCAATGGTGATCAATATTGAGAAGGATGACTGGATTAGTATCTATGTGGACTACAAGGAGTTTAATGTTGCATGTGTGACAAATCCCTTTCCTACACCATTCACTAAGGAAATACTAGAAGGTGTTGTAGGGTGCGAAATCTATTCATTTACAGATGGGTTCTCTAGGTATCACAAGGTTAGGATTTCCCAGGAGGATCAGCAAAAGACTAATTTTAATAATGAATGGAGTAGCTTCGCATATATAGTGATACCTTTTGGTCTAAAAAATGTGCCTACTGTATTTTCGCGAATAGTTTTTTAGGTGTTTAAAGATTTTATTCACAACTTATTACATGTTTATTTAGATGATTGGATGGTGTATGGTCTTGTTAAGGATCATCATGAAAATTTTTGATTAATGTTTGAAAGATGTAGACAGCTTGAGTATCTCTTTGAACATCGAGAATTGCATATTTGTTACACCATTTGGAATACTATTAGGAGACATAATATGCAATGAAGGATTGTTGGTTGATCTAGCTAAGGTTGTAGTCATTATAGGCCTAAAAGAGCCTACCATTCAAAGTGAGGTGCACAGATTCTTAAGTCACATGGGGTATTATATAAAATTCATAAAGGGATTTACGAAGGTTGTCACACCTTTGGAGGAGTTATTGAAAGGACAAGGTACATTTTATTGGGGAGAACCGCATTAGCACATATTCGAGACATTACAGGAGAAACTTACTACTACACCTATTATGTGATTTCCTTTGTGGGACCAACCATTTCATGTACATGTGGACACCTCTGGCATGGCCATTAGTGTGGTATTGGCTCAACTGGAGATGGTATTATAGATCATCCTATCTATTTTGCTAGTTGAAAGTTAACTTCAAGTAGAATTACACCACTATAGAGCACGAATATTTTTCAATGATTTATGTTCTACTTAAATTCGAGACATTACCTACTAGTTATACCAATTTTATTTTATACGAGATCACATGGAATTGAAGTATTTGGTAAACAAGCCTATTTTATAGGGGTGTATATGCAGATGGTTACTCTTATTTCAAGAATTTTATTTTACAATTTTGGTAAAACTAGGGAAAAGTAATTTTGGATTGGACCATTTATCCAGAATACAGATAGGAGAAGAAGCACAGGCCATTGAAGACACCATGCCCAATGCACAGTTATATAGGTTATAACACATGCCATTGGAATTAGAGGACATTGTTGTCTTTCTATGAAAAGGTATGACACCAGAAGGAATGAAATCCTTGGAGAAGAAACAACTTGCTATATGCATGACACCCTGTATGTTGATTAGTGGTGAGCTATAAAAATTAGGTCGGGATGAAGTATCTTGTGCATGTTGGTGCCCATTTTTATCCTTTGTTATTTTCCCATCTTCTCCCTTTGTTCTACGTGCTCTAAAAATGTTTTTCTTTGAATTTGGTGGTCTGCAAACTTTTTCTCCAGATTAGATGCTTTGAAAAGCTCAAAACTTATTATTTTCCCCCATTTTGAAAGAAAAATACATGTGTGCCTTATTTTGTGCCCTAAATTTCCAAATCCATGGGCCTCTGTCATTTTTTCCACTTTCCTTGGCCTTTGGAGCTTGTGATTTCTCGTTTTGTGCTTATTTTCCCTCAAAAATCTATCCCCATGGTCAAAAATTGCTTTAAAATACCTTCCATTTGCCTTTTGATAAAAAAATCCTTCATCCACGAAGAAAAAATTGATTTTGGAGGTCGTGCAAAAATTCTGTGTTTTTTGACGGTCATACGGGTGTCCTTTTCCCGTCAAATTTAAGCTCAAGCCTCCCCTCATATGTGGCCATTTCTAGTTGGACAAGAATCGGTGGGTCTCTTTGAAAAACTTAGCATTATATGGCTTTGGGAAAAAATGAAAATTTCACCCGCAACTTCGTAGGAAGACACGTGTCACATTCTCATGCGAAGGTGGAGTGGGAGGCTGGTGGAGGACTTAGGTGAATTTTTCATTTTGGGGAAGGGAGAAATGGAGTGGAAAGTCCCGCAGGTATGCAATGGAGTAGGGGGTGGACACGTGGTAGAGCAGGGATAGAGCGGGTTGGCGGGCATGACAGAGGCAAAAGGAATTTTTCCCTTTTGACAAAGAAGTTAGAATGAAAATTTGTATCGCGAGTTAGAAATGGAGCAAGGGGAGACACATGGTAAGTACAAAGGGAGTGCGGGATGACGAAAGAAAAGTATGAGAAATGAACCCGCATATCCTCAACGATGGAGAAGTGGACACATGGTTAGCAGAGTGGGTCAATTGGTGGTTGGCGGAGGTAAAAGGGAATTTTCTCCCTTTTGAAAATATGACTTACTATGATAATTTGAGGCATGGCTCTGTGACAAACCATAAGGAAACATGTGTCAAGGACATAGGTGGAGGTGTGATCTTGCAGGGAAAAAATTGAAAAATTTCCAAATTCCAAAAAGGGTGTAAATGTGTAGAATTGAAGCACAATTTCAATGGGACCCACCATATGCCACGTGTCAACTCCAAATTTCAAGGGCGGAGGGGCGGACAAAAAAGACAATTTTTTCCATTTTTAAAAAATGTTAAAAACTCAAAAAGGGATCACAAATCCATCCCCAATAATATTTTGACACATGTAGGGCCCAGATTGAAGGGAAAAGGGCAAATCAATGGTAACTATACATTCTTCAATTTGGCCACCATTTTTTCTCCAGGAAGTGTGGAAATGTGAATTTTGCATCAATTTTGATCAATTTTTTGGAAAATACGTGTCGTTTGAGCTGCATGGACCAATGCAATTGGTTTGAAGGATCAATTTGAGATTTGAGGTGTTTTTGAAGTGATTTTTGCCCCTACTGCCTAAAATGTGAAATATCAAATTAAGAAGTTACATAATCAAATTTTGAAATGATAAGGATGAAATAATGAAACGAAAGGGGTTCGAATGCCGAGGAATGAAAAACATTCCTCCACAATGATGATAACAAAGAAGGATTTGTAATTATTCACCATTTTGAAACACTCGCAACTTTTGTTACAAATTTTTTAAATGTCCCTATCTGCTAATCATGTTCAAATTTTGTAACAAACTTGATCTTTGGGAATATTATTTTCTTGGGAAAGAAGGATGAAATGTAATTAAAAGTTATATAATGCATGTTTTGAGACATGTAAAATGTCGGAGAAACTTATAATTTCATAGGAAAATGCTGGGAAGAAGCCCATTCTTTGAGAAACCATCGAGAACCATTTCTAATTCCTTTCGCACCATATTTGTATCATGTTTATTTTTTTAGTTGTAAAGCCATCAAAAAGCTCTAAGATTGTTCTTATAACATTCCCCTTCTAATAAATTTGGTCATTCTCGGGTTATTTTGTATTGTCTCTTGGTAAAATTTGCATGCAATTATGTTTCAATGTTTTCAAATTGTGTTTCTTGCTCCCGCTGTTGCAGTCTTGTGTTTAAAATATCTCTTGATCATACATGGTCTCATTTCTTGTTGATAGTTTAATGGCATCTGTAATCTCACACTCGAAGAGATTTCATCTAATAAAGAGATAAACTTAATTAAAATCACTTTACCTTCCTGAATTTAGAGATTGTTTGTAAAACTTTGGGTGCACCTTAGGTCATGATAAAATAGAGGTTTCTCGGATGCTTTGTTGGTTCATCTATTTCAAGATTTTGTGGCGGTTATCAAAGATTGTGTGGAAGAGTGTATATATAGGCCTCCATTTGGTGCACATATCCTGGTTGAAGGAGTATCTTAACCCCTTTCAAGCATTCTGCTATTTAGGTGTTACAAAATTTCTTGTAAAGGTCCTCAAAGAATTTGGTAGATTCTGGTTAATCTTGTCTAAAATATCTCACCAAAAATTCATTCAAACAAACTAATCTGTGTGTCAACAAAATAATAAAATCCATTTACAAAAATGCATAGAGAAAATTAGGATTATACCATGTCTCTAGTAGCCTCACCTTGTCTTGAAAGCATTTCCATAATTTAGTAGTGACAGATCTATTGAGTTTGAATAATGGAAAATTGATCATGTTTTATCAAGGCCATCTCCATACAACCTACACATTGCAAGGATATATTCACCTCCTTCAAAAACATAGGCTGCAATATAGGTTCTCTTACCTTGGTTGAAAGGCATAACCTAAAATAGTTAGGACAAGATTAAGTCCTATTTGAGTGGTATGCATGTCTCTACAAATGAAAGTGCCGCTTAGATCACATCCCTAGTTACAAAATGAAACACACCATGATCTACCTAACTTCAAGCTTCATGCCATATCTCGATGTTGCTCAGGACTGAAAAATTGAACAAATTTGGGTACAAACACCATTGGCACCATTACTAGGGACATTGTTCGATTTCGGTATTTGATTCCTAGTAATACTTCTTATGTTATTTATGTGCAATTACAAATCTGAGTATCATCTTTTAATCAAATTTATAAGGCTAGAATGAAGGGTAGAGTTCTGAGTTTGATATTTTCTTAGTTCAATATGATTCAAGTGCATACATATTTGAGCTATTTGAATGCATATCAAACCTTGGTAATGTCCCTTGCAAATTCTACATGTAAATACATTGTTAAAGCATCATTTTATAATCATATTTGTAAGGATTAAGTGAAGATATAAGTTCTGCCTACAATTTTATCGAGTTTCTAGTAGTGGATGCACTTTATTTGCATTTTTTGTTGATAGATTTGAGAAAGGAAGGTCTGATCTATAAAGTTTGGCAAGATTTTCAATGATGATAGGTATTTGACAGAGTAGTATTTTAGTGCATTTACACAACTAGGGTGAAAATCCTTAGTGGCAATGCCATGCTATTATGATATTGATAAATACCAGTGTCTTAAGCTTTCTGTCATTTATTTTTGTGTTGCTAATCTTTGCAAAACTAGAAGGAAGAAGATCTCTCTTCATTAGGGACTCTGCTAAGAAGTTGTTCTCAGATTCAAGGAACTCAGAGTTAGAAGGGAGAAGAGTTTGGAAAGTTGTTAAAGGTCAGACATTAGGTAAAGATATATCCATAAGTGAGAGAGATTATCCTTTGGTATAGGATTATCACTCTTCTTTAATTATTTTGATTCAAGCAATCCTCTCATAAACTTGTTTTCATCAGCTAGTGAAGGTCCTTCTGTTGTAACGGGTAAGTTCCTTCTCCAATCTGCACCTCTGTGTTTCAATTCAAATAAAACTTTCCAAGAAAATCAGCACTTAAAGGATACCGATCTTGTGAACCACATTCTTGAGCCCTAAATACCTTGCACTCCTCATCAGCTTGTGTCACCCCAAGATCACCTCCACCAAACAATATGTCTCACCTATACCTCCATTTATTGTTAATACATTTGGTCCTATAGATTTTAGAGGAATGGATGGTTACACAAATATTGTCCCACAAGATGTCAGAAATAGGTTGCCAAAGTTCCAAGGTAACAATGCTATAAGTGGTGATCAGCATCTCAAGATTTTTGTTAACATGATGGAATATTTTGAGATAGAGTTTGAAGATGTGTATATTAATTTATTCATTCATACACTAGAATAAGATGCTAGGGATTGGTACAAGGATCTACCTGATAATTCAATTGATTCTTGGACTGAGATGAAGAATGCATTTAGGTTGCGATATGGTGACAAGACTGATCCTATATTTCTCTTGTTTGAATTTGAAAATATCAAGAAGAACCCTAATGAATCAGTTCATGACTTCAACACAAGGTTTAGCAAAAATTTGAGAAGGTTGTCTATCGGTTTCAAGCCTTGTGATGAGTCTTGTTTAATCAAATATGCAAATTCATTTGATAAAAAGGCAACCTACTACTTAAGAGACAAGAACCCTACTAATCTAAGACAAGCTTTCACCATGGAACTTCAAATTGAAAACAATATCAAAGAAATTGGGAAACCTCTCAAGAGAGATGGAGTAAAGTTGATAAAGCATGAAAAACCTCAAGCTAGCAAGGGTGCTTATTTGGAGTTTGTGAAAACTTATACAAGTTGGCAAGAGCTAAAAGGGAATTGGGTAGACTTCACAAGGTCATCCAAGAGCACAAAACCATGAAAATTTTTCCAATCATCCTAGAGGTGATCAAAGGGTAGATGATAATGGAAAATGACCCATGGGGTCTGAAAATAGACATCCTTAAGAACGTGAAGGAAGAGTGTTGCCCGATCCCCTAACTCGCTAGGGTTCTTTGTTGTTGAGGAATTTTTGATATTGATTGGTGTGATAGGTGTTTTCTACCTCATCCTCCATGTGAAGTGGTTCAGTAAGATGTTGAAGCTAATAATGATGATGGTACTAATGATGATATTTTCATGATGGGATGTTCTTCAACCTAAAAAAGAGGAGAAACATCTACTGAAGTGATAAGTGCTAGGAGTGCTACTACATTTTAGAATTGCATCAAACAGGTACAAGTCTTCCTTCCCCATCATACTATTGAAGTTGATGTAGTGCAAGCTTTTGAAATTCCTAACAATGACTTTGAATACTTAAGAGCTTTGATGATTAAGAAGTATGATGGTGGTATCCCTAAAGAGGAAGATAGAAAATTGTTGATGAATGTTGTTGTAGCTCAAGAGAAAGAATATAACACTAGAAGTAAAGTTGTTAAGGGAGTTGGGCCTCAAGCCAAACCTAAAACACCCTTTCTTACAAGTATCCCTAAAGAGGATTCTAGGAGAGAAGCACCTACCAAAATCTCTGGTGTCCTAAGCAAAAATTACACTCCTCATGCCTAAGCTACCAAGAACCCCTTTCCATCCGATGAATCTACTTGTATCCCTTTCAATACTGATTTTCCAAAGAGTTTTCCCTATGACATAGCCCAAGTATTTAGCCAATTCAAAGTGATTTTTCCAATCATTGAGTTGCTTAGGATTCCTGAGCATAAGAAGAGAGGATTTGAGTACTTGGGATTGAAGTAGGAAAAGACTACTCCGAGAAGAAATGTAAATGTTGTTGAAACTCCTCCTCAGATCATTACTAACCTTGAAACACCACCAGTAGTAGAAGATCTTGGAGAGACACCTGAGGTATATTTGGGGACATCCTTGGTTGATTCCCAATTGAATGTTGATCCATTCTTCACAACTTTGATCATAAAAGATAGGTTAATTCATAATTATATGTTTGATTCCGTGCATCATGTAATGTCATGCCTCTAGAAGTCATGAATGAGTTTTATATCAAAGAGACATCAACCTATGGAAAATGTACTGTCATGGACTCAAGAGAAGTGTCACTTGTTGGCTGTGTGAAGGGTTTGGTGGTGCAGCTTGCATCTTATCTTGGGAGGAATTTAAAATTGGATGTTGTGATTGTTGATTGCCCTGCCAAATGGGGTATGTTATTGTCAAGAAAGTGGGCTGCAAGTGTTGGAGGGAGTGTCCAAATGGACATGTATTTTTCCACTATTCCCATTGAAGGAAGCCTTGTTAAGCTCTATGGAGAAAAGAAAATGTTGCATCTAATTGAGGACCCAAACAATGCTTCTTATGAAGTATTATTTTCTGATGTTGATGTTGATAATTTTATTGGGTTTGCTGATGGAAAAGAGCACAAGATGGATCAGTCAAAGTGCCTTGAATAGGTAAGTTCTCCTTGGACCTTGCTATTTGATGGATCTTGCTCCAAATTTGGAAATGGTGCTGGTATAATTCTAATGTCTCCTAGCTTGGAAGAGTTTTTTTAAATTTCTAGATTAATTTTGAATGTACTAATAACATTGTTAAGTATGAATCCTTGTTGTTGGGTCCGAGAATTGCATGGAAGTATGGTGTTAATCACATCATTACAAAAGGAGATTCAGAGCTGTTTGTCAAACAAATAAGAAAATTATATGCTACAAAAAATCAGCGGATGAAACAAGATAAGCATACGGTTTGGGATCTAATTGAGATGTTTGATTCCTTCAATATTACGCACCATGACTAGAGTTTTCATGCTTCGCTGAAAATTTGGCAGTGTTGGGGTCTAGATTTGGAGATTGCACTATTTCACCTTTTTGTGACTACAATGTTGAAGTGTTAATTAGGCCAATTGTCCCCGATAACATCTAGCATTGACAAGTGTTTAATGATGATGCTTAAGTGAAAATGTTTTTACAAAATCAAGATGAGTTTATAGATCAGAATATTGATTAGGAGCCAATGGTATGTATGATTGAAGGAAGAGAGACTTTGTTTGGAAAGGATATTATCCAATTGAAAACTAACACCATTCCTAGAGGTCTTGTTGCACTTGAGTCCAATTTTGACAAGGATTATTGGATCATCAATAGAAACATATCTTCCTCAAGGGATTTAGAAGAGCATAACTTGGGAACTAGTGATAAACCAAGAAAAGTTTGGTTGGGTAGCAATTTAAGAAATGAAGAAAAATAATCCTACCTCCAATTGTTGAAATAATATCAAGACCGCCTTGCCTAGCCATATTCAAAGTTGAAGGCATATAGAGAAGACTTCTTCTAACATAAGATCCCTCTTGAGAAAAATTCCAAACCATTTAGATAGAAGTAAAGGCCAATTAATCCACTCCTCTCCATGAAAATGCAAGATGAATTGAAGAAACTAAAGGAGGGAGGGATTATTTAGCCCACAAGGTATTCATCTTGGGTTGAAAACCTTTTGCTAGTCGAAATGGAGATATCGTACTTTGTGTATATTTCAAAATCTGAATAAATCCTCATTGAAAGAAAATTATCCTTTACCAAACATGGAGAACATGCTGCAGCTTAGCTGACGGATCTAAATTGTTTTCCACCTTGGATGGTTTCTCTGCTCAATCGGGTTGTTTTCAAGGAGTCGAAAGATTTAAAATTGCCTTTACCACTCCTTAGGGAACATATGTTTATGTGAGAATGCATTTTGGTCTCATAAATGCTGGAGCTACCTTCCAAAGAGCAATGGATGTTGCTTTTTCGGGTTATATAAATGACTTCATTACAGTTTATCAAGATGATGTGACCGTATTTTCAAGGAGCAGAAATAATCACTTACATCATTTGGAAAGGATGTTGATCATATGTAGAGAATTTGGAATCTCTCTCAATCTAAATAAGTTTCACTTTGGAGTGTAAAAATCCAAGCTTCTTGGCCATATTGTTTCAAATCTTGGTGTCATGATTGACCCCGAGAGAGTAGAAGCAATCAACAAGGTCCTAATTCCAAGAACAAAGAAGGGTATTTAATCCTTCTTTGGGAAAATAAATTTCATTATAAGGTTTGTATAAAATTTTGCTAAGTTGACTCTTCCTATAACATGCATGTTAAAGAAAGATCAAATTATCAAGTGGGAGGAGGCTGCCCTTAAAGATTTTGAAGGAATCAAAGTGGAATTGAAGCATGCACCTATCTTGGCAGCTCTGAATTACAAGAAGTATTTCCAAATCTTCTCCTTTTCTTTTGAAAATACTACTGCATATTTTTTCTCCAAAAGGATGAAGATGGGGCTAAGAGGCCTATTGCCTTCTTTAGTAAGGCTTTACAAACTGCTGAGTTGAAATATAAAATCATGGAAAAACAAGCATTTTCCTTGGTGAAAGCAACAAAGGTTTTTAGGCCTTATATCGTAAGTTAAAAAGTTGTCGCTTATGTTCCCCACACCATTGTAAAAAAATCTTATCAGAGATGGAGATCTCAAGTAAAAGATGTAGATGGGTGAAAAAAATTGCAAAGAGTATGACATGGACATCTAAACCACAAAGTTAGTAAAAGGTTTGAGTCTTGCTAAGCTCATGGCTAAGAGACACTTTTAGAATGTGGAAGTGAATGAAGTAGAGGAAGAAAGGGCAGATATTCTTGAGAAATTGGTGAGTTATGAGTGGTACAAGGATATAATATTTTACCTCAAATACCTATGTTTTGATCATTTAAATAAAAATAAAAAAATAGCCCTCATGTTGGCTTCTCAAAAGTACATCATCATTGACTTTGGGATGGCTTGGAAGAACCTTGAAGGTGTCCTCTTGAAATTTATAACTGAAGATGAAGCTCCCAAAGTAGTTTCGATCTCCATGGGGAGTTTGTGGAGGAAACTTTCTTTAGAAGGGTTACAACACACACAAAGTTTTGAGAGTTGGTTATTGGTGGCCTACTCTCTTCAAATATGCAACCATCTTTGCTTAGAAAATGTGAAAGCTATCAACGTTTCTCCGGAAGAATGAAAGCTTCAGGCTCCCTTCATTTATAACCTGTATCAATTGAAGCTCCTTTCAAACAGTGGGGGATGGACTTCATTGGTGAGATTTCAGACCCTTCTAGTGTTGGACATAAATGGATCCTTGTAGTCACAAATTACTTCACCAAGTCGGTAGAGGCAATCCCCACCAAGAAAGAAACACACCAAGTTGTTATGTACTTCTTGTTGAATAATATCATATGTAGAATTGGTGTGCCAGTCAAGATTGTGGCTGATAATGCCATGTGTTTCAGAGCTAAACCTTTGATGGCAATTTTTAAGAAGTATGAAACAAATATGACTTATTCTTCAAACTATAACCCCCAAGGGAATGGAAAAGCTGAGTCCAACAATAATACCTTATTAAAGATCATTAGGAAGAAATTGGATTTAAACAAGAGAAAATGGGGTGAACAACTGAAATTTGTAGTTTGGGCTACTAGAATCACTACCAAGAGAGCTACTGGTAAGATCCCATTTGAGTTGGTGTATGGAACTCAAGCTCTACTACCATTACATCTGTAATTATCTTCATTTTAATTTGTCCAACAACTTGAGGATCAAGAGGTCAACCCATATGAAGCAAGGATTAATAAGATTGTGGAGCTAGATGAAGAGAGAAGAGCATCCCACCAGAGGCATGTCAAATTTAGAGAGAAGTTGAAAAGATTGTTTAACTAGAAGGTCACTCCTAGGGCCTTCAATATTGGAGATCTAGTTTTGTTATGGGACAACAGAAATGAAGATAAGGGAAATCATGGAAAGTTTGATGCATTATGGATGGGCCCTTACTCTATTGATATCAAAATTGGTGAGAATGCCTTTTTTCTCAAAGATTTAGATGGGGAATTTCTTGAACTTCCTATTAATGGTAGGCATTTGAAGCATTTCTTGGATTAATCCCCAAATTTGAGGTATGCACCAACTTTTATAGTGTATAGTGTTTGGTTTTTGCTTTGTTTTTGGAGTTTTGGTGGTTCTTGGTTTGCCTTAGTGTGTGGCAGCCATTTTTGTCAGTTTCTTAGTTGGTTTTTAGTGGTTTTGGCTCATGAATTCATTTTACCAATGGATTATTTTGGCACTTGGTCTACTTGTTCTTCTTGTGACACTCTCTGGGAGTGCCCATCCCCGAGAAGGAGCTGATGTTGGTGCCCATTTTGATCCTCTGTTATTTTCCTATCTTCCCCTTTGTTCTACGTGCTCTAAAAATGTTTTTCTTTGAATTTGGTGGTTTGTAAACTTTGTTCTCCAGATTGGATGCTTTGAAAAGCTCACAAACTTATTATTTTGCCCCATTTTGAAATAAAAATACATGTATGCCTTATTTTGTGCCCTAAATTTCCAAATCCACGGGCCTCTGTCATTTTTTCCACTTTCCCCAACCTTTGGAGCTTGTGATTGCTCATTTTGTGCTTATTTTCCCTCAAAAATCTATCCCCATGGTTGAAAATTGCTTTAAAATACCTTCCATTTGCCTTTTGATCAAAAAATCCTTCATCCACGAAGAAAAATTGATTTTATTGGTCGCGGGCCAATTCTATGTTTTTTTACGGTCATATGGGTGTCCTTTTCCCGTCAATTTTAAGCTCAAGCCTCACCTCATATGTGGCCACTTCTGGTTGGACAAGGATCAGCGGTTCTATTTGAAAAACTTAGCATTTTTTGGCTTTGGGCAAAAATTGAAATTTCCCCCGCAACTTCGCAGGAGGACATGTGTCACATTCTCATGCAAAGGTGGAGTGGGAGGCTGGTAGAGGACTTAGGTGAATTTTGCATTTTTGGTGAAGGAAAAAAAGGTGTGGAAAGGCCCACGGGTCTACAATGGAGCAGGGGTGGACACGTGGTAGAGCGGGGACAAAGCGGTCGTCGACGGGCCGACGAGAGGCAAAAGGGATTTTTTTCCCATTTGACAAAGGGGTTAGAATGAAAATTTACATCACGGGTCTAAAATGGAGCAAGGGGAAACATGTGGCGGCAAAAGAGGAGTGTGAGGCGGTGGAAGAAAAGTTGGAAATTTTCCCTTGGCAAAAGAAATGTGTTAAAATGATAAATGAACCCGTATTTCCTAAGTAATGGAGAAGTGGACATGTGGCGGGTAGAAGCGAGGTTAGTGGGTGACGGAGGTAAAAAGATTTTTTTCCCCTTTTTGGAAAAATGAATTAGTGTGAGAATTTTAGGTATGGCTCCATGACAAACCGAAAGGAGACACATGTCAAGGATAGAGGTAGATGTGCGGCCCATGGTGAAAAAAGGAAAAAAATTCAAAATTCCAAAAAGGGTGGAAATGTGCAGAATTGAAGCACAATTTCAATGGGACCCACCATATGCCACATGTTAGCTCCAAATTTCAAGGGCGGAGGGGGAGAAAAAGTCAATTTTTTCCATTTTTCCAAAAATGTTAAAAAGTCAAAAAGTGATCCCAAATTCATCCCCAATCGTATTTTGACACGTGGAGGGCCCAGATTAAAGGGAAAAAGGAAATCAATGGTAACTATACATTCTTCAATTTGGCTCCCATTTTTTCTCTAGAAAGTGTGGAAATGTGAATTTTGCATCAATTTTGATCAATTTTTTTCCAAATTTTTGTCGTTTGTTCTGAAGGACCAATGCAATTGTTTACGAGGATCAATTTGCATATTTGAGGTTGTTTTTGAAGTAATTTTTTCCCCAGCCCATCCAAAATGTGAAATATCAAATCAAGAAGTTGTAGAATCAAATTTTGAAATGATAAGGATAAAATAGTGAAATGAAAGGGGTTTGCATGCTGGGGGAATGAAAAAGGTGCCTCCACAATGGATAATGATGAAGGATTTGTAATGATTCGCCATTTTTGAAACACTTGACAACTTTTGATGTAAATTTGTTAAATGTCCCTATCTGCTAATCATGTTCAAATTTTGTAACAAACTTGATGGTGGGTATATTATTTTCTTGGGAAAGAAGGATCAAATGTAATTGAAAGTTATATAATGCATATTTTGAGACATGTAAAAGGTCAGAGAAACTTAGAATTTCATAGGAAAATTTTGGAAGAAGCCCATTCTCTGAGAAACCACCTAAGAACCATTTCTAATTCCTTTTTGCATCAGACTTGTATCATCTTTGAGTTGGTTTCAATTGTAAAGCCATTAAAAATCTCTAAGATTATTCTTATAATATTCCCTACTAATAAATTTGGTCATTAAGGTTATTTTGTGTTGGATCTTTGCAAAATTTGCATGCACTTATGTTTCATAATGTTTTCAAATTGTGTTTCTTGCTCTGTTGCGGTATTGTGTTTAAAATCTCTCTTGATCATACATGGTCTCATTTCTTGTTGATAGTTTAGTGGCATCTACAATCTCACACTCGAAGAGAGCTTTCATCTAATAAAGAGATAAACAAATTTAAAATCAATTTACCTTCCCGAATTTAGGGATTGTTTGTAAACCTTTCGATGTACCTTAGGTCATGATAAAATAGAGGTTTCTAGATTCTTTTTATTTCATCTGCTTCAAGATTTTGTGGTAGGTTGTCAAATATTGTGTGGAAGAGTACAGATTTGGGCCTCCATTTGGTGCACATATCCTAGTTGAAGGAGTACCTTAACCCCTTTGAAGCATTCTACTGTTTAGGTGTTACAAATTTTTTTGCAAAGGTCCTCAAAGAATTTGGTAGATTCTAGTTAATCTTGTCTAAAATATCCCACCAAAAATTCATTCAAACAAACTAATCCTACCCCATACTACCCTTGCATTGCATTGTGTGTCAACAAAAGAATACAATCCATTTACAAAAATGCACAAAGCAAATCAGGATCATACCATGTCTCTAGCAGCCTCAACCTTGTCTTGAAAGCATTTCCATCATTTAGTAGTGACAACTTTGTTGAGTTTGAATAATGGAAAATTGATCATGTTTTCTCAAGGCCATCTCCTAAAAACTATACATTGTAAGGATATCTTCACCTCCTTCACAAACTAGAGGCTGCATATAGGTTCTCTTACCTTGGTTAAAAGGAACAACCTAAAGCAGTTAGGACAAGATCAAGTCCTATTTGAGTGCTATCCATCTCTCCACAAATATAAGGGCCGGTTAGATCACATCCCCACTACAAATGACACACATCATGATCTATCGACTTCAAGCTTCATACAAAATATCGATGCTTTGCTTAGACTGAAAAGGAGAAAAAAATTGGGTATCAACAACACCATTATGTATTGGAACATGCACACAAATATATTATAGAATAATCTCATTGTGGTATTGCAATGGCCACTATGCGGGTGACATCACTTTGCGTTGCAAGATTTTAATAATTGGATTATGGTGGAGACCACTGTATAACGATTGTAAAGCATATTGCAAGGCTTGTGATCACTATCAACATCTTGGGAAACCAGTCAATGAGATGAAATGCCTCTAAGACCCATTACTAGAGCGAGAACCATTTGAGAAATGGGCTATATATTTTGCAGCTCATATTTGACAAGTCGTGTGTAACATTCCCATTTTAAAACTTTAGAATCAAGAGATTTTTTTAAAAATAATGTTCACTATTCTAAATAAAGAAATATTTAGAACAAACATTCCATGCCAATAAAATTCAATGGATAAACATATGCAGTTGTAATGACTCGGTGATTCACCAATCTATTCATTCCATAACTCGATAAGCTACTAATCTATTTATGTTATCTTATGTATTGAATACATATTATATACTTTGTATACTTTGTCATCCTACCCTACACTCAGGTACTTGAGTGATCTGTTTAAAGAACATATCTAAATATATGTTACCAATATTCATCTAATATCACGTTGTTTTAAACTTGGTGACATAGGACAACGCAACCAGTAGTTTGCGATACTTTGGCCAAAGATTTATAACATATTGTGTATGTCACTATTCCTAGATGACATACTCGTCATTTTGGAATACGTCCTTCACCTCACACCTCAATTATCATGATTGGTCTCTACTGCCGACTACCATCAATCCACTTCTTCCGGGTTTAACCCTAGCCCTGGATAGAAACATAACCTATTATAGGAAGATGCTCACAAAGGCTTAGGGTAGATGGGCATACTCATTTGACCTAAGTCATCCAAATGTGCCAATGTACCTTGAGCCTTTGGAAGCTAATTCCTATCCTAAATATGTTCCTATCTAGACCTAGAGAGAAACTAGGTTCAAGTATGAGTTCCTAGATGTGTGTAGATCTAGATGATTAATGTGGAAGGGTGATGCCACATGTCAACTACAACACTATATTCTCGAGAAGACCTAAGCCTTCTTAAAAGTAGCCCTGCAGTTGGCATGTGCCAACATCCTACAGAAACTACCTCATCGAGATGTACATACCCCCAAGGAGATTGTTAATACTTTGTTAGTTTGGATTATTTCTTGATTACTGCAACCCTTCCCAACCTTAGTCCAACACATGATAAGTTCTTCCTAAATTTTCTTCATTTAGCCCATTAAGAACTTTGTTATATTCATGGTTGCTTTTAATATTTGAACACATAGTTAAATTACCAATTAACCGTAACTGTACAGTGTTATAATATGTCTTATTTAAAAAGTACAATAAATTTTTGAAAAGGTTCAATGCCAAAATATATCCAATATAAAGTAGACTTCATACAAAATGAAGTCTGATAAATTATAGTCATATTTCCAAACCTTTTATGTTTATGAGTAATTAAAAAGAGAAAGAGTCTTTCTCTACATGTTAAGTGTTAGGGTTTATCCTACCCAATGTCCACATTTATTAATGTATGTTCATCACAAGTTACATTAATATGTTATATAGTTTAGATAATAAATAACATATTCTGCAACTTAACAAGCTACATCCCAAGTAGGGAAATTGAACTAAATCCCTTTATCAGATTTATTAAAGGATAACTAATTAAGCATAAAAAAAATCTGAAGAATATCAACAAGACAGAATCCATCTCTTCCATACAATTTATCTTTATAACTTATACATTTACAAGACTTATGCATTTATGTATCTTTGCGCATAACAACCGTCTTGATTATAAAAGAATACTACTTTTCCTTCTTCAATACAATCTCAAGAACAAATCAGAGTTCTTCACAAGAATCAGACTTAAATATGCCAATGCATCATATAATTTTTTCCTTCTTTTATCACTTACGAAGTCCATCTGTAAAAATTACTAGCATGGGTCAGTTCAATGAACTGAGCATGATAAGCACTAAGCCTTAAAACAAAGTGCATTCCAATAATTGTTCCATTAAAACAATTCGATTTAATGAGACAATTATTACATCATAAATATCAATATAAGCAATAGCAAAATAGAAAATAAGTACATTTAACCAATTGAATTCACTTCTAAGAGAAGAACATAATAAAATCCACTATATTTGCCTTACAAAATTTAAGTTTAATTGATCCTATCAATTATCCTTAAGCAACAAATAGATCATATCATCTCATTGTTCCCAATTCTATCATAATAGAATACAACATTTATCTTTGCTTTAACCAAAAGAAGGGTTTAAAACATGGTTCTCATTAGGATGATTCATCTAAATCCTAAGCAAAAGAAAAATAAGAACCATTACGAACTATGCCTAAACACAAGGCATCGAAAAAACATAAATAGATTCATATAATGAATTAATTGTTTCATTTAAAGGAAAAATACCTCAAAATTCAACATTTAAGATATTCATCGAACAAAAATCCATTTCAATCTAGGAAGTATTAGAGAATCAAATAGTCTACATGTAAGTCTGAATTTACTTCAACATATTAGAAGTTAACATTTACAAATCTAAAACCAACGTTCACAAATCAAAGTACACTCATACAGGAGTTAATCTCTACTCGAGTCCATCCGAGGAGTATCTGTAAAAAGATAGAGTGCAAGAGAAAAAACTTACTCATCTCAAACCAAACAAAGAAAATCCTTGTCAAACAAACAATGCTATCTGCTAAACAAGCATACATTTTCTATTCAACAAATTTGAATCATCTAATCTCTACCTACATCTTTTCTACAAATTATTTTAACAAGGAAGAAAAAATAACTCATAAAGAAAATCTCCATTTCAAAAGAGAATAAAAATAGAAAATTTCAACAAATGAACTTATCCCAACAATAGAAAGAAAGGGATCTTAATTATAAAATGATCCAATCAATAATTCATTTTATTATACTAACAAATGAATTTCTGCTTTTAATTCAAACATAGAAATTCATAAGCTAGTTCCCAGAAGAGAGAACAAAATCGACTCACAGTAAGAAGAAAGCACACTACCATTTTCCTTTCAATTCTAATCTCAAAATGAAATACACATAACAGTCCTAAAAACAACATTTTGTTCTAAAGGAATCACATTCCTTTCTTTTACAAAGACACAAGGTTTATTTACTATATCCAACAAGAGATAGAAAAAAATCGATTAGTAAGCTAAACATGTTCAGAAGTATCAACGAACTCAAAGACTGAAATCCCATTGTCAGGTTTCAATATTGCATTATAAAAGAGTAATTAGTTCTTGATTCAATAAGTACTATAATACAAAAACAATCTAAACAGAGACAAAGTAATCCCACCATAACAATTCAAAGCACTAAAGTAAATAACTCTTCTTTTAAACAAAACCCAGAGCTTATTTTAAAATATATCAAGACACGGGCTTCAAAAAAGCTGAGGGGAAAAGAATACCCTTGATAAAATGCCATTTCCATCTCAAAAAAGACAAAAAAATTCTCAAAAATAATTATCAATCCATTCATCAAACAAAGATGTTTTCAGTTAAGATCTCAAAGAGTTTACCCAATAACTCAATCAACTATTCTCCTAGTTTTCTTTGAGAAATAGTTCAACAAAAGAGTTATAAGTTTTTAAACTTTTAATACAAGTAAAACCAAACTCAAAATACCAGAACAAAGTCAAACATGAAGTCTCAACAAAAGTTCAAAACTACACAAGTATTTAAATATGAGGGAAGTATAAAATATGATCTTCCAATAACAGTTCAGAGCTACATGAGTCTCTAATCACAAGTTCAGGGAAACATGAAGTTCCCATTCTAGTTTATATTTTAAACAAGAAGCCCTAATACCAGCTCAAAATGAAACACGAGCTTCAAACAAGAGTTCGAACTATACAAGTAACAAAATATGAGTGCGGTGTAAAACACAAACCTTTAATAATAGTTCAAAGAAACACAAGTAATAAAATACATGTATAGAACCATATGCAAACTTTGAACAACATTCCATAGCTACCTACTATTCCAAATACCATTTTAGAACAATAAGAAGCTCCAACACAAGTTCATATCAAACAAGAAGTCCAAATACAAGCTCAAATGGAACTCAAGGTTACCATAAAGTTTAGAATTCACATATTGAAACGAAGGTCAGTTCCAACACAACAACCTCGAATACAAATTTCAGAAATGGAAAGAAAAGCTACTAATACAAGTTTCACACGCATGTTTCATTATTAAACTAATACAAATAAATATTTCAAACCATCATTAATTTTTTTGCCATGGATTCATATCCAAGATAACAGAGATTATAAACCCGGCAAGCAAGTAACCGAGATAAGACATGCAATCCATGAATCTAAAAAGAGTATACTTTTTTAATAAAAGCTTTAAAGAAAGCAAGAGATCTTAAGGATTAGATCCTATTATGCCTAATAGTTTTTCTACCAAATTGAAGGAGACCTCCACCAATCTCACAACTTCTCCTCTTCTCCAAGAAAGATCAGACAATCATATTATTTTTCCAAAATGCCTCTTAATATACATCCCACGATTTGAAAATAGGTCTAAGACTTAAAAATAGCCATTAAGTGCAGTTCAATCTGCTATTTCAAAAAACTAGAGAGTATGCGAGCAAAAATCATGAAACAAACAAAGTGAAACAACACTAGACAAACCTCGCTTATATGCCTTCTTAGATGGTTTATGCATGAAAACCGTAAACAATAAGTTTCATTAATTCTAATTTTCCATCCTATCCTTCCTTTCCACCACCTTCCAAGTCTGGTGAATGCTAAATTAAAATTAACATGAAATTCCATTTCAAAGTGACACTTCTAGATAATCCTCCGCCAAGTCAACTAACCCCCGCCAAAGATGGTAGTACCTATGCATTCGAAACCTTATCAATAACTTAAATGTCATAGAACAGTCACCCTTAATTCATGTAACCACATAATTCCCCTTTCATACCCATTAGTTTAGGATAGATCAAATTACTTAGGTTAAACCTTAGGTAGCTTGTAATATATACCTTAGGACATAACCCTAGCAACAATTTTCCACCATAGGTCTTAACACATAGCCTTAGGTAGTTTCCACATAGGTTAGATTAATTCACAACATAATAGTTTTAGGCATTAGGTTAGATCATCATAAAACCTTATAGTATTAGGTTCTAGGTTAATTTTAATAGCCTAGTAACCTTTCCATATCCTTTAGCACAGAGCTTAGGTTAGGATGCCAATCAACCAACAAAGTAGAATAGGAAGCTTTAGGTTAGAATAAGAATTCTATTAAGTGACATAGCTTAGGTAGAAAATATTCTTACCTAGCTTAGGATTTTGTAGGATAGTCCTTTTTAGGATCCCGAATCCTTCCTATGTCGTGAATAGGCTGTATTTTCATGTTCGTCAGCAATGTCCTGCCATGATCGATCTCCAAGGACCCAAGCACAACATACAACTGAATGGAAATACGTTCACACAAAAATCAAAGAACTTGTAACAAAAAAGTTTAGTCAATATGTCTCTTAATTCATGGAATGTCAATTTACCATTCGTTCCATAGAGAAGATTTAAAACATTCCTTTGATCACTGAAATTGATCTAAGGATGAGTCAGATTAATAGACAAGTTTACAACTCTTAAACTAGATTGCAATTCATATAATATAAGTGAAAAATGGATTCAAGGAAGCCATTCCATTTCATTCTAATGATCTTAAGAGTAGAAAATATTTATCCATATCAAGCATGATCTCCATCAATCAAAAGAACACATCTTTAAAAGAAAATCACCTGTCAACACTTGAAATGCAAAGGAGGAATATAACAATTGTCAAGGGTGTTACATGCTTCCCTCCTAAAAAGAATCATCATCCTGATGATTACCTCTTTTTTTTAACAATTTACATCAGGACAATCAATTCATTCACTTTTCATACCATAAGTCAAAATATATTAGAACCTTATAGTTCAAGAAATCAGCATTAAATAGTTGTTTATTCAAATCAAATAAATATCTACCCAAAATTGGCATACTTATTGTCATATAAAGATAAAATCATAAATTTTTATCAATCAACAGAATCAATTCTGTTCAAATAGATATGGAAAAGTAGTTCTCATATCCTCTATATTTTCCCAAGTTGCACTTTCTTCGTTAAACTGGTCCCACTGGACCTTACATATACTTATTTCTCAATTTCTCAAATGTAACTGGCAAGTTTCAAACACTCGTATGGGTTTAACCATGATTATTCCTAGGTCCTAGACCTGCAAAGAATTCCAATTTAACATGTGTGATAAATCTAAAACATATTTCTTAAGAAAAGAAATATGGAAAACATCATGCATTCATGACAAAACAGGAGGTAATGCTAAACGATAAGCTATAGGGTTGATTACTTTAACTATCTCAAAAGGTCCCACATAACAAGGTGATAACTTGGCAGCCTTGCCAAAAGTTATAAAACTCTTTTTGGTTTAACCCAAAGAAAGACTTTCTCACCAAGTTCAAATTTCCTATCAACCCTCTTCAAGTCAGCATAACTCTTTTGCCTATCTACTTCTTTCAAGTGTTCACGAATCAATTTAACTTGTTCCATTTTAGTAAGAATTTTAGGTCCAATTACCTCTCTATCTTCTATGCTATCCCAACTAACAGGGGTTCTACATTTTCTTCCATATAATGCCTCAAAAGGTGCCATCTTAAGAGAAGCATGATATGTATTATTGTATGTGAATTCAACTAATGGAAGATACTCTTCCCACTTATACTGTTGATCCATGCAATACATTCATAACATATCTTCTAAAACTTGATTTACTCTTTCAATTTGCCCATCTATTTCCGGATGATACATAGAACTGAAATTTAGCTTAGTTCCTAGAGCTGCATTAAGTGTTTTCCAAAATCTTGATGTCATTCTAGGATCTCTATCTGAAATGATTAACTTAGGTACTCCATGTAATCTAAAAATTTCATGTACAAATCTTCTTGCCAAAATAGGAGAATCATCCTTCAGATTTCCAGCAATAAAATGTGCTACCTTTGTTAGTTTATCCACAACTACTAAGATAACATCATGCTTATTTCTTGACATAGGTAACCCTTGTACAAAATCCATGCTTATTACCTACCATTTGTACTACGGTATGCTATGAGGATACAACAAACCGGTTGGGTGCATATGTTCCACTTTAACACATTGACATTCAAGGCAATGTGTCACAAAATCAATAACATCCTTTTTCATTCCTTTCCAGAAATATTGTTGTTTTATATCAGCAAGCATCTTAGTAATGCCAGGGTGTCCAGAAAAAGGTGAATTGTGAAATTCAGTTAACAATTTCTTTCTCAAATTATTAAGCAAAGGTACATAGACTCTATTTTCAAATTGTAAGATTCCTTCCTTATCAAAGCGAAAACCTTTATACCTCAAATCATTAGAATCTGCAACAAGTGCTACTTTTACTTGTTGAAAGTAAGAATCAGATTCCATAACACTTTTTACTTCATCCTTAAACTAAGTTCTAAGTGTTATAAGAGGAAATGTGCTTCCTACGACTTAGAGCATCAACCACTCTATTTTCTTTTCCTTTAATGTAACTTATGTCAAAATCATATTGAGACAAAAAATCTAACCACCTTTGTTGTCTTGCATTCAAATTTGGCTGAGTAAAAATGTACTTCAGCCCAAGATGATCAGTTTTCAACTCAAATGGTTTACCAAGCAGATAATGCCTCCAAACTTGAAGTGCATGAACAATGGCAGCAAGCTCTAAATCATGTGGAGCATAATTCAACTCATGTAACTTAAGTTTTCTACTTTTGTATGCTATAACATGACCACTTTGTAACAAAATACCTCCTAGAACTTCACCGAATGCATTAGTTACCACCATAAAATCTCCATCAAGATCTAGTCTTGTAATAATAGGTGCTGAAGTTACTTGTTCCTTCAAGGTTTTAAATGTAATTTAAATTTCTCACTCCAAATAAACTTTTTATCTTTCTTCAGTAAGGAAGTTATTGGTGTAGCTATCTTAGAAAAGTTTTTACAATTTTCCTATAGTAGCTAGCAAGTCCCATAAAGTTTCTAACTTCATGTACATTCTTAGGTGCAAGACATTCCGTTATAGGTATAATATTTGAAGGATCTATAAAAATTCCATTCTTACTTATTACATAACCCAAATAGTGGACTTCTGTGTCATAAAAGGAACATTTGGACAACTTACCAAATAACCATCTCTTTCTCAGAATTTTCAAAACTATTTTCAAATGCTCATGATGCTCCTTAATGCTTTTAGGATATATGAGAATGTCATCCAAGAATACGAGCACAAGATTGTCCAAGTATTCTTGAAACATATTATTCATTAAATTCATAAATGCCACAGGTGCATTAGTTAATCCAAAAGGTAAAACCATAAACTCATAATGTCCATACCTTGTTCTGAAAGCTATTTTATGAATATCCTCATCCTTAATTCACAGTTGATGATATCTAGATTGAAGATCTATCTTGTAATATATCGATGCTCCACACATCGATAAAATTAATATCAATCTGAGGGAGTGGATATCTATTCTTGATTGTTGCCTTATTTAACATTCTATAATCAATACACAATCTAAGTGTTCCATCTTTATTTTTCACAAAAATTACGGGTGCTCCCCAAGGTGAAACACTTGGTCTAATTAAACCCTTAGACAAAATTTCTTGCAATTGAGCCTTAAGCTCTACTAATTCTATAGTAGTCATTCGATACAGTGCTTTAGAAATAGGTTCAATTCCAGGATTGATCTCAATCGTGAAATCAAATTCCCTTTTAGGTGGAAGACTTGGAAATTCTTTCGAAATACATCACTGAAGTCTTGTAATAGTGGATATTGTTCCATAATATCACTGCTTTCTTTTGTTGATTCAGTAATTTTTACTACATATAAGGTACATCCTTTATTTTTGGCCTTTTTAAGTTGCATAGCTGACAGTTTTCTAACAGAAATCTCACGTTTCACACCCTGAATCTTTGTTATTTTCTGTAGGTCGTCTAAACAACTAATGTGTTTTTCAAAACAATCCACTTTAGCCTTATGTTCTGCTAACCAATTAACACCTATGATTACATCATAAGACCCTAAAGGTGCAACATAAATATCAACCTTTGTGGAAAAGTTAGGTAAATCAAGGACTGCTCCAAAAAGACACATACTAACCGTATGAACAACATTATTACCATACTGTACAGTCCATGTTTTATCCATGTTTCTAGCTTTTATTTTTAATTTTGATGCTAATTTACTAGAAATAAAACATTTAGTAGCTCCGGTATCAAAAATAATAGTTATTGGTAAGCCAAATAACTTACCCGGAACTTCTATGGGTGTGGCATGTTTCTCATCCTCGCTTGTTGGCACCATCGCAACGCGTATCTTGCGCTTACGATTACATTCATCCTTCTTTAAAGGACATTGATTTACGTAATGATCTTTTCCACAATTATAACAGCCTCATATAGGTCCCTTCCTAGGCTTAGGTTTATTTGTAGCCTTAGAGTTATCATTCTGACCCACATAGGACTTATGTCCGTTATTATTGTTCTTGGCAAAGTTGTTCCATGCATTACCAACAAACTTGTTTGTTGTTTCTTTCTTATTTTTATCAGATGAAAACTTAAGTTTCATTCTGAATTTCTTCCATGGTCCTTTCTTAGGTGCAAGATGTTAGTGTGAGTTATCCTATGTGTCCTCCTCTCATGTTGGAGGGTCATCTCACATGGGTTAGGTTTAGGGTTAGGTTTAGGGTTTCATATGTGTCATGCACTAGGGTTACTCAACACCCTATATGTACCCCTTTTCTATTCATTTATGAGCATGCCAAGACACTCCACTGTCTTTTCTTATGAACAAGCTTTGTTCGGTTATGCAAGTTTATTCAGTTATTGATCGATTCTTACTTGTGATTACGTTGGAGCTATTTCGATTCAACTTGAGTGCAACTTCCTTGTGGTGCACAGTTTCCGATACGATCCGTCAACTCTTTCATGGTATCAGAGCTGAGATCAGTAAACGTGCACTCATTTTTTAGTTGTAATTACTCTTGTTTTTTCGTTCCTCGTGCAAGCTTTTCGATCTTAATTTTCTGTCCTTTCTTGCTAACGCATCTTTTAACAAAGTGTTCTTGGAAAAGTTTTTTTGTGTTCCTTGTGCAGGTATCACCTTGATTTTATTTTTTCACGGTTTCTACAGCAAAACAAGAGGTTTTTGTCTCTTTGTTGCTGTGTTTTTCTGTCTTTTTTGCAGGTACAGGGTATTACCAGTTTCATTTTTTTAAATTAAAAAAAAAAAAAAAGCTATTGTTGTGGTTTTTGTGGCTCTACCCTGCTATGCTTCTAGCTCTGCCCGCCGCCCCGTCCCTGCTGTTGCCACGTTCGGCCTCAACCCTGTCTCGTTTTTTCTTTGTCCCGTTTGCTACCCGTGCGTAGACGGCCGCTGAGCGTAGACTGCTATTCCGTTTATTCTTGTTCGTGCCCTCGCTGCCCCCGTGCCCTCGTGCCCTCGCAGGCCGTGTGTTTTTTTTGGTAAGTTTTTTGTTTTAAAAGAAATTCTAACTTTTAAAACTTCTAACTTTTAAAACTCGCAACTTGTCATTTTATCTTGGTTCGGCTTTTACAAAAATCTTTCCTTATTTAACAATTTAAGTTTAAGTTTTTTAAGTCAATCGCATTCTTTCTAAACTTGTAAGTTTAGTGAATATTAAAAAGTGCTCCTTTTTTTATACGTGTTTTCAAAACATTTGCTTTTACCTTTTTCACTTATGGTAAGTTTTAATTAATTTTTTTAGAAGTTTAAATAGATTTTTCATTAATCTTATTTAAATATCTAATTAGTTTTTTTTAACTTTTTAAATATTTAATTAGGATTTTTTTAGATCTTAATTCATTTTTGTAATTAATTAGATTTAATTAAATCAATTTTTTTATTAATTACAAATTAATTTGATCTTATCTTTTTACATTCTGGTAATTTAAAAATCGACATCTAAATAATCCTTTTATCATTTTTTTACAACTCCAATAGCTCTCAAAATAGTAAAATTGGGTGTTTTCAAACGGTAAAATTTAGGGTTATTGTCGTTTTTTTTTCACTAATCGTGTGCTCAAGTGTGCAGTGACACTTCGTGCACCTCTTTGTCTTCCAAGCTCTTTTTGGCATTCTGAAGACTATCTGAACTCCTTGAGTTCCCAAACCTTGTATTTGACCCTTATTATTGCTTGCGACTAGTGAGCGCGTCCGCCACAGTCTGCAGCAAGGGGGTTTCCTTTTACGACGTGAGACGTTTTTCTCACCACCAGGATTGGCTTTTGCCTCCTTTCTATTTTTGCTTGTGCTTGTTTACGGTGTTCCTTTTTTGTTGCACTCCATAAAACACTGTTGTGGTCTCCTCTCTTGCGCGTTATTACGCTAATTGCAAGACGAGTTACCAAGTGTTTCAAACCACACGCACGGACCCGATTGTAATCAACGCACTCAACTATAAAGTGCCAAAGCAAGGGGGTTGTTATTGTCCTGGGTGGTTGTGTTTCTTTTCTGCATTTCTTTCTCTCTCTCTCACTATGGATGCACTTTCAATTCCTTTGCTTACGCCATTCAACTTTTTCGAATGGAGATCGAAAATAATAATGAAACTAAGGGGTAAAGGGTTATACCGCATCACCATGGGAACTGAGACTGAACCAGACGATGAACCTGAAAAATCTAAGTGGTTAAACCGTAGTGATGAAGCTTTAGGTCTTCTTTGCATGTCCGTTTCTCCTGACTTGCTCTTCCACATTGAGGCGTCCGAAACACCTACATCTACGTGGAAAATGTTGGATGCGATGTTTGGACAACTAGATGACATGAGAGCGCATGAGTTGGAAAACGAACTACTAGGGTTAAATCCTAGTGACTTTGAAAACCTACAAGCCTTCTTCTCGAAATTTGTCCACATTAGATTATTGTTAAAAGGATGTCAAGTAGAAAAGAAAGATTCTCAACTGATCTTGTCGATTCTCTCTAAGCTAGGTCCCGAATATTCTGTCTTCGTGTCAACTTTCTACGCTACAAAATCTGCTTTGGGCGATACTTGGACAATGCCCTCCTTTGACTATTTTTCATCCCAACTCATTCGAGAACAGACAAACTCATTCAAATGGGGTCTCTCAAGTCCAAGTCACATGCCCTTGTAGCAAGTACTAGCAAGGGAAAGAAGACTGAAAAGAAGAAAGAAACTAAGGATCAACCTAAGAAAGAAACCAAGATCAAACCTAAAAATGACACAAACACTTCGACTTCTGAGCCTAGAGCGCAGAAAAGCAAGTATTTGTGTTCCTATTGCAAGAAGATTGGTCACGACGAGCAACACTGTTTTAAGAAAAAATTTGATCACTTATCTCATTTACTTGAGAAAAATAAAATAAGTGTTCCTGAATCAATAAAACAAAGTGCTCAAAGGCCGAGTCTTCTACTGCAAAAGGTGCTAGAAATGATAAGAAGAAAGGAAAGGCCCTTGTAGCCAAAGTTGCTCCTTCATCGACATGGATTATAGATTCGGTGCCTCGCACCACATGGGTTCTTCACATGTTGAGTTTTCCAACATCGAACCTTGTGGAATGTCCCAAATCACGATGGGTAATGACACGATAGTGTCGGTTTCTGGTAGTGGATCGGTAGAGATGGATGGGGGAACATTTAACCAAGTGTTGAGTGTTCCTGATCTCTCTACCAATCTCCTATCGGTTTACCAAATTACTCACCTTGGTGAAGGAATGCGAGTGGAATTTGGTCCTAACTCGGTGATTATTCGTGAGCTTAACAATGACACTACAGTGGCTGAGGGAAAGGCAGATCACCATTCACGGTTGTACACCTTCTCCCACTTTACTTCTGATTCTACGCCCACTGCCTTGCTCACTCATGCAAATGAGGTTAGTAAGCTATGGCATGAGTGTTTTGGACATCTAAACTATCGCTACCTTGAACAATTGAGTCAAAACGAAATGGTCAACGGGTTGCCTCGCGTCAAGTTTTCTAAGGGTCTTTGTGAGGGTTGTACCCTTGGAAAGCATCCTGAAAAGAAATTTGATAAAGGAAAAGCCTGGAGAGCCACTCGTCCCTTGGATCTTGTTCACAGCGATGTTTCTGGTCCATTTCCTTCTCCTTCGTTTACTAGAGCTCTTTATGTGCTAACCTTCATTGATGACTATTCACGATATACTTGGGTATATTTTCTTAAGCTTAAGTCTGAAGTCTTTGAACATTTTCAGGACTTTAAGGCTCTTGCTGAGAAATAGGCGGAACGGTCTATCAAGGTTCTCCGAACCGACAATGGAGGTGAATATGTAAACAATAGGTTCATGGATTTTGTACTTCTGAAGGGATCTCTTTGCAACATATAGTATTGCTTATAGCCCTTCACAGAATGGAGTCGCAGAAAGAAAGAACCGTACTCTTAAGGAGATGGCCACTTGTATGATTCACTCGAAGTCTCTTCCTCCACAGTATTGGGCCGAAGCAGTGAATTGTGCAAATTACATTCAGAACCGTGTTCCACACAAGGCAGTAAGAGGGATGACACCCTTTGAATCCTGGTTTGGACGCAAGCTTGATGTTGAGCACTTTCGAGTCTTCGGATCCAAGGCTATGGCTCGGATTCCCAAGAAGAAATGCGCAAGGCCTTGGAACCACAATCCAAACCTTGTATCTTTGTAGGGTATCCTGATGGCGTGAAGGGATATCGATTGATGAATCCTACTTCTCATGAGCTATATATTGAGAGAAGTGTTAAGTTCGATGAGTCTTCTTTGACTTCTACTTCTCCACCTATTGAGGTTCTTCAGCTCGCTGATTCAGATTCTGACTCATCAGATGATGATACTGTTGAGCGTGCTCCTCTTCTCAGGTCCTCCCGACCATCAGACCTTTGAGTCTTCTATTCCTAATGGTAGTGATGATGAGGACTATGTCCCTTCTCACTCAAGTGAAGAATCTTCTGACTCTGAGCCTGATCCTCCTGGTCCCCTTTGGGCTAGGAAAACTTTGCAAAGTGCTGGAGATTTAGTTGGAGATACTTTGGATATGAGACATACTCGCTCAGATTTCGTTGGACCCCACTCCTTCTTCGCCTCTGCTTCTGATCCACAATCTTTCCGGGAGGCTTCTGGTATTCCTGAGTGGGATTCTGCCATGGATGAGGAGTATTCCTCTCTCATGAAGAACGATACTTGGGACCTCACCACTCTTCCGAAAGGAAGAAAAATCATTCGGTGTAAGTGGGTGTTCCGAACAAAGTATGGAGTAGATGGAGACGTCGAAAAGTTTAAAGCGCGATTAGTAGCTAAGGGTTTCTCCCAGATAGCTGGGGTTGATTATACAGAAACCTTTGCTCCGGTTGCGAAGATGACTTCTATTCGACTGACCCTAGCCATTGCCGCAACGAATAGATGGAAAGTCCATCAAATGGACGTTAAGAGTGCCTTCCTTCATGGTGACCTAGAGGAAGAGATCTATATGGAACAACCTCCGGGTTATGTCCAAGATTCCTCCCTCGTTTGTAAGTTAAAGAAGTCTCTTTATGGCCTTAAACAAGCCCCTCGGGCTTGGTATGCCAAGATGGACTCCTTCTTACTTACATCAGGGTTTACTAGGTGTCACTCTGATCCAAATGTTTATATTCTACGGCAAGATGACTCCATACTCATTCTTGTTCTATATGTTGATGACTTGTTGATCACAGGTAGCTCTTCCTCTATTATTGATTATGTGAAGATCGCCTTAGCCAACAAGTTTTCCATGACTGACTTAGGTCTGCTTCATTACTTCCTTGGGATCCAGATTTCACAATCTGACTCGGGAATCTTGATTTCGCAACCTAAGTATGCTCTTGATTTGCTAGCTCGGTTTCAGATGTCCGATTGCAAGTCTTCTCCTACTCCTTTTCTTTCCGGGGTTAAGTTGGTTTCAGATTGCTCTACTCCCTTGGTTGATGGTACTCTTTACCGACAGTTAGTTGGGAGCTTGATCTACTTGACTCACACTCGACCGGATTTATCATATGTTGTTGGGATCGTGTCCAGATTCATGCAGGAGCCACATGAGCTGCATTGGAAAGCAGCTAAACGGATCCTTCATTATGTTCGTGGCACTTATGCTGATGGCATACACTATCATGGAGGGGTTGATATTGACTTGATTGGATTCACAGATTCTGATTGGGCCGGTGACTTAGATCATCGGAAATCTACTTCTGGCTACAGTTTCTCTCTTGGTTTGGGTCCTATTAGTTGGTCTAGCAAGAAGCAGAATGCAATTGCAATATCATCTACAGAGGCAGAATATAGAGGAGCAGTTAACGCTGCCACAGAAGCTATTTGGCTATAGGGTATTCTGACAGAGTTTGGCATCCACTTTCAGCGGCCTACCATTATCTACTGTGATAACACGAGCACTATCTCTATTTGCAGAAATCCAGTTCAACATCAGCAGACAAAGCACATTGAGATCCATATGCACTTCATATGGGAGCTTATTCATGATGGTATCATCGACATTCAATACATTCAGACAACTTGATCAGATGCAGAGACTTATTCACCAAGCCTTTCACTGAGATGAAGTTTCTTCACTTACGGTCTCTTCTTGGGGTGAGGTCTTCTGCAGCTACCCATCTTCTTAGGGCTATTTAGTCCTTCTTTTCTTCTTCTTCTTCTAGGAAGATTGTGTTTGTATATGGGCACCTTATCAGGCCTTTAGTTGCCGGGCCCCATTGACACATCTTTCTTAGTTGTTTAGGAGTGTCTTCCTCTTCCATCTGACTCATCACAGCCACTACCCTAGCTTCGATGAAGGGGGGGTGTTAGTGTGAGTTATCCTATGTGTCCTCCTCTCATGTTGGAGGGTCATCTCACATGGGTTAGGTTTAGGGTTAGGTTTAGGGTTTCATATGTGTCATGCACTAGGGTTACTCAGCACCCTATATGTACCCCTTTTCTATTCATTTATGAGCATGCCAAGACACTCCGTTGTCTTTTTCTTATGAACAAGCTTTGTTCGGTTATGCAAGTTTATTTAGTTATTGATCGATTCTTACTTGTGATTATGTTGGAGCTATTTCGATTCAACTTGAGTGCAACTTCTTTGTGGTGCACAGGTTTTTACGATCCGTCAACTACTCTTTCACAAGAGAGGATGAAGAGGAGTTGGGATTATTCTTCCTTGCTTCCTCCTTATGAGAATAAATTACCTTTAATTTTTGTTCCTGCCTTATGGATTTTTCAACAACCCCTTCCATCGTGGTTGGGCTATGAACATCCACCTCTCCTCTTATAACGGGATTCAATCCCATGATGAATTTTCATATCCTAAACTTCTCATCAGTTTGGTACTGAGGCACATACTTAAGGATTTTTGTAAATCACTCCCAATACTCAGTTATAGTTAGCTTTCCTTGAGCTAAGTTCTAAAATTTAGTCATTTTCTGATCATAGTAAAGTTTTGGCAGCCAACGTTTCCTAAAATAATTTTTAAATTTATCCAAAGTGATGTTAGGTTCATCAATATTTAACTTAGCCTTATGGCTGTCCCACCATGAAGATGCTTTGTGTGAAAGTTGATATGCTCCCCATATCACCTTTGTTTCTTCTGAGAAATTTCTTATTGTAAAGTATTTCTCCATTTCATTGAGCTAGTTCTCAGCCCCGTATCCTAATGTTGTGCCATCAAACTTAGGTGGACTTATCCTTTTTATGTCATTGGTGAGTTTTGCTACTAGCCTAACCTTTTGTTCTCGGGCTCCATAGGTATGTAAACATTGTTATTATCAACACCCACATTAGCATTGTCCCACGTGGAGGAGGGCGATTATTGTTATCAACTTCTTCTTCCTCCTCATTACCCATTACTTCTTGTTCGTGCATTGCCAAATGATCTCTTGTGTTGTGTGGGTAGTAAGGATCTCATCAAGTTTCTAGGAAGTTTCCATTCCTACCTCAAATGGAGGGTTATTTGCAACGTTAACTCTTGTTTTCACCATTTTATATTAAAAGAAAATTTTAAGTTTCATCGGATTGTGGACATAATAGGTCAAAGAGCTATAACCTTCATCTCTGATACAAAGATTTAACATTCCCATTTTTTTATTAAGGGCAAATAGTTTTGAAGGGACTATACCCTGTATACAAAAGGGCTCAAAAGCCGAGATAGTAAAGATGAGAGAACAACCCAGAGAAGGGAAAAATAGTCAACCAAGGAGGGCTCAACAGCCAAATATTACAATATAAGTGAAAAAAGGATCTAAACGTACAAAGATCCAAAAATAAGAAGGAAAGATAAAAAAGAAACCAAAAGAGAAACAACATATAGAGCTCTCACGCCAAAAACAGCTCCGAACCACCGGATAACTGACCACATCGTAGCCAAAAAACAACATCACAACAACCCGTTAGTTGATGGCTCTGTAAATCTTGGTCTTGATAGCCTGCAGCGACATGAAGAAGGCAATGGCAGTGGCCTGAGAGGAGTCTTGCAAATCCGCTTGGAAATTGCAATATCCCTTTTCTCTTTAGGGCCCCAAATGTCCTCATTAACCCCACGTAAACCTGTAGACACTATGGAAATGTTGTCAATGAAATTATAAATGCTTTTGAGGGCAGAAAATATGCAGTCATTGTGGCTTTTAGCATTCCCCAATCTTCCATCTAAGCACTGTAGCTTCTTGAAGACTTCAACAATAACCCCCTGTTCCTCCTAACTTTGAAGGATTCTTTTACCCTTAGCTCTTTCCATGTTTTTTATAGCCCCTTTGAGCTCTTGTATCTCCTTTTCTAATCTGTCCACCCTATCTAGCAATTCCTCCTCCTTGGGCTCCTCCACCGGCTTGCTAATATGCAGGAGGTTTTCAGCAAGTTCCAAGTCTTTGTGGCTCCTTAGGACCCGTTGGGAAGCAGGGATTTTAGCTTTAAGGCTCTTGCTTTTCTTGCTGGAAACAACATCTTCATTCTTTCTTTTTAGTAGGGGGAGTGGAAGCAGTGTGGGTAGGTGGAGGTATGGAGGAGGGAGGTGGGGTAGGATTCATGGGAGGGCAGCTGGAGCAGTGGTGGTGGATCAAGAGGATAAGTCCCTGGTGCAAAGGGACAACCCTAGAGTGGCTCTGAACTTCCCTTATAGATTTCTCCAGAGAGTTAATCAAATAGTGAGGAAAGCTGATAATGTTATTTCTACGAAAATGATTTAGAAATATCAGATACTTTTGAGGTATAGTAACAAATCTTCCTTCAAGGGTAACATACCTAACCACCATTTTGGCCAGCTCAGCAAAAGGTTTAGGAATCGATGCCACCTTGATGCCAGTGGTCACGAAACTCAAGATTCTCCCCCTCTTCCAAAAATTTCTTGGTCTCCACCTCCCTGTCCACCTTCTTATTGAAGAATTTTGTGCCTTCCAGGCTAAGGCCCATGATCTGAGTGATGAGCTCTTCCGTGATTTCCATCTCCATGTTACTATATTTGACAATCCTATTCTTCCAACCCTGGGTGAATTTGATAGAAATGTCTTGGTCGAAGCCTTGAATCCTTTCAATGAAATTAGACAGGCCCCCGATTTGTAGGTAATCCCAAAGCTCCGTGTTCTCTTTCCACTCAGGATTGTGGGTCAGTTCAGTTTTGCAAGGTGGACCCCCCATGTTTCCTCTGCTTCTTTTCCTGTTCTCAATGGTAAAAAAGCTACCAATGTGTGGGACAGGCAGAGCTTTGATTTTGATATTTGAATCTTTCCTTTCCATGAAAGCAGGTTTAATTATTATGCTACACTTGTTATTATTGCCCCGCTCCTCGGCTTTCCTCCTATGCCAAAAAATGATGACAGTCCATCCCGCACAGATCGCATCAATCCATATCTTTTGTGATGTCATCATCATGTACTTGAGGATCCACACATTAGCATCCAAATTACAGCCGTTAGTAATGATTTTCACTACCATGTAGATCAATGATAATGGCTTTATTGACATGAGCGGGTAGAACATCCCCCCTAAGCCAAGTTTGAAAGGAATTATTAACACCGAAGTTAGCCAAACTGTCAGCGACCCTATTTCCTTCCCGATAGGTGTGGGTGATTTGGACATTTTCAAAGCTTTTGCATATATCAATAGCTTCCTCAATATAATCCCTGATAGACCAGCTGGGGTGTTGCTTTTTATTCAAAAGATTGATAATATTTAGAGAATCACCTTCAATTATAATATTTGGAATATTGCAATCTCTGGCAAGTCTTATACCCCAAAGAGCCACCATGGCTTGAAATAATGATTAGTCTGTCTGCCCATTTTCCCAGAAAAAGTAGCAACAAAACAGCCTCTTTGATCCCTGATGATTCCCCTCCACCGTGAGTCACCCGGATTACCTTTTGAGGCCCCATCAAAATTTAACTTGTGCCAATCAGTGGGAGGTTTAATCCATCTGACTGTGTTTCTGTCAGTACCATTGTTATTTCTATTGACAGTGGCAATATTCCATTCAGTCAGGATGCATTCTTCATTCTCCGGATAAAGTCTATTTTTAGGGGGTTTAAATCTAGCAATATTATCTTGCACAACAATGATAATTTCCTTATAGACTTTGTTACAAGCCCATCATTGTTTTTGAAAATACTATCATTACGAGCCTTCCGATTCTCCACATAGTGTGGGGCGAGAACAAGTTGCCATAGTCTTTTCGACATGTAATGTTTAAACGGAGATCCCCATTGCTCCCAAGCCTGAAGACAGGTAAGGGGAAAAATCCATCTCAGATTAAATTTTACAAAAACAAGCTTCCAAATTTTGGAAGCAATCTCACAATGGAGGAATAAATGTTTTATATCTTCAGCCTCTTTCTAACACATGCAACATCTATTCGGCATGATGAATCCCTTCTTGATGAGGTTTTCATTAGTTAGGATCTTGCCATTAATAATTAGCCACCAAAAGAAGTTCACTCTAGGGGTTAGCTCCGGCATCCACAACTTGTGCCACTTAATTTCGCTTTCCATGGATACAAAGAAAGAATTATATCCTGATTTAACAATGTATTACCCATCAAAAGAATATTTCCAGATGAGATCATCCTTAAGGTTTTGATTACTTATATGGATTAGGGAAAGTTGATTCTGGAGAGATGCAATATCAGCCTGTATACTATCATTCTCCACTTTTAGCTATTTCCATTTTCTTTTGTTTCCATCCCTCTCAATGTACCCCTAGATTTTGTGCCCATACTTTGTAATTAAGTTGTCTTTAATATGATCATAAGTAGAAATCCAGTTAGAATCCATCCACTTATCACCCGTAAGTTTATGTTTTTCCCATCTCCAGCTTCCAACTACACCCCTGAGAGAGAATGTGTCTGCTGCGTAGAAGGTTGTTCCAGAAAATAGAACCACTCGGAAGAGACTGATCATATATGAAGGAAATCTTGTTTTGGTTTGAAATATATTTGATCTTAACCAGCTCTGTCCAAGGTCTGTGCTCTTTTATAAGCCTCCATCCTAATTTTGCAATAAGGGCAGTACTCATATGTTTGATATCTTTGATGTCTAACCCCCTAGTCTCTTAGGTTTACAAACCTGTTCCCAAGCCACAAGATGATATCTAAATCATCCTCAGTACCGTGCCATAAAAAGTGTTTTTGAATCTTCTCAATACTGTTCATCACTGTTGTAGGCATGCTGAACATTGACATGATGTAAATAGGCAAGTTTTGAAGCGTGCTTTTAACCAAAAGGCACTTACCTGCACTTGAAAGGACAACTCCTTTCCAGCCAGCCAACTTTCTTTGAAATCTCTTAATAAGATCATTCCATACCTCCACAGAAATCTTGCCAGTACTTAAAGGTAAGCCTAAGTAAGTAGCTGGTAGAGAATTAATAGTGCATCCTAGAATATTAGCAATCTTTCTTTGCCTTTCCCAAGGGGTATTGAAGAAATAAATAGAGCTTTTGTCAAAATTAACTTTTTGTCCTGAGGCTTCCTCATAAAATCTAAGGACAATTTTGATAGCCTTTGCCTCAATAATAGAAGCCATCAGGAGCAGCAAAGTGTCATCAGCAAACTGCTGATGAGAGGAGATTTGATTACCAGTAGTTGGAGGGAAGCCTTTTATCATGCCAATGTCAATAGCTTTGGAAATAGATCTGCTTAAACTATCAGCCATAATAATGAATAAAAGAGGGGAGATTGGGTCACCTTGCCATATACCTCTATTGCTGGCAAAAAAACCCACAGGTTCCCCATTAACAACCACAGAGAATCTAGAGGTAGAGATACAAGAGTGGATGATTTTTCTGAATTTTCTTTGAAAACCAAACTTGGATAAGACCTCATCCATGAATCTCTAGGAGACTCTGTCGAAAGCTTTATGCATGTCCAGTTTGATGGCCATCCCCACCTTTTTACTTTTATCCATAGAATGTATAGTTTCATGAACCATGATAATTCCATCTTGGATAATTCTTCCCTGGATGAATCCGCTCTGCTGTTGTGAAATGATCTCCATGAGAATAGGTTGCATTCTAGTGGTGAGAATCTTTGTGAAAATCCTATAAATGACATTAACCAAACTGATAGGCCTGAAATCTTTGAAGTCTTTTGCATCCAAATTTTTCGGGGCAAGCACAATGTGTGTATTATTTAGTTCTTTAATGAGATTTCCCGTTCTGTAAAATTCATTAACAGCTTTCAAGAGATCTTCAGAGCATATTTCCCAACATCTTTGGTAAAATTTAGCCGAAAAGCCATCTGGACCTGGAGCCTTATCCCCTTCTAAAGCAAAAATAGCCTTTTTTAATTCCTCAATGGTGACAGTTTTTGAAAGACTTTTAAATCTCTCAGTAGGTATTAGATTATTAGGAATGGAGTCTAAGAGGAAAGAGGCCACTTGTTCATTGTAGGAGTTATTCTCAGTGAGGAGGTTCTTGTAAAAATTAAGTGCCTCTGTTTTGATATCCTCTGGATCCTTAGTAATGTTTCCATTTCCTTTAGCAACCTCAGATATTCTGTTACAAGCTCTATGTTTGATGGCTGTCAAATGAAAATTTTTTGTATTTCTGTCTCCATCTTTAAGCCAAAGGGCTCTAGATTTCATTCTCCAAAAGGATTCTTCATGGCTGTTTATATTATGCAGATCTGAGAGGAGTTTTTTTTCCCGCTGATGATCCTCTAGAGTCATACCTTTCATGGAAACATTTAGCTCAAGCTCTTCTAGTTGTTGCTTAAGTTCTTTCTTCTTTTCAAAAATGTTTCCAAAAACCTCTTTATTCCAAATTCTAATCTTCTGTTTAACATTCTTTAACTTCTGAAGAAGCTTGAATTGGGCCATCCCTATGCCTTCCCAAAACCACCACTCTTTAATTCTATCCATAATGTCTTCATGTTCGAACCACATTTTCTCAAATTTGAAATTACCATGAAAAGGCTTTGTCCAATTGAAGAAGTTGAGGACAATTGGATTATGATCAGATCCTGTTCTGGGGAGAGAAGAAAGATGGAAATTCTGGTCCAGGATCCAATTTGTAGAGATAAGAGCTCTGTCAAGTTTAACCTGAATTAAGTTCTCTCCTAACCTTCTGTTGGACCAAGTAAATTGATTGCCATGAAGCTCTATGTCCATAAGGTTAAGAGTCGAGATGAAGACTACAAATTCTTCCATACCAAGGAAGAATTCAGAACTTCCCCCAAACATTCCCATTTTAAGACTTTAGAATCAAGAGATTTTTTTATAAATAATGTTCACTATTCTAAATAAAGTAATATTTAGAACAAACATTCCATGCCAATCAAATTCAATGGATAAACATATGCAGCTGTAATGACTTGGTGATTCACCAATCTATTCATTCCATAACTTGGTAAGCTACCAATCTATTTATGTTATCTTATGTATTGAATACATATTGTATACTTTGTATACTTTTTCATCCTACCCTACACCGGGTACTAAGTGATCTATTTAAAGAACATATCTGAATATCTCATTACCAATATTCATTTGATATCACGTTGTTTTAAACTTGGTGACATAGGACAACGCAACCAAAAGTTTGCGATACTTTGGCCAAAGATTTACAACATATTGTGTATGTCACTATTCCTAGACAACATACTCATCATTTTGGAATACATCCTTCACCTCACACCTCAATTATCATGATTGGTCTTTATTGACTACCGTCAGCCCACTTGTTCCAGGTTTAAACCTATCCCTGGATAGAAACATAACCTATTATAGGAAGATGCTCACAAAGGATTAGGGTAGATGGGCATACTCATTTGACTTAAGTCATCCGAATGTGCCAACGTACCCTGAGCCTTTGGAAGCTAATTCCTATCCTAAATATGTTCCTATCCAGACCTAGAGAGAAACTAGGTTCAAGTCCAAGTTCCAGATGTGTGTAGATCTAGATGATCAATGCGGAAGGGTGATGCCACATGTCAACTACAACATTGTATTCTCAAGAAGACCCAATCCTTCTTAAAAGTAAAGCCCTACAGTTGGCGTGTGCCAACATCCTACAGAAACTACCTCATCGAGATGTACATACCCCTAAGGAGATTGTTAATACTTTGTTAGTTTGGATTATTTCTTGATTACTGCAACCCTTCCAAACCCTAGTCCAACACATGATAAGTTCTTCCTAAATTTTCTTCATTTAGCCCATTAAGAACTTTGTTATATTCATGGTCACTTTTAATATTTGAACACATAGTTAAACTGCCAATTAACCGTAACTGTACAACATTATAATATGTCTTATTTAAAAAGTACAATAAATTTTTGGAAAGGTTCAACGCTAGAATATATCCAATATAAAGTAGACTTCATACAAAATGAATTCTAGATAAATTGTAGTCATATTTCCAAACCTTTTTGGTTTATGAGCAATTAAGAAAGAGAAATATTCTTTCTCTACATGTTAAGTGTTAGGGTTTATCCTACCCAATGTCCACATTTCTTAATGTATGTTCATCACACGTTACATTACTATGTTATATAGTTTAGATAACAAATATCATATTCTACAACTTAACAAGCTACATCACAAGTAGGAAATTGAACTAAATCCCTTTATCTAAATTATTAAAGGATAACCAATTAAGCATAAAAATAATATGAAGAATATCAACAAGATAGAATCCATCTCTTCCATACAAGTACAAAATAATTTACACAACCAATACAAGTAAACTCTCAACTTTCAATTTATCTTTATAACTTATACATTTACAAGACTTATGCATTTAGGTATACTACATAACAACCGTCTTCATTATAAAAGAATACTACTTTTCCTTTTTCAATACAATCTCAAGAACGAATCAGAGTTCTTCACAAGAATCAGACTTAAATCAGCCAATGCATCATATAAGTTTTCCTTCTTTTATCACTTACGAAGTCCATCTGCAAAAATTTCTAGCATGGGTCGGTTCATGGGTGAGCATTATAAGCACTAAGACTTAAAACGAAGTGCATTTGAATAATTGTTCCATTAAAACAATTCTGCTTTAATGAGACAATTATTACATCATAAATATCAATATAAGCAATAGCAAAATGGAAAAGAAGTACATTTAACCAATTGAATTCACTTCCAAGAGAAGAACAAAATAAAATCCACTATATCTACCTTACAAAATTTAAGTTTAATTGATCCTATCAATTATCCTTAAGCAACCAATAGATCATATCATCTCATTGTTCCCAATTCTATCATAATAGAATACAACATTTATCTTTACTTTAACCAAAATAAGGGTTTAAAGCATGGTTCTCATTAGGATGATTCATCTAACTCTTAAGAAAAATAAAAAGAAGAACCATTACAAACTATGCCTAAACACAAGGCATCCGAAAAACATAAACAAATTCATAACATGAATTAACTATTTCATTTAAAGGACAACTACCTCAAAATTCAACATTTAAGATATTAATCGAACAAAAATCCATTTTAATCCAGGAAGGAATAGAGAATCAAATAGTCTACTGCAATTCTAAATCTACTTGACATATTAGAAGTTAACATTTAAATATCTAAAACCAGCGTTCACAAATCAAAGTAGACTCATACGAGAGTTAATCTCTACTCAAGTCAATTTGAGGAGGATCCATAAAAAGATAGAGTGCAAGAGACAAAACTTACTCATCTCAAACCAAACAAAGCAAACCCTTGTCAAACAAACAATCTGCCAAACAATCTTACATTTTCTATTCAACAAAATCAAATCATATAATCTCTTCCTACATCTTTTCTACAAATGATTTGAACAAGGAAGACCAAAAACTCATAAAGGAAATCTCCATTTCATAAGAGAATCATAACAAAAAATTTCAACCAATGAACTTATCCCAACAATAGAAAGAAAGGGATCTTAAATAGAAATGATCTAATTGATAATTCATTTTATTGTACTAACAAATGAATTTCTGCTTTTAATTCAAACACAGAAATTCATAAGTTAGCTCCCATAAGAGAGAAAAAATTGACTCAAAGTAAGTTTTGGTGTGTGTTATTTTCTACATCATTAGGTGATTTACATCACTTAGGTGAGATTGTAGGTCCATGTGTCATTTAGGGGTCATTATGAGATTCTCTTACGCGTCAGTGTGTTAATGTGTCGGTGTGTTAGTGCATCATATGTGTCATTGGCAGTTACACTTCTATTATGGGAATGTAACTCCCCCTCTCTACTTGAGTTGTCATGACTACAACATTGGGGGTTACTCAGCACCTCCTATATGTAAACCCTTTTGGATCTATGAGACAAAAGAGAGTTTGTGACTTATTGAGGTTCTGTTTGTTTATGAAATCTTTGCATGGACATTTGGTTGATGCTCGCTCCTCCTGAGATCTCTTCACTTTTCCATTTGCACATCTGTTGATGTGCACGTCATCCCTTGTGATCCTCGCTTGTGGGTTTTCATACCCTCTTACATGGTATCAGAGTAGATCTTGTGGATCCGTGCACTCTTTGGTATTTTTCGTGCATTTTCTAACTTATGGCATGATATTCAGTTTCTCGTGCATCATTCGTAATGGTTATTCCTACTATACATTTATTGCATTGATTTCATGGCCTTCCAGGTTGCATGTGTGTTTTCTAGAGCTTTGCATGTGAATACATAGGTTTCAGATCTGGTTCAGAGCTATTTTCAGGATATTACAAGTTTGAAGGTGTGGTTTCAAGTTTTTAAACAAGCCCACTTTGCTTATGTTTACTGCTCATTGGATCAGTTGTTGGTTCCATTACACAACTCATGCTTTCTCTGAGTGAGAGGCTCATGCCTCAATGTGACTTGGTTTTCTCAACACGGGGTTTCCTTGTTTGCAGTGCTATGCATCATTCGTTGTTTGGTGACTTGGTTCACATTTTTCACTCGGGTCTTGCCCATTCTTGCATTAGACTATCGGCTCAAGGTTGCTTTTATGTGAACTTTTTTGCATTAGCCATCGATATCTCCATTATTGGCTCATGTTTGAGGTTGTCTACACACATCACAACTAGCTCAGCTCTGCCTTACTGTGCATTGGTTGTTTGGCATATCACCTCCACCCTAGTGCTTTGGCTTCATTGATTATAGCCTCCCTTGTGCCGGATATCTGCTCGAGTCCACTTGGGCCATCTCACATCTTCGTTTTCTCAGCTTGCACGTACTCGGGGACCTAGTTGTGGTGTCTTGGTCATCTGCAGATCCTTGTGCACTACCATTCTGTGTTATAGCCTGGCCATTTCTTCTGAGTAGTCACTCAAAACCTGCATGGTTTTATTCATCTCTCGGCATTGTGCACTTTGTATTATTCCATGTAAAAATTGTTTCTCTATACTCGCATCCAACACATGGCCCTAACGCCATGTACCTTCTTACCTGACGACTGCGTTGGAATCCTCCTGTGCACTCTGTTTGGGACTGTGTTGGACATACATGTAGAATATTTTAAGTGGTTCTAACCACCTTGGATGAAACAACCTTAATTTATTTGGTGGTGGTTTGCATGAGGACCTTGTTGTGTCATCAACCTCCTAACTCTGCTCACTATCCTCATTCTCCTACATGTGCGACTTGGTCAAATCATGCACTATATCCACCAATCCCTTTTAGAATTGTTTGCAGGTTAAAACAATCCCTATTTTTAATGTTTTGAGGTAAAAACATTCCTTCATGGCATTGTAATAATTTAGGCTTCATTTTGCTTGTTAATCATTCCCTTCCTACGCATGTCAAAGACAGAGGGTGAGGTTCGGGGTTGGTAGGAGGCTAATCCCCCCTCATAAGAAAAACAAACCCTACCTAAAATTTGATGCCATTTCCAATGAGTACCCACACGACACCCTTTGCACCCATTTCAGGCATTTTTTTAATGCATTTGCAACATTTATTGGCATTTTCCATCAGTTGTGGGAATCATATTTATGCTATAACTTTTGACTCGCTTACTCATTTTTTAGCGCTTCTTTAGTCAAAGTTACATGATTTTTCACACATTACATGATGAAATTATCATTTTTGTAAACACACTACTTTATAAAGTGCCGCATTCTGGGGGTTCACTAGTACTCTTAGGTTTTCACACGCAGATGCATTATCGGCCGAGTCTGACGTCTTGCTTTCATGCATGTCATACTTTTCATTCCACATCATAGAGAGTGCTATTTTTATACTTGAGTGTCGTAGGATCTTCTTACATCCTCCGCCACTTCTTACTGGGAGAGAACTATTCAACATGGTGTGCTTCCATGGAATGCTACTTCACCTATGAGGGTCTTTCACCCTTCTTACTTGGGCTAGTTCCTACACCCACTGATCATCATCATCTAGAGGACTTCCTTGACACTTGTGACCATATCTTTGGTCACTTGATGATGCATGTCTCCACATATCTCTAGTTTCACGTGGCAGACTCAGATCCTCCCCACCATGTCTAGAGCATTCTTCAGTCCCTCTATGGAGACCCTTTACATACTGCACCGTTGTTGTTAATGTTGATTCAGATCTCTCCTCTTCTTCGTGTGATGGTAGTTCCACCGACACGACACGACTCACTTGGTTCTACTTCGATGACAAATATTGTGCACCCAATTCGATGTCGAGAGTACTATAGAGGACTCTTCTCCTCCTCTCATTATTCTAGAGAGTGTTGACACATCCCATATCTCATCAGACATCGAGCAGTCTCCTATTTAGTCTCATATAGTCATCACACCCACCTCTTTTCCACCTTCAGTGTGTGAGGCCCCTTTCACTCCTCTACCTTCATTGGATGACTTATACCTATCTGACATCACTCTTCTGTTTGTTGAGCCCCCTCAATGGGACGAGTATCTATCTGACCTTTGTTGTCTTTTTTCAGAGTCCACTTGTGATGCTCTATAGGTTCATCATCTATCTATAGGTATTTTAGAGGAGTTCATCATCTCTGTTGTTGGGAGTGCCCCTTCTGGGACTCTTACCACTTCCACTTTTCGGAGACCTTCATTGATCCACCCTTTCCTGTGGATCCATTTTCTATTGTGGGGGATGTTTTGTTTCCTTCACATCGGTTGGACATCCTTTCTACAGGTGTTCACCCTTCATACTCTGATAGTTCTGCACATGTGGCATTACCTTCGGTTCCTTTGCACTCACTTGCTAGACCTATGTCACACTTTCATGGACCAGACTCAGAGTTATTCATGTTGCTACCTTTGGTTTCCTTCGTGGAGTGGGCGGACTTCCAACATGTAATTTATTTCCTTCCTAAAGGCAGGCACATAGTTTGGTGCAAGTGGCTCTTCTTCAGTCTAGAGGTAGAGGATCTCATCATTGAAATTCTTTTGGGAGACCTCCTAGAGCTACAGAGTTCAGATCCGTCCATGGCATGTTCTACATTCCTCTCGTCTCCCTCTTCTTCTCTCTTCTTCTTCTTCTTTCCGAGAGATTACCTCTTTGTACATGGGTACCTTTTTAGGCTCATCTATAGTTGGGACCTATCTTTGGCATCTTTCTTAGATTAGAGAGTGTTTTATTCTCTTTTGGTGGATGTTTTTCCCACTAGGTTTTCCTTCACTACTTGGGATTTCTTCTTGTACATGGGTACCTCATCAGGCTTTATGTCGGGACCCATTTCTCAATTTTAACTTACCACCTCATCCTAAGTTATGATGAAGGGGGTGTTGGTGTGTATTATTTTCCACATCATTAGGTGAGTCATCTCACTTAGGTGAGATCATAGGTACACATGTCATTTAGGGGTCCTCATGAGATTCTCTTACACATCAATGTGTCGATGCATCATATGCATCATTGGGAGTTAGACTTCTATTCTCGTAACGTAACTCCCTCTCTCTACTCGAGTTGTCATGACTGTAGCATTGGTGGTTACTTAGCACCTCCTAAATGTACACCCTTTTAGATCTATGAGACATAGGAGATTTTGTGGCTTATCAAGGTTCTACCTATTTGTCAAATCTTTGCATCCATATTTAGTTGATGCTCGCTCCTCCCGAGATCTCTTCATGCTACCATTTGCACATCTTGTTGATGTGCACGTTGTCCCTCATGATCCTCACTTGTGGGTTTTCATACCATCTTACAATAAGAAGAAAGCACATTGCCATTTTCCTTACAATTCTTTACCTTCAATAAACACGAGTTTTAATTCTAATCTCAAAATGAAATACACATAACAGTCCTTAAAACAACATTCATTATAAAGGAATCACATTCCTTTCTTTTACAAAGACACAAGGTTTAGTTACTATATCCAACAAGAGATATAAAAAGAAACCGATCAATAAGCTAAACATGTTCAAAAGTATCAATGAACTCAAAGATTGAAATCCCATTGTCAGGTTTCAATATTGTAATACAAAAGAGTAATTAGTTCTCGATTCAATAAGTACTATAATACAAAAACAATCTAAACAGAGACAAAGTAATCCCACCATAACAATTCAGAGCACTAAAGTAAATAACTCTTCTTTTAAATGAAACCCAGAGCTTATTTTAAAAGATTTGAAGATGCGAGTTTCAAAAAATAGAGGGGAAAAGAATACCCTCGATAAAATGCCATTGCCATCTTAGAAAAGATGAAATAGTTCTAAAAAATAATTACCAAATCCATTCATCAAACAAAGACGTTTTCAATTAAGATCTCAAAGAGTTTACCTAACAACTCAATCAACTATTCTCCCAATTTTCTTTGAGCAATAGTTCAATAAAAGAGTTATAAGTTTTAAAATTTTAATACAAGTAAAACCCAACTCAAAATACCGAATAGAGTCGAACACGAAGTCTCAACAAAAGTTTAGAACTACACAAGTATTTAAATATGAGGGAAGTATAAAATATGATCTTCTAATAACACTTCAGAGCTACATGATTCCCTAATCATAGGTTCAGGGAAACATAAAGTTCCCATTCCATTTTATATTTTAAACAAGAAGCCCTAATACCAGCTTAAAACAAAAGATGAGCTTCAAACAAGAGTTCGAACTATACATGTAACAAAATACAAGTGTCGTGTACAACACGAACCTTCACTAATAGTTCAGAGAAACACAAGTAATAAAATATGTGTACAGAGCCATATACAAACTTTGAACAATAGTCCAGAGCTACCCAGGATTCCAAACACCAGTTTAGAACAACAAGAAGCTCCAACACAAGTTCATATCAAAACACGAAGCCCAAATACAAGCTCAAACGGAACTCAAGGTTCCCATAAAGTTCAAAATTCACATATTGTAACAAAGGTCAGTTCTAACACAACAACCTCGAATACAAATTTTAGAAATGGAAATCAAAGCTACTAATACAAGCTTCACATGCATGTTTCATTATTAAACTAATACAAATAAAGTTTCCAAACCAACATTAATTTTTTTCGCCATGGATTCATATCCAAGATAACAGAGATTATAAACCTAGCAAGCAAGTAACCAAATAAAACATGCAAGCCATGAATATCAAAAGAGTAGACTTGTTTTAATGAAAAAATTATAATAAAGCAAGAGATCTTAAAGATTAGAATCTATCATGCCTGATAGTGCTTCTGCCAAATCGAAGGAGACCTCCAGCTGAGCTCACAACTTCACCTCTTCTCCACGAAAGATCAAACAACCATATTCTTTTTCCACAATGCCTCTTATACATCCTAAAAACTTAAATAGGTCTAAGAATTCAAAAAATTGCCATTAATCGCATTTCAATCTACTGGTTCAGAAAATCAAAGAGCATACAGAGAAAAAATCATGAAACATGCAAAGTGAAACAACCCCAGACAAACCCGCTTGCATGCCTTCTAAGATGGTTTCTACGTGAAAACCGAAAACAATAAGTTTCATTAATTCCAATTTTCCTACCTATCCTTCCTTACCACCGCTTTCCAAGTCTAGTGAATGCCAAATCAAAATTAACATGAAATTCAATTTTAGTGACACTTCCACATAAGCCTCCACCAAGTCAACTAGCCCCTACCAAAACTGGTAGTACCCTATGCATTCAAAACCTTATCAATAACATAAATTCCATAGGAACCATCTCCCTTAATGCATGTGACCACCTAATTCCCCTTTCATACCTATTAGTTTAGGATAGATCAAATTGCTTAGGTTAGACCTTAGGTAGTTTGTAATATATACCTTAGGATATAACCCTACCAACAATTTTCCACCATAGGTATTAACACATAGCCTTAGGTAGTTTCCACATAGGTTAGATTAATTCACAACATAATAGTTTTAGGAATTAGGTTAGATCATCATAAAACCTTATAGTATTAGGTTCTAGTTTAATTTTAATAGCCTAATAACATTTCCATATCCTTTAGCACGAGCTTAGGTTAGGATGCCAATCAACCAACAAAGTAGAATAGGAAGCTTTAGGTTAGAATAAGAATTCTATTAAGTGACATAACTTAGGTAACAGATATTCTTACCTAGCTTAGGATTCCATAGGATAGTCCTTTTTAGGATCCTGAATCCTTCCTATGCCGTGAACAGGCTTTATTTTCGTGTTCGTCAGCAGTGTCCTATCGTGATCAATCTCCAAGGACCCAAGCACAACATACAACTGAATGGAAATACATTCACACAAAAATCAAATAACTTGTAACACGATGTAACACCTACAAAGGATTGTACAGTGGCTACAACAGCCGGGTTTCTATGGGAAAATATTATTACAAGGTATGGATGTCTGTGAGTTTAACCAAGGTGGTAGGGGCACACATTTTCTTAATGAGACAATCAAATATTTATTGGATGAATTCATGATTGCACACCATAACACAACACCTTATCATACTTAGGCCAATAGAACTACTTTGAGGCTTTCACCAAAATGTAGAGCAAAACATTGACAAAAATATGTGATGTTGGAAGAAATGATTTGGAAGATAAAGTCTCTGTAGTGCTTTAGGAATATCGAACAACATATAAAAGATTGAAAAAATCCACACCATTTTAGTTAGTGTTTGGAGAAGAAGCATTTCTTCCTATGGAATTCATGTTACCATATTTGCATATTGTGCACCTTTGGAGGTCTAGTTGATGAGAAAGAATTAGAAGAATGGATTGAAAAGTTAATTAAGTTGGATGAGCGATGAGCCATAGCACATTGGAGTCAAAAATAAGAAAAGGCCAGGTAGAAAGTATGGCATGACAGGCACATCAGGGATAAAAAGTTTGAGATTGGACAAATGGTGCTCCTTTATGATTCTAAATTTTTGTGCCATCTAGGAAAAATCAAGGTACATTGGTTGGGGCCATATGTTTTCACTCACATACTTGAAACAAGTGCTTATTAATTAGAGACACTCGATGGAATACGATTACCCAAATACTTCAATGGGAGTAGGATGAAGCCCTAATATAAATAATTATTTTTGGTGTTTATAATAAGGAAATATTTCCATTTATATTAGGTTTTCAATTCTGTATTTTCATTAATGTATTTCCTTATTTGTCATGATGCTTTGTCAATTTAGTTGGTGTTTTTGTTTAATAAGTGCATTTCCGCTCTAGAATCTAATTACTATTTGAAGAATTTATATGCGCAGAGGACTACACGGACCCTCGGTGTGGGGTGGTTATTGATATCTAGGTACGTAATTGTTAACAATAAGTCCACATGAAAGGAACAAACAACTATGGATGCTATTCAAGTTATAGAATTTAAAAAAGAGATTGCTTCTAGAAACAAGGACCATAGGGGGAGATGAATGAAGAAACTAGTATAACACTAGGTAAGCACGAGCCATGGAACTACCAAGGAAAGGCCCAGTGGTAAGGTAATCAAGTGCATGGAGGAATGCTAAAGATAATTCTACAACTAGAAGGTAGGAAGGCATGCTTTAGAAGGTTATAGCTTGGAACGAGATATGTACCACATGAAAAGAATGAAATTGGTTGATTAATGAAAGGATTGTTGGTAGGTGAAGGAGCAATAAATGTAATAAATTTTTGAAAATATATAAAAGGAGAGGATGTGAGTTCATTCTTGACATTACAATCATGATAATATGAAGGAGCCAAGTATGACAAAGATGCAAGAAGATTATTCGGGTATAAAGAGTATGAATCGAGACATGATAATAATATTTTTGCATAGAGGAAGCTTATGTACCCATTGTGAAGGGTTTGAGCAAAGAAAGGCGTTGTATGAGATAAAAGGTGATTATTTGAAGTGAGAAGATTACAGGTTATAGATGAAACCAAAGAAAAACACCTACCGTAGGAGCTAAGGGGAAGAAGAAAGTGGAAGTAGAGGTTGAAATGACTCTTGAGAGTAATTTATTAGAAATGTAGTATCTGGAGGGTGTGATTGTGGGTTAGGAATGGGATTCCCACATCTGAAAGAGAAAGATTAGTGATTACAACCATTGTACACCTAAAAAATAAGGAGTTGGATGCATTATTAAACACAAAGACAAATAAGTGCACAATAGAAAGACATGTCGAGTGTATGATGACGTTGGGGAGAAGTTGTTGAAGAAGATTGGAGTTTACTAGTTGTATGAGCTCCCCTAATTTGGTAAATATGAACCCTTGTACCAGTGGTTGATGAGAAGGGTACATGAATATTTCTTCTACTTTGTAGGACATAGGGTAAGGATCACAACTACGTTGATCTCAATACTGTAACAGGGTTGAAAGGCACAGGGGTAGATTTAAATGGTGATTTAACTGATAAGGCCGCAATATTTGAGACAAGGAAGGATTTAGGGTATACCTAGGGTTCACATGACATGAACATTAATAAACTAAATAAGTACCCAATCATACAAAAAGCTATAAACTTAGTGACAAAGTTTAATGACCAAGAAATATGGTCACAAGTAAACACAATGTGGCTACACATTACAAATAAGATGTCACAAGGAGTGACTTACATCATCTCTAGTTACATCGTGGAAAATTTTAGTGAAGAAGCACGCATAGGAGAGAAAATTAGTTTCGGGGATGTTCTATTGTCTTTGGTGTTTATGGAAATTAGGGTGCCCAATGGGCCAAAGGAGAAAATCTGGGAATACCCTATGGAGAATGATTCACTTGTGGAAATATTTGGCAAGTACTTATGTGAAGGATCAATGAGTGGACCATTCAAGTAGAGGGTAGAGAAGTGGTATGATAGGCTCTGTGCATCATTCAAAGAAGAATGACACATACCCAAGGAGTTACCTTTAGTAGTAGGGAAGGCAGTGTAGTTCACGGTATACCAACACTTTTGCATTGCGTAGTTCACCATGAAAGATGGGGCTTGGATCCCATGGTGTAAATTACCAAATTCCTTGTGACATGATATTTGTAGGCATTAGTTCACCAGTTTTTGGATGTGTGTTGCCTAAGCTTCAATGAAGATAAGGTAGATTGCGACTACCATACATTGAGAAAGACATATGTATATCCACGACAGGACTTCCTAAATTGAGAGGATTATCTCAAATGTATTAAACATGAAGCCGTTAAGCTTGGCCATCAGAGACATTGGAGCAACGCTTGTGTATCTTCAACTCAAGCCCAAGATAGAGGAAAAAAATATGTGGAAAATGAGTTCGTGCTTCTAGGGCCACTTAAGGGTAAGAATATAGTAGAAAATGTGCCAACTCCATAGCATGAAAAGAATATAGTGGTGGATGAAGAGGAAGAGGAGTAAGAAGGTAGTGGTTTCCTCGAGCATAGGCAGCGAAGGCATCCTTCACACAAGGTAGAAATGGAGTGCATGACTACACCACCTCAGGAGTAGGAAGGAGAAGATGAGGATCTAGAAGCATTACAAGGATATTGCCACTTCAAAATGGTATATAAGAGAACAAGGACCCAAGGTACTACTTTATAATTAGTGTGTAGATCACCAAAATCTCTCTAAAAAAGAGCCGGATGAGAAGAGAAGAAGAAGGAAGTTGAAGCTGAATGAGGAGGTAGAAGAGTCTGAGGAAAACACTCCTAAATCTCCTACACCTCCGGAGGATGAGGAAGAACCAAAAGATGAAGAAATAAAGGATGGAGAAGGAGGAATAAAGTAGGTATATGGGACAACGTGTGAGACTACTTAGGGCATGGTAGAGCAAGCTCAAAATATTGATGCTCAAGTTCCTAATGGGCCAAGATCGAAGAGGACAAGTGGGGAGTATCTTTGCATCGGTCATGGGATATGCTGAGGACACAAGTAAAATTTTCCATGCCCATTTTCAAAGCACAGGGACATCAAAGGAGTTGTATGCATGGGAGATTATAAATGAAGATATGGAAACCATGCACATAAGGAAGCAATTGTCATGGTCTATGCACATGCACATGGACAAACCAAACTTTGATGTATGTGAAGATTCATGTGTATAAAGGAGGTTGAAGAAGACACCTCAGGCTAGACACATAACAGTAAAGCTTATTATTATGTCAGATGAACAAGTGAATAATGCTTTGGTAAAAGTCTTGACATAGGTGGCACGATGAAATGTGGATAAGGCTGTAACAATTAAGGCACTAAGAGAAGAACTCAAAAATAAGGATGTAGAAATAGCACGCCTAAAGAAAGAAAAGGACTTGGAGAAAAATAAGAATAGTGCATTTATAAGCATGGTAGAGGAAATTGGAGACCTTTCCTTGAAGGAGAGACCACACCTAGAATCCAAGGTACCAAAATGTTTCCTTCAACGATGCATTATGTACGTACCTTGGTAGAATTGGTGCTTGAAGATGGACCTCTGGGTACACTAGCACCAAAGAATCCCAAGCATGAAGCAAAGTGAGAAAAGGCTTCGGTAATGAGGGAGATTGGATAATTTGAGGCATTGCTCCAAAGATTGTAGGAGGAACTAAAGAAAGTAGATCAAGTGCTAAATATTTGTACAACCCTAGTTACCCTTTTAAGAACTACGACCATGGTAGAGGACAATGAAGTCCTAAAATCCATGAAGTATGAGACCTTGGGACACATAGAATGATTAACACTTGTCAAGTACAAGCACAAGGCCCTTACAACAACACAAGAACCACACAAGGAAAGGTTAGATGAGCTTGGGAAACTCATAGTGCAAAATATGGACTTATTATAAGGAAGAATGACTGTAATGACCAGTATTGTTTTGGTCTTTTAGAATGAGAAAGGAGATATTGAAAAAGATGAGTTTGAGTCAATTATAGTGGATATCCTAGAAAAGGTAGAAGTTGCACTCAATGATTGAAAAAATTTAGAGGTGGAAATAAAATAAAAATATTCAGAATTGATTCTTCCAGTTGAAGCATAAGATGTTGCAGGGTAAAAGTAATTATTTTATTCATGAAAATTATTTCTATTCTTCTATTTGTATTTTTTGATTCATTTTGGAGACAACCATTTCTGGGGCAGAAATTCAATTAGTGTGGGGTAATGTTGGTTATTAAAAATATGGCACTTAGTGAAAAATATACGAAAGGTTCGCATGAAGAAGAACATAGCATATTCAAAGGCGTGGTAGGGTCTAGAAAGAATCGTGCACGAAGGAGAGAGATAGATTTGGGAATTAGCCATTATCATGTGTACGAGCCATTTTTGGAGATAGCATACCAAACACACAAATCGTTTAAAGAATTACGCAACACGCATTAGCTATATTTGGAGAATCGGCTACGAAGCACTTTGCATGAGTACAGGATGAGAATATATTTACTACTGACAGTTAACTAGAAGAAGTCTATTATTAGCACACTTGCATGTGTGGCTATTATTGTAATGGCGTGTGGCTAATAATATCATGTGACCTATTTTGGGATTAGATAAGCAGTGAAGGGAAATTCCCCACCCTTATAAATATGTAATGAACTACGTAGTAGAGAGTGGTATGTGAGAACTGAGTTATTGTGAGGTTATGTTGTCAAATCTGATGTGCACATAAAATATGGTATTATCTATTGTAATAATCTTATGTGTATTTATCATGTTTAATGTAATTGAGTGTATTGGCTGAATCAAAGTATCAAATCCTGAGTATAATTAGTTCTTGCATGCTTGATTTCATCATGGTTATCTTTTAAGTCTGTTATTCTCTAGATCTAGATCTAAACATGCACTGTAGAATGATATATTAGTTATGGATATGAATGCATTAATTCTTCATCATACCCAACTATAGAAACTAAAATTAGGTCACACTCCCTCTGGTCCCTCAACGAATAAACACCCTTCATCACATTCAGCTAACCATGGCCCCTTTCACCTCACTAATATTAATTTAATTAATTAAATTAAATTAATTCATTATCCTCACTATATTTATTATTAAAATATCTTATTTTAAATAATATCTACACATCTGATTCACTTAGACACCTCACCAAGCCAACTCAACCTAAGACCTCTTCTTAGTAAGTTGCCATAACTAACTAAGACTTACCCAAACCCTAAAAATCAATGCCTACATTCCCTCTAACCACATTCCCACATGCTTACAAGAGTCTCTTAGTCTAATCCATGCGAGTTAATGACATGAAATCTCGAGGAAGTCAAGAGGATCTCCCTAGTTTGGTAAACCTAGGAAATCCCACCTTGACCGACACCGGTTACCCCTAACCATTGCTGGTTAAGCCGGAACCACCGTCAGTTACCCTTTTAACCCCAAAACAACCTTATTCTCAAGGTTTGAAGTTGAAAAAAGGAGGTTGGTGAGCATTAACACATCTCAGAGAGATAACACATCTTTAAAGAGTGAATTCCAAAGAGAACACGCATGTAAGGAAGGATATCAAGCACTTTATCTTGCACTGACCATCCCACCATGATCTTATCTAACCAAGCAAAGAGGAATGTACATGCAGCCCATGCAGAAGCTTTCTTTCAGTTGGTGATCACTTGCAGCCTTCAAACCTCTCATTAGCACCTCCATCCCTCACTCATAGACATCCAGGACCAGAATCCCAGTAAGTATAACATCATACTTCTCTAGTTTATTTCATTTCATCATTATTTTATCATCTATTGTTTACCTACCCACCTATTGACCTTCTCCAACACTTCCACCTCCATATACCCATTAAAATATCACCAAATCCTACCCAAGTCACCCAATACCTCATCTTGACTAACAAAATCCTTTGTGCAATCACAAAGGAGACCCAAAGCTTGTTCTGTGGCATTCCCATATTTCCATAAGAACTTGGCACCTATACACCTAACCTCCGCTGGTCACCCCGAGTTGAAATCAGTCTCTATATTTTCCTATACAACCCAAAAAAAGAGACTTACCCACCTAATTTCACCTCACCCTCATCCACCTATGATTTACCTAAGACCTCTGTCAGACCTGCAGAGACCCAGAACTAGTTACTTGACCTTTGGATCCTATTCTAGCCTATCCTGTTAGATTAGATCTATTTCTTATTGTGTTTTAAGTGAGATACCTAAATCATTTCGAATTACAATAGGATTAACTTTGTTTACAACATTAAATTGTTTAAGACAATGGACAGACATCCATTTAGGAAGTATCACACTTCCCAGATCTAGCATACGCTAGCGCGTTCCACTTTGCATATATTCTTTAATTCCTTCTAGTGGTCTTGTTGTTCATTACAGGATAGTTTTCTTAGCTAAAAGGAAGCTCTCACAATCAGATGTGGATTCGGAAGTCATATGCACGCAAAACCCATCAACCAACATTTGAACAGGTATTCCTCCTATGCCCGTTACCCTATTTGTTTTGTCAATACTTCAAAGAAACAATCTAGAATCAGGTGAAACATTTTGGTACACTCGGTGGGACCCATCCAAGGTTCCTTTCATTTCATTCATTCCTAGGAAAATTTTTGTGTTTGTTTCCCTTCTGAAAATCTTACACATTAATCTTCTTCCTTGGTAACCCACCTTTTCTTTTTATTTTCTCTAAAGGTAACCTTTCTTTTGGTGTAATTAAAAAGAACCATTTCTTCGTGTTTTTTGCATTGTAGTGGAAGAGCATCCCTCTTCCTCTTCATTTCTTTATGTCATCTAACTTCACACTTTGATTTGGTCTTAAAAATAAGTACATTGCATTTTGATTTATCGCATTAGCTCACATTAATTGAGGGTAATCTATATCTTTGGAAGTCATGACCAGCTAATGGTTGACAAAAAAATCATAGAAAAGCACTTCTTTCCTTTTCTCTTTCTCTGAGTCTTACCAAACCTCACAAAAAAATTCAAATATACACATTCTTAAAAACATCCTACCTAGAAGAAGTTCTAGGTGTTCACACGATCACGCCACAGGCGGGCACTTAGCTCATTTGCTCTATCGAGTCATAGTTTAGAGCGAAGCCCGCCCCCACCATAACATACCTAAAACCTCACCTTTTAGATCTCCTTCTTTGTAGGAAGCCATCCTCACAAAAAAAAAAATACTTCAAAACTCATGTGTCGGTCCTAAATAACATAAGATAAACAAACATAATAGAAAAGGCATTCCTAGGATCACATTTTTCTTAGTGTTTCGTTGGTCTTACGTTTTGAGGTGAGAGATCATGTTCTTCATTTTTTTGTTCATCCTTGCACGCTCCTCATCATAGCTGGTGTATTCTAGCTTCACCTAAGTGTGCCTGGGCCATATCATCATCATTCCCAGAATTTTGGGTTTGATTCTACATCAGATTTTAATTCACAACCACTTTTCTTTCATCACTATTTCAATTTCACAGTAACCATCGTTGGTTACCCTCTGACTGTCATCGGTTATACCCAACCAACGTCAGTTCAAGTCCTTTTGTTAACCTACCCAAAAGGACATTTTATTCATTTTATTCCACTTTTCATAGTCCCTATCACTACCATCATACCCATTGACATTGTAAACATCATCAAATTTGGCATACCTGTCAGATTTCACCTTCTACTTTGTTTTTCACTCACTATCTATTTTTTTTTACAAAGGTGACCAACGGTGGTTACCCTTGACTAGGTGTCATTTTTCCCTAACTCGGCATCGATTAGCCTATTTCACATTCCAACCATCATTTGGTACCTAATCCACTTTTTGCCGCTAGATTCACCTGTTCCTGCTATTCTCTATGTCATTTACAGAGAAGTAGCCCTACCTGATCAGTACTGGTTCACATGGTGCTAACCCGAAGAAAAGCAAGTGCACTCGTATTTCACACCAGTTGTCAACCACTCCCACCTATTCCCTCACCACCTTCCATTTTATCACCAGCCATGGATCCCATCCAACCTATCACTATCGCTATAGGAGATGAGGAGTTCACATGACTCCTTGACCAAAACCCTACTACCTTATAGTTTTACCTTTCCCACTCATCCACTCAAGATGCCTCGGGTCAGTTGATATATGGCATGCCCGTATCTATCCCCCCGACTCTCGCTCCCACTCTTGCATCAGCCCCATCTAGCTCTATGTTGCCCGCATCTACCTTACCCCGAGTTGTTTCACAAATAGGTCCTATAACCATAATGACTGCCACATCTCCCATCTCTGTGGCACCCGTTACATCCACCATACCCATGACAACTACCCAAAACACAACCTCATCCACCCCTAATGTCTTACACATACCTATAGCTGCACTACCACCTCCTGTGTCGGTGACCCTTACCCCATTTCAGATTGTGGTCCTTTCCATTCCACAATGGTTAGCCCCTATTGCCACTAGGGTTACCATGACCCTTCCACCTCCCTATACATATTACCAATAAACTCCCATTTCATCCATTATTCACTTAGCATACGTACCCCTTGTTTCAATGCCTTCTTCTCAATCAACCTACATGGCAGCCCCATACACTAGAGTGCCACCCCTATTATATGCCCAAAACCAACCCTCTCACGCTATAGGAGGCACCCAATCATCACAACCCACCAACGACCTAATTAAATTGATGTTGGACAAGATGTAGACATTGGAGGCATCAATTTCAAGCTCCTACAACACTCTCACCTATGATGAGATTTGCAACGAGCCCATCCACCCATCCATTCCTATCTGCTCATATCCCTGTATAGGAAATGCCTAAATTCAATTGTTTCAATAATAAATAAGACTCACATGAGCATTTTTCAGTCATTCAAACATGGGTGATATCTAATCACTCACGATGACGCTTTGTTATTGCGAACCTTTCCCATGTCTCTCGACTAAACCTACATTAGATTGGTATAGTGGGTTACCTAGACACTCCATAATCTCATTCAATCAGGTAGCCCAAGCCTTCTTGGATCATTTCTCTATTAATATCATCAAGAAGGTTACCATCACCGACCTATACTCCACGCATCAGTATGAGGATGAATCTATTATATATTTTGTTGCTTGCTGGCGTAGCTTAATCAACCAACTCACGTTCAAACATCCCTAAACAAAACTCATCGATCTCTTCACATGGGATTGTGCTAGACATATCTCACTGACCTTGCAGGTCCAAACCTTCCGAACATTTGATGAAGCATTCACTATGGTACAAAAGTTAGAGATTCCGGCCATCAAAGAGAAGAAAATCCAATTATGTAATAAGAATTCGACATTCAAGCCAAATGATACCTCTTCCTCTTCCGGACCACAAACCAATTATTCAAAAGCTTAGGGCACCACTAACGTAGTGGTACTCAAGGCTGGTCTAGCTCATCCATCAAATCAGGCTACCCCCTCATCTAATCTCTCACCTGTCCAAACCTTTCAATTCGACGAGAGCGGTTAAAATATACCCTAATCGGGAACCTTACTCTTCTATCTTAGAAAATCTTATCAAATCCGATCCATCACCCTTCCACCTATAAAACCACTCACTTTGGTTTTGACCCTTCTTACCCCATGCCCACATGGTATAAAGAACATGATTTCGTAATTATCATTAAGTAAAGGGTCATAGTGATAGCAACTACATCGATTTCAAGAATATTGTCCAAGAAATGCTGGAGAAAGGTGAGTTCATTGTGGATAATCTTAATGCCCCTCCCAACCAAAACTTACACATATTCAAGAAACCATTTCCCAACCATGACCCTTCGTCTAACCAAACCGGTGAGACCCCAACTCACGATACCCATACCCGTGAGGTTCCTGCTATCTTTAATGACGTACCCATCACCTCCCAATTACCCCATATTCCTTCCATAGAGAGATCCTAACCCAAAATCCTCCTTCTATGTCGAACCAACCTCCCTATTCCTTCACCAACGAGAAGAAAATCTTTCATCTCTTGCATCACCTATGGAGGAGTCTTCCACTAACATCGAGACCAGCTAACCCTGGCTCCTCCACTTAGAGAATTGACACCTACATTACCTTCTCCACCCATAGAGGAGTACCCAAGATCTCCTCCACCCACGAGTAACACCCATTACCTCCTCCACCCATAGAGGAGCACCCATTACCTCCTCCACCCATAGAGGAGCTCCCATCATCTCCTCCACCTATCATAGACCCAGTTGAGATACCTTTTCCTCTTGGTGAGCATTCTCCATCTACTACCCAAAATACCACTGACCTACTTTCAGCTCTCTTACCCACGGAAGCTAAAGCTAGCCAATTTCCTATCTCTAAGACACATTTTACAAGAATTTCCATTAGGTCCTCATCAACTCCACCTATATACGTGTCGTTCTCACATTTGGTCAATCACTTAGATTATGTGGATAGGGCCTTACTATGGGGGTAACTTTTTCTTCATGTCTTGATGTAGATGCAGAGGTCACTTACTAATACCTCCACTATCTACCCAAAAATATTTTGACCAATCAAACCAAACACAACCACCTCTATCATAACTCCTTCCACGATACCTGTTATAGCTCAAACCACACCCTTACCCATAACTCAACCTACACCTAAACCCAAACCCATACCTATAACATTTTCCTCGACTAAACCTATTACCACTTTAGGGGTCACTCGACTACCAGCCTTACTCATCCACCTATCAAACTAGATTTAGCTACATCCTCCAAAGACAACACCACACCTACTCTGACACCCAAACAGAAGCACCACACCCATAGAACTCATACCCAGGTGGGCCAATCACACTTACACTGTCTTGTCCATCATAGGATATCAACTTCCTCACATGGTAAAGAAACCCGTACCCACCAATAAACTAATAACACAACAACCCATTCCTTCCTCATAAACCTATAATCTCCTAGATTCCCAACACAACTTACACCAAAGACTGCAAGACATCTTTACCACCCATACCTCTAATACCCTCATATGTTGCTTCACTACCCACTACATTTCAATCTTTGTCCCTTACACCTCCTACACAACCCACTTCATCTACCTTCACAAAGCAACCCCATTATCCCCATGGGTAACTCATCCTCTTCCCCCATCCGCCTTTCCTTCTAGACCTTATACACCCACATCGACTTTACCCAAGAGGGTGCAATCCAAAACAAAACTCCACTACCCCACAATAAGGTAGTCAAAACAACCACACACCCTCCTACCCATCCCTCTACTATACCCCTACCTAAACAAGCATGATGACACCCAAAACCATGCCAACACCCAAACCCGTAGGTCGACTGCTACACCTCTTCCAAAGACCGTTCCTCAACAATCAACCGCACCTACACCCAAACCCATGTTCAATTCCCATTGCGATCCACTAGCAGGTCTTATGCCAAAATTTTAACCAACCTTCTTAAGACTTCTCTGATCACATTACCGCCACTCGTGCCTTATGACCTGCTCAAACCCAAGCCAAAAGGGTTTGATGATACTAAAATTTGCACCTACCATCATGTGTCGGGGCATGATGGGGAAAACTAAGGCCTTGACAACTATCCTTATGCGGTTGTGTCCCCGAAGCCAAATTTGACAATGATAACCTTCTCGATGAGGATCCTACTTCACCAACACCCATTCCCACACCGCCCACTCCACAACTACAACCTCCACCCTCACAGCTCCTAAAGCTACCCCCAAGATTTGAAATTAACATGGTTCGCATTAGATAAATTTCCATGTCACCACCCAAATGTCGTTGTGCCTAACTCACCTCACGGGGTTCTTCTCCTCCAATCAATTTTTCCCCATCACATCATTATACCACTCACCCTACACCTTCTCAATTTGCCAACTCCCCAAATCAACATGATACACATCACTACACATGCGCGAAGGATAAGGGCAAGGAAAAGAAAACTGAGCCACCAACCAATCATATACCCAACATACCATCTACACCCATACCTAAAATCACTATCTGTGGCCCCACGTACCCCATTTCTAATGGCATCACACATCACACCATGCTCAAAAAAATTACATCAATCTCCCCTCAAAATGTCCTTATATGACCTCATTCAAACCTCAAAATCCCATCGTTAAGCTCTCATGGAGGTTCTTCAATCTATTGAGGTTTTACCCAATGACCCTACACCCGTAGCCTCCATTATCACACCCCATCATGTAGCATCTCTCACAAAATTACCACCTTCATCTTCACCTACCCTAATCACCAAGTAGCCTCCCTTAGCTTCTTAGAGGAAGAGATCCCAAAGACACCAAAACAATGACCCGGACCCATCCCTCTTCATCTCTCGTCCACATTAACGACATATGGGTATGTTGTGTGATGATTGATGGGGTCACTGGCATTAACATCATTTCATACCATGCATTCACTCAAATGTGCATACCCGAAAATTGCATGCATAAACATCTGGTCATGTTGCATTCATTCAAGGATGCTATCACCTCTACACTAGGAACTATCATCCTCCACATTCGCGTGGGCCACCACACTATTCCAGAATTGTTTTACATTCTAGAGGGAAATTATAATATAACCTTGTTACTTGGTAGACCTTGGATCTGTGTCATGGGTTACATTCCTTCCACTTTACATCGTTGTGTAAAGTTTGAACATGAAGGACACACTTATACCATTCCAGCTGACCCCTCACCTTTCAAAACATGCAACATGCTTTACCAACCCAATGATGTGCTCATACCTATTAAGTCGTCTACCTCCATAACCACTACTTCTTCACCTATGCCTCCACCTACCAGTATAGCCGCTACTTCTACCACACATACCTCCTCCATTCCTACCACTTCCATAATCTCCACATCTAACTCATCAGCTTCCCAATCCATTAACTCTACCTCAACAAGAGTACGAAGCCTTCACCAACACCCACATTATGATCACCGTATCGGAGAACATCTCCTTTATGGTCCTCCTTACCTTCGTACTAGTCTCACTTATGGGGGACTTGATACTACCACTTACACACCCGAACCACTGCCACAAACTTGCCCATTTTCTGTTGACTTCCAATCACTTAACAATTATCATTTCATCCACACCTTCCTACATCGATGTGTGTGGAAGGGTTTTAGTTTTGGATTTTATGAGCAAGGCCACCATACTGTTATTCCATGTACCACCTGCAAACATAATGACCATAGTGGTATTGGATTTCCTAAACCACCTACCAAAAAGGCTTGCATTGAACTCATTAAGGACATTAGTTCTTCTACACCTTCTTCACCCACTCCACCTTCATCACAACCTTCACTGCTAGAGTTGATGGATCCCGAATCTATCCCTCCTAATTTTTTTCATAAACACCATTTCCTTAGGGCCTCTAACTTATCAATGTGAGGGTGAGGCCCCTTCCACTCATCCCTTCTGATCCTCGAAATGATTGATGATGATACACCTTTAATTAAGGTTATTCAATGTCGGGATAATGAATCCATACTCACCTACCTTGGTATAGAAGACTCATATATTCATCGGTCACTACCTTCTCGAGATGTAAACCATGTTGAATGAATCAACTATCGAGATCAACATTCATACTCTAGATGACTGCACATCCTAAAGATCGAAAATCTTTAGATGTTGTCGAAAAGGAAGACATCATGTAATGTCTTGATTATGGAGGTTACTATGATAACTTCTATTTGTGATGCTACAAATTTGGGAAAGAGAATTGTCATGTGAAGGTGCATTCTTTAACCTTGAAAATCATGTTTACAATGAGTAAGTATTACTGTTCTAAATTATTGCATACTGTAACTTTGTTTACTTAGGATGTATGTCATTATGTCTTGTGATTCACAAAGTTGTGAACTTGTAGAATTGTTTTGTACTTGATGCAATTATATACATATATATGTTGACAACACACCTTGGATCAATTCCATTGATCCAAGGTATGCTTCAGCCTTCTTTATTGCCATCTTGTTAATTGAATTTCCAAAAGAAATGTATTGTGGAACCAACTTGGGTTTTTTTTTAAAGTTTAAAGAACCTAGTTTCAAGTATACTTACTAGGCATCATACTGCCAATGGTAAGATTGGATCCCCTGGATATATATAACTTATAATGCTAGAAAGCGTAAGATGGTAGAAGGATGGTTACGAGGATATTAAGGCAAATATTTTAGCCTTGGACAGAATGCCCCGTACTATGATGGCTTTAACTTGAGGGGGAGAGACTTACTCAAGACCAATTACTGAATTACTTAGGTTTGTGCTTTAACCTATATCGTAATGTCCTATCCTACTTGGGTTTTAATCTATAAGGTTGTAATTTAACCTAACATGAACTTTAAAGATCTAGAGCTAAGTTGGAAACCTAACTATGAATATGGTGACCTAAACTATTACTAATCCTAAAGGGGGACCTATGGGATTATGTGGCAAGTGGTAAGATGATGACGATGGTTTCTAGACTATTAATGGGGAGTAAATAATAGTCCTTGTATTTTAAATCACCAAGTTTGGTGGAGGCTAGAAAGGTAAGTGGTATGCCCAACTAGCATGGTGGCTAAATTAAAAATACATGTAAATAACTTAAAAGGGAAATTCGCCAAGTTTGAATTGGTGGTGGCATGAGAAAAGAGGGGGAAAATACATTCAATACATTTAATGGCATCGGTTTTGACATAGAGGCCACCTAGGAAAAAGGAGAGTGGATTTTGATGAGGTTATTGTTGCTCATTTGGTTTTCGGTTTTTGCTCTGTGTTTGGTTGCTCTTTTGAGCCTGTAAATCAGTCTTTGACCCATTGTGATCTTGATCACCTTTGAGCTGATTCTGAGTGAGTGGAAATGAGGAGACAGTTTGGAGATCTGGATGTTGAAGTTTTTGTAAAGGAGAAATTTTTGAGAAGCTCACTGTGACCTTCTACAAGCTAACAAGAAATTATACAAGCATGTTAGGATCTTTTTTTTAAACAATTATGCTCTTTATTAAACATCTTCATTAAAAGAAATATACTCTTAGAAATGTGTGGTTTTGTGAAAATATGTTGGTGTGCTTTGGATGTGATCTTTTTCTTGAGTTGTTGTTTGGAAAAGATGCGGTTTGGGTATCTTTTGGATGCATGCATGAGAAAATAGGTGTTCTTTGTTGAATCCATAAGTGTAGATGGATTTCATCTCTGTTGTTAATATTTCAAATGCAATGGGTGTTCGGTTTTGTTTTCTCTTGTGGGTTTGAACTTGCTGAAGGTGACAGTGATGTGTATATTGTTTTCTGAGTTTTATATGCTCAAAAGTTATGGATTTTGTGGGAATGCTAGGACAAGAATTTTTGTGAATTGTTCTTCCTTGCCCGTAATACAATTTAATTGTGATGTGGGTTCTCTTAGGGATAATAGGTTCATCATATCTTCTTCAAATTTTCTTGTTCTGAAATGATATGATGTTTCTCGTATTTTGTTCTCAGTACCCATGAATGATTTTTGGAAATAACTTTTTGTCGAACCTAGAATAGATTAATTTGTTTATCTGATGGATTGGTGTAGAGCGTACAATTTTTACTTCTCCTTTGAACTCAATGATGAATATATATTCTATGGATTTAAACTTCTTCACTATTTTCATTGTAAGTGAACTAGAGTAGATTTCTTACCCTTGTGATTGAAAAATGATTTCTCATCCTGGTGGAATTGGGACCATGTTTGCTTGGTTGTAAACTCTTAATCGTTTTATAGTTAGATTGAATATCCCTTTTATTAGTGCATAAAACTAGTAATGTTGGTTGTAATTGGAAGTTTAGTTGTTGTTTGATACTTTTGGTTTAGTTGTAAAATTAATCCTTTGAATACTTTCTTTAATGGTAGCTAGTAAGCTATTAAGATTGTCCTAGTCTCATTTGTGGAAAGAGTTACACTATTGACAACCTGAGTCACGCGTCATAGTTTGATATTTAGATCTGTATTGGAAATAAGTAATGCAAATCTCCTTCCTTTTCATTTGATTATTGACTTCTAAATTGCTCTCTCCTTGACTGTTATCTCTAGTTATTATCTCTTCTTGCATAAGATTGACCAGTTCGGTTGTGTTAAATGAAAGAGATTATAGAATAGGTAATTGGAAGTAATACTTCTTTTCTTTTCTTAGAGATAATTTTATTTGAATTATTTGTCTAAATTTGAAATGAACTATATTCATTATTGGAAAGAAATGGTTAAGTAAATGGGGATATATCATTGCTTGTTTGTTGTAATTATTTTGAGGAGTTTGTTAGTTAATAGTACTATCTTATTTTGATGCTACTTATTGTGACATGGTTGTTTAAATTGTTCATCCTTACTGGTACTTAACTCTTATGTGATGTCCATCTCAATTACAGGATGTTTCATAAAAGCAGAGTTCTTTTATTGAGACAGTTAGTCAAGAGCACTTCATTTTAATGGTAAGTGCTTAACATGCTCAGTTCGACGAACTAACCCATGCTAGTAAATTTTGTAGATGGATTCCATGAGTATTAAAGAAGACATGTTGTTTTATGATGCTTCTTCTGATTAACTAAAGGATGGATCTTTTATGAGATTTTATTATTCTTCTCAAATGAAATGGAAAAAGGAAAAGTTGTATTCTTTTTTTTGAGTTATCAATGCTATTTGGCATGAGTACGGTCTGACTGTTTGGACTTGTAAAATGTGTAAATTTTACCTTGAGGAATGAGAGAAGGGAATGGTGTGTTATTTTAATTGTTGTACCATTATTGAATTGTTGAAATAAAATTGTGAACTTATTCCTATTAGTTGAATTTGTACTTATACAAATGATGGCTATTAGATTTAAAAGGATATAACGAGAAGAAGGAATTGACACTCTGCTCTTCTCTTAAACACAACTTTTAAGTTGGGATGTACAAATGGTTAATACTTAGGTCAATATGGACTATTAATTGACATTAGTAAAAGAGTAAAATACATATGGACTCTAACTAATGAATATTAAGGAAAGGACAATTAGTTTCAAGAATAAGATTTTGTTAATACTCTTTGGGGTGTCATGCCCAAAGGATATTCGGAAGGAGGAAATCATATCTCCTCTTAACAAACCTTAAACTGAAGTAAGGTAATTGTAAATAAATGAATACATTTATATAGGAAATAGACCTCATTCAAATGAGGTCTAATGTAAAGGAAACCTGAATTTAGAATCAGTTGCGAATGAACTTGATTAAGCTTAGTAAGTTAATCTTACTTCGTTAAGCTGAATTGGACTGTAAGTCTGAAGATTTAATAAATGAACCAAGAAAGGAATATGCAATCCTTCGGTAAGGAGGAGTGATTATATATTAAGCTTCAAGATAATTCAAGTCATTCATAACTATGCAACTGTAATGAACAAAGAGGTTAGAGGATCAACAAGGTTGCTAAAACTTATTCTTAAAATAATAAAGATAAGAATCTAATCAAACTCTTAGCTGATATGTAACCCTAGATGGGAGGATTCCGTAGGATGTTGGTACATGCTATCTATAATAAGGTGTCATCATGAAGGCCAGGGCCTTCATGACGACATAATGTTGTAGTTGACATGTTGCAACACCCTTCTGAATCGGATCATCTAGGTTTACATAAGCTTGGACTTGGCCTCAGTTTTACTTTGGACCAAGTTAGGAATATGTCCTTGTATATGGAGTGACTCATGAAGACTAAAGGTAACTAGACACATGCAATCAACTAGGGTCGATGAGGTATGTCTGCATACCTTTAGTCATCACGAGTGCTTCTCTATACCCTTTCATATTGCTAACTTGGGTTAAGGTTCAACCTTGGACAAGAGGACTAACAGAAGTTAGAAAAGACCATTCTAGATAATAGATGAAGTGGGGTGAAGTATGTATTCCATTGATGAGTATGCCATCTAGGAATGTGATCATGCTAAGTATGTGAGAATATTTGGCCAAAGTATCGCAAGTTGTTGTTTGCATTGTCCTAAATCACCTAGTTTAAGAAGTAGGATTTCAGATGAATATTGGTAACAAATATTTAGATAGGCCTCTTAAATGGAACACTTCAATACCACCGAAAGGGTAAAGAAAACTAGGTATACTTAGTATACATTATATTGAATTATTATGAAGGATATATAAGAAGCTGAGTTATGAAATGAGAGATCGATGAATCTCGAGCCATGAAATGGGAGATCGGTAGTTCATCAAGTCATTACAGTAGCATATGGTTATCTATTATGTGATTGAATGGCATGGAATGTGTGTTCCATATTATGAATATGAGAACAGAGAACATTAATCTAAAAGTATTGTGTGTTCTAAATCAGGGTCATTTAGAACAGAGAACAATTATTAAAAAAACTTGAAACATGTGTTCTAAATTACATAATTTAGAGCAGAGAATGTTATGCAAAAAAAAGAATTCCCCTTGTTCTAATGTCTTAAAATGGGAATGTTACATGTTGGTATTAGAGCTGAATGTTGCAACTATTGGACCTATTGAGTCCACAATCTAATAAGATTTACATTTTCTTGTTGAACATAAAATGGTTAGAACAAGAAGAAATGCTGCAAACAACCCACTACCGGGTGGAAAAGTGGCTACTACCCAAAAACTAGATGAGATCCTTGCTACCCTGTTAGATACAAGAGATCATCTGGCTGTATTGGAACAAAAAGTAATGTGAAATGAGGAGGAAGAAGATGCTGATAATAATGATCAGCCACCTCCTGTGGACAACACCAATGGAGGAAATCTGGGTGTTGATAATAGTAACGTGAACATTCTTAATCAGCCTAAAAATAAAAAGGTGAGATTAGCGGCCGAACTCACAAATGATATAAAAATAATAAGTCCTCCTAAGTTTGATGGAACTACACTTGGAGATGGGGTTGAGAATTGGCTTAGTGAAATGGAGTACTTTGTGATAAGAAACTTCTTTGGGAAAAAAAGCAATATGGGGAGCATACCAGCTTTCCCATGAGGCATCTTCATGGTGGGACAACCATAAGAATAAGTTGAACATTGTCAAAAAAGACATAAATTGGGATCAATTCAAAACTTACTTTAAGCAATGATGGCTGCCTCAACTTTTTATGATCAGAAAATGACTAAATTTCAGAACTTGTCTCAAGGAAAGTCGACTGTGACAAAATACTGGGAAGGGTTTACTAAACTCCTTAAGTATGTGCCACAGTATCAAACTGATGAAAAGTTTAGGATACGAAAGTTTATAATGGGACTGAATCCCATCATAGGTGGTGAGGTGGATGTTCACGGTCCGACTACTATGGAAGGAGTTGTCGAAAAGGCCATAAGGCAAGAACAAAAATTGAGAGTGATCTCTACTCATAGGGAGGAGATTAGGAAGAGGATTCCCAACTCTTCTTCATCTCTTGCACCTAAAGAGGGACCATAGAAGAGGTTTGGAATGAAAAGTAAATCTGTCATGGATAACAATAAGAAAACAAGGATGATTAAACCTATTGCTAGTATGTAGAACAACTTTACCAAAAATAGTGGTATTGGACAAAATTCCTATGGAAGCCAGAATGATAACTTCAAGGCTGGAAACAAATTTGAGCTTAGGAAAGGGCCCATTGGAGGCTATTTTAACTATGGAAAGGACCATTATGTGAGTCACTATCCTTTAAATAAGGATGATCGCGATCAGCATCATAGGATACATGTTGCGTGTGGCTAACAAACAAGTGAAAAGTAAGTCACACCCATAGAAGTTCGGGTAAGTTATTTGGTATACTGTGGTTATACTTTTTGATACTAGAGATACTAAAAATTTAATATCCTAAGTTAGCATTGAAATTAAAAGAAAACTTGAAATAATGGATAAGACATGGAAGGTACATTATGGAAATAATGTTGTCCATACATTAATATGTGTCTTTTGAGGGCAGTCCTTGACTTGCCTCGTTTCTCCAAAGAAGTTGACCTTTATGTTACCCCTTTGGGGTCATATGATGTAATCATAGGTGTTAATTGGCTAGCAGAGCATAAGGCAAAGGTTGACTGTTATGAAAAATAGATTAGTTGTTTAGATGACCTGTAGAAAATAGCAGTCATCTAGGGTGTAAAACATGAGATTGTTGTTAGGAAACTAACAACTATGCAACTTAAAAGGGATAAAAACAAAGGCTGCACTTTGTATGCCGTAAAAATGTCAGAAACGTCGAAGAAGGTAATGATTTTATGGAAAAATATCCGCTATTGAGAAATTTTAGTGATGTGTTTCTGGAAGAGTTACCGGGTCTTCCACCCAAACGAGAGTTTGACTTTGCAATTGAGATCAAACCAGGAACCAAGCCTATATCCAAGGCACCTTATAGAATGACCACCATCGAATTGGTAGAACTTAAGGCTCAGTTGCAGGAACTTTTGACCAAAGGGTTGATAAGACCGAGTGTCTCACCTTGGGGAGCACCGGTAATTTTTGTAAAGAAGAAGGATGACACACTTAGATTGTGCATTGATTACAGAATGTTGAATAAGGAAACTATTAAGAACTGATATCCGCTTCCTAGGATTGATGATCTGTTCAATCAAATGCATGGAGCATCAGTTTATTCAAAAATATATCTTTGATCTGGATATCATCAATTGAGAATAAAAGAGGAAGACATTCATAAAACAACTTTTAGAACAAGGTACAGGCATTATGAATTCATAGTATTGCCTTTTGGGTTGACGATGCACCTACCGCCTTCATGAATTTGATGAATAATATTTTTCAAGAATACTTGGAAAAATTTGTGCTTGTATTCTTTGACGATATTCTCATATACTCTAAAATCATTGAAGAACATCAGGAGCATTTAAAGATAGTACGGAGAATCTTGAGAAAGAGAAAGTTTTATGGTAAGTTGTCTAAATGTTCCTTTTATGACACAAAAGTACACTATTTGGGACATGTTATAAGTAAGAATGGAATAGCTATAGATCCTTCAAATATTGTAGCTAGAACTAAGTGGCATGTTCCCAACAACATGCATGAAGTTAGAAGCTTCATGGGCCTTGTTGGTTACTATAGAAAGTTCATTAAGGACTTTTCCAAGATTGCTACAACAATAACTTCATTACGAAAGAAAGATAAGAAATTTTTTTGGAATGACAAATGTGAATATGCTTTTAATATTCTAAAGGATCAGTTAACTACAACACCTATTTTGACTGTACCTAACCCGAACGGAGACTTTACGGTCGTAGCAGATGAATCTGGGGAGGGTCTCAAAGGTATTTTGTTACAGAATGATCACATCATAGCTAATGAAAGTAGAAAACTCAAGTTGCACGAAAAAAATTATGCTCCACATGACCTATAGCTCACTGTCATCATTCATGCACTTCAAATATGGAGGAATTACATTCTTGGTAAGCCCTTTGAGCTAAAAACTGACCATCTTGGGTTAAAGTATATTTTTACTCAACCAAACCTAAACACAAGATAGTGAAGATGGTTAGAATTTTTATCTCGAGTATGATTTTGATATAAGCTATATTAAAGGCAAGGAAAATAGATTAGTAGATGTTCTAAGTTGTAGGAAGCACATTTCTGCTCTTATAACATTAAGAACTCAATTTAAAGATGAGGTGAAAAGTATCATGGAATCGACTCTTATTTTTAGCAAGTTAAAGCAACACTTGCTGCAGATCCAAAAGATGTAAGGTATAAGGGTTTTGTTACGACAATGAAGGGATTTTGTGGTTTGAAAATAGGGTATATATACCCTTAGCAAATACTATTTTGAAAACTTGAATTTTAGTTCTGATATGAACATATGAATGGAAGGACGATAACTAAATTTTGTCCTAAAACACAATGATTTGACTAATTTGATCATTGGGACGATGATTCTTTTAAGAAGGGAGGTATGTAACATCTTGATCATGGCGGTTACTATGATAACTTCTATTTGTGATGCTGCAAATGTGGGAATGAGAATTGTCATGTGAAGGTGTATTCCTTGACCTTGAAAATCATGTTTGCAATGAGTAAGTATTACTGTTCTGAATTCTTGCATACTGTAACTCTGTTTACTTGGGACTGATGTCATTATGTCTTGTGATTCACAAAGTTGTGAACCTACAAAATTACTTTTGTACTTGATGCAATTATATTCATATATATGTTGACAGCACACCTTGGATCAATTCCATTGATCCAAGGTATGCTTCAACCTTCTTTATTGCCATCTTGTTAATTGACTTTCCAAAAGAAATGTATTGTGGAACCGAGCTGGGTTTTGTTGTAAATTTTAAAGAACTTGGTTTCAAGTATACTTACTAGGCATCATACTGCCAATGGTAAGATTGGATCCCCAGGATATATATAACTTATAACACTAGAAAGTGTAAGATGGTAAAAGGATGGTTACGAGGATATTAATTGTAACATCTTGATTTTTAGAAGCTACTATGATAACCTATTTTCATGATGTTGTAACTGTGGAAATGAGGATAATTATGTTAAGATATATCTTTTAATCTTAAAAAGAATGTGTTACTGATCTGGACCCTTGTTTACTGTAACTTGTTTACTTGAGATGGAGGTCATTATAACTTGTGTTTTGTAAAGTGTGAAACAACAGACTAGCTTTTGTGTCTGATGAACACATATTTTTGTTGATAGCACACCTTGAATCAATTCCATTGATCCAAGGTATGTTGCGGTCTTCTTTATGATCACTTTGTCGATTTACTTTCTAAATGGAATGAAGTCTGAAACCAGACTGAAGGTTGTTATAAATGTTACAGAACCTGGTTACAGGTATAAATATTTGGTACCTTGATGCCAATGGAAAAAGGTTTGATTTCCAAACTACATACAAATTGCAATGCCGGAAAGCATGAGGCAGTAAGAGCCTTGATGCAAGCAAGCCAGGTATATGTCGAGCATAGGATGAAATGTCCTGTACTATGCTAGGTATAAACGTAAGTTAGTAAACTTACTAGAAAAACCCATTAATTAAAATACTATGGCTACGTTTAAACCTATAACTATGTTTTAGCCTATAACCTAACTACTACCCTATGTGGATTTTAAATTAAATGGGATGTAAAATTATGGCAAATCCTAATGACTTGCGACCTAGGTGGAAAACCTAACTATGGACAATACAACCTAAACTATTGCTAACCTAAGGAGGGGACCTATGGACACATGTTGATGAGCGGATAAGAAGGGAAGGTTAGAAATTTAATAAAGGACAGTAAATGATGTCCTTGCAGTTTAAACGCCAAGTTTGGTAGGAACATGGAAAGTTGGAGATATCCAACTAGCAATGTAGCTAAGAAGGAAATTACATGCAAAAATTTTAAAAATGAAACTCGCCAAACCTGAGTCGGTGGTGGCATGGAAATTAAGGAAAAAGCAATGCATTCAATGCATTTATTGGTCTCGGTCTTGGTGACCAGCTCGCCTTGGAAAGGGGATAGAGGAAATTTTGTGGTTATTGTGTTCATTCAGGTTTTGAGTTTTTCTCTGCATTTCTTTTATGGTTCTTTCGAACCTGCAACCATTCTGGTCATTGTTACTATGTTTGGAGTAACCACGGCTATTTTTGAGCCTGTGGAAGTAAGGAGATTGTTGGGAAAGCCTTGTTGTTTTTCACCGTGGAAAAGAAGGATTCAGGGCGTGGACGTGGTTTTCTTCAAGCCACGAGAAATTTTACAGGCATGTTGAGCTCTTCTCTTTAAACCGTTTTGCTCTTGTTTAAGCGTCTTCATTAAAAGAACTCTGCTCTTATGTTGGGTGTTTTTGTAAAATGAAATTGTTGATATGTTTGATGTGATTTTCTGGGTTGAGTCATTTTTTTTAGATGAATACGATTTGGGTATTTCTTTGCAAAAGGGTAAACGAGATGAAATCTATCCATGTTGTTTGAGTTTTTGACAGTATTGGGTATTCGGTTTAATTACCCATTATGGGTTGAGTTGATGAATGTATCAGTGATGAATAGATTTTTTTCTGAGTTCTGTGCATATAAATGGTTTTGGAAAAACCGTGAGAATGCTTGATGGAATTGTTTGCGTGAGTTATTTCTCTGGTCGTATTACAATGCATAGAATACAAATTCTTTGGGACAGTGGATTTATTTCATTGTTTTACTCTTACATGATTTAAAAACAATTAAATTTCTCCTTATTTGATTTTAAAACCTATGAGTGGTTTTTGCGAATAGTTTACTTAAACACGGAATAGAGTAATCGGTGGGTGGTATAGAGCTTAATCATTTTACTTCTTACTTGAATTTAATAATGAAAATATAGATATACGAACTGCATATTTGAACTTCTTCAGGTGTGTTCGATTGGGCCGAACTTGAGTAGATTCTTGTTCTTGTAAAAAAAGGTTTCTTTACCTATTACAGTGAAATTATGGTAATATAGCTTGTTGTACCTTTTTGCTTGTTTCTGACCTAGCTGGAAATGTCTGTTTTGATGTATAATCACTGAAACTGATTTTTGAGTGAAAGATTAAGTTGTTATTGATGTTTGTGGGTCAGATGTAAAATGAATTCAGGAATATTTCTTGAATGATAGTTATTAAATTATGATTACTGTAATAGTCTGGTATAGGGAAATCACCCTATTGGATCAGGTCTGTACTAAATAGTTGATATTCGGTTAGGCAGTGAGAAGAGGTAATATGATTCTTCTTCCCTTCATTCGATTATTGACTTTATTTGCTCTCTCTTTCTCTCTGTCTGTTATCATTGATTGATATCACTTCTTGTTTAATTCATCTAGTGCAGTTGTGATGAAAAGAAAGGGAATATTGGATGGGTAATTGGAAGTAATAATTATTTCTTCTCTTATCCAGTTGAAATTCTATATTTGATATTGAATGAATTTCTTACTACCTTAGGCGTAATCATCTACATTTAATTGTTGTTTTCCTTCTTTTCGATTTGAAAGAAGTATTATGTTGTTTGTTGAATTTTGAGAAATGACACTAGTGTTTTCATGGTGAATGACTACTTTTCTTTTCTGCATTTGATTGTTTGAAATTAAATGAGTAGTACGAAAGGGAAGTAGTGTTATTTTAATGATTGTACCACCTTAGAACTGTTTGAATAGGATTGAGAATATAGATTTTATTCATTGAATTTGGATATATTCAAATGATGGTTGATAGATTTTAAAAGGATATAATATCTATTCTTTACTTGAATACAAATTTTAAGTTGGAATGTACAATTAATTCATAATTAGGTCAATATGGAATTTAAAGTGACATTTGAAAAGACTTAAGTGAATATGAATTCTTAAATGAATGAGATTCAGAATTGTTATATAAGCTAATAAATATAAATAAAAGAGGTAGTTGAATCTTGTACTCTGATTTCGTTAATATCCTTGAGATGTTTGATTCAGAGGATATTTAGTATGAGGAATCATATCTCCTCATAACAAACCTTAATTGAAGTAAGGTTATAGTGAATAAATGAATACATTCATTTGGAATTAGGCCTCATTTAAATGACGTCTAATAAGATGGAATTCTGAATTTAAATTCAGTTGTGGATAAAACTTGGTTAAGTTTAGTAAGTTGATCTTACTACGTTAAGTTGTAATGGACTGTTAGTCTGAAGCTTAAATTAAGGAACTAAGATGGAATTAAGAAATCCTTCAGTAAAGAGGAGTAAAGGCATATTAAGCTTTAAAGACAATATAAGTCTCTCTTAGCTATGCAACTGTAACAAACAGTGAGGTTAGAAGATCAACACGGTTGCTGAAAATTGATCTTAAATACTTAAGATTATAATCTAATCACACTTATAGCTGGATGTGTATCCCTTGATGAGAGGATTCCATAGGACCTTGGCACATGCCAGCTGTAATATGGTGTCTTCATGAAGGCGGGGCCTTCATGATAACACAATGTTGCAGCTGACATGTTACAACGCCCTCCCAAATCGAATCATCAAGTTTACATAAGTTGGGACCAAGTTACTTGGACGATGATAGGAATGTGACCGTGTATACGGGGTGACTCAGGAAGACTAAAGGTAACTAGACACACGCAGTTGTCTAGGGTCGACAAAGTATGTCTGTGTACCTTTAGTCACTGCGAGTGTCTTCCTATACTCTTTCATATTGCTAGTTTGGGTTAAAGTTTAAACTTGGACGAGAGGACTGACAGAGGTCAGAAAAGACCATTCTAGATAACAGATGAAGTGAGGTGAAGGACGTATTCCATTGATGTGTATAACATCTAGGAATATGATCATGTAAAGCATGTGAAAATCTTTGGCCAAAGTATCGCAAGTTGTTGGTTGCGTTGTCCTAATCACCTAGTTTAAGAAGCAGGATTTCAGATGAATATCGGTAACAGATATTCAGATAGGCCTCTTAAATGGAACACTTCGATAACCAAAAATGGTATAGAGAACCAAGTATACTTAGTATACAATGCATGGATTAACATGAAGGATTGGTAAGTAGCCGAGTCATGAAATGAGAGATCGTTGAAACTCCCAGCCATAAAATAGGAGATCGGTAGTTCTTCGAGTTATTTACAGCAACATATGGTATCTATTATATGATTGAATGGCATTGAATGTGTGTTCCATATTATAAATATGTGAACAAAGAACATTGGTTTTAAAAGTATTGTGTGTTCTAAATTACGTTAATGGGACAAAGAACAATTATTAAAACTTGGTCGTGTGTTCTAAATTATATAAATTAGAACAGAGAATGTTACAAAAAAAAAAAAATAAAAAAATCCCCTGTTCTAATGTCTTCAAATGGGAATGTTACATCTTGGCATCAGAGCTGAAGGTTGCAGCTCTTGGACCTAATGAGTCCACAATATAATAAGTTTACATTTTCTTATTGAACAGAAAATGGCTCGAACAAGAGGAAATGTTGTGAACAACCCGTTCCGGGTGGAGAAGTAGCTACTGCTCAAAAGCTAGATGAAATCCTTTCTACCCTACTAGATATGAGAGATCGTTTGACTGTTTTGGAACAACAATCAATGGGAAATGAGGAGGAGGAAGAAGAAGCTGATATAAATGATCAGCCACCTCCTATGGACAACACCAATGGAGGGAATTCGGGTGTTGATAATAGTAATGTGAACGCTCCTAATCATCCTGAAAATAAAAGGGCAAGATTAGTGGTTGAACTTACAAATGACATAAAGAGAATAAGTCCTCCAAAGTTTGATGGAACAACACTTGGGGATGGGGTTGAAAATTGGCTCAGTGAAATGGAGAAGTACTTTGCAATAAGAAACTTCTCTGAGGAGACCAAAGCAATATGGGGAGCATATCAGATTTCTCATGAAGCATCATCATGGTGGGACAACCGTAAGGTTGAGTTGAATATTGTCGAAACAAACATAACTTGGGATCAATTTAAAGGTTACTTTAGGCAACGGTGGTTGCCTCAACTCTATTTTGATCGAAAAATGACTGAATTTCAGAACTGGTCGCAAGGAAGGATGACGGTGATAGAATACTAGGAAGGGTTTACTAAACTCTTTAATTATGTACTGAAGTACCAAGCTGACGAGAAGTTCAGAATACGAAAGTTCATAATGGGGCTGAATCCCATAATTGGTGGTGAATTAGATGTCCACAGTCCTAACCACTATGGAACGAGTTATCGAAAGGCAATAAGACAGAACATAAATTGAGAGTAATTTCTGCTCATAAGGAGGAGATTAGGAAGAATATTCCCAACTCTTCTTCATCTCTCGCACCTAAAAAGGGACCACCTAAAAGGTTTGGTATGAAAAACAAAATTTTTGTGGATAACAATAAGAAATCAGTAATGAACAAACATGCTAATAGTGTGTGGAGCAGCTTTGCAAAAATTAGTGGTAATGGAAAAAAGTCCTATGGAAGCGTAGTGATAACTTGAGGCGGGAAGTAAATTCAAGCCTAGGAAGGGGCTGTGGAGGCTGCTTCAATTGTGGAAAGGACCATTACGCGAGTCACTATCCTCTAAAGAAGGATGATCACGATTAGTAGCATAGGATACATGCTGCGGTGGCTAACAAACAAGCTGAAAAGCAAGTCACACCCATAGAAGTTCCGGGTAAGTTATTCGGTACACCTGTAGTCATACTTTTTGATACTAGAGCTACTGAATGTTTTATTTCTACTAAAATAGCAATGAAATTAAAAAGGAAAGCTGAATGAATGGATAAGACATGGATAATGCATTATGGGAATAATGTTGTCCATACAGTCGATATGTGCCTTTTTGGGGCAATTCTTGACTTGCCCAGTTTCTCCACAGAAGTTGACTTGTATGTCACTCCTTTAGGGTCATATGATATAATTATAGGAGTTAATTGGTTGGCGGAACATAAGGCAAAGGTTGACTGTTATGAAAAATAGATTTTTGTTTTGATGACCTACAGAAAGCAACAGTCATTCAGGGTGTAAAGCGTGAGGTTGCAGTTAGGAAACTAACAGCTATGCAACTAAAAAGGGCTAAAAATAGAGGCTGCACTTTGTATGCCGTAAGAATGACAGAAAATGCTGAGGAAGATAATGATTTCATGGAAAAGTATCCATTATTAAGAGATTTCAGTGATGTATTTCCGGAGGAGTTACCAGGTCTTCCGCCCAAATGAGAGTTTGAATTTGCAATAGAGATCAAGCCAGGAACCGAACCCATATCTAAGGCACCATATCGAATGACCACCCTTGAGTTGGTGGAACTTAAGGCTCAGTTACAAGAACTTTTGACAAAAGGGCTGATAAGACCGAGCATCTCACCATGGGGAGCGCCGGTAATTTTTGTAAAGAAGAAGGATGACACACTAAGATTGTGCATTGATTACAGAATGTTGAATAAGGCAACCATTAAGAATCGATATCCACTTCCTAGGATTGATGATCTATTCAACCAGATGTGTGGAGCATCAGTCTATTCAAAAATAGATCTTTGATCTGGATATCACCAGCTGAGAATAAAGGAAGAAGATATTCATAAAACAACTTTTAGAACAAGGTACGGGCATTATGAATTCACGGTGTTACCTTTTGGGTTGATGAATGCACCTACCGCCTTCATGAATTTGATGAACAATATTTTTCAAGAGTATTTGGATAAATTCGTACTTGTCTTCTTGGATGACATTCTTATATACTCCAAAAATGTCGAAGAGCACCAAGAGCATTTAAGGATAGTGCTGGAAGTTTTGAGAAAGAGAAGGTTGTATGGTAAATTGTCTAAATGTTCCTTTTATGATGCAGAGGTGCATTATTTGGGGCATGTTATAAGCAAGAATGGGATACCTTTAGACCCTTCAAATATCACATCTATAATGAGTGGCTGCACCTAAGAACGTGCATGAAGTAAGAAGCTTCATGGGCCTAGTAGGGTACTATAGAAAGTTTGTTAAGGACTTTTCAAAAATTGCTGCCCCAATCACTTCATTACAACAGAAAGATAAGAAATTTGTTTGGATTGACAAATGTGAGTATGCCTTTAAAATTTTAAAGGAATAGTTAACTACAAAGACACCTATTTTGACTGCATTCGATCTAAATGGAAATTTTACGGTTATGACGGATGCATCTGGAGAGGGTCTTAGACGCATTTTGTTACAAAATGACCATGTTATAGCTTATGAAAGCAGAAAGCTTAAGTTACATAAAAAAATTATGCTCCACATGACCTAGAGCTCACTGCCATTGTTCATGCACTTCAAATGTGGAGGACTTACCTTCTTGGTAAGCCCTTTGAGCTAAAAACCGACCATCTGGGGTTGAAGTATATTTTTACTCAACCAAACATGAATGCAAGATAATGAAGATGGTTAGAATTTTTATCTCAGTATGATTTTGATATAAACTACATCAAAGGAAAGGAAAATAGGGTAGCAGATGCTCTGAGTCATAGGAAGCACATCTCTACTCTTATAACACTAAGAACCCAGTTTAAAGATGAGGTGAAAGATGTCATGGAATCTGACTCTTATTTTCTAGCAAGTTAAAACAACACTTACTACAGATCCAAAGGATGTGAAGTATAAAGGATTCCATTTTGATAACGAAGGGATTCTGAGGTTTGAAAACTAGGGTATATATACCCTTGGCTAATGATTTAAGAAAGAAATTATTAACTGAATTTCATAATTCACCTTTTTCTGGACACCCTAGCATTACGAAAATGCTTGCTGATCTCAAGTAGCAATATTTCTGGAAGGGAATGAAAAAGGATGTGGTGGAATTTGTGACACATTACTTGGAATGTCAGCGTGTTAAGGCGGAACATATGCATCCCTCTAGATTATTATATCCCCACAACATTCTCGCAGTACAAATGGCAAGTGATAACTATGGATTTCATTCAAGGATTACCTATGTCAAGGAATAAACATGATATCATCTTGGTTGTCGTCGAAAAACTAACCAAAGTGGCATACTTCATTGCTAGTAATTTAAAAGATGATGCACCAGTGTTAGCAAGAAGATTTGTACATGAAATTTTCATATTGCATGGAATAGCCGAATTGATCATATTGGACAGAGATCCAAGAATGACATCAAGATTTTGGCAAACGCTTAATGCGGCCTTGGGAACTAAATTAAAATTCAGTTCTGCATATCATCTAGAAATGAATGGATAGACCGAAAGAGTCAATCAAGTTTTAGAGGATATGTTAAGAATATATTGCATGGACCAGCAGTATAAATGGGAGGAATACCTTCCGCTGGTTGAATTTGCTTACAATAATACATACCACACCTCTTTAAAGATGGCACCTTTTGAAGCATTGTATGGAAGGAAATGCAGAACCCCCGTTAGCTAGGACAACGTAGAGGACAGAGAGGTAATTGGGCTAGAAATCCTTATGGAAATGGAACAATAAATTAAAATGATTCAGAACATTTAAAGGAGGTCATCAATAGGAAAAAGAGTTATGAAGACTTAAAGTGGGTTGATAGGAATTATAAACTTGGTGAGAAGGTCTTTATTCGGGTTAAGCTGAAAAGAGTTTTATAACTTTTGGCAAGGCTGCCAAGTTATCACCTCGCTATGTGGGACCTTTTGAAATTGTTGAAATAATCAACCCTGTAGCTTATCATCTAGTATTACCTCCTACTTTATCACAAATGCATGATGTTTTTCATATTTCTTTGCTTAAGAAATACATATCAGATTTATCACATGTGCTGAATTGGAATTCCTTGTAGGTCCAAGACCCAGGAATAATTGTGGTTAAGCCCATTCGAGTGCTGGGAACTCCCCAATTTGTACTTAAAAATCACAAAGTGAATCAATGTAACGTCTAGTGGGACCAGTTTAGCGAAGAAAGTGCAACTTGGGAAAATATTGAAGAAATGAGATCTACTTTTCCATACTTGTTTGATCGAAATTGAATTCAAAAAACTGATAATTCTACCAAATATAGACAATTACTGGTCTATTTTACAGTTATCTTAAAACACTGTTTTAATGATTAAATCTATTTTTGGTATGAACTTATGAATGGAAGGACGATAATTGAATTTTGTCCTAAAAACTCTATGAATTGGTTAATTTGATCATCGGACGATGATTCTTTAAGAAGGGAGGAATGTAACGTCTTGATTTTTAGAAGCTACTATGATAACCTCTTTTCATGATGTTGTAACTGTGGAAATGAGGATAATTATGTTAAGATATATCTTTTAATCTTAAAAAGAATGTGTTACTGATCTGGACCCTTGTTTACTGTAACTTGTTTACTTGAGATAGAGGTCATTATAACTTGTGTTTTGCAAAGTGTGAAACAACAGACTGCTTTTGTGTCTGATGAACACATATTGTTGTTGACAGCACACCTTGAATCAATTCCATTGATCCAAGGTATGTTGCGGTCTTCTTTATGATCGCTTTGTCGATTTACTTTCTAAATGGAATGAAGTCTGAAACCAGACTGAAGGTCATTATAAATGTTACAGAACCTGGTTACAGGTATAAATATTTAGTACCTTGATGCCAATGGAAAAGGTTCAATTTCTGAACTACATACAAATTGCAATGCCGAAAAGCGTGAGGCAGTAAGAGCCTTGATGCAAGCAAGCCAGGTATATGTCGAGCATAGGACAAAATGTCCTGTATTATGCTTTGGGTATAAATGTAAGTTAGTAAACTTACTAGAAAAACCCATTAATTAAAATACTACGGCTACGTTTAAACCTATAACTATGTTTTAGCCTATAACCTAACTACTACCCTATGTGGATTTTAAATTAAATGGGATGTAAAATTATGGAAAATCCTAATGACTTGCGACCTAGGTGGAAAACCTAACTATGGACAATACAACCTAAACTATTGCTAACCTAAGGAGGGGACCTATGGACACATGTTGATGAGCGAGATAAGAAGGGAAGGTTAGAAATTTAATAAAGGACAGTAAATGATGTCCTTGCAGTTTAAAAGCCAAGTTTGGCGGGAACATGGAAAGTTGGAGATATCCAACTAGCAATGTAGCTAAGAAGGAAATTACATGCAAAAATTTTAAAATGAAACTCGCCAAACCTGATTCGGTGGTGGCATGGAAATTAAGGAAAAGAAATGCATTCAATGCATTTATTGGTCTTGGTCTTGGTGACTAGCTCACCTTGGAAAGGGGATAGAGGAAATTTTGTGGTTATTGTGTTCATTTGGGTTTTGAGTTTTGCTCTGCATTTCTTTTATGGTTCTTTTGAACCTGCAACCATTCTGGTCATTGTTCTGTGTGTTTGGAGTAACCACGGCTATTTTTGAGCCTATGGAAGTAAGGAGATTGTTAGGAAAGCCTTTTTTTGCCGTGGAAAAGAAGGATTCCCGAGGGCGTGGACACGGTTTTCTTCAAGCCACGAGAAATTTTATAGGCATGTTGAGCTCTTCTCTTTAAACCGTTTTGCTCTTGTTTAAGCATCTTCATTAAAAGAACTCTACTCTTATGTTGGGTGTTTTTGTAAAATGAAATTGTTGATATGTTTGATGTGATTTTCAGGTTGAGTCATTTTTTTGAGATGAATACGATTTGGGTATTTCTTTGCAAAAGGGTAAACGAGATGAAATCTATCCATGTTGTTTGAGTTTTTGACAGTATTGGGTATTTGGTTTAATTACCCATTATGGGTTGAGTTGATGAATGTATCAGCGATGAATAGATTGTTTTCTAAGTTCTGTGCGTATAAATGGTTTTGGAAAAATTGTGAGAATGCTTGATGGAATTGTTTGTGTGAGTTATTTCTCTGGTCGTATTACAGTGCATAGAATACAAATTCTTTGGGACAGTGGATTTATTTCATCATTTTACTCTTACGTGATTTAAAAATGATTAAATGTCTCCTTATTTGATTTTAAAACCTATGAATGGTTTTTGGGAATAGTTTACTTAAACCTGGAACAGAGTAATCTAGTTAATCGATGGGTGGAATAGAGCTTAATCGTTTTACTTCTTCCTTGAATTTAATGATGAAAATATAGATATACGAACTGCATATTTGAACTTCTTCAGTGTGTTCGATTGGAACTGAACTTGAGTAGATTCTTGTTCTTGTAAAAAAAAAATGGTTTCTTTACCTATTACAGTGAAATTATGGTAATATAGCTTGCTTGTACCTTTTTGCTTGTTTCTGACCTAGCTGGAAATGTCCGTTTTGATGTATAATCACTGAAAACAATTTTTGAGTGAAAGATTAAGTTGTTATTGATGTTTGGCGGTCAGATGTAAAATGAATTCAAGAATATTTCTTGAATGATAGTTATTAAATTATGATTACTGTAATAGTCTGGTTTAGGGGAAATCACCCTATTGGATCAGGTCTGTACTAAATAGTTGATATTCGGTTAGGCAGTGAGAAGAGGTAATATGATTCTTCTTCCTTTCATTTGATTATTGACTTTATTTGCTCTCTCTCTCTCTCTAGCTGTTATCATTGATTGATATCACTTCTTGTTTAATTCATCCAGTGCAGTTGTGATGAAAAGAAAGGGAATATTGGATGGGTAATTGGAAGTAATAATTATTTTCTTCTCTTATCCAGTTGAAATTCTATATTTGATATTGAATGAATTTCTTACTGCCTTAGGCGTAATCATCTGCATTTAATTGTTGTTTTCCTTCTTTTCGATTTGAAAGAAGTATTATGTTGTTTGTTGAATTTTGAGAAATGACACCAGTGTTTTCATGGTGAATGACTACTTTTCTCTTCTGCATTTGATTGTTTGAAATTAAATGAGTAGTACGAAAGGGAAGTAGTTCTATTGGAATTCTTAATTAAAATTCATCTCTTGAAATTTCAACTATTATAAGGGAATGGAATTGATAGTAATTACATTAGAACAACATTATATACATATGTGTATTAGTTCTTATAGATGTTTTTAATCTGGAACTATTTAGAGGAAATTACTTCTTGTAGTAATTATTTGGGAGAAAGTTAGTAAATCTTTTTGTCTGATTGTGATGGTAATTAGTGGATTGGGTTGTTAAGTTGTTCATCCTTATCAGCACTTAATTCATGGATGATGTCCATCTCAATTTTTAAACGTTTCATAAAAGCAGGGTTCTTTTATTGAGACAGTTAATTAAGAGCACCTCATTTTAATGATAAGTGCTTAATATGCTCAGTTCAATGAACTGACCCGTGCAAGTAAATTTTGCAGATGATTTCCATGAGTAAAAATGAAGACATGTTGTTTTCTGATGCTTCTTCTGATTAGCTAAGGATGGATCGTATCTGAGAATTTATTATTCTTCTACGAGGAAATGGAAAAAGAGAAAGTTGTATTCTTCTTCTTTATGAGTTGTTAATGTTGTTTGGCATGAATGAAGTCTGGTCGTATGGGCTTGTAAATTGTATAAATTTTAATCTTGAGGGTTGAGTACAAAGGAAAGGTGTGTTATTTTAATGGTTGTACCACCTTGGAACTATTTGAATAAGATTGAGAATATAAATTTTATTCATTGAATTTGGATATATTCAAATGATGGTTGATAGATTTTAAAAGGACATAATATCTATTCTTTACTTGAATACAACTTTTAAGTTGGAATGTACAATTAATTCATACTTAGGTCAATATGGATTTTAAATTGACATTTGAAAAGAGTTAAGTGAATATGAATTCTTAAATGAATGATATTCGAACTGTTATATAAGCTAATGAATATAAATAAAAGAGGCAGTTGAATCTTGTACTCTGATTTCATTAATATCCTTGAGATGTTTGATTCAGAGGATATTCAGTATGAGGAATCATATCTCCTCGTAACAAACCTTAACTGAAGTAAGGTTATAGTGAATAAATGAATACATTCATTTGGAATTAGGCCTCATTTAAATGACGTCTAATAAGATGGAATTCTGAATTTAAATTCAGTTGCGGATAAAACTTGGTTAAGTTTAGTAAGTTGATCTTACTACGTTAAGTTGTAATGGACTGTTAGTCCGAAGCTTAAATTAAGGAACTAAGATGGAATTAAGCAATCCTTCAGTAAAGAGGAGTTTACAACCGACATGTTACAACACCCTCCCGAATCGAATCATTAAGTTTACATAAGTGGGACCAAGTTACGTGGATGATGATAGGAATGTGACCATGTATACGGGTTGACTCGGGGAGACCAAAGGTAACTAGACACACGCAGCTTGTCTAGGGTCGACAAAGTATGTCTGCGTCTTTGTCATCACCAATCCGACACTATGATAATTCTTCACCGGAACTCCTCATGCTATGATTAATTACTAATGCACAGCCTTTAGTTTGGTGGATGTAATCTGGAAACAAAACAACAAACATAACACAAGAATACCATCGACTATGATAAGACGGAATGATGACAAATCTGAAATATCAAAGTAAATTATAATATTAACATGAAATTGTTACAATCTCACCCATGAGGTACTTCAAGTGTTATTGACTTCACTTGCCTTCCACCAATACTATGGGAGAAACTTTACAATTACACCTCTTAATGGCTTCTTCAACACACCTTTAAACTGATGGCTTCCTTTACACACTTCATACAATATTTCTCACTACTTCCTTCTATGCTAAATGAGGGGGGTGGCCTCTTTATTTATAGACTTCTAGGCTTATCCATCTTATCTCTAAGATAGGATAAGAAATCCACTCTGACGAATCATATTCCATACCTTAACTCTTATCTGTACATGTAAGCTTATCTTTTAAGATAAGATAAACCTTATCATTTCACATGGGTTCCACATTTTTAGACTTTTTACAAATAAAATATACAAAATATTTATGACCTCACTCCTTGTCCTTATTACCAATATAATATTTCTAATTCCTAATCATGTAGACCCTACTTCTCTACTTACCCCAACTTTGACATTTTAACATTACTTTGGACCACTTATGACAACTATTTACTTTTTACCACAACATTCCTATTGTACATTTGACTATTTTCGTACTATACATTATTGGCACAATGCTGGTAGCGCCCGTTATCTTCTATCAAACACTACTACTAATTACACTTAACAACATCCTATTCCTAATACATACATTAATGAAATAGAAATTATGGAGGAAAATTTTAGTGTCGACATCTTCCCCCTTCCTAGCTTCTACTCCGTCCTCGAAGTAGACTATTCTGGTGCTTGGAAAATCTTCAACTTGTTGTGGTTGACCCATTTTGTAATGGGAGTGCTATCCAATTCCTCCAATAAGACGTACCATTTTCGTGCACAACTGCTATTTTTTGTAGGGCCCCATCCATTTTGGAAGAAATTTTCTCTGTCTTATTTTTTTGTCTCTGGAATCATATACTAGAACCAAGTCATTCACATGAAATGGAGACCAACGGATCTTTTGATCAAAGTATTGCTTCGCTTCATTTTCTTCTTATGGCTTGTATCCTTTGCTATTTCCCTCATTTCCTCTAGAAAATGAAGATGTACCAACCTTTCTTTTCTTCAAGCATTTTCATCCATCCTTTCATTTTTCATAACTCTCACAAAGTGGGAATATCAAACTCAATAGGAAGAAATGGATCAATACCATAGGCCAACTGAAATGGGAAGTATCCTGTTGCTGACTTTGATGTTGCCCTATATGCCCAAAATGCTGCATGAATCCTTTTATCCCACTTATGTACCTGCAAGGCTGCATCTTTTGCTAGAATTTGACACAACACAAAATTTGTTTGTTCCACCTGTCCATTTGTGCTTGGCTTGTATGTTGTTGCCTTCTTGTTCTTAATAGAAAATTTATTGACTAGGGCTTCTACTACCTCATTAATGAAGTGGCTTCCTTGATTTGTTACAATTTCTAATGGATAACCAAATCTGGTGACAATGCGTTCATATATGAACCTTGCCACCTCATCCATGGAAGTTGTTTTCAATGGCCTAGCTTCAACCCACTTGGTTAAATAATCTGTGGCAACTAAAATATACTTATTTTGGCATGAGGTAGTTGGAAGTGGACCTACAATGTCTATTCCCCACTTTTCAAAGGGACCAAGTGGAAGAATAGGACATAATGGAGCTGATGAATTCTTACGGTTACCATGTGTTTGACAAATATCACATGTCTTACAATAATTATAACAATCTTTAAAAAGAGTGGGCCAGTGATAACTTGCATCCAAGATCCTTCTTATTGTAAGTTATCCAGAGAAGTTCCCTCCACATGTACCATTGTGGAATTCTTCCGCGAGTTCCTTCCCTTGATCACGTCCAACTACCCTCTTATCGCTCCATCGTGTCCTATTCGAAATAATACTCCATGCAGAATAGAATATGGATGACTGACTTGAGTAATCTTTCTCTTAGTCTTTTCATTGGCACCATCAGGAAACTTGAATTCATTCAGATAATTCCAAATATCTATGTATTCACTAGGGATTATGTCAAGGGATAACAATATTGCATCGGGAAATCATCATCATCACAAGATGATCCTAAACCATCATAGGCTCGAGAGAGTGCATCTACATTGACATGCTTCTTTCCTGGCCTATCTATAATATCAAATTCAAATTCTTGTAGCAAAATTATCCATCTTGCTATCCTCCCTGATGGGTTAGGCTTATTGACAATATATTTTAGAGCCTGATGATCTGTTATAACTATAAATTTATGCCCTAGCAAGTAATTTCTAAACTTCTTTACAGCAAAAATGATAGCTAGAGCCTCTTTTTCACATTCAGATATAATTTACCTCAAGCACTCCTCATTTGTTTGCTCCCAAAGTATATTGGATGTTCATTACCATTTTCATCCTTTGGCTCAAAGTACTTCCTAGTGCTGCATCTGAGGCATCAGTGTACACAATGAATGGCTTGCTCCAATCTGGATTCTTTAAAACAGGTGAAGACACCAGGGCTTCCTTTAGTTGTCCAAAAGCTTCATGCGCCTTATTTCTTGGTTCATAAGTAACATCCTTCTTCAAGAACTCAAGGTTAGTGGTGTGAAATATTTGAGAAATTCTTGATGAACCTTCTATAGTACCCCACATGGCCTAAAAATGATCTCAACTTACTTCTATTCATAGGAAATGGTAACTCTTTTATTTTTGAAACTTTATCGGATCGCACCAATACCATCTCTGGATATAACATGCCCTAAAAAAACCTTTAGAACATCCAAAGACACACTTTGTAGGGTTTAGGGACGCTTGTGCTTCATCTAACTATTGTTGCAGCTCACAAAGACCCCTAGATGTAGATCGGGCTTCTAGGTTGATCACTCTAGCATCCAGGTGTGATTGTACAACATGGAAACCTCTCTCCAAGTGTGGGACGTGTTAAACCGAGAGAGGAATCTCTAGATTAGAGGCTGGTTCCTCAAACTCCTCTGATTTAGATCTATATTTTGCAAAACTACAGAGGTTCAGATCCTAATCCTACTCTAAATTGCAAGGAGGCGGGGATAGAAATGCAAAAATTAAAACTAACTAAAGATGGTGATGCACCAAAAGGAGTGGTGAATATTTTTGTTATGCAAATAAACACAAACCAGATATTTGTAACATAAAACATACACAGTGATAAGATATAATTTAGGATCTGAAATGAAGCAAATAATACAAACAAAGAACTAAAACCCATTCACAGAGCTTGTATTATCATTTCCAAAGTGTCAAAACCATGCATTACAACCTTAGAGAGGTAAAAAAGCTATTCTGAGTCTTTGAAGAGGTCTGATTCTTGCTTGGTTCACTTGCTTTGGAGGTGAAAGAAGAAGATTACTATGCTAAAAGATATTCCACCCTTTAGAAATGAGCCAAATCGCTTTTACATTGCATGGGTTGAGCCCAGAGAGAGAAAACATACAAAACATGTAAGCCCATTCCTCCTTAACTACAAATACATTAAAATGGCATGGGGAACCTTACAAACCCATAACCTATCATTTTTGACTGAATTGGAGGAGAATGCGACCCATTCTGCATTAAATTTAGTCGCTGAAATGTCACTTCTGGCCATGAACACGTGTCAAATCTGTTTCTTAACTTTCTCTCTCTAGACTAAACCAAAATTCAAGATTGACCCCGGAATCATGTAAAGAATTTCATAATCTTTCTGTTGATATAAAGAACGTGCAAATCTGAGCTCTGGATCGAAAGATATGGCGATCTGAAGATTTAGGGCACAAAACAGGCAAAAATGAGTTTTGAAATTTTTCCCACGCTCTGCCACCTGGATGACATGTGTCAAGCGCTGATTGGATGCGTAATTCTCTCTCCTTCACTTACCCATGGGTTTTCCCTTGAAATTTGACCTTTTTGTGATTTTGGAAAATTTTCCACTTTTTCCCGCGTCCCCGCCACCTGGGACACGTGGCATGCATTGATTGGAGGATAGGGCGCGAGGAAGACCTTTTCTTTTTGATTTTTGGCAAAATCTTGGCCAAATTTTCCAAATCCTCCCCAAGCTTTACGTATCCCTACTCCATTGGACACGTGTCCCATTCGATTGGCTCAGTTGACCCTTTAAACCTTGCCCTTTGAACTTTTGGATGTTTCGCTTGCTGACACGTGTCATGCTGCGATTCGTCCATAGGCTCGCCAGCCTTTTCACGCCCCATGCATTCTCGCGGCCTCGCTGTCCCAAACTCGCTTGGGATAAAATCCTCCGATCTACCCGAAATGGGCTTCCTTGTCCCTTTTCTCGCCAATGACATGTGGCATGATCTGATTGGCTCTCGACTTTCTCGGCTCCTCGTGTCCCACACGTCCCTATGTCCCAACTGTCCCAATGTGAAAGTTCTCCTTTTTGGTTGATCCGGCGCTTTCGTCCTTCGCGTCCTCCGCGGCCCCGGATGTCCTAGACTGCTCCGCTCTCGTAGTTAGTCGATTTTCCTCTGACCTTCAGCCGGTTCGCCTTTCCATGTCCTATGCGTCCTCACGGCCCAGATGTCCCTTTGCTCTGTGGACCACCTGGCACCCTTTCGGCCGATTCACGCCCCGACATCCCAAATGTCCCGATGCAAGCAGGACTAGGACTTAGCCAATTTTCATGATTTTTTCTGGCCCAAGCTTGTTTTTTGTAGCTTTTTCACCTTTTCTCAGAACTTTCTCCTTTCTTCTTGGACAGGGGAGTTAAAAATTTCAGAGGGACCCTAGAAACATGACTTTTTGCCTTACATCAATCTATTTTCCGGGACTTGAGTATTCTCGATGCATGTTCCAAAATTTACCCTAGGGGTGAATTTTGGATAACAATTCGTGACCCAGTATGGGTCACGTGCTCGCTAGGTAGAAGATACCAATTACTTGAAGCAGTCCATCGGGCATGGAGTTATCAAATATTCATTTAGAACCCGTAACGAGGAAGATGGGATATCACCTGATGGGGGAAAATACTGTAAAACATCTCCATGGATAGCAAGCTATGCCAAAGCACTTAGGGAAAACAAAACTAACCTACAGCAAGACAATGTGCACAAGCACTTGGAGGAATGAAAATCTAATCTAATATTTACAAAGTAGTGAACTTCCCTCTAGAAGCAACGCTTGAGATAGATTCCATTGTCTGGAATCTGCAGTTCTTCACCATCCAATGAGGCTAATTGGAAAGCATTTTTGTTCTTGCACTTCGTGACCATGTATGGGCCACTCCAAATGGCATCAAATTTTGAATGCCTTCCCGGTTTTTCTCTATCCGCATCCCATTTCAACATTAGATCTCCAACCTGAAAAGATCTATCTTTGGACTTTCAATCAAAGGTATTTTTGATCAAAGCTTGATCCTTTTCCATTGTTTGGGATGCCTGATTTATGATCTCTTATAGCTCCATCAACTCTACATACCTCACCTCCATGGGCTCAAATTCTAGCAACTCCAGCTGCTTCATGAGTTCCAATGTTGGCAACTCAAGTGACATGGGCAAGATTGCCTCTCTGCCATAGACAAGTCTAAATGGAGAGTTACCTGTGGATCTTTTGGGAGTTATCCTATGAGCCCATAAGGCTGATTTCAGTTTAGTATGCCAAGACCTCTGATTCTCGTCAAGAGTCCTCCTAATGATCCTCAACAAGTTCTTGTTTGTAGACTTGGCCTAGCCATTACCTTGAGGGTAATAGTTTGATGAAGTGCTTAGGTAGATACCGTTCTTGACAGCCCACTCAGTCACCTTAGATCCAATGAATGTCAATGCATTATCAGAGATTATTGTAGCAAGTACACCAAATCTGGTTCTTATCCCCTCATAAAAGTCTAAGATGTTAGACTCATTTGCCTCTTTGAGCGCCACTGCTTCTGTCCATTTGGTGAAGTAGTCTGTGGCTGTCAAAATCCATTTGTGCCCTTGGCTTGAATTGGGATTAATGAATCCAATGAATTCCAAACCCCATTGCATGAATGGCTGGTCAATTGAGATTAGATGCAATGGAAGGGCAGCAAGTCTCTCCTTTCCTATGAAGAATGCACAATTCTTACACCTCTTGATCCATGCATAGCAATCACTGAAGATCTTAGGCCAATAATAACCAGCCTTCATGATTTTTAGAGCTGTCACTCTTGGTGGAAAATGACCACCAGTTGGTCCACCATAGAACTCTTCCAACATCCTTTGAATCTGATTTGTACTAATGCACCTCAGCAGCACTCCATTCATATCTTTCTTGAACAAAACCCCATCAATAATGGCATACGGAACAGCCTGCAATATGAAGTGTCTCCTTCGGGTCTTGTTCATCTCCGGAGGGCATAGGCCTATGCCTAGGAAGTGTATAATACCTTGGGTCCAAGAAGGAGTGGGGGCAGCATCATCTTCTTCTTGATTGTCACTTGGCTCATGGCTGTCCCGGATGTCAAAACAACCTCTTCTTCATTACATACTTCTTTTTGCTTCCCCAAACTAGCTGCTCACACAATGCTTTCCTCTTACTAACTTGGTGATCTTGATCTCAATGTCATACTCCATGACACAGGTGATCCAACCTGCCCTTTTCTCATTCAAATCCTTGTTGAGGAGGAAGTCCTTAACCCTAGCATGTGAGACCAGCAACTGGACCTTGTTGTTTGAAACTAAATGCTTGAATTTCTTCAAGCTTCTGATTACTGCCAGCACATGCTTCTCAATAAAAGAGTATCTTACCTCATAGTCATCTAGGCTCTAGCTGAAGAAGGCAATTGACTACTCATCATTATCCTTTTTCGTTGTACCAAAATGGTAGAAATAGTGTCATTACCTCCAAATGCATAGAGGATGAAATCTTTGGAGAAGTCTAGGCTGATGAGAGTTAGTGCTTGAGAGATAGCTTCTTTGATTGCTTTAAAACTCTCCTTGCCTTCTACTGTCCACTTGAAATCCATGCTCTTCTTTAACATTTTGGTAATGGGCTTGACAAGGGCTGCAAAATCTGGGACAAACCTCTGAACAAAGTTTATCCTTCCCAAGAAACTCTGAAGGGCCTTCTTGTGGCTTGGCAATGGTAGTGCTCTTATGGCTTCAACCCTCTCTGGATCAATTGCTAATCCTTCCTTGGAGACAATATGGCCAAGGAGCTTTCCTTCATGTGCAAGAAAGATACACTTCTTAGGATTCAAAGACACTCCAAATCTTCTGCACCTCGTGAAGACTTGTCTCAAATGAGAGAGGTGGTCTGCTGCATTTTTGGAAAAAATAGTGATATCATCAAGGTAGATCAACACCACATTGTTAATCAAACCTTTGAATGCCATGTCCATTGCCCTTTGGAAGGTAGCACAAATACGTTGGACAGCCCAAATGGCATTTTTCTCGTATGCAAAGGTTCCCCATTTGGTTGTGAAGGTTGTCTTGAACTGGTCGTCTTCCTTCACCATAATCTGATTGTAGCCCGAGTAGCCATCAAGTAGTGAAAACCTTTCTAAACCAGCTACAACTTGTAATATTTGATCCATGGAAGGGGGTGGGTAATGGTCCTTGAGAGAGGCTCTATTCAATGCTCAAGTCAACACACACCCGATCTCTCCACTCTTCTTTCTCGATCGAACTAAGTTGGTAACCCAACTAGAATGCTTGATTGGGAATATGATCCTTAATCAGCTTGTCCAATTCTTTTCTCATGAGAGGCTCCATGTGTGGATTGACTGTCTTTGTTTCGCCCGAGCTTAGTATTTGGATCCACCCGATGGTATGGCTTTGAGCTAAGTTGGGATTGAAACCTTTCAAGTCTTCATAGCTCCAAGCAAACATGTCAGGGAACTCTTGACACAGCTGTATGAATTCATACCTTTCTTGTTTAGTTGTCATCCTCCCAATTTGCAATGGTTTGTTCTCTTCTACCAAGATGGATACTGAATCCTCTCTCTTGACCTGAATGTTTGCTTTCTCCTTTCTAAACTGATCATTGGGGTTAAAAATGGACTCCAAAGTGATAAGTCCTTTGGGCAGCTTGTTAGTTCTCAACTGTACTACTTGGTCACCATACTGTTGTTCCAATTTTTCTTGATTCTTGGCTGAGAACTCAGCTTCTTCTTGCAAGAAATGGATGATTTGCTGGTCATTCTCAAACACTTGCCAACTAACATTGTTATCTGGCACTGAAGGCCTCACAATCACGTGGATGTTTGGCTATACCTTGTCTTGTTGAATGCTTTCCACAATGTCAAAGGCTGCCCCTACTGCTGCAAGCCTGTCAGCAACTTGATTCTCTTTCCTAGGAATGGATTTGATGCCAAAACCCTCAAAATCTTCCATGAGGTCCCACACCCTGTTGTTGTAGAACACCCGAGTAGATCATTCTTAGTAGAATGCTATCCTTTGACCTGATTTACAATCAATTCACTTGTCACCAAAGACTTGCAAGCTCTTTATTTTCTTCTTTATTGCCCAATGCATCCCTTGCACCAAAGCTTCATATTCAAAGCAGTGTTATTAGAGCATGCAAACTGAAATCTGAAAGTGAATAGTACCTTATTCCTTGAGCTGAAACAAGCATAGCTCCACCTCCAACACCTTGTCTACTCCTTGATCCATCAAAAATAGCTTCCATACTTCATTCTTGTCCTCTTTGTGGTTTGGGTTGGTGATGCTAGGAATAGGTTGATTTTCTTCATGTACATAATAGACCCTAGCTCGATTCTTCCACTTCTTGATAAGGATCAAATGCATGTATCTTGTTTTCCCATTCATCAAGTGTTAAATTTGGGATGCTTCCAACCTTAGTGTCAACTTCATCGGTGCTTGGGTGATCTTCTTGATCAAATGTCGAGCAATTGGCATTGATCCGACTTGGAGTGTAAGGCTCAATGTGGAAGTTTGCAATAGGTTCGGACCTGATTGTAGCCTTGGTTCCATACCTCGCTCAACAAAGATGTGTGACCAATCAGCGGAGACAAATATCCCCAATCTTGGCTGTGAAGTCCCTTGACAAGCAAAGGGCAAAGAGTGGTTGAAGGTCTATGACGATACATCTTGTAAAACAACAACATTTGGACATGCATACAAGGTAAGACTCAAGTTTCTAATCACTCCAATCAAGTTACTACCGCTGTCCCATCTAGTTGCACTACCCCCTTGGATATGGTTTCATACTGGATCCCTAGCTGATCGCTTATCTGCTTAGGCATTACTGAGCTACTTTCCCCAGAGTTTATCATGCAATTGTGCACTAGCTGATTTCCAATGATCAGTGAAACATAGAAAGGAGGGGCCTTCAACATTTTACCTTGTTGTCCTCCATGATTTCCCTCAGGCTGGGCAGCATTTGTAAGCACTTTGTCTTGCATCTAAACTTGCTGATTCGAAGTTGGCCAGTTCTTCATAGCAGCTTGCAGCAGATCTCTTTGGCCTGGGATAGATAGGGATTCCCACATTGATATATTGACGTTTGTTTTCTTCATCTGATCAATGATACTGAATGGAGATGAAGTATCCCTTTGCTGTCCCTTTGCTTGTACATTCACTCCTTGCATGTGGGTAGCAACAACTGGTATTTGAGTTGGTCTAGGAGTTGTTCTTGGCTGCCCTTGTGCATTTGAAATTGGATTTTGCTTGCCAACCACTTGTGGAGCCATGGAAGGTTGTGGATTGGTTGGGGCTAATGGTTGTTCTTCACCCAAATTCCTTCTCTTCAACCTTGTGTTGGCCACAAAACCTTGAGAAACTGCTTGATTCATGCCACAGAAATCTTCTGCTTTCCAATTCACCAACGTGGTGTCATTTGGGGTAGATTGTTGTTGGAATGTTTCTTGTTGTTGGTTGTTTCCTTGACTGATCTCACCCTCCACATCAGTAGTTGTCACCATTAGTGCTTGATTCAAAGCACCATTGAAGCACATGGATTGGTTATGAGGCTCATTGCATGGAAAACACAAATCATACTCCTGGGCAATGTTGTTTTGTGTTGGCACCAATGCCTTAGAGGTAGATATGGCATTTGGATTGTAGGGCTGAAATGGTCTATTTGCGGGAGGCCTTGTTTGATTCATATTTATAGCTGGATTAGGTGGCCTTTTTGGTTGGTATGGCTTCCTGTTAGGCTGAGCTTGGGGTTGATAAGAAGGTCTAAAACCTTGGGCTTGCTACCTATTGAGAGTAACCAGCTCATTGCCTAGGTTCTCGCAATTGTTTCATGACTTCTTGAAGCTCATTTGGGGCACTTGGAGATGAAGTGGAAGCTTCATTTCAACTCGATTTCTAGGAGTGGGAGAAGGAGCCAAATTAGGTGCTTGAATGGTGTTTGAACTCTCTAAACTTGGAGACAGTGGCATGGGAGGTCTAGGGGCAAGTTTTCCAGCTTGGATTAAATAATTTTCAGCCCTAATGGCAATGCTATAAGCCATAGGGATAGTTATGCCTCCCATGGACTGAATCAACATAGAAATATTAGAATTTAGAGCTTTGAGATAGTAGAGAAAAGCACCTTCTGCGGTTGGCCTGACTGACACTGGAATTCTCTCCCAAGTCTTTTGAAATCTGAAGTTGAAATCGGTCAGCTACTCATTGGGAGCTCTCTTGATGGTTATCAGCTGCTCTAAAAGAGACAAGTTGTCTCCCTTCTCTCCAAATTGCTCATGAAGTGCTATACACAGCTCATTCCAATTTGTGATAGAACCAACTCCAAGGCTCCTAAACCATTGTAATGCCTTACCCTTGAATGAAGATGCCAGTAACTTGACAACCACTTGCATCTCATTGATTTCACGGATTACACAAAGGTTAGCAATATCTTTAACATGATCACCTGGAGTAGTCTGATTTTATCCAAAGAAGTATGGAATGTTCTTCGAGGGCTGTAATAGGAACCGGATGTTGTGCATTGAGGGAAAGTGGGCTACCGCTGTGAAGTTGACATAGGGGTTGTTTTGTGCCATTCTAATTGGTCTTAAAATCCTTGTTGACTGAATGAAAGGCTCCGCCAGTGGAGGAGTTGAGAGAGTTTTGTTTGGTGGAGATGGAGACCTTTGAATCCTTCTTCCTCTTTCCCTTCTCCTTGGAGATAACCGCAGTATTCAAACAACACTTCTTCTTCTCCAACTCTTGACCTTGTGGTGATTCTTCTCATGAGTTTTCAGGCCGCACTTTGCTGAAACCAGCTTGATTCTTCCCCTTGGAGTCACCGATATGTAAATAATAGCTCTTTTCAAGCAAGAAAAATGCAAGAGATGCACATCAACTTTACTGCAATAAAAATGAGACCTCTAGGTCCCACCAAGTGTTCCAAAACTGTTGTTGCAGCTCACAAAGACTTCGGATGTAGATCGGGCTTCTAGGTTGATCACTCTAACATCCAGCAGATTGCACAACATAGAAACCTCTCTCCAAGTGTGGGACTTGTTAAACTGAGAGAGGAATCTCCAGATTAGAGGCTGGTTCCTCAAACTCCTCTGATTTAGATCTATATTTTGCAAAACTACAGAGGTTCAGATCCTAATCCTACTCTAAATTGCAAGGAGGCAGGGATAGAAATGCAAAAATTGAAACTAACTAAAGATGGTGATGCACCAAAAGGAGTGGTGAATATTTTTGTCATGAAAATAGACACAAACCAGAGATTTGCAACATAAAACATACACAGGCTGATAAGATATAATTTAGGATCTGAAATGAAGCAAATAATACAAACAAAGGATTGAAACCCATTCACAGAGCTTGCATTATCATTTCCAGTGTCAAAACCATGCATTACAACCTCAGAGAGGTAAAAAAACTGTTACAGTCTTTGAAGAGGTCTGATTCTTGCTTGATTCACTTGCTAGAGGTGAAAGAAGAAGATTGCTATGCCAAAAGATATTCCACCCTTTAGAAATGAGCCAAATCTGGCTTTTACATTGCATGGGTCGAGCACAGGAGAGAGAAAATGTAAAAAACATGGGAGCCCATTCCTCCTTAACTACAAATGCATTAAAACGGCATAGAGAACCTTACAAACCCATACCCCGTCATTTTTGACTGAATTGGAGGAGAATGTGACCCATTCTCGCATTAAATTTAGTTCTTTGAAATGTCACTTCGCCATGAACACACGTCGAGCCGCTTTCTTAACTTTCTCTCTCTAAACTACACCAAAATTCAAGATTGACCCGAAATCATGTAGATAATTTCATAAGCTTTCCGTTGATGTAAAGAACATGCAAATCCAAGCTTTGGATCGAAAGACATGGCGATCTCAAGATTTAGGGCACAAAACAGAAAAAGCGAGTTTTAAAATTTTTCTCACGCTCTCGTCACTTGATGACACGTGTCAAGTGCTAATTAGATGCGTAATTCTCCCTCCTTCACTTACTCGTGGGTTTTCCCTTGAAATTTGACCTTTTTGTGATTTTGGGAAATTTTCCACTTTTTCCCCGCATCCCCGCCACTTGGGACACGTGGCATGCATTGATTGGAGGACAGGGGCATGGGGAAGACCTTTGCTTTTTTGCTTTTTAGCCAAAACTTGGCCAAATTTTCCAAATCCTCCCCGAGCTCTGCGTATCCCTACTCCATTAGACACATGTCCTATTCTGATTGGCTCGGGCTGACCCTTCAAACCTCACCGTTTGAACTTTTGGACGTTTCTACTTGTGACACATGTCATGCTGCGATTTGTCCACAGGCCTACCGACTTTTCGCATCCCATGCATTCTCATGGCCCGACTGTCCTAAACTACTTGGGACAAAATCCTCTGATCTACCCGAAATGGGCTTCCTTGTCCCTTTTCTGCCGATGACACGTGGTGTGATCTAATTAGCTCTCAGATTTCTCGGCTCCTCAAGTCCCACGCATCCCTATGTCTCAACTGTCCCAAAGGCGAAATTTCTCCTTTTCGCCGATCCGGTGGTTCGCGTCCTTTGCATCCTCATGGCCTAGATGTCCCCAGTGACTGTCCGGCCGAAGAGTTAATCAATTTTTTCTCGACCTTCACCCGGTTTGCCTTTCCGCATCCCGCGCATCCTCATGGCCTGAATGTCCGTTTGCTCTACGGACCGCTTGCCCCCCGCCAATTCGTGCCCCGACATCCTAAATGTCCCGACCGTTGAGAGGACTAGGAATTAGCCAATTTTCATGATTTTTTTGGCCCAAGCTTGTTTTTTGTAGCTTTTTCTCCTTTTCTCATAACTTTCTCCTTTCTTCTTGGATAGGGAGTTAAAAAAAAATTGAGGGGACCCTAGAAACATGATTTTTTGCCTTGCATCAATCTATTTTCCTGGGACTTGAGTATTCTTATGCATGTTCCAAAATTTACCCCGGGGTGAATTTTTGATAACACTAACCTTTGAAATGTTGTCTCCATTTGGTGTAGGTGGTCCAACTTGCTCCCATAAATGCAAAAATCATCCGAGAAATACTCTGATGAAGGTCCCAATGTAGGGTTCGAACACCCTATTCATCAAATGCTGGAATGTTGCCAGAGCATTACACAACCCAAAAGGCATAACTCTATAAGCAAATGTTCCCCAAGGAGTGGTGAACGTGGTCTTCAGCTGATCTTTCTCTACTATACGAACTTGGTTGTAGCCGCTATATCCATCAGTAAAACTATAACACTCCTGGCCAGTTACTTTGTCCAAGATCTGATATGAGAATGGAAGAGGGTAATGATCCTTCTTTGTTGCCTTATTGAGCTTCCTGTAATCAACACAAATGTGTAGCTTCCCATTCTTTTTTATTGAGATCACAATGGGAGAAACCCATTCTAAATTCTCCATAGCAAATATGAATCCTGCATCAAGCAACTTATCTATTTCTTCTTTTACAGTCTTAGAAAAATTAGGATTCATTCTATATGACATTTACTTTATGGGCTTAGCACCATCTACCAGCTCAATAGAATGTTCTACCCAACTTACTTGATGGAGTTCCTTGTAATCAAAAGTGAATATGTGTATGTACCTTCGAAAGAGCTGGAGGTAGGATTCCTTCTCACTCTCCATCACAGCATCACCAATCTTTATTTTTTGGAGACGATCATCAACTTCTTCTTCAGATAATTTTATGGGGTCATGAGTTGGTGTGACTGGAAGGATATCCATGACTGAAACATCAACCTCACTTTCTTCATCTTCAGTGTCCACTTCACTGGTACTAGAGTAATCAGAGGATGTCCAATCATTAGTTTCATCACTTGAATCCACAGGTTCTACCTTATGATGTCGAGGGATCACGTTTATCTTCACCCTCTCTCTACCACGTCCAAGTGTCATGAAACCTTCATTCCATTAGTTTCTTGCATGAACTCTCCTTAGCCATGGTCTTCCCAACAACATTGGGTACGCAATAGTACCATTTTTCATCACCTGAAAGTATACCACACATACAACACCCATAACAGATATTTCCACATTTGAAACTACACCTTCTGGTTTAGTTTTTCCTTTATTTAATGACCTTAACATAAGTGTTGAAGGGTGCTCAATTTTTAAACCCAACATATTCATTATAGACTCGGTCATTACATTAACTGTAGCACCTCCATCAACTAAGACATCATGAATTGAAATACCATTACATAATACGTCAGCTTTTGGAGCATAGGGATCCACCTCTACCTCTAAAACAGGGACCTCAACCTCCTTCCTTCGTCGAGCATTAAGTCCACTTCGCAGCTCCCGCCTCTTCTCAGAAGACATAGCCAAGAGTTGACCATATGTAATATTTGTAGGCCTTTTGGACAGATCTTCCAATATGGAGTATGGTCCTTACCCTTGTGAAATCAAAAATCCCGCACACCCAACTTTCTTCTCCTATGTTTCTTACTAGTTTTTCCTTTCATCTTCTTAGGATCATTTCCATCTTGATTATCTTTTTCTTTCTTTCTTTTTGTTACAAACACATCTACTTCATTATTTCTACTCTTATCTACTACATCAAAATAATTCACAGTGTTTTCCTTTATCATTATCTCCTTTACCAAATGTAGAATCTCTATCTCGGACAATTATACTTATAATGACCCTTTTATAACAACCATAACATACAACTTCAGAAATATTTCTTTTGGACCTCTATCTCCTCCCTAAGAACTAAATTATTTTCCTTGAAGAAGATTAATAGTTAACCGACCCATCTTTTGAGCAGATCTTCATACTCGGTGAGATGTTCTAGGAGAAATATTTGTGCTCACCGAGAGTGGTTATGGATTCTGGAGCAAAGGTGATGGTGTAGGCTATACTTTAGCAACAATTTCTTTGGGCTCCTCTTCCATGCTTTCTTCTTGCCTTCTTGCAATCTTATTTGCTTGTTCAATGGTAGTTGGGCGGTCATACTTCACTTGTTGTCTCGATCTCTCGGCTTCATCCCAAGAATGAAGTGCTTACATAGAGATTATCCACGCCATTCATCAACCCATCTCGCTAATCCTTCCTTCCGGATCTGGGCGGCGAGCTTCCTCCTTAACTCTAGAACATGAGCATGATAATCCCTTATATTCTCCTTCTCTCCTTGGGTTAGCTTTGCGATATCAATCATGAGATCTCGCATATCTCCGTTGTTCACCAAATTCTTTAAGAAAACTTTCAGTTAATAAATCCCATGAGTTTTTCACATTATCACCTAGTGTTTCAAACCACCTAATGGCTGAACCATCCAAAAAGGTAGGAAAAAATTCATTCCATTGTTCCCTTCTTATAAGGCCATTACAAATACAAGATTGTTTAAACTCTTGAAAGAAAGAGGAAGCATCTTCATTAGATTGGGCTGAAAAACAGAATCTTCCCCATTTTCAAAAGTAACCACAATGAAATACCAACCCAAAAGTACAATCAACAAGACTTATGTGCACCAATAATTAAAATCACTATAATAGAAAATAGAAATGACCATGGTAAACTATGGTAAAACCTGACTTACTGTGGTAAAAATTGACTTTACTGTGGTAAACACTATTCACAAAAAAATTGAAGTTATCAAGGTAAATACTATTCATGGTAAAAGTGACTTTACTTGTGGTAAATACTATTCACAAAAAAATGGCTTTACCATGGTAACTACTATTCATGGCAAAAATGACTTTACCATGGTAACTACTATGCACAGATAAAAACAAGGTTACCGTCCAATTGATTTTTGACTAAGTGGGAATATCTCTCTGCATACAATCCACCTATGAGGAATGGTCCCGCAACGGAACCAAAATGTCATCACCAATCCGGCACTATGATAATTCTTCACCGGGAACTCCTCATGCTATGATTATTTACTAATGCACAACCTTTAGTTTGGTGGATGTAATCTGGAAACAAAACAACAAACATAACACAAGAATACCATCGACTATAATAAGATGGAATGATGACAAATCCGAAATATCAAAGTAAATTATAATATTAACATGAAATTGTTACAATCTCACCCATGACGTACTTCAAGTGTTATTGACTTCACTTGCCTTCCACCAATACTATGGGAGAAACTTTACAATTACACCTCTTAATGGCTTCTTCAACACACCTTTAAATTGATTGCTTCCTTTACACACTTCATATAATATTTCTCACTACTTCCTTCTATGCTAAATGAGGGGGTGGCTTATCCATCTTATCTCTAAGATAGGATAAGAAATCCACTCGACGAATCATATTCCATACCTTAACTCTTATATATACATGTAAGCTTATCTTTTAATATAAGATAAACCTTATCATTTCACATGGGTTCCACATTTTTAAACTTTTTACAAATAAAATATACAAAATATTTATGACCTCACTCCTTGTCCTTATTACCAATATAATATTTCTAATTCCTAATCATGTAGACCCTACTTCTCTACTTACCCCAACTTTGACATTTTAACATTACTTTGGACCACTTATGACAACTATTTACTTTTTACCACAACATTCTTATTGTACTTTTGACTATTTCCATCCTATACATTATTGGCGGTGTCGATCGGGCAACGCCGTTATCTTCTATCGACGTTACTACTAATTACACTTAACAACATTCTATTCCTAATACATACATTAATGACATAGAAATTATGGAGGAAAATTTTTGTGTCGACAGTACCTTTAGTCACCGTGAGTGTCTTCCTATACTCTTTCATATTGCTAGTTTGGGTTAAAGTTTAAACTTAGATGAGAGGACTGACAGAGGTCAGAAAAGACCATTCTAGATAACAGACGAAGTGAGGTGAATGACGTATTCCTTGGCTATGTATAACATCTAGGAATATGATCATGCAAAGCATGTGAAAATCTTTGGCCAAAGTATCGCAAGTTGCTGGTTGCGTTGTCCTAATCACCTAGTTTAAGAAGCAGGATTTCAGATGAATATCGGTAATAGATATTTAGATAGGCCTCTTAAATGGAACACTTTGATAACCAAAAATGGTATAGAGAACCAAGTATACTTAGTATACAATGCATGGATTAACATGAAGGATCGGTAAGTAGCCGAGTCATGAAATGAGAGATCGTTGAAACTCCGAGCCATAAAATGGGAGATCGGTAGTTCTTCGAGTCATTTACAATAGCATATGGTATCTATTATATGATTGAATGGCATTGAATGTGTGCTCCATATTATAAATATGTGAACAGAGAACATTGGTTTTAAGAAGTATTGTGTGTTCTAAATTACGTTAAAGGGATAGAGAACAATTATTAAAACTTGGTCATGTGTTCTAAATTATATAAATTAGAATAGAGAACGTTACAAAAAAAAAAATCCCCCTGTTCTAATGTCTTCAAATGGGAATGTTACATTAAGGGAAATGTTTTAGCCTGGGATAGAATGCCCCGTAATATGATGACTTTAACTTCGGGGGTGAGACTTACTCAAGACCAATTACTAAATTACTTAGGTTTGTGCTTTAACCTATATTGTAATGTATTATCCTTCTTGGGTTTTAATCTATAATGTTGTAATTCAGCCATAATGAACTTTAAAGATCTATAGCTAAGTTGGAAACCTAACTATGAATATGGTGACCTAAACTATTACTAATCTTAAAGGGGGACCTATGGGATTATGTGGTAAGTGGTAATATGATGACGATGGTTTCTAGACTATTAATTGGGAGCAAATAATAGTCCTTCCATTTTAAATCACCAATTTTGGTGAAGGCTAGAAAGGTAAGTGGTATTCCCAACTAGCATGGTGGCTAAATCAAAAAAATACATGCAAATAACTTAAAAGGGAAATTCACCAAGTTTGAATTGGTGGTGGCATGAGAAAAGAGGGGGAAAATGCATTCAATGCATTTAATGGCATTTATTTCGATGTAGAGGCCACCTAGGAAAAAGGAGAAGTGGATTTTGATGAGGTTATTGTTGCTCATTTGGTTTTTCTAGTTTTTTCTCTACGTTTGGTTGCTCTTTTGAGCCTGTAAATCTGTCTTCGACCCATTGTGATCTTGATCGCCTTCAGTTGTTTCTAAGCGAGTGGAAATGAGGAGATAATTTGGAGATCTGGATGTTGAAGTTGTTGCAGAGGAGAAATTCTTGAGAAGCTCGGCTGTGACCTTCTACAAGCTAACAAGAAATTATACAGGCATGTTAGGCTCTTTTTGTTAAACAGTTATGCTCTTTATTAAACGTCTTCATTAAAAGAACTCTACTCTTAGAAATGTGTGGTTTTGTGAAAATATGTTGGTGTGCTTTGGCTGTGATCTTTTGCTTGAGTTGTTGTTTGGAAAAGATGCGGTTTGGGTATCTTCTGGATGCATGCATGAGAAAATAGGTGTTCTTTGTTGAATCCATAAGTGTAGATGGATTTCATCTCTGTTGTTAAGATTTTGAATGCAATGGCTGTTTGGTTTTGTTGTCTCTTGTGGGTTTGAACTTGTTGAAGGTAACAATGATGTGTATACTATTTTCTAAGTTTTATATGCTCAAAAGTTATGGATTTCATGGGAATGCTAGGATAGGACTTTTTGTGAATTGTTCTTCCTTTCCCATAATACAGTTTAATTGTGATGTGGGTTCTCTTAGGGACAATAGGTTCATCATATCATCTTCACATTTGCTTGTTCTGAAATGATATGATGTTTCTCCTATTTTTTTCTCGGTACCCATGAATGATTGTTTGGAAATAACTTCTTATCAAACCTGGAATAGAGTAATTTGTTTATCTGATGGATTGGTGTAGAGCATACGTTTTTACTTCTCCTTTGAACTCAATGATGAATATATATATATGTGTGTGTGTGTGTGTGTGTGTGTGTGTGTGTGTGTGTGTGTGTGTGTGTGTGTGTGTGTGTGTGTGTGTGTGTGTGTATTTTGGATTTAAACTTCTTCGTTGTTTTCATTGTAACTGAACCAGAGTAGATTCCTTACCCTTGTGATTGAAAAATGATTTCTCATCCCGGTGGAATTGGGACCATGTTTGCTTGGTTGTAAACTCTTAATCATTTTATATTTAGATTGAATATGCTTGCTATTAGTGTATACAACTATTAATGTTGGTTGTAATTGGAAGTTTAGTTGTTGTTTGATACTTTTGGTTTAGTTGTAAAATGAATTCTTTGAATACTTTCTTTAACGGTAGCTAGTAAGCTATTAAGACTGTCCCAGTCTAGTGTGGAAAGAATTACACTATTGATAACTGGTCTACACATCATAGTTTGATATTCGGCTATGTATTGGAAAGAAGTAATGTGAATCTCCTTCCTTTTCATTTGATTATTGACTTCTAAATTGCTCTCTCCTTGATCTAGTATCTCTTCTTGCATAAGATCGACCAATTTGGTTGTGTTAAATGAAAGAGATTATAGAATAGGTAACTGGAAGTAATACTTCTTTTCTTTTCTTATCCTATCTAAATTTCTATTAAGGAGATATTGAAGCAACGTGTGACTGCCTTTGGGAGTATGTAAATGTGTTTTACGTTCTATTTTCTTTCTCTGAATTGGATGAATACCATGTTGTTTGTTGAATTCTGAAAAGTGATATGGGTTGCTTTCATGGTGTCTAATTACTTTCCCCTTCTGCATTTGAACTCGATTGAAGTCAAGTGAGTAGTAAAAAGGGAAAAAATATTAAAATTGTAGTCATTTCACTATAGGAATCCCATTTATAAAGTTGGAACAAGATTGATCTTGAATGTGTTCGAACAGTAATTTATTACTTCTTTCAAATGCTTCTATTCAGAGAATAGTTAGAGCTAATGTTCTTTGAATTATTTTTCTAAATTTGAAATGAACTATATTCATTATTGGAAAGAAACGGTTAAGTAAATGGGGATATATCATTGCTTGTTTGCTGTAATTATTTTGAGGAGTTTGTTAGTTAATAGTACTATCTGATTTTGATGCTACTTATTGTGACATGGTTGTTTAAATTGTTCATCCTTACCGGTACTTAACTCTTATGTGATGTCCATCTCAATTACGGGACGTTTCATAAAAGTAGAGTTCTTTTATTGAGACAGTTAGTCAAGAGCACTTCATTTTAATGGTAAGTGCTTAACATGCTCGGATTCGACTTAACCGACCCATCCTAGTAAATTTTGTGAATGGATTCCATGAGTATCAAAGAAGACATGTTGTTTTATGATGCTGATTTTGATTAACTAAAGGTTGGATCTTTTATGATATTTTATTATTTTTTTCAAATGAAATGGAAAAAGGAAAAGTTGTATTCCTTTTTTGAGTTATCAATGTTTTTTGGCATCGATGCGGTCCAACTATTTAGACTTGTAAAATGTGTAAATTTTACCTTGAGGAATGAGAGAAGGGAATGGTGTGTTATTTTAATTGTTGTACCATTATTGAATTGTTGAAATAAAATTGTGAACTTATTCCTATTCATTGAATTTGTACTTATACAAATGATGGTTGTTAGATTTAAAAGGATATAACGAGAAGAAGGGAATTAACACTCTGCTCTTCTCTTAAACACAAATTTTAAGTTGGGATGTACAAATGGTTAATACTTAGGTCAATATGGACTATTAATTGACATTAGTAAAAGAGTAAAATACATATGAACTCTTGTACAAATAATAATTGGAATTGGACTCTAACTAATGAATATTAAGGAAAGGACAATTAGTTTCAAGAATAAGATTTCGTTAATACTCTTTGGGGTGTCATGCCCAAAGGATATTTGGAAGGAGGAAATTATATCTTCTCTTAACAAACCTTAAACTGAAGTAAGGTAATTGTAAATAAATAAATACATTTATATAGGAAATAGACCTCATTCAAATGAGGTCTAATGTAAAGGAAACTCCGAATTTAGAATCAACAGCAAATGAACTTGATCAAGCTTAGTAAGTTAATCTTACTGCGTTAAGCTGATTGGACAGAATTTGAAGCTTTAATAAATTAAAGAAGAAAGGAATATGCAATCCTTCGGTAAGGAGGAGTGATTGTATATTAAGCTTCAAGATAATTCAAGTCATTCCTAACTATGCAACTGTAATGAACAAAGAGGTTAGAGGATCAGCAAGGTTGCTGAAACTTATTCTTAAAATAATAAAGATAAGAATCTAATCAAACTCTTAACTAGATATGTAACCCTAGATGGGAGGATTCTGCAGGATGTTGGTACATGCTAGCTATAATAAGGTGTCATCATGAAGGTCGACCTTCATGAAGACACATTTTGTAACTGACATGTTGCAACACCCTTCCGAATTAGATCATCTAGGTTTACATAAGCTTGGACTTGGCCTTAGTTTTACTTTGGACCAAGTTAGGAATATGTCCTTGTATATGGAGTGACTCATAAAGACTAAAGGTAACTAGACACATGCAATCGACTAGGGTCGATGAGGTATGTCTATGTACCTTTAGTCATCACGAGTGCTTCTCTATACCCTTTCATATTGCTAACTTGGGTTAAGGTTCAACCTTGGACAAGAGGACTGACATAAGTTAGAAAAGACCATTCTAGATAACAAATGAAGTGGGGTGAAGGATGTATTCCATTGACGAGTATGCCATCTAGGAATATGATCATGCTAAGCATGTGAGAATCTTTGGCCAAAGTATCACAAGCTACTGTTTGCATTGTCCTAAATCACCTAGTTTAAGAAGTAGGATTTCAGATGAATATTGGTAACAGATATTCAAATAGGCCTCTTAAATGGAACACTTCAATACCCGAAAGGGTAAAGAAACCAGGTATACTTAGTATACATTATATTGAATTATCATGAAGGATCGGTAAGAAGCTGAGTCATGAAATGAGAGATCGATGAATCTCCGAGCCATGAAATGGGAGATCGGTAGTTCATCGAGTCATTACAGCAGCATATGGTTATCTGTTATGTGATTGAATGGAATGGAATGTGTGTTCCATATTATGAATATGAGAAAAAGAACATTCATCTCAAATTATTGTGTGTTCTAGATCGGGTCATTTAGAATAGAGAATAATTATTAAAAAAATTTGAAACGTGTGTTCTAAATTACATAATTTAGAGTAGAGAATGTTATGCAATAATAAAATAAAAATCCCCTTGTTCTAATGTCTTAAAATGGGAATGTTACACATCATTTCTTTTCTCAAATATTATAACCATTCTTTCATTTGGTCTTACATAGACATGCCCGGTATTGACCCCACCATAGTGGTCCACAATATCGTCACCATTCCCGATGCCAAACCAATTAAACAAAAGTTGAGGAAAATGCACCGCATTGCTCTTCTCATCAAAGAAGAACTTCATGTCTTCTTTCCATTTCCTTCATCTTACCCATTGATTATCCTCATTGTATTTCTAACAATGTCTCTATCACTAAAGCAACTGGGGGACTTTGCATTTGCACTGGACTTAGTTACCTCAACCTAGTATGCCCAAAAGATGATTTTCCCTTACCTAGTATTGATCAACTAGTTGACCTCACCGTTGCTCACAAGATGCTATCACTTATGGATAGATTCTCAAGTTATAACCAAATTTTTCTTGCCCCGGAAGATCAACACAAGACCTCATTCATCACCCTCTTGGGGACCTTTTCTGCTATCGAGTCAAGCCTTTTGGCCTTAAAAACACTTGTGCCACATTTCAACAAAGCTATGAATTACATATTTCATGACATCATGCATCACATATTAGAAGATTACGTGGATGATCTCTTGGCTAAATATAAATGCCACTCCGAGCACCTAACATTCCTCAAAACCATCTTTGACCACCTCATTAAATATTGCATCCGCCTTTAGCCTAAGAAGTGCATCTTCGCGGTTCTCTCAGGAAAGCTCCTGGGATTTATTGTTTCCCCTCGTGGTATAGAATTTGACCCTACTAAATTCAAGGCCATTCTCAAAATTCCTCCGTCTAGTAACCTTAGACAAATGTAGTCTACAAGGTAAGTTGCAGTGCATTCACCATTTCATTTCCCAATTATCTGATCGATGTCAACCATCTCATCATCTACTCAAGAAGGATGTCTCCTTTAAATGGGATGATGACTATCAAAAATCTTTTTAGGCCTTAAAGCAGTACCTTCTCCAACCACCCATACTCATTCCACCTAAAGATGATCAAATTTTTTTCCTATACATATCATCTACCGATCATTATTTGGGAGCCATGCTTGCTCATCGTGATGAACAACACAGGAGCGGTAGTTTATTATATCATCCATACTCTTTTGGACTATGAAACCAGATACAACCATCCCCAAAAATATTCTTAGCCTTATTTGTCATTTCCACCAAACTCCATCATTACCTACTTAACCACAAAACCTATGTTGTGACCAACACCAACCCCTTACACTTCATGTATGCCAAACCTTATCAAAATCAGCAGCCACACAATGGCTTATGCTTGTAGCTGATCTTGACCTCAAATTCATTCATCAAAATTCCATCAAGGGCTAAGATAATACTCGACCAATTAGCCAACGCATCTATTTATGGGGATCAACTCTCTAATTTTGACTTTCCGATGAGTCAATTACCACCCTTTCCTCGATGAACCTCCTTACCAAATGACACTCTTTTTCGATGGTTCCAAGTGTCGGGTTGGGGTTGGGCTGGTATTATCCTAATTCCTCTTGATGGTGAACCCATGCCTTTTTCTTTCAAATTAGATTTTGAATGTACCAAAATATTTTTGAATACCCCGATCGGAACCAATACCCCGATTCGAGTGACTTTTGGTATAAACAATACTCCAACTACCTTTCTCTCTCCATCTTACCTTAGGATCTTACCCGTAATGGATGACACACTCCCTTAAAAATGTTTCTCATTACGTCATCTTGAGGGGACTCCTTTATAAACGTGGCTTTAATGGTATTCTCTTACGATGCCTCACAAGTTCTAAAATTCCTTATACCATTAAGGAGGTTCATGATGGCATATGTGGAGGTCACTTCAGTTGCCTTGCTATTACTAAGTGTATTCTTCACCTAGTCTATTACTAGCCGACCCTTAACCATGATTGTTGCGACTACGTCAAACATTGTGTAAAATTCCAACAACATTCCAGTCTTCATCATACACCCAGTCATGCCTTACAAGTCAGTCGTGACCTTTGGCCCTTCTCCCAATGGGGTTTGGATCTTGTCAGAGAAATCAATCCTCATTCATCCCAATGCCATCAATGGATCATCACTACTACCAAATACTACAAAAAATGGGTGGAATCCATACCACTCATCTCTACAAAAGTGAGAAAATATGTGAGTTCATTAACTACCACGTCATTTTTTGCTTTAGTGTTCCTCATCACCTCATCACTGACAATGGAAAATAATTTAAAAATAAAACATTACAATAACTTTGTGACACCTTGGGCATTTAGCTTAGTTTGTCATCACCTTATTACCCACAAACCAATAGCCAAGCCGAATCTACTAACAAAACCCTCAACAAAATTATTATGAAAGTGGCTGACGATACTGGGAAGGATTAGCATACGCACATTCCTTTTTCCCCGTGGGCATACCACACTAGCATTTGCACTTCCACCGTGGCCACACCATTTTCTATGGTCTACAGTATAGAGGTAGTCCTACCTCTCGAATTCCAGATTCCCTCACTCTGTATTTCTCTCCATGACATGCTCAATGACGATGACTTTTCTTAGGACCATTTATCACAGCTAGATTTATTAGATGAACATCATCTTAATGCTCTAGATCACCTTCAATTTTACCAAAAATGTATCAAACATGCCTACGAAAAGCGTGTTCATGAAAAAACCTTCCAAGTTGGTGACCTTGTCTTGAAAGAAAATCAACGTGTAACTAAAGCAAAAAAAATTAAACGGGGAAAATTTTCTCCTAATTAGCTTGGACCATACATCGTAACTCATACCTATGGATCAGGAGCTTATCGTTTATCTTCACTCGATGGTAAACCCGAACCTGAGCCCCTTAATGCCTTGCATCTTCGACCATTCTATTGTTGACTTATCATCCTACCTCACCTTTTGTCTCTTTCCATGCTCATCCCTTGAGCACTATTCACTCCATACACCTCACCAATGATTAAACAAGAATCATGTGAGTACCCGTCACTAGTTATCTTCTCTTGAATATGTATACCGCAACGTTACACATAACATGATTCTCATGGATACTTTTCATCTACCTTTAGATGAGATCCCATGGTCATTTCTCCTTGCCTTTTAAACAAGAGTCCTATCCTTCACCTTGGTCTTGTCCATGACTGCAAAGACCTCACATGGGACCAAACTCCTTGAGTCAAACTTCTAATAAAAATATGACTCCCTCAAAAGGACATCTTCCTCTCAAAATTGCTGCTATAAATAGACTCGCTCCTCAAGGATAGCTATGTACAGCTTTAAAAAATTAAAAAAATGAGAGCAACCGAAGCTTCCCGCATCGATCAGCTTCACGAAGACATTAAGGAGTTCAATTTTATTTATCCCATATAGACTTCCCACATCGATCAATCAATTAAAAATAACAACCTTTTTGGCATAGAATTTCCCATTGTGACCTCAAATCTCTTTCATGAAGCACATGCTACCTCATACCATATAAAAACTAATTACCTTTCACCCTTCTTACCATTCCCACTCCCATTTCCTCATTGCCTCAAGGTACTTCTTGGAACTTAGACATTTGGTGATCATGTGACTAATTTTTACTATAGAACAGTCCATCATGTAATGTATTTAAGGTCTTACATTCATCACCTCCACCAAGGTATGATCTAATCGGTATGATCCTACCCAATCAGGTGGCTTTATTGCCCCCTCTTATCTTGTAGGCATCTTTATTTATGTTTTGATTACCTTATACAGACTTGGTCCTCGACGCTTCCTTTGGGGTAATCTCCTTCTTCCACCACAATCACCCTCACCTACTTCATTTTACCTATAATATACCCACACATAACAATTCTAAACCTACAACATGCCCAAAAACCTACCAACTCATTTTCATACCTCCTCATATTATTCCCTAGCTTATGGGAGAACTACATCGGTCTGAGGTCCCCTTTTACTTGGACTATGTAGGCAGCACTTTGAGGGCATGGGGCCCTTGGAGGTTAGCTCGGTCATCCTTTACCCTGAAAAATTTATCTTACATGTGCCTCACATTACATCACACCTAATTTTGTTTCCTTTTATACCCACAATTGGAAATTAGATCACATAAATAACAAGTTGTTTTATATTTATACATTTTTATGCCTACCATTTATCTATCATCACTATGCATAGATTACACCATATCTCACATATGACCCATAGTATCATTCATCGCAACTAATAATGAATCACAACTTCACCTACTTTCAACACAACCTTGCCTAAAAACTCCGACTCAATCCATGCCTATAACTCCGACTCAACCATGCCTAAATTGACCCGATTCAATCCATGCCTATAACCTTACTCAACCATGCCTAAACCGACCTCGACTCAACCATGCCTAAATCGATCCGACTCGATCCATGCCTATAACTCGACTCAACCATGCTTATAACTTTGACTCCACCATGCCTAACTCACCTAATTTCCATCCATATCAAAACAACAAATCCATATCTCATCTAACACAAGCCATAAATCAAAATCTCATAAACACATCAACAAATCAAAAAATACCATGTATCTCATCATATAAATAAATAAATGTGTATCTCAAATATACATGGCTATCTCATCATGTCCATCATCTCAAAAATGTTAGCACGTAGGCTGATATACAATACAAAATGTCATCGGCACGTAGGATGGTCTCATATATACAAAAAAATACTGAAATAATACAAAATCTCTTTGACACATAGGCCAATATGTGATAAAAATACAACTATCTTCACCACACAGGCCGATATATATATCTCAAATAGCTATCATACATCAAAAACTAGGTGACCACATATCAGGCATCTCATCGGATGTCCTTCATCTCTATGTCACCTGTACCATGGGCCTCATGTGTCCCTAATGGAACCTCACCTAGAGCTGGTCTCTGTGCCTTGGTAGCCTCTCCTTGATCAGGCCTCAGAGCTCGCTAACCTCCTATGCTCTCCACACTATGAGTGTGAGATCTCATCCTCTCACTGGACACCTGTTGTGCCCTATACTTGGTATAGGATATGAAATCTATCCTGCCACCATAAGTTGGTCTTGATAGTATCTCACCTCACTTAGGGCATCTCGTAACCTGGATACATGCATATTCTGTGGTGGTCCCATAGGTCTCGACCCCTATACCTACCATATAACACCCTACCTCGCACTCGCATGTGAACCGGGACGTACTCTTGGTGCCTATGGTGGTGTCCCCTACCCTTGTGCCTGTATCTTGGCCTGTAGGGCCCTAATCTATTCTAGGTTATGACCAACCGGCCTTATAAACCTGCCACTTGAGCCTATAAGGCTGCCACCGAACCATCCCCCTCCTAACTATCTCCATCTCCTCCATCATCCATCTAGGCCTATAGACTAGCCACTTATATGTGTAGCTCTACTACCTCTTCATTTGAACCCTCCAAATTGTTTCGTAGTAAACCCAAATGGGTAATTAGCGTAGCTACCTTCCCCTATAGGGCATCTCTCTACATTGTAATGGTAGCTAGGTCTGGCTACCCTGATTTGGGTGGTATGGCTCGTAACTGAGCTACCCACCACTACATGTACGTATCTCGTACATCCGGCATCATCTATTCACCGATCCACCGCTACTACCCCTCCTGTGGGCACTTTGTAGGTTATGGTAGAGGTAAGGGCCTCTCCACGTCATCTCTCTGATACTGTGGGAAGGGTAGAGGAATGTCCTGTAAGAGCCTAAACTACTTTGTCAGACTCTATCTACCAAGATCATCTCATCCTCCCCGGCATAGTGACCCTGTATCTACCTCTCTAGCTGGAGCTCAGCTAGCTCCTCATGCACATGCCTATATGAGGGGAATCCCACATATGGCCTCCATATAATGTCCACTCCAGATAATCCCTCTAGTAACTACTTTGAAAAATGGGCCACACCATGTGTCCTCCTATTCGATCTCCGCTCTCCCATCACCGCACCCATCTCTATACCCCACCTACATAAATCTAGGTGGGAATGCATCTTCTCGGGGCATCCCTATAGGCTGCACATAGACTATGTGCTCATAGGCCCAAAAGTGTAGTATAAATGTACAACACAAGATAAACCTATGCAGCCACCCATATTTCCACAACTCTCTGTATAAATTTGCACTAAGAATTCTCGGTGCCCAAGAAAAGTGGGTCTTATGCACCATCATGTCCTGGAATACCCCCATTAGTGATCAGAGAAAGCATCCACCCTCTACATCTGGTAGTGCATAGCAACATGTTGCCTCCATTAACAGGACCACTAGCCTCATCTCCTTTAGACAAGCTAGGTACATCTCTCCATAGCTCAAACTGGCGCTATGGAATCTTAGATTAGCCACCCCCTCACCAAAAATAGTCACAATAAACTCCTCTGAGGCCTTAGAAGAGATAGAATACACTTGAGCACCAAATATGGGTAATAAAAATCTAGAATACATCGTCTAGGGTGATAGTCATCTCACCAATTGACATGTGGAACGTGTTAGTCATGGAGTACCATCTATCGATGAGTGCAACCATCAAGATGGGCTACCGAACAACATGTCTATAGCGGAAAACCCCACTCAAACCCACTACTTCCACATGCTACAACTCAAACGGGGTGTTGTACCAGAATTGTCACCAATAGAGGTGGAACCTTGTCCTACATATGTAACTATGCTCTCCCCTGCATCCAATACAAGCACAACATTAATTTACATGTAACATCCATATTCAACCATTATCATTTTCCTACACCCTATTTTCACCCTACCCATCTCAACCACCTAGCCCACATAACTTTTGGACCCTTGTGCCCACTAATCTGACCGGTACTAGTTCATCCTAACTAACCCCGAATACCCTTTAATTTGCACTTTGATCACCTATTTTATGACCGATACCGGTTCACCCTTACTGACCATGGTTACCCCTTAACCGACATTAGTCACATGTTTGGTGACCAATATTGGTTCCACATAACCAACGCCACCACACTTGGCAAATTCCGGTCACTATCGCGGCAAAACCCGTGACTTCCCAAAACCCCCGCTTTCTAAAAACCTCCCATGCCCTCAGACCCCACCTATGATGACCTAAAATACTCCTGGACCTCTACCCATCCCACCTATACTATTTACTACCCTCCCCATTCCTCCTTTTACCCAATATTCCCCCATTCCCAAATTCCATTTTTACCCACCCACAAAACTAAAAAACCAAACAAAACCTAAAACCAACACTATAATAATCCTCTAATCTATCAAATCAACAACGTAGAGTAGGGTGCTTACCTCGTCGCATTGCTGCCATCTCTCGTGGCACATCTAGCTGATGTATTGGTGGACTACCTAATCCATCTCAAACCTCTCGCCATCATCATATAGCTACTCACACCCTATGACCAATCAAATCTCTCACCTTGATCGCGTGGACCCAATGCTCACCAACCAATCCCTTGTCAAATCACACTACCAGCTCACTGTTTCATTTTGTCCAAACACTTTTCTCTCTTTTTTGTCATTTTCTCACTTTACACAATAACAAATGAATAACAAAACATGCAGATTTTTTATTTTTATAACAAACCCAACCTAACCAACGTCGCTTACCCCCGACCGGCATCGTCGCATTCCCTACCTAACCATCATCAGTTTCACTCTACCAATGTTAGTTATCCATGACCAACATTAGTCACCATCAACCCACACACCCTCCTCCATTCCTAGCCCTACCTCCCTTTTTTTCCCCAACTAACCTCCGATCATTTACCCCACCCCACCTTTACCGTACCCATTTACCTTTTTCCTCCTTGGGGACTCATTATTCTACCCCTACCTTGGCCTTACCCATATCGTGACCTAGATATTTGGACCTGACCATCGCTAGTGACCTTTTACCTCATGTGTTCACTATACCTTATGGCACTATTACCTATGTTGTTGACCTAATGACCTTACCTAGCCTGTTTCCATGACCGTTTATCCTGACCCTACCTTTGGTATACTAGAACATACCTAAACGTTCTTACGCCTAACCTATGTTGTGTTTCCTGACCATATCCTATACCTTGGATACTAGAATCACTTCAACCTTGTTTGGATAAACCTATTGATCTCAGACGATGTAGAGTTTTCCTACTCTTCAACCTAGTAGTGTGCTATAGTTTATATGTGTGCATGTGTTTGACTGTTGCTACCTTTGACCCAAACCCATTACCTAGAAAATCCCGAGTAGACCTTTCAACCTTTCCCCCCGTTCCCACCTCGCCTTTTCCTCACATTCATCTTTTTATCAAACCACTCATTGATTCTACCTTCGGCCTCAATAGTTCTTAGTTTGAGGGGGATCACCTTCACCCATACATGGGGCAACCACATCTTATTTTTGTTAGTGTCACTTACTAATACAAGCTACGCAATAAAAAGAGGCAAAATGTAGACACTAAAATTAGGTCACACTCCCCTTTGGTCCCTTGACGAATAAATACCCTTCATCACATTCACCTAGCCATGGCCCCTTTCACCTCACTAATATTAATTTAATTAAATTAATTCATTATCCTCACTATATTTATTATTTAAATATCTTATTTTAAATAATATCCACACATACAGTTCACTTAGAAACCTCACCAAGCCAACTCAACCTACGACCTCTTCTTAGTAAGTTGTCATAACTAACTAAGACTTACCCAAAACCTAAAAATCAATGCCTACATTCCCTCTTACCAAATTCTCGCATGCTTATAAGAGGCTCTCGCCTAATCCATGGGTTACCGACAAAAATTTGAGGAAATCAAGAGGATCTCCTAGTTTAGTAAACCTAGGAAATCCCACCTTGACCAACGCCTGTTACCCCTAACCGTCACCGGTTAAGCTTAACCACCGCGCTACCCTTTTAACACCAAAACAACCTTATTCTCAAGGTTGGAAGTTGGAAGTTGAAAATATGAGGTTGGTGAGCATTAACACATCTCATAGAGATAACACATCTTCAAAGAGAGAATTCCAAAGAGAATACACATATAAGGAAGGAGATCCAGAAATTTCTCTTACATAACCATCCCAAATGCATGATCTGATCTATCTAAATAGAGAGGAATGTGCATATAGCCTATGCAGAAGCTTTCTTTCAGTTGGTGATCACTTACAGCCTTCAAACCTCTCATCAACACCTCCATCCCTCACTCATAGACATCTAGGACCAGAATCCTAGTAAGTATAACGTCATACTTCTCTGGTTTATTTCATTTCATCATTATTTTATCATCTATTATTTACCTACCCACCTATTGACCTTCTCCAACACTTCCACCTCCATATACCCATTAAAATCTCACCAAATCCTACCCAAGTCACCCAATACCTCATCCCGACTAAAAAAATCCTTTGTGCAATCACAAAGGAGACCCAAAGCTTGTTCTGTGGCATTCCCATATTTCCATAATAACCGGCACCGGTTACACCTAACCACCGTCAGTCACCCTTAACCGAAATCAATCTATTTATTTGCTTATACAGCCCAAAATAGAGACCTACCCAACTAATTTCACCTCACCCTCATCCACCTCGTGATTTACTTGAGACCTCTCATCAAACCCGCAGAGACCTGCAACCAAGCCATTTGACCGCCAATTAGATTAGATCTATTTCTTATTATGTTTTAAGTGAGATACCTAAATCATTTTGAATTACAACATGATTAACTTTGTTTACAACATTAAATTGTTAAAGATAGTGGAATGACAACCATCTAGGAAGTATCACACTTCCCGGATCTAACATACACTAGGCAGTTCACTGTATATATTGTTTAATTCCTTCTAGTGGTCTTGTTGTTCATTACAGGTATTTCCTCCTAGCCAAAAGGAAGCTCTCACAATCATTTGTGGATTCAGAATTCATACGCATACAACAACCCATCAACCAACATTTGAACAGTATTTCTCCTATGCTCCTTACCCTATTTGTTTCATCAATACTTCAAAGAAATGATCTAGAATCAGGTGAAACACTAACACCTTGTAACAACTTCCCTAAAGAAGGGCCTGGTTCCTTTGTATGCTTCAGTGAGCGTTACTTCTAGGCTTAGTGATGTGCCAAAGATGCCTGGAATTTAACTCGGTGAATTCTAGGTTGCATCACCATTATAGCTATGTCCTTGTATTTTCTAGTCACACTACTAAACATTATCATCACAACTTAAACTTATGGCATAATTACTGATTAATATATTTATAACTAGTTATCTTTATTTTTTGGTATTTTGTGTGTGCATTTATTCTTATGATTTCAATAAGTTATTTGAATGATGATATGTTTGATTCCACTCTTATTTGTAAGAAACTTGCTATATGTAAAAATGTAACCATCCACAACAACTTTTCCATGGTACAAGAACCTATCTGAAATAACCCATCCATAGCCAAAGCGAATCGCCTATAGTAAAAATTTGTGTTATGAATTTCTCTTAGAACATGAAGAATGACACTCAAGTCTATATGTGTCAATATAGGGAAGAGTTATAAATGGATAATTTAACTATGGGAGATAACTCAACCATGTAAATTATTATTCATTAAAAACTACTAAAGAACTAATTGATTAAGGTTACACATGACTAAAGGAACTAGTCAATTAACTAGAGATTAACTAAACACATGTTAGTAGCTACATAGCATGCATTGAATCTCTTTTTGTTATGTTATGATCTTCCACTTGTTCTACCAAAGATATTTTACTTAGTTTTTTAAACTCCTAGTTGAACTCTTCTTCTAACGTCTTGTTGTGAGATGATAAGTATAAAAGAAAGGGTTAGTGCTAGAAACGAGATCGATTAGATATTATTTATAGGTTGGTTCATAGATACAGAGAGATATTACTTTGTTCCTTAATGTAATATTTATGAAAAATAAATAAAGATATTAGTTTTGTTTATTAGCCTTTAGTTACAAAATTTAGGAGGGATTAACACCCAAGGTAGGGCCCAATTGTAGTCTACTGCACCCCTCCATTGTTGTCTTGTTTTATTTTATGTATGCTTACCTAGGAACCATTTTTTTTCTATACCTACATTCTAAATTTTTATAGTTTTTTAGTGCTAGCATTGAGAAACCATTCATTTCTAGTTATCAGTTTTGTTTACCTTTCAAACATTGTTCTTTCAAGTATAGTAGTGATAGTTATTTCTTTCCATACCTCCTAAATTCTCTATAACTATGCATACAACACTGGAATTATTTAAAGTTTATGTCCCCTGGTTTGATGATTAAATGGCTGTGATTCAATGAACAATATATTAATTACTATAAGTTGATTTGAACCACTAGGGAATAAGTTCCTATCGTAAACATGAAGAAGGGAAGAAGACATTTAACAATTTTGTGCCTCCAATAACCATTTTTGTGATTATGTGAAGTGGATATTTTATCATAGGAGAAGGAGAGATATGGAATGGAATATGAGGAAGTAGGTTGAATTTTTCTAATTGCCAAATTTGGAATTTGGAAAAATTCCTGTCGACCACTAAAAACATATCCTGCATGTATCATGCACGGGAAATGTTTTAAATTTTATTATATCAAGAATTTCTCCAGATGGTGAACTAGGAGTGAATTCCCAATTTACCTTCCATTAACCACCAATTTAGCAATTAATTAATGTTAAATGAGATTAACATATTAATAAGGATAAACATGGACACTCACACATTGTGTAGGATCTATAATGAGATTGTGTGAGATGTAACATAAAAGACAGATCACACATGTGAGAGAAGTAATCCTAATTACGGCCATAAAAGTTCATAGATTCTCAAACCTGTGGTTGGATTTTAAAAAACTGGTTTAGTCATATCAAAAACAACGCTTCTAAGGGTGGTTTCAAGTAGGGAAGTTGTAGAAATTATAGAGGGAAGAAGATGGGGGTGCTCCGTGCCAATTGGAACCTAGCTACAATCCCGCTTGGAAGGACAACGTGGAGCTTTGGAATCTTCTTAAAAAGGGGGGTGTTTCCAACTTCATCGAAAAAATCCAAGGCCATGACCAAAACATTTCAATGCATTTTTCCATGGATTGGAAGGATAGGAAGGTAAAGTATGGGGGTCATTGTGTGCTGATGAATGAGGAGTTGATTGCTTGAGGTGAATGGTCTCGATTTGGATGGCTTCTAGTTTTTTAGCAAAAGGGTCGACAAAACTATAGAAGCAAAGAAGTTTTCTGAAGAAGGGGAGGAGCTCATCTTTATTGCAGCGGGCATTAAGGTAAGCTCCATTCTAAAACCCTACGATGATGTTACTAAAATGATGGTTTGATTCATTTCCCTTGAAGGGCATTATATCATTGTTCCTACCAAGCACTTGGTCTTCCTCAACCACTTTAGGAGACACTTTGTAGTTTGTTTCCCACATTACCTCTTGAATTCTCTAGAACATTCCATTCTTGAATTCCAGAAACATACCAGGGCCATCCCCCTCCACCAGGGGCTCATCTTCCTCCTTCATAAGCTCTGCCTCTCCAAATTCCCCACCATTCCTATCTCCCCCAACGACCCGCTCATTCCCATCCTCACTGCTCCCTCAAACAACCCGACCACCTCTTCTAAGGCCAAAGTTACCAAAACTAAGAACCCCAAACTTAGTAAAGTGGCCTCTCCTCCCTCTTGCCCGTGTTCTAAGGAGCAACAAAGAAATGGAAGTTGTTCAAAATATTTTACACATTAGCAATGCTGGTCAGGATAATGCCTTATAATATGAGAGGGATAATACTCTTCCTGAATGGACTTATTGGAAAAGGAGGTTGAGAATATCAAGAAAGAGTTGCATCATTTAACCAAGCAGAAGGGGAAAAGAAAGCTAAATGATGATGCAGGTATTGAAATTGATCAGACTGAGGATATTTACAGAAATTTGAACTCATTGGACAATAGATTGGGAGGGCCAAGGACAGACATGATCATAATATGGCCATTTTCAATGCCATTAGTGAGTTTCTGAGCAACATGTTAGAAGCATCTCTATGTTGAGTGGGGTCCCTGAAGCCATTTGGGGGACTGAAAAGGAAAGAATTAGGCTATCTCAAAGTTGAACGTGAATGATCCAATGCACACTACCACTCTGGTGTTGTTCACTTCATTACACACAATCAAATCAAGGATTGAAAGGGCCTCCAAGAAATAACACCCCTTGGACTGGCTGGTTTTGTTTTAGTTGTTGCTCTGTTTTGGATAGTATGTTGTTTTTTGGTTGCTTAATTGCAGTTATTTCCCTATTTTTCTTTTCCTAGTAGCTATTGTTTGGGTTACTGTTGGACTTTATATATTATTTGGATTCTAATCCTCTTTTGATGTTTTTTTCATGTTTGATTTGATCTGAGCCTTCCTCAGTAACAAGGTATAGTCCCTTAAAACTATTTTCCATTAATAAAAAAATAATCAATTAACATTTTTTATAAAATTGACATCATGAATTTTATAATTAAATACAAAATTCAAGTAACAAAATTTATAACATCAATTAATTAATAAATTAAAATTAAGTTAATTAAATAAAATTAATAATGTTAATTTAATTATTTAAAGTTAATTAATCAAGAACATTAATTAAATGAATATCATCAATTAATTAATTTTAAATAACTAAAATCAAATAATTAATTTATCATTATTAATCATTTTGTGAAGCCAAGAGGGTATGTGAAGCGTGAAAAAACAACAATGATGATGGGAATAAGATAGTGCAGTGTAGGCCAATAATAACTAGTATTCAAACCTTCTACGTTGTTCATTTTGCAGAAAAATGTCCTCCACAAGGTTCACTATGGCATGATTTGAGGACACATAGATACACATTATCATGATTTGATCATCTTTTGTATGAAATAGAAATCCAGATATCCAAAAAAACGTACACTCTTTTCAACTATGTATTTATTCTCATAGTATAAGTAATGTGGTGGTGTTTTACTTGAGACCAAATAGTTGGCTATGTTTGCATACCAAGGTGTTTTTGTAGAGATAGAAAATAAGTGCTCATCTAGAAAGGAGTCATCAACTACTTGATCTTCATCATTAGTATCCATCCTAGAGAGAAAATATGCTACTACATTATCCTTGTTAGGCTTTTCCACTATAGTGACATCAAACTCTTACAACAGGAGAAACCACCTGATGATTTTTCTACTTACTATAGGTTTGTTTATCAGATATTTGATTACAACATGATTAGTGTGAATTAAAACTGGATAACTTGTGGTGTAGTGTCTTAATTTTTTGATAACACATACAATGAAAAAGAACTCCTTCTCTGTTACTATATAATTTAGCTATGCATGTTGTAATTTCTTGCTAATATAATAAATTACATAATTCAGAACTCCATCTTTCTATCCTAATACATAGCCAATAGCATGGTCTAATGCACCAATGTGGATGTGGAAAGGTAGGTTCCAATTGGGTCATCTCAACAAAGGATCAATAGTTAACATTTATTTCAAGGTTTTAAAAGCACCTTCACAATGTATAGTCCAAAAAAAATCAACATCCTTCCCTATTAATGTAAAAATTGGGGTTGAAATCTTACTAAAATCTTATATGAACAACCCGTAATATCCAACATGGCCTAGAAAGTAGAAATATTGTAACATCCTTTTATTTCTTTGGTGTCGGTGGATTTATTATAATGGATAATTTTTTTGGATCATTTTTAATTCCTTCATAGGATAGGTAGTGTCCAAAAACTATACCTTTAGACATCATCATGTAGAACTTTTCATTACTTAAAGATAATTTTTTTCTTCCATCTTTTCAAAACCTTGTCCAAATTTTGTATATCTTCCTTAGAAGTTTTACCATGTACTATGAAGTCATCCTTGTAGACTTCCATATAGTCCTTTTTCAAATATGAAAAGATGCTCAAGACTACCCTTTGGAATGTAGCAGGTGCATTGCAAAATCTAAATGGAAGAACTGAATATGAAAATGTTCCCCATGGACATGTAAAGGTTGTTTTATTCTATCCTCTAGTGAAATTTAAATTTGATTATATCCACTATATCCATAAAGAAAAGATAAGTATTTATTACCAACAAAAATTTCAAGAACTTGATCAATGAAAGGAAATGGGAAGTGATATTTTGTTGTTTTTAGATTTAACTCTCTATAATCTATGCAGATCCTCTATTTTCCATTATTATTTAGCACAATGAAAATAGGTGATACCCATTGACTATTTGATATGGGATATATAAATCTAGCATCCAGTAACTTCTTCAATTCTCCTTTTATAATCTCTCTTACTGTTGGGTTCATCCTCCTTTGTGGCTACCTGATTAGTTTAAAAATTTCCTTGATATAGATATTATGAGTGCACATCCTAGGATGAATCCCACATATATCAACATAATCCTAAGAAAATGTTTTTCTATGATTTTGAAGAAGAGTTATCAATAATTTCTCTTGTTGCATACTCAATATTTTATTTACATTAAGTGGTCTTCCTAGTGTTATTTCGACTTGTTTTGAGATTTGCATAATTGAACATACATTATTGCTAACAGAATTTAGTATGTAGTCATGGGGAAGAAGTTGGTGAAGAATTAAATTCTTACTTGGAATACTCTTGGTGTTGTTCTGCGGTAGAACTTAATTCAAGGGATAACTTAAGCATCTCAAATTATCATCAACTTCTTCATCTCTTCCATAGTCATTCTACAAGATGTTGGAGATAAAAAATTCTTCCTCTTGGTTTTCAATTATATAATAATTCTCCAACATCATGAGATGTTGTAGAAAACTATGATATGCTTCTAGCTCTTCAACCCAAATCTTTTGATCTTCATCATTCAACGGCTAGGTAGGAGGATAGAGCATCAACTACTTGGTACCATTTCCATTAGAAATAATCATGTTGTCAGACATGCAACCTATGAATGCATCAATAGTGTCCAGCCATGGTCTTCCCAGAATAAGAGTATAACCTCCTAAGATTGCTTTTGGTTGAAAGACAATAAATTTAGCAGGGTATTCCCAAGAGTCTACCACTATAAATATGTCCTCAAGGACTCCTTCGCTTCTCACTATTGGTCTATCTCGCCACTTGTAAGACTATAGCTATTGGCCTTATTCCTTCCAACTTTAGGTCATCCATGATTTTCTTGGTCATGACATTAATTTCTTCCCCTAAGTCAATTAGAGTGTTCTTTACTGTTTTGCCATTAATTATAACATTTACCAAAGGACTGCCTTGATCTATATACTTTGGTAGAACCAAATTTTAAAGAAGGATATAAGCCAATTATCCAATAAATTACAAAGTGGATGGATCCCTCCTTATTCTACCTATTTTTTTATGTTTATATCCTTTAACATCTTATTATAGATGGGAACATCCTTCATGGATTGAATAAGTGGAATTTTGACACATATATCCTTCAGCTGATTGAAAAAATCAAAGTCATAATGTAATTTATGGTCAAGTTTATTTTCTTGCAATCTATCTCGGAAATGGTGGCTCACTATCTTGTAACTTATCCTTGCTATAACTCTACTCATGTGGTTGCAAATCAATTTGTAGTACTTTTTTCTTTACTACATATTATTCTATAAAGAACGATGGTTCATCTACAATATTTGTATCGTGGGTTTACTTGGTGGAGGAAGTTATCTTTCTGAGTGAAGATGGATCTCATTAACATCAACTTAATAAGAAGTGTATTGGGTTGATTCAAAGTGTAGGATGGCTGAGAATATTTGTTTTTGGGGTTAGGCATTGTTTGATCTAGTAGTTAAGTGGCTTTTGGTTGAGATCCATGTTATTTTTTTAGAATCGAGCTTTACGCTATGGGTAAGGATGTTGATGGTAGGGTTTATGGAAGTTAAGAGGTGGGTTGTTCTATTTCTGCCCTCATGTCCAATGATGCTACATGAATAAGGGGGTTGTTTCCACTATTGGCCTGAAAAATAGAGGTTTCCATTGTTGTTTGTATTGGCTAGGGTTTGGAGCCCGACATTGCTGAGTATTAGCCCAAGGTTGGGGTTGCATATATGGATTATTAGCCCAATTATGAAAATATGACATAAGATCTTTTAACATACCTCGTTTTCTTGGAAGCCAAGGATTTCTTTAAGAAACATATAAGACTTTCCCATCCTCTATTTCTATCATCTTGAATTCAAGTGCATCCTACTTATCTTGTGCAATGTTAGTTAATCCTTTACATTTGCAATCAACATTATTTCATCTCGCATGCATGGTGAAACTTTATAAGTGTTTCCTATACATATTCTCTTTTCTTCTTATAATGTAGATCATCAAGATGGGTGGACATTTCATTAAATATCTCGTGTTTCATGTTTTAAAACATGTTCACAATCTCTATTTTACATATCCCCAATTCCTTTTGTAGTTGATACACCCTTTGATGTATCACTTCGATTAACTTCATGGTTTCTCTAGAGTAGTTCTTGTATGCTTCACAAATATCCTCACAGGTATCTTTTGAAATTTCTCATGCCCCTATCAATTCCAAAGAATCCATGTCCTCCTCACCGAGTCCCTTCAAAAAAGTAATTTGTGAGATTCAGGAGGTAATCTTATATCCTCGACTTCTCGAACATAGAATATGAATCTTTCCAAGTAATCTTCTAGTGTTTCATCTTTCTTTTGTGCCACACTTGAATAGTTCATCTGCTCCTCTACTACTTAGCCTATAGTAATCTTGGTACTTTGTTAAAAATGTTTCCTTCATCTTCCGCTAGGTAGTCATAGTATCTCTTCCTAGGCCCATACACCATCTCAAGGTTACATCCTTTCGTGTAGCAGAAATAGCTTCCGCTTGTGAAAATTAGTTGTATAATCATAGCTCTTACATAAAATGTCAAACTCAAAAAGAAAGTGTTTGGGTCTTCATTACAGATCCATGGAAATTAAGAGGGGCCGAGGGAGAAATGTTCTTCATTACAACATGTTGATTGTTATTGGAGATTAGGAACTCAAATGTAGTTTTCCCTTCTTCAAAATTTTGATTCACTTCTCATGCCATGATTGGATGATTAGTAACAACCTCAAAAGTCTCACTTCGAGGGGGATCTTTAACTATCAAAACTTGTACAAAGGAAGATGTCTCTTCTTCAGAATCAGATGAAGTGACCTATGTTATTTTTGGATTGGGTAAGAATATACCATGGGCATCTCTTAGATGGTGCATATATCAAATAACACAACTCAATAAACAACATACATTAGTGAGGGGGAGGTGGAATTTCATAAACATAAACTATTTCTAAGGAATGAAAACCCTCTTAAAAACCTATAACTTGGCAATATCTTTGGAAATGACGCCAAAAATGGTGGTGAAAATCAAATCGCAGTAATTAATATGTTGTTCATTGCATCACATTCATTTAATCATCAAAACACAGGATGTAAACTTTAAATAATGTCAATGTTGTATACACGCTTATAGAGAATTTATGAGATATAGAAAGAAATAATCACACTATAATACTTGAAAGAAAAGTTCTTTAAAGATTAAAAACTTACAACTGAAAGTAAATGGTTTCTAAATACCGAGAATAAGAAACAACTATAAATTTAGAATGTAGGTACAGAAAGAAAATGGTTTCCTAGGTAAGTATACATATAATAAAACAAGATAACAATGGAGGAGTTTAACATACCGCAAGTGGTCCTCGCCTTGGGTGTTAGTCCCTCCTAAATTTTGTAACTAAAGGCTAATAAACATAACTTAGATCTATTATTAAATTGGCATGAACATTATATCTAGGAACCAAATAGCTCGTATATATATGTGTACTCTCTTCTATATCCTCTATATGTTACCAACATTAACCATTTTATTTTATACATCTCATTTACAACAAGACATGAGAAGAGGAGTTCAAATAAATTAAGTGAAAGATATTTGACAGAACAAGTGGAAGATCTCAAACACAACAAGATATTTAACACATGTAATAAAAATAATAACAGTGTTCAATTAATCTTCAATTAATTGACCAAGACCTTTAGTCATATGTAACCTCAATAATTCATATTTCTAGTAGTTTGTAATGAATAATCATTTGCATGGTTGATTTATATCCCAATTCTACATTATCTAATTGTAATTGTTCCTTCAATCAACATGTACATAATTCAATTTTATTCTTCATGTTCCAATATATCTTCATAACATGGCTTCTTTGTTATAGGTGATCCCCTTTGGCTACGTAAGAGTTGTTGCGAATAGGTCCTTTGTTGCAAACGATTTGTTGCAGATGGTTCCTTTGCTTTACATATAAGTTGTTGTATATAGCAATTTTCTTATAAAAAGAGAGGAATCACACATATCATCATTCAAATAACTTATTGAAATCATAAGAATAAATACACAAACAAAATACCTCAAAATAAATATAACTATTTATAACTATATTATTCAATAATTATTCCATAAGTTCCATGGTTGTGATGATAATGTTTAGCAGTGTGATTGAGAAATACAAGGATATAGCTACAATGGATTTAAAAATGTACTGAATATGATTTTTTATAAGGATATTTTAACAAATCATCATTCCTTAAATGTATTTTACCTGTTTTTATGTTCATTATGGCGTTCCCTTTCCTTATTTTTCACTACTTCAAAACTTTCAGTTTTAAATTTGCAATAAGACATTATATTATGATAGAAATCCACTTATTAATGCCTTTACCATGTTTTTTTGTTACATTATTAATTTTTAAATTTTTATAGCTATTATAACACTAACTCAAACCTTATATTGGCTGATTTCTAATTTCCACACCTACGTGCCTCAATTTATGAACACAAACCATAACATCATCATTCCCTCTTTTCCATAGGATCAGTCTTTGGAACAAGATGGAACAATTATAAACTAATATATATGATATGGAGTTATACATTAGCAAGATCGAGATACATAGAACACATTAAATATGATAGCCAATAATAAAAATCCATAAGTGATGTCAAATTTGGCCCTAATAGTGTTAACCATAACATAATCCATATGAGATATAAATTTAGTCCTCTTATACCATGTATATAGTTCTCATGATCAACACCTTGTTTCAATTTAACCCTCATGAATAAAAATTCATTTTCTTACTAATAGAATTCACAAGAACATACATTATTTAAAATAAAACAACATCAAAAATTACCATTCAGTTTATTCGAGTGATCAAGACACTTGATAGGTATATAAGGGTGAAAATTAGAGACCTCAACAAACATGTAATTATATCCCATGGTTGGCATTTTCCTTCACTATTAAATTTCCCTTGTGTTAAGTTTTGTAATTTATCACAGTGTATGCTTAATTGAGTCAAATTAATTAACCTTAGATTTTGAGTTTTACTCCATCCTAATGGTTTAATTACCAATAGTATATCTAGTCCCTTCAATTTATTTATGAAAGGTATTAAACATTTAAACATATGAATATCATTTAAGGATTTCATGAAACCTAAAGAACTCGTGACGTGTTGGAAAATCCCTTCCCAAGATACTTTCCTCACTATAAAAACAAGTAATTTATATATTGTTAAATGTTATGAGTTTGATCCCTTGTTACAATAGATAAGGCAAAGTGTATTTTATGCTTCTCAATTAAATGTATCTTATATAATTGGATAGTGAAAAAGGACCACATGTTTTAAATAGAAGATCATGTAATAATTATATAGTCCAAGGAATGTACATTCTTTTCTCAATTTGCATATTTATCATTTCTTTGCCAACATGTACTCTCTAGTAGTAAACCTCATTATTTTCAGATTCTAACACTATTAATTTTCTTTTTAATTAGAATTAATAATATTTGATATTATTTTTTTATCAAAAGCGTTACATAGAACTTATGCTCAAGCTAGGTTTCTCTTACTCAAGGAAAATATTTCTTCATATGAAAATTATTTCCATTTCTTTATCTTTCAGGTTTTTAAATTCAATTTAACAAGATAAATAGGGCATACTTAATTTTTATCCCTATAATTCCTAGTTGACACAACATCATAGATAAATTTGATCACAAGTACCATCCACAACTTCTTCTTAAGAGGTTTGTAAGTTAAATTAATCCCATTTTCCCTAAAGAGGATTACTATCTACAATAAGGTCAACACCAGTAAGGTAACACTCTAATAATTCATATTTAACCACACATCCTTCAATCTCTTCTTCACATTTTTCCATAGGGATGTCTTCACTTAAATTCATAAGCATGTTGAGGGAATATTGAGTTGTAAGGAAAGTGATAAAGATAGAAAACCCATAACTCTTCTATTCATGGAAATATTTATACAAAATAAATATAACCATGAACCATAATATCCACATACTAAGCTCAATTATTAATAAGTATGAGCCTCGAGGTTTAGAAGATTAATTAGTCTTATAAATCATGGTACATTGGGTGATCATGTCTAAGGAGAGAAAAACATAAATATAAGGAAATCCCAAGATTTCCTAAATTTCTGAAAATACACCCTTACCTAAACAATTCAATAGATCCACTCAAAATATTAGAGTGTTAAAATGTTATAAGGCAAGCTAATATTGACTATGTTTTCTATACTAGATAAAGAGAAATTTTTATAGATGTCATTTTTCCTATGTAGTTCCATAAGAACTTAGTTATCCACTAGAGCTTAGGGGCACAAGTTAGGTTAAAAGTAATCATTAAGTTGGAAAATTGTATAAGTGTTTTATAATTACTACAACCCAATGTACATCAAAACCAAAGTACCATAGTAATAAATGAACACAATTCTTATGTACAATTAATTCAAATATTCATTTTCTAAAGAAATTGACACCCTATTCTAATCAATTTCCATTCTAAAATTTTAAGGGATCCATTTACAACTTCACGCTAATTTTTTTCCAATCATACAATAAATATTTTTTTATCTTCCTTTAAAAATTTAAAACAAGTGCATTTATTTGTTATCAAGTTCTCAAATGCATCGTACTCTAATGAATTTGACCTTAATCAATAAGGTTCCCATACATTAGTTCACCACATCATATATAGTTAAGTAATTTTATTTTTCTATAAAAACCATACAAGGGTATCTATAAATGTGAAAAACAATATGTATTTCAACCCTTAAGGAAAAACATGTTAGAAACCCCATCTATAGTCTCCAAAATCAATGAAATTGACTAGTTTATATCACTACACTACTTGCAACCTATAAGAACATGAAGTTATGGTTCAATGAAACATGCTAGCATGGAAATACCCCTCCCATATAACCCACTTACAAATCCCTAGTCAATTTAGACTTAGTGAGAAATTACAATATACATTTTCATACCTAATTCAAATCAAAACACCCATTTTTTCAAGTTTTAGAGAGAGAGAGAGAAAACTCATTACATTTAAACAAGTAAACCAAAATATTAACATAATAAAAACATGGAAGAGATAAAAAAATTGACTCATTAAACCAAATTTATAAAATATATTCAAAGTAACTCAAGTTTTTATATGCCCTCAAGAAAGTTTTAGTTTTCTATTGTGACTATAGAGGACTAGATAATTGTGTTAAATAATGAGTGCTAAATTTTCCATTTGAAATCATGTTCTAAGATACCAAATTTTATATTTCAATTCAAAATTCTTATCTCTAAATTTAATATCAGTTTTAAACATTGTACAAACCTTTTGGAGTCATTGTGGATTTGTAGCCCTTATCACAATACTGAGAAAAATAGCCAAAGTGGGCATGGAATGGGCTCACAATACTAGTGTGGGACCTCAAAATGGAATTTCTAAACACTCTATCCTATTATATACTATATAGAAAATCAAAATAAACTTAAGGAATTAGAAACTAATTACCAAGCCTCACACTCGTAACATATTTTTGGAGCCTTTTGGCCGAAATAAACCTTTTTGTCACCATCAAACTAAGTCAAGTGGCCTCCAAGGTGAGTGTGCAATATAGAATTTTGAAATTACCAAGTGAAATAAATTATGATTTTCTATTCTCCACATGACAAAGAAGAGGTACGTAGGGTCAAAATTACCTTCTAGAATCCATAATACAAAGTACAAGGTGGTTTCTGGAGGGTCCGATTATAGGTGAACGGTTTTTCTAGAAAACCATTTTCCCAAGTGACAAAATCCCACTCCACATGCATGTTGATTAGATGTTTCAATAATTATTGCAAATCTATTTCGGGTATCTATATTACAAGGAAGAGGTATAATTTTTTTAATAGTGGAATAGAGGTTTCAAGATGCCTCTTATGTGTCATTTTTGTGAGGATCTTTTCAAATTTGAGACTCATACAACATTCCAAGTTTGCAATTAAGAATTTATTTTATTTTGATGTTTCACTAGTCATTGACATGTAAGATTTGGTGAATTGGTTGTAATTTTTTTGGTCCATCTCGTGTCCTAAAGAAAACACATATTCCAAGGCAGCCAAAAATGACCATAGTTAAAAACGATGATAGTGAGCTATTTTACGAGAATTACAAAAACTAGTTAAAACAATATTTCCATAACCATTTAATTTCAGATTTAACTTTTAAACCATTATAAATGAAAGTGATATTTAAAAATTAATTAGAAATAGAGGATTATATCCATTCTTGTAGTTAATGACACAAAGTGTGAGAGAGGTTCCCTAAATAGTTTTGCAAAACTCCAAGAGACCACATTTCGTTGAAGTAAAGTTTCATATAGTTATCTTTCCTTTGGTATTATTCCACATCTATCCATCTAAATATATATATATATATATATATATATATATATATTATATATCATTTTTATCATTTCTTAAGTTCATAGGTTGTTGCAATGCTTCCAATTTGTGCATCACATGTGACCATTACATCCATGATGATCGTGATATCTTGAGGAATTTTGTGGGGTACAACTTCACATCTTCCTCCACATTTTTACATTGGATTTTCAAGATCCTTCAACAAACCCATTTTGAACAAGACCTCTACAGTCCTATGAGATTCTAAATCATCTAATAAACACTTTCATAACGTTCTCCCATGTTTCCTCCAAGCACCAAGAAAAAACATCCACACAACCACCACATGTTTAATTAGTATTTCAATAATAAAAATCATAGTTTATACAAGATATTATGACAACCAAGGGGATGAACCCGAAGACACAACCATATGGCCACCACATATTTTTTATTATATTTTTTTTTTTACAAAAAGATAACAAAGTTTATATTTTCATCGGAAGTTGGGAATTAAAGAAATCCAATCATGTAGACAAGAAAAATTTCTCATTTTATTTTATTTTAGCTCGATAAATCGATGCATCCACATCTTGTACCTAATCTCCCATCTTGGCACTAGCTTTTAGGGTACTGATAATGGTTTTGTTATTTGGATTTACAACCACTATTACATTTGTTTGTAAGTCTCCATGGAACTTTAAGTGCCCCCAACTCCCTACTGATTTCACACTAGCCATACATACCCATGCAAAAATCCTCCATGGTTGATGAGCACCAAAATCCCATAAGAACACGCAAGTATGTGTAACAATATTTAAAAACAAAAGTAAATATTAATGGATAGTGAAATCTCTAAAAGTACACATTTATTTCAAGAGATTTGACTACTAACCATACCTTAATGAAAAAGTGTCCACATAGTATAACAATCAGACAAAACCCATTTTACCTTGTGAGATGCTTCCATTTCATGTTTTAATCTCCTATTTTTCCACAATAAGAGGAAAATACTTCTAGTTTAAAGTTTTACTTTTCCCCATCCCATATGCATTGGCTTGAAAATTCTGCTTTGTTTTCTATCTCCCTTAAAATAAAAAAACCCTAAAACAAAATAATTGCTTCCTAACTACCTAATATACATCTCACCCATCCTTAAATGAGATGTAAACTTTTGTTTTTTTATTAACATTATTAGTTAATTTATTTACTTTGTTAGTATAAATTAGTCAATAATAATATATATAGATATATTTATTTTATCTTATTTTAAATGCACCAACCAATATATACATGTATATTATTTGATTTTATTATTATTAAGGGTCCCATTTATAATATGATTCGAGTGTAAACATAAAAATTATGATGAGGTTGCGGGTTGTTATGGGATCAAAAATGGGTGAAATATGAACTCGATATCACCTAGATCAAAGAAGGAAGACATCTACACTAGTCCCATACTGGCACTAAACCAATATACTATGACCCTAAAAGTTTTCCTCTCCAATAACAAATATGTTGATGGATGACAAGGGGGAACTACATCTTCCTCCCCTTATAAAAGCATCATCCTTCATGCAACACAACACTAATGAATAAAGGTGATAAGAACATAAAAACAAGTAGAAAGCTTATAGTGACTTGTGTCACTAACAAATGGATATTATCATCCAAAGGTGATCCCAAAGGATGAAGCAAACTTTTAAAAATTTCTTCAAATATTACTTGTTTTGTTAATATTGGTAGTTATATTTACCATGACTAATTAATTCTTATTTTGGTACTAATGTTTTTATATTATAAAAATAGCTTTAAAATGTCCAATAGACTCCATAACAATAGGTCTATAACTAGACATGTCCAATGCCTAATACAAGGATATGACAAAAACACCATCAAAGGAGGATCCCCAACACCAAAGTAAAAACTTCTCCAAATACAATGTCCAAAAAGTCCAATTATAGAAATAATTGTCTGAGGAATCAAGAACACGATTACCTCACCCTTCTCAAAGGATCTAAAAGAACTAATAAAAATATCAAACATCCCATCTGTATGTCATTTGGTGAATCTTGCATACCCAAAAATTACATTGTCCTCAAGTACTATAAAATTTGAAAGAGTTAATAATACCAAGAATAATCCATGAATTTTGAATTGAATAACATATCTATCCTAACAATGAATAATATGTAAGGGGAAACAAAAATCATTTTCTAATCCACCAAATACGATGCATATCATGAAGCCACTCTACCAAGAAGAACTGAATATCATAAAATTATGATGTAGCCTAGAATCCACTATATAAAATCTAGAAAAACCCAAGCGCGCAATGGCACATCACCCATCCCGAGTTGAGTGCTCACCCAAAGCATGCAAAGGTACCAAGCCCTCTTTAGATTTTATTTTCCAAGTCATTAGTGTAATGAAGATACAACATATTAAGAACTATAAATAAACATAAACATTCCACAAAGCATATTCCATATTTAGACCTTAGAGAATCATGAATAAAATTAAAACAACAATAAGATTGACTACACAAGAACTGGTTACACTCATGTTTAAAACCATTATCCATCCAATATAATCCATTATATTAAACACTATAATATATAAAATCTTCTTACATTACAAAGGATCACCATAAGTTACGTGTGTATCAAATCCAACAACATAACTCTAAAATAATTCACTACTTAGTATATCTCTCTAACTACACAGCTCACTACGTATTTATAGGGGTGGGGACTTGTGCTTCACCGCTATGAACTTCCGAGAAATAGGTCGCATGTTAATAATAACCATGCACCTTTACAATAACATGCACACATGCAAGTGCACTAATAATAGACATCCTATAGTTAACTAGTAGAAGTAATCCTATTATTATCTTGAACTCATGCATGGCATTTATTAGGTTCTCTTTCCTAAAATAGAATTTTTGTTTCACACAAGTATCCATCCCAATGTGTTCTCTACACGCTATCTTCCAAAAATAGCCCACATCCATGAAAATGGCTAAGTCCCGAATCAGCTTGTCTTGGCATGCATTTCCTTCCCTATCCTTCCACACCTTCAAGTACACCTTGTTCCCGCATGCACATCCTTTGTGTGTCTTCTCCTTAGGACAATATTATTTTCTCAACATTACCCCACACTAAAGTAAATTTCCATCCTAGAAATGGGAATTCTTTTTGATGTTCCCAAAGAATAAATAATAATAATGGAAAGAATGTAAAGAATCACTGTACAAAATAATAGACCTTTACTCTACAGCACCTTCTTCTTCAATTGAGAGGATCAACTCTAGATATTCTGTTTTAATCTTAGCCTTCAATGTCTTCCATTCATCCAAAGTTGTTGTCCTTGTCTTTTCCGGAATGTCCGTGTAAATGGCTTCTAATTCATCCTGAGTAATCTTTTCCTTCTCATTCTACAGTACTTGGACAACATTGGCCATAATAGTCATCATTCCCTCTAGAAGATCCATCTTCTACACTATGTGCTTCCCAATCTCATCTATTCTCTCCTTACATGGATCATAGGCTACTCCAAGGACTTTGTGCTTCGTTTCACAAGCGTCAATCTTTCTGCGTGTCCCAGTGTCTCATCTTTCATGGACTTCAGAATGTCATTATCTATTACCAAAGTTCTAATCCTTATCACCGCTCTGTGTCACACAAATATTGAGAGCTTGGTTTTCCTTCTTCATGTCATCCTTTAGTGTTTGGAGCAATGCCTCATAATTTGAAATTTTCCTAACCATAGAGGCCCTTTCTCTTTCGACTTCTTTTTCAGGATCCTTTTGCACTAACATTTAAATTGGTCCATCTTCCAACACCAAATAAACTAATGTGCGCACATAATGCATAGCCAAAGGAAACTTCTCAAGTACCTTAGACTCAATATGAGGTCTTTCTTTCATAATGTAGTCACCAATTTCTTCTGCCATGCTAATGAAGGCCTCATTCTTTTTCTATTCTAGGTCCTTTTCTCCTTTTAAACGTGTTATTTCTGTAATTTTTGCCTTGTTATCTTCAAGTAGCACTCTAATGGTGGCATCCTTATCAATGTTCCTCTATGCCACCTCTATAGATACCTTAACCAAGGCATTTCTCACCTTCTCATCAGACATTAGAGTAGGCTTGACTATCATGTGTCTGCTTTGGGGTGCCTTCTTCACTCTCCTTGATACACAAGATTCCTCGTAGATGTCAAAATCTGCTCGTCCATATGGGTCTGCATGGACCAAGATAATTGTTTCCTTGTGCACATGGTGGCCATGTATGGATCCATCAACTCCCATCTATACAATTCCTTAAGGCTTACTATGCTCTAAAACCGGTGTAAATAATTTTCCTTGTGTCCTCGGTATAGCCCATACTGGGCAAAACATATTCTTCACTTATTTTATTTGTTCTTAGCCCCTTAGGAACCTAAGCAAAAAGGTTTGGAGTCAGCCCTTCTTCTTCCCGAATAGTGACATGATCATTGGGTTGCTCTTGCATAGTATATTTTTCTTCCTTCACTCCTTAATCTTCATCTTTCATTTCTTCATCTCTAGGTTCCTCCATATATTTGGGTTACATTGGGATTCTAGGTGTGCTCTCTTTAGACTCTTCCACCTCCTCATCTAGCTTCATCTTTCTCCTTCTATTCTTCTTAAGTGCCTCTTTTTGAGGGCAGAGTCTAGGTGATCTTCTTACAGGCTGTGGTGTTCCCGTGCCTTAGGTCCTAGATCTTATGAATGCCTTCTTAAATTGGTGCTCTTCAGGGACTAAATCCATGTCCAATTCTTGTTCTCCTTCTTGTGCCTATGGTGGAGTATCTGCATGATCACTCTCAACTTTTTCTATGGGCTTCCTCAAGCCTCTATGATGTAGGCATCAACTATCTTTGTGTTCCTCTTTCTCCTTATCTATCTATATGGCCATAGTAGGCTTTGGAGTAGGTACATTCTCCATTGTATGTTTTCCCTTAGGTGGCCCTGGGAGCATGAACTCATTCTCCACATACTTATTAGTATACATCCAAGGTTTGAACTAAAGATATATGAGCGTGGCTCCACTATCTCCAATAGCCAAAATTATTGGCTTCATACTTATGATGTCTAAAATGAGCCTCTCAATGTAGGAAGACCGACATGGATATACATATTTTTATGAGGGTGTGGTAGTCAAATTATACCTTATATGTGTTGAAGTTCAATCAGATTGCATTAGAAAACTTATGAACTAAAGCCTAGAAGTAGTGAGCTATGAAGGCATATGATAGCTTGCACCATGGAATCCATGTCCCATCATTCATGGAAAACCACGTGATGCAAAAATGTTGATACACCGCACCTATGCTACCTTTCCTACTACCAAAGGTAGTTTCCTTTGGAATGTTCCATTCCTTCTCAAATGCCGTGTAAAGTTAGTCATACCACATTTCTACCCTTTTCTTGAATGGGCCACTCATTGATCCTTCACATAAATATTTCTCAAACCTTTCCGTGAGGGACTTCTTCTAAGTGGGGTATTCCTAAATTTTATTCTTTGGCCCATTAGGCACTCTAATTTCTACAAAAACAAGAGATAAGAGGATGGTGCCAAAACTTATCTTTTCTCCTACATGTGCTTCCTCAACAATGGTTTATGTAATATAGCCTACTAAGTTGTAGATTTCTCCCTGGGACATTTTCTTTACAACATAAAGCCACATTGTATTTACCTGTGACCATCTCCCTTGATCATTTAGCTTGGTGAGTAGATGCATGGCTACCTACACCATAGGGTACTTCCTCAATCTGTAGATGTCCATTCCGCACGGACCCTTGGTATACCCCAAATCCTTACTTGTGGATATAACCACGTATTTATCACCAAAACACTAAAAATGTTTGTCCCTATGCCCTTTAATCTTGTTAATGTTGTAATTAGGGTCATTGTGAGCCTAACCCTCTGTCTAGTGAAAATATAAGAAGTCCTCATAGACTCTGCTCATAAGCCAATGGTATAAAGGTTCATATTTTCCAAAATATGGGAGCTCATACAAAGAGTTAATAAACCCCTACCTATTGAAGAAAATTTTCCCTAACATCATCATACACCTTTGGCATGTCTTTAACCATGTTCTTGTTTGTCTTCTTATTTATTAACACATCTAAATCTCCTTGTTATCAATGGTGTGGTGGTTATAATCATTTAATTTGCATTTTTCGATGTGGGAATCCAAATCTTGTCTAACTATTACTCCTTTTGGGTATCGCATCTTTTAAAAATTGCTTTTGGGAGCAATTTCAACCTTAACTTCAACCTCTTTTGTTCCTTTGTGCTGTTGTAGGTGATTTCTTTGGTGCCATCATAAAAATCCTTCCTTTTGTCTTCTATGTCAAGTAAGTTCAAACCCTAATTCAAAATCATGTTCCCTAGCTTGAAACTACATTTCCATCTCTCCTTCTCAACACTTCTACTTCACACAAACCATTCACTAATGTGGATGCAAGCATTTCCGTGCACAAATATTCTCTCCATGTCTGGTTTTTGCAAATCTATACACCTTAACATGATTTGGTTGGCTCAATTGCACTTAGCTTGCTCGAATACTTTTGATTACAAAATTAAAAATGAACCCACATCACATCCTTATATATATATTTTTTTTTTTTTCAAAACATTTGTGCATTTATTGCTCCTTCACCTACCAACAATCCTCTCATTAATTGACCATTTTCAAAATTTCCAAAAATTTCCACGTGGTATAATTTCATGCCCCAACTATAACCTTCTAGCATGCCTTCCTACCCTCTGGCTATAAACTTCTCTTTCACATGTTTCCATGCACCGAGTACCTCACCACCGCGTCCTCTCATAGTACTTTCCATGACCACTTCTCACCTCACATTATATTGTCCCTTCATTCATTTCCATTTATGGTCTTCTTTAGAAGTAATCTCCTTTCTAGCAGCTCCTTTCCATACTTGAATAGCACCTGTAACAGTTTTTTCTCATGTGTACCCATTTTTGAATAACAAATAACAACCACCCCACAACAATGGTGTGTGTAGTCCTCTATGCTTAAAAATGCTTCATATTTTAATTAGCTTCTAGTGTGTAAATGTGCTTATTACCCAAAACACCAAACTAAATTGAAAAATCATAGCGATGAATAAGGATATACATTAAAGAAAATACAAAAAGGGAAACCTATACTAAATGGAAATAATGCCTTATTACAAACACCAAGAAGACTTATTTATAGTAATGATTCATCCTACTCCCATTAAAGTAAATAGGTAACCACATTCCATCAAGCACCTCTAACTAGAAAGTTCTTGAGTCAAGTATATGAGTGATAACATATGGTCGTTACCAATACACCTTAATCTTGCTTAGATGGTGCAAAAATTAGAATCATAAAGTAGTACCATCTATCCAACCTCAAGCTTCTTGTCCCTGATGTGTCACTCATGCCATGCCTTCTGCCTAGCCTTTTCCTACTTCTCACTCCAATGTGCTATGGCATGATGGGTTTTATTATTCCCTTCATTTAATAAAATTCTTGTTAATGTCATATAAAAATAGGGGTGTGTCCAAAGTCAGTATGCAAAAAGAGTACTTTAACTGATCTAGTAGTTGACTGTAACTATTTTTATATTTTCTGGGGATCTCTTTAATGTCTTAAGGACTTCTTGGTAAAACCTTATTCAAATCAAACTATGAAAACTTGCTGAAAATAAAACACATTGAAAGCTTGCTGAAAGGAAACACACCATGTAAAAAGGAAACACACTTGCTGTTGGAAAATAAACACACTTGCTTTTGAAAGTAAACACTCAGATTAAAATGCTTGAAAACAATTGCAAGAAATATAAAGATTTATCTAAACACCTGTAGGCACAAGTATGTAATATAATTTAACTAAAATAACTAAAGCAATAAAAATTAACAGATGTAAGCTACTTGCTGAAGAAATATAAATACCAAATAAATGAATATCCTGGTCCTTGGGGGAGTGTGCCCTTGCTCCTACTTGAATCAGGATTTTAATAACTCAAAATTCCCTCAAATCAGAATGGCTATTTTATTGATGAAAACATTCAATATTACAAAACATACTGAATCTGGATACTTAGTCTATTTATTTTCTCTGTTCTATATATCTCTAATCTTCTATCTATCTAATGCAGGTCTGCATTTATATAAATTTTGAAATCCTAGTTGTCTCAATGATTCTGATGAAATTGAATCATGCCAAAAATAGATGCTTTGAGTTAGATGGTGGTTGATCGACAACCGTATTTATAACTCTTCCTAGATCTACGTTCGAAATATTCTCATCCTTTATGATTGTAGATGCAAAATTTTCAGATGTGTTTTAAAATAGATAACTCCCATCAGTTCCAAAACTTTGGAAAAGTTCTAGAACCATAGGAAATTATTAAGAACCAAAACCTATGAGAGTTCTAGAGCTATCACCAGGAGTTCCGAAACTAATTCTAAAAATTGCGGAGTTCTCGGAACTAAGCTATGTAGGATTAGACACTATCAAAAACATACTAAATGCCACCTGCTTCATTTCCTCGACTGATTAGACCTGCTTTATTACAAAACTAAATTTAAACACACACTATGTTAGGAATTTCAAATTTTTTAACATTAGGATCACAATCAATCAAAAGACGATAATTACATTGAACTCATATCGAGATCAACTAAAAGTCACACAATGCAATCAAACTTAATCAAAAGGAGAGTATGATGAGATCATATATTATACATTAATCAAACATATACTTGGCCTCAAATCACGGCGCTCCTCTCATCCAACCAGTATTAACACAGTAAATTATTTCTTCTAATGCTTTATCATCAACTATACATCTAGCATGTGAAATATGCAAAGAAGGTAACATGAATACCATATGAAGAACTAATTAGGTGCCAAACATCAAATGAAATGGTGTGGCCTTATAAAACCTCTTGTAAGTTGTTCTATTCACCCAAAGTTCAACAAAAACTTTATCATCTCAATATTTCCTTCTAACATCACAAATTTTTGTCAAGGTATGCCTCAATATATTCTTGAAGGCCTCAATACTATCATTTTCCTGAGGATGATAGGGTGTAGTCTTGTGGTGCGCGACCATAAATTCATCCAATAATATCCTAATTTTCTCATTAAAAAGTGTGTGCCACTATCACTTGTCAAGATCATTGAACATCGATACCTAGTAAGAACATTTTCCCATAAGAACCCGGTTACTTTAGCTACTGTAAAATCCTTTGTAGGTGCTTATTTTGTCCACCTTGTAAGATAATATGTCAAGTGATGATATAGTATGATCTAGTTCTATGCACGGATGGTGAAATAGGACCTAAAAAGTCTATAACCCATTTCTCAAATGTATTTGCACTATAAATAGGCCTCAAATGCATTTCATCTCTTTGACTAGGTTTTCCAAGGTGTTGATAGTGATCACACACCTTACAATACTTGTACAAGGTATCCCACCATAATCTAATGAGTAGAATCTTGTGCGTGATGGTGTCACTGTATAGTTCCCACCTACAATAACACCATGAGCCTCATCCATAATATTTGTTTTCTCATGTTCTAGTACACACCATTCCAATGCTTCATCTTGTCCTAGTTTGTATAAATATCCACCGATTAAATATAACAAGATCCTCTAATTTTGAAGGAATGGGATGTAACTGTACAATTTTGTATCTGAAATTATATCTTCAATTGTCTACATGTCCTCCCCTAACTAAATTCTTGATAAGTGGTCTTGGCTAAAATTACTTTTACCTAGTTTTACCACAATTGTGAAATAAAATCCTTGAAATAAGATCACCCATTGACATATGAGCCCATATAAAATAGGATTATTTACCAATTATTTTAATCCCATGTGATCATTATCGAATATAAATGTTATTACTATCAAGAACTGTCTAAATTTATGAAGTGCGTAGATCATCAACAAGGCCTTGCGCTCTATTATTGTATAATTCTTCTTGGTAGGATTTAACTTTCTACTAGGTAAATAGATAGGATGGTCTATAATACCCTCTCCAAGTTGATCTAACACAACACAAATGTTTTTGCCGAGGCGTCCATATGTACATGAAACGGTTGGTTCCATGAAGGAAAATAGAGAATAGTATTGTTGTAAGTCTCTCTTTCAATGCCTCAAATTCGTGGCTATTGTGATTCTCCCAATAGAATGTCCCTATTCCTTTTAGTAACTCTTCCAGGGATGTCAAAGTATTCACATATCCTTTGATTAAATTTCTATAATACCTTGTGTGGCCCAATAATTTTTGCACCTCACTCTAACTGGTAGGCTCTTATAGGCCTACAATAACTGTAACCTTAGCTGGATCCACTAACGAAACTTCCTTGCAGATGATGTGCCCTAATAAAGTTCCAAAAGGCATAACAAACACACACTTCTTAATGTTTAAGGAGATGCTTAATCTGTCTACATGTTTAAAACGTTAAGCACAAATTTTCACAATGATCCTTAACAAGTCCATACATTTTCCAATCATCCAAGTAAACCTATAAGAAGTTGTGAATAAAATATGGGAATGCTTAAACAACTATGTGTGAAAATACAATGAGACACATTTTTCAAACCAAAGGGCATTATACGATAGAAAATAAACACATGACCTTCTTCACACCCGACCTCTCGAGGTAGTGCTTGAGACAACGGTGTAGAATGATTTTGAATGTGAGTGTGGTGACAGGGATCAAGCTTATTGGGCAATATTATATCTTCAACATGAAATGTTAGGATCTGTGAGTCTAAGGCAAAGAATGATCTCCTAACTCAAAGGGGCATGATGGTTTGGTCTGAGATAATGGCTGCTTGTAAACTCTAATCATTATCAAGCTCATCAAAGATTCTGTTCATTGGTTATCAAACACATGGAAAATGACCTGTGGGCACCTCGTATAGATTTCCAGAAAAGGTCATGGAAGTAATAACAAGAGGCGTGATGGAGCCACATGTGATGATGGGTAATTTTATGGTCTATTCCAAAATTCTTAGTCTAATCAGCTTTCTATGTCCAAGAAGGAAAGCTATGCAATAATGTTGGGTGGAAGTGGAAAATATATGAATACTAATGTATGCAAAATAGTGCTGGACCTTAGGAATATTGACCAAGTATGAAGGTGCATAGGCATGCAAGGTCCTAGTTATGGAATGGCGTGTAAGGAAAAAGTGCACAAGAGAAGGGTATAAGGAAGCATATAGCATGTGTGATGCTTGAAAGGATCGGGAATTAGTAATTTTGGATGTCCAAAGTAGAACATGTGAAAAGCATGACCCATTTACACATGGATAAGATGTCAGCTTGACGATAGGTTAGCCTAGGATGTAGCATGCTTGTGATGGAGTCTTCGAGAAGAACATCATGGAATAAAGTGGAGAGATCAGGCCTAGAGAAGAATGCTCGCATGGAGGACCACATTCGAAACATGGCACCAGATCGAGGATGCTAGAGGATGGGTTGGCAGTCCAGAAAGCTATAAATATGAGCACCTACAGAGATAGAAGCACACACAGATACATATACACATAGAAATAGACATCTTGAGAGTTAGCAGAGCTCTGTAGAAATGCTGCGAGGAATCTGTCAGTGAATGGTTGTATTCATGAGAGAATGCATTAGGCCTAGGGGTTGTAAATTTCCTTTAGGGAAGTGTAGTTACATTAATTCTAGTACAATGCATGACTACGGTTTGATTCTCTATGACCCTCTGTAATGGTTCCACGGATGTAATAAGGTTACTTGTTATAATATGTACATGAATATCAATGGTTCTAATGCATATTTCTCTCTTATGAATTCTCTTTTCTTTCATGCTAAGTATGAATGCTTGTATGTTTATTTCTATCACAATACATGTTATGGATTCTATTAAACACTCATCAAGTGATTACAAGAATCTAGAGGTCATTATGAGCCCTATGGTTCTTGTATATCTTAAACTTCCCTTCTAAAATCTCTTACACTAATCATAGATGATGTTTCCCACTAAACTCACATAAAAGAGAGACTCGGTACCCGCACGTGCCTTGGGTGAGTGCTCACCTTTCACTGGGTGATAGGCTAGTATGCATAGGGTTCCTTTATTTTGTGATAGGAGTAAAAATGACTACATCTCAGTTCCGTTGCTAGGACATATTTTCGAAGTTGTAGTGGGATTTAGCATCCATCATGATCTATGAGTAATGACAGAGCGGTTAACATTAAAAAATGTTGAATCATGGTTCAATAGCATGGAGGATGAAATTGCTAAAATATTCAGCCTGGACACTCGAGTTTAATGCACATAGATGGGTAGAAGAGAATCTCTACCATGATCTGTACGAAATTTTTTTCTACTATTTCCCTATAGAACTGTATGAATGGCTCTCAGCCTATGCTTCTAGATGAAGCTGGTGTTATAGATCACATGTGTGGACCCAAGAAGAGTACCAAAGGCTACAGGATGCAGATTTGATGTGGACCCATGTTGTGGATCATTGGTGGAAAGGAGTATTGGCTAGCTACACTCTGGAGTATGCCATTTCCACATATTCTTGTCCGAGGTTATTGAGTTTGATTTTCTGAGGGATCCTAGAGGATCATTTTTACATGTTGTCCCTCTGGCTTTGAAGATCTTGATGATTACCATGAGTTTAGAGGCTTTCCCAATGGCCGGCTAAACCACTCTGAGTGTTGGGAGAGGAAGCTAGGGTGGAGGAAGATGACAGATGTTGTGGTGGAGAAAGAAAGGGAGGAGAGATGACTCAAGTATGGTGAAGCACGTGAAAGGGAGATTGTTAGATGATGTGAGGTTACAAGTGTGATGGATGTATGGCGAGAAGATGTTGCATAAACGATTTGAGATTCATGTTGAGGATGTGGAACTGAATAGTCACGTGCGACCCCATCTTGGAAAGCACGTGAGAGAAACCCCTTCAGCTTCTGATGAGAGTTCATTACGCAGAGAAATAAGAACCGTTGGCACACATCTAAGCCCACCTAGTGACCAGACCCTGGCTCTTAGTTTTCCAGATTAGGGGGATAATATTGCTAATCCAATTGATTACATTGGAGGTGATCATTCTACACCCAAGAGGTATAATTTCTCATTTGGTACTTCTATGGCTGCAAACACTAGCCCAGTGTTAGGAATTTTTAGGCAAGGTATAGGCACACAAGCATTTGTTATCACATCTAGAAGTGGCACAAGGTATACTATTGGTAGTGGGGCATTATCACAGACCATAGGTGCGTAACCCAGTGGATCTATGAGAACCCTTGGCACAACAAATTCAAGATATGGTGGTCCCGGTGGAACTAGTGGTTTAGGCGGAGTAGGAGCTAGTGGGTCTTATGGATCTAATGGTTCGGGACCTATTAGATCTCGGTGGTTTAGGACACAGTGGACTGGTGGATCCGGTAGTGGAGGAAACATAGGTAGAAACCAAGGATCTGGTAGAGGAGGATTTGGACCCCAACCACCCCCACAAGTTTTCTTTGAAATGTTGCTACATTTTCTTGATTATATAGGTATTGAGGATTCTGTGGAACATGTTCACAAGTGTGAACTGCTATGGCACGCGAAGGGTGTCACCAAACCCTGAAACAGAAGGCTGAATGTCGATTATAACCACATTGCGAGGGTACGCACATAGTTGGTATAGGAATTATGACCCTCATCAAACAAAGGTGGTGGATTGTACTACCTTAAAGAACTCTGTTTTCTTTAAAAGAACTCTGTTTGAATGAGATTCTTGACTTGCATGTTTTAAATTGGCTATTTGCTTGTTGGGTTTGATATTTTGTGAAATCTGGGTATGAAACCCACTACAAATGATGATAAGTTTGGAAACTTATTTTGTGTAAGATATTAATGAACCATGCATGAGAATCTCAATTTTGTGGCTTTGCTTGTCTTTTGGAACTGGAAAATGAGGTGTTGCGTGGAACAGACCTTTGTTGTTTTACTTAGGACATGACCGAAACTTCAATGGAAATAAGGGTTTTGTCTGCTCTTGTTTGAAGCTTGAATGCATGTACATGTTGAGATTTGGTTTGTATTGAAAGCTCGTGTTGAGCCGTGGCTTGTAATGAAACTGTTTTATTTTGTTTAGCTGGTATTCGGCCATGTTGGGCTTAAGCTTGTAATAAACTCATGTTTTCTGTGAGTTGTATTGGGCTCGTGTTTGAATAGGTTGTATTCAGATCCGCATATGAGCTATTACTGTAATTTTGTGATGTTCTGAACCTCAATAGTATTAGGGTTCTGCATGTTCCTATTTGGAGTTCGTGTTTTGTTGGGACTTGAAATGGTATTCAAATCTTGTATTCATTCAGGCTATAGCTTGTGCGGAGCCTACATTTTTCTTTAACCTATATTTGAAACCATGTTTCATTGCACTTGTTTTGGATGCATGTTTTGGTTAATTGGTATTTGGGTATCGTTTTGATTGAAGTTTGCATTGTAGTTTTGATGCTCTGAACTTAGGAATGGGATAGTGAAAACTTGGGACTGTTGTTGAGGTATTTAGGTAATACTATACTCGTAAATCATTCCTCGTGTGGTTCTGATTTATTGTTGATGCTCATGTTTCATTGTTAAGCTAGCTCGAGTCTCCTTCATTTTTGAATGTAATATGGAATGGGAACTAGTGATACCTGAAACCACGATGAATCTCTTGTGAAGTCTTGAACCAGTGTGTGAAATCTGTGTTTGATATTGTGACTTTGGGTTTTGGAACCTTGAGTTTTGAACTAGATTTTCTTTATCATTATGTTTGATCTAGTTTTGATAAGGAATTGGGATTCTCCTCATACCTACTTAAATGTTTAGCGCTGAACTCTTTTTTTAAACTCGTGATGCTTAAAAGGTTCTAAGGAATTGGTTTGTTTAAACTGTTAGGAAGATCTCTTCAAGATCTTATGAGGGAATGTCTTGTTACTATACGGTTCGTTCTTCTCTGAGACTATTCATTCCTTGAATTTGGAAATGGTATGTAATTTGGAGATAGTCTATTCTTCACTGTTTTGAAGAAACCCGCATCGTGGGTTGTGTGTTGTTGGATTATTGTTCCCTCTTTTCAAAACTAGTGTAGGAACTAAGTTGTTTGGATTGGAAAGGGAGTTTGTTTATTAAGTTCAATAAAACAAAATAATTGACTTTCTTGAAATGAAGATTTTATATTTATTTGGTCTTCCTTAATTATTTTATTCGAAAAAGTAATGTAAGGTGAGATTAGATGTTCGGTTTTGTGGAACAGGAAATATAAACACTTATTTGTCTTTGGTGAAGATAATTGTTGTGTTCTAAGATGATAGAATCAGGAATAATGCTCTAGTTTAAAAGATAAGTGATAGGTTCAATTAAACTTTAGTTAGTAGGACAGATGTTGTAGAATGTATTCTGTCATTCTCTTGAAAGAGTAAATTCAGATTTATTAATGCACTTCTTTCTGATTGTTATTACTTATGTTTTTATATTTTATATGTTAATTGTTTCATTAAAGCAGAGTTGTTTTAATGGAACAATTAGTGGAAAGCATTTAGTTTTAATGTTTGGTACTTATCATGCTCAGTTCTTTGAACTGACCCATCTGCTAGCAATTTTTGCAGATGGATTTCGTAAGTGGTAAAAAGAAGGCAAAACTTATATGATACATTGGCTTTTAAGTTTGATTCTTGTGAAGAATTCTCATTTCTCTCTTGAGTTGTATTTAGAAAGAGAATTTGTATTCTTGTTGAAGGAAGGTTGTTGTATCGGTAGCATGCCTAAAATGCATAGTATTGTAATTATCTAAGTTACAAAGATGAATTGAAAGTTGGAAACTTACTTTCATTGGTTGTGTAACTAGCTAGAACCTTTATGTATGAAATGAAATTCTATCTTGTTGATAATATTCACATTATTTATAAACTTGATTGGATATCTTTTGATGAATTGGATAAGGGAATTTAGTTCAAACTTCCTAATTTAGATACAACTTGATAAGTTGTAAAATATGATGTTATTATCTAAAAAATTTAACATGGTAATATGATGGGTGATAAACATGCAGTAAAACTATTGAAATTGTAAAAGATGATAAGGGTGATAAATACTAAATATTTAATCACAAAGAGGAAGACTCTTCCTCTCTCAAAAGAATGTAAAAAAAAAGGGAAGGTGATATATTTGTTAATTTATTAGACTTCATTCAATGAAGTCTATTTAGTTAAACCTATGTGGTTACTACACCTTCTTGAATGGATAAGTTGCATTTAAACAGAACTTATGATGTTGTTGTCCTTTTGTTGGTTAACTACTTGTTAAGCCAATTAAATGAACTTAAAAAGCAATCTTAAGTTAAGTAAAGTTCTTAAATGATTAATCGAATCAGATTTTGAAAAAGAACTTAAGGAGTGTGGATTTTAACGTTTCACAAGTTATGTAAAATGAATCTAAATCCACTAATTAACTAAATATTAACATTCTCCTTGTAGTATGTACATCTCGATGAGGCAGTTCTGGCAGATGTTGGCACATGCCAACCGCAGAGATCTGTACCTTCAAGAAGACTAAGGTCTTCTCAAAGATACAATACTACAGTTGACATGTGGCAACACCCTTCTGCATTTGACCATTCAGATCTACATATGTTGGGGACTTGTCTTGGTTTCCTTCTAGGCTGAATTAGGAATATGATCTAGTATAGGGGATGACTCCCACTAACTAGAGGTAAATAGGCACATTCAATCGACTTAGGTCGATTGAATATGTCTAAGTACCCTTAGTTAACGTGAATGATCCAATATACTAAATCATGTCACTAATCTAGGTTAGGATAAAATCTTGGACAAGTGGACTGACAGAAGTCAGTAAAGACCATTCTAGATAACAAAAGAGTGAGGTGAAGGATGTATTCCATTGACGTGTATGTCGTCTAGGAATAATCACATAGACAGTATGTTGAAAATATTTGGCCAAAGTATCGCAAGCTACTGGTTGCGTTGTCTTATATCACCTAGTTTAGTAGAATGTGATATCGATGAATATTGGTAACAAGTATTTAGATAGGTTCTTTAAACTGATCACTCGGAACTCGGAATAGGGTGAGTAACCAAGTATACACTAAGTATTCAGATTAGCATGAGAGATCGAGGTTGAAACCAAGTCATGAAATGAGAGATCGGAAGATACCGAGTCATTACAGTTGCATATGGTTATCTGTTATAAGATTGATTGGCATCGAATGTGTGTTCTAAGTGATGTATTATTTAGAACAAAGAACATGTAAAAAAAATAAAAAATAAAACAAAATTTCCTTGTGTCTAATGTCTTAAAATGGGAATGTTACAACAAGAAGATGGAATCTATCAAGGGCACCATCCTTTTAAAGCACCCAGACTTAGCACCACCCACACAGAAGTACTCATCCCTTCTAGAATGTATAGAAGATCTAACACGCATCCTCACTATGGAGAGACGACCTTTGGCCCTAGAGTCTGCAAAAGAAGTGGCCGCACGCTTAAAGGAGGAGGATAGGTTGAAGGTGGTAGCACTCGTTGTGGAGTATAACCAGGTGCTCACAGAAGTTAAAGTCACTACCCAATCTATTGAGGCCACATATGATACCTACGCAGACAGGGATAAGGTAGCAAGCTCTTTGGTTACCACACTTTAAGTAGAGCTGAGGAAATTCTAAGAGAAGAACAAAGGAAATAAGGCAGAGAGGGACAAGGTTCTTACCAAAGTGGAAAGCAAATCTAAGGTGATTGAAGCTTTAAGGAGCTCAATCAAGGCCCGAATGAAGGAACTATACCCTCAGATTACCAAGAGGATGGACACACTCGAAGACCTGGGCAAGGAGATGGAGAAATTTTTAACACCTTGGGCACCCATGGAATTGGCCTGAGTTTTGATGAGATAAGCATCCTAGTTGGTGACCTCTATCATAAGGCACAAAGTGAGGTTGACATTTGGAACAAGATGGAGGCAAACTTACAAAAGGATTTTCCCAGCTTGCTTAAATGATGCCCCCCATTCTTCATTCTTCCCCTATTCTTTCATTCCTTTATTCTTTTACAAAATGTAAGAATACACCTTGGTCCTTTAAGGAAGCCTATCATCTTAGATAAGTAGATTGTTTCCATGAATGGAGAATAGGTGTAGTGTGGGGTGATGTTGGACCCCTAGAATATTGACCAAGTATGAAGGCGCATAGGCATGCAAGGTCCCAGTTATGGAATGACATGTAAGGAAAAAGCGTGTAATAAAAGGGTATAAGGAAGCATGTAACATGCATGATGCATGAAAGGATCGGGACTTAGTGATTTTGGACGTCCGGAGTAGAACACATGAAAATCATGACCCAGTTGTACATGGATAAGATGTCATCTTGGTGACAGGTTGGCCCAGGATGGACCATTTCTGCGATGGAATATTCAAGAAGAACATCATGGAATAAAGTGGAGAGCTCAGGCTTAGAGAAGCTTGCTCGCATGGAGGACCACATTCGAACACTTGACACTTTGGATCTCGAGGATCTGGAGGATGGGTTGGAATTCTAGGAAAGCTATAAATATGAGCACCTGTATAGACAAAAACACACACATAGACATATACCAATAGAGATAGACATCTAGAGAGTGAGCGGAGCTCTACAGAAATGCTATGAGGACTCTATCAGTGAATGGTTGTATTCGGGAGAGAATGCATTAGGCCTAGGGGTTGTAAATTTTCTTTTGGGAAGCGTAGTTACATTAAGTCCAGTCATAATGCATGGCAGTCTACTTCTCTACGACCCTTTGTAATGGTTCCATGGATGTAATAAGGTTACTTGTTATAATATATACATGAATATCAATGGTTCTAATGCATATTTCTCTCTTATGAATTCTCTTTCCTTTCATGCTAAGTATGAATGCTTGTATGTTTCTTTCTATCACAATACGTGTTATGGATTCATTAAACACTCGGTCTAAAGTGACTACAAGGATCTAGAGGCCGTTCTGAGCCCTATGGTTCTTGTATGTCTTAAATTCCCTTCTGAAATCTCTTACATTAATCGTAGATGATGTTTCTCACTAAACTCACATAAAAGAGAGACTTGATACCCACACATGCCTCAAGTGAGTGATCAGATTTCACTAGGTGATAGGCCGGTGCACATGGGGTTCCTTTCTTTTATGATAGGAGTAAAAATGACTACAACTAGTGTCAATGTCTAACTGTGCTGGTAGGCCCATTGAGTTGTAGTACCTAAGGATCACAACCAAAGACTCATGGAGGCTATGGCCCTTAGATGGTCATGCATGTAATCAAGCTCTTTTTGCAAGAGTAGTCCAATAGTCGTAGATTTGATAAACATCTATATTTAGTGTATTGAGTTCTATTTTCTTAGCAAAAGTTATGGGTGTGTGTAAGAACATTAAACGTAAGATGGTATCAATATCAATTATTGATTCTAGTTTTTGGGTTGTGGTACCAAGTGATCGAAACGTATATATTTTCCTATTGTGGACCATTAATGGTCATGCATAATGTGATATAATTATTTTTGATAAACAACCTAATTACTGAAAGAAATCTAATCTATGTTTTTGGGGTTTTCACAATATTTTGGATCAAAGCAATAAAAGAAAACTAATCTATCAAAGGAAATCTTTTTGTTCTTTTCTAATCTTTAAGTAATGCGTTCTAATCTAATAAATAAACTAAGACAAGTAATCAGCCGGATGTATCTATTTACTTGTGTAAATGTATGAATTTGATCTAAAGAAAATAACCTAATCGATAAAAACCCTCCAAACCCTATCTTAGAGGTGAAGAACAAATCATGACCTTGAAAGGTGCTATTGTTCAAAACAAGTTCCCTGCAGTAATGTTAAAGAGGCAAAATTACTAATGATTTGATCTACTTTTGATTGACTAATTTATAAAAATGAATGATTTTCTACTCTTGTTTGATATGAATGATTTTCTAATCTATTTGATATGAATGATTTTCTACTCTATTTGATATGAAATGACAATTCAACAAACAAGGCAAACAAACACACAATTCCAACCTGGACAAGCAAGATCTTTGGAAAATCTAGTTGTTTCGTGTCTATCCCCTTAGTATGTTAATTTCTTTCTTAGAGTATTCATGTGAGTCCAAGGTATTGGGAATGCAAGATCAATAGTAGGAGGATGGTGCTTAAGGAATGACAAATTGATGATATTTTAGATGCAATGTAGGTAGAAGAGAGATAGCACAAGAGATAAGAGCTTGGCTATACGATTTCAAGTAAGATTGTAGAAGAACACAATGCAAGATACATAAAATTCTCAGGCCTTTTTCTTGAATACAAGCATGGAATATATAGTAATGGTGGATGGGAGGTTCCTTCATGCACAAGACAAGAAGGAGAAGTTATAACTAATTAAATCTATTTAAAAATAGGAGGAAGGAGAACTAATAAATAAAAGCTAATTTTAGATAATTCGGCTCACGAATGTATGCAAAAAGAAAAATTAAGTGAACTATCACATGTTAAAACACGCATGAAGAATCTAGAAAAAGTGGCTAGGAATTCTACCCTACGTAGGTGGTGGTTTCAGGACCGCTGCTCTATTTTGGGTGGCGAGTTTAGAACCATTACCTAGGAAGGGCGGCGGTCTTGGCATCGAAGGCCAAAACATGTGAAGAAAGAGTGAGAAGCTAGAAGAAAGCATATAAAAGATAAGTAATGATGTAAAGGCTATAAATATACACTTTGAATGGGTTTTGAATCTCGAACACCTTATTAAAAGGACCTGAATCATCATTGGGGACTTGTGTAACCATTTTTGACAATGTAGCACATGTAATTTTGGGTGCATACATATTTGTCCCTCGAGAAGCGTCTTAGCCATGAAAAGGTGTAAAACATAGAGTCTGAGTATGGCATTCCCAAAATGGGGAGTTAGAAGCTATACCTAACATGTCTGTGTGTTGAAATCTCACCACCCAAAATCCTGCTACCTGTAAGAGGAAAAGAAGACTCACGTGTAGATAGATAAAATATCAAAAATAAACACTAGATCAAAATGACAAGAGGACTTACCATCTGTGCGAGGATATAGAAATATACCTACACCAATGCTCCATCCCTGTGAACACATACACTCAAAATAAGGTTAAAACAACATATATATATATATATATATATATCAAAACAACTCATTTTCCAATTCATTTGTGCTATTCAATTTGGTGAATTTGGAGCTCTAGACCCATGGTGACCATTTTCAATGAGAGTATAGCTAATACGACCATGACGAGATCGTGATCATGCCTCCATGAGTGGGAGATCAACCAGCATGGTCTAAGGTTGGTTATTTTCACTTTTGTCTTTTAATACCTAAAATGTAAAAACTTTGAAAAGTTCACCTAAGAGGGATTATTTTCAAAACATTTGTCTTAAATGAGTCTCTAGGGGCGCCCATAAGGCATTCTTTTATTTGGTCAAAAGTGTTCTTTTTTTGTCTTCTTGAACATTTTTAGGATAAAATACGCGTTTGGAAAATTGGTCTAGGACCCACCCAAAGAAAGGTGGCATCATGAGACTCGCCACATTCATTGGCGTGCGCTTCTAAATAGAATGACCAAAATGTGTTTTTAACTTGATTTTTTTATTTGTGATGTTTTTGGTGAGCTTATTATTTGGTATATGTTACTAAATTTCTCTTTTTCCATGTTTTGATGAATTCAAAAGAAGGAGGATTACATTAGATGGAGTCGGGAGAAGGAGTGGGATTGGCTCCCTGGTATCCTAGATCAGTGAATCAAGATGAGATGGATCTTTTCTAGAGGGCCGGTATTTGGGGGATTGCACAGGTTCCCCTTATTACTCCTACCATTCACATTCTATGTGACTTATTTTCTTATTCAGATGTAGACCAAAACAAATTCTAGTTTCCAGGTGATTGGGGTGAGTGGACCATCACCCTAGAGGATTTGTACCACATTGTTGGGCTCCCGATACTTGGGAGGATGCTAACATTGGAGACAGTGAGGTCCAGGGAAAAGATTACAAAGTGAGCTACATACATGGGAGAAACCATTACCTCATCTAGTTCAAATAATGGGATGAGGGTTTGGCCAATTGCAAAAATCACATACCTATCATACGCAGAGCCATCATGAGCATCTATTCCTCCCGATCGATCGGGACAAGGGGTGAAACCCTTTTATATTATTGGGATCCTATCATTTCTCAGATCAAGGGGCACAACCATAAATATGTGTAGTCATTTTTACTCCTATCATAAAAAAAAGGAACCCCATGTGCATCGGCCTATAACCCAGCAAAATTTGTTTGCTCACATGAGGCACATACGGGTGCTGAGACTCTCTTTTATGTGAGTTTAGTGGGAAACATCATCTATGATTAGTGTAAGAGATTTCAGAAGGGAAGTTTAAGACATACAAGAACCATAGGGCTCATAACGGCCTCTAGATCCTTGCAATCACGTCAGGCCGAGTGTTTAACAGAATCCATAACACATATTGTGATAGAAATAAACATACAAGCACTCATACTTAGCATTAAAGGAAAGAGAATTCATAATAGAGAAATATGCATTAGAACCATTTATATTCATGTATATATTATAACAAGTAACTTTATTACATCAATGGAACCATTACGAGAGGGTCGCAGAGAATCATACCGCATTCATGCATTGCACTAGACTTTAAGTGTAACAACACTTCCCAAAATGAAATTTACAACCCCTAGGCCTAATGCATTCTCTCGTCTAATAAGATGGAATTCTGAATTTGTTTACAGTTGTGGAAAAACTTGGTTAAGTTTAATAGGTTAAACTTATTAAGTTTATCGGTAATGGGCTGCTTAGTCCAAGGATTAAGAAAAGAACCAAGTAGAGAAAATGCAACCCTTCGGTACGAAGGAGGAGATGCGTAGTAAGCTAGAAGATGGATTAAGTCTCTCTTAGCTACATACAACTATAACAAGAATGAGGATAAAGGATCAGCATGGCTGCTGAAAGTTGATCTTAAATATTAAGATCATAACCAAATCACTTGAGCTGGATGTGTACTCTCGATGGGAGGATTCCGTAGGACATTGACATACGCCAGTTACAACATGGTGTCTTCATGAAGGTGGGGCCTTCATGACGACACAATGTTATAGCTGACATATTACAATGCCCTCCCAAATTAAATCATCAAGATTACATAAGTTGGATACAAAGTTCTTAGCTGGGGATAGGAATGTGATCATGTATACGGAGTGACTCCGGAGGACTAAAGGTAACTAGACACACGGAGTCGTCTAGGGACGACACCGTATGTCTTGTATCTTTAGTTACCATGAGTAACTTCCTATACTCGTTCATATTACTAGTTGGGGTTAGAGTTTGACCTTAATTGGAAGGACTGGTAGAGACCAGGAAAGACCATTCTAGATAACAGACGAAGTGAGGTGAAGGACATATTCCATTGGTGTGTATCACATCCAGGAATATGATCATGTAAAGCATGTGAAAATCTTTGGCCAAAGTATCGCAAGTGCTGGTTGCGTTGTCCTAATCACCTAGTTTAAGATGCAGGATGTTAGATGAATATCAGTAACAAATATTCAGATAGGCTTCTTAAATGGATCACTTCGATAACCGAAACAGTAAGAGAACCTTGTATATACATTATACTATGCATGAATTAACATGAAGGATCGGTAAGTCACCGAGTCATGAAATGAGAGATCGCTAAAACTCTGAGCCATAAAATGGGAGATCGGTAGTTCTTCGAGTCATTTACAATAGCATATGGAATCTGTTATATGATTGAAAGACACTAAATGTGTGTTCCATATTGTAAATATGTGAACAGAGAACATTAGTTTTAAAAGGAAATTGTGTGATCCAAACTGCATTGTTTGGGTAGAGAACAATTATTAAAACTTGAACATGTGTTTGAATTATATAATTCATAACAAGGAACGTTGTATTAAAAAAAAAAAAAATTCCCTTGTTCTAGTATCTTAAAATGGGGATGTTACATCTTGGTATCAGAGCTGAAGGTTGCAGCTCTTGGACCTAATGAGTCCACAATATTAATAAGGTTTACATTTTCTTATTGAACAGAAAATGGTCAGAACAAGAGGGAATGCTGCGAACAACCCGTTACTGGGTGGAGAAGCAGCTACTGCTCAAAAGCTGGATGAAATCCTTGCTTCCCTACTAGATACGAGAGATCGTTTGACTGTTCTGGAACAACAGTCAATGGGCAATGAAGAGGAGGAAGAAGAAGCTGATATAAATGATCAGCCACCTCCTGTGGACAACACCAATGGAGGGAATCCGGGTGTTGATAATAGTAATGTGAATGCTCCTAATCATCCTGAAAATAAAAGGGCAAGATTAGTAGCTGAACTTACAAATGACATAAAGAGAATAAGTCCTCCAAAGTTTGATGGAACAACCCTTGGGGATGGAGCTGAGAATTGGCTCAGTGAAATGGAGAAATACTTTGCAATAAGAAACTTCTCCAAGGAGACCAAAGTGATATGGGGAGCATATCAGCTTTCTCATGAAGCATCATCATGGTGGGACAACCGTAAGGTTGAGTTGAATATTGTCGAATCAGACATAACTTGGGATCAATTTAAGGGTTACTTTAGGAAATGATGGCTGCCTCAACTCTATTTTGATAGGAAAATGACTGAATTTCAGAACTGGTTGCAAGGAAGGCTGACGGTGACAGAATACTGGGAAGGGTTTACTAAACTCCTTAAGTATGTGCCGCAGTACCAAGCTGACGAGAAGTTCAGAATACGAAAGTTCATAATGGGACTAAATCCCATCATTGGTGGTGAAGTGGATGTCCACGGTCTAACCACCATGGAAGGAGTTGTCAAAAAGGCAATAAGACAGGAACAGAAATTGAGAGCAATTTCTACTCATAGGGAAGAGATAAGGAAGAAGATTCCCAATTCTTCATCTCTTGCACCCAAAAGGGGGCCTTGGAAAAGGTTTGGTGTGAAAAACAAAATTGTTGTAGATAACAACAAGAAATCTGTAATGAATAAACCTGTAAATAGTGTGTGGAATAGCTTCGCAAAAGTTAGTGGCAATGGACAAAAGTCCTATGGAAGCCAGAATGATAACTTCAAAGCTGGTAACAAATTTGAGCCTAGGAAAGGGCCAGTTGGAGGATGCTTCAACTGTGGAAAGGACCACTACGTGAGTCACTATCCTCTGAAGAAGGATGATCGTGATCAGCAGCATAGGATACACGCTGCAGTGGCTAACAGACAAGCTGAAAAGCAAGTTACGCCTATAGAAGTTCCGTAAGTTATTTGGTACACCTGTAGTCATAATTTTTGATACTGGAGCTACTGAATGCTTTATTTCTACTAAACTTGTAATGAAATTAAAAAGAAAGGATGAATGAATGGATAAAACATGGACAGTGCATTATGGGAATAATGTTGTCCATACAGTCGAAATGTGCCTTTTTGGGGCAATTCTTGACTTACCCAATTTCTCCACCGAAGTTGACCTGTATGTCACTCCTTTAGGATCATATGATATCATTATTGGAGTTAACTGGTTGGCAGAACATGGGGAAAAGATCGACTGTTATGAAAAACAAATTTGTTGTTTTGATGACCTGCAGAAAGCAACAGTCATTCAAGGTGTAAAACGTGAAGTTGCAGTTAGGAAACTAACAGCTATGCAACTAAAAAGGGCTAAAAATAGAGGCTGCACCTTGTATGCAGTAAAAATGATAGAAAATGTAGAGGAAGATAATGATTTTATGGAAAGATATCCATTGTTAAGGGGTTTCAGTGATGTGTTTCTGGAGGAATTGCCAGGTCTTCCACCCAAACAAGAGTTTGACTTTGCAATAGAAATCAAGCCAGGAACTGAACCCATATCTAAGGCACCTTATAGAATGACCACCCTCGAGTTGGTAGAGCTAAAGGCTCAATTACAGGAACTTTTGACTAAGGGGCTGATAAGACCGAGCGTCTCACCATGGGGAGTGCCGGTAATTTTTGTAAAGAAAAAGGATGGCACATTGAGGCTGTGCATTGACTATAGAATGTTAAACAAGGAAACTATTAAGAATCGATACCCACTTCCTAGGATTGATGATCTGTTCGACCAGATGTAAGGAGCATCAATCTATTCAAAAATAGATCTTTGATCTGGGTATCATCAGCTGAGAATAAAGGAAGAAGATATTCATAAAACAACTTTTAGAACAAGGTACGGGCATTATGAATTCACGGTGTTACCTTTTGGGTTGACCAATGCACCTACCGCCTTCATGAATCTGATGAACAATATTTTTCAAGAATACCTAGACAAGTTTGTGCTTGTATTCTTAGACGACATTCTTATATACTCTAAAAATGTCGAAGAGCACCAAGAACATTTAAGGATAGTGCTGGAAGTTTTAAGAAAGAGGAAGTTGTATGGTAAACTGTCTAAATGTTCCTTTTATGATGCAGAGGTGCATTATTTGGGACACGTTATAAGAAAGAATGGAATAGCTGTAGACCCTTCAAAGATCACAGCTATAACCGAGTGGCCTGCGCCTAAGAATGTGCATGAAGTGAGAAGCTTCATGGGCTTGGCAGGATATTATAGAAAGTTCGTTAAGGACTTTTCAAAAATTGCTGCCCCAATCACTTCACTGCAAAAGAAGGATAAGAAATTTGTCTGGATGGACAAATGTGAATCTGCCTTTAAAAATTTAAAGGAACAGTTAACTACAGCACCTATTTTAACTGTACCAGACCCAAATGGAAATTTTATGGTTGTAACGGATGCATCAGGAGAAGGCCTTGGAGGTATTCTGTTACAGAATAACCATGTCATAGCTTATGAAAGCAAAAAGCTTAAGTTACATGAATAGAATTATGCTCCACACGACCTAGAGCTCACTACCATTGTACATGCACTTCAAATGTGGAGGCATTACCTTTTAGGCAAACCTTTTGAGTTAAAAACTGACCATCCTGGGTTGAAGTATATTTTTACTCAACCAAATCTGAATGCAAGGTAGCGAAGATGGTTAGAATTTTTGTCTCAGTATGATTTTGATATAAGCTACATCAAAGGCAAGGAAAATAGAGTGGCAGATGCTCTGAGTCGAAGGAAGCATATCTCTGCTCTTATAACATTAAGAACTCAGTTTAAGGATGAGGTGAAAGATGCCTTGGAATCAGATCCTTATTTCCAGCAAGTCAAAACAACACTTGCTGCAGATCCAAAGGATGTCAGGTATAAAGGATTTTGTTTCGATAATGAAGGAATTCTGAGGTTTGAAAATAGGGTATATATACCTTTGGCAAATGACTTAAGAAGGAAATTGTTAACTGAATTTCATAATTCACCTTTTTCTGGACACCCTGGCATTACGAAAATGCTTGCTGATCTTAAGCAGCAATACTTCTGGAAGGGAATGAAAAAGGATGTGGTGGAATTTGTAACACACTGCTTAGAATGTCAGTGTGTTAAGGTGGAACATATGCATCCCGCTGGATTATTGTATCCCCACAGCATTCCACAGTACAAATGGCAAGTGATAATGATGGATTTCGTTCAAGGATTGCCTATGTCAAGAAATAAGCATGATATTATCCTGGTTGTCGTCGACAAATTAACCAAAGTGGCACACTTCATTGCTGGTAATTTGAAAGATGATGCACCAGTGTTAGCAAGAAGATTTGTACATGAAATTTTTAGATTGCATGGAATACCTGAATTAATCATATCGGACAGAGATCCAAGGATGACATCAAGGTTTTGGCAAATGCTTAATGCGGCCTTGGGAACTAAATTAAACTTCAGCTCTGCATATCATCCTGGAGACAGATGGATAGACCGAGAGAGTTAATCAAGTTTTAGAGGACATGTTAAGGATGTATTGCATGGACCAGCAGTATAAATGGGAGGAATACCTTCCACTGGTTGAATTTGCCTACAATAATACATACCATGCCTCTTTAAAAATGGCACCCTTTGAAGCATTGTATGGAAGAAAATGTAGAACCCCTGTCAGCTGGGACAGCGTAGAGGACAGAGAGGTAATTGGGCTAGAAATCCTTACGGAAATGGAACAACAAATCAAAATGATTCGGGAACATCTTAAGGAGGCTGCCAATAGGAAAAAGAGTTATGCAGACTTAAAGTGGGTTGATAGGAATTATAAACTGGGAGAGAAGGTCTTTCTTCAGGTTAAGCTGAAAAAGAGCTCAATAACTTTTGGCAAGGCTGCCAAGTTGTCACCACAATACATGGGACCTTTTGAAATTGTTGAAATAATCAACCTTGTAGCTTATCGTCTAGCATTACCTCCTGCTTTATCACAAATGCATGATGTTTTTCATATTTCTTTTCTTAAGAAATACGTAAAAGATTTATCACATGTGTTGAATTGGAATTCCTTGCAGGTCCAAGACCCAGGAATAATCATGGTTAAGCCCATTCGAGTGCTGGGAACTCGCCAGTTGTACTTAAGAAATCGTGAAGTGAATCAATGTAAGGTCCAGTGGGACCAGTTTAGCGAAGAAAGTGCAACTTGGGAAAATCTTGAAGAAATGAGATCTACTTTTCCATACTTGTTTGATCGAAATTGAAATTCAAAAACTAATAATTCTACCAAATTTAGACAATTATTGGTCTATTTTACAGTTGTCTTAAAACACTATTTTAAAGAGTGAATCTGTTTTTGGTATGAACTTATGAATGGAAGGACAATAACTGAATTTTGTCCTAGAAACTCCTTGAATTGGTTAATTTGATCATCAGGACGATGATTCTTTAAGAAGGGAGGAATGTAACGCCTTGATTTTTGTAAGTTATCATGGTGATTACTTTTCATAATGTTGTAACTGCTGAAATGAAGACAAACATGTTAAGATATATTTTTGATCTTAAAGGAATGTGTTGCTAATCTGGACTCTTGTATACTGTAATTTGTTTACTTGGGACAACAGTTATTATTGCTTGTATGTTGCTAATGTGACAACAGATTTATCGTATGCTTGATGAACTCTATTCGCTGATTGACAGCACACCTTGAATCAATTCCATTGATCCAAGGTATGTTGTGGCCTTCTTGTAATCACTTTGTCGATTTACTTTTAAAACAGACTGAAGGTTGATATAAATATTGTAGCACCTGATTACAGGTATGAATATCTGGCACGTAGATGCCAATGGAAAAGGTTTGATTCTCGAACCATACACTGTCGTAACACTAGACCACGTAAGGCGACAAAGGCCTGGATGTGGGTGACTCAGGTATGTGGAACGTGGGATGAAATGTCCTGCTTAATGTTAATATAATGGTCAGGTGGAAAGATCTGGTTTGGAAATTGATTAATTAAGTATTAGGGGCTTAGACCCTAACCTACCCCTAAGTTCTACCTTATACCCTAACTACTATCGTATATGGATTTTTAAATTCTATAAGGGTGAAAATAGATCTCAGTCCTAATAACCTATGAACTAGGTGAATGACCTAGATATGGACATTATTTAAAAAAATCCTAAACTAATGAGTTTAAACTTTGATTTCATGCAAAATTTGAAAATTGGAATTCACCAACTGATTCGGTAGTGGCGTGAGGAAAAAGGAAAAAGGAAGAGCCTTCAATGCATTAATTGTCTTGGTCTTCGTGACCAGCCCGCCTTGGAAAGAGGATAGAGGAAATTTTGTTGGTCATTGTGTTCTTTCGGGTTTTTGAAGTTGCTCTGCATTTGGTTTTTTTTTCACGGTTCTGTCGAACCAGCTGAGTTTGATCATTATCTCTGTCTTCTTTGGAAAATATAAGGCTATTTTTGAGCCTGTAGAGGAAGGTGATTGTTTGGGAAGCTTTGCTACTATCGCCGTGGAAGGAAACAACTCCAGTAGGCATGGTTTTCTTTGAGCTTCAAGAAAAATTTCAGGCATGTTAAGCCCTTCTCCTTAAACTGCTTGCTTTTGCTTAATCGTCTCATTAAAACAACCCTACTCTTCTGATGGGGGTTTTGTTTATTCGATTTTGCTGTTATGACTGAGATGATTTTGGGTAGAGTCATTTTTCTTTGCTGTTGCGACTTAAACTTTCTTTGCATAATTATTGAGTTGAAAATACAGCCCATGCTGTGTTGATTTGTTCGACAATATTGGGGATTCGTTCTTTATATTATGAAATTGTGCTTATGAATACTTAGCTATGCGTGAATCATTTCTGAGTTCTACGCATCATTGTGAAATAGGAGAATGAGGTTTTCAGGTTGAAATGTCTGTTGAAAAACAAACTCGAACTGGGTATTTCTTGTAAATGGGTACAGTGAATGAAATTGTACATGCTGTGTGAGTTTGTTTTGGCATTGTTGAACAATCGTTCTATTGTCAATATGGGTTAGAGCTGTCATTATAAAACGAACTCGAACTGAGTATTCTTGTTGCATTTTGAAGAAAATGATTGTTTCTTTATTGAAATTGTTAAGGAAACGAGTTCTTCTTCTTTCTGCTGTTTTAAATTCTGAAGGAAATGGTAATTGGGTTTCATTGAGAGTTATGGGTTCGGTTTGATGGAAGTGATAGTGATATTTAGATTGTTTTCTGAGTGTTGTGTTTTATTTTGTACAAAAGGATGGATGAAATGATTGGTGTAATCTCTGATTTTGCGCTGTCATTCTAAAAAGAACTCGACTTGAGTAATTCTTGTTGTGTTTGAAGAAAATGGGTGTTTTCTTATTGAAATAATTAAAGGAATGAATTTTTCTCTTCTTGCTGTTTGAATTCTGGAAATAGCAACAATAGAGCTTCACTGTACATACGGGTTGGACTTGCTGTAGGTAACAACAAAGTGCAAATTGTTATTTATGAACTGTGTGCGTTCATGGGTATAGAAAGCCGTGTAAATATTTGACAAGGCGGCTGTATAACTGTTCCTCTGGTTATAATACAGTGAAAGAAGTATGAATTCTTCTAGTACAGTAAGAGCATAGTAGCTTCTTTACATTGTTTACTCTATGATGGATACGATGTTTTACCTACTTGTTTTTGGTATTCGTATGTGCCTGATTGAAAGGAAGTATTGATATGGATGATAAATTCTTCCTTGTTTTCATTAAAAGTAGAATATGAATGGATTTATTCCTTGCTGTTGGAAAATGAATTCTCTCATTATTAGGATGAAAATGTGACTTGTTGTGGTTGTTGTACATTCTATATGTTGTAAAGACGTAAATGTCTGTAGAATGAATTATTTAAAAGGGAATTATATTATGTGGAATGAATCATAATGTTGGATCATGCCTGTGCTAAATAAGTGGATATTTGGTGTCTCAATGAGAAGAGGTAATATGAGCCATCTTCCTTATGTTCGGTTATTGATTTCTTAAGTTTCACTCTGAACTGTTATCTTGATTGGTGTCTCGTTTGGATTAAATTTTCAGTACAGTCATGAGGAAAGGAATAGGAGTGTGGATGGATAACTTGGAATAATGATCATTTCTTCTCTCATACAGTTGGAAATCTGTAATCGTTAAGGAACAAATTTTGTATTGCTTTGGTTTAAGCATCTACATTTTATTGTTGTTTGCTTTTCTCATCAGTATTTGATTGCTTGAAATCAAATGAGTTGTATGAACTGAAAGGAAAGTAAATTGGTTTATATTTCAGTCAAATTTTATCCTTTGAAATTATAACTAATGAAAGGGAAAGAAATTGATAGCATTTAATGTTATAACAACAGTATGCATACGTGTGTTCCTAGTTTTTACAGATGTTGTAATCTGGAACTGTTTGAAGGAAATTACTTTTTGTAATAATCATTTGGGAAAGAGGGCAGTAGTCCTTTGATTGATTGGGATGGTGATTAGATGATTCAGTTGTTATGCTGTTCATTCTTTTTGATACTTAATTCTTGATTGATGTTCATAGTAACGTTTCATAAAAGCAGGGTTCTTTTATTGAGACAGTTAATTAAAAGCACCTCATTTTAATGACAAGTGCTTAATATGCTCAGTTCAATGAACTGACCCGTGCAAGTAATTTTACAGATGGAACTTGAGTATAAACGAAGACATGGTTGTTTTCTGATACTTCTTTTGATTGACTGAAGATGGATTATAATTGATAGTTGTTACTCCTCTACGAGGAATTGAGAAAAGAAGAAATTACATTCTTCTATCTTATGTGTTGTAATGTTGTTTAATATAAACAAAGTCCAGTCATTTGGACTGGCAAATGTATAGATTATAAAACGGATGGATGAATACAAATACAAGTGTGATATTTTAATGACTGTATCAGTTTGATATTGTTGAATAAGTTGGGAATATAACATTATTCCTTGATTTGGAATTATTCAATTGTTCATGGATGGATTTAAAAGGAAATGACATCTATTCTTACCTAAATGCAACTTTTACGTTGAAATGTGCAATTAGTTCATACTTGGGTTAAGATGAATTTTTAATTGACATTAAAAAGGATTTAGGAAAAACATGATCTCTTAATTGAAAGGTATTCGGGATTAGCTTGAAAGCTAAGGAATATCAAATAATTTAGGAGCAGCCGAACCTCGTATTCGGACTCCGTTAATAGCCTCGAATGTTAAATTCAGAAAATGAGGATATGGGAAAAACATACCCATGGTTAACAGACCTTAACTATGTAAGGTTAAGGAGAATAAATGAATAAATTCATTTAGAATTAGACCTCGTTTAAATGACGTCTAATAAGATGGAATTCTGAATTTGTTTACAGTTGTGGAAAAACTTGGTTAAGTTTAATAGGTTAAACTTATTAAGTTTATCGGTAATGGGCTGCTTAGTCCAAGGATTAAGAAAAGAACCAAGTAGAGAAAATGCAACCCTTCGGTATGAAGGAGGAGATGCGTAGTAAGCTAGAAGATGGATTAAGTCTCTCTTAGCTACATACAACTGTAACAAGAATGAGGATAAAGGATCAGCATGGCTGTTGAAAGTGGATCTTAAATATTAAGATCATACCCAAATAACTTGAGCGGGATGTGTACTCTTGATAGGGGATTCAGGACATTGACATATGCCAAGATTCTGACATGGTGTCTTCATGAAGGTAGGGCCTTCATGATGACACAATTTTATAGCTGACATATTACAATGCCCTCCCGAATTAAATCATCAAGATTACATAAGCTGGATACTAAGTTCTTGGTTGGGATAGGAATGTGATCACGTATACGGAGTGACTCGGAGGACTAAAGGTAACTAGACAAATGGATTCATCTAGGGACGACACCTTATGTCTGCGTGTCTTTAGTTACCATGAGTAACTTCCTATACTCGTTCATATTACTAGTTGGGGTTAGAGTTTGACCTTAATTGGAAGGACTGGTAGAGACCAGGAAAGACCATTCTAGATAACAGACGAAGTGAGGTGAAGGACGTATTCCATTGGTGTGTATCACATCCAAGAATATGATCATGCAAATCATGTGAAAATATTTGGCCAAAGTATCGCAAGTGCTGGTTGCATTGTCCTAATCACCTAGTTTAAGATGCAGGATGTCAGATGAATATCAGTAACAAATATTCAGATAGGCTTCTTAAATGGATCACTTTGATAACCGGAAATGGTAAGAGAACCTTGTATATACATTATACTATGCATGAATTAACATGAAGGATCGGTAAGTCGCCAAGTCATGAAATGAGAGATCACTGAAACTCCGAGCCATAAAATGGGAGATCGGTAGTTCTTCGAGTCATTTACAGCAGCATATGGAATCTGTTATATGATTGAATGACACTGAATGTGTGTTCCATATTACAAATATGTGAACAGAGAACATTAGTTTTAAAAGGAAATTGTGTGATCCAAACTGCATTGTTTGGGCAGAGAAAAATTAATAAAACTTGAACATGTGTTTGAATTATATAATTCATAATAGGAACGTTGTATTAAAAAAATAAAAAATAATTTTTTTCCCTTGTTCTAGTATCTTAAAATGGGGATGTTACACTCTCACGAATACAACCATTCACCGACAGAGTCCTCTCAAAGCATTTCTCAGTAGAGCTCTACTCACTCTTTAGATGTCTATCTCTATGTGTATATGTATATGTGTGTGTTTTTGTCTCTACAGGCACTCATATTTATAGCTTTCTTGAATTGCCAACCCATCCTCCAGTGTCCTCAGATCCGGTACCAAATGACCGAATGTGGTCCTCCATGCGAGCATGCTTCTCCATGCCTGAGCTTTCCACTTTATTCCATGATGTTATTCTCAAAGATTCAATCGTAGAAATGCTCCATCCTGGGCCAACCTGTCACCAGGTTGACATCTTATCCACGGGCAACTGGGTCATGCTTTTCACATGTTCTACTCCAGACGTCCAAAATGACTAAGTCTCGATCCTTTTTCACATCATGCATGTTACATGCTTCCCTATACCCTTATCTTGCACATTTTTTCCTTGTGTGCCATTCCATAACTTGGACCTTGCATGCCTACGCACCTTCATACTTGGTCAATATTCTAGGGGTCCAACATCACCCCACACTATGCCTATTCTCTATCTATAGAAACAATCTACTTAGCCAAGATGATAGACTTCCTTAAAGGACTAAGGTGTATTCTTACATTTTGTAAAAGAATAAAGGAATGAAATAATAATGGAAGAATAAAGAATGGGAGGGCATCATCACCGAAAGAGTCCTCTCAACATTTTTGCAGAGCTCCGCTCACTCTCTAGATGTCTATCTCTATGTGTATATGTATATAAGTGTGGTTTTGTCTGTCTGACCACTTATATTTATAGCTTTCATGGACTGCCAACCCATCCTCCATTGTCCTCATATCCGGTACCTAAGAGGGATTATTTCCAAAAACATTTGTCCTAAATGAGTCTCTAGGGGGGCGCCCATAAGGCATTCTTTTATTTGGTCAAAAGTGTTCTTTTTTTGTCTTCTTGAACAGTTTTTAGGATAAAATACGTGTTTGGAAAATTGGTCTAGGACTACCGCCCAAAGAAAGGTGGCAGTCACGAGACTGCCGCCATTCATTGGGTGGCGGTTCTAAACAGAATGACAAAAACATGTTTTTAACTTGATTTTTATTTGATTTTTGATGTTTTTGGTGAGCTTATTATTTGGTATATGTTACTAAATTTCTCTTTTTCCATGTTTTGATGAATTCAAAAGAAGGAGGATTACATTAGATGGAGTCGGGAGAAGGAGTGGGATTGGCTCCCTGGTATCCTAGATCAACTAAATCAATATGAGATGGATCTTCTCTAGAGGGCCGGTATTTGGGGGATTGCACAGGTTCCCTTTGTTACTCCTACCATTCACATTCTATGTGACTTATTTTCTTATTCGAGATGCGAGACAAAACAAATTCTAGTTTCCAGGTGATTGGGGTGAGTGGACCATCACCCTAGAGGATTTTACCACACTTTGTTGGGCTCCCGATCCTCGGGAGGATGCTAACATTGGAGACAAGTGAGGTCCAGGGAAAAGATTACAAAGTGGGCTACATAAATGGGAGAAACCATTACCTCATCTAGTTCAAATAATGGGATGAGGGTTTCACAATTGCAAAAATCACATACCTATCATACGCGAGATCCATCATGAGCATCTATTCCTCCCAACTGATCAGGGACAAGGGCAGTGAAACCCTTTTATATTATTGGGATCCTATCATTTCTCAGATCAAGGGGCACGACCATAAATATGTGTAATCATTTTTACTCCTATCACAAAAAAAGGAACCCCATGTGCATCGGCCTATCACCCAGCAAAATTTGTGTGCTCACGCGAGGCACACGCGGGTACCGAGACTCTCTTTTATGTGAGTTTAGTGGGAAACATCATCTCTGATTAGTGTAAGAGATTTCATAAGGGAAGTTTAAGACATACAAGAACCATAGGGCTCATAACAACCTCTAGATCCTTGTAATCACATCAGATCGAGTGTTTAAAAGAATCCATAACACATATTGTGATAGAAAAAACATACAAACACTCATACTTAGAATTAAAGGAAAGAGAATTCATAAGAGAGAAATATGCATTAGAACCATTGATATTCATGTATATATTATAACAAGTAACCTTATTACATCAATGGAACCATTACAGAGGGTCGTAGAGAAGCAAACCACAGTCATGCATTGCACTAGACTTTATGTAACAACACTTCCCAAAATGAAATTTACAACCCCTAGGCCTAATGCATTCTCTCACGAATATAACCATTCTCTCGACGTGAGTCCTATCAAGCATTTCTGCGAGCTCCGCTCACTCTCTAGATGTCTATCTCTATGTGTATATGTATATGTGTGTATTTTTGTCTCTACAGAACTTGTATTTATAGCTTTCTTGGACTACACAACCCATCCTCCGTGTCCTCAAATCCAGTACCAAATGACCGAATGTGGTCCTCCATGCGAGCATGCTTCTCCATGCCCGAGCTTTCCACTTTATTCCATGATGTTATTCTCAAAGATTCGATCATAGGAATGCTCCATCTTGGGCCAACGTGTCACCAGGTTGACTTCTTATCCACGTGTAACTGGGTCATGCTTTTCATGTGTTCTACTCCGGATGTCCAAAATGACTAAGTCTTGATCCTTTTTCACATCATGCGTGTTACATGCTTCCCGATACCCTTATCTTGCACATTTTTTCCTTACGTGCCATTCCATAACTGGGACCTTGCATGCCTACGCACCTTCATACTTGGTCAATATTCTATGGGTCCAACATCACCCCACACTATGCCTATTCTCTTTCTAAAGAAACAATCTACTTAGCCAAGATGATAGACTTCCTTAAAGGACTAAGGTGTATTCTTACATTTTGTAAAAGAATAAAGGAATGAAATAATAACAGAAGAATAAAGAATGGGGGGGGCATCATTTTAGCAAGTTGGGAAAATCCTTTTGTAAGCTTGCCTCCAGCTTGTTCCAAATGTCGACATCACATGTACCTTCCGAAAGAGGTCACTGACTAGGATGCTTACCTCGTAAAAACTCAGGGTAATTCCCCGTGTGCCCAAGGTGTCAACAATATTCTCCATCTCCTTGCCCATGTCTTTGAGCATGTCCATCCTCCTAGTAATCTGAGGATATAGTTCCTTCATCCAAGCCTTGATTGAGCTCCTTAAAGCTTCAATCACCTCAGATTTTCTTTCCACTTCGGCAAGAACCTTGTCCCTCTCTAGCTCTATTTCCTTTGTTCTTCTCCTAGAATTCCTTCAGCTCTACTTCAAGTGTGGCAACCAAGGAGCTTGCTACCTTATCCTTGTCTCGTAGGTATCATATGCGGCCTCAGCAGATTGGGCAATGACTTTAACTTCTATGAGCACCTGGCTATACTCCGCAACAAGTGCTACCACCTTCAACCTATCCTCCTCCTTTAGCGCACAGCCACTTCTTCTATAGACTCTAGGGCCAAAGGTCATCTCTCCATAGTGAGGATGCACATTAGATCTTCTATACATTCCAGAAGGGATGAGTACTTCTGTGTAGGCAGCACTAAGTCTAGGTGCTTTAAAAGGATGGTGCTCTTGATAGATTCCATCTTCTTGTACACTTCCTGCACCTTTATCTTCTCTTCCTTTAACTCATGCCTTAGTTGTGTGCTAATTAGCTCTTCCTGCTTTAAGCTCTAGGTCTTCTCTGCCATCTCCTCTTCCTTCTTCCCTAGTTTCTCCTCCAATACTCTTATTCTATCATTATGCGTGAAGAGCCTAGCCTCTATCTCGACCACGACCTTGTTGAGTGTGTTACAAACTTGCTCATCTGAGAGTTCCTAGGCATTCACCAAGGGATTGGCTCCCTTAGACTTTGGTACTGTGATGATCACTCCTTGGTAGAATTTGAAGTTTGGCTCATCAATGTGGGACTCAAATGCCCAAGAGAGCATCTTCTTCATTCTGGGGTATGCGCCTCCTTCTCAAATGACCCCATGGCTAAAAGCCTTTCTATGGGTACCGTGCTTTGGAACCACGTGCATAGTACCTTCTTTGAGTCATTGATGTAGCCCATCACTTGTCTTTGTTCTGTATCGAGGGCCCTCCTACCTGAGCGCGTGCCTTTGCGGAAACTCACTGCTAGAGTTGATCCTCCTCCCATGCTACCATGTTCCTTATCAGTTTTTTCCTCTCCTTCCTGTAGTACTATGTCAGTGCTACGCTCCAACTCTTGGTCTACCAGGGCCTCGAGCATTCTCTTTACTTCTCTCTCTGCCACCTTAGTGATCTACTCTTTTGTGAAACTTATAGCTCCCTGCTTCTCCCTGGCAACCTCCTCATTCCCCTCCATGTCTCTAGCACCTTCCTCATCCTGTGTACTCTTGCACCACATGAATACAAACTCCTACTTCTCTTCCCTACTCTCCTCTCCTGAGTCATACATGCTGAACACATGTGGCTCCTGATCTTTCTCATGCTCTTCCTCCTTGCTCTCATCTTCTTCACTCTTACCTTCTCTTTTCCCCATGTACTTCTCCAAGTTGTCGGTCTCCTCTGAGTCAGCTTCCTCTTCCACCCTCTGCTTCTTCCTGAGAGGTGTCTCCTTGATGGGGGATTTGGCCTCTTCTTCTTCCTCAGGTGACTCTTCCTTGGTGAGTGGTTTCCTAGGTGCCTCCACTTCTGGTGTCTTTTCCTTCACCAGGGACTTCTTCCTCCGCATGTAAGTGCTTAGCTTCATGTTTTTGTTGGCATGCTCACTGTCTAAGCAGTCGACACACTTGGTGCTTTATCTTCTCTTCCCCTCTTCTTGGGTGTGGGCTTCTTCCTCTCCATGGGATCCTCAGGTATGGAGACTTCATTCTCCAGGTACACACCCTTTTCAAACTTTGGCCTTATACAGAGGTACATGCATGCCGTGGATCCTCCTGTAATGGGTAGTGTTATCGGCCTTGTCATCTGGACCTCATGCGACACGTACCTCTCCACGTATGCATGCTTGCCACCGGGGTAGTTTAATATCTTCCGCATCTCTCTATGCTCTTGGTCTAGACTACCTAGTTCCAGCTTCAACTTCTTTGATTCCTTAAATCTGTTCACTCCTGCTTGGAAGTATTGAGCAGTGAACATGAAAGGAAGTTTGCACCAAGGGCTCCATGATTCATCTATCAGCTCTAACCTTCCAAAGAAGAAATGTTGATAGACATTGAACTTGGCTTCCCGTCCAAAGTGGCTGCTAGGAGTTGTTCAGGGATTCTCCACTCTACCCCAAATGTGTTCCTTAGGTACGTATACCATTTCTCTAGTCGTGCCTTGTGGGGTGTTGTCATTGTGTCACAAGCATACTTCTTGAATCTCTTCGTGGGTGAAGGATCCTCGGCAGGGTATTCCCATACAAACTTGTCCAGTGCATCAAGCACTCTAATCTCCAAAAATACAATGGTCAAGAGGATGTTTCCGAAGAGGATTTTGTCCCCCTCCTTCACGCAACTAAAAATTTCCTCCACGATGTAAGCAAACAAGTTGTATATGGTGCCTTCTACAATTTTTTTACAAACATGTAACCAAGGCTTATTGGCTTGGGTTTACCTCTCCTGACAATTCAGCTTTATTACTAGGTGTGTGGCCATTTTCATCATGGGGTACTTGATGTTTGAAATGTCATAATACCGTGACCCCTTCTTGCAGAATATTCATTTATGGTCTCTTGAATCACCTCCTTATTGCTTAGGTCATCCTACAAGTTGTTTCCTTCACATATAAGGCATGTGAAGTGAGAGATAAGATGGGGAGTGATGCACATCTTATGCCTTACAAAGTGGAAGTAATCCTTGTGTACCCATGACATTAACCATTGATACAGGAGGTCCACTTTTCCAAAATAAGGTAACTCATAGAGTTGCAACAACCTTGCCTTCTCCATTTTGACCTTCACGTCATCATCATAGATCGACAAGCCCTCTTATGTTTATTTACTTGTGGGGTGTACTAATTTTAGTGCCATGTCCTTCTCTATTGTTTTTTTTCGTGGTTATAATCACTTACAGGCACATTTCTTAGGTGGTACTCCCACTCCTTACCCATCATCTCCCCATCTGGGTATTACATCTTTGCATACCATTCTTCATTTGTGTTCACGTCGGGTTCTTATTTTTGGTCTTTCCTTTCCCTTTCCTTTCTTAGGTTCCATTTTTGAGGTATTTTTATCACTCCAATGCCTCCTTGTTACTCTTTCCTACTTCTTCTAACCTCTGGTCTCATATCCGTGATATAAATCTCTTGAACCCGTGCCCTAGTTTTCTCGAACCCTAACTTGGGATTAAACTTCCACAAGACAACATCTTATCACAACCTTTTCCATGCTCTATAACCCCTTCCTTCTAGTTTACAAACTAAAACTAGCTGCTCATGCTTTGATGTCATAGATCTTTCTTCGCACGATCAAATTTGGAAACCCTAGTTATTAAAATTCAATCCTTTCTCTATTTCACAAAGTTGTAATGAAAGTTCCTCAACCCTTTACTTATAGTTTTCCTCTTTTTGAACATTAAATGTTACTTCACCTACCACCATAATTTGTTCATTTAATGCAGATTTTTCAAACAAATCCTGTCTTCAATGCTTTCACTCACACGCCCAACCTATGCGAAAACTCCTCCAACCTTATGGCACGTAACCAATCCAACATGACAAGAGACTCTTGCGTGCATGTAACCCACACCAAAGGCACTTCTTTTGTCCTAATTCTTGCTCTCACCTACCTCATGTTGCTTAAATGCACATTCTCCTCCTTAGTACGTGGGATCTACAAGTAGCTTTATCCTGGCACCAACCATTCTTCTTCCATATTTTCTCCTCATACACCTCTTTCAACTAGGCCATTCAACAAGGATTTTCAACACAACTTTCTTAGCACTCTAATCATGTGCTCCTTCACATTTCTCCACCCCACACTTAAAATTATGTGTTATCCTCTGCAAATTCACAAATTCTCCAAAATAGCAATAAGTTTACTAGCACCCAAGGTGCAAAACAAAAAAACAACATGAAAGGGAACCACAAGAAATGAAAATACAAAAAGCAAACTTCTAAACTAGTTGGTAAAACTACCTTGTTTACAAACACTAAGAAGACTTATTTATAATAGGGCTTCATCGTACTCCCATTGAAGTGTGTAGGAAAATTCTTCCCATCCAACACTTGTAATTGGCATGCGCCTAAACCAAGGATGTATGAGATTGTGTAAGGACCCAACCAATGGACTTTCAACTTCCCAGGATGGCGCAAAAACTTAGAATCATATAGTAACACCATCTTCCCAACCTCAAACTTCTTGTTTCTAATGTGGCGATCATGCCAAGCCTTTTGCTTTTCTTTTTCTATTGTTTGGCTCCACAGTGAGTGATCATCTCTCATCCAACTTCATTAACTCATCAATTCTTTCTTCCAACGACTTGTTCATCAGCTAACCCTCCTGCATGCACTATTCATAGAGAAGGTAACATAAATTCAACCAACAAGACAACTTCGCACCAAACACAAACTAAAAAGGTGTGGATTTTTTCATCCTTTTATACATTGTCTTGTAAGCCCACAATACTATTGATACTTTGTCATCCCATTCTTTTCTTCCAACATCAAAAATTTTGATCGTGTATGACTCAAGTATTTTTGAATGCTTCCATGGTTCCATTTTCTTGTGGGTGATACGTCATAGTCTTGTGATGAGATACCATGAACTCGACAATAGGATCCTCACAGTCTCATTCAAGAAATGCATACCCCTATCGCTGGTCAAACTCAACAAGCATCCATACCACATGATAATGTTCTCCCATAAGAACCTTGCCACTGTTGCTACTATGTAATCTTTAGTCAGAGCTGCCTCTCGCCCACGTTGTCGTGTAATCCATGTAAGTGATGACATAATGTGACCTAGTCCTACACACCACTAGCACAATAGGTCTTACAAAGTCTATTGCCCATTTTTCAAAAGGCTTTGTGCTAGGGATAGGGCATAAAGGCATTTCATATCTCTTTCCTGGTTTGCCAAGGTGCTGACAATGGTCACACACTTTACAATAGTCTCTACAATCCTTGTACAAAGTTTCCCACCACAAACCTACCATTAATATCTTACGTGTGGTGGCATCACCTACATAATGCCTACCTACACTTTGTCCGTGTGTCTCCTCCATTATGGCCAAATTCTCATGCTATAATACACACTTGCGTAAAACTTCATCACGTCCCAACTTGTATAGGTCTCCATTGATTAACATGTAGGGTACGTTGTGTATGGCCAAGTGCTTTGTCTCTAAAGTCTTCATTCCTTCCGTGCCACACCTTCCTTCAAAAATACTATAATCTCTTCCAATTCTGAGGGCGCGTGCCACAACCTAAATAGTTGTGCATCTGGCATTGTTTCCTCAATACTCTGTGCATCCTCCCCTGAATCAATTCTTGACAGATGATCAGGCCCATAATTGCTTTTTCCAAGCTTTACTACAACGGTGAATTCAAATTCTTGAAACAACAACACCCACTGACATATACACCCTTGTAGGACGGGCTTGTTCACCAAATATTTTAATGCCATGTGGTTGGTGTAAAACACAAAGGGTGTTGCTAGCAGATACTATCTAAACTTGAAAAGTGCATAGATCATTGACAATGCCTCATGCTTAGTTATGGTATAATTCTACTCTGCTGGTGTCAACTTCCTGCTTGCAAAACATAGAGGATGATCAACAATCCCTTCACCTGGCTATGCAAGCACTACTCCAATGGCGGTCCCTAAGGAATCTACATGGACATGAAAGGGCTTGTCCTAAGAGGGAAAATGTAAAATAGGCATGGTGATAAGCCTATCTTTTAATGTATCAAATGCCCTCTATTGTGCCTCTCCCCAATGGAAGGCACTTTTATGTCTAAGCAGCTCCTCTAAAGGTGTGGCGATCTTGGCATATCCCTTGATAAATTTCCTATAATAGCCCATATGCCCAAGGAATCCATACACTGCACTCTGGCTAGTAGGATCCCTTAACCCCATAATAACTGCAACTTTAGTGGGATCTACCAACAAGCCCTCCTTACGTATGATATGCCCTAATAAAGTCCCAAAGGGTATAGAAAACACACATTTCTTAATGTTGAGGGATATCCTAAACTACGTACACCTCTCAAACATTAACCTTAAATTTTCACAATGGTCTTTAACAAGACCATACACTGTCCAATCATCCAAATATACCTAAAGAAAATTATGGATGAATTCTGGAATGCTTGCACCACTATGCACGAAAAGACAATAGGTGCATTTTTCAACCCAAAGGGCATGGCCGTATATGAGAAACTTCCCACTCGGTGGAAAAATTTGTCTTTTCTTGGTCCTCCTTCGTAATCCGGACTTGGTGATACCCTGAAAACCCATCCGTGAAGGAATAGATTTCACACCCAGTCACTCCCTCCAAAACTTCTTCATGAAGGGGGTTGGAAAGGGATCAATGACACAAACTACATTCAATTTTTTATAATCCACACAAATCCTAATTTTTCCATCCTTCCTAATGTTGATTACCATTGGACTTATCCACTCGATTCCTCCACTACCTCAATGAGCCCGAAGCTATCATTTTGTCTATCTCCTCTTTAACCTTCACGTGTAAATTGGGATTCATCTGGTAGGGTCTTTTCCTAACTGGGTGTGCGCCATCATTTAATTTTATCTTCATCTACCCCAAGGAATGGTTAATGCATTTGAGCTCATGGTACCCATGTGGGAATAAATCCTCAAATTTGCATAGCAGATCAATTATCGTAGATACCTCCTTCTCCGACCAATAATCTCAAATAATAGCTTCCTTAGGTTCTTCTCTTGAACTGATGTTAACCTTATTTATCTTTAAGGGATCATGGTAGGTGCACGTTCCAAAGATCTACACTTTCTACTACCTCACATGTCCCTAGAGTGTAGAATACAACTTGTGCACCTAGAGGGATGGTGGCAAAGCTTCCACGCCTTCTCTCTAGACCCGTTCACACTCCTGGATATGGAAAGAGGTGGGATCCTTCCCATGGTACTCCTTGATGATGGTGGGTACATTAATCCTAGAAAATCTAGCAAAGAGATCAATTCTTACCTCATGCCACTCTAAAAGGCTCTCCTGAAGTAGAGCCCACCACTGAGCTGCTATGTCAACCAAGACATAACTTAATATCCCCCTTTGTTCCTTCTCATCCTTGCACTGAGCTTCCACCTCCTGTAGAAAGATATCAGGGAAGGCTCCTCCTGAATACTTGGGAATTTATTTTCCTCCAAGGCACCCAACCACGCACACCTTTGTTATCTTGGTCACCGACCCTCTCAACTGTCATACCATTAATTCATAAGTCCCATGTGCCTAATTGTCACATGCTAAACTAGTGGTATCACTCACTAACTGAGCATCTTCAAACTGGATAACCCCGCTAGTAGGGTGTATCATCTCGTGGTCTCGATTTAGTAGAAATATATCCTATCCGAACTTCTACCCCAACAATTCAATATAGGGTGCCAACTTCCCATTAGCCGGGGTATAATGACTCAATCCTCCTTGTTCTCGAAGCTGATGTACCCTTTGGTGAACCAAAGGTCCGCATTGTTCTTGTAACACTAAGGGCACCTAAGTAGTGTTGGGAAATTGTCTACCTTGGCAAGTGCCAAGACTTTGAAGTCCCTAGTAAACTTGGCCCCCGGATAGAAATAGTTGCATCATTTAAGAAACTAATGGCCATTTCCTTAGTCTTGTTTGCCATATATAGTACAATTAAAGATGGCTCTAATGCAGGTCTTCCCATCTGATTCCATGCATCCAAAGTTAGAACATTAACCTCCATGCCTGTGTTAATGAGGATATTACTGAGGAGCCATCCATCTACAACTGCATTCAATGAATCTCCTTTTCATAGTCAAGGCTGTGAGGGGGAAGGTTCACATGTCATACATGTCTCTCACAAGGTATTCTTTGGTACATGGTACCTTCTCTCTCAACCATGATCCTAGCAAGGGAATGATAATCTCTTGCCTTAGCATTTTAGACACCTCCTTGATCTCATCTAGGTCATCCTTTTGCACCTCGACCCTCCTTCCTTGTTCCTCCTTCCTAGATTGCTCCTTTAGGCACTAGATCTCCCCTTGTAAGCTTTGAATAATATACATGGTGTCCTAATATATCTCCTTCTAATGCATTAGGTCTGGATACTTTCCATGAATGACTTCCTCCCTTGAAACTAGGTTCTTCTATCTTGGTACCTCTCTTACACACGTGGCTTCACGCCTTGTTATTACTAAGACAGGCTCTACACCTTCATCCCGTGTTACCCGGGCATCCATTGTATGTCTTCTTTTTAATACTAACCATTGCAACACCCTTTTCCTTCCGATGCTGCTGATTCATATGCTCAAAAATTTCGGGCACTCCTCATACTTATGCTTCTTTCTGCACCACGAGCACTACAACGCATCCGGGCATTCCCATTTATAGTGTTCTCAGAGATCCATAGTTGAAAAAAGTTCCATGAGGGAACTCACTCCTTCCTCCTCCACGGTTAGCATGACCACAAAATCCTCCTCAAAACCTCTTCCACGCATGCCTCCATTTGTGCGCTCCTCATAATAGTGATCATCGCCCTTGGAACTACTTGTAACGCTAGTTTGGCACACCCCATGATTGATGGCCTCATGGATTTGATCAATGAGCCTACAATCCTTAGTATTATGGGTTATAGAAGTGTAAATTTTGTAATAACAAGATACGGTATTCTGATTTCATGCTACAACAAGGGGCATCTACTTACATCATGGTCCCCATGACAAATCTCACACTCTACCACCACAATGCATACTACCGTCCTCCGAGGATAATTATCCATAACGTGCCCCGATCTCACAATCTTTGCACCACAAACAACTACGAGTCTCATGGGCTGAGTTCGCAAACAATTTTTCCCACTACTTGGCCATAGCAGTAGTTTGGGCCTGCAAGAACTGGCTAACACTAGTATTAACACTACCAATAGCCTCAATGCATAGGGTAGCCTCCAATGCCTCGCATGGGTCTATAAAATTTTTATGAGACAAGGCCCTTCTAAAAGGGGTGATCAACCCTCTAACAAACCACTGTGCATGCTGTGAAGGGTGAATATCATATGATAATTTAGACAAGAGAGTTTTAAAGCATGCATCATACTCCCGCACACTCTCTGCCATTCCTTGTTGAATCTCCTTCAAAGCATTGATGCTCTTCTACTCAAACTCAGGAATGTGGAACTCTACCAAGAATGCATTCTTTAAGGCAGTATAATCCACTACTGTCTGATGAGGGTCATACTTCCTATACCAGCTATGCATGCGCCCTTGCAACGTGGTTACAAACTAACCAGCCTTCTGTTTTGGGGTTGTGACACCCTTCACGTGCCATAGGAGTTAAAACTTGTGAACATGTTCCATAACATCCTCAATACCCTTATAATTGGGAAAATGCGGTGATATTTCAAAGAAAACTTGTGGGGCTAGTTAGGGTCCAAATCCTCCTCCATCAGATCCTTGGTTTCTGCCTATGTTTCCTCCACCACCTGATCCACCAAGTCCACTAGGTCCTGAACCACCATATCCACCAAGTCCTAAACCACTAGATCCATTAGACCCATTAGCTCCTACTCTTCCTGAACCACTAGATCCACCAAGCCCACCAGGTCTTGAAGTGGTCATGTTAAGGGTTCCCATAGTTCCACTGAGCTATGCACCTATGGTCTCATGACAATGCCCCACTACCAATAGTATACCCCGTACCACTTCTAGATGTGAGACCAAATACTTGTGTGCCTATACCTTTCTCAAAAATTCCTAACACTGGGCTAGTGTTTGCAGCCATAGAAGTACCAAACAAGAAATTATACCTCCTGGGTGTAGAATGATCACCTCCAATGTAATCAACTGGATTAACAATATTATCCCCCTGATCTAGAAAACTAAGTGCTAGGGTCTGGTCAATGGGTGGGATCAGATGCACGCCAACTATTCTTATTTCTCTACGTGATGAACTCTCATCGAAGCCAAAGGGGTTTCTCTCACGTACTTTCCAAGATGGGATCGCATAGACTGCTTCGGGCTCCACGTCCTCAACAGAACCTCAAATACTTCTTGTAATGTCTACCACCATACATCCATCAAACCTACAACCTTGTGTCGTATATAAGCAATCTCCCTTTCACATGCCTCACCATACTTGAGTTGTCTCTCCTCCCTTCTTTCTCCACCGCACATCTGCCATCTTCCCGCACCCTAGCTTCCTCACCCAAAGGTCTCGAGATTGGTTTATTCACCATTGGGAAATCCTATAAATTCATGGTAATCATCAAGATCTTCAGAGCCAGAGGGAAAAAATGTAAAAATGATCTTCTGGCTCCTCGAAACTCAAACTCAGCAACCTCTAGACAAGAATATGTGGAAATGGCATACTCTAGAGTGTAGCTAGCCAATAATCCTTTCCACCAATGATCCACAACATAGGTCCACATCAAATCTTCATCTTGTAGCATTTGATACTCTTCTTGGTCCACACATGTGATCTATAATTCCAGCTTGATGTAGAAGCATATAGGCTGAGAGCCATTCATACAGTTCCATAGGGAAACAACAGAAAAATGTTTCATACAGATCATGGTAGAGATTCTCTTCTACCCATCTACGTGCATTAACTCAGTCCAATGTTGAATCTATGATAAAATTCATCCTCCTTACTATTGAATGATGATTCAAAATTTTCAATGTTAACCACTCTGTCATTACTCATTACATAGATCATGATGTATGTTAAATCCCACTACAACTTCAAAAAGAGGTCCTAGCAATGGAACCAAGATGTAGTCATTTTTACTCTTATCACAAAAGAAAGGAACCCCATGCACATTGGCCTATCACCTAGTGAAAGTTGAGTGCTCACCCGAGGCACGCGTGGGTACCGAGTCTCTCTTTTATGTGAGTTTAGTGGGAAACATCATCTATGATTAGTGTAAGATATTTTAGAAGGGAAGTTTAAGACATACAAGAACCATAGGGCTCAGAATGGCCTCTAGATCCTTGTAGTCACTTGACTGATTGTTTAACAGAATCCATAACATGTATTGTGATAGAAAGAAACATACAAGCATTCATACTTAGCATGAAAGGAAAGAGAATTCATAAGAGAGAAATATGCATTAGAACCATTGATATTCATGTATATATTATAACAAGTAACCTTATTACATCCATGGAACCATTACAGAGGGTCGCAGAGAAGCAAACCGCAGTCATGCATTACACTGGACTTAATGTAACTATGCTTCCCAAAAGAAAATTTACAACCCCTAGGCCTAATGCATTCTCTCCCGAATACAACCATTCACTGATAAAGTCCTCGCAGCATTTCTGCAGAGCTCTGCTCACTCTCTAGATGTCTATCTCTATGTGTATATGTATCTGTGTGTGTTTCTATCTCTACAGGTGCTCATATTTATAGCTTTCCTGGACTGCTAACCCATCCTCCAGCGTCCTCAGATCTAGTGCCAAGTTTCTGAATGTGGTCCTCCATGTGAGCATGTTTCTCCAGGCCTAAGCTCTCCACTTTATTCCATGATGTTGTTCTCAAATATTCCATCACAAGTATGCTTCATCTTGGGCCAACCTATCATCAAGTTGACATCTTATCCATGTGCAATCGGGTCATGCTTTTCACGTGTTCTACTCTAGACATCCAAAATGACTAAGTCCTAATCCTTTCACATGTCACGTGTGCTACATGCTTCCTTATACCCTTCTCTTGTGCACTTTTTCCTTGCACACCATTCCATAACTAGAATGTTGTGTGCCTATGCACCTTAAAATTGGTCAATATTCTAGGGGTCCAATAATAAGCCTAGGGCACAGATATTTTTAGGACTACCTACCATGATTTGTAAAGGGTATTCAAATTTTAGGGGTAGTCATTGATCCACCCCACTCTTGTTATGAGTTGGGTTAATGAGTCATATAATGAAGGTAGAGGAGTGGAAGGGGCCTCACACATAAAGTGGAAAGGAGGTGGGTGTGATGACTGTATAAGACCGAGAAGGAGATTTCTCAATATCTCGTTGAGAGGTGGGAAGTGTCAACACTCTCTGGAGTAGTGAGAGAAAGAGGAGAAGAGTCCTCTGTAGTACTCTCTGCATCGAACTAGGTGCACAATCCTCGTCATCAAGTATAATCAAGTGAGTCTATATCGGTGGTACTTTCATCACATGAAGAAATGGAGGAGACAACAAAATCAGCAAAGAGCAACAATGGTGGCAGATGCGAAGGGTCTCCATAGAGGGAGTGAAGAATGCTCCAGACATGGTGAGGTGGATCTGAGTGTGCCACGTGAAACCAAAGAGAATGAGATACATGCATCATCATGTGACCAAATATGTGCTGCAAGTGTCGAGGAAGTCCTCTAGATGACGATGATTAGCGGGTGCAGGAACTAGCCCAAGCAAGAAGGGTAAAAGACCCTCATGGGTAAAGTAACGTTCCATGGAAGCATGCCAAGTTGAATAGTTCCCTCTCTTGATGAGAAGTGGTGGAGGCTGTAAGGTGATCCTACGATGCTCAAGTCTTGAAAGAGCACTCTCCATTATGAAAAAATGCAAGACGCCCAAAAGAAAGACGTTAGACTCTGCCGATAATGCGTCTACGTGTGTAAGACCAAGAGTACAAGCAACCCCCTAGAATGCGGCACTTTATAAAAGTAGTGAATTTACAAAACTGATAATCCCATCACGTAATGTGTGAAAAATCATGTAACTTTGACAAAGGAAGCACTCAGAAATGAGTAGCGAGTCAAAAGTTATCGCATTAAAATGATTCCCGCAATTGATGGAAAAATACACTAGATGTTGTAAATGCATTAAAAAGTACATGAGATGGGTGCAAAGGGTATCGTGTGGGTACTCGTTGGAAATGACATGGAATTTTAGCAGGGGTTTGTTTTGACTATGAGGGGGTTTAGCCTCCTGCCAACCTCGGACCTCACCCTCTATCTTTGACAAGCGTAGGAGGGTTGATTAATCAAGTGAAAAAAAGCCTAGAAAATTAATACAATGCCATGAACTGAAATGTTTTTTTAATCACCCTAAAACATTAAAAAGAAGGTGATAGGAGGGCCCACATTAGAAGAGTGGATAGCAAGGAGATGCCATGTCCCACTTTGCTTGGTGTAACCGCTGTTGTGTTCAAGGCAACATGAGGAGCTGGAGAGAGCCCACGTGGAGCAGTGTTGCAGGTCTGTTGGGTGGAACAGCTGGGGTTAATTTCCATGAGCAGGTGGGAGCAGGTCTGGAGCTAAGGCATTTTCCAATGCTACAGGTCTAAAATGCCACATTCTTGAGCTGTGTGTGGAGTGCAGGGCAGAGGTTGAAACGTTGTTGGTGTCCACGTGGTGCAAGGGAGGTGCTTGGAGGTGTTGCAGGCACGTGGGAGGTCTGCAAGATCGTTGGAGGAAACGGCTAGAGTGGTGGAGCTGTAGGTTGAAGCAACCAACAAAAGTAGGCCAAAAAATGTTTTTTCAATGCAAAAAAATGTAGTTTGAATGAAAAATGTGCCAAGGTTAATGCAGTGCATAGAAAAATGTTTTCCAAGGGGCACGTGCAAAAGAAAAACAGCTTCAACGTCCCAGCACAGTCAAGGTAGTGAAAAAATAGTGGTGATCTCGAATAGCAAGAGAATCATGATGCCAACAACCAACAAGGACCATGACCAGATTTCATGCCAAAACAACGAGTGCAAAGAGTGCTCAAACTCCGAACAGAAATCTCAAATGAAACCAAGGCATGGCGAGCTCCATAGGCAGTGAGCCAAGCATGAAGTGGAATGAAGGCCAAAGCATACAACATGCAGAGTGAGCTTTGAGTGGGTAGCGGTAGGCTTTGAGCAAAGAAGTTGAAATCCAATGCATGAGTATGAAGAGCCAAGACAAGGTAAATGGCCAACCCATTGCAGAGGAGCTCGTGCAGATGAAGATTGGATGTAAACCCGATACAAAACAAGAACCCTTAAAAATGCAAGTTGAAGCTGCTTCAGAAAGCTGTATGCAAACCTCATGAAAACACCTCCAAGTCACATGCAAACCAAGACAATCAAGTAGTCAAAGACACTAAACTCGAAAAACACCGAAACTTAAACAACCACCTTGAACACATGAACAAACCAAGTAGAGAGTATAAACGCCTAAAATCGGTGTAAGTAGAGCACACACATAATTTCCATTACGACACACGTAGCGAGAATCAAGATCATACTTTGAAGCTGGAAAACACACACAAAAATGTTGATGAGTGCACGGATCCACAAGATCCACTCTGATACCATGAAAGAGGGTTTAAAACCCATAAGCGAGGATCATGAGGGATGACATGCACATCAATGGACGTGCGAACGAAAGTGTGAAGAGATCTCAGGAGGATTGAGCATCAACCGAATGTGCATGTAAATATTTGACAAATGGACAAAACTCCGATTAAGCCATAAAACTCTCCTCTATCTCATAGATCAAATGGGGTGTACATATAGGAGGTGATGAGTAATCCCCAATGCTAAAATCATGACAACTTGAGTAGAGAGGGGGAGTTACATTCCCATAATATAAGTGTAACTCCCAATGACACATATGACACACTGACGCACTAACACGTAAGAAAATATTATAATGACCCCTAAATGACACATGGACCTACAATCTCACCTAAGTGAGATGACTCACCTAATGATGTGGAAAATACACACATCAACATTTCATACCCTATGGCGGGGAGTAGTAGTGTCAAATTTAGGGGTTGTTCGGGAAGCTAGATGGATATGTATGTCGCACATAGGATGCCACATCGCTTAGTGGCTTCCGACTAAGACAAACATGGCTGCTGACCCTACCCGGACATGGTAGGGATATGGGGATTAGAGGTGACTATTATGGTATTTTCTCTTTGACATGTCATCTGGTTGACAAAGCAGGGAGACTTGAGTTCCATCCATTTGATCATGCTCCCAAAGAGTTTGGCCTTCCATACATTGATATGCTTCCTCCAACTACATGAGTTTATTAGTATATTCGGGAGGCTTAGAGGGGCCCTAGAGGGGATCCCGGTTAGAAAATGGTCATTCCATGTGTGCCCATTGTGGTTAGATGGGTGGTCCATGCTTGATAGACAGTAGGTGCCCCTCGAGCACCCTTACTTTGGATTGTGGCCACTCTTGCTCACAACAGGGAGTAGGATGAGCCCATTGATCTAGAATTTGACTCTAAGGAGGATATGGGGGATGAGATAGAGGAGGATTCATTTGGAGAGGAAATAAAGGATGAGGGGTTGGTGTTGGGACTAACATGGTAGCCCATGCAAAGGAGGACAAGAGTGACCCTAAGTGGCATGATACTTAGGAGATGTTGAGATCAGAATACAAGGAGGCTAGTGCTGAGAGAGATACCTTAGTCTCAAAGTTAAAATTTCCTCATGATGGAGAGAGGGATGATGAGTCCATCATAGGAAAATGATTTGATTTCAGCTTTGAGGAAGCCCCACAACCACAACCACAGATCGATAGCAAAACCTACCGACCCTACCTAAATTCCTAGAGACCCGAGTAAGTCTAATAATTTTCTCTCAACTTTTTTAATTAGGAATGTTGGCTTGTATATCTTTATTTCTTTTGTTTTTTCTAACTATTAGCTTCTTGTTATTTTATCGTAGTGACGGAAAAGGAGTGGAAATATATCATTTGTTAGGTGTGTGTGGAAACTCTAATGATCCCTCTCAGGATTACCCGAGATGAGTTGATTGTCTACTCGGTTAGCCATTAGCCATCGGCGTAAACACCGACTTGTTTTCCCTATGTGGGGATATTAGAGATAGTGACTTCCCTTCATACCCAGGTGATCAGTTATGAGACTTTCAAGTACTTTATGACACAGAGTCATTCTTGCAAAGTGAGACCATGGACAACGGATGCCACAATGAGCACTTACATCATTCAGTTCACTCCCCCAACATCGTCGTGCCGTAGTAGGAGCCCTAGACATCGCTAGGAACCATCCAAGGGATCTGACAGATCTTGACGAGCCACAAGGGCCATTTTTATTTCTTTGATGACATTTTTTTGGGTTTTTATGTGATTGTTTTTTGTATATTTCAGGCTCATTGCAAGCATTTTGACCATGCCTAACACATGATGATATTTTATAAAAACTTTATTCACCATGATATATACAGACTCTTATTTTTGGATCCGTATTCCATTGTATATGAGTTGTCTTTCTTTTGGTTCATTTTGCATGTGTACTCTAGATGTTTATAATTTCTCCATTTCTATGCTTTTTAGAATGTATGCAGTGGATGTGAAATGATAACAAAATGATTTATTTTTGTATTTCATAATGCTGATATATGATGATGTAAGCACAATGTGATATTTGAATTTTAGTTTCTGTAAGAAATATTTGATACCTCATATTATCTTGGAAAAACATGGTGATAAAATGATATGATAAGTATATATTCTTGTCCCACCCCCAACTCCATGTAACTAGTAAGATACGAGGGCTCAACACCGAGAATCGAAGGGGCACACATTATGAAAATTTGTTGAATGATAGTGACAAGAGAAAGACAAAAGTTTGGTAGAAATAAATTGAGACGCTACAACCCCATTCTACTCAAGCTACCTCATAGTTTAGAATGTGAATTTATTTATAGTTTATCTAGAATTGAATTTGTAGATGGCCACTCGGTTGACAAAATCTAGATTTGGGGTTTTAACCTCTTTTGTAATTTTTGACATCTAACTCACTTGTTTCGACCTATGATTTCACAATATTTGAACGAATTATTTGTAACTTTCAAGTTTGTCAATGAGACCCCTACTCCTTGCCCCACGCTAATAAGAGAAACAATGGGCTCATCACCATGGATAAGGAATAGGAGAGTAAGGGAATTTCTCTCCTTTCCCAACCCTACATCAATAGTAAGAGACGCAAGCTCAACACTAAAGGTTTGTAGGGAAAATAAATGTGTAAAATAAAAATTTTCTATGGATTTGCATTTGAATTACTTATCAAGGCAAAATGTTTAGTACGTTCTTATTTCCAAAGATATTTTTATGGGATAGATGTGACACCATGAATCTTCTAGAAAAGACTATAGGAAAATACACCTAATCTAGAACAAGACTATAAGTAGAACCAAGTATGCAGGCCTTGGTATGATCAAGGTCAAAACTTTGTCTTATCTTGCTTGAATTGATGAAATGATTCAGAAATAAGTGATTAAACTATGAAGATTTGAAGAGATATGATTTGAATGTTTTTCCAATGTTTTTTAGAAGTTTTTGGGAGTTTCTATAAGAATAAATCCCTTGATCACAAATTTTACAAAATGAACTGGAAGATAAAATTGCAATGCAGATACAGTAATGTACATAAGAAAACGCTGGTGGATCATGCATAATCCTCTTTAGGTGAACACAATTCATGGATTCACTAAACTCCTCACCCTCTAGTAAACACAGGGAAATGCCCCATTTTTGTAGTCTTCTACTAATCGATATAGACCCAACCACCTAGGTATGAATTTCCTTCCCTCGCCATTTTTTTATCTATCTAGTTTTCGAGTCTTAATACCAAATATCCTTCATTTATCTCACATTCGTAAACATTCTTATTATATTAATAAGCCGTCTGGTTAGCGTAAACATTTTTCCATTGTTTGTTGTTAAGTCTAGCCTCATCGATACTTTCTAATTGGGAGATTCATGCTTCTCGATAACCCTCCTCTCCCAGGATCCCATGTAGTGAAATACAGAGACTAGGTATTTTGACTTCAAGTGGTAGAACCACCTCAACACTAAACACTAAAGAAAATGGGTTTTCCCCATTGGTGTTCTAACTAATGTTTGATAGGCCCACAAGGCTAGAAAAAGCTTTAGGTGTCAATCTTGTTTATTTTCCTTAACAGTTTTGAGAAGGATGGCCTTTAATGTTTTATTTGTAGCCTCATCTTGTCCATTAGCCTAAGGATAGTAGAGAGAATCTGTGTGATGAATTATTTTGAAATTTGTACACAACTCACACACCTCATAATTTTTGAAAGATGTGTCATTATCTGAAATAATGACTTGTTGCACCTCATACCTACAAATGATCCGGTTTTGGATGAACTTAGCGATTATAGATCCAAGTTTGGTGGTAAGAGGCATGGCTTCTACCCACTTAGTAAAGTATTCTATGGCTGTGATTATGAATTTATGGCCATCCGTTGATGAGAGAGATAACTTCCCTATCAAATCACGACCCCACATGGAAAAGGGCCATGGGTTTGCGATTAGTTCAAAGCTTGTGCTGGTACATGGATCTCATGGGAGAAATATTTACATTTGTGACATATGTGCACAAAATCTATTGCATCATGTTCTAGAGTGGGCCAAAAATAGCCCATCCAATGTATCTTTTGAGTAGTGGTGTGGCCACCAAAGTGACCTCCACATACTCCGCTATGTGACTTATAAAGAATATTTTCAGATTCTTCAGCGTCAACACATTTTAACAACATTTTGTGAAAGGCTCTGCGGTAGAGAACTTATTCCAAAATAATGTACTTAGCTGTAATGATGTGTAACCGCCTTATTTTTTGTGATGTTGCCCCTTCTATGTATGTATAGTCCATGATGAAATTGACAATATCGGTATACCAAGGACATACAGAGATGGGGGTCTGGTTTTGAAAAAGTATATGCACTCATCAGGAAATTCAAAATCTACCAGATCACCTCCATTCAATGGATTTTTAGCCAACCAGTCCATAATGATTTGTCCCTTAATGAATTTATGATTTACAAATGTTAGTTCAAACTCATCCATTAGGGTTATGAAACGCCCATCCCTTTTAGACAAGGATCCTTACATGAGGAATGTCTTCAAGTGATATGAATTAACAATAACCCTCATTTCTTGATTTAGTATGTAATGCCTTAAGCACTTTATTATAAAGACTATTATAAGGCATTATATTTCTACCTATGTGTAACGTGTCTCACAATCAAACAATGTTTGACTAATGAAATAAACCACACGTTCTCATTTATATTCATCCTCTTGAGCCAACATGAAGGCTAGCGAAACATCCGTAGCTCATGAATACTAGATCAAGGTGAAATCTAATCTATGTGGTATTACTTGTGGGAGGGGATACTAAGAATTGTTTAACTTCCTCAAAGGACTCGTTACATTCTTCCATCTAATCAATACTAATCCATTTTCAACAATTTTTTGATTGGATGAATAACAAAGGTCAACTCGGGGATGAACCTTTGGATTGCACTGAGTTTTCCAATAAAATATCTGATACTAGACTCATCTAATGGAAGAACCATTTATATCACAACCCATATTTTGGCTGGGTCAACATCAATCCCTCATGAAGATATACTGTAACCTAGAAGCTTGTCTCTGGTTACACCAAATACACACTTTTCTAGATTTAATGTGATACCATATTTGATTAAGCATGAAAGGATGATACGAAGCACCTCTTAGTGATCACAACATGTTATTTCCTTGGCCAATAGCTCATCCATGTAGGATTCCAAAATATTATGAATAAGGTCATGGAATATATATGTCATTTCTCGTTGGTACATGGTGCCAACATTATTAAGATCGAATGACATGACAACATAATAGTAGGTCCCCCAAGGAGTTATAAACATAGTTTTTTCTTGATCCTCCTCAGATATTTTGATTTTATTATACCCAGAAAACCCATCCATGAGAGATAAAAATTCAAATCTAGTTGTTGTGTCAACAATAACATCGATGGATGGTACCATGGGAAATCATCTTTGGGGAAATCCTTGTTAATGTCCCAGAATTCTATGCAAATATGGATCTTTCCATTCTTTTTGATAACAGGGATGATATTAGATACCCATTGTGAATAATCGACTGGCTTAATGAATCCTACCTAGAGAAGTTTCATTACTTCTTCTTTCACCATGAGAGCCACTTTTGGCTTCATGGGCCTCAACTTTTTCTTAATCAACTTTACATCTAGTTTGGTGATGAGATTGTGCACCCATGTATGCAAAGAAATCCCCATCATTTATTTGTAACTAAATGTGAAGGCTTTTTGGTGTTCCTTGAGGATTTAGGTATGTATTTCCACCTCCTTTGGAGTTAAGGAGGATCCCAACTTTAAGATTTTTGGTTCCTCCTCTGTTCCAATATTTATATCAATCATCCCCTCAATTAAGGAGGCATTTCCCTCCTCAAACTCAGGCAGGGATAGAGGTAACTATAAATCCTCTTCTTCTTCTAATTCGTAAATCTCAAGATATTTTCCCAGGGAGGATTCAATCACGGGATTCAAAAATAGAAAGAGGAGTGTGGAATTAAGGAATAGTCTATCTCATGATAAGTGAGTTGTAGCTCTTCAAAATCATTTAAATATCCTAAAGATTCTTCATCACTATCAACTTGGTCTAAACAACCAGGATGATTCTCGGGATTCTACATATGTCAACATTGGGGTCATTGGTGCTTTACAAATCAAGGGTTTGGCATGAACTAAAACCATGAAGTTGGTATCTTCCAGGTCACTACTTGGGGTGAAGCGCAAAGAATAAGTTTCTATAGAGTCTATGAGAAGGTTCTATTCATGTGGAACTACTTCGATTGATATGAAGTTGAACCCTTTTGTCAGACCTAGTATTGTTGTTTTGTAAATTTGTAGATGCTCAACTCTAGTCTCATATACTTCAGATATCTGATTTGTGACTAGTTGTGAATCACCCAACACCCTAATATTGAGGATGCCCATTCTCTTAGCTACAATGAGACCTAATAGGAGAGCCTCATATTCAGCCCCATTATTTGTGCATTCAAAATTTAACTTGAAAGAAAAAGGTAGAATCCTTCCTTCGGTGAAGTAAGGATCATGCTTGCCTTGACGCCAAATGAAACTTGGCTCCATCAAAATGGAGAGTCCAACAACTACTCAGAAATATGGATGTTGAGTCATCATTTGTACCTTCTCCATTTACCTCGGTTACTTTAACCATGTAAACCTCATCTGATAGAAAGGAACCGAGTCCCGTGGTATGTCCTATGCCTATGGAATCAAAGGGGGGAGAATAGGTAAATCCTTCTCCAACATCTTGACAATTTTTGTTGTGGTTCCTAGTGACAATGTCTCTAGAATAATAGTTTCATCCTTTACTCTCATAACGCCCTCAATCAACCCCGTTAGTTATAACTCTATCGTAGGGACTATATCTTCTTCTCGTACCATGTTTGTATGTTTTTAACCGATTCTTGGGAAGTTCAAACTAAGACTGGATCCCCGTCCTCTTATTTAAGTTAGCCAAATGTATATCAAAGGGTTTTGGTTCACCTTGGGCTAAATTTTTTTCTCTAAATGCAGGAATATAACCTCCTGGAACAAAGTGGAGGGATTACCTTCATGCGGTGGATCTAAGGATGGCCAAGGATCATATTATATTTTGTTTCCCAATCTATAACATAAAACTCAGTTAGTATTGTCTTAGGCCTGAGAATAACTTGTAATAATATGGATCTGATCAACATTTCCTTGGGGCCATCATAGCCTCTTAGCGTGTTTCATGTCGAGGAGCAATTGATCTCCACATACCCTAAATTTTGAAGAAAAGAGAAGGGAACTATGTTAACTACTGCCCCATCATCAATCATTACATGCTTTACATAGTTATTGTAAATCCAAACTTGTAGAAACAAATCTAGGTCACCCCTATGAGCTATCTCACCATCTGTGGGCATCTTGCTGATGTCAAACACGAACCCAATATCTCTCTCAGGATGCCCTGGAGGACTAACATCAAATTCTATGTGATTTATATATGCCTCCGGGAGGGGTAACGTTAATCAAATGACCGAGACCTAGCACTTCTAATAGAGTGGCTCTATGAGCAGGGGAATTCTTCAGTAGATCCAAGAAGGAAATGTGTGAAAAGGTCTTGGTTAGATAATTGATTAGATCATCAGCCCCTATGGGCTTCTTTATCATATCATGAACATTTTCTTTCATAGCTAGATAAATTGGGATTGGTTACGAAGAATAATTCTTGGTTCTTGTGGCAATGTTAATTTGGGGTTCAACATCAAACTCTACCAACCCCACAATTTTCTTTTACTAACGAACATCCAAAGGAATTACCACTGTGGGTTTGACAAAGCTAAGGATTTGCAATTATGAGTCCTTATTATAATACCTTTATTCAAACCATTGGGATCTAATTTACCATTCTTTAGACACTTGGGGAGAGGATCATTAAAGATCCCCAAGGTAGTGTGTTTTACTGAGAGACATTGGTCCCATGTAGGTGTTGTTGGGTTTGCTAAAAACATGTCAACAAATAACCTGTCTTTGATCTTCTAGAAAACATTGTAGAAACTTGTTGAAAATCATGGCACATTCTTATTTCATGCCCGCAAACCCTTTAGAAACCATTATATAGGTTAAGATTGCAATCTCGAGGCATTTTGTTTGTTCCTTGTTGTGGCTTGAAACTACGGTTATTGTTTGGTTGCTGGTTGTTATAATTAATATTTTTGAACCCTTTCCCTTAGTTTTATAATTGGTTGGGTACCCACCGGGTATTGAATAGGGCTTAGGGTCGAGTGTTTGTCTCTATTTCTAAGATTGTTGATGTTGTTGTTGAGGATAATTAAAATCCACCGCATTTACAGGTGGTGAGAAATTGTTATTTCTCTGATTATTTCCATTATTGTTGTTATTATTTGTAGCACCTATATTGGTAGGATTAACAACATTAGGCTTTTTGGGCTGGTCACACACCATCAGTTGTGGCTCCATGATTCTTATTAAGGATCTTTGGTCCTTGATTATTTTTTGTGTTTTTGGAGTAATTGGGATTATTTTGATTGGGAGTGACTAACTTCCCATTTTCTCCATAAGTCTTATGACCACTTTGTTAATGGCCACTTGGTCAATCTGAAGAGCACCCTCTAACACCTCTTCATAGCTCCTTAGTGGGAACTTTTGAACCTCTTCCTTTGTCTCTCTGCTAAGAGAGTGAAGGAATAAATCACAAAGTTCCGTTTGATCCATATTTAGAGTGCTTATAGAGGAGTAGAGAACTTGTCACCACCTTTGAATAAAGTGGGCTACAGACTCATTGTATTCTTTCTTGATATGAAGTAATTCCTTGATTCATGTTCTTAAAAGCTTGTTCATATCAAAATATTTATAAAATATGATATGAGTTGCTTGAATGAGTGTATTGAAGCCTCTGGTATCCTATAGTACCAGTTGAGAGAAATACCTTCTAGTGTCTTAGGGAAAATTTTTACAATGACTGCGTCCCATGGGAGTAGCTCTTGAATGGTCATTGCATAAGCCTTGATGTGGGAATTAGGATCGCCCTCCCCTTTGAACTTTAGAAGATCAAGAAAGGGTCTCAAGAGCATGACTATTTGAATGGAGAATTCTAGGGGTTCCTTGAGATATTCAGAATAGGTCCCCATTACATATGTTTCCACCATTGAATATCCTTGTTGGGGAGGTGGGGGATGCATCGATTATTGGAATGGGACAACATATATAGTTTTTGGGTGTACGGCATCCCCTGCGGTTGTCCATATAGATCTGGTAGGTATACATGTCCCCCTATGGATATTTAGAATACATGTGCACATATGGGGGTTGATTACCTTGATATGGAATTGAAGGCATAAAGCCGGGATTGTTGCATTTTTCGCTAGTATGGTGTTTGAGAAAGCACTTCTGGTTGGTTCCTATTGTAGATATCCATACGTGGCTTGGGGGGATACCCAAGGTTCCCGTCCCCATAAGAAGATCTCCAGGGTTTTGAGTATTCATGTAAACTAGAGGATTCTATGTAGTAGGTATTTTCCCATAATTCTATGGGTAGGAAGGAGTTCATGCTTGCCCTGCATATGAATTTTGTGTATTTTGGGCAATATCTAACTCCTTGACTTTTTCTACCAAAGATGAAATGACATCACTCGTTGAAAAGGAAGTGATTTGCTTAGGTACCTTTTGTTGAACCCTCAGAGGTTGTTGAGGAGTATGGTATCCTAATATGAATTGTTCATGATGTTGCCACCCCTCATTGGTAGTATTGTCGGTTGGTGGTAGGGTAGTGTTATTGTTTTGAAGTAGGACATCACCTTGTCCTTGTAACCTATCAAAATATTGTTTCATGTTCTAGAAGTGTTCTTCACTCATATCATATCATGTTAAATACTCGTCATCTAGATGGGGGAGTTGATTGGATTGCATGATAATGGGTTGTTGAAACAATACCCTAGGATATGAACTTGTTTCAATAGTGAAAGTCATATTGTTTGAACTTGATTGTTTATGGGCATAGGTCTAAGTGACCTAATCAAGTTCCTCAATACGTACAGAGGAACCAACATTGGTTCCTTGAAGCAAAAGGTTTTGAGCAGATGAGCGGTTATCTTCCCATGTTGAAAGTGAATGTGATTGTTGTGGTATACTTAATTGGTAATTTTACATGTAAAAACCTGGGATGGGTGAACCATACTCATCGTATCCCAACATATTCGGGGGGTATACAAATACCTGTAGGATAAAGGATGGATGAAGAAAGTGGAAATATTTAGAGACTAGATCTTCACGTATGGTTCACAAATTTGTACGATAGAAAATCAACATGTGACCTTCTTCGCACTTGACCTCTCGAGGTCGTGCCAAGACAACCAGTGTAGAATGATTGTGAATGTGAGTGTGGTGATGGGGATCAAGCTAATTAGGCAATCTTATATCTTGTACATGCAATGTTGGGATATGAAAGTCTAAGGAAAATAATGCTCTCCTAACTTGAAGTGGTGTGATGGTTCATTATGAGATAATGGCCGCTTGTAAACTCTAATCAATATCAATCTTGGCTAATATTTTTCACTGGTTGTTGAACACACGGAAAATGACCTGCGTGTGCCTCGTATAGATTTCTATACAAGGTCATGGAAGTAAGAACGAGAGGTGTGATGGAACCATAGGTGTTTATGGGTGATTTTATGGTCTATTCTAGAAAGTAGTAGCCTGATCGGCTATTATCTTCAATAAGGAAAGGTATGCAATAATGTCAGGTGGAAGTGGTGAAGATATGAATACTAATGTACACAAAATAGTTACAATGTCTAACTGAATGGCAGGCCTATTGGGTGTTGGGACCTGAGGATCACAACTAAATACTTGTGGAGGTTGTGGCCCTTGGATGGTCAAGGGCGTAATCAAGATCTGTTGCTAGGAGTTGTCTAATAGTCGTAGGCTTGATCGGTAGTGATATTTATTATATTGAGTTTTTTTATTTTCTCACCAAAATTTGTAGGTGTGTGTAAGACTGTTAAACCTATGATGGTATCAATATCAATTATCAATTCTAGCCTATTGAGTTTTGGGACCAAGGGATCACAACTGTATGCATTTTCTGTTGTGGACCGTTGATGGTCATGCATAATGGGATACAATTATTTTTTATAAGCGACCTAATTACTGAAAGAAATCTAATCTATGTTTTTGGGGTTTTCACAATATTTTTGATCAAAGAAATAAAATAAAAATAATCTATCAAAGAATTTTTTTTTCTTTTCTAATCTTTAAGAAATGTGTTCTAATCTAATAAATAAACTAAGACAAGTAATCAGCCGATGTAGTTGTTTACTTGTGCAAATGTATGAATATGATCTAAAGAAAATAACCTAATCTGATCAAAACCCTCCAAACCCTACCTCAGAGGTGAAGAACAAATCATGACCCTGAAAGGAGCTATTGTTCCTCACAACTTCCTTGGTAATGTTAAAGAGGCAAACTTACTAATGATTTGATCTACTTGTGATTGACTAATTTATTGAAATGAATGATTTTCTACTCTATTTGATATGAATGATTTTCTACTCTATTTGATATGAATGATTTTCTACTCTATTTGATATGAATGATTTTCTACTCTATTTGATATGAAATTGACAATTCAACAAATAAGGAAAACAAACACACAATTCTAACCTAGACAAGCAAGAGCTTTGGAAAATCTAGTTGTGTTTGTATCTATCCCCTCAGTATGTTCCTTTCTTTCTCCAAGTATTCATGTGATTCCAAGGTATTGGGAATGCAAGAAAAATAGTAGGAGGATGGCACTTGAGCAATGATAGCTTGATGACAGTCTGGATGCAATGCAGGTTGAAGATAGATAACACAAGAGATCAGATCTTGGCTATGCAATTTCTAGCAATATTGTAGCAGCCATAAAATGTAAGATGCACAAAATTCTCAGGGATTTTTCTTGAATACAAGCATGGAATATATAGGAATGATGGATGGGAGGTTCCTTCATGCACAAGGAAAGAAGGAGTAGTTCCAACCAATTAAATCTATTTAAAAATAGGAGGAAGGAAAACCAAGCAAACAAAGCTAATTTTGGAAAATTCAGCTCATTGATGCATGCAAAAAGTGAAATTAAGTGAGTCGTAGCATGTTAAACACACGTGAAGAATATAGAAAAAGTGGGTAGGACCTTTTCCTGTGCATGATGGCGGTTTCGGGACCGCCTCCCTATTTTGGGTGGCGCTTTGAACTTCCACGCTAGTAGGGCAACGATCATGGCACTTGACCAAAATATGTGTAGAAAGAGCGGAAAGCTAAAGAAAGAGTGGAAAAGCTAAGTAAGGATGTCTATGCTACAAATATACACCGCGAATGGGTTTTGGAGATCGAACACCTTCTTGAAAGGACCTAAATCATCATTGGGAAATTTTGTAACTATTTTTTGACAATGTAGCAGATGCAATTTTAGGTGCGTACAGGCATCACAATATTTGAAAACCTTCCCCATTCAATGGTGAAAGTTGTCTTCTCTTGATCCTCCTATACAATTCTAACCTAATGATACCTAGAGAATCCATATGTAAAAGAATGAACTTCACGCCCTAAAATTCCTTCTAATATTTCTTCTATGAAATGTGTATGAAAAGGATCAATCAAACACATAGCATTCAATTCCCTGTAATCCATGAAAATCCTAATCTGATGATCTTTCTTTATACTGATCACAATGGGGGTAACCCACTCTAATTACTCTAGGGGCTTGATGATGTCAGATTTAAACATTTTGTCAATTTCTTCCTTAATTTTGACACACAAGTTAGGGTTCATCCTGTAAGGTCTCTTCCTGATCGAGTGTGCTCCTTACTTTAGCTTAATATTCATCTCTCCTAATGACTCATGCACTCCTTTTAACTCATGGTAGCCCCTAGGAAATAAGTCTTAAAAATATCGTAGTAACTCAATTATCTTTTCCACTTTAGAATCAACCCAATAATCCCCAATTATTGCCTCCTTAGGTTCAACATCCATGCCAATGTTCACTTTCTTGGTCTTCATAGGTTCATGATAGGCATGTGCATTCTTATCCATACTGTCTAAAACTTCATGCGTACTTGTTGAATGATCTATATCCATATTTTCTACTTCTTCATCATCCACTATGTAGACCATCTTTCCTTTTTCTTTCTCATAGCAAGCATGCTTAAGTAGTGTGGCATTTGTCTCTTCTACTTCATCAAAATGTACTCCTAATTCTACCTCACCAAATAAATCCTAAATGATTTCTTCAGTCTTTGCATTGTATCCCATAGTTAAGTACTTTATAACCCTTAATGCCTCTTCCACCGAAGGTTTAGTAGAGAAGTAGTAAAAATTCTAGGTCATCCCTGCAATCAAATCCTACCAATTTCTAGTCCCCATCTACACTCTACATAAACATACCAAGCCCATGCCTAACCTTGTAAACTAGAATAAAGTTTTTACACCCAAAGTGAAGGTGGTAAATCTTCTTGCCCATTTGTCCGAGTCTCTCACTTTTCTAAACGTGTTGCTAATCATGTTGATTACCATGATACATATAGATTATAGTAGGAAAATTTCTCTTGAGAAAAAGAGCGGTTAGAGAAATTTTTACTTCATTCCATTCCATAAGATTATCCATGTGAACCATCCATTAGTGCGCTACTGTCCCGCATAAGGTATATACTAACATATTCCTTCTTTCCACTTGATTTTTCCACCACTCCTCCATGGCGCACAGGAATACTGTAGGATCTCCTTCTCTAGTGTATTGAGGTACAAGATTGTTACCTATCCTCCGAATACATTGAGGTTTTCTTCTCCACACAAATTCACTTCTTACTTCGTGCCCAACCATCTCATAGGTGTCATGTACCCAATTTTCACAAGAAATACTTGTAGTATCACTGATAGACTGTGCATCTTCCCACTAGAGGATTCCTTCCTTTGATGGCTCAAGCACATATAGGTCCCGAATGACACATACATAAATTTTGTTTAGGTATTCCTCACTCAAAGGTTCAACATAAGGCAAAAATTTCCCATATTTGAAAGGGATAACCACTCTTTCTTCCTTCTCAAAAATTATATACCCCTTGTTGAACCATAAATCAACATTATTTACATAACACCAAGGGCACCCAAGTAGATCTAAAGCTATCTAAATCTGCAAGTGCTAAGACCTCAAAGTCCCCAATGAACTTGGCCCCTTGTATAGTAATGGATGCATCCTTTAAAAATCCTATGTGAGCGGCATTATTTTGATTGGCCATGAATAATACATTAGATGATGGATCTATTGGAGGACTTTCCATCTATACCCATGTATCCAACATAAGCACATTCACTTTTGCACATGTATCAATCAATATATTACTCAAGATCCACCCATTTACAACAACATTTAGAGTGATCTCCTTGTCATAATACAAAGTATGAGGGGGAAGATTAACATTTAGGATCTACCATCCCTTCTCTATACATGTGCACAGTGTTTCCTTTAGATAATTCCCTAGTAATGGAATGATATCCTCCTGGCGCAACATTCTACATACCTTTTTCAAATCATCAATATCTAATTGAATTGTCTCTACCACCTTATTTTGTTCTAACTTCTGTGACTATTCCTTCAAACACTATATCTCACCCAGAGGATTTTAGAGCACCTTCATGGTTTCTTAATAAACCTCCTTCGATGTGCAGGATCTAGGTACCTTACATGTAAAATTTTTCCTTGGTGATGGTAGGATTTTGTTTTAATGCCTCTCGACACGTGTAACTTCACCGCGTGTAGTAATCTTCAAAGGTGGTAACTCGGGTTATGGTGCCACTTTGGAATCCAAAAATTTTCCATAGTGTGTTGTATTATGACCATCCATGTGCCCTTGTTCTCTTGTTTGTGCTTCTTTCTATGATGCTCATATAATTCTAGGAACTCCTTGTAGTTATGATTATTCCCACAAAAAGAACAAGTAATATTATAAGGACATTCACATCTGTAGTGGTCAAGAGATCCACATGTAAAACATGTTCCATGAGGGAACTCACCTCATCCACCACCATGGCCTCACCCTTGAATCCACCATGGTATCCTCGACCTCTGCCATGACCTCCTTCAAAGCACCCTTTGTTCCGATCATAGAGCATTTGAGTGTGATCATGATGATGGTGCTCACTTTTACCTTTATAACTAGTTGATATTCTAGTTTGTTGCACATCAATATATTTGGCATCATGGATCTGACCAATCAACATGCACTCTTCTCGTATCGTGAGTTGTGGACCAAGATGTTTTACAATAACAAGATACATTCTTCCTTATCACACATTGTAATAATGGGCAATGACTTGCATCATGGTTCAAATGACATATCTCACAGTCCGGATGTAATGAATGCACTGATATGAGAGGAAAAATATCTTTTGTGTTCGCTTCCACTTCACAATCTGTACACCAAATCCTAGTGTGCATCTCATGTGCTAATTTTTTCGATAGTTTCTCCAACTACTTTTCAATAGCTGTAATTTGTGCATCTAAGAATGTGCTTACTTTAATGCCTATACTTCCAACTACCTCAACACAAAAATGTATTTCAATTGCTTCATGCAGGTCCGTATAAGTCTTATGTTACAATGCCCTCCTAAAATGTGTGATCAAGTCCCCAACAAACCACTATGCATGTTGGCTTGCATGAGTATCATAAGAAATTTTAGACAATTGTGTCTTAAAACGGGCATTATATTCCTAAACACTCTCAGTAGTTCCTTTCTTAATATCCTTGAGTGCACTTATAATCTTCTACTCGAGACTCGGGGATATGCAACTCCTTGAGGAAATCATCGTTTAAATCTACATAATCTACTCAAGTCCGATCGGGGTCAAAATTCCTATACCAACTGTGTGTGTGTCCCCGTAATGTAGCTACAAATTGACTTTCCTTGCATTTAGAAGATATAACTCCTTTTGTACACCATAGTATCTTACACATGTGCATGTTTTTAGAAACATCTTCTATGCCCCGATAGTCTAGAAGATGAAGAGACATATCCATGTAATATTTTGGGGTTGATGAGGACCCTCCCACCTAATCCAGAACCTCTTGTGTTACCTCTACCTCCAGAACCACCAAATCCACCGAAATAGAGCCACCTATGCCCCATGATCCTCCAAACTAGTGGATGTACTTCCTTGTGTCCCAAAAGTGGTACTACTCCTAGAAGTGAGTCCAAAATTTTGTGCACTTGATTTTTGTGCTGATGATGTGCCTGAAAAAGGTACCTCTAAAAAAAAAAAAAAGACATTTTTCGTACCATATATTTACTTGCTATCTTATTTACTCCTACTCTTCTACTTCCCAAACTAGCTTGGTGAATATTGGATGTACTAGATACTAGAAATACAAGCGTAAGGGTTAGGTTGCCTTGTAGATTCAGATGTGCACCTGCGGCCCAGGTCATCTCTTCTAGCATGCTTCCATGTGAGAGTAAGGAGGGTTACCTATTATGCTTACCCAAATGGGGAGTTCCGATGTTGTGGCTCCATGCCTCCTACATGAGCTTCAAATCCTTCACGAGCCATCTCTCTCCTCAATGTCATCCACTCTGCAATATCATGCTACTTCTCTATCTCCCTCTCACATGCCTCATTATACTTAAGCCACATTTATTCTCTCTACCTCTCATTGCTAGGTCTACCATCTTTCACTAAACCTGTTCCTGCCCCCACGCGTGGTGGGGTTTAGCTAGCCATCATTTTTATTCCAAGTTCAGGGTTACCATCAAGATTTTAATCACTAATGAAATTCCTTACAAATACGTTCCCCTTGGATAACATAAAAACAATAAATAAACTACCTATGGGAAAGAATAAGTGCAAATTGAGTACTCCAATATATAGTTATTCAAAACACCATGGAACCAAGTATCCACGACGTGTGTCCAAATCAAATCAACATCATACGGGGCTTGAAATTATTCCTACATCTAGACAATAGTGTGATACCTCGAATTCCTTTTAGATGAATGATAAATTAGCCACTCATATAGCTCTACCGAAAAGATAGAAAAGAAGCTCTCATAAATACATTCATACAAAATTTGCTCCACCCATGCGTGTGCATAAAACTTAGATTTAGTGTTGAACCTCTTAGCATACTCTTCTTCCAGATCCTTTATCCACTCAAAACTTGTTAAGGTCAATTGGCATGTTTTTATCACCAAACATCTTGAAAATAGTTGAAAAAGAGGTCCCGACAATAGAACCAATGATGCAACCTAGAATCTACTATGTAAAACCCAAAAAACCAAGCACGCCGACACATGACCCAACTAGATCTAAGCACTCACCCAAATCACGTAAAGGTACCATGACCCTCTTTAAATTTGTTTGTGCAGTATGTTAGTGTAATGAAGATACAAAATTTTCAGAAAAAAGCATAAACATTCCGAGATCATATTCTAGATTTATATCTTAGATAATCATGAATTAAATGATAACTAGAATAAGAATAACAATGCAAGAACCAAAGGAGTCATCTTTAAAAAAAGTATCCATCTAATATACTCTATTATATTAAACACCATAATACATAGAAGCTTCTTACATTACAAATAATCACCATCGGTTATGTGTAGTGCCCACATTTTTATAGCTTCAGTTATCTGTTGTTTTCCTTCTTCATAGACATGTTTGGATAGGGATTTGATATATGTTGGACAATATGTTATGATTTTTGACCTTCTTGGACATGGATGCATATTTGGGTGCATAGCACCAATTTGACTCTATTAGCATGTTGTTAGTTTTCATTTGATGTTGTGGACATTAGTTTATGATGATGTTGTTTAGACCTAATTGAGATACGTTAAATGTTTAATGTAGTTGCATGTTTGGATTCTATGGATATATGTCACTTTATCATTATGTCTAACTTATGGTGAATTGTGTATAATTGTGCATGTTGTTGCATTTTCAATTCCAGAAAGATGATATGCTAGTTTAGAATTCATTGATTTCTTATTGAGTAGTTGATTCACATTTTATCAGACAGTGTGTTTAATGTGTGCAATGAGTGTGTAGGTGACAGGTCATAGGAGAACATGGGATTCAGGCCAGCTACATAGTTTTCATAAGCATCCAATGGGGCTAACTTCTAGCCATGTTTATTGTATGAGGCCTTAGTATTAGAGTTTATTGTTTTGGGCACCATGAGTGACCCTCCTTTGTAATGTAATATGTCTTGTAATATTAATCTTGCTTAGGGTGTTTAGTTGTGTTGTAAACTTGTTTTGGGGAATTAATGGCCCCACTTGCATTAAGCTTTGAGTTTGTATAATGATGTGTTTAATCAAAAGGGATTAGGGTCACATGTGAACCCTTGGGTGGGCCCCACATCCTCTACCCTTGTGCCCAAATGTGTCAAACCCGAAATTGGGCTATTTTAGGCATTTTTAGTGACCCCTTTTTAGTTTGGGAGTTCACTTAGCATGAAAATGGGCCCTTGGACCCTACCTAATAGGTAGGGGGCTTATTTCCAAGGCTTATAGGGAGTTTCCCTCCCATTTTCCTTCTTTTGGTCACATCCATGTAAGGTGGATGGGTAAGTGTGCTTTGTTAAAAGTTGCACAAGTTTGTTTTGTTGTTCATTTTGAGTAATTTGGGAGAAGAGGGTTAAAAGCTATTTTATCCTTTCTCCTTTTTATTTTGAGAATCTTTGACCTTGAGGGAAGATAAGGGTGACACATGACAACACCTTATTTGTGAGGATTTTTCTTGCTCCTCTTTAAATTCTCCCTCATGGGGAAAGAAGAGAACTTTTTTTTGGAGCTTTTGCTTGGAGGCTTGTGGATTTTGGAGCTAGAGCTTGCTTGGACAAAGAAAGGGAAAAGTTAGAAGTGGAGAGCTTTTGGAGGTAGGCTCCTTGAGTTCTTTTTGTGTTTATTGCATATTAGATGTTAGCCTTGTTTGTTGAAAATATGTGTGCTACTTGGGTGTTACCATTTGTTGTTATGTGTGTGTTTTCTTTTATTTTCCTCCATCCATCATATGGCATGATGGATTTTTGGAGTTTGTGGGGAAGAGAGAGGGATTTTTCCCTCTCAATCCTCATGGATTGATGGGAAAGCCTTGTAGGATTTTAGTTACTTCCCTCAAATGGTTTGAGGTGGGGAAGGTGGTTCATATGGCTTGAACCCCCTTCCCCATTCTTGGTGAGGAAACCCTTTTGAGTTTCAAAATACTCCCAAGAAGGATTTTGGTGAATCAGTGGAGAAATAAGGATGGTTTGAATGACTTTTGATGAATAAGGAGGGTGTGGATATATTGGTATTGTGCAACCAATGTTGGTTACCAATTTTGGTATTTGTAGAACTCCTTTCTTCTCTTCTATCTTAGAGGTGGGACATGGTTTCCCCTCTTTTTTTTTTTTTCTCTGCAAATCCATGTTTTTGTAATATTGTCTTGTTCTATGTGAATTTAATGTTGTTTGTTCTCCCTTAATCTTGTGCAAAGTTGTGGATAGTATTCCTCTTTCCCATGGGCTTGGGGGAGGCTAGCATGCATTCCAACCTTGGAAAGGCATGTAATGATGCCTAAAGGTTGGGTGGTTAAACAAGCCCTTTCTCCTTGTGTTGATGGATATGTGAAGAATAAGACTTGGAGCAAAAATCTTGTGAGGGTTGCATTTTATCTTTGGTGTTTATGACTTTTTCTTACCCAAATTTTGAGAGTTTTCAACTACTTGCTATCATGTAAATATGGCTATGTCAAGAGACCTATTTTCTTGTAATATCCCTATGTTGGTATATGGATCTTTTTGTATAACTAGTGTTGTATTAGTTTTGTGTACTTACTCCATATTGAGTTGAATCTTATTTGGTATTATTCTTTCATGATAGTGGCCTTGTTGTGTATTTGATTATCTCCTTAAGAGATAATATTGTGTATTGAGAGGCAATGTGTTTTGAAAATATGTTGGATTTGTGAACTTAGGTTCCTTGTTAAAGAGATCTTGTGAAATAAGATGCTTTCCTTCAATACGAATTTGTTGCGAATCCATGTTGAGAATAAACTCTATATATTGGAAGTATGTTTTTACAAAAAAATATATATGTAAAATGTTATGATGAGAACACTCAAAGAAAAGGTAACATTCTGGTTGATCTCCCATTTATTTAAAATCTGAAATATGTATTCCTTCTTATACTTTTAAGATTATTCCAAGTCTCTCACTTTTGAATTATCAACTACAATATTTTTATTATGCGAGAGGAGTAAACCGTTTTAGTATAGATAAATTGAATTTTTTTATTGGGTAGCTACCCCCAAACCTGTGTCACCCCCTCTACTCCACTCCCACGCCTTCTACCCCTTCGCATGGCCCATACCCATTCTCCCCACCTGCACAACATTATCCACACTACCACCACTCATCACACACCACCTCCTCCCTTCCACCTTCAAAAAACACCCTCCCACATACCGTAAACAAAAAAAAATAAATGTGGCCACACCAAACCTTAATGGAACATACACATCAACAATGATTTGTGGATTCAAGTTTCTTAAACAAATAAAATAAAGGTAAGCCAGGTTTCCATAGCTCCTCCTCCACTGCGGGAAGAAAACAAAATGAAAACCAAAAAGAGAAAAGGAAAACATAGATAAATTTAGGGAAACTTTAAGGTATATTCAAAATCAAGGGCCCAAATTAGATTTGATCCAAGGGCTCACATTTAACCCTACACCTTTTAAGTCATGGACATTATATGGGAGTGGAAAATAACTTTTGTGGTGAGTGTGGGAAAACTAATAAACAAAAGGGAAAATTTATAAATCTCAAAGGGTGTGTAGTAAAAATTAAAGTGACCTTAATAAGCTAAATAGAATAAATAATTAATTTGTTTTGGGCTTTTATTAGGGTTGAGAAAACTAAAGTTTTATAAATTAAATTATTTATGAGATATGGTTCAAAGGGATAAATTTTAATTAATCACTTTAAAAAAAAAAACTACCCAAAATTTTTAGTCTCTATTGGTGCATTATTTAGTGTCCCAAGTCGGGACATTACATTTGGTATCATAGCGAGAGCTTCACACACGCGGACACTCTAGGTAATTAATTAACTAGTTAACGATATTTTTAATAACATTAAAGTAAATAAATAAATAAAAATTAGTTAGAATAAAAACATTTGCAACCATCTAATTATAATTTAATAATCCTCTTTCTTGCCTCATGCACAGGATGGCACCCATGAGTCGATGTTCAATTAGGGGTTTGGGATATATTTCACCTACACCTAAACCACCAATACCTGAGTTAGGGCCTCAAATCTTAGAAGCTCTTCAGCAGTTGATTGGCATTGTACAATAGTGTCTTCCACCACCACATGAGGTGAGAGAGGAGGAGATTCCATTAGGAGTCGAGGAGCCAATAAGCGAGGACTACATCACTAGGATCGAGATACGGGAAGTGTGATTAGATACCTTCTTCACTTGTAGCATCCTACCTACATTGGCTCTAAATATGGCTTTGGGGATGAGTCATGACTCCTTAGCCCGAATAGTTGTTTTGGCTTCAATTCTTATTAGAGTAATGTCAAGGCCGGGTTTTCCATACAACTCCTTCAAGACGCGGTAGGTGTTTGGTGGAGGAATGAGGAGTGGAAGATCCATCGACTCAAGAGATAGTGACACGGGAGTTGTTTAAGGAGTGATTCGGGCTCGCTATATGTCGAGTATTTTGTGTAGAAGAGGATCAATGAGTTTCACGACTTACGACGAGGATCGACATAGTAACAAAAGTATAAGAGTAGGTTCTGGATCTTTTGCGGTATATAGATTACTTACAAGATGAGAAATTACAGGTTAATAGATTTATTAGGGGCCTTAATGTAGATATAGCAAGATTAGTTAGGATGTTATCTCCTCCCATGCTTGAGAAGGTCATTGAGAAGACCTACTTAGCTGAGGAGAATAGGACCTAGGCACAGGGGCACCAAGATAGAAATAAGAGTAAGTTTCAGGATAGGATACAAGCCTTTCAGAGTCAAAGGTCATGGGGTACAACACTAGCCCCTAGAGGAGGATTCTAGCCTCTGCCGCCGGTGGCTATGAGGGCACCACCACACCCACAACAAAGCACAGACGTAACATCATGGCCACCAACATCGAGGGGCTAGATAGACTTAGAGCTTTTAAAGAGGTAGTATTCAAGGAGGTTTTTGTGGAGCTAGTGATTAGAGACAGGGCACTCATCAAGTAAAGTTAGCCCACACTTAGTAGTCTGCTAGGGTTGGACCAACAAGATTAGTACACCAAAGTACAGGAGGGACCCCATCTCAGAGGGGTATAAGAGGATGTTTTATTTGTGGGTCTCCTGGTCACTATGTGCATATGTGTCCACAAAAACCCAATTCCATGGATACGCAGAGCGCTTCTAGATCTGAGAAGATGGTTGGTGACGTAGGACATGCCCATCATATATATGCAGCAGTTGACAACCATTAGGCTAAGCAATAGGCCACAGTTATTAAGATGACATGTACTATCAGGGGTATTTATGTCTCAGTACTTTTTGATTCATGTACTTCAAATTCTTTTATATCTCCTTTTATAGTGGACCAGTGTGGGCTACTGGTGACTAGGTAACTAGATAATTGGCAGGTTGAGTTGGCCTCTAGGGCCAAAATCACCATTGACTCATATGTGGAGAGTTGCGTACTTGATTTGGGAGTCCTCTCCACTACACTTGACCTCTGAGTGATTCCTCTAGGATCCTATCAAGTAGTTTTGGGTATGGATTGGCTTGAGGCTCATCGGGCTAAGGTAGATTGCAAAAATAAGTTCATTGAGTGCAGGATGATCTTGGGATTATAGTTGTGATTTCAGGGATGTAGAGGCCTATCTCCTTGCGTATGATCTCAGCTAAGAAACTCAAGTGGAGCATGCATAAAGGGTGTCAATTGTTTGCTATCACCATTAGTGATCAGTCAGAGAGCACCCTACAAAGCATCCACCCTTAGATGATCATGTCGTTTTGAGGGAGTATGCAAATGTGTTTCCAGGTGAGCTTCCAGGGTTACCACCCCACAAAGAGGTGGATTTCACCATCGATTTAGTGCTAGGATCTGCACCAGTTTCTAGGGCACCCTATTGGATGATGACTCTAGAGCTTCATGAGCTCAAGATTCAGTTAGAGGAGTTGTTAGAGAAGGGTCTCATTTTCCCTAGTATATCTCCTTGGGGAGCTCCAATCATATTTGTGAAGAAGAAGGATGGTTCTCTTAGACTTTGTGTTGACTTCAGGAAGCTCAACAAAGTCATAATAAAGAACCGTTATCCACTCCCCAGATTGATGACTTGTTTGATCAGATGTGGGGAGCTAGAGTGTTCTCCAAAATTGATCTCAAGTCAGGGTACCATCAATTGCGCATATCAGATGTAGACATTCATAAGACAACTTTTCACACACGTTATGGGCATTATGAGTTCACAGTTGTCCCTTTTGGTTTGACCAATTCCCACTGTCTTCATGAGCCTCATGAATGGAGTATTCAGGACCTTTCTAGATCACTTTGTCTTAGTGTTCCTTGATGATATATTGATATATTCTTATTCCGAGGAGGAACATGAGGAGCATTTGAGATAGGTACTATAGGTTTTGAGAGAGCATAAGTTATATGGGAACTTGGAAAAATGTAGCTTCTTTCAGACAGAGATTCAATACTTGGGTCATATCATATCAGGAGAGGGTATCTCTATAGATCCCTCTAAGATATAGGCTATCATGGATTGGCCAACACCCACATCAGTCACTGAGGTGAGGAGTTTTATGGGCTTAGCAGGTTACTACCGCAGGTTTTTCTAGGACTTTTCTAGGATTTCTCACCCTATTAATTCTCTTTAGAGAAAAGGGAATAAGTTTGATTGGTCAGAAAAGTGTGAGCATGCCTTTCAGTTGTTTAAGGAAAGGTTAACCATTGTGCCCATCTTAGCAGTTCTAGACCTAACAGAGGATTTTTTTGTTTACACTGATGCATCACTAGAGGGTTTGGGAGCCATTCTTATGCAAGAGCATCGGGTGATTACCTTTGAGTCATGTAAGATCAAGTACTACGAGCTTAACTATCCTACCCATGATTTAGAGCTTGCAGTAGTCATTCATGCACTTGTGTGTTGGCATCATTTCCTTTTGGGTAGACCTTTCATTTTGAGGACTGACCATCGTAGCTTGCAACATATCTTCTCACAACCAAACCTCAATGCTCATCAATGGTGTTGGATGGAGTTCCTATGTGAGTATGACATGGAGGTATAGTATATCAAAGGAAAGGAAAATGTTGTTGCAGATGCACTTAGTAGATGACAACATGTGCTTGCTTCATTGACACTACAGTCAAATTTGAGAGGTAGGATTCTTGAGCATCTTCTAGAGGACAGGTTTTATGAGGGTGCTAGATAGATGTTGGAGTCACAGGGTTCATTAGAGGGTAGATATTCAGGGTGTATTTTAGAGACAGATGGTTTACTTCAGTTTCATAGACGCATATATGTGCCTAAGATAGGTGATCTGTAGCTTCATCCTCACAGAGGCTCATTGAGCTCCATATGCGGCACATCCAGAGTGAAGAAAATGCATGCTGATATGAGGGAGTTAATTATTGGCCAATTCTTTGTGGGACATAGTAGATTTTTTTACATGTTGCCTTGAGTGCCGGAGGGTTAAGGCGAGCATTCTCATCCCGCAGGACTTTTACATCCTCATTATATTCCTGAGTGGAAATGGGATATGATCTCCATGGATTTCATAGTCAGACTCCCTATGTCTTCTTATCATCATGATGTCATTATGGTCACCATGGATAAGTTGACCAAGGTTGTGCATTTCTTAGCAACCAAGGTCACCTATAATGCACGTGCCATCACCAAAGTATTTATGGTGGACATTGCTAGATTACATGGGATTCCTAAGACCATCATCAATGACTAGGATACCATTTACACTTCAGTTTTCTAGAATTCCTTTCAAATTTCTTTGGGTACTTAGATTACTTTGAGCTCATCATATCATCTAGAGAATGATGGATAGATAGAGAGAGTTAATCAGGTACTAGAGGACATGCTGAGGATGTATGTGATGGACCAGCAGAAAAAGTGGGAAGATTATTTGCATTTAGTTGAGTTTTCCTAGAATAAAAGATATCATAGTTCCATTGGTATGGCTCCCTATCAGGCTTTGTATGGATGACCTTCTAGGACACCTATGAGTTGGGATAGACTAGATGAAAATATTATTTTGGGACCAGCTTACCTTCAAGACTTAGAGCAACAGATTGTTCTAATTAGACAAAGTGTCTTGAGTAGGCTAGAGCACGCCAAAAGGCATATGTACACTAAGAGGATTGATCGTCACTTCTCAATGGGTGACAAAGTCTTCTTGAGAGTTCATCCTCATAAGAGCCCAATCTGCTATGGAAAAGGTTCTAAGCTATCACCTCATTTTGTGGGGCCTTTTGATATTTTAGAGGTCATTGGTCCAGTTGCCTATTGTCTAGCTTTGCCACCATGCCTTGCATGGGCCCATGATGTATTTCATGTTTCTATACTACATAGATATGTACCAGATGTTTCTCATGTTTTGGATTGGTCAACATTATAGGTAGAGGATAGAGGACAATGGAGACCGGAGCACTAGAGGTTAGCCCTTCGGGGTCGAGACTTGGACCAAGTTAGAGTGCGGTGGGACAGATGATATGATAAGATAATAGCTACACCGGAGGATGCTACACCTTTGAGGGCTAGATATCCCTATCTCTTTCAATGAATTCCATGAGGAAGTCGAATTTTAGTAGAATGGGATGTAGTGCCCACATTTTTATAGCTTCAGTTATCTTTTGTTTTCCTTCTTCATAGACATGTTTAGACACAGATTTGATATATGTTGCATAGTATGTTATGATTTTTTTACCTTCTTGGACATGGATGCATATTTGGGTGCATATTTCCAATTTAATTCTATTAGCATGTTGTAAGTTTTCATTTGATGTTGTGGACATTATTTTATGACGATGTTGTTTAGACCTAATTGAGATACGTTAAATTTTTAATGTAGTTACATATTTGGATTCTATTTATATATGTCACGTTATCATCATCTCTAACTTATGGTGAATTGTGTATAATTGTGGATGTTGTCACATTTTTTATTCCAGAAAAATGATATGCTAGTTTAGAATTCATTGATTTCTTATTGAGTATTTGATTCATATTTTATCAGATGGAGATGTGTTTAATGTGTGCAACGAGTGTTTAGGTGACAGTCACGGGAGAGAATGTGGGAAGCGAGGCCAGCTACACAATTTTGCACAAATAGCCCATTGGGCTAAGTCCTAGCCATGTTTATTGTATGAGTCCTTAGTATTAGAGTTTATTGTTTTGGGCACCATGAGTGACCCTCCTTTGTAATGTAATATGTCTTGTAATATTAATCTTGATTAGGGTGTTTAGGTGTGTTGTAAACTTGTTTTGGGGAATTAATGGCCCCACTTGCATTAAAATTTGAGTTTGTATAATGATTTGTTTGATCAAAAAGCATTGTGGTCACATGTAAACCCTTGGGTGGGCCCCACATCCTCTACCCTTGTGCCCAAATGTGCCAAACCCGAAATTGGGCTATTTTAGGCATTTTTAGTGACCCCTTTTTATTTTGGGAGTGCACTTAGCATGAAAATGGTCCCTTGGACCATACATAATAGGTAGGGGGGTTTATTTCGAAGGCTTAGAGGGAGTTTCCCTCCCATTTTTCCTTCATTTGGTCATGTCCATGTAAGGTGGATGGGTAAGTGTGCTTTGTTAAAAGTTACATAAGTTTGTTTTGTTGTTCATTTTGAGTAATTTGGGAGAAGAGGGTTAAAAGCTATTTTATCCTTTCTCCTTTTTATTTTGAGAATATTTGACCTAGAGGGAAGAGAGTGGTGACACATGTCACCCCCTCATTTGTGAGGATTTTTACTTGCTTCTCTTCAAATTATCCCTCATGGGGAAAGAGGAGAACTTTTTTTTTTGATCTTTTACTTGGAGGCTTGTGGATTATGAGAGCAAGAGCTTGCTTGGAAAAAGAAAGGGAAAAGTTATAATTAGAGAGCTTTTGGAGGTAGGTTCCTTGAGTTCTTTTTGTGTTTATTGCATATTAGATGTTAGCCTTGTTTTATGAAAATATGTGTGCTACTTGGGTGTTACCATTTGTTGTTATGTGTGTGTTTTCTTTTATTTTCCTCCATCCATCATATGGCATGATGGATTTTTTGAGTTTTGGGGAAAGAGAGAGGGATTTTTCCCTCTCAATCCTCATGGCTTGATGGGCAAGCCTTGTAGGATTTTAGTTTACTCCCCTCAAATGGTTTGAGGTGGGGAAGGTGGTTCATATGGCTTGAACCCCTTCCCCATTCTTGGTGAGGAAACCCTTTTGGGTTTGAAAATCCTCCAAAGAAGGATTTTGGTGAATGGGTGGAGAAATAAGGAGGGTTTGAATGACTTTGGAGGAATAAGGAGGGTGTGGAGATCTTGGTTTTGTGCAACCAATGTTGGTTACCACTTTTGGCATTTAGAGAACTCCTTTCTTCTCTTCCCCATTTTAGAGGTAGAACATGGTTTCCCCTCTCTTTTTTCTTCTTTGAAAATTGGTGTTTTGTTGTAATATTGTCTTGTCCCTATGTGAATGTAATGTTGGTTGTTCTCCCTTAATCTTGTGCAAAGTTGTGGATAGTAGTCCTCTTTCCCATGGGCTTGGGGGAGGCTATCATGCATTCCAACCTTGGAAATGCATGTAATGGTGCTTAAAGGTTGGGTGGTTGAACAAGCACTTTCTCCTTGTGTTGATGGCTATGTGAAGAATAAGACTTGGAGTAAAAAGCTTGAGGAGGGTTGGATTTTATCTTTGGTGTTTATGACATTTTCTTCCCCAAATTTTGGGAGTGTTCAACTACTTTCTATCATGTAAATATGGCTAAGTAAAGATAGCTATTTCTTGTAATATCCCTATGTTGGGATATGGATGGTTTTTGTATAACTAGTGTTGTATTAGTTTTGTGTACTTACTCCATATTGAGTTGAGTCTTCTTGGGTATTGTTCTTACATGATAGTGGCCTTGTTGTGTATTTGATTATCTCCTTAAGAAAGAATCTTGTGTATTGAGAGGCTATGTGTTTTGGAAATATGTTGGAGTTGTGAACTTAGGTTCCTTGTTAAAGAGATCTTGTGAAATAAGATGCTTTCCTTCAATACGAATTTGTTGGGAATCCATGTTGAGAAGAAATTCTATATATTGGAAGTATGTTTTTACAAAAAATATATATGTAAAATGTTATGATGAGAACACTCAAAGAAAATGTAACATTCTGGTTGATCTCCCATTTATTTAAAATCTGAAATATGTATTCCTTCTTGTACTTTTAAGATTATTCCAAGTCTCTCAGCTTTTGAATTATCAACTACAATATTTTTACTATGCAAAGGAGTAAACCGTTTTAGTATAGATAAATTGCAAAAATTTTGTTGGGTTCCTTATTTCTTAAAAAAAAAAAAATCTATTACTTTACGATTTGTGATAAAATACATCCTCAACACATATTATGTAAATACATTGGAATATCTAACTTGTAGATATATTTTAAGCAAAACTAAACAATGTTTATTTTTTTCAAAGGTATTCATGAAGCCTTTATATATATTTAAAAATGTATTTTAAGTGCATTATTCTAAAAATTATTATACTTTTATTTACCATCTATATATACATATGTATTATATATATATGTGTGTGTGTGTGTGTGTGTAGTCTAAATAATAATAATTAAATTTCAGAATGATAACAAATATTATATGGTATAATATATTATATATTACCAATTATCTACTTCATACATATACATATAATATATATCATAGATTGATAGATATAGAATAAACTGGAACAAAAAAGAGAGACCACATAAATGAGTAACTCGAATGACTATGTCATTTAAGTTTTTTTTTTTTTTTTTTTGTTATATTTAAAAAATTAAATAAAAAAATTAAAAATTAAAATAAAGGTGGGAGGGCCAAGCCTTCCCCAAATCCCTACAACCCCAAGTCCTCATCACCCCATCTACCGCGACCGCCACCCCACCGCCTCCATGCAGCTACCCCCAAACTTGCACCACCCCCCCATGCTCCCCCCACCTTCCACCCGTTCACACAACCCATACCCTTCTCCCCACCTACGTAGCATTCTCCATGCTACCACTGCTCCTCACATTGCACCTCCTCCCTTCCACCTTCAAAAAACACCCTCCCACATACTCTAAACAAAGAAAAAGAATGCATCCACACAAGACCTTAAAGGAACATACACATCAATAATGATTTGTGGATTCGGGTTTCTTAAACAAATAAAATAAGGGTAAGCTAGGTTTCCATAGCTCCTCCTCCACCTGCAAGAAGAAAAAAAATGAAAACCAAAAAGAGAGAAAGGAAAACATAGAGAAATTTAGGGCAACTTTAGGGTAAATTTGAAATCGAGTTTCAAATTAGATTTGATCCAAGGGGTCACATTTAACCCTACACCTTTTAAGTCATGGACATTATATGGGAGTGGGAAATAACTTTTGTGGTGGGTGTGGGCAAACTAATAAACAAAAGGGAAAATTAATAAATCTCAAAGGGTGTGTAGTAAAAATTAAGGTGACCTTAGTAAGCTAAATAGAATAAACAATTAATTTGTTTTGGGCTTTTATTAGGGTTGAGAAAACTAAAGTTGTATAAATTAAATTATTTACGGGATATGGTTCAAATGGATTAATTTTAATTAGTCACTTTAAAAAAAAATTACCCAAAATTTTTAGTCTCTATTGGTGCATTTTTGGTGTCCCAAGGCGGGGCATTACATTATGCGCGTGTCGGATCCAACAACATAACTCTACAATAATTCACTACTCACTATATCTCTCTAACTAAATAGTTCACTACATATTTATAGGGGTGGGGACTTTCCCTTCTCTTCCTACATACTTCCCAAAATAGGACGCATGTTGATAATAGCCATGTGCCTTTACAATAACATGCACACACTAATAATAGACATCTTATAGTTAGCTAGAATAATTAATTCTATTATTATCTTAAACTTATGCATGACACTTATCGATGATTTTTCCCAAAATAGCATTTGCATGTCACGCAAGTCTCCATCCCAAAGTCGTGCGTCTCATGCTATCTTGCAAAAATAGTCTGCATCCATGAAAATGGCTAACTCTTAAATCAACTTGTCTTCGCACGTGTTTCCTTCCCTATCCTTCGTGCCTTCAAGTACACCTTGTTCCCACATGTGCATCCTATGCGTGTCTTCTCCTTAGGACAATATTGTCTTCTCAAAAAGTCTCTCAAATATATTGGACCAAGTATCACATATTTATCTCTACTAGAGGATGAATGAATACCAAAAGTGTCACTCCACCATAGGAATAATGAGTATCAAATATCCAAGTGAGTTTGGGTTACTCGGTGGTCCTAAACACATGTAGCCCGATTACCGGATAACAAAGGACATGTTATCAGTAGAACCATACATGCATACATGACACCTTGGGAGTACTACCAAATGACATGCATAACATAATGAACAAAAATAGAACCAACTTTTAATACCTCTACCATGGTTGATATCCTTGATGAATTTTGTAATCAAAGTTGCAAACATTGATATGTGATTCTTGTTTGAAGATGGTGTACTCTTATGAACTAAGTAATCATGTTTGCTAAAGATGATATGTTATCTTCTAAAAATGGATACAATCATGCCATGTCAATTCTGAATTTAAAATGAAGTATTTCATTCTTTCTTTATGTTGAATGTTCACTGCATGTGGATGGAAGAAATAAATTTAGTATAAACTCATTCATAGCCTATTTTTCATTTGAACTTGTGATTCAGTCTATTTGATTTCTGATGCAGGATTGTCATACCTTGGATCAATTTCAATGATCCAAGGCATGGTTTAGATTCTATGACGTTTAGGTAATGATGATCTAAAAACGTCATTTATATTCATCACGAAAGGTAATGTTGATGATTAGTTTTGTGACCTAATTTAATCTAAGTTCCTTTGATTATTATCTTATTCTAAGTTTAAGCTAAGGTGATTTTATTATTGTGGTTGATTATTTGGAAGGGGGTAATCGTAAGTCTTGATGCTAGTTATTATAATACTAAATAAGAAATTATACTTAAGGACCTAAGATTGGTTTATAAGCTAATATTATTTGAACATAACCTAAGGGTATTGGGCTAGCCTAAAGGGGATGACATGGATGGAAAGTTGATAGGTATCAGTTGCACCAATTTGTAAGGCATTTAAAAGGTTTGAATGTGTCATTAAATATATTGTTATCACCAATTTTGGCCAATGCATGAAAATTAAGGGGGAATGTTGAGTTTTCAACTCTGCTAAATTCATTCGAATGAAGTTTTAATTTTTAGTTTTAACCAACAAGGAGTTGGTAATGGTGGGAATGTAGGAGAGGAATCTATCAGTCCTATTGGAAATTAATGTTCTCGACCAAAGTGAAAACCTCCTAGGAAATAGGAGAAGGTTGGAGGAATAGACAATTTTTGGTTTTTATTGTTTCATTTGGTTTTTGGGAGATTTTCAGCTCTGTATGTGGCTTTTAATTATTTTGAACTTCCATTTTGAATCTATGCATGCTTAATCTCACCTTACATGGTGGAAATAATAATGAAATCTGAGCATGGAATATATAAGAAGGAAATGATGAAAGTTTCAGAGGTCAAGTTTTGGTGTTTTCATGGAAATCTTGCAGTAGAAGTTTTACATGAAGGATTGAGGCAAGGAAAAGACATGAGCACTACCAGGCATGATAGGCCCTATCTCACTAGATCTTCTACTTTTACTTAAGTGTTTTCATTATAATAATTCTACTCTTTTATGAAATCATTCTTGGTATAAGTTTCTTGTGTTCTATTTTCTTCTTCTTTCTTTAGTGACATTTCTCGACTATGGTTTCTTGTGGATATATTGTGATGTTGTGTATATAGTTGTTTATCGTTATTCTAGGTTTCCTTTCTTGGTAAACAGTTTTGTTTGCCTTAGATTTATATCTATCAAACTCCATGAATGGTAGAGTAATACTCTGTTAGTTTTGTTTGTTAGATTATCCTCCTTGATTGGATAACTTTTGGGTGTGGAATATATGCCCAAAGCTATGATGGAAATCTTAATGTATTTTGTTTTGGTCAGTTTACCTTGTTAAATGCTTAAAGACCAACATTATTTGGTCATATTTTATTATGACTATTTTTATTCCTACATTAGTGGTTGGTTACTAGTTGGCTTATATCGTGGCATATCTCTTATATCTAGGAAAGACCCAGTGTTAGTAAAATAGGTTATGGTTTATTGTTTGGTTTCTATTTTTGTTTACCTTAATGGAAGGGTTTGAAATAGAACTTTATTTTCAATTGATAGAATTTCATTTTGGTATTTTTATCTTTTGTTGTTGGTCGATTCACTATGGTATACCCGTCGGGGTTATGTTTTAGTCCTCGAGTTTTCATTGGGATTAATTTATAAAAATCCTTGGTTATTTATTTATCTTAATGTAGATCTTGTTTGACCCATTTTGGGATTCACAAAGTTGTTTTTGAGAACCGTAAGTGCATTTAAGGAAAGAGATGGTTAGATTTTCATTCTATCTTTTTATATTCATTTTTGTATGAAACCCTTCATGGGTGAACCTATTTAGTATCTGAGATAGGTAAATTTATCTCTCTATTGGTTGAGTTCACTTTGAGCATTTACCAATTTGGGTTGACCTGAGAAATAGATAATGTCAAAGTTTGGATCGCTCCAGGTAATTTAATAGCACTAAAATGGTCTTGTTGGATATTATGGACTAGTAAACTCTATTTTTCTCTTTTATCGTTTGTTCTTCGTGCTCTCTTAATCTTCTTGAGCTAATTTTTTTATACAACTTGACTAAACCTATGAAGAAATCATGGGTTGTTACTTTCAATCTAGGTTTGTTTTCTTTTATTATTCTACTCTCATGTGGAGATTTAGGCTCCGTGAATAAATGTGGATATTATGTTAAGTTACACATCATGTTATCCTTAACAACACATGTATTGGAATTTCGTGTTTTTCTTGATGATAGTAACAGGTTTGATGGATTCTTTTACCTATCTCCTTAAGACTGTATTAGCATCCTTAGTTGTATTTAAGAGATGAATGTTATTCTTTTCGTATGAAAATTATTTTTATAGATTAATAATGTTATGTATACACTGATTAGTATAAGTAAGTTACTCTTCTTTGATCCTGGGATAAGTCTTTTGGGTAAGATAAAAACCTTGTGTGTTCAATTATAAAATCAATCTGTTTCTTTCACCATTGTAGCTTATGGAAACAATGAACATTCAAATGTGATTTTTTAGATGCAAGGATTGTGATAAATATGTTTTGTTTGATTGAGTTTTGAACTTAGTGTGAAAGTTAGGTTCTCAAGGAACTGTTACCATTGGTTAAGTTTTTATTTGGGTTTGTACCAAATCTCTCGTGTTGTATACAACTATTCTTTCTTGTATTGTCTAGTTGGTTCCATGATCAACATAATCCTTTTTATTATGAATAGGGCTTTGGATGGCAAGGTTGTTTGGAAGGGTTGATATCCAAGTTGGATCTTTCTTGTTTTATCATTCAAATTTATTACAACATTTTTGATGTTTTGATGGTTATTAGAACAATATATTGTTCTTATCAAGATAGTATGTTTGAATTAATTCATCTTCTTTTGAATGATAAGAAATGGCTGAGTTTTATGGGACTTAGGTTGGAAATTAGATTGAGAAGTTTGAGATTAGGATATGAATTTTAATTACTATTTTCTTAATTGGTTTATGTTTAGATGAATATCATGTGGTAGTGAATTTTCCTAACCATGTTTGAGATAGAATTAATTTTTATGGGTTAATTAGTTCTTTCTTGAACATTATTACTTGTAGATTATGTGACTCTCGTCTTTATCTGATCGTAGTCATTAGGGAAAAGTCTTCCTCATTGACCTTATTTTTTATTTGGAACCTTTTCATTAACAACGGGTTCCTCTTGTAAAATAGTTTCATAAAATAATATTGTTTTAACATTATAGCATTTATCATGCTCAATTCTTAAGAAATGACTCATGCTAACAATTTTGCAGATAGACTTCATAAGAGATGAAAGGAGAAAGACTCATAGAAAGTTATATTTATTTTACTAATGAAATCATCTCTTCATTCAAATGTTTATGTATTGAATTTTTTTGAAATGTACTTCTTTCGGGAAAAATAAATCATGAAGATGTATCAAAATTAGTTTTATAATGGTGGAAAGATATTTTTGTGGTAAATATGTTGATTTATGATTTATTTCTAAGGTCTTCAAAACTTTGGTCCTGTAATATTCCTAGATAATATCTTGCATGATGGGGATTTATGGATATATTTTAATATTGAAATACATAACTTAGTAGATTATAAGGTATGAAATGCTTATAGGATTAAGGATATATACTTTTAGTTTGATTCTTTTCATTTGGAAAGAGTACAACTAATTTGATAATCATTTGTCGATCCTTAACCAAGTAAAGAGAATATGGATAGTTTATATAAATGATTATGGCTTCTTATTATTAAACTAAAGCATATGTTTGTTATTTCCACTAATAGAACATTAGTGCTATATAAGGAAATAAAATGAACCTTTCCTTAGTAATTAAATAATGATCTATGTATGATATCTTGTTAAGTGTTTATGATTAAGTCATAAGGATGATTGTTGTTTGTTCCTTATTTGATATCTATGTCTTGAAGCATGGATGCTTAAAAGAGTTAGTAGAAACATTTAGACTTATGATATTCTGAAGTCTAAAGTACAATTTTTCAAACAAGCTTATTACAATGTTAAATGTAGTAAGAAAACTTAATGATCTTACTTTTCTACTATCAAATTCAAACATATAGATAAATGAGAATAAACAGCTTAAGAATAAGATGAACATAAGTATGAATGCAAAATAAGCAATAATCTAGACTTTATCTCGCATACATTTCTCTTGTGTATAATACACTTTGTACCCCTATTTGAGTAAATCATGCATAGTAGACCCTTAAGTGCATTGTTATCATTAAAATATTTAAGATAATAATTATTGGGTTATTAAAATAGTATTCTTAAGTATGTTAGTTTAGTTGAGGGAACTTAGTTGGTCATTGTATTCTTAAGTATGTTAGTTTAGTTGAGGGAACTTAGTTGGTCATTGTAATATAGTGATCGCAGCAGAGTACCTTCATAATGACTGAATTCATTACAAGGATACTATGATGCAACTTGCTATGCTTCAACACCCCACTTAGTTTAATGAACTTGATTCAAATAAGAAAAGTTCAGTTCATGGTTCTACTCTAAACAGAGATAGAAACATGGATTGGTGTAGTGGTTGAATCATGTTGACTTGGGTTAACTAGACACACCCAATCAACAATATTTGATTTATTATGTCTATGTCTCCTTAGCCACCATGAGTAGTCTTCCAAGCTAGTATATGTAAGTTACCCCTATTTAGTGTGTAGATTTGATTTGGATTTGGGTTGATAGTAGTCAAGGATGACCAATCTAGATAATAGTACAAGTGTGGAGAAAGACATATTAATTTCGATGAGTATGTCGTCTCGGAATGTAAACATGGTAGACATGTTTAAAACTTTGGTCAAATTATCGCAAGCTCTTGGTTGTGTTGTCTTGTGTCACCAAGTCTAAGATGCAGGATTTCAAATAAATATCAATAATAGATATTCATATATGCTTCTTAGATAGAACACTTGGGTGCCCCTAAAAGGGTAAAGAAACCGAGTATACATAGTATACACTTAAATAAGTTAACATGAGAGATCTATTTAATACTTGAGTCATGGAATGAGAGATCGGTGTTTCACCGAGTCATTACAACTACATATGGTTTTTTTGTTATTAGATGGATTGACAATGGAATGTGTGTTCTAGAATTATATTAATTTAGAACAGAGAATATTGTGTAATTTTTTTTTCCCTTGTTTCTAAGTCTTAAAAAGTGGATGTTACATCTTGGTATCAGAGATAAAGGTTGCAACTCTTGGACCTATTGAGTCCATATCTGAGAAAAATTAATTTCTTGTTAACATAAAATGGTTAGAACAAGGAGGTGCTACAAATAATCCACCTCCAGGTGGAGAGGAAGCTACCACACAAAAACATGACGAGATTCTTGCTGCCCTGTTGGACATAAGAGATCATCTTGTTGTACTTGAACAACAAGTAATGGGTAATGAGAAGGAAGATGATGTTGATAATAACAATTACCCACTCCAAAGGCCAATGCCAATGCTAGAAATTCATCGTTGATAATAATAATGTAACAAATAATAATGCTGCAAATGTACATAATAATGCTACAAATGCAAATGCAAATGTACCTAATCAGCTTGAAAATAAAAAGGAAAGATTATACGCTAAACTTACTAATGAAATAAAGAAAATAATTCCATCAAAGTTTGATGGTACTACATTAGGCGATGGTGCTAAGAATTAGCTCAAAAAAATGAAGAAGTACATTGCAATAAGGAACTTATCGGAAGAAACAAAAGAAGTATGGGAACTTATCAGCTTTCCCATGAAGCATCCTCCATGTGGGACATCCGTAAAGCTGAATTAAACATCGATGAATAAAACATTACATGGAATCTTTTAAGATCTATTTTAGGCAATGTTGGCTGCCACAACTCTATTATAATCAGAAAATGATAGAATTTTAGAATTTAATTTAAGGAAAATTAATTGTAACTAAGTATTGGGAGAGGTTTACTACACTTCTTAAATACGTTCCTCAATATCAAACTTATGAGATGTTTAGGATATGTAATTTTATCATGGGATTGAATATTTTCATAGGGGGTGAAGTAGATGTGCACAATCCAACCACTATGGAAGGGGTTGTAGAAAAATCCATACGACAAGAACATAAATTAAATGCAATTTCTACTCATAAACAGGAGAATTGTAAGAGAATTTATAATTATTCTTTGTAAATTTCACCCAAAAAGGTGGCATGGAAAACATTTGGAGCAAAAAATAAGTTTGTGAATCATAAAAATAAGAAAACCAAAAAAAAAAAAACCTACTGTGAACATTAGAAATAATTTTGTGAAGAATAACAACAATGGGCAAAAGTCCTATAGAGGAAAAAACAATAACTTCAGGACTAGAAATAAATTTGAGTAAAAAGAGGACCTATAGGGGCTATTTCAACTATGGTAAGGATCACTATATAAATCAGTGCCCTCTAAAGAAAGATGACAACAATCAAGCAAAGATAAGATACATGTTGTAGTAGAATTGATAAAAAAGCTGAAAAGTAAGTTACACCTATAAAAGTGCTTTGGGTAAAATACTTCATACACCTATTACTATACTTTTTGATACTAGAGCTACATAATTTTTTATTTCTAGTAAATTAACTGCTAAATTAAAAAGAAAATCAGGAATAATGGAAAAATCTTGGGTGTACATTATGGTAATAATGTTGTATATCTTTGTTAACAAATGTATTTTTGGATAACTCTTAGAGTTACTAAGTTTTTCCACTGAAAATAGATATTTTTGTTGATCCTTTTGGGTCATATGATGTAATAATTGGTGTTAATTAATGTGTGCAAGGGTTTGTTTTGAAACTAATGCTAATGTAAACAAAGACTAACACCTAAATAGTCTTAATTAGCAAGAATTAAACAACATTATAAACACCATCATGATAAGAATTAATCAAGGGTTAGATGCTAAAATTTATCAATACAAAACTATGAAATTAACTATGTTAAGCACCTAAATATCCTCTATTCTCTAACAACATATAAATGAAGGAACCTAGGTAGGTTCCATAACTATCAAAAATAGTTGTCCTTAATGTTCCAAGAACCTAGGAATGGGGGCTAATCAAAGTTGGGCTACAAGACCCTTTTGACACCTCCCATATGACCCAAGCACTTTAAAAAATAGGCTTAACTCTTCAAGATGATGAACTCTCAAGAAGAAAAAGTGCAAGTTCTTAGTCTCTTTGATATATGCTTTGCATTTGCTATCTTAAGGAGTTTAGGTGTAAGTAAAAAGGTAGGTGGGGGATCTTTATATATCCTAAAGGATAAAGGATTCAACACATCCTCATGAATGTGGGATAAAGGTAAAACATGATTAGGAATGGATAAGGTTGCTTTATTAAAGGTAACCTTACTTTAGAAGGGTTTAATACATGTTTAGCAAATCATGGAAGTTGGGAGGTGTTTTATTTAATCAAATGTGATTAACTAATAGGTAGGTGTAAGATTATAGAAGCCAATTAGAAAAATATTAGTACAATTTAAGCTATTATAAGGGGATCAAAGTGACGAACCAAAACCTAGGTATAAGAGTGATCCTGTCCTGGGTACCAAGATCACAGACAAACGACCAATGATAGGATCAACAACGCGTCTCTAATTATGTTGAGTTTAGAAACATGAACAGGACGTAAGTAAAAAAAGATGATAATCATGACCTCCACACAAGGTATACCAAAAGTAAGTCTGATTTCAGTCAATACCTATATCCCAAAGAGGTGCGAGCTACACTCGTGGGTGACACAACAATGTCACAAAGATCTCGTTAACCAAACATTGTGAGAAAGTAAGGTATTAATATCAAGATGATATTGATGTAACACATGCAAAAGAGTAACATGAAGCACCCTTCAAAAACAAGGTAGTAATGAAGTCAAAAATAGAATCAAGGTATAACTAGGAATTGTTAAAATGCGTGTAGTGTAACCTTACAATGCGAGATATTTAGGTCTATTATACATGAAACAAGATGTAAATATCGAGATTGTAGTGATATGATACAAAAAAAAACTCTTATAAGGAGATCAAAGTGATGATCCATGCCTAACTAAGATGATGATCTTGACTTGGGTATCAAGATCACAAAGGATACTAATGATGTAAATACATTTATACACACTTTAGATGTTTAACTAACCCACCACAAACATGGATGGGTGTAAACGAAAAAAATTAGTGAAACAATCAATTGATAATGTAGAAGTAGTCACTCTTCCTTTGATAAACAAAGTGTCAAAAGAAAGTGAAGGAAATAAATCAAAATTGGGGTGAAAAATGTTGGCCTTATTTTGGCAGAGTTTCACCTTACCTTAAGGTAAGTGAAAACTAGGCTAGAGTAATGTGTCACACATTTCGTGATGAAAATAAAGGCTCACAACTCAACACAGTTTTAGAATGGTCAAATTAGACTCCTTGCCAAAGTATATTCTCCTAGGTGGTTCTCTCATCCTAGGTGTTACAAAGTTTACCTTGAGCGAAGCGCGATTTACCCAAAAAGTCACACTGACTAGTTTGGGAGTATCTCACTTTACTTTACCCCCTCGAAGAACAATAGGAAACTAGTGTGTCTACATGTACTATCATTGGGATCACCACACGGATAATCGGTAACACCATCTCACAAAGGAATCACTAGTAAAGTAGGTAGTGCAGAGCACTTCCCATTTTGTTCACAAGGTTCCCTCTTGGGTGGACTACTTTGGGGTTCTTGGAACCACCCCTATTGTTATAGCTTAAGGAATTATGCTAAAGGGGTTATGTTATAGTTGAGAGGAGAGGGACATAACCTTTTCTCAAACTTATAATACAAGTGTTTTGAATATGTTGTTCTTTTTATCTTTTTAATTAGATGTGGTTTGCTTGAACAACGTTTGACGACACCGTAAGAAACACGTGTATTAGAGGTTTTCTAACTTTTGTTTCGATTCCTTAATTCTTTAACAAGTGTTTTTTTGGTCCTATATGACGATTATTATTAGTTCTCCATTAAAAAGAGAAGACACCATTTATGATTCTCCAGATCATCCAAGCACACAAGAGAAGAGCATATGTGATGTTCTCACAAATCCCAAAAGATAACCAAATGGAAGAACAATTTAATTCAACAAATGCCAAATTGACCAATTCTAACTCAAATAATCTTAACAATCTTAAAGTGGCAAAAGGTTTTAAGAATCGTTTCTGATTCCCAAGATCACTCCAAGGGACGCGAGGGAAGATCATACGTGATCTCAATCCTGTAAGTAAACATGAAAAGTTTATTTAATCAAGTAAAGCATGTAAAAACACCTGGAAAAATGATTATGTGATTAGATAAAACCTGCCGAACAATTAAAAACAAAGAAAATCAAAAAATTCTAAAAGTCTAATTTTTTTGCACTTTTTTAGCAGTTTTTAGTAATTTGCATTTTTGGAGGTCTCCGGGGCATTTTGGGATTTTTTTAATAGAATTTGGTATACCAAATGTATCTAGCTTTTGGAAGTTCCCTCGTAAATTAAACTTCGTTATCTTTCCAATGCTTATTCAAACTTTGAAAATGGGTTAACGAGTCAAAAGTTATGATCAAAATAAGGAGCACTAAAAAGTTGTAACAAAAAAAACAGATTAAACAGATATACCTATGCCCCCTTTTATGTGTGTGTGCCACCAAAAAATATGTGTGTGCCACTCTGTGTGCTTCTAATTTACAGTGCACCTATACCACCCAAGAGACGTATGCGCCAAAAAAAATGTGTGTGCCAAGAAAAAGACGTGTGTGCCACTCTGTGTATTTTTGTCTTAGCAGTGCACCTGTGCCACCCGAGAGGTGTGTGCACCACCAAAAAGATGTGTGCGCCACTAAAATAGTGCCTGTGCCACTCTGCTGATTTTTTTACTTACCAAGCACCTGCACCACTAGAGAGGTGTGTGCACCACAAAAACAACATATGCACCACTCTAAAAAACCAAATAGAAAGACAAAAAAATTGTGTTACCAGAAAAATGTGCCTGTACCACTAAAACAACATGTGCACCTTGGTTAGGGTGTGTGCGCCAATCTGATAGGTTTTAGTATGTAGTGAAGGTACAATATGAAATGACATGTGCACTGGGTTAGTGCACCTGCACGTGGGTTAGGGTATGTGCACCAGGGTTAGTGCACATGTACCAGGGGTTGGAAGACAGAATGACATATTTGAACAGCATGCCTGCACCACCAAAGAGATGTGTGCACCCCTAAAATCATGCCTGCGCCCGAAAATTGTGTCTACGCTCCGAAAATCATATGTATGCCGGACTTGTAACCGAGTATGGGAAAAAAACACGTAAAACTTCACAATACTCTAAATTTTGACAAGTTAGTTTAAAAATGGCAATGACCCATTAAAATTAAGGCTATAAACATGAAGTAACACATATTAAATGAGCAAAAACTCCAAAAAATGGAAATTAATTACTACATGTGCATATCAAGAATTAGCCAAAACAATGAAATTTAAACTAAAATGCAATGGGACTAAGTGTTCCACCGGGCGTGCCAAATGTGTGCAAGGGTTTGTTTTGAAACTAATGCTAATGTAAACAAAGACTAACACCTAAATAGTCTTAATTAACAAGAATTAAACAACATTATAAAAATCATCATGATAAGAATTAATCAAGGGTTAGATGCTAACATTTATCAATACAAAACTATGAAATTAACTATGTTAAGCACATAAATATCCTCTATTATCTAACAACATATAAATGAAGGAACCTAGGTAGGTTCCATGGCTATCAAAAATAGTTTCTCTTAATGTTCCAAGAACCTAGGAATGGGGGCTAATCAAAGTTGGGCTACAAGACACTTTTGACACCTCCCATATGACCCAAGCACTTTAAAAAGAGGCTTAACTCTTCAAGATGATGAACTCTCAAGAGGACAAAGTGCAAGCTCTTAGTCTCTTTGTTATATGCTTTGTATTCGCTCTCTTAAGGAGTTTATGTGTAAGTAAAAAGGTAGGTGGAGGACTCTTTATAAAGCCCAAAGGATAAAGGATTCAACGCATCCTCATGAATGTGGGATAAAGGTAAAACATGATTAGGAATGGATAAGGTTGCTTTATTAAAGGTAACCTTACTTTATAAGGGTTTAATACATGTTTAGCAAGTCATGGGAGTTGGGGTTGTTTTAATTAATCAAAGGTGATTAACTAATAGGTAGGTGTAAGCTTATAGAAGCCAATTAGAAGAATATTAGTATGATTTAGGCTATAGAAAGGGATTAAATCAATTAAATATTGATTTACTAGTTAAATGAAGGAAAGACTAATTAATTAATTTAGATAGAAGAGGTGATTTATTAACGGAAGGTCATTAATAAGGGTGTTAGTTGGATAGGTGACTTAATCAATTAGTGTATTCTAGTTAATTAACAACAACAAGAGGGAATATGAGCACTTTTGACGATATGTCATTGATTTGCAAGAAAGGGGATAATTACCACAATTTAAGTATTTAAATTGCTTGGGTGTAATTATAGGTGTGTACAATCACAATATATCCGGAAGAACCATAATTGATAAATGTAATTGAAGAGAGAAAGAAGAAAAAAACACAAGAAACTTATACCAGAACGATTTAATAAAAGAGTAGCATTCTTTTAATGAAAACACTTAAGTTAAAGTAGAAGATTTAGTGAGATAGGGCCTCTCCCATCCGGTAGTGCTCCTTTCTTTTTTTTTCCTTGCCTAAAACCTTCATGCAAAACCTCTACTATAAGATTTCCATGAAAACACAAAAATTGAGCTTCTAAAACTTTCCTCGTTTCCTTCTTATAGCTTTCATGCTCATATTTCATTATTATTTCTGACATACAAGGCTAGATTAAGCATGCACAAATTTGAACTAGAGGTTCAAAATAATGAAAAACCACATGCAGAGATTCAAATCTCCCAAAAACCAAACGAAATAATAAAAACTAAAAACCATCTATTCCTCCAACATTCTCCTATTTCCAAGGCAATTTTTTCTTTGGTTGAGAACATTAATTACCAATACGACCGGTAGAGTCATATCCTACATTCCCGTCATCACCAACTCCTTGTTGATTAAGACTAAAAAAATTCATTCAAATGAATTTAGCGGAGTTGAAAGACTCAACATTCCCCTTAATTTTCATGCATTGGCCAAAATTGGTGATAACAATGTATTTAATGACACATTCAGACCCTTTAAATGCCTTAGAAATTGGTGCAACCGACACCTATCATCTTTTCATCCATGTCATCCATTTTAGGCTAGCTCAATTCCCTTACATTAGGTTTAAATAATATTAGCTTATAAACCAAGCTTAGGTCCTTAGGTATAATTTCTTATTTAGTCTTAGAATAACTAGTACCAAAACTTAGGATTACCCCCTTCCAAATAATCAACCACAATAATAAAATCACATTAGTTTAAACTTAGGATAAGATAATAATCATAGGAACTTAGATTATATTAGGTCTCAAAACTAATCATCAACGTTGCCTTTCTTGATGAATAGAAATGACGTTTTTAGATCAACATTACTTTAACATCATATAATTGAAAGCATGCCTTGGATCACTAAAATTGATCTAGGTATGACAATCTTGCATCAGAAATCAAATAGAACGAAGCACAAGTTCAAAAGAAAAATAGGCTATGAACGAGTTTAGACTAAATTTATTTCTTTCATCCACATGCAGTGAACATTTAGCATACGAAAGAATGAAATAATTTATTTTAAATTTAGAATTGACATGGCATGATTGTATCCATTTTTAGAAGATAATATATCATCTTCAACAAACATGATTACTTAGTTCATAAGAGTACACTGTCTTCAAAAAGAATCACATATCAACATTTGTAACTTTGATTACAAAAGTCATCAAGGATATCAACCGTGGTAGAGGTATCACATACCTCCCCTATAAAAAGCATCATCATCCCGATGATTAACTTGTCCATATTATTTAAACAAGAAAAATAATCATAATTATAGTTCTTTTATCCACAAAATTTTCAAACAGAAATCATATTTGCATAATTCAAGTCTGTCATAACTTATTACAGCATCAAATAGATATCCCAGTTCTAAAACAATATAGTACCTGCCAAAAATTGGAAGAAATTAAAGATAGCTTTCAAACAAGGTCTTTAATTGTCTCAAAAATTAGAACTAATTATGTTCAAGTAAACGAGGAAAATTAGTTTTCATGTCCTCAAGGTTTTCCCATGTTGAATTTTTTTCATTAAAATGGTCCCATTGGACCTTGCATTGGCTGATTTCACGATTTTGCAAGTTCAACTGGTGAGTTTCCAGCACTCTTATGGGTTCAACCATGATTATTCCTAGGTCTTGGACCTATAAGGAATCCTAATTTAATACATGTGATAAATCTAAAATGTATTTCTTAAGCAAAGAAATATGGAAAACATCATGCATTCATGAAAAAGTGGGAGGTAACGTTAATTGATAAGCTATAGGGCTAATCACTTCAACAATCTCAAAATGTCCCAAAAATGAGGTGATAATTTGGATGTCTTGCCAAAGGAACTATTGAGATATTTTTAGGCTTGACATGTAAAAATAATTTTTCCCCAAGTTCAAATTTCTTATCGATCCTTTTTAGACCTGCATAACTTTTCTCGCCTATTCGCAACTTCTTTTAAGAATTCATGAATCATTTTAATTTTTGTTTCATTTCAGGTAAGAATTTTAGGTCCAATTACCTCTCTATCTTCAATGATATCCCAATTAACTAGAGTTATGCATTTCCTTCCATACAATTCTTCAAAAGGTTCCATTTTTAATGAGGAATGATATGTATTATTGTAAGAAAATTCAACTAAAGGAATATATTCTTCTAATTTGTATTGCTGATCCATACAATACATTTGTAACATATCTTTTAAAACCTGATTTACTCTCTCAGTTTGAACATTTGTTTCAAGATGGTATGAAAAACTAAAATTAAGTTTTGTTCCTAAGGCTACATTTAACATTTTTCAAATACAATATTTCATTCTAGGGTCTCTATCAGATATAATTAATTCATGTACTCTATGTAATCTAAAAATTTCATGCACAAATCTTTTTGCTAAAATAGGTGAATCATCTTTCAAATTCTCAGCAGAAAAATGTGCTACTTTTGTCATTTTATCAACCAAAAATAAAATAACATCATGTTTATTTCTAGACATAGGTAACCCCTAAACAAAATCCATGCTAATTACTTGCCACTTGTATTACAAAGATGCTATGAGGATATAATAAACTAGCTGGATACATATTCTCAACCTTAACATGTTGACATTCCAAGAAATGTGAAACAAAATCAATTATGTCTCGCTTCATTCCAAAACTATTGTTGTTTTACATTAGAAAGAATTTTTGTAACACCAGGATGTCCCGAGTAAGATGAATTATGAAATTCCATTATTAACTTTTTACTTCACTCATTCCTAAAGGTACATATATCTCGCTTTTCATATCTTAGAATTCCTTCATTATCAAAGTTAAAACCTTTGTATCTTACATAAATAGGATTTGCAGCAAATGTTCTTTTTACTCTAAAAGTTAAAAATAGATTCCATGATACTCTTTACCTCATCCTCAAACCGAGATATAAAAGTTATAAGTGCGAAAATATGTTTCCGATGAAGTAGTGCATCAAGCAATTTGTTTTCTTTACCTTTAATGTAACTTATGTCAAAATCATATTGTGACAAAAACTCTAACCATCTTCAATATCTTGTATTCAGATTTGGCTGAGTGAAAATATACTTCAGCCCAAGGTGGTCAGTATTTAATTCAAAAGGTCTTCCTAAGAGATAATGTCTCCATACTTGAAGTGCATGAACTATAGCAAAAATCTCTAGGTCATGGGGAGCATAATTTAACTCATGTATCTTGATTTTTCTACTCTCATATGTTATAACATGACCATCTTGCAACATAATACCTCCTAGTCCTTCACCGGAAGCATCTCAGAACTATCATAAAGTTTCCATTTGGATCTAATACAATAAAAATAGGTACGAGAGGTTATCTGTCTTTTAGATTTTTAAATGTTGCCTCCCATTTATCACCCCACACAAAAAAATTCTTTCTTTTGTAATGAAGTAATTGGGGCGTGAATTTTGAAAGTCTTTAACAAAATTTCTGTAGTAACCAACAAGCCCCATGAAGCTTCGAATTCATGTATATTTTTAGGTGGATGCCATCAAGTTATGACAACAATCTTTCATGGATCAACTCCTATCCCATCTTTTCTTATGAAATGTCCTAAATAGTGCACTTTTGTTTCATAAAAAGAACATTTGGAAAACTTACCATACAATCTTATCTTTCTTAAAATTTCAAGTACTATTTTCAAATGTTTATGATGCTCATCAATGGTTTTAGAATAGATAAGAATATCATCCAATAAAACAAGTACAAAATTTTCTCTTGAAAGATTTTTCATTAAATTCATAAAATTTTCAGGTGCATTTGTCAAACCAAAAGGTAAAACCGTGAATTCATAATTTCCATAACTCATTCTAAAGGTTGTTTTATGAATATATTCATCTTTGATTCTTAATTGATGATACCTTAACAAAGATCTATATTTCAATATATTGATTCACCATGCATCTAGTCAACCAAATCATCTATTCTAGGAAGTGGATATTTGTTTTTATTTTTTCCTTGTTTAACATCCTGTAATTAAAAAAAGTCTAAGTGTTCCATCTTTTTCAACAAAAATTCCGGTGGTTCCTAAGGTGAGACACTCGGTCTTATCAATCATTTAGAAAAAAATTCTTGAAAATGTGCCTTAATCTCTACCAATTAGATGGCATTCATTCTATAAGGTGCCTTGTAAATAGGCTCACCCCGTGTTAGATTTCTATTGTGAAGTCAAATTATCGTTTTGGTGGAATATCGGTAGTTCTTCTGGAAACACATTGTTAAAATCTCTTAACCATGGATACTTTTCCAAGAAATCACTATCCTTTTCTGTTTCACAATTTTTATCGCATACGAGTGAAACATTTATTTTTGGCCTTTTTAAGTTCCATAGATGACAATTTTCTCGCTGAAATTTCTAATTTTATCCCTTGAATGTCTGTTGTTTTCTTTAGATAATCAAGAAAACTAATGTTTTTTTCAAAACAATCAACTTTTGATTTATGAATAGCAATCCAATTGTAGACACCTATAATTACACCTAAGCAATTTAAATACTTAAATTGTACTAATTATCCCCTTTCTCACAAATTGACGACATATCATCAAAAGTGCTCATATTCCCTCTTATTGTCGTTAATTAATTACAATACGCTAATTGATTAAGTCGCCTATCCAACAAATACCCTAATTAATGACCTTCCATTAATAAATCACCCCTTCTATCTAGACTAATTAATTATTATTAATTAATTAGCTTTCCCTTCCATTTAACCAATAAATCAATATTTAATTGATTTAATCCCTTTCTAATAGCCTAAATCGTACTAATATTCTTCTAATTGGCTTCTATAAGCTTACACCTACCTATTAGTTAATCACCTTTGATTAATTAAAACACCCCCAACTCCCATGACTTTCTAAACATGTATTAAACCCTTCTAAAGTAAGGTTACCTTTAATAAAGCAACCTTATTCATTCCTAATCATGTTTTACCTTTATCCTGCATTCATGAAGATGTGTTGAATCCTTTATCCTTTGGGCTATATAAAGAGTCATCCACTTACCTTTTTACTTACACTTAAAACTCCTTAGAGAGAAAATGCAAAGCATATAGCAAAGAGACTAAGAGCTTGCACCTTGCTTTCTTGAGAGTTCATCATCTTGAGGAGCTAAGTTTCCTATTCTAGCCTAAAAGTGCTTAGGTCATATGGGAGGTGTCAAAAGGGTCTTGTAGCCCAATTTTGATAAGACCCCATTCCTAGGTTCTATTAGCATAATTTAGCATAGGTATATTTATTACATTTTATTGCATTCTCTTTTATTTAATAATGTGTAACATGTGCACTCTAGTCTAGTGACTTGCATTCAATATTGTTATGTTAGATAACATTCAATATTGATATTAGTAGTAATTACATGTGCATGTGAGATGGGTCTTATCATCTCATAGTTGGTGTCTACTAGGGTGTCATGTCTATCCACATGAGGCTGTCTAATATCTATAAATATTACAACTCTTGCATTGTTATGTAATCTGATTTCATGATCAATAATATTTGTGAGGCTTCCGTCCCTCTTTGGTCATTGCAATCTTATTCTATTCTATCATTTGGTATCTAAGGTATACCATTATTATCATTTGGTATCATAGTTATACTATTATTATCATTTGGTAGCAGAGAAGGTTCTATCCAAGCAAGGTTGAAGAGGAGCACTATTGGAGAGGATCCATTGGAGAAGAAGATTTGCATCAAAGGAGAGCCATTGAAGCATCCCGTAGCCTTCATTCCTTCCAAGCATCCCTCAACTAAAATTTGACCTATCCACTTATTTGGAAGGTAAAAATTTTTTATTAGTCATTGGTATAGCCAATTGATCTAACATATTGGCGGAATATTTCAGATTTGGAGATCTTTAAAAAAAAAGAAAGATCTTGAAAAAAATTGCAGATCTAAAAAAAAAAAAAAAAAAGATTTGTGAAAAAAAAAAGATCTTAAAAAAAAAAGGAGAGAGATCTTGAAAAAAAAATTACAGATCTAAAGAAAAACAAAATCAGATCTGAAAGTGGAGGTGTTAAGAATTCGGGAATAAAGGTTGAAGCAGTCCCATCAACAAAATTCCAGCAGATAGCTCTTAGAAAAAAGGACATAAATTTTTCATACAATGTCAGATTGATGTGTCATTTTTTTTTGGAAATATAAGAAGGAGGTGCACAACTTTTTAGTTTACATTATCTTTAGATTTGGCCTCTACATATGACAAAAAGTCTATACAAGTCGGATGATTTTTTTCTAAAAAAATCAGATCTAGCTGGTAATTTGGTAAGATCTCAAAAAATAAGATTTTGATTCTTCTGAAATTTTGTGGGTTTCAAGAAAAATATTTTATGATGCTGCTATAAAATTTTTAGAAAAACCCAAATCATGGTTTGTGAGAAAAGGTGAACACAATATTCAGATTGTTTGTTTGGATCTTGGGAACAAACAGGTCAGCGGTTCGATTCCCACTCTCTCCATATTTTTTATTAAATTATTTTTTTAGAAAATTTAGAGAAATTACTAAATTTTGAGATATTTCCAAATTTAGAAGCTCACCAAACACATTTAGAGCCACCGCTAAATTTAGTGGAAAAACACCTATTGGGGGTAAAAATAATTTTAGCCTAAATTGTGTATTTTGTGATTCTAGACCCTTTTTTGTAAAGAGGGGGACACAAAAACTTCATTTTGATGTACTCTTGGAGAATTTTATACTAATCTTGGTGCATAAAGTGAAAAAAAAGGAAAAAGAAAGAACAAATTTTTTATTTTGTGTTTAGTTCTATCACACGAGATCTTTGATCTCATAGCAACGTTCGGTATATACAGTGCCTCTGGGAAGCGCTTACGGGTGATGTCGTCGCGACTACTACTGCACTTAACGCCTAACACAACTGCCTAAATGTCATTTAGGCATCGACCCTATAAAATCGACGAGGAGTAATAAGGACACAATACACACACATTTGAGCCCTCCCATCCGTTTGTGCTTGCACAAACCCCTCTTCGTATTGTCTAAGTACCACGTACTAAATTCTTTCACGTGTGTTAACACCTCTTTCCGTACTGATGGGTATATTGAAAGGGTGATCTTCTTCTACGTACCGACGGGTATATCGGAAGGGAGCATATATAGAAAGGTTTGGTATATCAGCCTAACGGTATATTGAGAGGAGAGCATAAACCTGGAGTGATAAGAGTCTTACCCTTTGTCGAAATTTAGAGTTTCGAAAATTCAAGTTACAGAAATGGGTGCACAAGCACCAAAGTTCTTCTTTCCGATTCACAACTCGCTTAGAGGAGACAACTATGTTACATGGAAACTGAAGATCAAGGTGTTACTTGAGTTTGAAGACCTATGGACAGTTGTAGATAGACAAACAACAAGATCACTTGATGATGGAAGACAACAAGCTCAATTTGACAGGGAAAATCAAAAGGCCAAGTTGATCATCTTTTTTAGCATAACAGACGATGTGCAACCTCACATTAGAGATGCCACATCGGCCAAGGATGCATGGGATAAGTTGAGCACAGTCTATGAGGCAAAGAACAATAATACCATCCTCAACCTACTATCACAACTGCATACTCTCAAGTTCAAGCAGAATGAGAAGGTTGAAGTTTTTTTGAGACGAGTTGCTACTTTGAGGGCATCTCTATTAGCATTGGGAAAAGAGATAAGTGATGAAGACCTCGTACCAATTGTGTTGCGAGCACTTCCTCCTTCTTACAGAATCTTTGTGACAACTATCAATATGAGTGAACACATAGTCACCTTTGAGAAGTTGGTCAATCTACTCCAACAAGAAGAGGCAATGAACAACAAAGATCATGAAGATGAGCAAGCACTATCTTCCAATCATAAAGGAAAGGAAAAATTTCAGTCCAATCATAAGAAGTCCCAACAAAACCAAAGTCAACGAGACAACACCAAGAAGTGTCCCATTTGCAATAGAGGGGGACATGACATCAAAGATTGTTTGGTACAATTCCTATAAAAGGGCATATCAAGCAATTCAAAACCCAACAACCAATAAGGTAACAATAATTCAAATAATGGGAAGTCCAACAACAACAACAATCAAGGGCAGAAAAATGGTAATTGGAAAAGAAAACCCAAACAACAAGGGTACATTGCCGCACATGAGGACGATTCAGATGAAGGGCACCACATGTATTCTGCTCAATTTGATGAAGAAACCAAGTGCACACAAGATATATGGTATGTTGACTTGGGTGCAACTCGACACATGACTGGACGCAAGGATTGGTTCTACACACTGCGTGACTCACCTAACAAGAACCATGTGTCATTAGGTGATGACTCATCATACAGTGTCAAGGGGATTGGAAACATTTCACTACCTCTTAGAAAGCATGACTGCAAAATCATAGCTGTATTATATGTACGTACCGGTTGACCAAGAATTTTCTATCAGTTAGTCAACTCCTTGATCACAACTTGAAGTTGGATTTTGACAGTAATAATGGAGAAAAAGTGTGCTTGATAAGAGATAAGTCAAGAGGTTCCAAGATTGTAGCAAGAGCCTCCAATGTGGGACACATGTTCCAACTTGATTTTGTCCACAAGGATGATCAAGCTCTAGTGGCCAAAGACACACAATCTATAGAACTATGGCATCGCAGATATGGTCACATCAGTTTTGGCTATCTCCAAACACTTCAAAAGGGCAACATGGTGAAAGGATTTCCTACACTCAAGCACAACACTAACAAGTGTCACAATTGCCTAGCTGAAAGCAACACAGAGTACCCTTCCAGAAGAACACATATAGAGCTAAGGGAAATCTTGATTTGGTGCACACCGATCTTTACGGGCCCATGTAACCAAGTCATTATGGATGTCAATACTTCATGCTTTGTGTTGATGACTACTCAAGAAAGATGTGGATATATTGTCTAAGAAACAAGAGTCAAGCCTTTGAGACATTTCAAGTTCAAAGAACTTTTTGAGAATGAATTTGGTCGCAAGATCAAAACTCTCCACTTAGATCAAGGGGGAATTCACAAGCAATGAGTTCAAGACTTACCTAGAAGCTCATGGGATTCGTCGACAAATGCCTCCTACTCACACACCACAGCAGAATGGTATAGTTGAGAGAAGGAATCGTACTATCATGGAAATGGTGTGATGTATGATTGACGACTCAAGTTTAACAAAGACATTTTGGGCAGAAGCTGCAAGAACTATAGTCTATTTGTTGAACAGAGTGCCCACAGTAGCTCTTGAAGGAGTGACACCTCAAGAAGCATGGTCAAATCGAAACCATCAATTGCACACCTAAGAGTATTTGGGTGTAAATCTAGCATGCACATACCCAAGAAGAATAGGAACAAGTTGGATATGAAAGCTGAGAAACTGATATTCATTGGATACAGTGAAGAAGCACTTGGGTACAGATTATGGGATCCGAAAGCAAAGAAAGTATACACAAGTAGGGATGTTGAGTTATTTGAGAAGAAACAAGCAGATGCTCCACTCAATGACTCAACAAACATGCAAAATACACCTCTTGTGAAGACAAAATTTGATGTTCCCACTGAAGATGACAGTGATGAATTGGATGATGGTGAAAACTTGGATCCACCACAAGCCAATGGAATAGCTAAGAAGTTACCTAAATGGTATACTCAATTAATAAGAGATGCAAATTTGGATGAAGCACCTAGCACATCATCCAATCCTAGACCTAGAACTCGCAGTCAAGCTCGTGAAGAGGTCAATTATGCCCTAATGAGTAGAGTTGTTGAAATAGTTGAGCCATCTATAGTTCAGGAAGCCCTACAATCAAAATCTTGGAAAGATGCCATGGATTCAGAGTATCAGTCAGTGATGAAGAACAACACATGGCAACTTGTTGACCTTCCACTAGGGAAGAAACCCATTGGATGCAGATGGATATTCAAGACTAAGTACAAATTAGATGGGACTATTGACAAGTATAAAGCAAGGCTTGTAGTAAAGGGGTATGCACAACAAGAAGGCATTGATTATGAGGAGACATTTTCTCCCATAGCCAAGATCAAGACAATCAAGATGATCTTTGCTCTAGCTGCACAATTTGGTTGGAAAGTCCACCAAATGGATGTGAAAAGTGCCTTTCTTAATGGAGATTTGCAAAAAAAGTCTATATGACTCAGCCAGAGGGTTATGTAATAGCAGGAAAGAGATGATGGTATGCAGACTCGTAAAATCTCTATATGGCCTAAAACAGGCACCCCGGGCATGGTACATCAAAATTGATGAGCATCTCATAAGTCATGGATTTGAAAGGAATCCTTATGACCCCAATCTCTACCAAAAAAATAAAGGGGAGATTGTCATTGTGGTTGTTTATTTCGATGATCTAGTCATTACAGGTAGTTCGTGAAGACGATCGATGCAACAAAGAAGGATTTTAATCGATCATTCGACATGAAAGATCTCGGCTCGTGCACTATTGTCTTGGGTTGGAAGTATGGCAAAAGAGAATCATATCTTTGTGTCATAGTTGAAATACACCAAGACAACGTCGAGAAATTTAGGATTATGGACTGCACTCCTATTACTACACCTATGGAAGTGAGACTTCAGATTATCTCATTCGATCCATCACCACCAAAGAATGTAATTCTCTATCGACGCTTGATCGGGAGTCTCATTTACCTGACATATACTAGACCAGATATCAACTTTACAGTCAGTTATTTATCACGCTTCATGCAAGAACCAAAAATATGTCATTGGAAAGCAACAAAGAGAATACTAAGATATCTAAAGGGTACAGTTGACCTTGGTCTAGAGTACAAGAAGAACGACAACTTCTTCTTGATAGGATATTCAGATTCAGATCATGCAGGAAACATGGATGATAGGAAGTCAACATCAGGATTCATCTTCTTTATGGGATCTAGAATGATATCATGGGGAAGCAAGAAACATAACTTTATTTCTCGCTCTTCTACAGAAGTAGAGTATCGAGTTGTAGGTGAAGTTGTTTGTGAAGTAATATGGCTATGCCGAATACTGGAAGGAATTAGTCTACCACAACATAAATCTACTCCAGTATATGTTGATAATGAAGGAGTTCTGAAGCTTGTTCGCAATCCAATATTTCATGAGAGAACCAAGCATATTGAAGTACAGGTTCATTTCATACGTGAGCATGTCTTGAAGCACAACATACAGCTCCAGTTCTATCCTACAACTGAACAGAAGGCAGATGTTTTCACTAAGTCACTTGCACATGAAAAATTCACACTGTTCAGAGAGTTCCTCTCCACTTCATTGGAAACTATGCAAAATTAAGGGGGGGAATGTTAGCATAATTTAGCATAGGCATATTTATTGTATTTTATTGCATTGTCTTTTATTTAATAATTTGCAACATGTGCACTCTAGTCTAGTGACTTGCATTCAATATTGTTATTTTAGATAACATTCAATATTGGTATTAGTAGTAATTACATGTGCATGTGAGATGGGTCTTATCATCTCATAGTTGGTGTCTGTTAGGGTGTCATGTCTATCCACATGAGGTCATCTAATATCTATAAATATTACAGCTCTTGTATTGTTATGTAATCTGATTTCATGATCAATAATATTTGTGAGGCTTCCGTCCCCTCTTTGGTTATTGCAATCTTATTATATTCTATCATTTTTTATCTAAGGTATACCATTATTATCATTTGGTATCGAGATATACCATTATTATCGTGTTCTTGGAGGTACCAAGGATAACCAAATATTGATTGCCATGGAGCTTATTTAGGTCCATTTACTTGTTTGTTGGTAATCTAGAGAAGTAGAGGTTTAAATACTTTAGCATTGTTTAAATCAAAGTTAAATGAATTATGCTAGGTATTAATCTTGTTTAGCTCTCATCTTTGATGGTGTTTAGATTTTGTCATCGATTTGTTATAGAACTATTTAGGTGTTAGTTCTCATTCGTTTAACTTAGCTAAAAATCACAAAACCCCTTAACTAGAACATAACCCCTTTGGCATAATGTCTTAAGCTACAACAATGGGGTTGTTCCAGGAACCCCAAAGTAGTCCACGTAAGAGGGAACCTTGTGGATGAAATGAGAATTGTTTTACACTACCTACTTGACTAGTGATTCCTTTTTAAGATAGCGTTACGGGTTGTCTATTGTGGTGACCCCTATGATAGTACACGTAGACGCATTATTTGCCTACTATTCTTGAAGGGGGTAAAGTAAAGCTGAGATACTCCCAAACTAGTCGGTGTGACTTTTTGGGTAAATCACGCTCACTTGTGGAAACTTTGTAACACCTAGGGTAAGAGAACCACCTAGGAGAATATACTTTGGCTAGGATCCCAATTTTGACCATTTTAAAATAGTGTTGAGTTTTAATCCTTTTTAGAAACATGTGATGTGTTACTTTCACCTAGTTTTTACTTGCCTTAGGCGCGGCGAAACTCTACCAAAGTGAGGCTAGCATTTTTCATCATTTTTCTTAATGTATTTCCTCCATATTCTTTTAACATTTTGTTGATCAAAAGAGGTGTGATTACCTTTGTGTTTCCATTCGACTGTTTCTCTCACTTGTATGTCCATTTACGCCCATCCTTGTTTTGCGGCTGGGTTAGTTAAATGTCTAAAGTGAGTAGAGGTGTTTTCACATCATTTGGTATCCATTGTGATCTTGATACCCACATCAAGATCGTCATCTTAGTTAGGCATGGTTCATCGTCACAGACTTCCTTAGAGGAGTTAGCTTGTTTGTCTTGTATCATTACAATTTTGATATTTACGTCTTGTTTCTTTTAAAATTGACATAAATACCTATATTGTACGGTTACGCTGCACACATTCTTAACTATTCCTAGCTATACTTTGAGATTTTTGGTTTGGTTCTATTATTACCTTAATTTCAAAAGGTGCTAGGCATTACCATTTGTGCATGTTATATCAATAACACCTCGATATCAATACTTCACTTTCTTACAAAGTGGGTTAACATATCTTGGTGATATTGTTGTGTCATTCACAAATCGTAATTGGCACTTTTTGAGATATAAGTCTTAATCAAATTTGAGCTTGCTCATCGTATATCTTGATTGGGAGATCACATTTAACTTCGTGTATTTACTTATGTCTTGTTCATTCCCTTGAACTTGGCATAAGTGGAGACATCTTGTTAAACATCTGACATCACAAATTACTTTGAAACGTAGTCTAGGAAATACTTCATCTGATCAGGTTTCAATACCAAATGATTGTTTCATTGGTGACTTTATCACTCTATCACATTGGTATTCTCACACTGTTAATTTACTCTTAACATGTACATCTTGTATTTCACTTAGAGATAGTCATTAAACTTTGAACAAATCTACAACTTACCTTAGTGAAACTTATCATGAAAACATGGATCCTAAGACACGTCTAGGGTTAAAGAAACAAACATATGAGGAACACCAGGCACAAGCTTGGGAAACCTCTAACAAAAAAGGGTCAAAACCATTCATCGAACACAATCTAGGACCACTATTTTCTACAAAAAGTAAACGAAGAAATGGTTGACCATAGTGGAAACGAATGAGAGTCACCACGCACGACTTTGATTTTGACCCTACTTTGCTAGATGAATTTATTCTTAGAAACAAAGACAGTGTTGGCCCGTGTCATCTAATAAGGGGCCAAATTTTCCATTGATAATGAACCCATACTACAAACAAATGACACTTTGCTCGGAAGAATGCCTCGTTATCAATATGGAAGATATCTTAATAGGCGAATGCTTCCACTTCTTACGTAGAAAATGATAAAGTGGTAGGGCATAGAATACCCCTCATCAAAGTGCCATGAAGAAACAAACTAGAACTTGAGACAGAGGAAGAACCTCCATAGTACGAAGAGGAGGAACCTTTAAAAGAAGAGGCTATAAACCAAGCCACAATCCAACAACAAATCCACAACCTAAGCTGATAACTTTCTTTGCTTACTTCCCATGTACAAAAATATGCAAATAGGAACATTTCAAAGGTGAGGCCTAAGGTTAAGATCAATGAAATCCATTGGGAAAAACACGGAGAAGAAGACATAGGGTACCATCATGTTTACATCCTGCTTCTCCCACTAAAGAACAATTTCTCACACAGGAAGTGCAATCTATGAAAGTGACACTTGCAAGTTTACAAGAGAGAAATATAGGGAGCATCAGGAAATATCAATATGAAGAACTATGCCCCTATCCTTTTGATAAGACAATGACCCTTCAACCCTTTCCAAAGAAATTTGATATGCCAAAGTTCAAAAATACAAAGGAAAGGGAGACCTAAGGGATCATGTCAAATATTTTTACATGGCATGTCAAGAGGTGTCTTATAGTGATAATTACCTCATCATACTTTTTCCCAAGAGTCTCAAAGGTCAAGCATTGGAATGGTTTACATGCTTACCATGAGGATCAATTTCCACCTAGCCAGAATTGGTAGAAAGATTCATGCATCACTTCTCGTATAACATAGAGAGTGACGTCACCATGGCAGACTTGTGTGGCACCAAGAAATGCCCAAATGAGACCTTCACTAGCTTCCTCCAATAATGGAGAGGGATAGCCAGTCACTTCCCTTGTGCTTTCCTTGAAAAGTAGTTAGTCAGTATCTTTGTTCCCAATCTCAACCCAGATATCACCTTCCACCTCCAAATGCATTGTGTTCATACTTTTGAGGAGGTTATCAAGAAAATGATTCATATAGAAAAGACTCATTACCAAAGGAACCTTTAAAAACCAATCTAAAGACAACCAAAGTGTCAAACCCATAGAAAATCCCAAGATCTTCAACAAAAACAAAAACATGGTGGGAGATGGAATCATTGATTCCAAACATGTTCAAACGGTCCAAACTGGTCAACCTTTTAAACTAACCAAGGGCCCAATTCAACCACCACCAAAAATGATGAAAATTCACCTCTCTCAATGAACCTTTAGTCATACTTAAAGATTTGGATGCGGCTCACATGATGACCTATCCTACAACACAACCATTTGGTGACAACACTCCTAAACCTTCATGGTATAAGGAGCATGAATATTGTGAAATGCATCGCATTAAAGGTCATAAAACAGAAAATGTTTACGACTTCACACTATATTCAAGACCTCACTGACAACGAGGAGATAGAGGTGGATAACCCGCCACATGCAAACACCTAACGATAAAATGGGTATTTATAAGGAACCATTCCCAAGCATGATAAGTCGAAAAAGAAAAACCGGATCGGGAGCATCATCCCAAACTTACAAAGCCATGAATTACTTGTGTAACAAGAGAGATAACAATCATTATGATTCACTTATAGGATGTATTCACTCCCCTACTGACTGTGTCAACACTATCTGGATTAAGGTAAAAGACTGCGTTGTGGTAACAAGGCACGCCCACCTCATAATTCTGGAACCCTCTCTGTCGACCCCACATACTGGTAAGTATAACCTTTTTGAACATCTTGAAAAGATGTCTACTAAGATTTTGATCTTAGACCTTCTCAAGATTTCCAATGTGCATAAGGACATCCTGTATCAAACTCTTCAGGGGTTAGGAGTTCCTTTATAAGTCGATCCCGCACACCTTGGTGTAGTAGCAAACATTGCGCCAAGTGAGCATCTCACTTTCAACCATAGGGAGATCCCTACCGAGAATCCCATGCATAATCTTCCCTTGTACATTGAGGTAGTTGTCACCCGCAGGAAAATCAAATGGGTGCTTGTGGATAACGGATCGGGATTGAACATTTACATGCTTAAGCTGGTCAAACAATTGGGACATACAGAGGAAGATCTTGAGTCCCATATTATCACTATCACCACATATGACAACGTGGAAAGGGAATCAATAGGTACCATCACACTGCCTATGGAAGTAGGCCCCACTTTTCATCAAACGAAGTTTCACGTCCTAGATTTGGAACTTCCCTATAATATGCTTCTAGGCGACCATGGATTCATGCCATGCGGTTGTGCCATTAACATTTCATCAATGCATAAAGTTGAAGCATGAGGGACATGAGATAACAATACCGGAGATTCAAAGCCCTTTTCTCATTGTAGAGATCTCAATAGATTTACACAAAAGGGTACATACGCATGTCCCTCCATAGATGTAGCTGAACCTCTCCGGTTTGATGCTATGGAATCCCATGTGGATTCAGATTCACTTAGTTCTTGTGATCATGGGGCATCTAATTAAACCTCTCCATTTGATTCATGGGAGATGAAAATCATAGAATATGGCTATGGGGAGTATAATGTACAACAGCGCTCCTGGTGTTAGATCTCTCTTTGTCACCCAAGACTAGAGGTTGACCCAACTACCACTTTAGAAGGCCTAGAGAAGAACACACTATTTGATTGTTCCCATCGGGAGGCTTGTTAGATGAGGAGAAATTGTTTGATCCACCTACTACTGGGTCCCCGAGGACACTCACCATCCTGTTATCGACCTCGAGAATATGAAAATTCTAGTAAAATGATGTACTCCATGGGCTACAAAGGCCTAGGATGTGGGAGGAATGAACAAGGACAATGAAAACCAGTCCCTCTTCCACATTTCAAAATAGAAAGATATGGCATCAGACTTCATCCTTATGGAGTGCACCCCAACAATCAAGACATGACTTATTCTAAGTGTGAGGATAGTTCCAATTACCTGACAAAGATACGTACTCTTGTTGTAGCCAATATGAGGATCTGGCCTCCACGAACCTTTTCCTGAATAATGCTATCCTAACTATTACCCCCACTAAACCAATCCTTGACCTTGTATACCCTTCCCTTGTTGAATGGGACCAAAAAAGTCATGTGCCACTAGATTTATTCGATAATGAAGAGGCTATTGTAGAGTTCATGGGCATAAGGGATATAATACCCATTGGAGATCATAAGAAAGGTTTCTTTATCAACTTAGACACCTGTGATTACTTCGGCGAGGAGGCTGAACTTTGTGGTCAAAAAAATTTGAACAAACGTGAGGGAAAAAGTTATAAAGAAAATCCTCAGAAAAAAATTGAAGTCTAAGTCACATAGTGAAAACCTCTTTAAGGCAATCGCTAACAAACAAATAAGAAAATTAAAGGACAAACAAAGTGACCATTCCAAGGATGAAAATCTTGTGGAGACATCCTTGCATGAAGATATCAACCTTCCTCTTGACCCTACACGTATGGAGGATTTATCAAAATTGTTAGTAGAAGAAACCATTGATGTCAACATTGGTACCGAAGAAGATCCCAAGATAGTAAAATTGGGGGCATCACTCTTATCTAGAGAATAAAAGACGTTCACTATGTTGTTGCGAGAGTTCATTGATGTGTTTGCATGGCCTTACAAGGACATTCCCGGCCTAGATCTAACTTTTGTCATGCATAACCTATTCATGCATGCACGAGATGCCAAACCTATTAAATAAAAACTTTGAAAGATGCATCCAAGAGTGGCCTTGTTGGTCAAGGAAGAGTTGGAAAGGTTGCTTGTAGTATGATTCATCCGACCAATTGATTATTGTTAATGGATATCGAACATTGTTCCTCTCTAGAACAAACTGTCAAGATTCAAATTTGTATGGATTTGAGAGACATAAATAAGGATTTCCCTAAAGATGACTTTCTATTACCCAACATTTATATGATTGTTGACTCAACAACAGGATATGAAATTCTATCACTCATGGATGGTTTTTTGGGTTATAATCAAATTAAAATTGTTGAGGAGAACCAACACAAAATAGATTTCACAACTCCTTAGGGCACCTTCTACTATCAAGTGATGCCATTTGGCCTTAAGAATGTGAGAGAAAATTTTCAGTGGGCCATGATAGTAATCTTTTAGGATATGATTCATGACATCATGGAAGACTACATAGACGACATCCTGGGAAATTCCAAAACAAGAGAGGATCATCCTGTCATTTTGTGGTGTATCTTTGAGTGCTTGTGGGAATACAAAATAAAGTTGAATCCCAAGAAGTGTGTCTTCGGGGTGCTATCAGGGAAATTATTGGGCTTCATTATGTTAAGGTGAGGTATTGAGGTAGACCCCTGCTAAAGTGTCTCGCCATCACTTAAATGCCTCCACCTAAAAATATCAAGCAATCACAGAGCTTGCGGGGAAAATTCAAGCCATTCATTGCTTTATCTCATAGCTTGCAGATAAATGTCACTCATTCACCAATTTTCTTAAAAAGGACGTCACTTTCATCTAGGGACATGAGCAACAACAAGACTTTGCTTTGCTTAAATAGTACCTAGATAATCCACCCCCTCATGCCTCCTACTCCTGGAGAACCACTTTTTCTATATTTCGCTACATAATACACTATTGGTGCAATCGCTCACCCAATATGAAATTAACCATAAGGAGAAAGCGGTGTACTATCTGAGTTGCACCCTCATTGCCTATGAAATTTATTATCCTCGATTGAAAAGGATTGCTTAGCCATTGTTTTTACCTTTCGTAAAATTTTCCATTACTTGCTAAATACTAAGACCAAGCTCATATCGAAGGTTGACCCACTCAAGTATTCATTGTCCAAACCCACCCTTACAAGTACAATAGCTAATTGGATCATTCTACTTAGTGAGTTTTATATAGAATTTGTCCATCAAAAATCAGTTAAAGGAAAATTACTTGTAGATCAATTAGTGGAAGAACCTTTGCAAAGAATGGAGCCTTTGAGTCTAGAACTTCTAGATGCCTCTTTTCTCTACATTGAAAAATATATCGTATGGTAGATACATTTTGATGGATCTTTTATGTTTCATGGTTCAGGTGCAGGAGTGGTCCTTATTACTCCTTCGGGTGATCCTATACCACAAGCTTTCCGCTTAGCCTTCCATTGCACGAACAACACTGCAGAGTATGAAGCACTCATTGCAAGGATGAAGCTAGCCATCAAGTGGAATATTCATCATGTTAAGGTTGTAGGTGATTCACACTTAATCATTAAACAAGTTAATGATGAGTATAATGTTAAGGATGACAAACTCATACCTTATAAAAATTTAGTGAAAACTCTAAAAGAGTATTTTGTGCGCATTACCTTTGAGCAAATCCTAAGAGTGTAGAACAGATCAGTGGATGCTATGAAAACAGTGGGATCTATGCTTCGTATTCTACTAGGGAATAATGATATGCCTTTCTTCATAGAAAATCTATGCCAGCCCATGTATGACATGCTAGAATCTTTCCTGGCTTGTGAGGTTGTTGGTTCCCATTCACCATGGTACGAACCCATTTTCATCTATCTTAAGGATAGTACATTCCCTCCTGATATCTCCCACTTTGAAAATTAGATCCTAATTCACCAGATAGCCCATTACACCCTTTTAGGAGGTACACTTTATCGTTGTGGCTATGACAAGAATCTGTTACATTATGTGGATGTGACGGAGTCAATCCAGGCAATCAAGGAAGTACACGAAGGAGTATGTGGAGCACATACAAATGGGATGGTCTTGGCTAAGAAATTGTTGAGAGTAGGTTACTATTGGCCTACCATGGAAACCTCTGTTTATTGCAATTATGTTAGAAAATGTGTGCTTTGTCAAAAGTATGGAAATTTTATCCATGCTTCGTCACAAATGATTGCAACCAATTACTACCCCATGGCCATTCTCCAAGTGGGGACTCAATTTAATAGGGAAACTTACTCCTACCTCTTCTAATGGTCATACACATATCATCATAGCCACTGAATATTTTACAAAATGGGTGGAGGTTGTCCCTTTAACCTATGTCACAGGAGAAAAATTTCTAAATTCATCATGAATCACATTATTTGTTGGTATGGCATTCCTGCAGCCATTGTTATAGATAATGGGAAGTCATTTAAGAACAAAACTGTGAAAAGCCTTTGCCAATGGTTCCAAATTAGATTAAAATGGTCCACGCCATATTACCCTCAAGGTAATGGACAAGCTGAGGCAACAAACAAGACTTTGGTTAGGATAATGGAGAAGATGGTTAGTAAAATAGGTCGCAACTGGCACCTATAAATTCATCCATCCCTTTGGGCTTACCGAACATCCATTCGTACTCCCATTGGTGTGACACCATATTCCCTAGTGTTCGGTATAGAATCTATCATGCCCTTGAAGATTGAACTTCCATCCCTGAGGATCTCTCTTTGAGACTATTTGGATAAGGATGAAGATTATCGAGTGGCAAGGTTGGCTAAGTTGAGCTCTTTGGATGAGAGGCGCATTCACACTCGTAATCACTTGAAATTATATCAACACAGAGTCTCTAGAAACTATAACAAGAGAATCATCCCTCATTAGTTTGAGGTTGGTGATTTAGTCATGAAGGAGAACCAATTCAATACTAGAGTGGAGTGAGAAAAGAAAGGGAAGTTTGAACCACATTGGTTGGGACCCTATGTCATAGTTTCCAAGTATGGCATAGGGGCATACAAGTTGGCTCACCCCAATGGTGATGAGATCTGGGAGCCCATGAATGCCATGCATCTTAAGAGGTTCTATGCTTGAACATGGCACAAGGAAGTCATAAAAATCAAAAATACAAAAAAAAATCAAAAATTCGAAAAAGAAAAAGAGAAAACAAGTCGTCCACTAGTGAAAACCACGACACTTTCGGCACGTCCTTGGGTGAAAACTAGTTTCGATGCCTCGGGAGGATTCATTTTCACAAGCATTATGTATTAGAAGGGTAGTTGTCTTGGGCCTCAACCAGGTTCTACTATCTTGATTCCTTGTGCACATCATCCCGTCCAAAATTTGATCTGGATTTTTCTTCTTTTATTCATCTCGTGAGGGATGTGGTCTTTCATTATTTCCCATCTTATGTTGGGGGTAACTCAATGACTTCACCTTCTTTTTCATAACCACATGGCTTCTACCCTTGTATATTTCCCCTAACGCTAGGGGCATCCACGATTTCTTGGTTACTTGCGGATAACTTCAAAACCGTCGAAAACACAAAAAAATAGAAAATTGTTTCGAGAAAACACAAAAAAATAGAAAATTGTTTCACAAAAACCTAAACAATAGAAAATCGGTGCATGAAAACATATCTTACAAAAACATTTACTTGCATTGTCTTGTTTCCTTGCTTTGCTTGTTGCTTGTATAGTGTGTTACATGCTTGCTTTTAAGTTGTTTGTTACTTGGGTGTACTTTTTCATAGTTCATATTTTCTTGGTTAGATTAGATTCATTCTTTCTTGTGGATATTGTGGTGAGTTTTGACATGCTACTATGTTAATTCATTATGTTCTTTCTTAGGCATTTGGTTGTGTTTATTACTTGTTAATAAGACATGGTGATTCATGATGTATTGCATTAATTCCTGGTGTTCTTTGTTAGATTGTGTTTCTTGCATGTGCTCTATTTTTTTATCATTATTATCACTATCATCACATATAGCATCATCTATACAACATATATAAACAAAATGCTAAGTTTTACATCATACATGTATGCTAAGCTAATAATCACATATCATATCATCAATGGGGGCAAGAGGGGTTACACATAATAAAAATCTATCCCACCCGCACCAATATCATCATATAATTCCATCTATATACATCAAAATAACACATGAAAACAACATTTGATATCATCTACAGATCTATCATCTATAATCTACAAAGACATACAAAATCGGAATCGATACATATAAAATAAAAAATCGATGATACATCCATAAGTGCTGAATCAAAACATGCGGCATGCAAAGAGAATCGATGTATACCCACTCATGTCACAACACCTCCATACATGTTGAATTAAATAAATGCAACATGCAATGAGAATCAACATATAGTAATTTCTGGAAAGGGGTATTTCACATCATAGAATTATGCCCACTCATGCCACATGCATCAAAGTACAACAAAAATATAGTGTGTTATAACAATATCCACAAATTCTAAATCAAGAAAATAACATGCATCGAATCCAATGCAGGAAACAAACCCACTCAAGATACATAAACATGATTCATGTCCCGTCATCAATTGGCTCCCCATATATTTACAGACAATGCAAAAACCATCTATATACATGTATCAACAAAAACAAAGATGTGCCTCATCTCATCACCATGTGTATCTGAGCCAAAACAAAATGAGTCCTCATATATATATATATATATATATATATATGTGTCAAAAACATTGTGTATATCAAAATGGATACATACAAATCTGTACTCTATATCAAAAATGCCTTCAGCTGAGGCGTACAATAGGGATACATCAAAAATGTCTGTATAATACACAATGTCCTGATCAATGCTCAACATAAATACATCAGATGATACACAATGCCATCAAAAAGGGGCATGTATCTAAAAGAATCAAGCCTTCATCATGAGGCATCATCAAAAAAATACATGTCTATAATCACTGTACATCAAAATCAGCCTTCATAAGAGGCATACATACAAATAGAATCTATACAATACAAAAGTGGCTATCAACCATAGCTCTCACCCTCACCGGGGCTCCTAGGTCAGTCCTTTAGATGCTAGATATCTGTAGGCTAGGGCCGGCGCTAGTCTCGCCGGGCTGATCTAGAAGGGGCCATTCGAACCGATCTCGGTGGAATGACCAGACCTCCATGAATGAGACCCAGATGCACTCGATCCTGATAACTATGGCAAAGCCACTCTCTACTCTGTAGCACCACTCTATAGTATGTGGTCTTGTAAAAGAGTGCCTCCCCACCAAGCCTGGTGGCATCCCGAATCAAATTAGCATCTCCTGAGGTGAGTGCTACCTAAAGGGAAATGTCTCACTTTCCTCAGTAACTCCGACACAGTTTGTCTCAACTCGTCTAGAGGTGACAACCTCTCAATCTCTCTCTGTCATCATCACCTATAGCTCAACGATGGGCCTAGTCCCTTTGGGCTACTGCTACCTGATAACGTGTATACACATGGTCTCTCTGTGCCATGACCATGCATAGTTGTGACTGGGACTGATGTAAGAGACTCAGTATCTGTGCCCCCTATGCTTCGTCTCTCGGATCTGGCTCTGCCATGCTACTCTGTCATCTCCTAGCCCAGCCTGGGCCCGAGCCTGATCCTACCCTAAAAGTAATGTAACAATATGGGCTCAGCCTCGTCTCTCTCTGTTGTGGCTATCACGCACCAGCCTCGAGCCTCGTCTCTCTCCGCTCTCACCATGTCTCTCTCGGTTAAGAGCTGCTACACTGTCCCTGGGCTATGGCTGTGAAGCTATGCGAGCCTCAGGGACTAGTCTCCGTGGCACTCTAGAAGACTACCCCTACTCAAATACTTTACCTTAGGGTGGAGGCATAGTTGTTTGTGTTGGGCCCTGTGGCCTCGGTCCTTATGCCTGTGCGGCACCCTGTCCATCATGAGGGATCCCATCAAAAGGATCCTCGGGGTCTGGCCCCAATGCTACTACTCTAGCCTTACACTCTGACCCGTGCCATACCTCCACAGGAGGGTGAACGTCTCTTGACGATGCTACCTGGAATAGTCAACACTGGGGTAACACTATAGCATACCATGCTACATAATCAGTTGTGGTCCCGGATCTCTAATATGTCACAATGGATCCCATGCCTGGGGATCACCTGTAGGAAACTGGCCCTGGCTTAGGCTGCTATAATCTAAGGCCCCATAGTCTACCTCTCAAAGTCCCTATGAGCATGCCAGATATCTAGCTATGGGACACCCTATACTCAGCCTAGCTGCCACTGGCACCTGTCAACGTGATATAGCTCCATGATGTAGCTATAGCTGCCAATCAAGAAGTGCTCCACCAAGCACATGCTAAGCTCTGTGGCATCCTCTGGCCACTAGAAGTGTCTATATGGATGCCAAATGATGTCTATCACTGCTAGCTCATCAAACTCCCACCTATATCTGAATAGGCTACCAAGGTGACCACGGATGTCTCTCGCCAACTACTATCTAAGCCATGTATGATGGCTCCCGGGGTCTCGAACTCCTAATTTCCCGATAGGGCGTCTAATGGCTATATGATCCCATGACCATATCTGTAATAATGAGGCCAGCCCCACGGTCTTCTGACCATGGTATGTGATAAGATGCAAGTCCCAGTATAAATGGGCTAGTATACATTGACCCCAATAATACCTCTCACCACTAAATCCCATGCACTACTAGTAGCAATCCTCTCGGGAATGAAGTCCCTATCTTATCAGTGAGTAAAAACCCACTGATAAGTGCCATGATATAAAGCGGCCCCCGATGTAATGTTGGGTCCGAGATGCAATCATGTAAGGCCACACTCATCCGTCATGGGGTATGTCATCAACACCGAATAACATGTTGCATGCTGCTCTAATCAACCTTGCATCCGAGCTATACTCAATTAGTGTACCCATCATAGGCATGCGCAGGATCCACCACACATCCTCTATCGTCACTGTCATCTCACCTGTGGGTAGTCTAAAGCACTGACTCTCGTTGTGCCATCACTCAAAGTAGCGTAGTCAGGAGGCCATGATCTAGTACAATGGATGGCATTCGAGTCACGGGGCCCAACCCCACTGCCTCCAGTAATATGGCCATCTCTCAGCGGTCATGTTGGTACATACTACCCTCTAACTTGGTAATTTGGGAGTGACACTCCCGCATCTACAATACTGGTAGTCATCTCTACAAAATAACATGCCACTCATTAGTTTCTAGCATTTCATCTAAAAATCTATCTTTTTTTTTAGGGTTAACCCAAAAATCCTAAAAATTCTTCTAAGTGTCACATTTTGGACACTTTCTTATCTTTTTTACATGTCTAGGGAACTTGTGTGCCCTTTTAGGCATGTCCGCCACATATTTGGAACTTGTGCTTGTGTGCAAGTGTTTTCTAGCATGTGCACCCTCTTTTGGGCACCTGTGCACCCTTTTTGGCGTGTGTGCCACCTAATTGGTGCTTGTGCGTGCATATGTGCGCTTCTACTGTGTGTGCTTAACTACCCATGCCTGCACCACACTTTTCACATGTGCACCCCTTTCCCAATGTGTGCACATGCATGCATATGTGCTCGTGTGTGCACGTGTGCGTGTGTGTGAATCTGTGCTTAGCCCTAGCGCCTGCACCCTTAAAAGGATGCCTATGCCCCCAAAGTGGCTCATGCATGCGCACCCTAACCCACACCTACACCTACGCACAGGCACACCTACGCATTTTCTACACCTAAATACCCTAATTAATGCATTAATGAAAAAATTTAAGGGTAAGGTTGCAATACTCACAAATGGCCCCTCGTCCGTGTGCCTCTGGTACCCCCGGCCTGCGTCAGCACACCTCAAATGGTCTCATGCGATCACCATCTCTCCTGAGTGTCAGAGCCTCATGGTAATTTTTCTAAATTGAGTGGTTAAAATGAATTGATTGCAATGTTATTACCCCCCTTGGGGTATATTAACTTGTTTTTCACTCATTCGGACGACCGAGAAACCTGCTTTTGATCACCGTTTTCTCCTCGTTCACTTTGTGGAATAATTATTTCTATTAAATAATTATTTTTCTCTTCGTTTTCACCGTATTGGGAATTATTTTTGTCCAATAGCCCTTTCTTCTCCCTCAAATAATTTTATTGCTCCCTAGTGTTTTTATTCTTCTTCACACTCGTAAATAATTATTTTTTCTTAATTTTTCCACTAAACAAGGACATTATTTGTCGTTTGTTCCTCTTTTCTTCCACCTAGGGCACTTTCTATTGCCCCTAGTCCCTTCATTTTATTATTCTCCTTTATTCTATTGTTTACCATGGTTCGAAAGCCAAAACAATACAAACACTTAATATAGCAAAAAATCCAAAAAAAGGCAAAAATTCAAAAATTCCTAAAAAGTAAAAACCCTACAAAACAAGAACTTGCTTCTTACGGCTAAAACTTGTGTCTTATGCATGGTATTTTCTCCATATCCAGTTGGTTTGTCTCACATCTTCCTAATTAATGAGACTCATAGATCACCGATTCGCAACCATTCACAAAGCTAGTTGTTTGCTTCATCTGTACTTTGGGGCACTTTTGGTTGCTTGGTGTTGTTTCGTTGTGCATAAACACTTTTCATGGACCCCATATCCATTGTAATTTCCCCTTTCATGTATTATTTCTTGGGGCATCATTTTTAACCCTTGTTGTCAATCACGAACTTGTGGATCTCTTCAGCATTGATAACAAAACATTTGTGCAACTGTCTTGATCATTGTTGGGTTGGATATGTGCATTCATACTTGTTTTCCCTGTTAGATGAGATTGTTTCCTTCTCGTATTGCATTGCATTTTTGTATGTTGCATGGATTTGGTACTTTTAGCAATGGACAATTGTTCGTAGTATGGCTTTTCATGTCATTCTATCTTTTCGTATGCTTATATTTTTAATAAGAGCCCATGATGTAGTTCCTATGGCAATATGATGACAACAAATTTGTTCCACATAAAAAGCGGCTAGAGGCTAAGCTCTTCTCTCCCCTCTTCCTTATTTCTTCTACACCACTTCCCTTTTCACCCCTAATTTTCTCTCTCATTGGGGCATTCTGCCTCTTCCCCATTCTTCTACCTATTTCTCATCTTTTTCGATCGTCGATCAACTTCTTTCATCACCCCATCGACACTCAAGGGCGCATCTCTCCCTCCTACTAATTTTACTTCTATCCCTTCAAATTTTTTCTTTTGTCTACTATCTTTGAAGTGACGTCACTTATGCCACCCAAAAGAGAGGCAAATGTAGACACCTATAATTACTCCTAAGCAATTTAAATACTTAAATTGCACTCATTATCCCCTTTCTCACAAATTGATGAATTATCATCAAAAGTGCTCATATTCCCTCTTATTGTTGTCAATTAATTACAATACGCTAATTGATTAAGTCACTGTCCAACAAATACCTAATTAACGACCTTTTGTTAATAAATCACCCCTTCTACCTAGACTAATTAATTATTATTAATTAATTAGCTTTCCTTCCATTTAACCAAGAAATCAATATTTAATTGATTTAATCCGTTTCTAATAGCCTAAATCATACTAATATTCTTCTAATTAGCTTCTATAATCTTACACCTACCTATTAGTTAATAAATTTTGATTAATTAAAACACCCCCCAACTCCCATGACTTGCTAAACATGTATTAAACCCTTCTAAAGTAAGGTTACCTTTAATAAAGCAACCTTATCCATTCCTAATCATGTTTTACCTTTATCCCACATTCATGAGGATGTGTTGAATCCTTTATCCTTTGGGCTATATAAAGAGCCCTCCACCTACCTTTTTACTTACACCTAAAACTCCTTAGAGAGCAAATGCAAAGCATATAGCAAAGAGACTAAGAGCTTGCACCTTGCTTTCTTGAGAGTTCATCATCTTGAGGAGCTAAGTTTCCTATTCTAGCCTAAAAGTGCTTAGGTCATATGGGAGGTGTCAAAAGGGTCTTGTAGCCCAATTTTGATAAGCCCCCATTCCTAGGTTCTTGGAGATACCAAGGACAACCAAATATTGATTGCCATGGAGCTTATTTAGGTCCATTTACTTGTTTGTTGGTAATCCAGAGAAGTAGAGGCTTAAATACTTTAGCATTGTTTAAATCAAAGTTAAATGCATTAGGCTAGGTATTAATCTTGTTTAGCTCTCATCTTTGATGGTGTTTAGATTTTATCATTAGCTTTTTTATAGAACTATTTAGGTGTTATTTTTCATTCATTTAACTTAGTTAAAAAGAACAAAACCATGCACACAATGATGTTGTGTATAGATTTGTTTATCGTGATTCTGGGTTGCATTTCTTGGTAAAAAATTGTGTTTGCCTTATCTTTATATCTATCAAACTCCATAAATGGTAAGGGAAGAGTGTATTAGTTTTATTTATTAATTTATCCTCTTTGATTGGATAACTTATGGGTGTGAAATATATACCTGTGGTTATGATTGAAATCTTAATGGATTTTGGTTTGGCTAGTTTACCTTGTTGTTAAATGGTTGGAGACCAACATTATTTGGTCGGCTTTTGTTATGACTGTTTGTGATTTCTGCATTAGCGGTTGGTTACTCACTTGGATTATATCTTGGGAAAACTCTCATATCTAGGAATCACCCAATCATTAGTAAATTGGGTTATGATTTATTGTTTGGTTTCAATTTTTTTTTGCCTTAATGGAAGGATCTGAAATGGAACTTCATTTTCGATAGATAGACTTTCATTTTGGAAGTTTTATCTTCTATTGTTGGTAAATTCACTATGGTATGCCTATCGGGGTTGTGTTTTTCAGTCCTTAGTTTCTCATTGGGATTAAGTTGTTAACCAACCTTGGTTTTGTATTTTTATTAATGGAGATCATGTTTGACCCATTTTGGGCATTCACAAAGTTATTTTTCAACAATGTACGTGCATTTAAGGAAAGAGATAGTTGAATTTTTAAGTTTTGTCTTTTTATATTGTTTTTGGTATGAAACCCTTCACAGGTGAACTTGTTCGATTCTAAGACTAGTAAATTTCTCTCTCTGGTTGGTTGAATTCACGTTGAGTGTTTACCCATTTGGGTTGACCTAGGAAACAGATAATTTCAAAGTTTAGATCGTTACAAGTAATTATATAGCACTCGAAATGGTATTGTAGGAGATTATGGACTAGTAAACTCCGTTTCTCTATTATGTGGTTTGTTCTTATTGCTTGCTTACTCTTCTCGAGTTGATTGTTGTTATAGAACTTGACTGAACCTATGAGGAAAACTCAGGTGGTTACTTTCCATCCGGGTTTGTTTTACTTTATTATTTTTCTCCCATGTGGAACTTTAGGCTATGTGAGTGCATGTGGATATTGTGATAAGTTAAAAAATATGTTATCCCTAACAAGAATTGTATTGGAACATCATGTTTTTCTCTTGATGACTTCCATGAAGTTTGATGGCATATTTTAACTATCTTTTTAAGACTATATTGGCATCCTTAGTTGTACTTAAGATATGAATGTTGTTATTTTCATATGAAATATATTTTCTGTAGATTGATAATGTTATGTCTAAACTGATCATTGTAAGTAAGTTACTCTTATTTGATCCTAGTGTCTTCTTTTGGGTAAGACAAAAACTTCGTGTGTTTTCTTGTAAAACCAACTGTTTGTTTCACCATTTGTAGCTTATGGAAACAATGAACATTTAGATGTGATTCTTTTAGATGAAAGGATTATGATAACTATGTTTTATTTGATTTTGTTTTGAACTTAGTGTGAAATTTAGGTTCTTAAGGAACTGTTACTGTTGGTTAAGTTTTTATTTGGGTTTGTACCAAATCTCTCATGTTGTATACAACTATTATTTCCTATATTGTCTGGTTGGTTCCATGATCAACATAACCCTTTTTGATTATGAATAGGGATTTAGATGGCAAGGTTGTTTGGAAGGATTGATATCTAATTTGGATCTTTCTTGTTTTATCATTCAGATTTATTAGCAGGTTGTTGATGTTTTGATGGTTATTAGAACAACATATTGTTCTTGTCAAGACAATATGTTTAGATCAATTAACCTTCTTTTGAATGATAAGAACTGGCTTATTTTTTTGGAACTAAGGTTGGAAATTAGATTGAGAAGTTTGAGATTAGGATGAATATCATGTGGTAATGAGTTTTCCTAACTATGTTTGAGATAGAATTAAATTTTATGGGTTAATTAGTTCTTTCTTGAACATTATTACTTGTAGATTATGTGAATCTTGTCTTTATCTAATCGGTAGTCATTAGGGAAAAGTATTCTGATTGACCTTATTTTTTTGTTTGGAACCTTTTCATTAACAACAGGTTCCTTTCTAAAATAGTTTAATAAAAGAATTTTTGTTAATGTTATAGCTTTTATCATGCCCAGTTCTTGTGAAATGACTCATGTTAACAATTTTTCAGCTGGAATTCATAAAAGATGAAAGGAGAAAGAATTATAGAAAGTTATATTTCTTTTACTAATGAAATCATCTCTTCCTTCAGATGTCTATGTATTGACATTTTCTTGAAATTTACTTCTTGTGGGAAGAATAAATCATGAAGATGTATTGAAATTAGTTTTGTAATGGTGGAAAGATATTTTGTGTAAACATTTTAAATACTTAGTAAGTTTGGAGAGTAGTGAAATATCTTTTTGATAAATGAAGTGTTGTGGTAAATATGTTGATTTCTATTTATTTCTAAGGTCTTCATAACTTTGGTCTGTAATATTACTAGATAATATCTTACATGATGGACCTTTATGGAGATATTTTAATATTGAAATACATAACTTAGTAGATTTTAAGGTATGAAATTCTTCTAGGATTAAGGATCTATACTTTTAGTTTTATTATTTTCATTTGGAAAGAGCACAACTAAGTTGATAATCATTGGTATATCCTTAACTAGTAAAGGGAATATGGATAGTTTATATAAATGATTGTGGCTTCTTCTTGTTAAACTAAAGCATATGTTTCTTGTTTCCACTAATAGGACATTAGTCCTAAATAAGGAAAGAAAATGATATTTTCCTTATTAATTAAATAATGAGCTATGTATGATATCTTGTTAAGTGCTTATGATTAAATCATAAGGATGATTGTTGTATGTTTCTTATCTAATATCTATAATTTGAAGAATGGATGCTTAAAAGAGTTATTAGAAAGATTTAGACTTATGTTATTCCAAAGTCTAAAGTATAATTTTGAAACAAGTTTGTTACAATGTTAATTGTAGTAAGAAAACTTAATGATATTAATTTTATAGTATAGAATTCAAACATATCAATAAATGAGAATAAACGGTTAAGAATAAGATGAACATAAGCATGAATGTAGAATAAGTAGGAATGCAAACTTTATCTAGCATACCTTTCTCTTGTGTATAATACACTTCATACCCCTATTTAGGTAAATCGTGCATAATGGACCCTTAAGTGTGTTGTTATGGCTACCATATTTAAGATAATAATTGTTCGGTTAGTAATCTAATGTTCTTAAGTATGTTAGTTTAGTTTCGGGAACTAAGTTACTTGTTGTAACATAAAGAATCAGCAGTGAGAGTACCTTCATAGTGACAAGATTCATTACAAGGATACTATGATACAACATGTTATACTTCAACACCCCACTTAGTTTAATTAACTTGATTAACATAAGTAGAAGTTTGGTTCATGGTTCTACTCTAAACATAGATAGAAACATGGACTAGTGTAGTGGTCAACTCATGTTGACTTAGGGTAACTAAACACACCCAATCGATGAAATTTGATTGAGTATGTATTTGTATCCTTTGTCAGCATGAGTAGTCTTCCGCGCTAGTGCATGTAAGCTACATTTGTTTAGTGTTAAGATTTGATTCATATTTGGGTTGACATTAGTCAAGGATTACCAATCTAGATAATAGTACAAGTGTGGTAAAATACACATTACTTTTGACAAGTATGTTGTCTCATAATGTAAACATGGTAGACATGTTTAAAACTTTGGCCAAAGTATCACAAGATGTTGGTTGCATTGTCTTGTGTCATCTAGTCTAAGATGCGGTATTTCATATGAATATCGGTAACAAATATTTAGAAAGGATTCTTAGATAGAAAACTTAGGTGTCACTAAAATGGTAAAGGAACCAAGTGTATATAGTATACACTTGAATAAGTTTACATGAGAGAACGGTTTTCACCGAGTCATTATAGCCGCATATGGTTTTCTCATTATGGTATGCATTGACAATGGAATGTGTGTTTTGAATTATATTAATTTAAAATAGACAACATTATCTAAAAAAATTCCCTTGTTTCTAAGTCTTAAAAATATGATGTTACACAACTCTTCAAACAAGTAAGAAAATCCACATTATACTTTTGATGACATTTATCCAAGTGGATTCAAAAATTCCAAGCTTCAAGTTCTAGGAAATTAATAAAACCAATAAATCTCAGTAATGAAATAGAAATGGCTAAGCAAATTGTATTCAAAGTTTTAAAATATCACAAGAAAACCATAAATAAACTAGAATAGCCTCAAATGTTCTCAATCATTCAATTCAATAATTTTATAGTTATGAGAAAGTAAAATTTACAAATGAAATACACATAAAAATATTCACATTAAATTCATTATGCAACCTCTAGTGGTTTCCTATGAGAGTAATACAACATTGAGTGTGCATATTGACATAAAAACATAATAATTGATCAAATAATGTTGCTTCCATAATCTCTGAATAAATCATAACCTCTAAAATGTATCTCCATATATCGATGAGTAGATCAATATCCACTAGAAACACACCCTAGAAATCTCACTGTAACCAAGAACAAAGGGTTTTTTTAATAAATTTATCAATTAGAAAGTCATAGGATTAGTTGATTAAATAGTCCCGAATTGATCCATATGGTTCTCAGAAGGGTTATAATTTTTATATCTAAGATGAAATTGAATTAGTCAATGCATCGATGAAATATTGGATATCATATAAATTTTATTATTTAAAAGAGAAATCATATCATTGTAAATATGTCAATTGTCAAATAATAACATAAATCAGATACTCTAATTGTCAAATATCTGATGCAACTAACATAGCCACTGAAGTATAGAACTCATGAAGAAAAACCAACTCCTTATACCTTTCATATTGGTCCCCAAGTGTCATCCAATTTTCCTAAATTTTGTGTTTTTGAATAAAATTCTGATAATGTATCAAAAAATTTCAAATTCATTCTAGAGTGTATTAGAATAATTTATTCTCTCTGAAAAAATATAAAAATTCTAGCCTCAAAGGTCCATTTAATTTTTTTTTAGGTTTTTTCATATTTTCTTGTTTTATGTTAGATGTATCCCAAACCATGAAACCCAAGACACTAGATTATTTTGGAGTTCAGGCTCTAAAACCTTCATAACATTTAGTGGTTCAAACATGTCACATGTTAGGTGTTTTTCGAACCAAAGAATCTAGCACACTACATGTATCAAGTTTTGGGGGTAGGATACATCAGAAGATGTCATCAAAAATCATGTAGTATGTTAGCCAAGTTATGATCCCCGAAAATCATGTAAGTCCTTTCTGTTTGGATTTCAAAACCTAATAGTTTGAAAAAAGCCATAACATGTGTGGTCAAATTCAAAACCCAAGTCAAAATATTAATTTCCAAGTCATATTTGGACCCACATGTGTCAACCTATGTGTAATTAAATTCATGAGGACATTATAAATAATCTATATTTTCCACATCATTTTCACTTCAAGACAAATTTGATTTTTACTATGTGTACCTCCTTATGGCCTTCCAACTCTTGATGGTGATTTTATTGAAGATTTGTATGTCATTTATTAGTTTTTCTTTGTACCCATTTCATTTTTAGTAAGTTATATCTTTTTAATGGGTTTTCATAAACTTTTGAAGTTATTTTTTCCTATTTTTCTTCTTTTTGGTTTTGTCTAGAGTGTGAGGGTTTTTTTCTTTCTTCTCGTTCTTATTATTTAGTGAAGGTTTTTATTTCATTATTTCTGATACCATGGGAATAAACCTAATATCTTTTCCCCAAAATTCATGTTTTGATGTTAATCAATTTTTCTCATAATAGACATGTCATAAACCTTGACATAAGCTTGTCAAGATTTTTGATCTTTCCATCATGATGAAAACTATGAATTAATGTTTTGGGATTATTTGAATATATTATAAGTCAAAAAATCTGAATTTCTTGTGTATTATTTTCTAGGGTGTTAAAAAAATTCAAATATTTGATAAGCGTTTCAAGATTTTTAAGGTGTGAAACAATTTTGACAGGGTTCTTCGTCAATTTTAAGAACAAACTATAGAAGGAAGAAAATTCATGGAAGATAGGAGAATCTGTGGATAAAAGGAAAATTCATATAAGTCTTAAGTAATCTATAATACAATAAGCACATCCACAAAAACTACAAAATCTATTGAATAATACACAAATATGTGGTCTATCGAAATCGCAACACAAAGAATACCAAAAGAGAATGTGAACTTAGCCGATAAGGTCACATCCAAAAGAAGTGTCTTTTGACTATTTTGTAGAACATGATATTTATTGTACTTAATTACAAAAGTGTATAGATGGGTATGTGAGAGTTTAGAGTAAGAAGGTATGAAAAAAGAATATGAATGAATGTGTAAATGATAATATATGTATGAACATGAGAGATGAAGAGTGTGTGAGATGGATGTGAAATATTGATGTAATATTTATAATCTATAAATAAAGAGTGATGGTTGATGCAATGTATATTGTGCATTTCATTTAATTACATTCTTTCTATTCATCTTATGAATCTAGCTATCATTCTACCTCATCCTTAACGAAAGGGAGAACTTATTAACCCTCACGCTATTGTTGAGGCTTAAGGTAAAATTTTTGGTGTATGAGCCCAAGTTCCTTTTGTTAAGAGGATTTATAAAAAAATCATCACTAGGATTTTGGAAACCAACTTTAACAGAGATCAAAGATTGGTGGGAGAAAAAGATTGATATATTTATTAAAGAAGAGGCAAAGAGACTTAAATAATCTTAAAAAGCAACTAAATCTGAATTATTTGGAAAATACGGGAATAATGTTGGTCTCAATTCCAAAACCTATCGTGGCCTTACATTTTAGAAGAAGTAAAAAGAATAGAGTGTTCATGTTTACATTTATAAGAACCATTTGAGTTGAATAAGAAGAAGTTAGAAATACTTACAGATATAGACAAACCTTGAACAAGAGAAATAGAATACTAGTTTGAAACTACATTGGATTTGTATATTATTGCTTGGGAAATTAAGGGTTATGCCGGTTTTTATCACAAGAAAGATGAAGTTCTAAGCAGGTCCAAAGGAAGATTTGTCAACCAAGTTCATTTCTTTATACAAATTTATCTAGTGGAAAAAGGATTAATTAGAAGCGTGGAAATTTTCCTTTAGGGAAAAACACCACAAGATGATGTATGTGAAGGGGGATGATCAAAGAGACATAAATAATCAAATTTGATGGGTTGATGGTTGGGGCAAAAGAAATAGGGAGATATGAAGAAAAGAATTTTTTTACATAATTAATAAAAGAAAGATTAAGATAAGTAGGTGAATTAGTAACTTAATAGAAAGCAAGAATGATGAGGAGATCGAAGAGAAGGATAATATAGATGTAGAGAAGGAGTTAGAAATAAATAATTTAAATAAAATACTAGCAAGGAGGAAAGGATAAAGAAACTAAACAAAAGAAAAGAAAAATTAAATAAAGTTTAGAAAATACAAAAGGCAAACCCACTTCAAGTTGAGGCTAGCATATGGCTACACTGGAACTAGAGGCGATGATCAAAGTATTTATATCATTACCACACAAGGTAGAGACCAACAATTATTTTTAACCACATGAATTCTCGTGAGACAATGTCCATTAGATAATAGAATACAACATTCATTATCACAAAAAGCTAGATTAATGAAGGATTTACAGGAGTTAGTATATAAAATGGAACAAGGAATAAAACAAATTATAGGAGTAGGAAAATGGGAAAAAGATAAACAATAATATCCACTAGTGATTATAGAAAAAGGAAAATACAAAGAAAAGGATAAAAAATAGAAGAAACGGTTAAGGATTTGAGAGAAAATAAAAAACATAATAGAAGACAAGAAAAAAATGTTTTGAAGAACTAGTTATAGAAGAAGTAGAAAAGAAAAAAAGAAAATAAGAAGTGATGAAGGGTTTGAATTTTTAGAAGAAAATTATCGGTTAAGAGAAATGAAAGGAAGAAAATTATTTGTGGAAGATGATAATTACGAGGAGTCACCAATAAAACATGCTTCCCTAACCATCATGATAGCCCAAAAGAGACAACCCCTCGGATCAGTTGTCATTCCATGTGTCTCTTCACATACCACTTAGAAAGGTACAAGATGAAGAAACTTTTATGTACGGATACACAAAATTTAAAGAAGAGAAGAATCTATGAGAGAAATCATAGAGTTATTGCAATAAATCTACTTTGATATTGAAATTTAAAGAGATAAATGAAGAAAAGGAAATTTTCAGAAATATTGTAATAAAAACAAAAAGTAAAACCTCCAAAGCAACAAAACCAATTTAGAATCAACCAAACCCTCAAGCGGTTAGAATAATAGCCCCAAGATCAAGTTGTTATTGTTAGGAAAATATACCAAGGATTTAGAGGAGCATATATTCATTCTAGACTCATTCTGGAAAATTAACAAGTGACAAATCCCACAACCAAGCTATATGACTTTGTGGGAACATTAAGAGATGATACTTTAAGGTGGTACATGAAGACAAATCCTCAACACAATAAATATTGGGATGCAATAGAAAAAGAATTCAAGATATGTTTTTATTATCCTGAATAAACTATACAAAGTGTTAGTAAGATGAGGTAATTAATCCAAAAAAGATGAATCAGTGAAATAATTCAACTATCGAGTTCAAGAAAGTTAGAAGAACCCTTGACAGAAAAACAAAGAATTAAATTTTTCACTTTTGGCCTATTACCTTTCCTCGAGCATCCTTATGTTGATAGGAATTTGAAAATATATCGATATCCATAGAAATGGATACAAATTTAGAGGCACAACCATGGAGAAGAGAAGGAGAAAACTTAATTAAGACAAAGTTAGAGAGGGTACAACTAGAGCTAGTCAAATTAAAATTACAACAAGAGATTCAAAGAAAATAAGACCTTAAAAACAAATCATAACCCAAGAAAACCATTCGCCCAAAACTTTTGTACATGTTATGTTATGTAGAAGGACATAGAAAAAAATTGTCCATACTTAGAAAAATCTAAAAGAGATGTAGTGGTTAGATAACATTCTTCAAAAAAAGCTTCTTCTACTAACATAACCATAATGAACAAAATTTGTGTGATATATGTAGATTATGGGATCAACATACATATTACACTTAGCCAATACTAGAAGAATCCCCTCCCTCAAATTAATTGATGTATTGTATAACATGCAGATCATACAACCATTATCATCATACTTATCCTACAATTGATGCCATGGAGGATTTAAAGGACTATAATACCCACAAACCAATGATAGCTAGAAAAAATACACTACCTCCACCTCCACCCCCACAATAATGAAACCCCGGACTATCAATACTATAATCTCTAACAGAACTAGTACCAATAATCACCACCCTTACCCCCCACAATATCAAGGATATCATAGAGGACCACCACATTTCGTGAGAGGATACCAAGGAAATAATTATAACCCCAATTACCAAAATTATGGTGGAAGATATAAGGGAGGATTCCCTAGCAGCTACTGTGATATAAAAATTATCAAGGTGGTAGAGGTTATCAATAATTCGAAGGAGAGAGAAAAAAAAATCCTGAGATTGGATTTTAGGAGATAATACCTATGAATTGTTACAAATGTGGGAAAGATGGACACCTAACAAGAAATTGTACAGAACCATAACCTTGCATATTTTTCCATGAATGAGGAACACATGATTCCTTTAGTTTCCCTAAATCCACACAATTCTACAAAAATGGTGGAACAAAATCAGAAGCATTAGGGAAGGATGCCCAAAAGAACATCCAACACATAACTAAAATACCATGGGATGAAGTAGAATCCTCAAAAGATGAAAAAACAAATAAATGAAAGTAACTAGTTCAAGAAAGAATAAAAAAGAGAAGGATAAGAAAAGGAAGAATCAAAGGAAAGTTACTATAAAAGAAAAACTAATAAGAAATAAGGTAGTGAACAAGAAGAACCAAGGTACAAAGCCACTATAACTACAAGAAGCATCATAAATAAGTAACAAATTAATGTGAAAAACAAACTCATTAGATTAATAGTAGAAAAAGAATCATCTAACAAAGAAGAATGGGATCCAAAAGAGATTCAACCAAATCTACATGAGAAGGAAGTGGAAAAAAGTAAGGTAGTAAAAATAAATTTCAACATTAGGAGTAACTAGAGATAAATTTTGTTTTGAAAGAAGAGATAACCGTCCTCAAAGAAAATAACAAACTAATCATTAAACACGGGTTAGTAGATAAGACATATTTTTAAAAATACTATAAGTAAAATAAATTCACATTCAGTGGATTGAGGTTGCCCATAAAAAGAAAAAGAAAAATGTATTTAGTACACAAAGAACATGGTATATTTCCACCATATATATAGACATAGAAATATTTGATACAAAAATAAAAATATCCTCTTGGATTTGGGTGCAGATGTAAATATAATGTCAAAATCAACTTGGGAAAAACTTGGCAGACCTCATTTAGATGTTTTAAGATACCACATTGGTCTAGTATACAGGTTAAAAATAAATCCCACATAGGTGTATTGTGGAATGTGGAAGTTAATTTTATGGGGATCAAAAAATAGTGAACTTTGAAGTGGTAGAAAATGTAGCAACGAAACCTACATACAATTCCATATTGGAATTGGAATGGTTTGTTGATTATAATGACACCTTAAACTCACAAGAGGAATAATTTACACTAAAATAAGATGGAATTCACATTCACATACCTTTGAAAGAAAGAATGAGTGCCACATGCTTAGAAGAAGTACAACATGATACAAAAGATGAAGATTTTGATGATATATAAGAGATATACACTTTGAATCAGCTTAGCCAACATAGATAAAGAATTTTAACCTAATTATGATGGAGAAATTTTAGTTAAAATTGAATCCACAAATGAAAGCTCATATAATATAGTTGAATCTTGGGTATATGGATTTATTGAATCCAAAGTAATAAGACTACATTAGGCATGAATATTACCATCTCGCGTAATTACTTTAGAAGATGATTATTATGATTCCATAGATGATATAGAATACATTTTTGTCTTGCAAAGGAAGAATAAAACATAAAACACGAGGAAAAGGATGGGATAGAGGAAAAATTAGAGAAACCAATGAAAGGGGTTTATCTATTAATAATTAGAGCTTCCCATCACACCTTAGCAAAATATTTAGGATTTGGAAATCTGGAAGGATACTTAGAAAAAATGCTAAGGTTATTCCCAACTAAAAATGAGGATGGAAGTATTAGATGACACATTAATAATTAATGATGCATGATGGTGAAAAAACATAAACCTAATATATCCCACTATAAGTCACTCATAACATTATTGAAAACAAGATACCTGGAGAGTGAAGGATACTACATGGCCATACCTGAATATACGAAGAAGGAGACCCACAAAGACATATTCAGGCATGTGAATGACATTGAAGATATGTGGAGAACATTCCCCCATCGTCTGGACTCAAATTTTTTTGTGACACTAGGACCTTTATCTAGGATATGGTATAGAAATCATGAAACTAAAAAGAAATGCAATATTGGGATTAAGTGGTAAAATATTTTTTCCATACTTTAAACTTCTAGGATACTGATTTAAGTACATTTTGGGAACTTCATTAGATAATAACCTTATTATTATTTATTTTCAAAGATACCGCGGATAAATTTTCAAGACAAAAACCAAACCAAGAAGGTAAAAATAACTTTAACTAAAATGAAAGATATGGGATTCTATTTGACAGTAGGAAAAAAAGAAAAAGAAGAGAAACCTAAAAACTTAAAATACAAAATAGTGGAAGGAGAAATAGAAGTATTAAAAACAAAATATAAGAATAAAAATATTTTTACCAACCATAAAAATTAAGGAATGAAAACATTGGGATTAATGGGGAAGAGAAAATTGCAAAAATAGGAGATTATTGGTTCGAAGAAGAAGTAGCCAAAGTAGTACAATTACTTCAAGAATTCTAAGATATATTTCCCAAATACTTTAAGTAGTTACATAGAATAAAATAATAGGTGGGAAAAATGAAAATTCATATCAAAGATGACATTAAACCCCTTAAGGAAATACCCTATAGGTTAAATCCCAACTTGAAAGTGAAGGTCAAGAACGAAATATATAAGATGTTGAATACTAGAATAATCAAACCCATTGATGTTGTGTGGATAAGTCCCATGGTGATACAAAATAAGTAGACAAACAAAATAATAATTTGTTTATACTATAGTGAGCTGAATAAAACATGTTTACATCACCCATTCCCCACACCATTCACCGAGAAAGTCACGAGAAAATTGCAAAATAGGAGATTGTTTTTTCAAGAAGTAGCCAAAGTAGTACAATTACTTCAAGAATTCTAAGATATATTTCCCAAATACTTTAAGTAGTTATATAGAATAAAATAATAGGTGGGAAAAATGAAAATTCATATCAAAGATGACATTAAACCCCTTAAGGAAATACCCTATAGGTTAAATCCCAACTTGAAAGTGAAGGTCAAGAATAAAATATATAAGATGTTGAATGCTATAATAATAAAACCCATTGATGATGTTGTGTGGATAAGTCCCATGGTGGTACAAAATAAGTAGACAACCAAAATAATAATTTTTTTATATTATAGTGAACTAAATAAAACATGTTTACATCACCCATTCCCCACACCATTCACTTGAAAAAGTCACGAAAATCTTATAGGAAGAGAAGTTTATTCAATTACTGATGGATTTTCCAGATTACCATCAAGTTTGAATTACACCTAAGGATAAACCAAAAAAATATTTTTCTATTGAGTGGGGTTCATTTATGTACATAGTAATGTCATTTGGCCTAAATAATTCACCCTATGTCTTTAGAAAATTATGATCGGTGCATTCAAATAATTTATTCACGACTTCCTAAAAGTGTAATTAGATGAATGTATAGTATATGGACTATTCAAAAATGACATAAAATTCCTAAGGCATATGTTCTAAGATGACAGACACTGCAAATATCATTAAATTTCAAGAAATGCATTTTCTTGACATCATTTTTTACATAGTGGGGCCACATAAATTTTAAAGGACTATTAATAGTCCTAGTCAAAACATCAGCAATTGTATCAATTCCACCACCAAAAACACAAAATATGTAAGAACAATCCTAGGATATAGAGGATATCATATAAAATTCATAAGGAATTACTTAAGGATTAGCGCACCATTGGAAGATATTCTAAATAAAATAACAAAAAAATAAATATAATGGTCCAAAGCATGTGCAAATGCTTTTGAAATACTCAAAGATAAAATTCTACATGCACCTATTTTGATATTCCTAGATTGGAAAGTCTCATTTCATGTTCATGTAGGTACATTGAAAATTTCCATAGGAGAAATATTAGCACAACCAAGGGGAATGAATGGACCATCCCATATTTTTAAGCCATAAGATGAATTTTTTGAAAAGAATTATTATCCACAGAGAGATAATCCCTAATAATGGTGTGAGTACTGTAGAAATTTAGACGTTACCTTCTAGTAACACCATTTATATTCTACACAGACCATGATCCTCTCAAACACTTGTTGAATAAAACAATATTACAAGGGAGAATATGTCTATGGTTGATGTTATTTCAAGAATTTGTGTAGAGACCAAAATTAGGTCACAACCCTTCTAGCCCCATTTCATTAATTTATACAACATATACACTTAACCGTGGCTTTGTTTTACACATTAGAAATAATTTAATTACCAATAATTCAATTAATTCTCATCCTAAAATTTTTATTAATTTAATTTCCTTAATTAAGTTAATTTACACCTCATCCTAGACCTATTACAAGCCTATTAATTAACCAATACAAGACCCCACTCCTCTTAACCAACGAGGACTTATTCTAACCCTAATATTAATGGCATATTATCCCTCTAACTACTATACCACTCCATTTAACACCATTCCACACTTATGACCCATAACCAAAATCTCGGTCATGCCAAATTTTGGAAGAATCGGGATATTAATATGACCTTTTCTCCCTAACCGATGTTGGTTATTCCTCATTCGGTCAGTGAAGTTACCTAACCAACATCTCTTTCCTTAAAAAGGATTTCCTAACTCTTTGTTTAAGTTATGAATCTTATTTTTGGATCTTGTGACCTTTCAACCTTTCTCTTGATTTTTCTAGTGATCTTGCAACATACCGAGACTCTTAGAGAATTCAGACTTCACACCACTCTTCAAAGATTGATCCATAGCTCCGGTGCACTCACAAGGAAGCAACATGCCCTCCTATTGCTACTACATTCATTTTGGACCACCTTATTCTTTAACCACCACAACCTCCTACCATTCATCTCCATTTTTAGGTAGGTATGTGTCTACTTTTTCATTAGTTTTAGTAGATTAGTTATTTACTTGTTATCTATTTCATTCCATCACTTTTCATATTCAAATCTCTCCTACAACATCTCCCTCGACCATTTACCCACATGACCTTTCATGCCTTATCCAAACTCCCATTTTATCACCTCTGAGTCTTCTTAAAAATCCCATAACCTCATCCAAGCCTTCCCAACTCTCTATGAAATCACAGAGATCTCCCATCAACCTATTTTTAATATTTATACCTAATTTCCCCTACCGACACTAGCTACCCAACCGACTTTGGTCATTTACCGCTGCTGCATCGTCGCCTAATGGATACTAGTATCTAGGACTAGTAATTTCATCCAAACTAGTAAGCTAATGACTCACTCTCAAAAACCAATAAATTCACCAAATCTAAGCTAGACTTCATTTACAACCTCTGTTATACCTACAAGCTTAGACTAACCTACCAACCCTTCAAATTTAGTCATAACTTTCCTATTAGATTAGATTTACTTATTGTATTTGTGTGAAATACCTAAATTGTACAACTATAGTAGGATTTCCTTCTTTCATGTTATTTTTCTACATTAAGTTGTATTTGAACATGGATTGATAGCCTTCTAGGAAGCACCACTGCTTGTTGAATCTATCTCCCACTTGGTAGTCCACCTATATTATTATGTTATCTCGTGCTCTGTTTTGCATTTAACATAGTCATTCCCAGATAAAAAGGAGTTCTTCACAATCAATTTGGTCAATATTTAGCACTTGCACAACCTATCTTCAACTATTAAACATATTCCTCCTCACCCTTACCTCTTAGATGTTTTATCTCTACTTTAAGATAAAACATTTTGGCACACCCATTGGGACCCTCTTGTGGGTTATTTGCATTGTTCATATAGGGTGTATTTGTGTGTTTCTCTCTTTCCTAAAAAGTTCACACTAAATCTCTCCTGGAAATCTTCTTTCCTTTCTATTTGTATAAAAGAAATTTTACCTTTGGTTCTTAAAAAGAAAAATTATTATTTTCTTTTGTCTTGCATTTAGTGAAAGATCATTATTCTTATTTTTCTCCTTTTTCTACATCGAATATCATTTTTATTTGGGTTTAAAATCTGTGAGTTTCATCCTTTGAGTGTTGCATTAGATCACATATATTTAATTAGAAATCACATGGTGGAGGTCATGACCACTTGGTGATTGGATTTGTATTAAGCATAGTTCACATTTGTGCACACACTCCTAGGCCAAACCACTTAAATAATTTACACATTTCTTAAACACTCCCTTTCTAGGAAGAAGCCATCAAGGATTTAACAACTCATTGATGGTGGGAAATGCTCGGTATCCTAGACGGTTTGTCATATCAGAGTTTTTTCCACATGTATTGAAAGGTATATCAGGATTCTTTATCCAAAACTAACCTAAAACAAACCAAATATTTCTTATAGGGAACCTTGGTTATCAAAAAAATCTATTTCATACACTATGTCGGTTTAAAAAGGCATAAGCCACTCAACACTAAAATATGATACCTAGGATTTACGTTCTTTTCTATTTTTTGCTTGTTTGAATTAAATTTTGAGTTATGAGAATGATTCTTCAATTTTTATTTTCTTTCACACTCCACAATCATAACTAGTGTATTCTGGTTCTTTCTAAGTGTGATAGGACATCTTGTTTCCATACTCAACTTTTGAGTTGGCTTTTATTTTGACTTAATTCACTATAAATTCAAAATTTCTTCATTTTCTCAAAATTCACAATAACCAACATCGGTCCAACTGACCGACATTGGTTTAGTTATAATACCGGCATTGGTTAACTGACCGGCATCAGGTTTCCTACTATTTTTGGTCATTTTGTCCAAAATAATGTTCAATTCATATTCATACATTTTATGTGTTCTGATTCATTTACTACACTCATTTCTGAGTCTTTGTCACCATTAACAGAGTCTAGTTTCATCTATTTTACCCCTTTCATCTCCATATTTCTAATTCTTTTGATTACCTTCGATAACACACACTGGTCTATTATTAAGCATCGTCAGTTTGTTTTGCCAACCGACACCGATTACCTAACCGACGTCGGTTTCTGTGCTTTTGATTTTATCAGAAATAACAACCTACTTTCATTTTTCTATATTTTTTCCATCTTATGTTTTTATGTTTTTATATCATTCTCGATATTAGACCACATATCTTTCCACCATTCACATGGTTTTGACTCACCAAAGAATCCAACTCCCTAGTCTTTCATGCTAGCCATCAACCACTACCTCCTAGCCCTTCACCAACTTCTATTTCTTAACACATCAACCCTACTTATTTTATCATTATACCCTCAGGGATACAAGGAGTTTATAAAACTCCTTGATCATAATCCCACATCCTTACAGTATTACCTCACCCATTCTTCTACCCATGACTCATTAGGACAACTCATATATGGGATGTTTGTGTCCATTCCTCCCTCTCTCACCCCCAATTTGGTATTGGCCAAAACTATTGTAGTGTTACATGATTCCACCTTACTACCCATCATTTCTCGATTGCCCCTACATCTTTTATATTTTTGCACCTATGACATCTATCACACCTTCAACATATTTTGCACATATAGAATCTATCACACCTTTGGCATCTATCACACCTACAACATCTATCAAAACTTCATCATATGTTTCCCCTTTGACATCCACCTAAACGTCATCTACAACTCTTAGAGGAGGGATACACACATCATAAGAACCTCATGTACCCATTGCTTCTTATCTCACAAGTCACTTCGGCATCTCATACCCCGACTCTTCCACCTATTACTATGAGGGTATCCACACAAACTCCTCACACCTATACCCTACCTCAACAACCATCCATCACCTCTACTTCTTATTCAAGGTATATTCCTTCTTCATTTATTCCATCTTACATACCCACATCATAGTTTACTTATTTGACACCACCATACACTAGTGTGACATCTACAACTTATCTACCTCATCCACCCCCTTATACCGTGGGGGGCATCCATCAATCAAATCCTACAATGGGTCTTATAAAGATGATGATGGATAAGATGTAGACCTTTGAAGCATCTGTCTCCATCTCTTGCAATACCTTGACTTACGATGAAATATGTAATTATATTATTCATTCATATATACCCATTTATCCTTATCCCACACATTGGGAGATGTGTAAGTTTAATTGATTTAATAATAAGGAAGATCTATAACAACATTTACGATTTTTCGTACACATTTATTATCCGATCACCCATGAAAATTACTTTCTCCTCATGGCATTTCCCATGTCCTTGACAGGACCTTCTCTGGATTAGTATAGTACTCTACCTAAGCACTCAATCTTCTCCTTAATCAATTATCCTAGACCTTCCTTAACAACTTCTCCATCAATATATCCAAGAAGGTCTCCATGACTGATTTATAATCTATTCATTAGTATGATGATGAGTCTATCATTGAGTTTTTCACATGCTAGCAGGGTCTCATTAATCAGATTTCATTTCAAATTCCATAAACCGAGCTGATATATTTGTTCACTAGGGATTGTGTCAAGCATATTTCCCCAACTCTTCAGGTATAAACATTCCCAATGTTTAATGAGTGGTTTACCATGGCTTAGAAGCTATAAATCCATGCCTTGGAAGAGAAGAAACTTCATTTACACAACAAGAGCACTCTGTTTAAATCAAATGGCTCCCCTTCTTATGCTAAACCGTAAAAAAATATTCTAGAAAAAGGATCTGTCAATGCAGTGGTCCTAAAATACTTCCTTTCTCATCTCTCAAACTAACTAAAACCTCATTCTAATTTGTCCCTTTCTCAAAATCTCCAATACAAGTACAAACAGAGATGTTAAGCCCCCATAGGAGAACCTTACTCCTCTATGTTGGAATTTTTTTAAAAAGCGGGAGCCATCACTCTTCCACCAATCAAACCACATACTATATTTGAACCTTCACTCTCTGTACACACATGATATAAGGATAATGAATACTATAACTATCATTTCATTAGGGGGCATAGTGACCAAAATTATAAAACATTTAAAAACATTATCCATGAAATGTTAGATAGTGGACATCTCATCCTAGACAACCCTAACACGACTGTAAATCAAAACCTTCAAGTCCTTAACAAACCTTTTCCAAACCATACCCATTCATCAAATCAGAATGCGAGACCTCTAGAAATGACACCAATGTTCATGATGTCCTTTTCATCTTTGACATAATACCTATCCCTTGTGCTCAGTTTCCTTCCATCCCGTCTATTGATTGAAATTATTGTGTGAGCTCCTCCACTCATGGATGATCCTATTTCACCTACTCCTCTACTAATGGAGGATTCTACCTCACCTACTCCTTCATCTACAGAGGATCCTACCCCACTTATTCTATCACCTATCGAGGATCCCGTATTACCCATGCTTCTACCCAAAGAAGATTCTATCTTATCCTCTTCTCTACCTAAGGAAGAGTCTACACCACCTACCTTGTCCCCTCCTTGACCCATAAAGCAGCCACTTTTATACTCTCTTCCTATTAGTGATATGTCTGCCAGTTTCTTCTAGGATCCTGTTAACCTTCTTGCATCACTTCTACCTATAGAGTCAGAAGCCAAAAACTTCCCTATCTCACAGACCTCAAAATTTTTCACAGGGATTACCACCAAGTCATCACCATCTTCCTCTACCTCTATGCCATTCTCTCATTTGGATGATCATTTAGAGTATGTTGACCACACCACACTCTGGGGGTGCCTTCGGCTCCCAATACCTACCCAAATGTAGATGTTGTCTCCAAATAATTTGATGATCTATCCTAAAATATTCAAGGAAAATAAATATGTCACATCTGAGCCAATCATATTAGCCTCCTCTTCATCAACTTTACCTTCACCTCAACCTTCACCTAGCACCCAAAACTTCATCTGCACCTAAGCCTTCACCTACACCTAAACCTACTACTACATTAGGGGCCTTGCCGATACCTAGTCTAGTCCATCCCCCGTGAAGCTAGATTTGAACACCTCTTCAAAAATACCACCATGTCCATTCTCGAACCTAAGAGGAAGACCCAAATTCTTAGGCCTCATACCCCAATTTCTCCCATGCCTTCTTATTCACCTTTGCCTCTTCCATTAATCTTAGGCCCATGTCTATCAAACTTGGTCAAGTAACCTATCCCTCAAGGTAAAATCAAAGAGAACTAACCCACACCCTCACATTGATCTTCTATTTTACCCATGTCTTCTTCATCACCCACGCCTCTACCTTCTCATTTACCACCACCCTCTACATTACCTATAACCACGCCATTACCCACACCTCTATTGTCACCTTGGTCGACTTGCACACATACAACTTCTGAATCACCTTCTTCTTTGCACCCTACTACAACACATTTACATAAGAAGGTGCAAAGAAAACAAAAACCATGCTACCTACCAAAAAAGTAGTTAAAATGACTCAACCCCCAACTCCACCTCCTTCATGGAATCACCCACGCCTTCATCCAAACCAACTCTGACTTCTCATTGTGATCCCTTGGCAGGGTCCTATTCTAACATCCTCACTCAGTTGTTAGAAACCTCCACTATCACACTACCACCCATTAAGCCTTACGACCCACTCAAAACTAAACCAATAGGGTTTGACAATACTAAAATATGTGCATATCATCGCTCCCGGGCATGATGTTGAAGGGTGTAACTCCCTAAAAAAAAATCTCATTCAACTTTGCAAATTAGATGGTATTTTAGATGACAATGATATATTAAGGAGACTTCAATTCCTCCTTCTCCTATTGCCATACATCCTCGCCATATATATATATATATATATATATATATATATATATATATATATATATATATATATATATATATATATATATATATATATATATATATATATATATATTCAATGGCCTTCACCTCCACCTCCACAACCCTCTTTTCCTCCTCTAGTATTTGAGATAAATATGGTTTGAGTAGCTACTTGATCAAAAAAGGACAAAGGAAAAGAGAAAGCTGGAAACCCATCTAGTGCACCTACACCTACCATTCCATTTGCACCATCTCCCAAGGTAACCATCCTTGGGCCGACCTATCCAATTTCTAATGGAGTCACACATCACACTAACACATCACACTATGATAAAAAAAACTTCATCAATCTCCTCTAAAAATGTCTTTGTATGACCTCATCCAAACCTCTGAGTCTCATCACTAAGCCCTCCTTGAGATCCTGTAAACTATTTAGGTTCTACTAAATGACACTACACCCATTTCTACCATCTTCACCCCTCATCATGTGGCCAATCTCATCACTTCATCTAAAAATTCTATTCCCACTACCACTCATCAATTTTCTAATGACAGCTTCTCTTACTCTAAGATTGATCCTCACCATTCAGAGGATCCTAATCCCACCCTCTTCATCTCCGTCTACATCAAAGATACTCATGTCCATGTGTTATGATTGATGGAGGTGTGAGCATTAATATCATTTCCTCCAATGTGTATGAAAAAGTTCATACCCTCCAACTAATTTCATAATAACCTAGTTATGTTTCGTTCTTTCAACGATGCCATGACCACTACCCTTGGCACCATCATCCTCCACATCCATGTGGGTCCCCACACCATTCCTGAACTATTCTATGTTCTTGAAGGGGAATTCCAGTATAACATGCTGCTTGGCTGACCCTAGATTCGTGCCATGGGGTGTGTACCTTCGACCCTTCACCACTGCATAAAATTTGAATATGAAGGGCACCCTTACACCATTCAGAAAATCCTCCACCTTTCAAAACCTGCAACATGTTGTATCGACCCAATGATGTCCTTATTTCAGTTAAGGAATCTACTACCCTAGCCACTTCATCTACCACCATAGCTACCTCATCTAATACCATGGCCGTTTCATCTTCTCCTGCTACCTCATCTACCACTTCTACTACTACATCTTCCTCAACTAGCTCACCTATTCCTACTACCACCACAACTTCTAAAGTTAGCCCATCTACCAAACCTTAATCTCTTACTTAGAGTAGCTCATCCATTCCCATCATCCAAGTACCAAGCTATGACCCCTTGGTAGGTGTTTTTCAGTGCCTTACATTGAGGGAGTATTACCTGTAAAACATCAAAACTTTCCAAACTCCTCAAGAGTAAGAATCCTTCATCAACACCCACATTACACTTGTCATGTAGGTGATATTTTTCCATACAGTCCTCCCCACCTTCACACCAACCTAAAATTTGGGGGATTGACACTTCTTCTTATTGTCCTGAACCACCCACCCAAACATGACCTTTTTCATTTTATTTTAGATATCTCATGAACCACCACTTCGCCCACACCTTTCTTCATCATTGTGATTGGAAGGGCTTTGTCTTTGGTCTTTACAAACAAGGCCATAACATAGTCATACCTTGCACTACTGACAAACATAAAGACTTTCATGGTATCAGATTTGTTGAACCACCTAATCCTAAGAAGGATAGAATCAACCTTGTAGATCAACATTCTTCACCTTATTCACCTATATCACTTCCTTCTCCACCTTTTTTTGCCTATTGTGCCACCTTCACTAATGGATTCCATGGATCCATAATCCATCCCACCTAATTTTTTTATAAACACAATTTCATTGGGACCTCTGTCCTATCATTGTGATGGCAAGACCCCCTTTCCATTCCTCTTCTTTATCCTAACATGTTATATGATGACACACCTTCTATCAACATCGTTCAATGTCAGGATGATGATTCCATTCTCACCTATTTAGGTGTAGAATATTCTTACATTCATCATTCATTACCTTCTGAGACACAAACCATGTTGAATGAATCGACCATAGAGATAAAAATTCACACTCAAGATGAACCCCAAATTCTAAAGATAGGCCAATCTTTAAATTTTGTGAAAGAAATTGAAAAAAATGCATCCACGCATTGCCCTTCTTGTGAAATAAGAACTCCAATGCATTATTTTTGTTTCCTGCATTTTATCCATTGAATATCCCCAAAGGACATCTAACATTGTTCTGTCACTAAGGAGATCAAGAGACTCTACATCTACGTAGATTTCCATGATTTTAACCTTTCCTTCCCTAAAGATTACTCTCCACTACCTAGAATTGACTAACTCATTGATCTTACAGCTGGCCATGAGATTTTATCTCTTATGGAAAGGTTCTTGGGTTATAATCAAATATTAATCATGCTGGAAGATCAACAAGAAACTTCCTTCATCACCCCTTAGGGGACCTTTTGTTATCACATCATGCCCTTTGGCTTTAAAAATGTCGGTTCCACTTATCAACGTACTATGACCTATATATTCCATGACATCATGCATGACATATTGGAAGACTACGTCGATGACCTTCTCGGTAAGTCCAATTTTTTTTCCAAACACCTCCTAGTTCTCAAAATATTCTTTGATCATCTCATTAAATACTACGTTCACCTTTGACCAAAGAAGTTTTTCTTTGTCATTTTCTCTAAAAAACTTCTTTGTTTCATTGTCTCTTTGTGAGGTATCGAAGTCAATCCCACGAAAATAAAGGATATTCTTGAGATGCCTTTACCTACTAACCTTTTAAAACTTCGTAGTTTGCAAGGAAAATTGTAATCCATTCAATTCTTTATTTACCAACTTTCTAACTATTGTCACCCTTTTCATCATCTTATTAAAAATGATGTCTCCTTCATATGGAACAATGAGTGCCATAAATATTTTGAACAATTAAAGAAATACCTTCTTTAGCCACTTGTGCTCATCCCACCTAAAGATGAAAAACCTTTTACATCTACATTTCTACCACTAATCATTCCTTAGGTGTCATGCTTTCTCATCGCAATGAGGAACACATGGAGCAAGTGGTTTATTACATAAGCCATACTCTTTTAGAATATGAGACTAGGTATACTCATGTTGAAAAGATTTTCCTAGCCTTGGTCTTTGTGGCCACTAAAATTCGCCACTACCTACTTAACCACAAAACCTTCGTCATCACCAACACCGACCCTTTGTATTACATGTATGTTAAACCTTACCAACATCAATGTACCTCGCATTGGCTCATGCTACTTGTAGACCTATACCAAGAGGTAATTCATCAAAATTCTACCGAAGTAAAAACCATTTTAGATAAACTTGCAAACACCACTCTACCTAAACATTAACCCTCAAATCTTGATTTTCCCAATTAATCTATCTACACGCTTTCCTTGGATGAAACTATTTATCAAATGACCTTATTCTTTGATGTTTCTATATGTCAATGTGGAGGTGGTGCAAGGGTAATCCTCATTCCTCTTGATGGTGAGCATATGCCTTTATCCATTCAAACTTGACTTTAACTGCACTAATAACATGGTTGAATTCAAAGCACTCATGTTATGTCTTCAAACCGCCATTTCCCTAGATATTAAATCCAATAATATATTTCACAAGTCTCAGCTAGTTGTGAACCAAGTCAATGGTTTATACCAGTGTTGTAATGAGGTAATTAAAAATTATAAACATCACGTCGACATGATTTTAAATACCTTAAATCATTACAAACTTCAAACCACTCCACGATCCACTAACAAATTCATAGAAACCATGGCTTGTCTTGCTTCCCAAATACCTTCCTCACCTTCTAACTCTAAAATATTTTTCATAGTAAAATTGTTACAGTCACCCTCTTACTTATTCCACGATGTAAATTTTGTGGGAAGAATTGAAACCAACCCATGTGAGATATGGTATAAGTAGTTTAATGACTACCTATCACTTTTAATCCTATCTCCACATCTCACTCGCAATGGTAAGTGATCCTTCCCGTAAAAGGTCTCTCATTATGTCATCATAGGGGTATTCTCTACAAACATTTATTTGATAAGATCGTCCCTAAGATGCCTCACTAATTCTGAAATTATATACACCATTAAAGAAATCCACAATGGGATTTGTGGTGAAAATATCATGGCCATGTCATTTCAAACATATCCTTAACCTTGGTTATTAATGAAAAACCCTTACCCAATATTTTTGTGACTATGTCAAACATTGTGTGAAGTTTCAACAACATGATAACTATCACCACACCCCTAGTCATGCCTTAAAAGTCACCAAAGACTTTTATCCTTTCCTTCAATGGGGTTTGGATCTCATTGGAGAGATTAACCCTCATTCTTCTCAACGTCATTAATAGATCATCACAGTAACTGAGTACTACACTAAATGGGTGGAAGAAACCCCTCCCATTTCTACCAAATCTAAGAAAATATGTGAATTCATAAACCATCACATGATTTTTCATTTTTTTGTTCCTCATCGCCTTATCACTGACAATGGTAAATAATTCATAAATAAAACCCTACACAAACTCTGTGATAGCTTTATTATTCAACCCAGTTTCTCTTCACCATATTATCCTCAAACAAAAGGTCAAGCCAAGTCAACTAAAAAAACCCTCAACAAAATTATCATGAAATTTGTTGATAATACTAGTAAGGATTAGCATACACACATTCATTCTTCCTTATGGGTTTATCACACTAGTATTCACACCTCTACTATTTCCACACCTTTCTCTTTGTTCTATGGTATAGAAGCATTCCTACCTCTAGAAGTCCAAATCCCATCTCTTTGTATCTCACTTAAAGATATTCCCAACGATGATTAATTTCTCCAAGTGTGTTTTGCCTAACTTGAGCTACTATAATAATGTCGTTTAAATTTTGTTGACCACCTCTAACTCTACCAAAAACGTATCAAACATGCCTATGAAAAACATGTTCATGAATGAAATTTCAAGGTCGGCGATCTTGTCCTAAAATAAAATTAACATGTAACCAAAGAGGAGTAAATTAAATGTAGAATGTTTTCTCCCAATTTTCTTCAACCCTACATTGTCACCCATACCTATGGATCATGTACTTATCATTTATCTTCTCTTGAAGGTAAACCCAAACCTATGCCCCTTAATGCATTACATCTTTGACCATTCTACTATTGAATAAAGAGCTACATCACTTTATGTCACCAATATGCCCAACCCTTGAGTGAATATTTCTTCCACCTACCTCTTTTAACAACTAACAACTAAACTATAATTGTGTGATCTTCCGTCACCATTTAACCTTGTCTTCAATATGAGTACCACTTCTCTACTCATGGCATGATTACCATGGAAACTTTTCATCCTTTTCATGATGGAATCCCATGGTTGTTTGTCACTTATAATCCATCTTTTATAGCTAACATTTTCGTGTTATGGTTTTTCCTTCATAAAAGAGGCCTATAATCCTTTATAGTCTTGTCCATATGTTCAAGTACAAAAATAATTAAAAAATAAAAAGTAAAAATAAAAATATATGGGATACCAAAACTCTACTCCTTGAGTCAAATTTCATGCAAATATATGATTCCCTATAAAGGACATATACCTCTCTTTCTTTATGATATAATTAGACTACTCCTCGAAGTACAATTATAAAATTTAGCCACTCATTACATTTAGTCTATCAAAAATAATACTAATCTCTATCTCTCAAATAAAAATAATTCTAGAGCTTCCCACATCGATCACTTCCATCAATACCTTAAGGATAACCTATTTATCCCAATATAGACTTCCCGCATCAATCATTCTATACAAAACAAAAAGAAAAATTCAAGAAAAATATAAACTTTTCATCATGGACTTGCCTATTCTGGTTTTGAGTATCTTGCAGAAGGGACATGTTGTCTCACAACAAGGTAACACTAAACAAAATATTCCAAATTACCCTCTATTTATTATCTTCTAACTTAACTTAGAGACAAAGCATGTATTTTAAACATTGTGATCTCACAACTTATTTCAATTATAGACCTATCCATCATGCAACATATCTAGGGATTTAAGTTCAATAAGTATAAAGGGTATAACACTTATGGTCTTTGCCAACTTGGAGAATTTTTCTTCTTTTTAGTTCACCTCTTCCTATCTTGATTGTTTCTTCAACAAGACAATATTGTTAAAATTGCTTTAACCATGACACCTTCATCTATGTCTATGCCTAATTCACCTTTTCTATTACCTATTCAACATTCAACCTTACATATTGTCAAACATACATTACCAAACCAACCTACATACCTGACCTACATATTAATCTTACCTAGCTCAATCACATTCTTCCCTAGTTCATGGGAGAACTACATCATCCTCGAGCCCCATTCATAGGGCTATCTAGGAAAAACTATGAGGGCATGGGGCCCTTGAAGGTTAGATCAGCCACTCATTTCCCCCTCATCATTTACCCCATCAAATAAAAACTTAGTTATTTTCCATTAAAACAATAACTTGGAAGTTAACTCAAAAACAAAACCATACATCACTCATATACATCATCATTTATTTTCCATAATACCAATAACTTCGAAATTAAATCAAAACAAAGACAATGTAACAATGCCTACATCCAATTTACATAACATCAATGAATTGGGAATTCACATAAAACTCAACCACGCCTACATACCTAGTTTCCATGAGAACAATAACTTGGAAATCAAACTAACATCATCTCATTTTCATCACAAATATCAACTCAATCATGCCTAATCATCTAGTTTCCATGACATCAATATAATGGAAATTCAACCTATCATTCACAACCTAAATCAACCAAACCATGCCTACCACATCTAAGTTTCCATAATATCAACAAACATGGAAATTAAAGAAACCATGCCTAATCATATAAGTTTCCATGATATGCTCTTGGCCTCAACCAAATTAAATGGAAATGTGTTTTACGAATTAGGCCTCAAATAAATCCTGGTATGTCTCCAACATATATGCTCCTAATCTAGTAAGTGAGAGAAGAAAATTGTGGCAACATCTCTCTAATTTCAAACATTTATTCAAAGATAAAGAATGGATTATTGCAGGAGATTTCAACTCCCCCCTTTCTCCAGAGAAATAAAAAGGGTCATCACTTCCTTTACTAAGAGTATGGATAATCTTGCTGATTTCCTTAACAATAATGGTTTGGTGGATTTAGATTTGGAAGGTTTTAAGTTCACCTGGGCTAATAGGAGAGTTGGGATGAAGCTTATCCAAATCAGACTTGATAGGTTTGTTGTAAGTCATCTCTGTATGATCAATAAACTTTACTCTCTGAAGAATCTCCTAAGAATTGGCTCTGATCATAACCCTATCCTCCTTAATCTTGGTTTAAATCTGGTCAAGAAAGCTAGACCCTTCAGATTTGAAAAGATTTGGTTAGACCACCCTGACCTCTTCAATAGAATACAAGAGTGGTGGAATATCAGGGTCTTTGGGGTGGCCAGTTACTGACTCAATTACAAATTAAAGCATCTCAAAGGTTGTCTCAAAAAGTGGAACAAAGAGGTCTTTGGTAATATTTTCCAGGAAAAAAGTAGAGTGGCTGAAGATTTAAGGAATATTGAGGAACTTATCGATCTTGATGGTCTTAATCTGGTTCTAAAGGAGCAGGAACAAAATCTATTGGTTGAGTATCATTACATCCTGACTAAGGAAGAAGTATTTTGGAAGTAGACGTCAAGGGTGAAATGTATTAGGGAGGGTGACATGAATTCCAATTTCTTCCACTTCTCAGCCACCTCCGACAAATATCCTCAAGATAAATGAAATTAAGAATGAGAATGGTGAGATCCTTTTGGAGAGCAAGGAAATAAATCAAGTCATCATAAACTATTTCAAGGATCTTTTTCAGCAAGGTCAGGGGATTGAGGAGTAGAATCAAAACAATATCCTGAACCTGTTCCAGAAAGTCATCTCCCCTGAAGAAAATTGTAAGCTCTTAAGGATCCCTTCTGAGGAGGAAATCAGATTTTTGGTCTTTGATATGGAACCTGACAAGTCACCTGGGCCTGATGGTTTTTAGGCTTTCTTTTACTAGAAATTTTGGGAGCTGATAAAGAAAGAAGTCATTGAAATGGTCCAAGATTTCTTCAATAATGGGAAGCTTCTCAGCTAGCTTAATAATACTTTCTTGGTCCTTATTCTGAAAATTGTAGGGGCCAATGAAGTCAAATATTTTAGACTAAAATCTTATCTCTTAAAATCAAGGTGATTTTGTCCCAGTAGGCAGATTACATGCACAATATTGTGGTGATTCAAGAATTTATCCATTGCATTGTTAATTCGATAGATCAGCTATGTTCCTTAAGGTAGATATGCACAAGGTCTATGACAAGATTACTTGGTATTTCCTTGGTGCCATCTTGAATAAAGTCGTCTTTGATAATACTTTGGTTAGAATGATTATGACCTACATATTTACTGCTAGTTATTCGGTCTTGGTTAATGGTATCTTAGAGGTATTTTTCAAAGTTGGTAGAGGCTTGAGAAAAGGTGACCCCCTATCTCATTTCCTCTATGTTATTATGGCTGAATCTTTGTGTAGAATTTGTAAACAAGCTTTGCTTTTAGGAGTATTCAGGGGAATCAAGATTTCTAATGGTCTCCCTTTTATCTACCTCAACCAATTTTTGATGATAACTTCCTGATGGGAAAGGCCTCTATCCAATAAGCCACCAACTTCAAACTTTCTCTCATGGACTATGAGTCGGTCTCGGGCCAGATGGTTAATTTTGTCAAAAGTGTTGTTTACTTTATTAATGTGGTTTAAAAAGTCCAATTAAGGATTTCTCACATTTTGGGTTGCAAAATCAAGTGTTTTTTAGACTCTTACTTAGGAATGACTCTTATCTACAAAAGGCCTTACATATCTATTTGGAATGCCCTGTTGGAAAGAGTTAACAAGAAACTTTCCTCCTAGAAAGGTCTCCTTCTCTCACAAGCTGGAAAGATTCAACTCCTTATGATCTCTCTTCAAGGTGTCCCCATTTACATTATGTCTCTCTTTAATCTCCCAAAAAAATAATTGACGCTCTGGAAAAAATTCAGAAGATATTTCTCTGGGCTGGGGCATCAGAAAAGTTTAAATTCCCTCTGGTGGCTTGGGAGAAGGTCAATAGGCCAAAGTTGTGTGGAGGTCTGGGTTTAAAAAGTATACCTATCATGAAAAAAGCTTTGGTTACGAAATCTAGAAGGAGATTTTCTAGAGAGGAAGGCCTATGGATTGATATAATAAAAAAGAAATACCTGCGGAATTTACTCAGAATTGATGCATTCTTCTTTCATGAAAATCTCCCTAGAGGATCCTTCTTCTAGAATTCTTTGTTGGAATCAAAATATATCCTCTCAAAGGGATCCTTATGGGAGATTGAAAAGGGGAACATGGATAAGATCTTTGTGGGACTGTTGGATTGAAGATTTCCCTTTAGAAAATCAAGATATATGGAAGGAGGTTGCTCAATTATTTGAGGAGAATGGTAAAATATGGATAAGATATTTCTTCGATTCGATGATAAGGTTCAATGGGAAACCATAGATCCTCCTCATAATTATGATGGTGATATCAAATCATTTCAAGATCTCAATAAGAAACTTAGGGAATTCCACATCCCCATCTTCTAAACTAAGGAGGATTCCATCATTTGGAAAGAGGAAGACTCTAGAAACTATTATGTTAAATCTGCCTATAGCTTACACTTCAAGAAAGATTTTCAAAAAGAGTATTGGGGTAAGTTATGGATCAAGGACTTGATCCCTAAGATCAATATTTTTTATTGGCTGGCTGTTCAAAATAGAATCCTGTCGGTTGAAAATCTTATAAAAAGAGGAATGCAGATCCCAAATAGGTGCTCTCTTTGTTAGAGAGGGGAAGAGAATGTGAATCATCTTTTTTTACATTTCCCTTTCTCTAAAGGTGTCTTCTCACTGATTTCAGAACTTTTCAACATGCAATGGATTATGCCTTCGAATATGGAGGATTGTTGTACTCAATGGGAGAGCCCTTTTAGGTTCCCTTATCTGGCCTAGGCCTGGAAGATTACTCTACCTCATCTCTTAAGGTGTTTGTGGAATATAAGGAATGCCGGTATTTTCGAGATCGAAACCTCTAATTTTGGTGGATAAAAGGAAAATCCTAGCTTCCATAAAGGAAAATCTCAAACTGTTTAAAGGTAAAACAAAAAATCCTTTCCCAAAATGGGAGCAGGAAGTGCTAGATAAGTTCACCTATAGTCCGGTCAAGATCAAAAGCCCTAGTAAGAATGTTTACTGGATTAGACCTATGGGAAATACAATCAAGATAAATTTTTATGGGGCTTCAAAGGGGAATCCTGGTCAAGCTGGGGGAGGGGGTATCTTAAGGAATAGTGAGGGTGATTGGTTGTTCATCTATACAGTCCCTTGAGAAATCAAACTAATAACATGGCTAAAGCTAGAGCCCTCATATGGGGTATTTTCATTGCTAAGGAAAAAGGCCTTAAGGACATCCATATTTAAGGTGACTCCTTAATTATTATAAATGCTCTCCTGAATAGGAGTAAGATCAATTGGTCATTAAAAAACATCATTCAAGATATCAAGGAATTGCTAAATTTTTTTGATAAGATATCTATTAATCATACCTTAAGGTAGGGAAATAAATGTGTAGACAAGATGGCCAATGTAGGATTCCTTAGTAATGAGTACGAAATTTGGTGCAAAGGAGAGAGATTACCCTCTAATATTAATGATGAAATCATTAAGGATAGAAGGCACTAGGATAAATGATGCCGGCATGAGTGGGGAAATTATTCTAGGTACCATGCTAGCTTTTACAAAAATCATTGTTTCATTTAAACCTTTGATAGGGAGAACAAATTTTTGGTTTTGGAAAGATTTTGTTGGGACGAAAAATTTGGTAAAGTGCAGATAGGTGGAGACAGGATTCGAGTGGAACCCACCAATTAGAACATGGAGGAGAGTAACCAAGATCTTTGGAACAAGCTTAAAGTTGGAGGATTTAGCAATTATATTGCTAAATTACATGGTCACAACCCATCTCTATCAAAGGACTTGAAAAATCCTAGAAAGAGGGGCTTTTTACTATCCACAGTGTGGAGGTTGAGGCCCTAGATTCCAATATTGCTAGGGTGACTAATATGAAGATGGAAGGGTTAAAGATCTACAAGGATAGAACCCATAGAGACCTCGAGATTGATTGATTTTTCATTAGAAAGGAGAAATGCTACTTCTTCATGGATGGCACTACACATTCTTGCATTCCTGACGTCTAGAAGGATGTTTTCCTTTAAGTTATGAAATATATTACGCTAGAGGGTAAGTATAGAAAAATCTATACCCTTCACATGACCTTCCTCAACATGTTCACTCACAATTTTATGGCTAGTATTCCCTTTTTTCTTACCACCTCTCTTTTAAATTCGTTGATGACCTTCCAGTTGAGAAAATTGAGCTACCCCTCCATGAGGGCCTGATTATTCTTACGGTTGAGAATGGCAAGCTAGTTACGGATTATCCTTTGACAAAAGTCCTAGAGGAGCAAGCCGAGGAAGATGATATTACTCTTACGAAGTGTATAAATAATATGAAAGCGGGTAAGGGTATCCTTTGGGGGAATGAGAAAGATAAAGAAAAAATGAGGGTGGCATTGGGGAAGTCAGTGCTTCGAGGAAGAATGAATGTGTGGGAGACCCAAATGTTTTTGAAGAATGGAGCAAGAAGTTTTGTAGTTATAGTGGGTCCTAAAAGCCATAGAATACATAAACGAGAGGAAAAGGGAGTCCATTCTAAACATCATCAACATTTTGAAGAAGATGGTCATGGATCAGGTCCAAATAAAACACAGAATGAAGGAGCTGGAGATTCAGGTTAAAGTTTTGCTTGACAAAGTGGAGGGGATTGAAGGGGAAAATAAAAGGAGGAGATTCAACCTTCACATAAGTAGCTTAGAGGAGGAGTAGGTGATGGATGGTTTTGGAATCTAGGATGGCTATTGTGGGCTTGGGGCTTCGGAGGTTTTTTTATGGAGGTTTTTGTTCTCTAAAATGTGTTCAAAATGCTAGTCAAATGTGGTGTTCTATTGCTTTTTGTATTATTTTCCTCTCTCTGGGGTCTAGATCCTGCAATGTAAGAGTTAAGCCTGTTTAACTCATATTTTTGAGACCGCTTTCTAGTTTTTTCCTCTTTTATTTCTAGTTGCATTCCTCTCTTTTGTTCTATCCCCTAGGAGCCGATCCTTGTTTTTTACCTAATCTAATAATAAAAAAATATAATTTTCCATGACATCAATAAAATGGAAATGAAATTAAAACATACATCATCACTAAAACCATGGCTACATGTCTACATTTTATAATAGTAATACAATGGAAATAGCTCGGACACATCATTTTTCAATATCATCATCAACTATATAAATGAAATGTCTATGTGTCTATACATCTATACACGATATAACTAATATAGTGTCTCCAAAAACTATCATATACATCTCAAATCTTCGGTAGATGTGCTTATATATATACCAAAAATCACAAATAAATATCATCTCTATCTATAACTTGTTCCTGTTTTCCAAAATGAGCCCCTTGCTCATTTTGTGGCTAACTCCCTTCATTCTTCCCTCTCTTGTGCCTCAGGTTGTAATTTTTGCTTTTTAGGCACTCAAAACCTTCTGAAATGGCACCATTGGATAGAGATTTTTCTCATCTTTCCAGAAAGGTAAATTTTTCCCCCTAACTCCATGTATTTTTGAAGTTATGGCTCGGTGGATTTTTTGTGGGAAATTTTCCTACGAAAAGCCCGAGCCAATAATATGAGGCCACGTGTCCTCAAGAGGGCGGAGGCGGAGGTAAAATTGGAATTTTTACCAAGTTTTTGGAAAAAATTTAGAAGGAATTTTTCACCCCGAAGGCCCGTTGACGAATTAAATGCTTTGCCACATGTCCAGGTGGAGGGAAGATGGAAAATTTCACTAATCACAGGCGCCATTGAAAACTCTCCAAGAAAGTTCCACACCCAATCACATTATGCCACATGTCCTTAGGCCAAAGAAGTGGCAGAGGGTAGAGATAAAATTTAAAATTTGGCAAACTGTTTTGGTGAGAGGAAAGGAGAAATTTTGGCCCGCAATCCCACGAGTGAATAAGATGACGCCATGTGTCTCGGGGCCATCAAAGCTTCGGCCGCCGGGGGACAAATTGGGAATTTTTCGCAAAGGATAGCACAAAAGAAGTTTTTCATCCCCATGGCTCACAATAAATGGAAACATGCCACATGTCTTTTATCGACGAGCATCGGAAAAAAATTGGAATATTTTCCCAAAGCAAAATCAAAGAAAAATTTCAAAGGAAAAGCTCGCCCCCAAAACCCAAGCCAATCAAATCACGCCACGTGTCCATGTGGCGGCAAAAACACAAGGCAAGCCCATAGGGAAAAATGAGCCCCAAAGCCGACGTCAGCGGGATCTCTCCACGTGTCCCATCAGGGAAAATGGTCTGGAGTAGATGGAGAATTTGAAAGTAGAGGCCCGCAATGAATCATATCACGCCATGTGTCCTCAGGTCATCGGCCGGTGGAGAATTTTTGGAAAATTTTCCAATGGCCAAAATGGTGGAAAATGAAGCACAAAAGGCCCACATCCAATCAGAACGTGCCACGTGGCACTAGAAATGGCAGAGCTCGAAGATTTTTAGGAAAATTCTCCCAAATGCAAAAAGTGGGAAAATTTCAAATTTTCGGACCGCCATCCCGGTTTGGCCCTATTTTGCCCTAAATCTTCAAATGACCATAACTTTCGATCCAGAGCTCAGTTTTTTGCGTTCTTTATATCAAAGGAAAGATGGTGATATTATCTACATAATTGTGGGCTCGATTTTGTATTTTGATGGATTTTCGAGAGATAAAATTGGAAAACATCTCTGGCACATGGAAATAAATAGAAATGACGTTTTAACCACCATTTTTAATGAAGAATGGCTCATATTCTCTCCCAAAGCATGGTGAAAAATGTTAGGGGATGGACCTTTAAGGATGCCCATGTTGTTTTATTGAATTTTGGTCGATGGTTGAAGCTCCTCCCAAATTTTCCCACATTTCTCTCTCTTGGGCTTGGTTTTGCATTGTAAAAGCCAATTTTTGCTCATTTTGAAGGGGTTGGACAATTTTATGTTTTTCGGCTCCCTCTTTCACCCTAGAAAGTGATTTTGTGGAATGCCGACCTTTTTCAAGGTTGTAACACATTTTCTACCTTCAGTTGATGTAATGTATGTATTTTGATATTGGAAAATGAAAATGCAAGCTTTGTGAATGAGTTTCATCCCCTCTTGTGTTGTTTGATTTACTCATGATCTTTCATTACATTTTATCAATTTGTGTATGATGTTTTGTTGCATTTCTATAATTTTTGTCAATCTATAGAAGTAAAAAATGCTCACCACTCCTTTGGTGCATCACCTTATTATCATTAGTTTTAGTTCTTTTGCATTCTCTATCTCTCGTCCCCTTGGAATTTAGATTAGGATCATGAATTTAAAACCTCTGCAACTTGCAAGTAATACACCTGATCAGAGGAGTTAAGGAACCATCCTCTTACCTGGAGATTCTTTTCCATTTTTACAAGTCCCACACTTGGGGAAAATATTCAATGTTGTGTAATCACACCGGATGTCCAAAATGTCAAACTATAAATCGATCAACATCTAGGGGTACTATTCATTTGCACCAACCTGTTCCTTCGCACCCTCTCTTGCATTTATAATGCCTAAATCAACCTCTTCATTATCCACCAAAATAATCACTGTGTAGATATTTTGGGCCCATTGAATCAAATCCAACACCCACTAATCACACTTTAAATCACATATGTATATCACTATGTCATCCTTATCGGCATCTATTCAACCTCAACTAGTATCAGTCACCCTGCCTAACCCAATTATACCTAATTTGCCAACAATATTGATGCAAGATGTAATTTTTTTACTACCCCAACCTTACAATCTCAGCTAACCCCGACCTCAATGTACTTCTAAGCATATTTTTCCTTAACCTCGGCCTTACCCAGACCTTACCTACACCCAACCCAACCCCACCAATTTGACATTTGATTTCATTTACTCATTGTACCTTTCAGCAGATTTACTTGTGTTGTTTAGCTCGTTAACCTTGTCTTGCCCGATGCCATGACATTTATCTTGACCAAACCCATTTGTGTTTTGGATCACACCTAATTCCCGTTCCCGCCCTAACCTTGTTGTGTTTTCAGGATTATATCCTATACCTTGGATATCTAGACCTCAACAACCTTGTTTCGATAAACCCCTCAACCTTTGAAGATGTAGAGTTTTGAGCTCTTCAACCTAGTGCCTTGTTGTATCCTATACATGTGTGTTCATTTAAATGCCATCATCTATTACCCATACCGATATCACCAATAACTACAACCACACCTTACCTCATTTTTTGTTTTCCATGTACCACTTTATAAAACCCATCACCAATTCTTCCTACCACTTCATTAGTTCTTGGTTTGGGTGGGATCATCTCTAACCATACTTGGGGCAACCTAATCTTCACCCATATCTAGGGTAGCTACCTCTTGTTTTTGTCATAATCGCTAATCAATACAAGCTAGGTGATAAAAAGGGGCAAATGTAAACAAAAAAATTGGGTCACAACCCTTCTATCCTATTGGGACCCTATTCTAGCTACAAAATCTTAAAGGCGCATAGGCGCACATGGACAGAGGAAGCACGCAAGTGAAGGCATGTAAGGTAGAGTTCAAAAGGATTCTTGGAGAACCAAGATGCACGTTCCGTATGAAGAAAAATTCCTTCACTATGCCTTTGATCTTGTATAATCATGAACTTTCATTGAATGTTAGTCTAATTATGGATTTACAACTTCCTGGTTCTAAGTTAATTCGGTTGCATGCTTTGTTAATATTATGATTGAAGGGGTGTAGAATCCATCTTGAGATCTACAGCTTCCACATGTTTGTTAAATCACTAAGTCAGAATCATGAATTATGTCTTCCACTTGAACTCACATAAAAGAGATACTCCACTCCCTCTCCTGCACCTCAGGTGAGTGACCAGCACCTGCTACAAAATCTTAAAGGTGCATAGGCGCACATGGACAGAGGAAGCATGCAAGTGAAGGCATGCAAGGTAGAGTTCAAAAGGATTCTTGGAGAACCAAGGACGCATGTTCCGTATGAAGAAAAATTCCTTCACTATGCCTTTGATCTTGTATAATCATGAACTTTCATTAAATGTTAGTCTAATTATGGATTTACAACTTCCTGGTTCTAAGTTAATTCGGTTGCATGCTTTATTAATATTATGATTAAAGGGGTGTAGAATCCATCTTGAGATCTATAGCTTCCACATGTTTGTTAAATCACTAAGTCGAATCATGAATTATGCCTTCCACTGAACTCACATAAAAGAGATACTCCACTCCCTCTCCCGCACGTTAGGTGAGTGACCAGCACTTTCTTTGGGTGATAGGCCGGCACACTTGATATTCCCTTGTTTTTAGTGGATTGCACATGCATCCTTGGTTCTCTAATAAGCCTTTTGAGCTCTACCTTGTGCACCTTCACTTGCGCGCTTCCTCCGCCATGTGCACCTATGCACCTTTAAGATTTGGTAGCTACAAAAGGGTCCCAACATTACCCCACACATCACCTATTCTCTACCCTCGAGAACCTTTTCAAAGAATACAAGACAAAAATGAAAGGCATTTCCTTGGAAAATAATGGAGGGAAAGAATAAAGAATGGGGGAGAGGAAGATAAAGAAGTAAAGGAAAAAAATTCCTAAAGAAGCGAAAGGGGAAAATTTTTCCGTACATCAACCTCCAGTAGACATTACACATGTTGACTTCATCCTACACCCTTTTGAAAAGATTTCTAAACAATGCACTCACCTTATCGAATATTAACCCTTCCCCTTTGTGGTGATTGTCTCCAAAGATGGTTTCAAGTTCCTTCGCAAGATCCTCCAAGGCATCCATCTTGCTTGTAATGGTCTTGTAGAGTTCTTTAAGCCATGTTTTTATTGAGACCCGAAGGGCCTCAATAGCTTCAGATATTCTTTCTACCTTGGCTAAAATATTCTATTGTTCTACTCTATTTCCTTTTTCTTCTCCCTTGGCCTCGTTATCTTGCAAGTAGCATCCTGTCACTTTGTCCCGATTTTTGCGGTGATCATAGGTGACCCCTGCGGTTTGTGTAGCTACTCTTACATCAGCCAGGACCTTATTGTATTCAGCTATGAGCATGATTAACTATAGCTTATCCTTCTTATCCAAAAGCACATCTATATACTCTACCAACTCCAAGGCGAAAGGCTAGCTTTCCATGGTGAGGATCTGATTCAAGTCATCTAGGCATTCTAGGGAGGAACCATAATTTTTCATGGGAGGGTTAAGGTCTGGGTGCTTTATGATAATAGATTGGGAGATGAGCTCCACCTTCTTGGAGACTTTGTGCACTTTAGCTTTCTCCTCCTGTAACTCCCGTTGTAGTTGAGCGTTGATCAGCTTTTCAAGGCTGAGTTCCTTTGTCAACTTAACTACTTCTTCCTTCCTCTTTTCCAACAGGTCCTCCAAGGCTTTAATCTTGTCATTTCTGTAGAAGAGCCTTACCTCTACCTCCACCGAGACCTTTTGAGTACATTACACACTTTAACTCGTAGAGCTCTAGTATTTCCTCTTGGTTAACTTCAAATTCAGACTCATTAATGTGGGAGTCGAACATCCATGATAAAAAATTTCCTCGTGTGCGGTATCCACCCTCGGGATCGAAAGACTCCATGCTGTGAGCTCCTCAGTGAGAACGTTACTCTAGAAGTGCACGCAAATTTTTTTTGTAGGGTTATTAACATACCCCATCACCAATCTTCCTTCCTCCATGCATTTACTTCTTGTGCGCATGCCCTTTATAACATCACTAAAAGAGTTGGACCTATTGTGCTGCTTCCACTCTTCTCCCTTAGTTCTTTCTTAAACTCACCTAGCATGAGCTCTGTGCTACACCCCAACTCCTCATCAACTAAGGAATCAACCATATTTTCCACCTCCCTTGTCACTTTTTCATCTATCTCCTCTTGGGTGATATTGGGAATTTCCTTCTCCTTGGAGCTTTCCCCTTCACTCCTTTCTTTGCTCCACGTACCTTCCTCCCCTTGGGCACCCTTCCTCCTTACAAAGATGAAATCATCATTTGTATCCTCTGCTACTTCTTCCTCTGAATCATGGAAATCAACCAGTTCCTGATTCACTTCTAACTCCTCCCCTTCATCAACATCCTTCTCACCTACATAGGCATTCGGATCATTTGTATTGTCGACTCTTATTCCTTTGTTCCTTGTTCTTATTCCTTTCTTTGAAAAATCCAAAGTCGCGGATGTTTTCCTTTCTTCATCTGAGGGTTCTTCAAGGGATGGTGGCTTTGTAGGCTTCGGGGTCTTCTCCCTGACCACCATTCTCCTCTTCTTCCAGACATAGGAATTGTTATCCAAAATGAGCCCCTTGCTCATTTTGTGGCTAACTCCCTTAATTCTTCCCTCTCTTGTGCCTCGCCATAATTTTTACTTTTCAAGCACTCAAAACCTTTAGGAAATGACACCATTGGATAGATATTTTTCTCAACTTTCCAGAAAGGTAAATTTTTTCCCTTAACTCCATGTATTTTTGAAGTTATGGTTCGACGGATTTTTTGTGGGAAATTTTCCCAGGAAAAGCCTGAGCCAATAATATGAGGCCACGTGTCCTTAGGAGGCCAGAGGTGGAGGTAAAATTAGAATTTTTACCAAGTGTTTGGAAAAATTTTGGAAGGAATTTTTCACCTGAAGGTCCACCGATGAATTGAATGCTACCATGTGTCTAGGTGGAGGGAAGATGAAAATTTAACTAAGTGTTTGCGCCATGCAAAACTCTCTAGGAAAGTTCTGCACCCAATAACATTATGCCACGTGTCCTTAGGCCAAAGAAGTTATGGAGGGAAAAGATAAAATTGAAAATTTTGTGAAGTTTTTAGCGAGAGGAAACGAGAAATTTTGGCCCAGGCTCGCGAGCGAATAAGATGATGCCACGTGTCTCGGGGGTTTCTGAGAGCTTCGGCGCGCGGGGGAGAAATTGGGAATTTTCCCAAAGGAAAGTGCAAAAGAATTTTTTCACCCCCATGGCCCACAACAAATGGAAACCCACCATGTGTCTTTGATTGGAGGAGCACGGAAAAAATTGGAAGAATTTCCCAAAGTAAAATCAAATAAAAATTTCAAAGGAAAAGCTCGCCCCCAAAACCCAAGCCAATCAAATCACACCACATGTCCATATGGTGGAAAAAACACAAGGCAAGCCCACGGGAAAAAATGAGCCTCAAATCCCACGTCCAATGGGATCTCGCCATGTGTCCCATTAGGGAAAATGGCCAGAGCAGATGTAGAAATTTCAAGCGAGGCCTCGCAACGAATCATATCACACCACGTGTCCTCAGGTCATCGGCTCGGCGGAGAATTTTTGGAAAATTTTCCAATGGCCAAAACGGTGGAAAATGAAGCACAGAAGGCCCACATCCAATCAGAACATGCCACATGGCACCGGAGTGGTGGAGCATGGAGATTTTTAGGAAAAATTTCCCAAATGCAAAAAGTGGAAAAATTTCAAATTTTTGGCCCGCCATCCCATTTTGGCCCTATTTTGCCCTAAATTTTCAAATGACCATAAATTTTGATCCAGAGCTCAGTTTTTTGTGTTCTTTATATCAACAGAAATATGGTGAAATTATCTACATGATTCCGGGATCAATTTTGTATTTTGATGGAGTTTGGAGAGATAAAATTGGAAAATTCCTCTGGCACGTGGAAATCAACAGAAATGATGTTTCAACCACCATTTTTAATGAAGAATGGCTCGCATTCTCTCCTAGCATGGTGAAAAATGTCAATGGATGGACCTTTAAGGATGCCCATGTTGTTTTATTGCATTTTGTTTGGTGGTTGAAGCTCCTCCCATGTTTTCCGCATTTCTCTCTCCCAGGCTCAGTTTTTGCATTGTAAAAGCTAGTTTTGGCTCATTCTCAAGGGGTTGGACAATTTTATGTTTTGTAGGCTCCCTCTTTCACCCTAGAAAGTGATTTTTGGAATACCAGACATTTTTTCAAGGTCAGTAACAGATTTTATGTCTTCTGTTGATGTAATGCATGTATTTTGATATTGGAAAATGACAATGCAAGCTCTGTGAATGAGTTTCAATCCTCTCTTGTGTTGTTTTATTTACCCATGATATTTCATTACATTTTATCAGTTTGTGTATGATGTTTTGTTACATTTCTATAAGTTATGTCAATCTGCAGAAGTAAAAATGCTCATCACTCCTTTGGTGCATCACCTTATTAGCATTAGTTTTAGTTCTTTTACATTCTCTATCTCTGTCCCCTTGGAATTTAGAGTAGGATCTTGAATTTAAAACCTCTGCAACTTGCAAGTAATACACCTGATCAGAGGAGTTGAGGAACCAGCCTCTAACCTGGAGATTCTTTTCCATTTTTACAAGTCCCACACTTGGGGAAAAGATTCAATGTTGTGCAATCACACTGGATGTCCAAAATGTCAAACTAGAAATCTGATCAACATCTAGGGGTGCTGCTGATTTGCACCAATAGTTTTGGCATGCCCGGTGGGACCTTAGAGGTCTTCATCTTCATTGCAAAAAAATTGATGTGCATTTTTTGCAATTTTCTTGCTTAAAAGAGCCCTAAATTACACATCTGGCGACTCCAAGGAAGAAGAATTAGCTGGTTTTAGCAGTGTAGACCTAAAAACTCATGAGAAGAATCACCACAAGGTCAAGAGTTAGAGAAGAAGAGGTGTTGTTTGAGTATCTATAGTTATCTCCAAGAAGAAGGCAAAGAGGGAGGAGAATTCAAAGGTCTCCATCTCCACTAAATAGAACTCTATCAACTCCTCCACTTGGTAGGCTTTCATTCAATCAACAAGGGTTCTAAGGCCAATTAGAATGGCACAACATAACCCCTATGTCAATTTCACTGGCAGCAGCCCACTTGCTCTCAATGCACAAAATCCAATCCTATTTGCAGCATTGAAGAACATTTCATACTTTACTAGAGAGAATCAGACCACTCCTAGTGATCATGTCAAGGATATTGCTAATATTTGTGCAATCCATGAGATTAATGAGATGCAAGTTGTTGTCAAACTGTTGGCATCTTCATTCAAAGGGAAAGATTTGTAATGGTTCAGGAGTCTTGCCTTAGGTTCTATCCAAAATTGGAACCAGCTATGTATAGCCCTCCATGAGCAGTTTGGAGAAAAGGGAGATAACTTGTCCCTTTTGGAACAATTGACAACCATCAAGAGAGCTCCCAATGAGCAGCTGACTGACTTCAACTTCAGGTTTCAAATGACTTGGGAGAGAATTCTAGTGGTAGTAAGGCCAACAAAGTAGAAGGTGCTTTTCTATATTACCTTAAAGCTCTAAATTTTGATATTTCTATGTTAATTCAATCCATTGGGGGCACAATAATCCTGTTGCTTATAGCATTTCCATTAGAGCTAAAAATTGTTTGATTCAAGTTGGCAAGCTAGCTCCTAGGCCTCTAATTCCATTGTATCCAAGTTTAGAGAGCCCAAGTACTAGTCAAGTGCCTATTTTAGCTCCTATTCCCACTCCTAGAAATCAAAATTCAAGTGAAGCTTCTACTTCATCTTCTAGTGCCTCAAATGAACTTTAAGAAGTCATGAAGCAATTGTAAAATTTAGGAAATGAGCTGGTTACACTCAAGAGGTAGCAAGCCCAAGGTTTTAGACCTTCTTTCCAACCTCAAGCTCAGCCTAACAGGCAGCCATACCAGCCTCAAAGACCACCCAATCCAGTTGCAAATCAAAATCACACAATACCTCCTACCAATGCACCATTTCAGCCCTATAATCCCAATGTCACATCTCGCCTCTAAAGCAATAGTGCCAGGTGTAAAAAAACATAGCTCAAGAGTATGATTGGTGTTTCCCATGTAATGAACCTCACAACCAGTCTATGTGTTTCAATGGTGCCTTAAATCAAGCATTAATGGTTACAACTACTAGTGTGGAGGGTGAAGGGATTCAAGGAAATAACCAACAACAAGAAACATTCCAGCAACAATCAGCTCCAAATGATACCACACTTGTAAAATGGCAGGCAGAAGACTTTTATGGCATGAATCAAATAATCTCCCAAAGTGTTGTAGCCAATATGAGGTCAAAGAGAAGAAATTTGGGTGAAGAACAGCCATTGGCTCCAAGTAATCCACAACCTTCTACCACTCCACAAATTATTGGCAAACAAAATGTAGTTCCAAACACACAAGGACTACCTAAAATAGCTCCTAGGCCAACTCAAATGCTAGTTTTTGTTGCCCATGTGCAAGGAATGAATGTGCAGGACAAGGTACAGTAGAGAGATGCTTCATCTCCATTCAACATCATTGATCAGATGAAGAAGAAAAATGTAAACATATCAATGTGGGAATCACTATCCATCCTAGGCCAAAGAGATTTGCTACAAGCTGCCATGAAAGACTGGTCAACTTCAAATCAGCAGGTCCAAATGAAAGAGAAGGTACTCATAAATGTTACCCATCCTAAGAGGAATCATGGAGGATAGCAAGGTAAAATGTTGAAGCCCCCTCCATTATGTAATTCATTGATTATTAGAAACCATTTAGTACACAACCGCATGATTAATTCCGGGCAAGTAGTTCAAGAATGCCCAAGAAAATAGCTGATCGGTTGGGGCTTCAATATGAATTCATATCCAAAGCGGTAGTGCAATTGGATGGGACAGCAGAACAATAGTTGGAGTGATCAAAAACTTAAGTCTTACTTTGCATGCATGCCCCAACATTGTTGTTTTGCAAGATGTCTCGATAATAGATATTCTGCCACTCTTTTCCCTATGTATGTCAAGGGATTTCATAGCTAAGATTAGAGGGTACTTATCTACCGATTGGTCACACATGTTGTTCAGAACGAAATATGGAACTAAAGACACAATCAGATCTAAGCCTGTTGCAAAATTTCACATTGAGCCCCACACTCCAAGCCAAATCAATACCAATTGTTCAGCGTTTGATTAAGAAGATTATCCAAGCAATGATGAAGTGACACCAAGGTGGGAAGTATCCTAGACCCGAATCTTGATGAATGGGAAAACAAGGTGAATGCTTTTGATCCTTATTAAGAAATAGAATAATCTGAGCTAGGAGTCTATTGCATGCATGAAGAAAATCAGCCTATTCCTAGCATCACCAAGCCAAACCACAAGGATGACAATGTGGTATGGCAGTTTTTTTTTTATGGATCAAGGAGTAGACAAGGTGCAGGAGGGGGAGCTATGCTTGTTTCACCTTAAGGAGTTAAGTATTATTCAACTTTTAGATTTCAGTTTGCATGCTCTAATAACACTATTCAATATGAAGCTTTGATACATGGATTGCATTGGTCAATCAAGATAGGAATAAATAACTTGCATGTCTTCGGTGACATGAGATGATTATCAACCAAGTTAAGGGGAAACATGTTGCCAAGAATTATCTTCTCAAGTGCTGTAAAAATAGGGTGTGGAACCTCTTTGAATATTTTTATGGCTTTGACATCAAATCCATTCCTAGAAAGAGAACCAAGTCTTTGATAGGCTTGCAGCGAGTTTGGAGCAACCTTTGATGTTGTTGAAAGAATCCAAAATACAAGGTACAACCAAACATCCATGTGATTGTGAGGCATTCGGTGCTAGACAACAATGCAAGTATGAAAGTGTTTGAAAGTGATCAACAAATCATCCATTTCTTGCAAAGAAGAGGCTGAGTTCTCGGCTAAAAATAGGAAAAGTCGAATAGCAAAGATGGTGACAAAGTGGTATAGTTGAGAACCAACAAACTACCAAAGGGACTTATTACTCTAGAGTCCATTTTAAATCATAATGATCAGTTTAGGAAGGAGAAAGCAAACATCCAAGTCAAGGGAGAAGATTTAGTGTCCATCTTGGTGGAAGAAGGAAAATCACTCCAAGTTGGTAAAGTGACAACTGAGAAAGAAAGGTATGAGTTCATATAACTTTGTCAAGAATTCCCTGATGTGTTTGCTTGCAGCTATGAAGATTTGAAAGGTTTCAATCCAGAGTTAGCTCAACACACCATTGAATTGGATCCAAGTGCTAAACCCATCAGGAAAAAACAAAGGCTAGTCAATCCACATGGAACCTCTCATGAGAAAAGAATTGAATAATTTGATAGAGTCAAGTATCATATTCCCTATCAAGAATTTCTAGTTGGGTGGCCAACTTGGTTCTAGTTAGGAAAAGAGTGGAGAAATCAGATTTTGTGTTCACTTCGGATATTGAAATAGAGCATCTCTCAAGGATCATTATCCACTTCCTTCTATGGAGCAAATTTTACAAGTTGTTTCCAGCTCGAGAGGTTTTCATTACTTGATGGCTATTCAGTACAACCAGATTATGGTAAAATAAGAGGATCGGTTTAAGACAGCCTTTACAACCAAATGGGGAACTTATACATACAAGAAAATTCCATTTGGGCTGTCCAACGCTGGAGCTACTTTCCAAAGGAAAATATACATGGCATTCAAGGATTTGATTAACAACATGGTGTTGATATATCTTAATGATATCACTTTTTTTTCAAAAATGTAGTAGACCATCTCTTTCATTAAAGACAAGTGTTCCAAAGGTGCAAAAGATTTGGGGTATTCTTGAATCCTAAAAAGTGTATTTTCCTAGCCCATGAAGGAAAGATCCTTCACCACATTTTCTCCAAAGAAGGATTAGAAATTGATCGAGAAAGATTTGAAGACTGCCAAGCCACAAGAAGGCCCTTCAAAGTTTTTGGGGGAGGATAAATTTCATTTGGAGGTTTGTCCCAAATTTTGCAGCCGTAGTCAAGCCTATTACCAAGATGTTAAAGAAAAGCATAGCTTTCAAATGGACAGCAGAAGGAAAAGAAAGTTTTTGAGCAATCAAAGAAGCCATCTCACAAGCCCCAACTCTCATTAACCTAGATTTCTCCAAGGATTTCATCCTCTATGCATTTGGAGGTGATGATACTATTTCTGTAATTTTGGTACAGCAAAACAAAGACAATGATGAGCATCCAATTTCTTTCTTCAGCCAAAGCCTGGAGGACTATGAGAGGAAGTATTATTTCATTGAGAAGCATGTTCTTGTAGTAATCAGGAGCTTGAAGAAATTCATGCATCTAGTTTCAAACAACAAGGTTCAATTGCTGGTTTCTCATGTGGGAGTTAAAGACTTCCTCCTCAACAAAGACTTGAATGAACAGAGAGAGCAGTTGGATTACTCGTGTCATGGAGTATGACATTGAGATCAAATTCACCAAGTTGGTCAAAGGAAAAGGATTGTGTGAGTAGCTGGTCTTGAATAAATCTAAGGAAGCATGCAATGAGAAGGAGGCTATTTTGGTGTTGCAAGATAGCCATGAGAAAGGAAGCACTCAAGAAGAAAATGATGGTATCCTCACTCCTTGCTGAACCCAAGACATAATGCACTTCCTAAACACGTTGCTATGTCCTCCGAGAGATGAACAAGACAAAAAGAAGACACTTTAGATTGTAGGCTGTCCCATATGCCCTTGTTGATGGTGTTTTGTTCAAAAGGGGTGTGAATGGAGTGCTGCTTAAGATGCATTGGTACAAATCAGATCCACAGGTATTGGAAGAGTTCCATGGTGGATCAGCTAGTGGTCATTTTGTACCAAGAGTGATAGCTCTTAAGATCATGAGGGCTAGCTATTATTGGCCCAATATTTTCAATGATTGTTATGCATGGATCAAGACATGAAGGAATTGTGCATTCTTCACGGGTAAGGAGAGACTAGCTGCCCTTCCATTGCATCCAATTTCAGTTGACCAACCATTCATGCAATGGGGTTTGGACTTCATTGGAAATTCAAGCCAAGGACACAAATGGATTCTAACAAAGCATGATTATTTCACCAAGTGGATCAAGCAAAGCACTCAAAGAAGCAAATGAATCTAGTAGCCTAGACTTCTATGAGGGAATAGCAACTAGATTTGGCATACCTGCTACAATAATATCAGATAATGCATTGGCATTCATTGGGTCCAAGGTAACTGAATGGGCTGTTAAGAATGGGATCTACCTAAGCACTTCATCAAATTATTACCCTCAGGGTAATGGCCAAGCTGATTCTACAAATAAGAACTTGTTAAGGATCATTAAGAGGACTCTTGATGAAAATTAGAGGTCTTGGCATAATAAGTTGAAATCAGCCTTATGGGCTGATAGGATAACTCCCAAGAGATCAACAGGTAACTCTCCATTCAATCTTGTTTATGGAAGAGAGGCAATTTTTACCATGTCACTTGAGTTGCCAACATTGGAACTCATGAAACAGTTGGAATTGTTGGAGTTTGAGCCCATGGAGGTTAAATATGCAGAATTGATGGAGCTCCAAGAAATCAAAAATCAGGCATCCCAAGCAATGGAGAAGGATCAAGCTTTGATAAAGAAGACCTTTGATAGAAAGGCCAAGGATAGATCTTTCCAAGTTGGAGATCTAGTGCTAAAATGGGATGTAGAAAAAGCAAAACCGGGGAGGTAATCAAAATTTGATGCCATTTGGAGTGGCCCATACATGGTCACAAAGTGTAAGGACAACAATGCCTTCCAATTGTCTACATTGGATGGTGAATAGTTGTAGATTCCATTCAATGGAATCCATCTGAAGCATTGCTACTGAAGGAAATTCTCCACCTTGTACATATTAGCTTAGGTTTTATTCCTCCAAGTACTTATGCGCATTATTTTGTTGTAGATTAGCTTTGCTCTCCTAAGTGCTTTGGCACAAGCTTGTTGTTCTAGGAAATGTGTTTTGTAGGTGTTACTCAAATCAGATGGTGTTCTACCCTCCATCTTCCTCCTTGTAGTGTTCTAATTAGTTGGGGTACCAAATAGATAATTTAATGACCCCATGCCCAATGGATTGCTTCAGGAAATTGGTAACCTCATCTAGCAGGCAGATGACCCCTCTGAGTCATCAAAATTGTTATCCAAAATGAGCCCCTTGCTCATTTTGTGGCTAACTTCCTTCATTCTTCCCTCTCTTATGCCTTAGTCATAATTTTGTGGCCATGTGTCCCATGAGGGAAAATGGTCCGAAGCAGATGGAGAATTTGAAAGTAGAGGCCCACAATGAATCATATCATGCCACGTGTCCTTAGGTCATCGTCTTGATACTGAAATTTTGGAATGTTTTCCAATGGCCAAAACGGTGGAAAATGAAGCACGAAGGCTCGTGTCCAATCAAAATGTGCCACGTGGCACCGGGAGTAGTGGAGAGGAGATTTTTGGGAAAATTTCAAATTTTTGGCTCGCCATCCCGTTTTGGTCCCTCGTTTTTCCCTAAATCTTCAAATGACCATAACTTTCGATCCAGAGCTTAGTTTTTGTGTTATTTATATCAACGAAATATAGTGAAATTATATATATGATTCCAAGATCATTTCTATATTTTGATGGATTTTGGATAGAGAAAATTGGAAAACACCTCGGTATGGGAAATCAACAGAAATGATGTTTCAACCAACATTTTTTATGAAGAATGGCTTGCATTCTCTCCCAAAGCATTGTGAAAAATATTAGGGGATGGACCTTTAACGATGCCCATGCTATTTTATTAAATTTTGGTAGTGGTTGAAGCTTCTCCAATGTTTTCCCACATTTCTCTCTCTCCGGGCTCGGTTTTTACATTGTAAAAGCTAGTTTTGGCTCATTTTGAAGGGGTCTGACAATTTTATGTTTTTTAGGCTCCCTCTTTCTACCTAGAAAGTGATTTTGTGGAATACTAGACCTTTTTTCAAGGTTAAAACACATTTTCTACCTTCTGTTGATGTAATGCATGTATTTTGATATTGGAAAATGACAATGCAAGCTCTGTGAATGAGTTTCAGTCCTCTCTTGTGTTGTTTGATTTACCCATGATCTTTCATTACATTTTATCAGTTTGTGTATGATGTTTTGTTGCATTTCTATAATCTATGTCAATCTGCAGAAGTAAAAATGCTCACCACTCCTTTGGTGCATCACCTTATTAGCATTAGTTTTAGTTCTTTTTCATTCTCTATCTCTGTCCCCTTGGAATTTAGAGTAGGATCTTGAATTTAAAACCTCTGCAACTTGCAAGTAATACACCTGATCAGAGGAGTTAAGGAACCAACCTCTAACCTTGAGATTCTTTTCCATTTTTAGAAGTCCCACACTTGGGGGAAAAGATTCAATGTTGTGCAATCACACTGGTTGTTTAAAATGTCAAACTAGAAATCTGATCAACATCCAAGGGTGTGTTGATTTGCACCAATAAGTACTCACCCCGTGGTACCTATATTCTACCTTTCCATCCCCCGTGTTCTTCCTCTTCTTCCCTCTCCTTGCGCTTTGGTGCTGGCTTCTTTCTTCCCATGGGGTCATCCGAGATGGATATTTCATTCTCCACATATGCACCCTTCTCAAACTTTGGCCTTATGCATAGGTAGATCCTGGCAAAGATCATTCTCAGCAATAGGTAAGGTTAATGGCCTTACAATGATGTGCACATCCTGTGACAAGTATCTTTCAACATACGTGCACTTCCCCAGGTAGAGCAACTTCTTTCTCATTTCTCTGTGTTCACTGTCAAGGGTGGACAGGTCAAGTTTTAATTTCTTCGATTCCTTATACCTATTCATTCCCACTTGGAAAAATTAGGTAGTAAATGAATAGGGGAGTTTACACCAGGGACTCCAACTGCCATCCACCAAGATGAATCTAGCAATGTAGAAGTGCTGGTATACCACAAACTCTACTTCTCCTTTAGTTGCCATGGGGAGTTGTTCTAGGATCTACCATTCAGTCTCAAATGTGTTCCTGAGGCATGTATACCATTTTTCTAAGTGTACCTTATGTAGCCCCATCATTGATTCACAAGTGTATTTTTGGAATCTATCCGTGGGGGAAGGGTCTTCATTGGGGTATTCCCACATGAACTTATCAGATACATCCGACACCTTAATTTATGAGAATGCAATGGTTAACATGATGTCTCCAAAAGGGATATTTCACCCGTTCTTGGTGTTGCTTATGATTTCGTCTGCTATGTACTAAGATATTTTGTATTCGGTGCCTTCCGTGACCTTCCTGCAGACATTCAGCCAGGGATTTCTCACCTGGGTCCACCTTTCTTACCCATTCAACTTAGAGATAAGGTGCATGGCCATCTTCATCACCATATTGTTGATATCTGTGATGTCGTAGTACCTTGATCCCTTCTTATATTCATGGTATGTAATGGTTTCTTTAATTGCCTCCTCATCCTAGAGGTCATCTAAGAGTGTGTCCCCTTTATAGCTTAGGCCTGTAAAGTGTGAAATTAACTGGGGAGTTATGCACATTTTGTACCCCGTGAAGTAGAAGAATTCTTCATGCACACACGTCATCAGCCATTGGTACAAGCACTCGGGATTCCCAAAATATGGTAGCTCGTAAAGCTGGAGAAGCCCTGCCTTATCCATTTTCACCTTGACTACATCACTGTAGATTGGCATCCCGTCAGGTGTTCATTTATTTGTTGGGCACACCAACTCTAAAGCACCATCTCCTTTGTAATCATTGTAACACCTTGAACTATTGTTACCTTCTCCTGAGCATTCAAGTGTTGATATATGATTTCTTCTGTATAAGGACATGTTCCGTTGGTTTCAGGAAGTCATGCTTGATATGGATTGTATCTTCTTTGCTCTTGAAGATCTTTGACTCAGCCTTGGATCAGTTGCATTGATCCAAGGAATGTTTTAAGCTTATTCAGGATGAACAAAATTTATGGACCTTACGAAAGTTACAAGGTCTGAATGAGTTTGAATGAGCAATCCCGAGTTTAACTCAGGTTGATCATGATAAATGAAATTTGGTTCCAGATATCGTAACATCAGGAAGGCCTAGACCTTAAGCCAGGTAAGATGTTCTTGTGTATACCGTAAGCTTAATTAGCAATGCTAGATAGGATCCTTTACAGGAATGTTTTACCCTGTTTGGCTCTAATACTGATTGGTCCTACTTGGGAGACCTAGACTGGATTCGTTAAGGTTAATAATCTTAACCTAAACTATAACCTATTGGTTAAAATAATTGCTAATCTAACCTAGCCCTAAACTATAAGCTTAATGTTCCTAAGAGTTAACTTCTTCTAGCGCTATGGATGTAAGACTAATGTCTTACCCTATTATCTAGCATATGTTTCTTACATATCCTAACTAATGACAAGAATGGATGGGAACCTATGAAGGGGCACGAGTCATGGGTGGTGGTTTCCATGGCATTTATGAGGGGGATAAGGTTGAAGGACTTGGGATGTTTGTCAGATTGGCAGAGGTTACAAATGGCTAATGTGACTGACGTGGCAAAGATCACCAAGTATGGGAATGTTTTTTTTTTTCTTTTGGCGATCACCAATTTTGGCAATCGGTGGCAATGGAGAATAGCCGGAGGATGGAAGTTAATGCAATTAATGAACTTTAGTTCCCAAGCATGGATTTCTTGGGAAGGCATGCAAATGCAATATTGTTTGGTTGTTTGGTTTTCCATGCATTCCATTTTTCACTCTTCTTGAGCACTTTGGTTATTTGAACCACCATCTACTCGTGTTGCATGGAAAATTTGTGAATTTCTAGCTTCCTTATCTGTCAGGGGAAAGTTTATAAGGCATGAAGGTAACAATTTGTTGTTGTTTAATCTATCGTGGAAGAAGAAGAAAAGGTGTGAGCACATTTAGAGGTCTTCTTCGAATTTTTAAGTGACACTATCAGGCATGATAGGCCCTAAACTTTAAAAATCTTGCTTTCCTTCAAATGCTTTCATTAGAACAAGTCTATTCAAATGATTTCTTTTGTACAGATGGCTTGGTTGGAAATAATGTATTGGTTTTATTCTTCTCTTTTTGATTTGGGAATCCCTGGTTCAATTTCTGTTGAATACCTTGCTGTGTTAGCATGTTGGTTAAACTTTTGTTGAATCCTTACTGAGTATACATATGGATTCAATTTCTGTTGAAATGTTTGCTGTGTATACATATGGATTCGACTTCTGTTGGAATGCTTGTTGTGTTTACATGTTGGTTCGACTTCTATTAAAGTCCTTGTTGTGAATACTTGATGGATACGACTTCTGTTGAAGTCCTTGCAGTGTTTTCATATGAATTCAACTTCTGTTGAAGTCCTGCTATGTTTTCATGTTGGTTCGACTTCTGTTGAAGTCCTTGCTGTGAATACTTGATGGATACGACTTCTGTTGAAGTCCTTGCAGTGTTTTCATATGAATTTGACTTCTGTTGAAGTCCTTGCTGCGTTTGCATGTTGGTTCGACTTTTGTTGAAGTCTTTGCTGTGTATACATATGGATTCGACTCTATTGAAATGTTTTTATGATTACATATGGGTTCGACTTCTGTTATGTTGTTTCCTTACTTCTTGATTAACTGAGGTAATAAGTTCCCAACTGTACCATGTTAGACGTTGCGTTGGATGATTTCTTGGTTGAGGAATGACATAAAAGAAAATTGTTGTGTCTTATTTAGTTGGTTTATTGTTTATCACTGGTCGTATGAGCTTTTTTTGTTGCTTGATAGCTTCAGGTGAATACATGGTTGATTTGAGATGAAACTGTAATTCCTTTTATGGAGCTCAACTGGTTTAGTGGCAAGTGTATGAAAAATGTATGAATACAAGCCTGTACCTCTGTTGAAAAGGGGTCGGGATGGTCAATAATTATGGGTTCTGTAAGTGATGAAATATCTAGTGTAGCTGTGTTTTCCTTACGATTTAACTTGGTTAACGGGAACACAGTCTGACTGAGAGAAATCTTGCTTTGAGGAACTCTGAATCCTAATAACGTGTGGGTAATCCTAGATCTGCATGATGGAAATTAGGTTTTGTACTTGGAAGGGATGGGATTGTGTTGATTTTCTTGCTTTCTTTTCTTCCCTAAATGAATTCAAGATTGATTGTATATGCTTTGCTCCTGGAAAGTTGGTACTATCCTGAACTTGTTTGGAATGGAGATCTGAATGCCTCTGTTCTTTCTCTTAAGTTGTAAAGCACATGTGGATATAGGAGTTTTGGAATACGAAAGTATACTCTCCCTTTCTGGAAAATTATTAGTACTCCCTTCTTTTGTATTTCCATAAGAACTCTGCTATAGGGGTATAAGATGATTAAACTGTTAAATTTATGAGGAAAGAATGGTAAATGCTTAGTCTTGGCCTAAGTTCTTTTCTTATTTACAGTTATAATAATACCTTGTTTGAGTTATTCAATTATCTACTTTAATAAAAGTAGAATTGTAATAGAAGTTGGTATATCTATCGATGTCATGGAAATAATGCAATGAGTATAAAGGAATTTCGTTAGAGGCTATAACTGGTCTTTGCTGAATTGTTAAATGCAAATCTGTTGGATACATGCACTGGTAAGAATTCATTCTGGAATGGAGTAATTTTTATTGGATTGTTACTGTCCTTGGATTTCAGAGGGATGGATATATTAGATTCATTTTTTTCTTCTTAGTCTCTAACATAAGATGAATTATCCGAGAAGAGTCAATATGGTAGTTATATTATGAAATTATGTTAAAAAGTCATGTATGGTAGAAAGATAATTAGTGTGATTCATGTTTATAGCTTTTATGAAATGATTTCATTTAAACAGGTTATCTAATGGAAACAATTGGTGGAATGCAATTGCTTTAAGAATTAGTGCTTATCATGCTCAGTTCATTGAACTGACCCGTGTTAGCAATTTTTGCAGATGGTCATCATAAGTGGTAAAGACATGCAGATTTGATATGATCCTCAGATTGTTTAATCTGGTTTTATGATGAATTCCAACTTGATTTCTCTATTTGTACTATATGAAGAAAGTTGTTCTTTTGCTATTGAGTATTGTATCAAATATGCTGAAGTGAATAAATTGTAATTGTATGGCTTGGAAATAAATGAAATGGGGAGATTGTTACTTATGTGGCTGCATTTTTATTTTGATGGATTGAAATTCTTAAGTTCGATTGATTTTAAGTGCATTTTTATTATTGTATACCATGGAGTTATTTGGATTCTCTAAGTAGGCCTCGTAAATATTATGTGACTGAATACTTCGTGAATGATTAATAGTTCTTTTATGTTATAAATAAGGCTAAATTGGAAATTAGTTCACTACCTTTCAAGAAGTTAAGGTTAAACTAAACCTTAATAGGTAGCTGAAACGGAAGAGTAATTTTTTACTCCCTATCCATGATCTAAGTCAAGACAACGTAACTGATGATTTTAAATCACTATGTCTTAATAAAAATAAGCAAGATATACTTTAGTCTTCGGAGTTGATATAAACCCTCATGGGTTTAGTTAGCTTCCTTATGAGGGGACTTAGGGCTATTGCCCAATTATGTAGAATAAGATTATTGGGAACCAATGAACTCCTAGACGAGATCTCAAATCTTATTAAACTTCTCTCTGTGAAATGGATCTTAATTAAGGTAAATCAAAGGTGTGGAACCCAGGGGTTGGGAAAAGACTACCTAGATAGGAGAGTCTTAAAATTTAATTTCAACTCAACTTAAGTAACTCTTTGAAGTTATGTAAATCTTTCCGAGGTGGTTTTTAGGATGTCGACACATGTCAACTGCAGGGTTGTACCTTCGAGAAGATTAGGATCTTCTCGAGGATACAACAATGCAGGTGACCTATGGTGACACCCTTTGCATTGATCGTTAAGATTTACACCTTAAACTCGAACAATTTTTTACTCGAGACCGGGTTAGGACCATGGTCATGTTATGAGGCTGCCCTTGGAGACTTGGGGTACCTTGACACACAGGGTTAACTGTGGTTGACCCAGTATGTCAGCTTACCCTAGTCCTCAAGAGCATCCTTATAACGTGTGTCATGTTATTAATCCATTCCTAAGTGAATGACTTGGGACATGGGAGGTTGACAGAAGTCAGTATAAGACATTCTATTTAACATCGGAGTGGGGTGAAGGACATATTCCAGATTGACAAGTATGCCATCAAGGAATACGAGACATGAACAATATGTTTCAAATCTTTGGCCAAAGTATCGCAAGCTGCTGATTGCGTTGTCCTATGTCACCTAGTCTGAGGGACGTGATGCTGATGAATAATGGTAACAATTATTCAGATAGTTTCCTTGGACAGAGCATTCTAAAATCCTAGATTATGGAAGAGAACCGCAAGAGTGAAGTGTTAAAATAAAAACGCCAACTCTATGATACTCATGAATAGATCGGTAGATCACCGAGTCATGGAATGAATAGATCGGTGGTACACTAAGTCATTACAGCTGCATATGGTTATCTATTATAAGAATGATTGTTATGATCTGTGAGTTCTAAATTATGTATTTAGAACTAGGAAGAACTTATAAAAAAAAAAATTCTTGTTCTAATGTACTAAAATGGGAATGTTACATCTTGGTATCAGAGTTGAAGGTTTGATTAGACCAAGTGTTTCACCTTGGGAAGCGCCAGTAATATTTGTAAAAAAAAAAGATGTAACACTTAGACTATGTATTGATTATCGGATGTTGAACAAAGCAACAATTAAGAACAAGATACCCACTTCCAAGGATTGACGATCTATTTGATCAGATGCATGGAGCAGCGGTTTATTCCAAGATAGATCTTCGATCTGGTTATCATCAATTAAGGATTAAAGAAGAAGATATTCATAAAACAGCTTTCCGAACCAGGTACGGACATTATGAATTCATGGTTCTACCCTTTGGATTAACTAATGCACCCACAACTTTTATGAACTTAATGAATAATATCTTTCAAGAATATTTGGACAAGTTTGTGCTAGTATTCTTGGACGATATTCTCATATATTCTAAAAGTATCAAAGAGCACAATGAGCATTTAAAGATAGTTTTGGAAATTTTGAGAAAAAGAAAGTTATACGGTAAGTTATCCAAATGTTCTTTCTTTGATACTAAAGTTCACTATTTGGGTCATGTCATTAGTAAAGAGGGAATTGCGCAGTGGGATCCTTCAAAAATAGTGGTAATAACCAAGTGGCTTGCAGCCAAAGAATGTACATGAAGTAAGAAGCTTCATGGGCCTTCACTGGTATTATAGAAAATTTGTTAAGGATTTTTCTAAAGTGGCTACACCAATAACTTCATTGTAGAAGAAGGATAAGAAATTTATTTGGAATGATAAGTGCGAAACTGCTTTCAAAAGTTTGAAAATCCAGTTCACTTCAAAGACCTATATTAGCTGTACTGCAGACCTAATGGGAACTTTACTCACAGTAACGGATGCTTCTAGGAAGGCTTCAGAGGTGTTTTGTTACAAAATGATCAAGTCATAGCATATGAAAGTAGAAAACTTAAGTTACATGAGCTGAATTATGCCCCTCATGATTTAGAGCTTGCTACAATTGTTCATACGCTTCAAGTATGGAGGCACTATTTACTTGGAAACCTTTTGAGTTGAAAATTAATCACTTAGGGCTAAAATATATTTTCACTCGAGCCTAATATAAATGCAAGACAGTGAAGGTGGTTAGATTTTTTTATCTCAATATGATTTTGATATTAGCTACATCAAAGGGAAAGAGAATAGAGTAGCGGATGCTCTAAGTCATAGGAAGCACATTTATACTCTTATAACATTAAGAACTCAGTTTAAAGATGAGGTAAAAAGTGCCTCAGAATCTGATATATACTTTTAGCAAGTAAAAGCAAAGACTTGGCTGCAGAACCAAAAGATGAAAGGTATAAAGGTTTTCATTTTGATAATGAAGGAATCTTACGTTATGAAACTAGGGTATATGTACCTTTGCTAAACGATTTGAGAAATAAATTATTAGTTGAATTTCATAATTCACCCTTCTCTAGACACCCGGTATCACAAAAATGCTTGCTGATCTAAAACAACAATACTTTTGGAAAGGTATGAAAAAGGATGTTATTGATTTTGTGACACATTGTGCGGAATGTTAGCGGGTTAAGGCGAGACACATGCACCTGCTGGATTATTATATCCCCATAGCATACCGTAGTATAAATGGAAAGTAGCATGGAATTTGTACAAGGGTTTCCTATGTCGAGAAATAAACATGATGTTATCTTGGTAGTTGTAGACAAACTAACAAAGGTAGCTCATTTCATCACTGGAAATATGAAGGATGATTCTCCAGTGTTAGCAAAAAGATTCATGCATGAAATTTTCAGGTTACATGGAGTACCAGAATTGATTATATCTGACAGGGATCCTAGAATGACATCAAGATTTTGGAAAACGCTTAATGCAGCTCTTGGAACGAAACTAAACTTCAGTTCTGCATATCATCTAGAAACGGATGGACAAACTGAGAGAGTAAATCAAGTGTTGGAAGATATGTTGCAAATGTATTGCATGGATCAACAGTATAAATGGGAAGAGTATCTTCCATTAGTTGAGTTCGCATACAACAACACTTATCACTCATCTCTTAAAATGGCACCTTTTGAGGCACTTTATGGAAGAAAGTGCAGAACCCCTGTTAGTTGGGATAGTATTGAGGATAGAGTGGTAATTGGGCTAGAAATCCTCACTGAAATGGAACAACAAGTTAAAATGATTCATGAATGATTGAAAGAAGCAGATAGGTAGAAGAGCTATGCTGACCTAAAGCGGGTTGATCGAAGGTTTGAACTTGGTGAAAAGGTTTTTCTTCGTGTTAAACCCAGAAAGAGTTCTATAACTTTTGGCAAGGCTACCAAGTTGTCACCTCGTTATGTGGGACCTTTCAAATTATCAAAATAATCAATCCTGTAGCTTACCAATTAGCATTACCACCTGCTTTGTCTCACATGCATGATGTTTTCCATATTTATTTTCTTAAGAAATACGTTTCAAACTTGTCACATGTTTTAAATTGAATTCCTTGCAGTCCAAGACCTAGGAATAATCGTGGTTAAACCCACACAAGTGCTGGAAAATCGCCAATTGCATTTGAGAAATCGTGAAATACAACAATGTAAGGTCCAGTGGGACCAGTTTAACGAAGAGAGTGCAACTTGGGAAAATATAGAAGAGATGAAAATTGCTTTTCCCTTTCTTTTTTAACAGAATGGAATCATCGACAAAAATTTTAATTATTATGAACTTATCTTTTTCATGTCTTTATGTAAGCCAAATTTTAGGCAAACATTATTCGGGTTGAATAAATTGTATCATGAAATTGATTTATGAAATAATTCATGTTGGAATTGATTTTTGTATTGTGAACTAATAAATTGATTCACCTAAAGGTAAATCAAAAGATGTAATCATCAAGACGATGAATCTTTTAGAGGGAAGCATGTAACACCCTGAATCACATTACCTTCTCCGAGCATTCAAGTGTTGATATATGATTTCTTTTGTATAAGCACATGTTCCTTTAGTTTCGGAAAGTCATGCTTGATATGGATTGTATCTTATTTTCTCTTGAAGATCTTTGACTCAACCTTGGATCAGTTGCATTGATCCAAGGATTCTTTAAGATTATTCAGGGATGAACAAAATTTATGGACCTTACGAAAATTACAAGGTCCAATGAGTTTGAATGAGCAATCTCGGAGTTTAACTCAGGCTGATCATGATAAATGAAATTTAGTTCCAGATATAGTAACATCAGGAAGGCCTAGACCTTAAGCCAGGTAAGATGTTGTTGTGTATACCGTAAGCTTAATTAGCAATGCCAAATAGGATCCTTTACAGGAATGTTTTACCCTATTTGACTCTAATACTGATTGGTCCTACTTGGGAGACCTAGACCGGATTCATTAAGGTTAATAATCTTAAACTAAACTATAACCTATTGGTTAAAATAATTGCTAATCTAACCTATTGGTTGTTTGGTTTTCCATGCAATCCATTTTTCAGTCTGCTTGAGCACTAGTTCTTCGAACCAGTCATCTACTCTGTGTTGCATGGAAACTTTGAGAATTTCTAGCTTCCTTCTCTGTCGGGGAAAGTTTATAAGGCATGAAGGTAACAATTTATTGTTGTTTAATCTATCGTGGAAGAAGAAGAGAAGGTGCAAGCACATTCAGAGGTCTTCTTCAAATTTTTAAGCGACACTATCAGGCATGATAGGCCCTAACTTTTAAAAATCTTGCTTTCCTTCAAATGCTTTCATTAGAACAACTCTATTCAGATGATTTCTTTTGTACAGATGGCTTGGTTGGAAACAATGTATTGGTTTTCTTCTTCTCTTTTTGATTTGGGAATCCTGGTTCAATTTCTGTTGAAGACCTTGCTGTGTTAGCATGTTGGTTAAAATTTTGTTGAATCCTTGCTGAGTATACATATGGATTCGATTTCTGTTGAAATGTTTGTTGTGTATACATATGGATTCGACTTCTATTGGAATGCTTGTTGTGTTTACATGTTGGTTCGACTTCTGTTGAAGTCCTTGTTGTGAATACTTGATGGATACGACTTCTGTTGAAGTCCTTGCAGTGTTTTCATATGAATTTAACTTCTGTTGAAGTCCCTATTGTGTTTTCATGTTGGTTTGACTTCTGTTGAAGTCCTTGCTATGAATACTTGATGGATACGACTTCTGTTGAAGTCCTTGCAGTGTTTTCATATGAATTCGACTTCTGTTGAAGTCCTTGCTGCATTTGCATGTTGGTTCGACTTCTGTTGAAGTCTTTCTTTGTGTATACATATGGATTCGACTCTATTGAAATGTTTGTTGTGATTGCATATGGGTTCGACTTCTGTTATGTTGTTTCCTTGCTTCTTGATTAACTGAGGTAATAAGTTCCCAACTGTACCATGTTAGACGTTGCGTTGGATGATTTCTTGGTTGAGGAATGACATAAAAGAAAATTGTTGTGTCTTATTTAGTTGGTTTATTGTTTATCGCTGGTCGTATGAGTTTTTTTTGTTGCTTGATAGCTTCAGGTGAATACATGGTTGATTTGAGATGAAACTGTAATTCCTTCTTTGGAGCTCGACTGGTTTAGTGGCAAGTGTATGAAAAATGTATGAATACAAGCCTGTACCTCTGTTGAAAAGGGGTCGGGATGGTCAATAATTATGGGTTCTGTAAGTGATGAAATATCTAGTGTAGCTGTGTTTTCCTTACGATTTAACTTGGTTAACGGGAACATAGTCTGACTGAGAGAAATCTTGCTTTGAGGAACTCTGAATCCTAATAATGTGTGGGTAATCCTAGATCTACATGATGGAAATTAGGTTTTGTACTTGGAAGGGATGGGATTGTGTTGATTTTCTTGCTTTCTTTTCTTCCCTAAATGAATTCAAGATTGATTGTATATGCTTTGCTCCTGGAAAGTTGGTACTGTCCTGAACTTGTTTGGAATGGAGATCTGAATGCCTCTGTTCTTTCTCTTCAGTTGTAAAGCACATGTGGATATAGGAGTTTTGGAATACGAAAGTATACTCTCCCTTTCTGGAAAATTATTAGTACTCCCTTCTTTTGTATTTCCATAAGAACTCTGCTATAGGGGTATAAGATGATTAAACTGTTAAATTTATGAGGAAAGAATGGTAAATGCTTATTCTTGACCTAAGTTCTTTTCTTATTTATAGTTATAATAATACCTTGTTTGAGTTATTCAGTTATCTACTTTAATAAAAGTATAATTTTAATAGAAGTTGGTATATCTATCAAGTCATGGAAATAATGCAATGAGTATAAAGGAATTTCGTTAGAGGCTATAACCGGTCTTAGCTGAATTGTTAAATGCAAATCTGTTGGATACACGCACTGGTAAGAATTCATTCTGGAATGGAGTAATTTGTATTGGATTGTTACTGTCCTTGGATTTCAGAGGGATGGATATATTAGATTCATTTTGTTCTTCTTAGTCTCTAACATAAGATGAATTATCCGAGAAGAGTCAATATGATAGTTATATTATGAAATTATGTTAAAAAGTCATGTATGGTAGAAAGATAATTAGTGTGATTCATGTTTATAGGTTTGATGAAATGATTTCATTTAAACAGGTTGTCTAATGGAAACAATTGGTGGAATGCAATTGTTTTAAGAATTAGTGCTTATCATGCTCAGTTCATTGAATCGACCCGTGTTAGAAATTTTTGTAGATGGTCATCATAAGTGGTAAAGACACGCAGATCTGATATGATGCTCAGATTGTTTAATCTGGTTTTATGATGAATTCCAACTTGATTTCTCTATTTGTACTATATGAAGAAAGTTGTTCTTTTGCTATTGAGTATTGTATCAAATATGCTGAAGTGCATAAATTGTAATTGTATGGCTTGGAAATAAATGAAATGGGGAGATTGTTACTTATGTGGCTACATTTTTATTTTGATGGATTGAACTTCTTAGGTTCGATTGATTTTAAGTGCATTTTTATTATTGTATACCATGGAGTTATTTGGATTCTCTAAGTAGGCCTTGTAAAGATTATGTGACTGAATACTTCGTGAATGATTAGTAGTTCTTTTATGTTATAAATAAGGCTAAATTGGAAATTAGTCCACTACCTTTCGAGAAGTTAAGGTTAAACTAAACCTTAATAGGTAGCTGAAACGGGAAGAGTAATCTATTACTCCCTATCCATGATCTAAGTCAAGACAACGTAACTGATGATTTTAAATCACTATGTCTTAATAACAATAAGCAAGATATACTTTAGTCTTCGGAGTTGATATAAACCCTTACGGGTTTAGTTAGCTTCCTTATGAGGGGACTTAGGGCTATTGCCCAATTATGTAGAATAAGATTATTGGGAACCAATGAACTCCTAGACAAGATCTCAAATCTTATTAAACTTCTCTCTGTGAAATGGATCTTAATTAAGTAAGGCAACTCAAAGGTGTGGAACCCAGGGGTTGGGAAAAGACTACCCAGATATGAGAGTCTTAAAATTTAATTTCAACTCAACTTAAGTAACTCTTTGAAGTTATGTAAATCTTTCCGAGGTGGTTTGTAGGATGTCGACACACGTCAACTGCAGGGTTGTACCTTCAAGAAGATTAGGATCTTCTGGAGGATACAACAATGCAGATGACCTATGGCGACACCCTATTCATTGATCGTTAAGATTTACACCTTAAACTTGAACAAGTTTTCACTCAGACTGGTTAGGACCATGGTCATATTATGAGGCTGCCCTTGGAGACTCAGGGTACCTTGACACACAGGGTTAACTGTGGTTGTCCCAATATGTTAGCTTACCCTAGTCCTCAAGAGCATCCTTATAACGTGTGTCATGTTATTAATCCATTCTTGAGTGAATGAATTGTGATAGGGGGGGCTGACAAAAGTCAGTATAAGACATTCTATTTAACATCAGAGTGCGGTGAAGGACGTATTCTAGATTGACGAGTATGTCGTCAAGGAATACGAGACATGAATAATATGTTTCAAATCTTTGGCCAAAGTATCGCAAGCTACTAATTGCGTTGTCCTATGTCACCTAGTCTGAGGGACATGATGCCGATGAATAATGGTAACAATTATTCAAATAGGTTCCTTAGACAGAGCATTCTGAAATCCCAGATTAGGGAAGAGAACCGCAAGAGTGAAGTGTTAAAATAAAAATGCCAACTCTATGATACTCATGAATAGATCGGTAGATCACCGAGTCATGGAATGAATAGATTGGTGGTACACCGAGTCATTACAGCTGCATATGGTTATCTGTTATAAGAATGATTGTTATGATCTGTGAGTTCTAAATTATGTATTTAGAACTAGGAAGCACTTATAAAAAAATAAAAATCTTGTTCTAATGTACTAAAATGGGAATGTTACAATCATGCTTGATTGGTGATTGTAGTCAATTATGGGCATCTTCCCGATGTGGGACTTAAAGTGTTGCCCAAAGAAAAACCCATATGGGTATTGTATTTCCGAGTAAAATACTTCATTGGTATCCAAGGGGATTTCTTCTTCTTTCTTCTTTCCTTTTCCCTTACCCTTTCCCCTCTTGGATTGTACTGTAGGTTTATCAACTAGTTTTGTGGCCATCATTTTACCCCTTGCTTTCATTCCCAGGTTAACTTGTGATTTTTTTGAACATTTCCCCGCCACGCCCCGTGCCCTAAAACACAAACCCTAATCTCAAAATTTTCTCCTTCAATCACGATGCTTCTTCACAACGTTCCTCACACTCGTGAATCACTTCGCTGGTTTGTAGATATAATGGACTAATTGTGCTTAAGTTTTTAGTATTTTCCTTCGCACGAGTTAGTCTTCAAAACCCTAGCTCTTGAAAGAAAATCATTCTTCTTTTTTTCGCAAAGTAAAATAATGAAATGCCCACTCTTGTATTTATAGATTTTCCCACTTTTACACATTTAAGGCTAGGCTACCTACCACTATAAGGCCATATTTAATGCGTCATTTCAAAAAAACCTGACTTCAGTGCTTTTCCTTACGCACCAAATCCTTGCACAATTTTTTTTTCACACGTGCCCAATCCTTACTCGAAAAATTTTCCAACCTTCTGACGCACAAACAATCCATCTTGACAGAAGAATCTTGCGCAATTGTTACCAATGCCAAAGGCACCTCTTCCATCCTCATGATTCTTGCTTTCACATACCTCATGTTTTTACACTTTTTCTCCTTTGTACGTGGATTTCCAATGTAACCTTATTTTGCAACCCATCTGCCTTATTTTTCTCCTAATGCATTTTTTCAACAGTATTAATTCAAATGGTCTACCAACCAAATTCTCTTACGTAATAACTCCATGCCTCTCTTTATCACGTTGACCCACACTAAAACGATGTTTGATCCTCTACACATTCATAATTCAAAAAGTAATAAGGTTAACGGTGCCTAGGTGCAAAACCAAACAACAATGCGAAATGGAAATACAAGAAAGGAAAAGCATAAAAGGAAATTCTAAGCTAATCTGGAAAAACTACCATATTTACAAACACCAAGAAGCATTATTTATAGTAGGGCTTCGTCCTACTCCCATTAAAGTGTCCAAGTAATTTTGTTTCATCCAACGCTCAGAATCGCTCGTGCTCGAATCAAGGATGTATGAAATTACATAAGGACCCAACCAATGCACCTTCAATTTTCCAGGATGGCGTAGAAATTTTGAATCATATAGCAATACCATCCGGCCAACCTCAAACTATTTTTTTCTTAATGTGGCAAATCATGCCATGCCTTTTTCTTAGCTTTTTCAATTATTTGGCTCCATCTTTCTAGTGAGTTCCTTTCATCCACCTTTATCAATTCATTTATTCTCTCTTCCAACACTTGTTCATCATATAACCCTCCCCGCATGTGTTATACATAGTGATGGTAGCACAAATTCAACTGGTAAAATAGCCTCTCGCACCAACACCAGCCGATTGACATGGTGTGGCCTTGTTCAACCTTTTATACATTATTCTATATGCCCAAAGAACTATTGATACTTTGTCATCCCAATCCTTCTTACCCACGTCACATATCTTATTCAACGTGTGACTAAGGATTTTGTTAAATGCCTCCATAGTCTACCCGAGGGTGATAAGGGGTAGTCTTATGATGGGCTACCATGAATTCTGCCAATAGAATCCTGACAGTTTCATTTAAGAAGTGAGTGCCCCTATCACTTGTTAAACTTAATGGACACCCATACCTACTGATAATGTTTTCCCACAAAAATCTAGCAGTGTGGCTGTGGTGTAATCCTTAGTGGGCGTGGCCTCTACCCACCTTGTTAGATAATCAGTACAAGTAATAATATACCGTGAGTTATTCCTTCACGCAACTAGTGAGATTGGTCCGACAAAATCTATTTCCCACTTTTCAAAAGGTTTCACGCTAGCAATGGGGCACAAGGGCATCTCATCCCTTCTTCCAAGTTTTCCAAGGTGTTGGTAGTGGTCACATGCCCTATAAAACTCAATGTAATCCTAGTGAATCATCTCCCACCATAGCCCAGTGACTAGGATCTTGCACGTGGTTACATTCCCCGTAAAGTTTCCTCCAACAATCCCACCATGGGATTCTTCTATTATAGATACGCACTCATGTTCTAATACACACCGGTGCAAAACCTCATTGTGAACCATTTTATACAAATCCCAATTGATCAACATAAAGGGCGTGGCATGTATGGCTAACCTTTTCCTTTCTAAAGCATTCATCCCTTCGGGTGCCACACCTTCTTTGAGAAAAACAACAATGTCTTCTAATTCTGAGGGCATACGCTACAACCTAAATAGTTGTGTGTTTGAAATGGTTTCCTTAATACTTTTCGCGTCCTCTCCCAAATCAATCCTTGATAAATGATTCAACCGTAATTATTCTTTCCCGCTTTACCACTACCTTGAATTCAAATTCTGAAATAAAAGTACCAAATGGATTATGCACCCTTATAACACTGCTTTTCTTACTAGATACTTCAAGGCCATATGGTTAGTGTAGAATATGAAGGGAGTTACCAGCTAGATATTGTCTAAATTTGTGGAGTGCGTAGATCATTGAAAATGCCTTGCGCTCGGTCATTGTATAATTACCATTGCACAGGTGTCAACTTCCTACTTGCAAAACATAGGGGATGATCAACCATCCCCTCTTCTAGTTGAGAAAGAATGGCTGCCATTGCTGTACCAGAGGAATCCATGTGGACATGGAAAGGTTTATCCTAGGATGGGAATCGTAGAATAGGTGTGGTGATAAGCCTTTCTTTTAGAGTGTTAAATGCCCTCTACCGTGCCTCTTTCCACCGAAAGGCACTCTTGTGTTTAAGAAATATTTCCAAAGGTACGATGATCTTGGCGTATCCCTTAATGAAATTTATTTAGTACCTAGTGTTTCTAAGAAATCTATGCATGGCACTTTGGCTGGTAGGCTTCCCTAAGCCCACAATAATTGTGACTTTTTGGGATCCACCAAGAAGCCCTCTTTGCATATGATATTCCCCAACAACATTCCAAAAGGAGTTGTAAGATACATTTCTTGATGTTGAGGGAAATACTCAACTACCAAAATCTTTTGAACATCAATATCAAGTTATCACAATGGTCCCCGACCAACCCATACACTGTCCAATCATCCAAATACACCTAAAGGAATTTGTGGATGAAGTCCTTAAATGCTTGTACCACTATGTGCAAAAATATAGTGGACGCATTCCTCAATCCTAAGGGCATGACCATATATGTAAAAATTTCCCACTCGGTGGTGAAAGTTGTCTTATCTTGGTCTTCCTTGGCAATCCTTACTTGGTGATATCCCAAGAATCCAACCGTAAAGGAATAGACCTTGCACCTAGCATCTCCTTCAAAAATATCTTTAGTGAAGGGGGTGGGAAAAGGATCTATGATACAAACAGTGTTCAATTCCTTATAATCTACACATATCCTAATCCACCCATCCTTCTTTATGCTGATCACCAATGGAAATATCCATTCTCGATTCCTCCACACCTCAATGATACCGGATGCTATCATTTTTTCTAGCTCTTCTTTAACCCTTATGCGCATGTTGGGATTCATCCTGTAAGGCCTCTTCCTGATTGGCCACACACCATCCTTTAACTTTATCCTCACTTCCCCAATGAATGGTGGACAAATTTCAACTCATGGTATTTGTGTGGGAATAAATCCTCAAATGCATGCAAGAGATCACTAATCTTTGATACTTCCTTTTTCGACTAGTAGTCCCTAATGATAGCTTCCTTGGGCTCCTTCTCCGAGCTAATGTTAACTTTCTTAATTTTGAGTGGCTCATGGTACGTGTGCACACATGCATCCACATTTTCAATTACTTGCGTGCTCCAACCGAATGATCGACATTCAGCTTTCCATTTCCTCTTCATTAATAACGTATACCATCTTTTCTTTCTCCTTTTCAGCTCACGCACACTTAAATTATAGATCTTCTAGTTCCTCCTCTTCGAACCATGCTTCCAAGCTTGGTTCACCAAGTAATATTACTAATCTATCTTCCACCATGGTGTAATCCCTAGAGTGAGGTTTTTGATAGTCTCAAATGCCTCATCAACTTGTTTCTTGGTACTTCTCGTACTCGAATGTGTGATCCAGTGGCCACTAACTCCTACCAATTTTCCCTTTGGTGGCGAGTTTCAAAATGGATGTACTAGGCATGCACACATCCTTGTAGTGTTGAATAAGTCTTGTGCACCCAAAGGGAGGGTGGTAAATCTTCTACACATTCTCCCCCGGCACCCTCTCACATGCCCGGATGTGGGAAGAGGAGGGTCCATTTCCATTGTAATCCTTGATAGTGGTGGGTATAATGCTCTTCAAGAAGCGGATAATGAGCAAAATTCTGACTTCACACCACTCTAAAAATTTTTCACTACGTGCGGCCGACCACCTAATTTTTGTGCCTATTAAAACATAACCTAGAATACTTCGTCACTCGTCCTCCCTCCAGTGGTCTTCCATTTCTCTCAAAAAGACCTCAAGGTATGCATCCCCGAATACATGGTTATCAGCCTTTCCTCCCGGAACCAAACTATACGTGTCATTGTTACCTTAGTTACTAATCCTTTCAGATGTCACCCAATCAATTCATAAGTCCCATGCACCCAATTATCACATGCTATATTAGTAGTATCATTGATGCCATTGAGCATCATCAAACTAGATGACTCCTTCTGTAGGGTGGATGGTCTCTGGATCTCTTATGGAGCACACATATATTTTGTCAAGGATTTCCTCTCCAATGGTTTTAGTATAGGGGGTGGAATTCTCATCAACCAATAGTATAATTACCCTCTCTTCCTTGTTCTCAAATATTATGTACCCCTTGTTAAACTGGAGATCTACATTATTCTTATAATACCACGGGCACCCAAGTAAAGCTTGGAAATTATATACCTTGGTAAGTGCCAAGACTTCAAAATCCCTAGTGAACCTAGTCCCCTGAATGGTAATGGTCAAATCCTTCAAGACACCTATGGGCATTACCTTTGTCTTATTTGCCATATACAACGCATTTGAAGATGGATGTAATGCAAGTCTTCCCATTTGATGCTAGGCATCCAAAGTGAGAACATTAACCTCCGCACTTGTGTCAATGAGGATGTTGCTAAGAAACCATCCATCCACTACTGCATTCAAGGTAATCTCTTTGTCATAATCAAGGAAGTGAGGTTGGAGGTTTGCATGTAAGATCTGCCTTTCGTGTTCTTCCCAAAGACGTGACACCTTTTCTCTCAACCATGCCCCTATCGGGGAATAATAGTCTCTGCCTTAGTAGTTTACACACCTCCTTAACCTCATTAAATTCATCCTTTGGTGCTTCTACTAGTCTTCTTTGCTCATCTTTTCTAGTTTTCTCTTTTAAGCATTAGATCTCCCCTTGTAAGCTTCGAATTACATCCATGGTTTCCTAGTAGAATTTTTTTATGGTGATCCGTGTTTGGATATTTCACATGTACTACTTCTTCTCTCAAAAGCATAAGTCTCTACTTAGGTGCTTCCCTTGCGCATGTAGATTCCACCCTTGTTGTTACCATAACAGCTCTAGTTATGACTCACGTATTACTCGTGGGAGCGATTGCACGTCGCCTTTTTAATACTCACCATGACAGCTTCTCTTACCCTTTCTATACTGCTAACTCATATGTTCGTATAACACTGTGCACTCTTCATACTTATGTTTTTTCCACACTAGGAGCATTATAGAAGATCTAGACATTCATGCTTATAATGGTCCGTGGCTCCACAATTAAAGCACATTCCACATGGGAACTCACTTCTTTCTCAATGGTTACTATGACCACGAAATCCTCTAAAAATCCTCTTCCACGCACATCTCCATGTCTACGCTCTTCATACTAACATTTTTCCCTTTAGAATAGTTGGAAATGCCAGTTTGATGCACACCAAGATCAATTACCTTATGAATCTGGTCAATCAATCTATAATCCTTGGTTTCATGTGTGGTTGAGGTACATATCTTGCAATAACAAGACACATTTTTTTGGATCACACACTGTAATAGGGGCACCTACTTGCATCATGGTCCTCATGACATATTTCATAGTTTATTGCTATGGCACATACCACCTTCCGAGTACATATCCCACCATTATCCTTTGTGTGCCCTTCTACGTTACAATTCAGTGCACCACATCCCTCCATGAATCTCTAGAACTATGTTGGCAAATAATTTCTCCAATTGCTTAGCCATGGTAGAACTATGAGCCTCTAAAATGGGCTAACACCAGTGTTAACACTACCAACTACCTTATCATGCAAAGCGAGCTCCAACTGTTCGCGGGTTTGTGAATTTTTATGAGACAAAGCCGTCCCTAAAGGGTGTGATCAACCCTTTGAGAAATAATCGAGCATGTTGTGAAGGGTGGATATCGTAAGACAGTTTAAACAATAGAGTTTTAAAGCATGCATCATATTCCCGCATGCTCTCTACCATTCCTTGCTGGATTTATTTGAGAGAGTTGATGTTCTTTTGTTTAAACTCAGGTATGTGGAATTTCACCAAGAATGCATTCCTCAGCGTGGTATAATCCACAACAGTATGATGAGGGTCATACTTTCTATACCAACTATGCATGCGTCCTTACAAATTCATCATAAATTGACTAGCCTTCCGATCCTAGGTCATGATCCCCTTTGTGCACCATAGCAACTTGCACTTATGCACATGCTCTACGGAATCTTCTATCCCACTTTATGTAATCTGGTAAGTGTTGAGACATCTTGAAAAAGACTTGTGGTTGTGGCTAAGGTCCTTTTCCTCCCGATCCATTCCTTTTGTTTCCTCCAATGTTTCCTCCTCCACCAGATCCACTAGATCATGAGCCACCAGCCCCACCACTTCCTCCTCCAGATCCTCCTGTGTTAGGTACAAGGCTTGTGTTCGCTTATGCCGAACGGTCCTGTCATTCCACCGAATTACACTCGACGGTTTGTCAACTAACACCACTTACGTAGTATTTCCCCACCACTTCCTAATGTGCTTCCAAAACCAACTGTATATGTTCCTTGCCCAAACATTCCACCAAATACTGGAATTGTGTGTGAAGCCATAGAAGTCCCAAACCAGAAGTTGTATCTCCGGTGCCGATCGGGCCATTACTTCCACCGATATCAAATGGATCAATCTGTACTTTTACCTTGTTCAAACAAACCAAGTGCCAAGGTTTCGTCACTAGGTGGGGTTAGATGCATGCCAATGACTATTCTTTCTTTACGCAGTGGAATCTCATCGAAGCCACAAGGTTTTCTCTCCCACACTCACCAAGAAGAGGTATCACGATTGTTCAAGTTTCACATCCTCCACATAAACCTCAACTCCATTCCACCATGTCTGGCTCCATAACCCACTTGTAATCCCACGATGTCTATTGATCTCCCTTTCACACAGCTTTGTTATACTTGAGTCATCTCTCCTCCCTTTCCTTTTCAGTCGTTATATCAGCCATCTATCCCTAACCTAGCTTCCTCACCAAGCACTCAGAGTGGTTTAGCTGGCCATAGGAAATGCCTCTAAACCCATGGATACCATAAATATTTTGATTTCCAGAGGGATAATATGTAGAAATGATCCTCTGGGCTCCCATAAAAACTCAAACTCAGCAACTTATGGACAAGAATATGTGGAAATGGCATATTCTAGAGTGTATCTAGTCAATACTCCCTTCCACCAATGATCTATAGCATGGGTCCACGTTAGATCAGCATCTTGCAAGTTCTAATATATTTCTTGGGTCCAAGGGTGTGACTTATAATACCACCTCGATCTAGATGTATAAGCCGAGAGCCATTCAAATAACTCTACTGGGAAACAATAGAAGAAGGTTTTGTACAACTCATGATAAAGAGTGTCCTCCACCCATCTTCGTGTGTTAAACCCAGGTCCAGTATTGAATCTCTAAGTGAATTTGTCCTCTATGCTTTTAAACCAATCTTCAACACCTTCAAGTGTTAAGCACTCTACCATCACTTTTTTCATAGATCATGATGTATGCCATGTTCCACTACAACTTCGAAAAGAGGTCCCGGTAATGGAACCAAGATGTAGTCATTTTTACACCCCACTAAGAACAAGGGAACCTCAAGTGCACTGGCCTATCACCTAGCGGGTGCTGGGCACTCACTCGAGATGCACAAGAGGAAGCCGAGTCTCTCTTTTATGTGAGTTTAGTGGAAGACATAATTCATGATTCTGACTTAGTGATTTAACAGACATGAGGAAGCTATAGAGCTCAGGATGGCTTCTACACCCCTTCAGTCATAATAGTAACAAAGTGTGCAACCGAATTAACTTAGAACTAGGAAGTTGTAAATCCATAATTAGACTAACATTCAAGTAAATTTCATGATTATATAAGATCAAAGGCATAGTGAAAGCATGCAGACAATACAGGAAGGAGATATTAACATAAACATAGTGGTAACCTTATCACATTCATTCATAGTAGTACTCCAAAACATCACAGAGAGGTGGACCATAGTCATGTGCCATATCTGGATCCATACATGTATGCTTACAAAATAAAATTTGCATTTCCCATTTCCCCATTACATCCTTCCTAGAATCATCTACCCATTTATCCCATAGCTCTTGTAGTAATTCTACAGAGCTTCGCTACCTTACTTGTGTCTCTATTCTTTGCCAAGGGCATGTGTATAAATAGGCATCTGAGCTCTAACAAACTCCTCTGTAGCCTCAGATCTGGCCCCAAGTGTCAAGGTGTGGGTCACCCCAAGTGCATGCCTCTCCATGTCATGATTATCTTTTTGGATCTTCCTATTGTAAGGTATATTCCTTCCAGGAAACCCTGTCACCAGGCTGGAACCTTATCCAAATGGAACACGTTCTTCATGTGTCCTACCCAAAAGGCCAAAAATGGCTAAGTCTCAAATTGTTCTTCACGTGACGCATGCATCCTTGGTTCTCCAAGAAGCCTTTTGAACTCTGCCTTGCACACCTTCACTTGCGTGCTTCCTCCGGCCATGCATGCCTATGCACCTTTAAGGTTTGGTAGCTACAATAGGGTCCCAACATATCCCCTTTAATTCATTTATACCACAAATACACTTAATTGTTCCCCCTTTTAAACATTAGTATTAATTTAATTACCCATAATTAAATTAATCATCATCCTCTCATTGTTATTAATTTAATTTCCTAAATTAAGTTAATTTACTCATCTCTTCACTTTATCCTAAACCTATTCCAAGCCTATTAATTAACAAATACCAATCCCCCACTCCCGTAACCAGCTAGAACTTATTCTAACCCTAATCGTAATGGCCTATTATCCCTCTAACTACTCTCCCACTTCATTTAGCACCATTCCACACTTATGACCTGGAACCAAAATCTCAATCACGCCAAATTTAGGAAGAATCGGGCTATTTTTATCAAATATGACCTTTTCTCCCTAATCAAAACTGATTATTCATCAACCAATGTAGGCTACCTAACCAACATTGGTTACCTTAAATACGACTCACTCAAAACTAAACCAATAGGGTTTGACAATACTAAAATATGTGAATATCATCACTCCCCAGGGCGTGATGTTGAAGGGTGTAACTCCTATCAAACAATTTCATTCAAGTTTGCAATTCAAATGGTATTTTAGATGACAATGATATATTAAGGAGACTTCAATTCCTCCTTCTCCTATTTCCATACATCCTCGCCATATATATATATATATATATATATATATATATATATATATTCAATGGATTTCATCTCCACCTCCACAACCCTCTTTTCCTCCTCTAGTATTCGAGATAAATATGGTTTGAGTAGCTACTTGATCACAAAAGGACAAACAAACAGAGAAATATTGAAACCCATCTAGTGCACCTCCACCTACCATTCCACTTGCACCATCCCCAAGGTAACCATCCTTGGGCCAACCTATTCCATTTCGAGGGAGTCACACATCACACCGATAAAAAAACTTCATCAATCTCCTATAAAAATGTCTTTGTATTACCTCATCCAAACCTCTGAGTCTCATCACTAATCCCTTCTTGACATCTTGCAAACTATTGAGGTTCTACTAAATGACCCTACACCCATTTCTACCATCTTCACCCCTCATCATGTGGCCAATCTTATCGCTTCATCTAAAAATTCTATTCCCACTACCACTCACAAATTTTCTGATGTCGCTTTCTCTACTCGAGATTGATCCTCACTATTCATAGGATCCCGATCCCAACCTCTTCATCTCTATCTACATCAAATATAATCATGTCTAATGTGTTATGATTGATGGAGGTGTGAGCATTGATATCATTTCCTCCAATTTGTATGAAAAAATGTGCATACCCTCCAGCTACTTTCATAATAACCTAGTTATGTTTCATTCTTTCAACAATGCCATGACCAGTACCCTTGGCACCATCATCCTCCATATCCACGTGGGTCCCCACACCATTCGTGAACTATTCTATGTTTGTGAAGGGTAATTATAGTATAACATGCTACTTGGCTGACCCTAGATTCATGCCATGGGGTGTGTACCTTCGACCCTTCACCACTGCATAAAATTTGAATATGAAGGGCACCCTTACACCATTCAGGAAAATCCTTCACCTTTCAAAACCTGCAACATGTTGTATTGACCCAATGATGTCCTTATTCTAGTTAAGGAATCTACTACCATAGCCACTTCATCTACCACCACAGCTACCTCATCTAATACCATGGTTGTTTCATCTTCTACTGCTACCTCATCTACCACTTCTACTACTACATCTTCCTCAACTAGCTCACCTATTCCTACTACTGCCAACACTTCTAAAGTTAGCCCATCTACCAAACCTTATTCTCTTACTTAGAGTAGCTCATCCATTCCCATCATCCAAGTACCAAGCTCTGACCCCTTGGCAAGTGTTTTTCAATGCCTTACATTGGGGAGTATCACCTGTGTACAACATCAACACTTTCCAAAATCCTCAAGAGTATGAATCCTTCATCAACACCCACATTACACCTATCATGTAGGTGATATTTTTCCATTCTGTCCTCCCCACCTTCGCACCAACCTAAAATTTGGGGATTGACACTTCTTCTTATTCTCATGAACCACCCACCCAAACATGACCTTTTTCATTTTTTCGGTTATCTCACTAACCACCGCTTCGCCCACACCTTTCTTCATCATTGTGCTTGGAAGGGCTTTGGCTTTGGTCTTTACAAACAAGGTCATCACATTCATACCTTGTACTACCCACAAACATAAAGACCGTCATGGTATCAGATTTTTTGAACCACCTAATCCTAAGAAGGATAGAATCAACCTTGTAGATCAACATTCTTCACCTTCTTCACCTATATTACTTCCTTCTCCACCTTTTTCACCTATTGTGCCACCTTCACCCATGGATTCCATGGATCCATAATCCATCCCACCTAATTTTATTTTATAAACACCATTTCCTTGGGACCTCTGTCCTATCATCATGATGGCAAGACCCCCTTTCCATTCCTCTTCTTTATCCGAACATGCTATATGATGACACACTTTCTATCAACATCGTTCAATGTCATGATGATGATTCCATTCTCACCTATGTATGTGCGTAAGATTCTTACATTCATCATTCATTACCTTCTAAGACACAAACCATGTTGAATGAATTGAACATAGAGATCAAAATTCACACTCAGGATGACCCCCGAATTCTAAAGATAGGCCAATCTTTAAATTTTGTGAAATAAATTGAAAATAATGCATCCACGCATTGCCCTTCTTGTGAAAGAAGAAATCCAATGCATTCTTTTTGTTTCCTTCATTTTATCAATTGAATATCCCCAATGGACATCTAACATCGTTCTGTCACTAAGGAGACGAGGAGACTCTACATCTACATAGATTTCCATGATTTTAACCTTTCCTTCCCTAAAGATTACTTTCCACAACCTAGTATTGACTAACTCATTGATCTTACAGCTGACCATGAGATGTTATCTCTTATGGACAAGTTCTTTGGTTATAATCAAATATTATTCATGTTGGAAGATCAACACAAAACTTCCTTCATCACCCCTTGGGGGCCTTTTTGTTATCACGTCATGTCCTTTGGCTTTAAAAATGTTGGTTCCGCTTATCAATGTACTATGACCTATATCTTCCATGACATCATGCATGACATATTGGAAGACTACATCGACGACCTTCTCGGTAAGTCCAATTTTTTTCCAAACACCTCCTAGTTCTCAAAATATTTTTGATCATCTCATTAAATACTACGTTCACCTTTGACCAAAGAATTTTTTTCTTTTCATTTTCTCTTAAAAACTCCTTGGTTTCATTGTCTCTTTGTGAGGTATCAAGTCAATCCCACAAAAATCAAGGATATTATTGAGATGCCTACACCTACTAACCTTTGACATCTTCGTAGTTTGCAAGGAAAATTGTAATCCATTCAATGCTTTATTTACCAACTTACTAACTATTGTCACCCTTTTCATCATATTATTAAAAATGATGTCTCCTTCATATGGAATGATGAGTGTCATAAATCTTTTGAAGAATTAAAGAAATACCTTCTTTAGCCACTTGTGCTCATCCCACCTAAAGATGAAAAACCTTTTTACATCTACATTTCTACCACTAATCATTCCTTAGGTGTCATGCTTTCTCATCGCAATGAGGAACACATGGAGCAAGTGGTTTATTACATAAGCCATACTCTTTTAAAATATGAGACTAGGTATACTCATGCTGAAAAGATTTTCCTAGCCTTTGTCTTTGTGGCTACTAAAATTAGCCACTACCTACTTAACCACAAAACCTTCCTCATCACCAACACTGACCCTATGTATTACATGTATGATAAACCTTACCAACATCAATGTACCTCGCATTGGCTCATGCTACTTGTAGACCTATACCAAGAGGTAATTCATCAAAATTCTACCGAAGTAAAAACCATTTTAGATAAACTTGCAAACACCACTCTACCTAAACATTAACCCTCAAATTTTGATTTTCCCAATGAATCTATCTACACTCTTTCCTTGGATGAAACTATTTATCAGATGACCTTATTCTTTGATGGTTCTAAATGTCAATGTGGAGGTGGTGCAAGGGTCATCCTCATTCCTCTTGATGGTGAGCTTATGCCTTTATCCTTCAAACTTGACTTTAATCGCACTAATAACATGGTTGAATTCAAAGCACTCATGTTATGTCTTCAAACCGCCATTTCCTAGATGTTAAATCCAATAATATATTTCACAAGTCTCAGGCTAGTTGTGAACCAATTCAATGGTTTATACCAGTGTTGTAAGGAGGTAATTCAAAATTATAAACATCACGTCGACATGATTTTGACTACCTTCAATCATTACAAACTTCAAACCACTCCATGATCCACTAACAAATTCATAGAAACCATGGCTTGTCTTGCTTCCCAAATACCTTCCTCACCTTCTAACTCTAAAATATTTTCTTAGTACAATTATTGTAGTCACCCTCTTACTTATTCCACGATGTAAATTTTGCGGGAAGAATTGAAACCATCCCATGTGAGATATGGTATAAGTAGTTTAATGACTACCTATCACTTTTAATCCTATCTCCACATCTCACTCGCAATGGTAAGTGATCCTTCCTGTAAAAGGTCTCTCATTATGTCATCATAGGGGGTATTCTCTACAAACATTTATTTGACAGTATCGTCCTAAGATGCCTCACTAATTCTGAAATTATATACACCATTAAAGAAATCCACAATGGGATTTGTGGTGAAAATATCAGTGGCCATGTCATTTCGAAACATATCCTTAACCTTGGTTATTACTGAAAAACCCTTACCCAATATTTTTGTGACTATGTCAAACATTGTGTGAAGTTTCAACAACATGATAACTATCACCACACCCCTAGTCATGCCTTAAAAGTCACCAAAGACTTTTATCCTTTCCTTCAATGGGGTTTGGATCTCATTGGAGAGATTAACCCTCATTCTTCTCAATGTCATTAATAGATCATCAAGAATGGCGAGTACTACACTAAATGGGTGGAAGAAACCCCTCCCATTTCTACCAAATCTAAGAAAATATGTGAATTCATAAACCATCACATGATTTTTCATTTTTTTGTTCCTCATCGCCTTATCACTTGACAATGGTAAATAATTCATAAATAAAACCCTACACAAACTCGTGATAGCTTTATTATTCAACCCGCTTCTCTTCACCATATTATCCTCAAACAAAAGGTCAAGCCAAGTCAACTAAAAAACCCTCAACAAAATTATCATGAAATTTGTCGATAATACTAGTAAGGATTAGCATACACACATTCATTCTTCCTTATGGGTTTATCACACTAGTATTCACACCTCTACTATTTCCACACCTTTCTCTTTGTTCTATGGTATAGAAGCATTCCTACCTCTCGAAGTCCAAATCCCATCTCTTTGTATCTCACTTAAAGATATTCCCAACGATGATTAATTTCTCCAAGTGTGTTTTGCCTAACTTGAGCTACTATAATAATGTCATTTAAATTTTGTTGACCACCTCTAACTCTACCAAAAACGTATCAAACATGCCTATGAAAAACATGTTCATGAATGAAATTTCAAGGTCGGCGATCTTGTCCTAAAATAAAATTAACATGTAACCAAAGAGGAGTAAATTAAATGTAGAATGTTTTCTCCCAATTTTCTTCAACCCTACATTGTCACCCATACCTATGGATCATGTACTTATCATTTAGCTTCTCTTGAAGGTAAACCCAAACCTATGCCCCTTAATGCATTACATCTTTGACCATTCTACTATTGAATAAAGAGCTACATCACTTTATGTCACCAATATGCCCAACCCTTGAGTGAATATTTCTTCCACCTACCTCTTTTAACAACTAACAACTAAACTATAATTGTGTGATCTTCCGTCACCATTTAACCTTGTCTTCAATATGAGTACCACTTCTCTACTCATGGCATGATTACCATGGAAACTTTTCATCCTTTTCATGATGGAATCCCATGGTTGTTTGTCACTTATAATCCATCTTTTATAGCTAACATTTTCGTGTTATGGTTTTTCCTTCATAAAAGAGGCCTATAATCCTTTATAGTCTTGTCCATATGTTCAAGTACAAAAATAATTAAAAAATAAAAAGTAAAAATAAAAAATATATGGGATACCAAAAACTCTACTCCTTGAGTAAAATTTCATGCAAATATATGATTCCCTATAAAGGACATATACCTATCTTTCTTTATGATATAATTAGACTCGCTCCTTGAAGGACAATTATAAAAGTTATCCACTCATTACATTTAGTCTATCCAAAAAGAATACTAATCTCTATCTCTCACATAAAAATAATTCTAGAGCTTCCCGCATGGATCACTTCCATCAATACCTCAAGGATAACCTATTTATCCCAATATAGACTTCCGCATCAATTAGTCCATACAAAAGAAAAATAAAAATTCAAGAAAAATATAAAATTTTCATCATGGACTTGCCTATTCGGTTTTGAGTATCTTGCGAAGGGACATGTTGTCTCACAACAAGGTAACACTAAAAAAGTATTCCAAATTACCCTCTATTTATTACCTTCTAACTTAACTTAGGAGACAAAGCATGTATTTTACACAATGTGATCACACAACTTATTTCAACTATAGACCTATCCATAATTCAACATATGTAGGGATTTAAGTTCAATAAGTATAAAGGGTGGATTTAGATTTGGAAGGTTCTAAGTTCACCTGGGCTAATAGGAGAGTTGGGATGGAGCTTATCCAAATCAGACTTGATAGGTTTGTTGTAAGTCATCTCTGTATGATCAATCAACTTTACTCTCTAAAGACTCTCCCTAGAATTGGCTCTGATCATAACCCTATCCTCCTTAATCTTGGTTTAAATCTGGTCAAGAAAGCTAGACCCTTCAGATTTGAAAATATTTGGTTAGACCACCCTAACCTCTTCAATAGAATACAAGAGTGGTGGAATATCAGGGTCTTTGGGGTGGCCAGTTATTGACTCAGTTACAAATTAAAGCATCTCAAAGGTTGTCTCAAAAGTGGAACAAAGAGGTCTTTGGTAATATTTTCCAGGAAAAAAGTAGAGTGGCTGAAGATTTAAGGAATATTGAGGAACTTATCGATCTTGATGGTCTTAATCTGGTTCTAAAGGAGTAGGAACAAAATATATTGGTTGAGTATCATGACATCCTGGCTAAGGAAGAAGTCTATTGGAAGTAGACATCGAGGGTGAAATGGATTAGGGAGGGTGAAAGGAATTCCAATTTCTTCCACTTCTCAGCCACCTCCTGAAAAATCTCCTAAAGATAAATGAAATTAAGAATGAGAATGGTGAGATCCTTTTGGAGAATAAGGAAATAAATCAAGTCATTATAAACTATTTCAAGGATCTTTTTCAGTAAGGTCAGGGGATTGAGGAGCAGAATCAAAACAATATCCTGACTATTTCATAAATTCATCTCCCCAGAAGAAAATGGTAAGCTCTTAAGGATCCTTTCTGAGGAGGAAATCAGATTTGTGGTCTTTGATATGGAACCTAACAAGTCACCTGGGCCTGATGGTTTTCAGGCTTTCTTTTACTAGAAATTTTGGGAGATGATAAAGAAAGAAGTCATTGAAATGGTCCAAGATTTCTTCAATAATGGGAAGCTTCTTAGCCAGCTTAATAATACTTTCTTGGTCCTTATTCCGAAAATTGCAGGGGCCAATGAAGTCAAATATTTTAGACTGATCAGTCTTTGTAACACGAGTTATAAAATCTTGACTAAAATCTTAGCTGGTAGAATCAGATTGGTTCTCTCCCATTTTATCTCTGAAAATCAAGGTGATTTTGTCCCGGGTAGGTAGATTACTGATAGTATTGTGGTGATTCAAGAATCCATCCACTCCATTGTTAATTCTGATAGATCGGCTATGTTCCTTAAGTTAGATATGCACAAGGCCTATGACAGGATTACTTGGTATTTCCTTGGTGCCATCCTGAATAAAGTGGGCTTTGATAATACTTTGGTTAGAATGATTATGACCTGCATATCTACTGCTAGTTATTTGGTCTTGGTTAATGGTAGCTTGGAGGGATTCTTCAAAGTTGGTAGAGGCTTGAGACAAGGTGACCCCCTATCTCCTTTCCTCTATGTTATAATGGTTGAATCTTTGTGTAGAATTTGTAAGCAGGCTTTGCTTTCTAGGAGTATTCAGGGAATCAAGATTTCTAATGGTCTCCCTCTGATCTGCCTCAACCAATTTTTTGATGATAACTTCCTGATGGGAAAGGCCTCTATCCAAGAAGCCACCAACTTCAAACTTGCTCTCAAGGACTATGAGTCGGTCTCGGGGCAGATGGTTAATTTTCTCAAAAGTGTTGTTTACTTTATTAATGTGGATAAACAAGTCCAATTAAGGATAGCTCACATTTTGGGTTACAAAATCAAGTGTTTTCCAGACTCTTACTTAGGAATGCCTCTTATCTACAAAAGGCCTGACATCTCTATTTGGAATGCCCTGTTGGAAAGAGTTAACAAGAAACTTTCCTCCTAGAAAGGTCTCCTTCTCTCACAAGCTGGAAAGATTCAACTCCTTATGAGCTCTCTTCAAGGTGTCCCCATTTACATTATGTCTCTCTTTAAACTCCCAACCAAAATAATTGATGCTCTGGAAAAAATTCAGAAGAGATTTCTCGGGCTAGGGCCTTGGAAAAGTTTAAATTCCCTCTGGTGGCCTAGGAGAAGGTCACTAGGCCAAAGATGTGTGGCGGTCTGGGTTTGAAAAGTATACCTATCATGAACAAATATTTGGTTGCTAAAGCTAGTTGGAGAATTGCTAGAGAGGAAGGACTATGGATTGATATAATAAAAAAGAAATACCTGCGAATTTAGGCAGAATTGACTCATTCTTCTTTCATGAAAATCTCCCTAGAGGATCCTTCTTCTAGAATTCTCTGTTGGAATCAAAATATATCCTCTCAAAGGGATCCTTATGGGAGATTGGAAAGGGGAACATGATCAGATTTTGGTGGGACAGTTGGATTGAAGATTCCCCTTTAGTAGATCAAGATATATGGAAGGAGGTTGCTCAATTCTATGAGGAGAATGGTAAAATATGGATAAGATATTTCTGGAGTTATGATGATAAGGTCCAATGGGAAACCATAGCCCCTCCTCTTAATTATGATGGTGATATCAAACCTTTTCAAGATCTCAATAAGAAACTTAGGGAATTCCACATCCCCATCTTCCAAACTAAGGAGGATTCCATCATTTGGAAAGAGGAAGACTCTGGAAACTATTCTTGTTAAATCTACCTATAGCTTACACTTCAAGAAATATTTTCAAAAAGAGTATTGGGGTAAGTTATGGATCAAGGACTTGATCCCTAAGATCAATATTTTTTATTGGTGGCTATTCAAAATAGAATCCTATCGGTTGAAAATATTATAAAAAGAGGAATGCAAATCCCAAATAGGTGCTCTCTTTGTTAGAGAGGGGAAGAGAATGTGAATCATCATTTTTACATTTCCCTTTCTCTAAAGGTGTCTTCTCGTTGATTTCAGAACTTTTCAACATGCAATGGATTATGCCTTCGAATATGGAGGATTGTTGTACTCAATGGGAGAGCCCTTTTAGGTTCCCTTATCTGGCATGGGCCTGGAAGATTACTCTACCTCATCTCTTATGGGGTTTGTGGAAAATAAGGAATGATAGTGTTTTTAGAGATCGAAACCTCTGATTGTGGTGGCTAAAAGGAAAATCCTAGCTGCCATAAAGGAAAATATCAAACTGTTTAAAGGTAAAACAAAAATTCCTTGCCCAAAATGGGAGCAGGAAGTTCGATAAGTTCACCTATAGTCCGGTCAAGATCAAAATCCCTAGTAAGAATGTTTACTGGATTAGACCTATGGGAAATATGATCAAGATCAATTTTGATGGGGCTTCAAAGGAATCTTGATCAAGCTGGGGGAGGGGGTATCTTAAGGAATAGTGAGGGTGATTGGTTGTTCATCTATGCGGGTCCCTTGGGAAAGTAGACTAATAACATGGCTGAAGCTAGAGCCCTCCTATGGGGTATTTTGGTTGCTAAGGAAAAAGGCCTTAAGGACATCCAGATTGAAGGTGACTCCTTAATTATTATAAATGCTCTCCTCAATAGGAGTAAGATCAATTGGTCATTAAAAAACATCATTCAAGATATCAAGGAATTGCTAAAGTATTTTGATAAGATATCTATCAATCATACCTTGAGGTAGGGAAATAAATGTGTAGACAAGATGGCCAATGTGGGAGTCCTTAGTAATGAGTACAAAATTTGGTGCAAAGGAGAGAGATTACCCTCTAATATTAATGATGAAATCATTAAGGATAGAAGGCGCTAGGATAAATGATGCTGACATGAGTGGGGAAAGTATTCTAGGTACCATGCTAGCTTTTACAAAAATCATTGTTTCATTTCAACCTTTGATAGGAGAACAACTTGTTGGTTGTGGAAAGATTTTGTTGGGATGAATATTTTTGTAAAGTGTAGATAGGTGGAGAAAGGATTCAAGTGGAACCCACTAGTCAGAACATGGAGGAGACTAACCAGGATGTTTGGAACAAGCTTAAAATTGGAGGATTTAGTAATTATATTGCTAAATTACATGGTCACGACGAATCTATGTCAAAGGAATTTTGAAAATCCTAGAAAGAGGGGATTTTTACTATCCATGGTGTGGAGGTTGAGGCCCTAGAATCCAATATTTCTAGGGTGACTAATATGAAGATGGAAGGGTTAAAGATCTACAAGGATAGAACCCATAGAGACCTCGAGATTGATTGATTTTTCATTGGCAAGGAGAAATGCTACTTCTTCATGGATGAAATGCACGTTCGTGCATTCTTGGGGTCTAGAAGGATGTTTTCCTTCAAGTTATGAAATATATTACGCTGGAGGGTAAGTATAGAAAAATTTATACCTGTCACATGACCTTCCTCAACATGTTCTACCACAAGTTTATGGCTAGTATTCCCTTTTTTCTTTCCACCTCTCTTTTGAATTCGTTGATGGCTTTCCAGAATGAGAAAGCTGAGCTACCCCTCCATGAGGGCCTGATTCTTCTTCTGGTTGAGAATGGCAAGCCGGTTCTGGATTATCCTTTGACAACAGTCCTAGAGGAGTAAGCCGAGGAAGATGATATTACTCTTATGGAGTGTCTAAATAATATGAAAGTGGGTAAGGGTGTCCTTCGGGAGAATGAGAAAAATAAAGAAAAATGAGGGTGGCATTGGAGAATCCAGTGCTTTGAGGAAGAATGAATGTGTGGGAGACCCCAATGTTTTTGAAGAATGGAGTAGGAAGTTTTGTATTTATAATGGGTCCTAAAAGCCATGGAAGACATAAATGAGGGGAAAAGGGAGTCCATTCGATCATCATCAACATTTCAAAGAAGATGGTCACGAAACGAGCCCAAATAAAACATAGAATGAAGGAACTGGAGATTTGGGTTAAAGTTCTATTTTTCGTGGTGGAGGATTAAAGGGAAAATAAAAGGAGGAGATTAAACCTTCACATAAGTAGCTTAGACGAGGAGTAGGTGATGGATGGTTCGGAATCTTGGATGGTTGTTACGGGCTTGGGGCTTCCTGAGGTTTTTTTGCGGAGGTTTTGTTCTCTAAACGTGTTCGGACTCTTTGGTCAACCGTGGTGTCTGTTGCTTTTTGGTATTTTTGTCCTCTCTGGGGTCTAGATCCTACAATGTAAGAGTTAATCCTATTTAACTCATCTTTCTGGGACCCCTTTCTAGTTTTTTTCCTGTTTTGTTTCTAGTTGTGTTCCTCTCTTTTGTTCTGGCCCCTGGGAGCCGATCCTTGTTTTTTTCCTAATCTAATAATAAAAAATATAATTTTCCATGACATCAATAAAATGGAAATGAAATTAAAAATACGGCGTCATCTTTGAAACCATGGCTACATGTCTACATTTTATAATAGTAATACAATGATGAAATAGCTAAGACACATCGTTTGTCAATATCATTGTCAACTATATAAATGAAATGTCTATGTGTCTATAAATGTATACACAGATATAACTAATACACAAGATATCTCCAAAATCTCTCATATACATCTCACATCTTCGGTACATGTGCCGATATATATACCAAAAATCACAAATAAATATCATCTCTATCGTAACTTGTTCTTGTTATCCAAAATGAACCCCTTGCTCATTTTGTGGCTAACTCCTTCATTCTTCCCTCTCTTGTGCCTCGGTCATAATTTTTTTGCTTTTTGGGCACTCAAAACCTTCGAAATGGCACCATTAGATAGAGTTTTTTCTCATATTTCTAGAAACGTAAATTTTTCCCCCTAACTCCATGTATTTTTGAAGTTATGGATCGGTGGAGTGTTTGTGGGAAATTTTCCCAAGAAAAGCTTTGAGCCAATAATATGAGGCCACATGTCCTCGGGAGGGCGGAGGCGGAGGTAAAATGGAATTTTTACCAAGTGTTTGGAAAAATTTCGGAAGGAATTTTTCACCCCAAAGGCCCGCCGATGAATTGAATGTTGCCACGTGTCCAGGTGGAGGGAAGATGGAAAATTTGACTAAGTGTTGGCACCATGGAAAAATCTCCAGGAAAGTTCCGCACCCAATCATATTATGCCACGTGTCCTTAGGCTAAAGAAGTGGCAGAGGGTAGGGATAAAATTGAAAATTTGGCGAAGTGTTTTGGCAAGAGGAAAGTAGAAATTTTTTCCCGTAGGCTGTGTGAGCAAATAAGATGACTCCACGTGTCTCGGGGCCATCGGAGCTTCGATTGCTGTGGGGAAATTGGAAAATTTTCCCAAAGGATTAAGTAAAAAGAAGTTTTTCACCCCCATGGCCCACAACGAATGGAAACCCATCATGTGTCTTTGACCGATAGAGCATGGGAAAAAATTGGAATATTTTCCCAAAGAAAAATAAAAGAAAAATTTCAAAGGAAAATCTCGCACCAAAAACCTGAGCCAATCAAATCACGCCACGTGTCCATGTGGCGGAAAAAAACACAAGGCAAGCCCATAGGGAAAAATGAGCACCAAATCCCACATCCAATGGGATCTCGCCATGTGTCCCATCGGGAAAATGGTTCGAGTAGACGAAGAATTTGAAAGCAGATGCCCACAACGAATCATATCACGCCACGTGTCCTCGAGTCATCGGCCCGGAGGAGAATTTTTGGAAAATTTTCCAATGGCCAAAATGGTGGAAAATGAAGCACAGAAGGCCCACGTCCAATAAAAATGTGCCATGTGGCACTAGGAGTGTGGAGATTTTTGGGAAAAATTTTTGAAATGCAAAATGTCGGAAAATTTCAAATTTTCGGACCGCCATCCCGTTTTGGCCCTATTTTTCCTTAAATCTTGAATGACCATAACATTCATTCCAGAGATCGAGTTTTTGCGTTCTTTATATCAAAAATTTTTGGTGAAATTCTCTACATGATTCTAGGCTCACTTTTTTATTTTGATGGAGTTTTTAGACAAAAAATTTGAAAATGCCTCTGGCACGTGGAAATCAATAGAAATGATGTTTCAACCACCATTTTTAATGAAGAATGGCTCGCATTCTCTCCCGAAGATGGTGAAAAATGTCAAGGGATGGACCTTTAAGGAATCCCATGCTATTTTATTGAATTTTGGTTGGTGGTTGAAGCTCCTCCCACATTTTCCCACCTTTCTCTCTCCCGGGCTTAGTTTTTGCATTGTAAAAGCCGGTTTGGCTCATTTTGAAGGGGTTGGACAATTTTATGTTTTACGGCTCCCTTTTCACCCTAGAAAGTGATTTTGTGGAATAACAGACCTTTTTCAATGATGCAACACATTTTCTACCTTCTCGTTGATGTTATGCATGTATTTTGATATTGGAAAATGAAAATGCAAGCTCTGTGAATGAGTTTTAGTCCCCTCTTGTGTTGTTTGATTTACTCGTGATCTTTCATTACATTTTATCTGTTTGTGTATGATGTTTTGTTGAATTTCTATAATTTGTGTCAATCTGCGAAGTAAAAAATACTCACCACTCCTTTGGTGCATCACCTTATTAGCATTATTTTTACTTCTTTGGCATTCTCTATCTTTGTCCCCTTAGAATTTAGATTAGGATCTTGAATTTAAAACATACGTAACTTGCAAGCAATAACCCGATTAGAGGACTTGAGGAACCAACCTCTAACACGGAGATTCTTTTCCATTTTTACAAGTCCCACACTTGGGGAAAACATTCAATGTTGTGTAATCACACCGGATGTCAAAAATTTCAAACTAGAAATCGATCAACATCCAGGGGTCTTTGTTGATTTGCACCAACAGATTCCTCCTACACACTCTCTTGCCTTTACAATTCCTAAATCAACCTCTTCATTATCCACCAAAAGAATCACTCATGTAGATCTTTTGGGCTCGTTGAATCAAATCCAACACCCACTAATCACTCTTTAAATCACATATGTATATCACTATGTCATCCTTACCGGCATCGGTTCAACCTCAACGAGTATCGGTCACCTTGCCTAACCCAATTATACCTAATTTGCCAACAATATTGATGTAGAATGTCATTTAATTACTACCCCAGCCTTACATGCTCACCTAACCCCGACCTCAATGTACTTCTTGGCATATTTCTCCTCAACCTTGGCCTTACCCATGACCTTACCTACACCCAACCCAGCCCCACCAATTTGACATTTGATTTCACTTACTCATTGTACCTTTCAGCAAATTTACTTGTGTCTTTAGCCTATTGACCTTGGCTTTCTGATGCCATGACATTTATCTTGACCAAACCCATTTGTGTTTTGGATCACAACTAATGCTCGTTCCCACATCTAACCTTGTTGTGTTTTCGGGATTGTATCCTATACCTTAGATACCTAGACCTCAACAACCTTGTTTGGGAAAACCCCTCAACCTTTGAAGATGTAGAGTTTTTGAGCTCTTCAACCTAGTTCCTTGTTGTATTCTATACATGTGTGTTCATTTAAATGCCATTGTCTATTACCCATACCGATATCAACAATAACTACAACCACGCCTTACCTCATTTTTTGTTTCCATGTACCACTTTATAAAACCCATCACCTATTCTTCCTACCACTTCATCGGTTCTTGATTTGGGTGGGATCACCTCTACCCATACTTGGGGCAACCTAATCTTCACCCATATCTAGGGTAGCTACCTCTTGTTTTTTTCATAATTGCTAATAAATACAAGCTATGTGATAAAAAGGTGCAAATGTAAACAAAAAAATGGGTCACAACCCTTCTATCTTGTTGGGACCCTATTGTAGCTACAAAATCTTAAAGGCGCATAGGTGCACATGGCCGGAGGAAGCATACAAGTGAAGGCACACAAGGCAGAGTTCAAAAGGATTCTTGGAGAACCAAGGATGCACGTTACGTATGAAGAAAAATTCCTTCACTATGCCTTTGATCTTTTATAATCATGAACTTTACTTGAATGTTAATCTAATTATGGATTTACAACTTCCTGGTTCTAAGTTAATTTGGTTACGTTCTTTTTACTATTATGATTGAAGTGGTGTAGAAGCCATCCTGAATCTATAGCTTCCTCATGTTTGTTAAATCACTAAGTCAAAATCATGAATTATGTCTTCCACTGAACTCACATAAAAGAGATACTCCGTTCCTCTCCTGCGCCTCGGGTGAGTGACTTGTGCATTCTGGGTGATAGGCTATCATGCTTGAGATTCCCTTGTTTGTAGTCGGTTGCACGTGCATCCTTGGTTCTCTAAGAAGCCTTTTGAACTCTACCTTGTGCACCTTCACTTGCACGCTTCCTCCGGCCATGTGTGCCTATGCACCTTTAAGATTTGGTTGCTACAATAGGGTCCTAACCTTACTCCACACTTCACCTGTTCTCTACCCTCGAGAACCTTTTCAAAGAATGAAATACAAAAATGCAAGGTCTTTCCTTGGAAAATAATGGAGGGAAAGAATAAAGAATGGGGGGAGAGGAAGAGAAATAAATATAAGGAAAAAAATTCCTAAAGAAGCAAAAGGGGAAAATTTTTCCGTAGGTTAGCCTCCAGTGTATCCCACGCATTGACTTCATCCTGTACCATTTTGCAAAGGTTTCGAACAATGCGCTCACCTCATCGAAGGTTAACCCTTCCCCCTTTGTGGTGATGGTCTCCACCATGGTTTCTAGTTCCTTCGCAAGATCCTCTAAGGCATCCATCTTCCTTGTAATGGTCTTGTAGAGATCTTTAAACTGTGTTTTTATTGAGACCCGAAAGGCCTCAATAGCTTCAGATCTTCTTTTTACCTTGGCTAAAATCTTCTCTTATTCTGATCTATTTCCTTTTTCTTCTCCCTAAAGTATTTTAGCTCGGCCTCATTGTCTGCATGTTAGCATGCCCGTCACTTTGTCTCGATCTGTGAAGTGGTCATAGGCGACCACTACGGTATTTGTAGGTACTCTTACATCAGCCAGGACCTTATTGTATTCAGCTATGAGCATGATTAACTTTAGCTTATCCTTCTTCTCTAAAAGCGCAGCTATATCCTCTATCGACTCCAAGGCCAAAGGCTACCTTTCCATGGTGAGGATCTGAGTCAAGTCCTCTAGGCATTCTAGGGAGGAACCATGATTTTGTGTGGGAGGGTTAAGGTCTGGGTGCTTCATGATAATAGATTGGGAGATGAGCTCCATATTCTTGGAGAATTTTTGCACTTTAGCTTTCTTCTCCTGTAACTCCCATTGTAGTTGAGCGTTGATCAAATTTTCAAGGCTAAGTTCCTTTGTCATCTTAACTACTTCTTCCTTCCTCTTTTCCAACAGTCCTCTAAGGCTTTAATCTTGTCATTTCTACAGAAGAGCCTTGCCTCTACCTCCACTGAGACCTTGTTGAGTACATTACACACTTTTTCTCGGAGAGCTCCAGTATTTCCTTTTGATTAACTTTGAATTCGAGTTCATCAATGTGTGAGTCAATGTCCATGATAACATTTTCCTTGTGTGCGGGTATCCACCCTTAGGATCGAAAGAATCCATGGCTGTGAGCTCCTCAGTGGGCATGGTACTCTGGAAGCACACACACAAAAATTTGTTAGGGTCATTAACATACCCCATAACCAATCTTCCTTCCTGCATGCATTTACTTCCCGTGCACATGCCCTTTATAATGATCCACTAAAAGAGTTGGGCCTTTTGTGCTACTTCCACTCTTCTCCCTTTGTTATTTCTTAAACTCACCTAGCATGAGCTCTGCATTACACCCCAACTCCTCATGAACCAAGGAATCAATCATATTTTCCACCTCCCTTGTCTCTTTTTCATCTATCACCTCTTGGGTGATATTGGGAATTTCCCTCTCCTTGGTGCTTGCCACTTCGCTCCACGCACCTTTCTCCCCTTGGGCACCCTTTCTCCTTACAAAGATGAAATCATCATTTGTATCCTCTTCTCCTTCTTCCTCTCGAATCATGGACATCAACCGGTTCCTGATTCACTTCCAAATCCTCCCCTTCATCAACATCCTTCTCACCTACATAGGCATTCAGGTCATCTGTATCTTCAAACTCTTGTTCCTTTGTTCCTTGTTCTTCTTCCTTTGCTAAAAATTTGAAAGTTCTGACAGATGTTTTCCTTTCTTCATCTCGATGGTTCTTCAAGGGATGGTGGATTTGTAGGCTTCGGGGTCTTCTCCTTGACCACCATTCTCCTTTTCTTCCAGACATAGGTCTTGTTATCCAAAATGAGCCCCTTGCTCATTTTGTGGCTAACTCCCTTAATTATTCCCTCTCTTGTGCCTCGGTCATACTTTTTTTTTTTTCGTGCACTCAAAACCTTTTTGAAATGACACCATTGGATAGATATTTTTCTCAAATTTTTAGAAAGGTAAAGTTTTCCCCTAACTCCATGTATTTTTGAAGTTATGGCTCGAAAGAATTTTTGTGGGAAATTTTCCCAAGAAAAGCTCGAGCCAATAATATGAGGCCATGTGTCCTCAGGAGGGCGGAGGAAGAGGTAAAATTGGAATTTTTACCAAGTGTTTGGCAAAATTTTGGAAGGAATTTTTCGCCCCAAGCCCCGCCGATGAATTGAAACTGCCGCTTGTCTAAGTGGAGGGAAGATGGAAAATTTGACAAAGTGTTGGTGCCATGGAAAAATCTCCAAGAAAGGTCCGCACCCGATAACATTATGCCACGTTTCCTTAGGCCAAAGAAGTGGTGGAGGGAGGAGATAAAATTGAAAATTTGGTGAAGTGTTTTGGCGAGAGGAAACGATAAATTTATACCCGTGAGGCCCGCGAGAAATAAGATGATGCCACATGTCTTAGGGGTTATTTGAGCTTCGACCGCGAGGGAGAAATTGGGAATTTTTCCCAAAGGATAGCGCAAAAATAAGTTTTTCACCCCGATGGCCCACAATGAATGGAAAACCACCATGTGTCTTCGATCATGAGCACGGGAAAAAATTGAAAGATTTTCGCAAAGCAAAATCAAAGAAAAATTTCAAAGGAAAATATCGCCCCCAAAACCCGAGGCAATCAAATCACACCACGTGTCCATGTGGTGGTAAAAAACACAAGGCAAGCCCACAGGGAAAATGAGCCCCAAAGCACACATCCAATGGGATCTCACCATGTGTCCCATCAAGGAAAATTGTCCGAGTAGATGGATAATTTTAAAGTAGAGGCCCGCAACAAAACATATCACGCCACGTGTCCTCGCTTCATCAGCCCGGTGGAGAATTTTTAGAAAATTTTCCAATGGCCAAAATGGTGGAAAATGAAGCATAGAATGCCCGCATCCAATCAGAATGTTCCATGTAGCACCAGGAGTGGTGGAGCGTGGAGATTTTGGGGAAAATTTTCCCTAATGCAAAAAGTGGGAAAATTTCAAATTTTCGTCCCCGCCATCCCGTTTTTGCCCTGTTTTGCCCTAAATCTTCAAATGACCATAAATTTTGATCCAGTGCGCAGTTTTTTGTGTTCTTTATATCAACAAAAATCTAGTGAAATTATCTATATGATTCTAAGATCATTTTTGTATTTTTATGGAGTTTGGAGAGATAAAATTTGAAAATTCCTGCAGGACGTAAAAATCAACGAAATGACGTTTCCACCAACATTTTTAATGAATAATGGCTCAAATTCTCTCCCAAAGATGGTGAAAAATGTCGAGTGGATGGACTTTTAAGGATGCCCATGCTATTTTATTGCACTTTTGCTGGTGGTTGAAGCTCCTCCCGTGTTTTCCCACATTTCTCTCTCTGGGCTCGATTTTTGCATTGTAAAAGCTAGTTTTGGCTCATTTTGAAGGGGTTGGACAATTTTATGTTTTGTAGGCTCCTCTTTTCAAGCTAGAAAGTGATTTTGTGGAATACTCATGAGAACAATCACCACAAGGTCAAGAGTTAGAGAAGAAGAGGTTTTGTTTGAGTATCCGTAGTTATCTCCAAGAAGAAGGAAAAGAGGGAGGAAAATTCAAAGGTCTCCATCTCCACTAAACAAAAACTCTATCAACTCCACAGTAGGCCTTTCATTCAATCAACAAGGGTTCTAAGGCCAATCGAATGGCACAACACAACCCTTATGTCAATTTCACTCAGGTAGCAGCCCACTTGATCTCAATGTACAAAATCCAATCCCGGTTGCAAAGCATTGAATAACATTCCATACTTTACTAGAGAGAATCGACCACTCATGGTCATCATGTCAAGGATATTGCTAATATTTGTGCAATCCATGAAATTAATGAGATGCAAGTTCTTTGTCAATTTGTTGGCATCTTCATTCAAAGGGAAAGCTTTGTAATGATTCGGAGTCTTGAATCGATTCTATCCAAAATTGGAACCAGCTATGTATAGCCCTCCATGAGTAGTTTGGAGAAAAGGGAGATAACTTGTCCCTTTTGGAACAATTGACAACCATCAAGAGAGCTCCCAATGAGTAGCTGACTAACTTCAACTTCAGGTTTCAAATGACTTGGGAGAGAATTCTAGTGGCAGTAAGGCCAACAGTAGAAGGTGCTTTTCTATATTACCTTAAAGCTCTAAATTTTGATATTTCTATGTTAATTCAATTAATGGGGGGCACAACAATCCCTATTTCTTATGACATTGCCATTATAGCTAAAGATTGTTTGGTTCAATTTGGCAAGCTAGCTCCTAGGCTTCTAATGCCATTATATCGAGTTTAGAGAGCCCAAGTACTAGTCAAGTTTCTATTTTAGCTCCTACTCCCACTCCTAGAAATCAAAATTCAAGTGAAGCTTCTACTTCATCTTCTAGTGCCTCAAATGAACTTCAATAAGTCATGAAGCAATTGTAAAATTTAGGCAATGAGCTGGTTACACTCAAGAGGTAGTAAGCCCAAGGTTTTAGACCTTCTTTATAGCCTCAAGATCAGCCTAACAAGTAGCCATACCAGTGTCAAAGACCACCCAATCCAGTTGCAAATCAAAATCACGTAAGACCTCCTACCAATAAACCATTTCATCCCTATAATCCCAATGTCACATATGCCTCTAAAGGAATAGTGCCAAGTCTGCAAAAACATAGCTCAAGAGTATGATTGGTGTTTCCCATGCAATGAACCTCACAACCAGATCTATGTGTTTCAATGGTTCCTTAAATCAAGCATTAATGATTACAACTACTGGTGTGGAGGGTGAAGGGAGTCAAGGAAATAACCAACAACAAGAAACATTCCAGCAACAATTAGCTCCAAATGATACCACACTTGTAAAATGGCAGGTAGAAGACTTTTATGGCATGAATCAAATAATCTCCAAAAGTGTTGCAGCCAACACAAGGTCAAAGAGAAGAAATTTTGGTGAAGAACAACCATTGGCTCCAAGTAATCCACAACCTTCTACAACTCCAAAAATTATTGGAAAACAAAATGTAGTTCCAAACACACAAGGACTACCTAACACAGCTCCTAGGCCAACTTAGATGCCAGTTGTTGTTGCCCATGTGCAAGGAATGAATGTGCAGGCCAAGGTACAGCAGAGAGATGCTTCATCTCCATTCAAAATCATTGATCAGATGAAGAAGACAAATGTAAACATATCAATGTGGGAATCACTATCCATCCCAGGCTAAAGAGATTTGCTACAAGCTGCCATGAAAAACTAGTCAACTTCAAATCAGCGGGTCCAATTGTAAGAGAAGGTACTCATAAATGTTGCCCAATTTAAGAGGAATCATGGAGGATATCAAGGTAAAATGTTGAAGCCCCTTCATTCTATAATTCATTGATTGTTGGAAACCATTTAGTACACAACTGCATGATTGATTCCAGGGAAAGTAGTTCAGTAATGCCCAAGCAAATAGCTGATTAGTTGGGGCTTCAATATGAATTCATATCCAAAGGGGTAGTGCAATTGGATGGGACAATAGTAACAACAGTTGGAGTGATCAAAAACTTGAGTCTTACTTTGCATGCATGCCCCAATATTGTTATTTTGCAAGATGTCTCGATAATAGATCTTCGACCACTCTTTGCCCTATGTATGTCAAGGGATTTCATAGCTAATATTGGAGGGTACTTATCTACTGATTGGTCACACATGTTGTTCAAAATGAAATATGGAACTAAAGCCACAATCAGATCTGAGCCTATTGCAAACTTTCACATTGAGCCCCACACTCCAAGCCAAATCAATACCAATTGTTCGGCCGCGTTTGATCAAGAAGATTATCCAATCACCGATGAAGCGACACTAAGGTTACAAGTATCCCGCACCTAACTCTTGATGAATGGGAAAATAAGGTGCATGCTTTTGATCCTTATTAAGAAATAGAAGAATATGAGCTAGGAGTCTATTGCATACATGAAGAAAATCATCCTATTCCTAGCATCACCAAGCCAAACCACAAGGATGACAATGAGGTATGGAAGTTGATTTTTGATGGATCAAGGAGTAGACAAGGTGCGGGGGGGAGCTATTATTTTTTCACCTCAAGGAGTTAAGTTTTATTCAACTTTTAGATTCTAGTTTGCATGCTCTAATAACACTTTGCTGAATATGAAGCTTTGATACAAGGATTACATTGGTCAATCAAGAGAGGAATAAAGAACTTGCAAGTCTTCGGTGACAAAGTGAGTTGATTATCAACCAAGTTAAGGGAAAACATGCTACCAAGAATGATCTGCTCAAGTGCTGCAAAAATAGGGTGTGGGACCTCATTGAAGATTTTGAGGGCTTTGACATCAAATCCATTCCTAGAAAAGAGAACCAATCTACTGACAGGCTTGCAGTAGTTGGAGCAGCCTTTGATGTTGTTGAAAGCATCCAAAAAGACAAGGTATAGCCAAACATCCATGTGATTGTGAGGCCTTTGGTGCCAGACAACAATGCAAGTTGGCAAGTGTTTGAAAGTGATCAACAAATCATCCATTTCTTGCAAGAAGAGGCTGAGTTCTTAGCTAAAAATCAGAAAAAATTGGAACAGTAGTATGGTGACCAAGTGGTACAGCTAAGAATCAACAAACTACCAAAGGGAATTATTACTCTAGAGTCCATTTTCAATCCTAATGATCAGTTTAGGAAGGAGAAAGAAAAAATCCAAGTCAAGGGAGAAGATTCAGTGTCCATCTTAGTGGAAGAAGGCAAATCACTCCAAGTTGGTAAAGTGACAATTGAGAAAGAAAGGTATGAGTTCATATAACTTTGTCAAGAATTCCCTGATGTGTTTGTTTGGAGATATGAAGATTTGAAAGGTTTCAATCCCAAGTTAGCTCAACACACCATTGAATTGGATCCAAGTGCTAAACCCATTAGGCAAAAACAAAGGCCAGTCAATCCACACATGGAGCCTCTCATGAGAAAGGAATTGAATAAGTTGATAGAGTCAAGTATCATATTCTGTATCAAGCATTTCTAGTTGGGTGGCCAACTTGGTTCCAGTTAGGAAAAAGAGTGGAGAAAGCAGATTGTGTGTTGACTTTAGAGATTTGAATAGAGCATCTCTCAAGGATCATTATCCACTTCCTTCTATATAGCATATTTTACAAGTTGTTTCCAGCTCGAGAGGTTTTCATTACTCGTTGGCTATTCAAGGTACAATCAAATTATGGTAAAATAAGAGGATCAGTTCAAGATAGCCTCTACAACCAAATGGGAACTTACGCATACAGGAAAATGCCATTTTGGCTGTCCAACGTTGGAGCTAATTTCCAAAGGGAAATGGACATGGCATTCAAGGATTTGATTAACAACGTGGTGTTGATATATCTTGATGATATCACTATTTTTCAAAAATGCAGCGAGACCATCTCTTTCATTTGAGACAAGTGTTCCAAAGGTGCGAAGATTTGGGGTATCCTTGAATCCTAAAAGTGTATTTTCCTAGCCTATGAAGGAAAGCTCCTTTGCCACATTGTCTCCAAAGAAGGATTAGCAATTGATCTAGAAAGAGTTGAAGATTGCCAAGCCACAAGAAGGCCCTTCAAAGTTTGTTAGGGAGGATAAATTTCATTCGAATGTTTGACCCAAATTTTTAGTCCTAGTCAAGCCTATCACCAAGATGTTAAAGAAAAGCATAGCTTTCAAATGGACAATGAAGAAGGAAAAGAAATTTTTGGAGGAATCAAAGAAGCCATCTCATAAGCCCCAACTCTCATTAACCTGATTTCTCCAAGGATTTCATCCTCTATGCATTTGGAAGTGATGATACTATTTCTGCAATTTTGGTATAGCAAAACAAAGACAATGATGAGAAGCCAATTGCTTTCTTCACCAAATCCTGGAGGACTATGTGGTGAAGTATTCTTTCATTGAGAAGCATGTTCTTGTAGTAATTAGGATCTTGAAGAAATTCAAGCATCTAGTTTCAAATAACAAGGTTCAATTGTTGGTTTCTCATGTGGGAGTTAAAGAATTCCTCCTCAACAAAGACTTGAATGAAAAGAGAGCAGGTTGGATTACTCATGTCATGGAGTATGACATTGACATCAAAGTCATCAAGTTGGTCAGAGGAAAAGGATTATGTGAGCAGCTGGTCTTGAATAAATCCAAGGAAGCATGCAATGAGAAGGAGGTTGTTTTGGCATTGCAAGATAGCCATGAGCAAAGAAGCACTTGAAGAAGAAAATTATGGTATCCTCACTCCTTACTAGACCCAAGACATAATGCACTTCCTAAACACAGCTTCTATGCCCTCCGAGAGATGAACAAGACCAAAAGAAGACACTTCAGATTCCAGGCTGTCCCATATGCCCTTGTTGATTGTGTTTTGTTCAAAAGGGGTGTGAATGGAGTGTTGTTGAGATGCATTGGTACAAATCAGATTCATAGGGTATTGGAAGAGTTTCATTGTGGATCAGTTGGTGGTCATTTTGCACCGAGAGTGTCAAATCTAAAGATCATGAGGGCTGGCTATTATTGGCCCAATATTTTAAGTGATTGTTATGCATGGATCAAGAGGTGAAAGAATTGTGAATTCTTCACGGGTAAGGAGAGACTAGATGCCCTTCCATTGCATCCAATTTCAGTTGACCAGCCATTCATGCAATGGGGTTTGGATTTCATTGGATTCATTAATCCAAATTCAAGACAAGGAAACAAATGGATTATAATAGCAATAGATTATTTCACCAAGTGGACTAAAGTAGTAGTACTCAAGGAAGTAAATGAATCTAGCATCCTGGAATTCTATGAGGGAATAACAACTAGATTTGGGCATACCTGCTACAATAATATCGAGATAATGAATTGGCATTCATTGGGTCCAACGTAATCGAGTGGGATATCAAGAATGGGATCTACCTAAGTACTTCATCAAATTATTACCCTCAGGGTAATGGCCAAGCTGAATCTACAAATAAGAACTTGTTAAGGATCATTAGGAGCAATCTTGATGAAAATCAGAGGTCTTGGCATACTAAGTTGAAATCAGCCTTATGGGCTAATAGGATAACTCCCAAGAGATCTATAGGTAAATCTCCATTCAAGCTTGTTTATGGAAGAGAGGAAATTTTTCCCATGTCACTTGAGTTGCCAACATTGGAACTCATGAAACAATTGAAATTTTTGGAGTTTGAGCCCATGGAGGTTAGATATGTAAAATTGATGGAGCTCCAAGAAATCAGAAATTAGGCATCCCAAGAAATGGAGAAGGATCAAGCTTTGATAAAGAAGACCTTTGATAGAAAGGCCAAGGATATATCTTTCCAAGTTGGAGATCTAGTGCTAAAATGGGATGCAAACAAAGCAAAACCGGGGAGGCATTCAAAATTTGATGCCATTTGTAGTGGCCCATATATGGTCACAAAGTGTAAGGACAGCAATGCCTTCCAATTGTCTACATTGGATGGTGAATAGTTATAGATTCCAGTCAATGGAATCCATTTGAAGCATTACTACTGAAGGAAATTCTCCACCTTGTACATATTAGCTTATGTTTTCATTCCTCAAGTACTTATTCACATTATTTTGTTGTAGATTAGCTTTTCTTTCCCTAAGTGCTTTGGTACAAGCTTGTTGTTCTAGGAAATGTGTTTTACAAAGCGTTAATCTAATCGGATGGTGTTCTACCCTCCATCTTTCTCCTTGTAGTGTTCTAATTAGTTGGGGTACCAAACAAAGAATTTAATGAACCCATGCCCAATAGATTGCTTCAGAAACTGTAACTTCATCTAGTAGGCAAATGACCCCTCTGAATTGCTAAAATTGTTATCCAAAATGAGCCCCTGCTCATTTTGTGGCTAACTTCATTCATTCTTCCCTCTCTTGTGCCTCAGTCATAATTTTGTGGCCATGTGTCCCATAAGAGAAAATAGTCCTGGTGCGATGGAGAATTTGAAAGCAGAGGCCCACAATGAATCATATCATGCCACATGTCCTCAGGTCATCGGCACGATAGAGAATTTTAGAAAATTTTCCAATGGCCAAAATGGTGGAAAATAAAGTACAGAAGGCCCGTGTCTAATCAAAATGTGCCATGTGGCACCAGGGAGCAGTGGAGAGTGGAGATTTTTGGGAAAATTTTCCCAAATGCAAAAAGTGGGAAAATTTCAAATTTTCAGCCCGTCATCCCGTTTTGGTCCTGTTTTTCCCTAAATCTTCAAATGACCATAACTTTCGATCCAGAGCTTGGTTTTTTGTGTTCTTTATATCAACCGAAAGCTAGTGAAATTATATACATGATCCTAGGATAATTTCTATATTTTGATGGATTTTGGAGAGAGAAAATTAGAAAACACCTCTGGCACATGGAAATCAACAGAAATGACGTTTCAACCACCATTTTTAATGAAGAATGGCTCGCATTCTCTCCCAGCATGGTGAAAAATGATAGGGGATGGACCTTTAAGGATGCCCATGCTGTTTTATTAAATTTTGGTCGATGGTTGAAGCTCCTCCAACATTTTCCCACTTTCTATCTCCCAGGCTCGGTTTTTGCATTGTAAAAGCCAGTTTTGGCTCATTTTGAAGGGGTTGGACAATTTTATATTTTGCAAGCTCCCTCTTTCACACTAGAAAGTGATTTTGTGGAATACCAAACCTTTTTTCAAGGATGCAACACATTTTCTACCTTCATTGATGTAATGCATGTATTTTGATATTGGAAAATGATAATGCAAGCTCTGTGAATGAGTTTCAGTCCTCTCTTGTGTTGTTTGATTTACCCATAATCTTTCATTACATTTTATCAGTTTGTGTATGGTGTTTTGTTGCATTTTTGTAATCTATGTCAATATGCAAAAGTAAAAAATGCTCACCACTCCTTTGGTGCATCACCTTATTAGCATTAGTTTATCTCTTTTGCATTCTCTATCTCTGTCCCCTTGGAATTTAGAGTAGGATCTTGAATTTAAAACCTCTACAACTTGAAAGTAATACACCTGATCAGAGCAGTTGTGGAACCAACCTCTAACCTTGAGATTCTTTTCCATTTTTACATGTCCCACACTTAGGGAAAAGATTCAATGTTGTGTAATCACACTAGATGTCCAAAATGTCAAACTAGAAATCTGATCAACATCCGGGGGTGCTGCTGATTTTCACCAACAGTACTCACCCCACGGTACCTACATTCTACCTTTCCACCCCCTCATTCTTCCTCTTCTTCCCTCTCCTTGTGCTTTGGTGTTGGCTTCTTTCTTCCCATGGGGTCATTCGGGATGGATATTTCATTCTCCACGTATGTGCCCTTCTCAAACTTTGGCCTTATGCATAGGTAGATCCAGCATCACTCTCAGCAATAGGTAAGGTCAACGGCCTTACGATGTGCACATCTTGTGATATGTATCTTTCAACATACGTGCACTTCCCTAGGTAGACCAACTTCTTTCTCATTTCTCTAGTGTTCACTGTCAAGGGTGGACAGTCAAGTTTTAATTTCTTTGACTCCTTATACCTATTCACTCCCACCGGAAAAATTAAGTAGTAAATGAATAGGGAGTTTGAACAAGAGACTCCAACTACCATCCACCAAGATGAATCTACCAATGTAGAAGTGCTGGTATACCACAAAATATGCTTCTCCTTCAATTTTGTGGGGAGTTGTTCTGGGATCCGCCAGATTAGCCTCGAATGCGCTCCCGAGGCACATATACCATTTTTCTAAGTGCACCTTGTGTACCCCCATCATTGATTCACAAGTGTATTTTTGGAATATGTCTCATGGGGAAGGGTCTTCATTGGGGTATTCCCATATGAACTTATCAGATGCATCTAGAACCTCGATTTATGAGAACACAATGGTTAACATGATGTCTCCAAAAGGGATATTTCCCCCATTCTTGGTGTTGCTTATGATTTCGTTTGCTATGTACTAAGAGATGTTGTTTTCGGTGCCTTCCATGACCTTCCTTTAGACATTCAGCCAGGGATTTCTCACTTGGGTCCACCTTTCTTGCTCATTCAACTTGGAGATAAGGTGCAGAACCAGCTTCATCACCGGATTGTTGATATCCGTGATGTCATAGTACCTTGATCCTTTCTTATATTCATGGGATGCAATGGTTTCTTTAATTACCTCCACATCCTAGAGGTTATCTAAGAGTGCATCCCTTTTACAACTTAGGCTCAGAAAGTGTGAAATTAATCGGGAGTTATGCACATTTTGTACCCCATGAAGTAGAAGAAGTCTTCGTGCATGCGCGTCATCACCATTGCTACAAGCACTCGGGCTTCCCAAACTATGGTAGCTCGTAAAGCTGGAGAATCCCTGCCTTCTCCATTTTCACCTTGACTACATCGTTGTAGATTGGCATCCTATCAGGTGTTCATTTATTTGTTGGGCGCACCAGCTCTAATGCCATCTCCTTTTTAATTATGCTAGACTAGGGATTGTAGTGAATCATGGGCATCTTCCTGATGTGGGACTCCCAGTCTTGCCCTAGCAAAACCCATATGGGTATTGCATTTCTAAGTACAATTTTTCATTGGTATCCAAGGGGATTTCTTCTTCTTTCTTCTTTCCTTTTCCCTTACCCTTTCCCCTCTTGGAATATACTGTAGGTTTATCAACTAGTTTTATGGCCGTCATTTTACCCCTTGCTTCCATTCCTAGGTTAACTTGTGATTTTGTTTGAACATTTCCCCCACCACGCACCCCGTGCCCTAGAACACAAACCCTAATCTTAGAATTTTCTCCTTTGATCACGACGCTTCTTCACAATGTTCCTCACACCTGTGAATCACTTCTGCTCTAGTTTGTAGATATAATGGATCGATTGTGCTTAAGTTTTAGGATTTTCCTTCACACAAGTAGTCTTCAAAACCCTAGCTCTTGAAAGAAATTCGTTCTTCTTGTTTTCACAAAGTAAAATAATGAAATGACCACTCTTGTATTTATAGCTTTTCCCACTTTTACACATTTAAGGCTAGGCTACCTACCACTATACGGCCATATTTAATGTGGTGTTTCCAAACAAAACTGACTTCAATGCTTTTCCTTATGCGCCAAATCCTTGCACGAAATGTTTTCACACGCGCCCAATCCTTGCGAAAAATTTTGTAACCTTCTCGACGCACATATAATCCATTTTGATAGAAGACTCTTTCACACATGTTACCAATGCCAGAGGCACCTCTTCCATCCTCATGATTCTTGCTTTCGCCTACCTCATGTTTTTGCACTTTTTCTACTTTATATGTGGATTTCCAATGTAACCTTATTTTGCAACCCATCTACCTTCTTTTTCTCCTAATGCATCTTTTCAACAAGGCCAATTCAAATGGTCTACCAACCCAATCCTCTTACAGAATAACTCCATGCCTCTCTTTATCACCTTACCCCAAACTAAAACGATGTGTGATCCTCTACGCATTCATAAGTCAAAAATTAATAAGGTTACCGGTGCCCTAGGTGCAAAAACAAACAACAACGTGAAAGGGAAATACAAGAAAGGAAAATCATAAAAGGAAATTCTAAGATAACTAGAAAAACTACCATATTTACAAACACCAAGAAGCATTATTTATAGTAGGGCTTCATCCTACTCCCATTGAAGTGTCCAGGTAATTTTTTCCATTCAGCGCTTGTAATCGACACTCGTCTGCCGAATTAAGAATGTATGACATTACATAAGGACCCAACCAATGCACCTTCAGCTTTCTAGGATGGTGTAGAAATTTTAAATCATATAGAAATACCATCCGCCAACCTCAAACTATTTTTTCTTAATGTGGCAGTCATGTCATCCCTTTTACTTATCATTTTCAATTGTTTGGCTCCATCTTTCTAGTGAGCACCTTTCATCCACCTTTATCAATTCATTTATTCTCTCTTCCAAAGCACTTGTTCATCATCTAACCCTCCCGCATGTGTTATATGCAGGTGATGGTAACACAAATTCAAGCTGGTAAAATAGCCTCTACGTCGAACACCGCTTAAAATGGTGTGGCCTTGTTCAACCTCTTATACATTGTTCTATATGCCCAAAGAATCAAGTTGATACTTTTTTCATTGCAATCCTTCCTACCCACATCACATATCTTAGTCAATGTGTGTCTAAGGATTTTGTTAAATTCCTCCACGATCTACCCGAGGGTGATAAGGGGTAGTCTTATGATGGGATACCATGAATTCTGCCAATAGAATCCCGATAGTTTCATTTAAGAAGTGAGTGCCCCTATAACTTGTTAAACTTAATGGACATCCATACTTGCCGATAATGTTTTCCAACAAAAATCTAGCAGCTGTGCCTATGGTGCAATCCTTAGTAGTAGCGGCCTCATCCCACCTTGTTAGATAATCATTACGGGTAATAATATACCACGAGTTATTCCTTCACGTAACTAGTGATATTGGTCCGACAAAATCTATTGCCCACTTTTCAAAAGGTTTCGCGCTAGCATGGGGCGCAAGGACATCTAATCCCTTCTTCCAAGTTTTCTAAGGTGTTGGTAGTGGTCACATGCCCTATAAAACTCAATGCAATCCTAGTGAGTCATCTTCCACCATAGCCTAGTGACTAGGATCTTACATGTGGTTATATTCCCCACATAGTGTCCTCCAACAATCTCACCATGGAATTCTTCTATTATAGCTATGCACTCATGTTCTAATACACACCGGTGAAAAACCTCATCATGAACCATTTTATACAAATCCCAATTGATCAACATGAAGGGCGTGGCACGTATGGCTAACCTTTTCCTTTCCAAAGCATTCATCCCTTCGGGTGCCACACCTTATTTGAGAAAAACAACAATGTATTTTAATTTTGAGGGTGTGTGCCGTAACCTGAATAGTTGTGTGTCTGACATGATTTCCTCAATACTTTACACGTCCTCTCCTGAATCAATCCTTGATAAATGATCCAACCTGTAATTGTTCTTTCCCATTTTTACCACTACCTTGAATTCAAATTCCTGAAATAAAAGTACCAAACGGCATATGCACCCTTATAACACTACTTTGTTTACTAGATACTTCAAGGCCATATGGTTAGTGTAGAATATGAAGGGAGTTACCAACAAATATTGTCTAAATTTTTGGAGTGCATAGATCATTGACAATGCCTTGTGCTCGGTCATTGTATAATTTTGTTCTACTAGTGTCAACTTCCTACTTGCAAAACACAAGGGATGATCAACAATCCCCTCTCCTAGTTGAGAAAGAATGGCTCCCATTGCTATACTAGAGGCATCCACGTGGACATGGAAAGGTTTATCCTAGGATGGGAATCATAGAATAGGTGTGGTGATAAGCCTTTCTTTTAGAGTGTCAAATGCCCTCTCTGTGCCTCTCCCCACTGAAAGGCACTCTTGTGTTTAAGAAATATTTCTAAAGGCACGAAGATCTTGGCATATCCCTTAATGAAATTTCTGTAGTACCTAGTGTGTCCAAGAAATCTATGCATGGCACTTTGGCTGGTCGGCTCCCCTAACCCCATAATAATTGTGACTTTTGGGATCCACCAAGAAGCCCTCTTTGCATATGATATGCCCTAAAACATTCCAAAAGGAGTTACAAAGATACATTTCTTGATGTTGAGGGAAATCCTCAACTACCAACATCTTTTGAACATCAATCTCAAGTTATCACAATGGTCCCTGACCAACCCATACACTATCCAATCATCCAAATACACCTGAAGGAATTTGTGGATGAAGTCCTGAAATGCTTGTACCACTATGCGTGAAAATACAGTGGGCGCATTCCTCAATCCAAAGGGCATGACCATATATGTAAAAATTCCCCACTTGGTGGTGAAAGTTGTCTTATCTTGGTCTTCCTTGGCAATCCTTACTTGGTGATATCCCAAGAATCCATCCATAAAGGAATAGACCTCGTACCCAACAACTCCTTCAAAAATATCTTTAGTGAAGGGGGTGGGAAAAGGATCTATGATATAAATAGTGTTCAATTCCTTATAATCCATACATATCCTAATGCACCCATCCTTCTTTATGCTGATCACTAATGGAATTATCCATTTTGGATTCCTCCACGCCTCAATGATATCGGATGCTATCATTTTGTCTATCTCTTCTTTAACCCTTATGTGCATGTTGGGATTCATCCTGTAAGGCCTCTTCTTGATTGGGCGTGCACCATCCTTCAACTCTATCCTCACTTCCCCAATGAATGGTGGACAGCTTTCAACTCATGGTATCTACGTGGGGAGTAAATCCTCAAATTCATGCAAGAGATCAATAATCTTTGAGACTTCCTTGTTTGACCAAAGGTAGTCCCCAATGACACTTCCTTGTTCTCCTTCTCTCGAGCTAATGTTAACTTTCTCAATTTTGAGTGGGTCATGGTACGTGTGCACACATGCATCCACATTTTCAATTACTTCGTGTGCTCCAACCGAATGGTCGACATTTAGGCTTTCCATATCCTCTTCATTAATAACGTATACCATCTTTTCTTTCTCCTTTTCAACACACGCACACTCGAATTATAGGTCTTCTAGTATCTCCTCTTCGAACCGTGCTTCCAAGCTAGATCCACAAAGTAATTTTACTAATGTATCTTCTCGCCATGGTGTAATCCCCTAGAGTGAGGTGTTTGATAGTTTGAAATGCCTCATCAACTGGTTACTTGGAACTTCGGTACTCGAATGTGTGAACCAGGTCGGCTAGTAACTCCTACCAATTTCCACTTGAACTCACATAAAGAGATACTTCGCTCCCTCTCCCGTGCCTCGGGTGAGTGACCAACGCCCGCTTTCTTGGGTGATAGGCCGACACACTTGAGATTCCCTTGTTCTTAGTGGGTTACGTGTGCATCCTTGGTTCTCCAAGAAGCCTTTTGAACTCTACCTTGTGCACCTTCACTTGCGCGCTTCCTCTCGGCCATGTGCGCCTATTCACCTTTAAGATTTGGTAGCTACAATAGGGTCCCAACATTACCCCACACTTCACCTATTCTCTACCCTTGGGAACCTTTTCAAAGAATGTAGTACAAAAATGCAAGGTATTTCCTTGGAAAATAATGGAGGGAAAGAATAAATAATGGGGGGAGAGGAAGAGAAAGAAATAGAAGGAAAAAAATTCCTAAAGAAGCGAAGGGAAAAAAAAATTCGTAGGTCCGCCTCCGGCGTATCCCACGCATTGACTTCATCCTACACCCTTTTGCAAAGGTTTTTGAACAATGCACTCCCCTCATCGAAGGTTAAACCTTTCCCCTTTGTGGTGATGGTCTCCACCATGGTTTCCAGGTTTGTTTGGAAGATTCTCTAAGGCATCCATCTTCCTTGTAATGGTCTTGTAGAGTTATTTAAGATATGTTTTGATTGACACCCGAAGGGCCTCAATAGCTTCAGATCTTCTTTCTACCTTGGCTAAAATCCTCTTTTTTTCTACTCTATTGCCTTTTTTTTCTCCCTAAAGTCTTTTAGCTCAGCCTCGTTATCTGTAAGTAGCATGCCCGTCACTTTGTCCTAATCTATGCGGGGTCATAGGTGACCCCCTTGTTTGTGTAGGTACTCTTACATCAGCAAGGACCTTATTGTATTTATATATGAGCATAATTAACTTCAACTTATCCTTATTCTCAAAAAGTTTAGCTATATCCTCTGCCCAACTCCAAGGCCAAAGGCTACCTTTCCATGGTGAGTATCTAATTCAAGTCCTCTAGGCAATCTAGGAGGAACCATGCTTTTGCGTGGGAGGGTAAAGGTGCAGGTGCTCCATGATAATAGATTGGGAGATGAGCTCCAACTTCTTGGAGACTTTGTGCACTTTAGCTTTCTCCTCCTGTAACTCCTGTTGTAGTTGAGCGCTGATAAAATTTTCAAGGCTGAGTTCCTTTGTCAGCTTAACTACTTCTTCCTTCCTCTTTTCCAACAGGTCCTCCAAGGCTTTAATTTTGTCATTTCTACATAATATCCTTGCCTCTACCTCCACCGAGACCTTGTTGATTAAATTACACACTTTGTCTCGGAGAGCTCCAGTATTTCCTCTTGGTTAACTTTGAATTTGGGGTCATCAATGTGGGAGTCGAACGTCCATGATAACATTTTCCTCGTGTGTGGGTATCCAACCTTAGGATCAAAAGACTCCATGGCTGTGAGCTCCTTAGTGGGCATGGTACTCTAGAAGTGCATGCACAAAAATTTGTTAGGGTCATTAACATACCCCATCACCAATCTTCCTTCCTCCATGCATTTACGTCCCGTGCGCATGCCATTTATGACAGATCACTAAAAGAGTTAGGCCTTTTGTGCTACTTCCACTCTTCTCCCTTTGTTCTTTCTTAAACTCACTGAGCACGAGCTCTGCGCTACACCCCAACTCCTCATCGACCAAGGCATCAATCATATTTTCCACCTCCCTTGTCACTTTTTCATCTATCTCCTCCTGGGTGAGCTTGGGAATTTCCTACTCCTTGGTGCTTGCCCCTTCGCTCCTTTCTTCACTCCATGCACCTTCCTCCCTTGGGTACCCTTCCTCCTTACAAAGATGAAAGCATCATTTGTATCCTCTACTCCTTCTTCCTCTGAATCATGGACATCAACCAGTTCTTGATTCACCTCCAACTCCTCCCCTTCATCAACATCCTTCTCACCTACATAGGCATTCAGGTCATCTGTATCGTCAGACTCTTATTCTTTCGTTCCTTGTTCTTCTTCCTTTGCTAAAAATTCCAAAGTCGTGGATGTTGTCCTTTCTTCATCCGAGGGTTCTTCAGGGATGGTGGATTTGTAGGCTCCGGGGTCTTCTCCCCCGACCATCATTCTCCTTTTCTTCCGGATATAGGTCTTTCATTATCCAAAATGAGCCCTTGCTCATTTTGTGGCTAAGTCCCTTAATTCGTCCCTCTCTTATGCCTCAGTCATAATTTTTTGATTTTAAGGCACTCAAAACGTTCTGGAAATAACACCATTGGATACTGATTTTCTCTCGATTTCTAGAAAGGTAAAGTTTTCCCCCTAACTCCATGTATTTTTGAAGTTATGGCTCGGCGGAGTTTTTATGGGAAATTTTCCTAAGAAAAGCCTGAGCCAATAATATGAGGCCATGTGTCCTCAGAAGGGTGGAGGTGGAGGTAAAATTGGAATTTTTACCAAGTGTTTGGCAAAATTTTGGAAGGTTTTTTCACCCCGAAGGCCCACCGACGAATTGAATGCTGCCACGTGTCTAGGTGGAGGGAAGATGGAAAATTTGACTAAGTGTTGGCGCCATGGAAAAATCTCCAAGAAAGGTCCACACCCAATCACATTATGCCACGTGTCATTAGGCCAAAGAAGTCGTGGAGGGCAGAAATAAAATTGAAAATTTGGCAAAGTTTTTTGGTGAGAGGAAATGAGAAATTTTGGCTAGCAGGCCCATGAGTGAATAAGATGATGCCACGTGTCTCAGGGGCCATCGGAGCTTCGGCCACCGGGGATAAATTGGGAATTTTTCCCAAACGATAGCGCAAAAATAAGTTTTTCACCCCATGGCCCACAACGAATGGAAATCCACCATGTGTCTTCAACCAAGTGGAGCACAAGAAAAAATTGGAATATTTTCCCAAAGCAAAATCAAAGAAAATTTTCAAATGAAAAGCTCACCCCCAAAACCCGAGCCAATCAAATCACGCCACGTGTCCATGTGGTGGCAAAAAACACAAGGCAAGCCCACAGGGAAAAATGAGCCCCAAAGCCCACATCCAATGGGATCTTGCCACATGTCACTAAGGGGAAATGGTCCAAAATAGACGGAGAATTTTAAAGCGAGAGGCCCGCAATGAATCATATCACACCACATGTCCTCGGGTCATCGTCTGGCAGAGAATTTTTGGAAAATTTTCCAATGGCCAAAATGGTGGAAAATGAAGCACAAAAGGCCCGCATCCAATCAGAATGTGCCATATAGCACCAAGAGTGGCGGAGCATAGATATTTTTGGGAAAAATTTCCCTAATGCAAAAAGTGGGAAAATTTCAAATTTTCACCCGCCATCCCGTTTTGGCCTCGTTTCGCCCTAAATCTTCAAATGACCATAAATTTCAATCCGGAGCATAGTTCTTTGCGTTCTTTATATCAACAAATCTCGTGAAATTATCTACATGATTCTCGAGATCATTTTTGTATTTTGTTGGAGTTTAGAGAGATAAAATTTGAAAACACCTCTGGGATGTGTAAATCAACATAAATGACATTTCAACCACCATTTTTAATGAAGAATGGCTCGCATTCTCTCCCAGCATGGTGAAAAATGTCAGTGGATGGACCTTTAAGGATGCCCATGTTGTTTTATTGAATTTTGGTTAGTGGTTGAAGCTCCTCCCACGTTTTCCCACATTTCTCTCTCCTGGGCTCGGTTTTTGCATTGTAAAAGCCAGTTTTGGATCATTTTGAAGGGGTTGGACAATTTTATGTTTTGCAGGCTCCCTCTTTCACCCTAGAAAGTGATTTTATGAAATACCAGACCTTTTTTCAAGGATGTAACACATTTTATTCCTTCTGTTGATGTAATGTATGTATTTTGATATTGGAAAATGACAATGCAAGCTCTGTGAACGAGTTTCTATCCCCTCTTGTGTTTTTTTATTTACCCATGATATTTCATTACATTTTATCGGTTTGTGTATGGTGTTTTGTTACATTTCTGTAATCTGTGTCAATCTGTAGAAGTAAAAAATGCTCACCACTCCTTTAGTGCATCACCTTATTAGCATTAGTTTTAGTTCTTTTGCATTCTCTATCTCTATCCCCTTGGAATTTAGAGTAGGATCTTGAATTTAAAACTTCTGCAACTTGCAACTAATACACTTGATCGAGGAGTTAAGGAACCAACCTCTAACCTTGAGATTCTTTTCCATTTTTAGAAGTCCCACACTTGGGAAAAGATTCAATATTGTGCAATCACACTTTGGAAGTCCAAAATGTCAAACTATAAATTTGATCAACATCTAGGGGTGATGCTGATTTGCACCAATAGTTTTGGCACACCCAGTGGGATGTTAGAGGTCTTCATATTTATCTCAAAAAATTGATGTGCATTTGCTGCAATTTTCTTCCTTAAAAGAGCCCTAAATTTCACATCCGGTGACTCCAAGGAAGAAGAATCAGCTGGTTTTAGCGAAACACACTGAAAACTCATGAGAACAATCACCACAAGGTCAATAGTTAGAGAAGAAGAGGTGTTGTTTGAGTATCTACATTTATCTCTAAGAAGAAGGCAAAGAGGGAGGAAAATTCAAAGGTCTCCATCTCCACTAAACAGAACTCTATCAACTCCTCCACCTGGTAGGCCTTTCATTCAATCAACAAGGGTTCTAAGGCCAATCAGAATGGCACAACACAACCCCTATGTCAATTTCACTGGAAGTAGCCCACTTGCTCTCAATGCAAAAAATCCAATCCCAGTTACAACATTGAAGAACATTCCATAATTTACTGGAGAGAATCAGACCACTCCTAGTGATCATGTCAAGGATATTGCTAATATTTGTGCAATCCATGAGATTAATGAGATGCAAGTTGCTGTCAAACTATTGGCATCTTCATTCAAAGGGAAAGCTTTGCAATGGTTCAGGAGTCTTGCCTCAGGTTCTATCTAAAATTGGAACCAGCTATGTATATCCCTCCATGAGTAGTTTGGAGAAAAGGGAGATAACTTGTCCCTTTTGGAACAATTGACAACCATCAAGAGAGCTCCCAATGAGTAGCTGACTGACTTCAACTTCAGGTTTCAAATAACTTGGGAGAGAATTCCAATGGTAGTAAGGCCAACAGTAGAAGGTGCTTTTCTATATTACCTTAAAGCTCTAAATTTTGATATTTCTATGTTAATTCAATTAATGGGGGCACAACAATCCTGTTGCTTATGACATTTCCATTAGAGCTAAAGATTGTTTGGTTCAATTTGGCAAGCTAGCTCCTAGGCCTCTAATGCCATTATATCGAGTTTAGAGAGCCCAAGTACTAGTCAAGTTCCTATTTTAGCTCCTACTCCCACTCCTAGAAATCAGAATTCAAGTGAAGCTTCTACTTCATCTTCTAGTGCCTCAAATGAACTTCAAGAAGTCATGAAGTAATTGTAAAATTTAGGAAATGAGCTAATTACACTCAAGAGGTAGCAAGCCCAAGGTTTTAGACCTTCTTTCTAGCCTCAAGCTCAGCCTAACAGAAGCCATACCAGCCTCAAAGACCACCCAATCCAACAGCAAATCAAAATCAAGCAAGACCTCCTGCCAACATACCATTTCAGCCCTATAATCCCAATACCACATCTCACGCCTCTAAAGCAATAGTGCCGGTGAAAAATGACATAGCTTAAGAGTATGATTGGTGTTTCCCATGTAATTAACCTCAAAACCAGTCTATGTGTTTCAATGGTGCCTTAAATAAAGAATTAATGGTGACAAATACTGGTGTGGAGGGTGAATGGAGTCAAGGAAATAACCAACAACAAGAAACATTCCAACAACAATCAGCTCCAAATGATACCACACTTGTAAAATGGAAGGCGAAGAATTTTTGGCATGAATCAAACAATCTCCCAAAGTGTTGCGGTGAATAAAAGGTCAAAGAGAAGAAATTTGGGTGAAGAAAAACCATTGGCTCCAAGTAATCCACAACCTTCTACCACTCCACAAATTATTGGGAAAAAAATGCGAGTTCCAAACATGCAAGGACTGCCTAAAACAGCTCCTAGGCCAACTCGGATGCCGGTTGTTGTTACCCATGTGCAAGGAATGAATGTGCAAGCTAAGGTATAGTAGAGATGCTTCATCTCCATTCAACATCATTGATCGAGATGAAGAAGACAAATGTAAACATATCAATGTGGGAATCATTATCCATCCCGTGCCAAAAGATATTTTCTACAAGATGCCATGAAAGAATGGTTAAATTCAAATCATTAGATCCAAATGCCAGAGAAGGTACTCACAAATTCTACCCACCTAAGAGGAATCATGGAGGATAGTAAGGTAAAATGTTGAAGCCCCTCCATTCTATGTTTCATTGATCATTGGAAACCATTTAGCACACAACTACATGATTGATTCCGGGGCAAGTAGTTCGATAATGCCCAACCAAACAGCTGATCGGTTGGGGCTTTAGTATGAATTCATATAAAATGGGTAGTGTAATTGAATGGGACAATAGTAACAGCAGTTGGAGTGATAAAAAACTTAAGTCTTACTTTGCATGCATTCCCCAACGTTGTTGTTTTGCAAGATGTCTCGATAATAGATCTTCCACCACTCTTTGCCCTATGTTTGTCAAGGGATTTCATAGCTAAGATTGGAGGGTACTTATCTACTAATTGGTCACACATGTTTTTCAAAATGAGATATGGAACTAAAGCCACAATCAAATTTGAGCCTATTGCAAACTTTCACATTGAGCCCCACACTCCAAGCAAAATCAATACCAATTGTTCAAATAAGTTTGATCAAGAAGATTATCCAAGCACTGATGAAGCTAACACTAAGGTTGGAAGTATCCTAGACTTGACTCTTGATGAATTTGCAAACAAGGTGCATGCTTTTGATCCTTATTAAGAAATAGAAGAATCTGAGCTAGGAGTCTATTGCATGCATGAAGAAAATCAGCCTATTCCTAGCATCACCAAGCCAAACCACAAGGATGACAATGAGGTATGGCAGTTTTTTTATGGATCAAGGAGTAGATAAGGTGCAGGGAGGGGGAGCTATTATTTTTCACCTCAAGGAGTTAAGTTTTATTCAAATTTTAGATTTCAGTTTGCATCCTCTAATAACAATGTTGAATATGAAGCTTTGATACAAGGATTGCATTGGTCAATCAAGAGAGGAATAAAGAACTTGCAAGTCTTCGGTGACAGTGAGTTGATCATCAACCAAGTTAATCGGAAACATGTTGCCATGATTTTCTCAAGTGCTGTAAAAATAGGGTGTGGGACCTCATTGAATATTTTGAGGGCTTTGACATCAAATCCATTCCTAGAAAAGAGAACCAAGTTGTTGATAGGTTTGCGGCAGGTTGGAGAATCCTTTAATGTTGTTGAAAGCATCCAAAAAGACATGGTATAGCCAAACATCCATGTGATTATGAGGCCTTCTATGCTAGACAATAATGCAAGTTGGAAAGTGTTTGAAAGTGATCAACAAATCATCCATTTCTTGTAAGAAGAGGCTGAGTACTCAGCTAAAAATCATGAAAAGTCAATACAACAATGATGGTGACCAAGTGGTACAACCGAGAACCAACAAACTACCAAAGGAATTATTACTCTAGAGTTCATTTTCAATCCTAATGATCAGTTTAGGAAGGAGAAACAAAACATCCAAGTCAAGGGAGAAGATTCGGTTTCCATCTTGGTGGAAGAAGGAAAATCACTCCAAGTTGGCAAAGTGACAATTGAGCAAGAAAGGTATGAGTTCATATAACTTTGTCAAGAATTCCTTGATTTGTTTTCTTGGAGCTATGAATATTTGAAAGGTTTCAATCCCGAGTTAGCTCAACACACCATTGAATTGGATTCAAGTGCTAAACCCATCGTAAAAACAGAGGCCGGTTAATCCACACATAGAGCCTATCATGAGAAAATAATTGAATAAGTTGATAGAGTCAAGTATCTTATTCCCTATCAAGCATTCTAGTTGGGTGGCCAACTTGGTTCTAGTTAGGAAAAAGAGTGGAGAAATCATATTGTGTGTTGACTTCAGAGATTTGAATAGAGCATCTCTCAAGGATCATTATCCACTTCCTTCTATGGAGAAGATTTTACAAGTTGTTTCCAGCTCTGAGAGGTTTTCATTACTCAATGGCTATTCAGTACAACCAGATTATGGTAAAATAAGAGGATCAGTTCAAGACAACCTTTACAACCAAAAGGTGAACTTATGCATACAGGAAAATGCCATTTGGGTTATCCAACCTTGGAGCTACTTTCCAAAGGGTAATGGACATGGCATTCAAGGATTTGATTAACAATGTGGTGTTGATATATCTTGATAATATCACTGTTTTTTCAAAAATGTAGCAGACCATCTCTTTCATTTGAGACAAGTGTTCCAAAGGTGCGAGAAGATTTGGGGTATCCTTGAATCCTAAAAATTGTATTTTCATAGCCCATGAAGGAAATATCGTTGGCCACATTATCTCCAAAGAAGGATTAGCAATTTATCCAGAAATATTTGAATACTTCCAAGCCACAAGAAGGCCCTTCAAAGTTTCTTGGGAAGGATAAATTTCATTCGGAGGTTTCTCCCAAATTTTGCAGCCCTAGTAAAGCCTATCACCAAGATGTTAAAGAAAAGCATAGTTTTCAAATGGAAAGCAAAAGCAAAAGAAAGTTTTGGAGCAATCAAAGAATCCATCTCACAAGCCCCAACTCTCATTAACCTAGATTTCTCCAAGGATTCATCCTCTATGCATTTGGAAGTGATGATATAATTTCTACAATTTTTGTACAACAAACCAAAGACAATGATGAGTAGCCAATTTATTTCTTTAGCCAAACCCCGGAGGACTATGAGATGAATTATTCTTTCATTGAGAAGCATGTTCTTGTAGTAATCAGGAGATTGAAGAAATTCAAGCATCTAGTTTCAAACAACAAGGTTCAATTGATGGTTTCTCATGTGGGAGTTAAAGACTTCCTCCTCAACAAAGACTTGAATGAAAAGAGAGTAGGTTGGATTACTCGTGTCATGGATTATGACATTCAGATCAAAGTCACCAAGTTGGTTAGAGGAAAAGGATTGTGTGAGTAGCTAGTCTTGAATAAATCCAAGGAAGCATGCAATGAGAAGGAGGTTGTTTTGGCGTTGTAAGATAGCCATGAGCAAGGAAGCACTCAAGAAGAAAATGATGGTGTCCTCACTCCTTGCTGGACCCAAGGCATAATGCACTTCCTAAACATAGTTCTATGCCCTCCAGAGATGAACAAGACCAAAATAAGACACTTTAGATTGCAGGCTCTCCCATATGCCCTTCTTGATGGTGTTTTTTTCAAAAGGGGTGTTAATGGAGTGCTACTTGAGATGCATTGGTACAAATCAGATTCACGGGGTATTGGAAGAGTTGTATGGTGGATCGGATGGTGGTCATTTTGCACCGAGAATGACAACTCTGAATATCATGGGGATGGCTATTATTGGCCCAAGAGCGTGATGATTTTTATACATGGATCAATAGGTGCAAGAATTGTGCATTCTTCATGGGTAAGGAGAGACTAGCTGCCCTTCCATTGCATCCAATTTCAGTTGACCAGCCATTCATGCAATGGGGTTTGGACTTCATTGGAGTCATTAATCCAAATTCAAGCCAAGGACACAAATGGATTCTAACAGCAATAGATTACTTCACCAAGTGGACTGAAGCAGTAGCACTCAAGGAAGCAAATGAATCTAGCATCCTGGACTTCTATGAGGGAATAACAACCAGATTTGGCATACCTGCTACAATAATATTAGATAATGCATTGGCATTCATTGGGTCCAAGGTAACTGAATGGGCTGTCAAGAATGGGATCTACCTAAGCACTTCATCAAATTATTACCCTCAGGGTAATGGCCAAGCTGAATCTACAAACAAGAACTTGTTAAGGATCATTAGGAGGACTCTTGATGAAAATCAGAGGTCTTGGCATACTAAGTTGAAATCAGCCTTATGGGCTGATAGGATAACTCCCAAGAGATCTATAGGTAACTCTCCATTCAAGCTTGTTTATGGAAGAGAGGTAATTTTTCCCATGTCGCTTGAGTTTCCAACATTGGAACTCATGAAATAGTTGGAATTGTTGGAGTTTGAGCCCATGGAGGTTAGATATGCAGAATTGATGGAGCTACAAGAAATCAGAAATCAAGCATCCCAAGCAATGGAGAAGGATCAAGCTTTGATAAAGAAGACCTTTGATAGAAAAGCCAAGGATATGTCTTTCCAAGTTGGAGATCTAGTGCTAAAATGGGATGCAGACAAAGAAAAACTGGGGAGGCATTGAAAATTTGATGCCATTTGGAGTGGCCCATACATGGTCACAACGTGTAAGGACAGCAATGCCCTCCAATTGTCTACATTGGATGGTGAATAGTTGCATATTCTAGTTAATGGAATCCATTTGAAGCATTGCTACTAAAGGAAATTCTCCACCTTGTACATATTAGCTTAGGTTTTCATTCCTCCAAATACTTATCCACATTATTTTGTTGTAGATTAGATTTACTTTCTGTAAGTGCTTTGGTACAAGCTTGTTGTTCTAGGAAATGTGTTTTGCAGGCATTACTCCAATCAGATGGTGTTCTACCCTCTATCTTCCTCCTTGCAGTTTTCTAATTAGTTGGGGTACCAAACAGAGAATTTAATGACCCCATGCCCAATGGATTGCTTCAGAAACTAGTAACTTCATCTAGTAGGCGATGACCCTCTGAGTTGCCAAAATTGTTATCCAAAATGAACCCCTTTCTCATTTTGTGGCTAACTTCCTTCATTCTTCCCTCTCTTGTGCCTTAGTCATAATTTTGTGGCCACGTGTCCCATCGTAAAATGGTCATGAGCAGATGGAGAATTTGAAAGTAGAGGCCCGCAACGAATCATATCACGCCATGTGTCCTCAGGTCATCGACTTTGACAGAGAATTTTGAAAATTTTTCCAATGGCCAAAACGGTGAAAAATGAAGCACAGAAGGCCCGTGTCCAATCAGAATGTACCATGTGGTACCAAGAGCGGTGGAGAGCAGAGATTTTTGGGAAAATTTTCCCAAATGCAAAAAGTGGGAAAATTTCAAATTTTTAGCCCGCCATCTCGTTTTGGTCCTGTTTTTCCCTAAATATTCAAATGACCATAACTTTCGATCTAGAGCTCAGTTTTTTATGTTCTTTATATCAATGGAAATCTAGTGAAATTATCTACATGATTCTAGGATAATTTATATATTTTGATTTTTTTGGAGAGACAAAATTGGAAAACACCTCTGGCACATGGAAATCAACAGAAATGTCGTTTTAACCACCATTTTTAATGAAGAATGGCTCGCATTCTCTCCTAGCATGGTGAAAAATGTCAGGTGGATGGACCTTTAATGATGCCCATGCTATTTTATTGCATTTTGGTCAGTGGTTGAAGCTCCTCCCACGTTTTCCCACATTTCTCTCTCCTAGGCTCGATTTTTGCATTGTAAAAGCCAGTTTTGTCTCATTTTGAAGGGGTTGTACAATTTTATGTTTTGTAGGCACCCTCTTTCACCCTAGAAAGTGATTTTGTGGAATACTGAGACATTTTTTCAAGGTTACAACACATTTTTTGCCTTCTATTGATGTAAAGCATGTATTTTGATATTGGAAAATGACAATGCAAGCTCTGTGAATAGTTTCAGTCCCCGCTTGTGTTGTTTGATTTACCCATGATCTTTCATTACATTTTATCAGTTTGTGTATGATGTTTTGTTGCATTTCTATAATCTGTGTCAATCTACAGAAGTAAAAATGTTCACCACTCCTTTGGTGCATCACCTTATTAGCATTAGTTTTAGTTCTTTTGCATTCTCTATCTCTATCCCCTTGGAATTTAGAGTAGGATCTTGAATTTAAAACCTCTGCAACTTGCAAGTAATACACCTGATCAGAGGAGTTGAGGAACCAGCCTCTAACCTGGAGATTATTTTCCATTTTTACAAGTCCCACACTTGGGGAAAAGATTCAATGTTGTGCAATCACACTAGATGTCCAAAATGTCAAACTAGAAATCTGATCAACATCCAGGGGTGCTGTTGATTTGCACCAACAGTACTCACCATGCAGTACCTACATTCTACCTTTCCAACCTGCTTGTTATTCCTCTTCTTCCCTCTCCTTGTGCTTTGGTGCTGGCTTATTTCTTCCCATGGGGTCATCCGGGATGGATATTTCATTCTCCATGTGCACGCCCTTCTCAAACTTTGGCCTTATGCATAGGTAGATCCTGGCAAAGATTGTTCTCGCAATAGGTAAGGTCAACGGCCATACAATGTGCACATCTAGTGATACGTATATTCAACATACGTGCACTTCCCCAGGTAGAGCAACTTTTTTCTCATTTCTCTTTGTTCATTGTCAAAGGTGGACAGTCAAGTTTTAATTTTTTCAACTCCTTATACCTATTCACTCCCACCGGAAAAATTAGGTAGTAAATGAATAGGGAGTTTGCACCAGGGACTTTAACTGCCATCCATCAAGATGAATCTACCAATGTAGAAGTGTTGGTATACCACAAACTTTTCTTCTCCTTCGATTACCATGGGGAGTTGTTCGGGATCTACCATGCAGCCTCGAATACGTTCTGAGGCACGTATACCATTTATCTAAGCACACCTTGTGTACCCCCATCATTGATTCACAAGTATATTTCTAGAATCTGTTTTGCAAGGAAGGGACTTCATCGGGGTATTCCCATATGAACTTATCATATGCATCCAACACCTCGATTTATGAGAACACAATGGTTAACATGATGTCCCCAAAAGGGATATTTCCCCCGTTCTTGGTGTTGCTTATGATTTCGCTTTGCTATGTACTTAAGAGATGTTGTATTTGGTGCCTTTCGTGACCTTCCTATAGACATTCAAATGAGGGATTTCTCACTTGGGTCCACATTTCTTGCCCATTTAGCTTGTAGATAAGGTGCATGGCCATCTTCATCACTGGATTGTTGATATCCATGATGTCGTAGTACCTTGGTCCCTTCTTATATTCATGGGATGCAATGGTTTCTTTAATTGCCTCCTCATCCTAGAGGTCATCTAAGAGTGCATCCCCTTTACAGCTTAGACCTCTAAAGTGTGAAATTAACTGGGGAGTTATGCAAATTTTGTACCCTTTGAAGTAGAAGAAGTCTTCATGCACGTGTGTCATCAGCCATTGCTACAAGAACTTGGGCTTCCCAAAATATGGTAGCTCGTAAAGCTGGAGAATCCCTACCTTCTCCATTTTCACCTTGACTACATCACTATAGATTGGCATCCCATCAGGTGTTCATTTATTTGTTGGGCACACCAGCTCCAGCACCATCTCCTTTGTAATTATGCTTGACCAGTGATTGTAGTCAATCATGGGCATCTGCCTGATGTGGGACTCCCAGTCTTGCCCCAGCAAAACCCCATACGGGTATTACATTTCGAGTACAATTATTCATTCCTATCCAAGGGATTTCTTCTTCTTTCTTCTTTCCTTTTCCCTTACCCTTTCCCCTCTTGGATTGTACTGTATGTTTATCAACTAGTTTTGTGCCCATCATTTTATCCCTTGCTTTCATTCTCAGGTTAACTTGTGATTTTGTTTGAACATTTCCCCCACCATGTGCCCCGTGACCTAGAACACAAACCCTAATCTCAAAATTTTCTCCTTCGATCATGATGCTTCTTTACAATGTTCCTCACACCCGTGAATCACTGCGTCTTCAAAACCCTATCTCTTGAAAGAAAATTGCTCTTCTTGTTTTTGCAAAGTAAAATAATGAAATGCCCACTCTTGTATTTATAGATTTTCCCACTTTTACACATTTAAGGCTAGGCTACCTACCACTATACGGCCATATTTAATTTGTCGTTTCTAGACAATCCCGACTTCAGCACTTTTCCTTACGTGCCAAATCCTTGCACGAAATGTTTTTCACCCGCGCCCAATCCTTGCGTTAAAATTTTTCCAACCTTCTGGATGCATAGAAAATCCATCTTGATAGAAGACTCTTGCACGCATGTTACCAATGCCAAAGGAACCTCTTCCATCCTCATGATTCTTGCTTTTGCCTACCTCATGTTTTTGCACTTTTTCTCCTTTGTACATGGATTTCACATGTAACCTTATTTTGCCACCCATCTACCTTCTTTTTCTCCTAATGCATCTTTTCAACAGGGCCAATGAAAATGGTCTACCAACCCAATCCTCTTAAAAAAATAACTCCATGCCTCTCTTTATCACCTTACCCCACACTAAAACGATGTGTGGTCCTCTGTGCATTCATAAGTCAAAAATTAATAAGGTTACCGGTGCCCAAGGTGTAAAACCAAACAACAACGCAAAAGGGAAATACAAGAAAGGAAAAGCATAAAAGGAAATTCTAAGCTAACTAGAAAAACTACCTTATTTACAAACACCAAGAAGCATTATTTATAGTAGGGCTTCATCCTACTCCCATTGAAGTGTCCAGGTAATTTTGTTCCATCCAGTGCTTGTAATTGGCACGCGCCCAAATCAAGGATGTATGAAATTACATAAGGACCCAACCAATGCACCTTCAACTTTCCAGATGGTGTAGAAATTTTGAATCATATAGCAATACCATCTGGCCAACCTCAAACTATTTGTTCTTAATGTGGCAGTCATGCCATGCCTTTTGCTTATCTTTTTCAATTGTTTGGCTCCATTTTGCTAGTGAGGACCTTTCATCCACCTTTATGAATTCATTTAGTCTCTCTTCTAGCACTTGTTCATCATCTAAGCCTCCTACATGTGTTATATGTAGCGATGGTAGCACAAATTCAACTGGTAAAATAGCCTTCAGGCCGAACACCAAATGAAATGGTGTGGACTTGTTCAAATTTTTATACATTGCTCTATATGCCCAAAGAATTGTTGATACTTTTTCGCCGCAATCCTTCCTACCCATGTCACATATCTTAGTCAATGTGTGACTAAGGATTTTGTTAATGCCTCCACAAACTACCTAAGGGTGATAAGGGGTAGTCTTATGATGGGCTACCATGAATTCGCCAATAGAATCCCCGATTTCATTTAAGAAGTGAGTGCCCCTATCACTTGTTAAACTTAATGGACACCCATACCGCCGATAATGTTTTCCCACAAAAATATAGCTGTTTTGGATGTGGTGCAATCCTTAGTGGGCGTGGCCTCTTCCCACCTTGTTAGATAATCATTACGGTAATAATATATCGTGAGTTATTCCTTTGTACAACTAGTGAGATTGGTCCGACAAAATATATTGCCCACTTTTCAAAAGGTTTCGCTACTGAAATGGGGCGCAAGGACATCTCATTCCTTCTTGCAAGTTTTCCAAGGTGTTAGTATTGGTCACATGCCTAGTAAAAATCAATGCAATCCTGGTGAATCATCTCCCACCATAGTCCAACAACTAGGATCTTGCACGTGGTTGCATTCCCTGCATAGTGTCCTCCAACAATCCCACCATGGGCTTCTTCTATTATAGCTACACACTCATGTTATAATATACACCAAAGACAAAACCTCATCGTGAGCCATTTAATATGAATCCCAATTGATCAACATGAATGGCATGGCATGTATGGCTAACCTTTTCCTTTCCAAAGCATTCATCCCTTCGGGTGCCACACCTTCTTTGAGAAAAACAACAATGTCTTCTAATTCTGAGGGCGTGCGCCGTAACCTAAATAGTTGCGTGTCCGACATGGTTTCCTCAATACTTTATGCATCCTCTCCCAAATCAATCCTTGATAAATGATCCAACCCACAATTTTTCTTTCCCAGTTTTACCACTACCTTGAATTCAAATTCCTGAAATAAAAGTACCAAATGGCATATGCGCCCTTGTAACACTACTTTTTTACTAGATACTTCAAGGCCATATGGTTAGTGTAGAATATGAAGGGAGTTACCAGCAGATATTGTCTAAATTTGTGGAGTGCATAGATCATTGACAATGCCTTGCGCTCAGTGATTATATAATTCTGTTCTACTGGTGTCAACTTCCTACTTACAAAACATAGGGGATGATCAACAATCCCTCTTCTAGTTGAGAAAGAATGGCTACCATTGCTATACCAGAGGCATCCACGTGGACATGGAAAGGTTTATCCTAGGATGGGAATTATAGAATAGGTGTGGTGATAAGCCTTTCTTTTAGAGTGTCAAATTCCTTTACCGTGTGCCTCTCCCCACCGAAAGGCACTCTTGTGTTTAAGAAATATTTCCAAAGGCACGAAGATATTGGCGTATCCCTTAATGAAATTTCTGTAGCACCTAGTGTGTCCAAGAAATCTGTGCATGGCACTTTGGTTGGTAGGCTCCCCTAACCCCATAATAATTGTGACTTTTACGGGATCCACCACTAAGCCCTCTTTGCATATGATATGCCCCAAAAACATTCCAAAAGGAGTTGGAAAGATACATTTCTTGATGTTGAGGGAAATCCTCAACTACCAAAATCTTTTGAACATCAATATCAAGCTATCACAATGGTCCCTATCCAACCCATACACTTTGTCTAATCATCCAAATACACCCAAAGGAATTTGTGGATGAAGTCCTTAAATGCTTGTACCACTATGCGTGAAAATACATTGGATGCATTCCTCAATCCTAAGGGCATGACCATATATGTAAATCTTTCGCACTTGGTGGTGAAGTTTGTCTTATCTTTGTCTTCCTTGGTAATCCTTACTTGATGATATCCCAAGAATCCATCCGTAAAGGAATAGACCTCACACCCAACAACTCCTTCCAAAATTTCTTTAGTAAAGGGGGTGGGAAAAGGATCTATGATACAAATAGCATTCAATTCCTTATAATCCATGCATATCCTAATCCACCCATCCTTCTTTATGCTGATCACCAAAGGAATTATCCATTCTAATTCCTCCACAGCCTCAATGATACTAGTTGCTATCATTTTTTTAGCTCTTCTTTAACCCTTATGTGCATGTTGGGATTCATCCCGTAAGGCCTCTTCCTAATTAGGCATGCACCATCCTTCAAATTTATCCTCACTTCCCCAATTAATGGTGGACACCTTTCAACCGATGGTATCCACGTGGGAATAAATCCTAAAATTCATGCAAGAGATCACTAATCTTTGATACTTCCTTGTTTGACCAGTAGTCCCCAATGATAGCTTCCTTGGGCTCCTTCTCCGAGCTAATGTTAACTTTCTCAATTTTGAGTGGGTCATGGTACGTGTGCACACATGCATCCACATTATCAATTACTTCGAGTGCTCCAACCGAATGGTTGACATTCAACTTTCCATCTTCTCTTCATTAATAATGTATACCATCTTTTCTTTCTCCTTTTCGCATACATGCACACTCGAATTATAGGTCTTCTAGTTCCTCCTCTTTAAACCATGCTTCCAAGCTAGGTCCACCAAGTAATTTTACTAATCTATCTTCTACCATGGTGCAATCCCCTAGAGTGAGGTGTTTGATAGTCTGCAATGCCTCATCAACTGGTTGCTTGGTACTTCGGTACTCAAATGTGTGAACCAGGTCAGCCACTAACTCCTACCAATTTCCCGTTTGGTGGCGAGTTTCAGAATGGATGTACTAGGCATGCGCACATCCTTGTAGTGTTGAATACATCTTGTGCACCCAAAGGGAGGGTGGTAAATGTTCTACACATTATCCCTGCACCCTCTCACATGCCTGGATGTGGGAAGAGGAGGGTCCATTGCCATTGTAATCCTTGATAGCGGTGGGTATATTGCTCTTCGAGAATCAGACAATGAGCACAATTCTAACTTCACACCACTCTAAATTCTTTTCACTATGTGCGGAGACCACCACCTTGCTATTGTGACTATTAAAACATAACCTAGAATACTTCGTCGCTCGTCCTCCCTCTAGTGGGCTTCCATTTCTCTCAAAAAGACCTCAGGGTATACATCCCTAGAATACATGGTTATTTCCTTTCCTCCTAGGTGCCAAATGTGTACTTTCGCCATTGTTACCTTAGTTCATAATCCTTTTAGATGTCACCCAATCAATTCATAAGTCCCATGCGCCCAATTATCGAATGCTATATTTGTAGTATCATTGAAAGATTGAGCATCATCAAACTAGATGACTCCTTCTGTAGGGTGGATGGTCTCTGGATCTCTTATGGAGCACATATATATTCTGTCAAGGATTTCCTCTCCAAGGGGTTCAATATAGGGGGTGGACTTCTCATCAACCAACAATATAATTACCCTCTCTTCCTTGTTCTCAAAGACTATGTACCCCTTGTTAAACCGGAGATCTGCATTATTCTTATAATACCATAGGTGCCCAAGTAAAGATGGGAAATTATCTACCTTGGAAAGTGCCAAGACTTCAAAATCCCTAGTGAACCTAGTCCCCTGAATGGTAATGGTCACATCCTTCAAGACACCTAAGGGCATTACCTTTGTCTTATTTTCCATGTACAACACATTTGAAGATGGTTGTAATGCAAGTCTTCCCATTTGATGTCAGGCATCTAGAGTGAGAACATTAACCTCTGCGCCTATGTCAATGAGGATGTTGCTAAGAAACCATCCATCCACTACTACGTTCAAGGTAATCTCTTTGTCATAATCAAGGTTGTGAGGTGGGAGGTTTGCATGTAAGATTTTCCTTTCGTGTTCTTCCCCGGCATGTGACACCTTTTCTCTCAACCATGCCCCTATCGGGGAATAATAGTCTCCCACCTCAGCAGTTTACACACCTCCTTGACCTCTTCAAAGTCATCCTTTGGTGCTTCTACTTGGTCTTTTTGCTCATCATTTCTAGTTTTCTCTTTTAAGCATTAGATATCCCCTTGTAAGCTTCGAATTACATCCATGGTTTCCTAGTAGATTTTTTTATGGTGATCTAGGTTTGGATATTTCACATGTATTACTTCTTCTCTTAAAACCATAAGTCTCTACCTAGGTGCTTCCTTACACATGCAGATTCCACCCTTGTTGTTACCATAACAGTGCTCTAGTTCGACTCATGTATTACTCACGGAAGCGATTGCATGTCAACCTTCTTAATACTCACCATGGTAGTTCTCTTATCCTTTCTATACTACTAACTCATATGTTCGTATAACTCTGGGCCCTCTTCATACTTATGTTTTTTTCCACACCAGGAGCATTGTAGAAGATCTGGACATTCGCGCTTATAATGGTATGTGGCTCCACAATTAAAGCACATTCCAAATGGGAACTCACTTCTTTCTCCATGGTTACCACGACCACGAAATCCTCTACAAAACCCTCTTCCACGCACATCTCCATCTCTCGCGCTCTTCATACCAACATTTGTCCCCTTTAGGACTATTGGCAATGCCATCTGGTGCACACCAAGATCAATTTCCTCATGAATCGCCAATCAATCTACAATCATTGGTTTCATGTGTGGTTGAGGTACATATCTTGTAATAATAAGACACATTTTTGTGGATCGCACACTGTAACAGGGGGCACCTACTTGCATCATGGTCTTCGTGACATATTTCATAGTTTACTACTACAATGCGTACGCCTTCCGAGTACATATCCCACCATTATCCTTTGTGTGCCCTTCTACATTACAATCCATGCACCACATCCCTCCATGAATCTCTAGAATTGTGTTGGCAGATAATTTCTCCAATTGCTTAGCCATGACAGCAATCTGAGCCTCTAAAAATGGGCTAACACTAGTGTCAACACTACCAACTACCTCATCATGTAAATCAGGCTCCAACACTTCACACGGGTCCATGAATTTTTATGAGACAAAGCCCTCCTAAAGGGTGTGATCAACCCTCCGACAAACCACTGAGCATGTTGTGAAGGGTGGATATCATAAGACAATTTAGACAATAGAGTTTTAAAGCATGCATCATATTCTTGCATGCTCTCTACCATTCCTTGTTGGATTTCTTTAAGAGATTTAATGCTCTTCTGTTCAAACTTAGGTATGTGGAATTCTACTAAGAACGCATTCCTCATCGTGGTATAATCCACAATAGTATGATGAGGGTCATACTTTCTATACCAACTATGCACGCATCCTTACAAAGTCATCATAAATTGACTGGCCTTTCGATCCTAGGTCGTGATCCCCTTTGCGTGCCATAGAAACTTGCACTTATGCACATGCTCTACAGAATATTCTATCCCACTGTAATCTGGTAAGTGTAGAGACATCTCGAAAAGACTTGTGGTGGTGGCTGAGGTCCTTTTCCTAGTGATCCAGTCCTTTATTTTTCTCGGATGTTTTCTCCTCCACTAGATCCACTAGATCCTGAGCCACCAGCCCCACCACTTCCTCCTCCAGATCCTCCTATGTTAGGTACAAGGCCTATGTTCGTCATGTCGAATGCTCCCGTCATTCCACTAAATTATACTCTAATATTTTGTGAACTAATGCCACTTCTAGTTGTATTTCCCCACCACTTCCTAATGCACTTCCAAAACCAATCGTATATGTGCCTTGTCCAAAAATTCCACCAAACACTGGAATTGTGTGTGAAGCCATAGAAGTCCCAAACCAGAAGTTGTATCTCTTGGGTGCTGATCAGTTGCTTCCACCGATATCAAATGGATAAAATGTACTTTTCCCTTGTTTAAAAAAACCAAGTGCCAAGGTTTGGTCACTAGGTGGGGTTAGATGCATGCCAATGACTCTTCTTTCTTTACGTGGTGGAATCTCATCAGAAGCCACAAGGTTTTCTCTCCCACACTTACCAAGATGAGGTATCACAGATTGTTCAGGTTCCACATCCTCTGCATGAACCTCAACTCCATTCCACCATGTCTAGCTCCATAACCCACTTGTAATCCCATATTGTCTATCGATCTCCCTTTCACGCACTTTGTTATACTTGAGTCGTCTCTCCTCCCTTTCCTTTTCAATCGTTATATCAGCCATCTATCCCCAACCTAGCTTCCTCACCAAGCACCTAGAGTGGTTTAGCCGGCCATAGGAAATGCCTCTAAACCCATGGTTACCATCAATATTTTGATTTCCAGGGGGATAACATGTAGAAATGATCCTCTGGGCTCCCATAAAAACTCAAACTCAGCAACTTCTAGACAAGAATATGTGGAAATGGCATATTCTAGAGTGTAGCTAGTCAATACTCCCTTCCACCAATAATCTATAACACGAGTCCATCTTAGATCAACATCTTGCAAGTTCTGATATATTTCTTGGGTCCAAGGGTGTGACTTATAATACCACCCCGATCTAGATGTATAAGTCGAGAGCCATTCAAATAATTCTACTGGGAAACAATAGAAGAAGGTTTTGTACAAATCATGATAAAGAGTGTCCTCCACCCATCTTACTGTGTGAAACCTAGGTCCAGTATTGAATCTCTGAGTGAGCTTGTCCTCTGGGCTTTTAAACCAATCTTCAACACCTTCAAGTGTTAAGTGCTCTACCATCACTTTTTACAAAGATCATGATGTATGCCATGTTCCACTACAACTTCGAAAATATGTCCCAGCAATGGAACTAAAGATGTAGTCATTTTTACACCCCACTAAGAACAAGGGAACCTCAAGTGCACCAGCCTATCACCCAGTGGGCACTGGGTGCTCACCCGAGATGCGTGAGAGGGAGATGAGTCTCTATTTTATATGAGTTCAAAGTGGAAGACATAATTCATGATTCGACTTAGTGATTTAACGAGACATGAGGAAGCTATAGAGATCGGGATGGTTTCTACACCCCTTCAGTCATAATAGTAACAAAGTGCGCAATCAATTAACTTAGAACCGGGAAGTTGTAAATCCATAATTAGACTAACACTCAAGTAAATTTCATTATCATACAAGATCATAGGCATAGTGAAATCATGTAAACAATACAGAAGGAGATATTAACATAAATATAGTGGTAACCTTATCACATTCATTCATAGTAGTACTCCAAAACATCATAGAGGGGTGAACCATAGTCATGTGCCATATCTGGATCCATACATGTATGCTTACAAAATAAAATTTGCATTTCCCATTTCCCCATTATATCCTTCCTATAATCATCTACCCATTTATCCCATAGCTCTTATAGTAATTCTGCAGATCTTTGCTACCTTACTTGTGTCTCTGTTCTTTGCTAAGGCCATGTGTATAAATAGGAATTTGAGCTCTAACAAACTCCTCTCAGTAGCATCGAGATCGGCCCCAAGTTTCAAGGTGTGGGTCACCCCAGCACATGCCTCTCCAAGTCATTATTAGCTTTTTGGATCTTCCTATTGTAAGGTATATTCCTTCCAGAAACCTTGTCGCCAGCCGAACCTTATCCAAATGGAACATGTTCTTCATGTGTCCTACCCAAAAGGCCAAAAATGGATAAGTCTCAATTTTTCTTCACGTGACGCACACGTCCTTGGTTCTCCAAGAAGCCTTCGAAATCTGCCTTACACACCTTCACTTACGTGCTTCCTCCGGCCATGCACGCCTATGCACCTTTAAGGTTTGGTAGCTACAATAGGTTCCCAACATATCCCCTTTAATTCATTTATACCACAAATACACTTAATATTTCCCCCCTTTTAAACATTAGTATTAATTTAATTACCCATAATTAAATTAATCGTCATCCTCTCATTGTTATTAATTTAATTTCCTAAATTAAGTTAATTTACTCCTTATCTCTCTACTTTATCCTAAACCTATTCCAAGCCTATTAATTAACAAAGACCAATCCCCCACTCCCCTTAACCAACTAGAACTTATTCTAACCCTAATCGTAATGGCCTATTATCCCTCTAACTACTCTCCCACTTCATTTAGCACCATTCCACTCTTATGACCTGGAACCAAAATCTCAATCATGCCAAATTTAGGAAGAATCGGGCTATTTTGATCAAATATGACCTTTTATCCCTAATCAAAACTCATTATTCCTCAACTAGTGTAGTCTACCTAACCAACATTGGTTACCTTAAATAGGATTTCCTAACTCTTTTTTCATGTTTTGAATCTTGTTGTCTTGTTCTTGCGACCTTGCAACCTTACTCTTGAGTTTTCAAGTGATCTTGTGACATACCAGAGACCCTTAAAACATTCATACACCACACCACTCATCAAAAAAATTATCTAGAGCTCTAGTGCACTCGCATGGAAGCACCGTACCCTCTAACTCTTGTTGAGCATGTTCAGGACCACCTTCTTCTTCAACCACCACAACCTCTTGCCATTCATCTCCATTTCACAAGTATGTCTCTACTTTTTCATTGGTTTTAGTAGATTAGTTATTTACTTGTTATTTATTTCATTCCATCACTTCTCATACCCATATCTCTCCTAAAACATCTTCGTCGAGGATTTTCCCACATGACCTTCATACCTTATCCAAACTCGATTTTATCACCTCTGAGTCTTCTTAAAAATACCATAACCTCATCCAAGCCTTCCCAACTCTCTATATAATCATAGAGATCTCCGATCAACCTATTTTTAATATTTATAACTAATTTCCCCTACCAACACCAATCACCCAATCGACATTGGTCATTTACTAAGATCGCATCGGTCACCTAACTGATACCGATCTTTATGACTAGTAATTTCCTCCAAACTAGCAAGCTAATAACTCACTCCAAACAACCCAGAACCTCACCAAATCTATCCCATACCTCATTTACAACCTCTATTAAACACTCCTCGTAAGACTAGAAAAACCTACCAACCCTTAAAATTTAGTCATAACTTTCTTGTTAGATTAGATTTTCCTATTTTATTTGTGTGAAACACCTATATCATACAATTACAGTAGGATTTCCTTCTTTCATGTTATTTTTATACATTAATTTGTATTTGAACATGGATTGACAACCTTGTAGGAAGCACCCCACTTCTCAAATTTATCTCCCTCTAGGAAGTCCATCGATATATATTATTAATGTTATCTTGTGATCTCGTTTTCATTTCGATACCTTCCTAGAAAAAAGTTCTTCACAATCATCTTGTTCAACATTCAACACATGCACAACCTATCTTCAACTATCACACATATTATTCCTTAGCCTTAAATATTATTTTTTTCATCTCTACTTTACGGTTAAACATTAGACATAAAAATTAGGTGTCAACCCTTCTAGACCCCTTTAATTCATTTATACAACATATAGACTTAATGTTGTCCCCTTTTACACATTAGTATTAATTTAATTACCCATAATTAAATTAATCCTCATCTAAATTTTTTTATTAATTTAATTACCTAAATTAAGTTAATGTACACCTCACCCTAGACCTATTCCAAGCCTATTAATTAACCAAGACCAAGTCCCCACTCCCCTTAACAAACTAAGACTTATTCTAACCCTAATCTTAATGGCCTATTATCCCTCTAACTACTCTCCCACTCCATTTAGCACCATTCCACACTTATGACCTGGAACCAAAATCTCAATCATGCCAAATTTAGGAAGAATTAGGCTATTTTTAGCAAATATGACCTTTTCTCCCTAATCGACACCGATTATTCCTCAACTGGTGTAGGTTACCTAACCACCATTAGTTACCTTAAATAGGATTTCCTAACTCTTTGTTCAGGTTCCGAGTCTTGTTTTCTAGCTCTTGCGACCTTGCAACCCTAATATTAAGTTTTCCAACAATCTTATGACATACTGAGACACCCTTATAATGTTCAAACAACACACCACTCATCAAAAGATTGATCCAGAGCTCCAGTGCACTCACAAGGAAGCATCGTGCCCTCCTATTACTACTACATTCGTTTGGGACCACCTTCTTCTACAACCACCACAACCTCTTGCCATTCATCTCCATTTCAAAAGTAAGTATATCTCTACTTTGTCATTGGTTTTAGTAGATTAGTTATTTACTTGTTATCTATTTCATTCCATCACTTCTCATACCTAGATCTCTCCTACAACACCTTCGTCTGACCATTTTCCCACAAAACCTTCATACCTTTCCCAAACTCCCATTTTATCACCTCTGAGTCTTCTTAAAAATCCCATAACCTCATCCAAGCCTTCCTACTCTCTATGCAATCAAAAATATCTCCCATCAACCTATTTTTAATATTTCTATCTAATTTCCCCTACCAACATTGGTCACCCAACCGACATTGGTAATTTACCAAAGACTCAACATCGGTCGCCTAATCGATACCGATCTTTGTGACTAATAATTTCCTCTAGACCAAAAAAGATAATAACTCACTCTAAACAACCCAAAACCTCACAAAATATAGCCTATACCTCATTTACAGCCTCTATCATACCTCCAAGCCCATACTACCCTATCAGCCCTTAAAATTTAGGCATAACTTTCCTGTTAGATTATATTTGCTTATTGTATTTGTGTGAAACACCTAAATCATAAAATTATAGTAGGATTTATTTATTTTATGTTATTTATCTGCATTAAGTTATATTTGAACGTGGATTGACATCCTTCTAGAAAGCACTCTGCTTCCCGGATCAAGCTCCCGCTAGGCATTCCACTCGACCTATATTATTAATGTTATCTTGTGATATTGTTTTAAATTTTAGGTAGTTCTTCTCAAGACAAAAATGAGTTCTTCATAATCATCTTGGTCAACATTCAACATATGCATAACCTATCTTCAACTATCACAGGTATTCCTCCTTTCCCTTACCTCTTATCTATTTTATCTCTACTTTGTGGTGAAACAATTTGATTTTTCTATTTCAGTCAAACCAAGGAAGTTAAATAGGGGCCGGACTATTTATATAAAATTTAAATAGAATAATATGTAGGACTAATTGATGATAAATTTCCAAGAGCACATATTTTTAGAATTGAGGCCATTCCTAAAGAACTAGAGGATATAGCACAACTAGTGACAATAAGATAATTTCCCGCTAAATATACAAAATAACAAAAATAAAAATGTCAAGTTGTGCATTTCCATTTAATCTAATTTAAGGAAAATTATACAAAAATGGATAAGATGAAGTCCTTAGATGGGTGGTCCTAGAACATGAAATAAATAACATATTAAGAGAATCTCATGAGGGGGTATCGGAGGACATAATTAAGGAGAAAAATAATCGAGAAAAATAATGATGGGAGGATTATGGTGGTGCACAATTTTCCATGGTACACATAAGAATTCAATATCATGTGATATTTATCAATGAGTATGAAAAAAATAATAGATATGAAATTCCTTTAAGTTCGGTACTATCCCAAGCTCCATTTGAGAAATAGGTGATATTTTTCATTGGACCAATAAAACTTATTACAAGACACTCACGTACAATATTTATTACCATATGAACATAATAGCTAACAAGATGGAAAGAAGCTACAACTACAAAATATTGTACTACAAAAAAATGAATAAATTCAGTTATTAAAATATCATCACCATATTTGGATGTCCATTACGCATTACCAATGATCAAGGAAAACATTTTGTCAATGCCACAATCAAATAAATTATTTAAAATTTTATGATAAAGCAAAATATAAGTATGCCATACCACCCTCAAGAAAATAGAACAGTGGAATCTTTTAACAAGGTATTGGAGAAAGTAATAAAAATATGTTCATTAGGAAAGTATATTGGGACTTAAAAATACCAACAACATTATGGGCATACCACACAACATACAAAAGGCTAACAAAGTACTCCCCATTCCAATTGGTGTATGGACTAGAAGTTATAGTACCCATGGAGTTCATACTCCCAAGTCTTAGGGTGGTCATAACCTTCAGGATGAATGAAGACCCTCAATACATGAAATTATGATTTAATTAGAAAATTTAGATGAGAAAATATTCATAGCCACATATAACCAAACACAAGAAAAATGTAGGCAGAAAGTATGGCATGATAGACACATTAAGCAAAAAGAATTTGATATAGGAGATCAAGTCCTATTATATGAAAAAATGGAAAAGACATGAAAAGTTGAAAATACATTTGTTAGTATCATATATTATCAAATAAATATTACCATCAAGATCTATCAAAATACAAAAATACAAAATAAATAACTACCAAGCTATGTAAATGTATCTAGGATAAAGAAATACAACACTACAAATTGATGCAAAAAAACTTTTTCCTCTTTAAAAATTGAAAATTCAGTGGATTGGATGAGGAGGAGGAGTAAACCAAAAATGGAACCCTCTCTTTACCATAAACAAGCTAGAAAGAGAATAAATAAGGTAGTAAACAAGAAAGGAAGGAAATCAAATAAAGCAAGGGGGACATCATAATAAAAAATACAAACAAAAATAAAAATTCATGTAATAATGTAGAAGAAGAAAGAATTGTGGAAGGAAGGAGATGTGTGGAATAAACGGTGAATAAAGAACCATGGAAGGAACTAAAAATTTGGAAAATAAAGGAGAATGGAAAAATTCCGTATAAGGAAGGAAGGAGGATTTGCGGAAACAAACGAAAAAAGAAGAAAACCACACAAAGTAAAAGAAAAATCATGGAAAGGAGAAGAAACCCACAGAAAGTAGAAGGAAACCAAAATAAGAAGAACAAAACCATGAAATAAAGAAGAAGAACACAACTACGAACAAAGAAGAATAGTAAAATTACAAAACAAAGGGTATGAGTAAAGCCATGAAATAAAAGACAAGAACAACCCATGTAATAAAGAATACATTCAATCTAACTAAAAAAATCTTCCCGCCCAAAAATTATAAAGAAATTTAGTGCCAAAATAAAGGTATAAATCCAAAAACCAAGTGAGGTATAAATCACAAATGTAAAAATTTTAAAGGATTGATAGTGAAGAGAAAGGTGGAAAAAAAAAAATTGAGCTAGGCCACTGGGAACGTGGAGGAGAAGCAAAGAAGACAATATAATGGTGATTCTAACTAGTATAACAAAAAAATCCTTCCAAAACCAAAATTTTAGAAAAATTCCATCAAATCAATGCATCGGGATCCTTCTAGAGCCTTCTCCCATATTCTATTCAAGGTTGCACATGGTTTTGAAATACATAAGTATATACACTCCATGATCGTGGAATATGGTCATACTTGTCTGAAATTGATAAGAAGCTACTCCTCTAACCAAACATGACAATAGGGGGTTGGAATATAGGATCAATGCTAAGGTAATTATGGATTTGAAGATGGACTCATGGAGCAGAATTCCATATTTTTCCATGGCTGAAAATGTATTTAGGGTTCTTCTTATCCAGCTACAAAATGAAATGTTATACTTAGAGAAACCATATAATATCAATTTTGTGGTCTTAGAGATAGTCATTGGACTACTTTGGAAAAAGGACGTTCCGCACTATTTAAGAAGACGATGCCCATGAAAAAAATTGTGTGTTTAATGTATTTCACTATGAAAAAAAGAGTATTTGGGATTGTAGATATCAAAAACCATGTTTTCAGGTATGCAGATAAGGCCATCTATTTAAAATTTTATCACACCAATAGGGAAGATGGTGCTCATGGGCTAAGTGCACAAGTTTCCCTAGATATGCATACATCTAAAATTGAGTATAATGTGTATCGGGTATTATATGCACAATTTCATGAAAACACTAGGAATATCCAAGAGGGAAAATACACCTTTTGATATGGCTCCATCCTATTATGCCTAGCTATGTATTTCACAAACACCCTTTCAGCTAAAACAGAGCAAGTTCAATGGAGTCAAGAATTAACCATTGCATATAAAATATTGAATCATATGAACATCGTGACCCATGTGTAACATATTACATCTTTAATATGGTGAACATAAAACATATGGTAAATACTTGAAAATAAATCCATAATCTCAAAATAGATAGTAGCCAAGTATGAGAATGAGGTAGTCTGTATAGCGGATATTGACTATACTTTTATAATCCCTTTCACTCCGTGAATGAAACATATAGCTCCACTACCATATGAAGCATTTGATGAGCTGGTAACCACAAAAATTTAGGACATTATATATCTTCCAATTGTAAAAACTAAACCATTACCCCAAATATTGATGATGTTATTGTAAAGAGATTTGATGTTATTATAGAAGCTCTTATTCATTAATTGAAAAGTTTCTCCTTATTGATAGAAGAAATTGTACATCTAATCCCACATTTCTTATTAAAATAAATAGAGGCACAAATAGACATGGAAGAAAAAATGGTCCTATAAACATTTTAAGAGGAATTGGAACAAATAAAAATAAATAAATAGAAGACACTCAAGGAAAAAAGGTGCATAAAAAACTAGAAGAATTAATGCATCTAACGAAAAAGAGAATAAACAAACACAAAAAGAGAGAGAAATAAGATACAAAATATGGGACAAGTAGACAAAATATAAGGAAGCTGAAGAGGAAAAAATAAGTAAAGAAGAAGGGAAAATGGAAAAACAAGAGCAAACAAGAAGGAAGAAAGAGGAAGATAAGAAAAAACAAGAGCATGAAACAAAAAGGAAGGAAATCTAGAAGAACAAAGTAGAATAAGACAAGAAAAATGAAGAGGAGAAGAGGAAAGAAGAACATAAAAAGAAGGAGGAGGATGAGAAGAGAAAGGGATAAGAAAATAGGTAGGTGAAAGAGAAGCGAGGAATGAAAAGAGGATAAGAAGAAGGAAGAATAACAGAAGAAGTAGGAGAACAATAAGAAGAGAAAAGAAGAAGAAAGGATAACAAAGGAAGAAATAAAAAGAAGGAGGTTGAAGAAAATAAAATAAAAGAAGAAAAAGATAACAAAAGGGTATAATAAAAGATAAAAACAAAGATAAGAACAAAAGAAAAAAAGAGATGGAGGATAAGAAGGAGTCTAAAATATTTACCAACAATACAAGAACACTTGAAGCACCCCACATATTAGTTCACACTAAATCTCCACAGGATTAATTAACAATGATCAAGAAAAAAATATAACAAAGGAAATGGGCATAAAGTTTATACTTATAGCAAGGTGAAGTAAAAAAACACAAAAATCATACATAGTACACCTACATAAGCTCTCACCAATGAAAAAGTTCACATGTAGTCAACTATTGGCCCAAAGTGCAAAGAAAGATTAAATGCAAAGGTGTGTTGAACTGGAGGAAGCAATGAATAAAATTATGACACCCCTAAAAATAACTAAATGTAGACACAAAATCATGCACTTGGGTACATTTCTAGGTCCTAAGAACATACTTGCATTCATATGATTCCTAAGTGAAAAAACTAGTAATTGATTATTGTATTTTTCTTCTTTTATGACTTTTGCTTTCTCTTTGGCCTTGCACACCCTACATCCTAGTCTAAAATTTATTTCTTTATACTTCATGGCTCTGCACACCAAAGACGTGACCAAGATGCCAATGCCTAGGTGCCCTCGTCCCCTCCGGGTTCCCTTAACCTATTTCTATCTTACTCATTCTTTCGTACCTATTTTATCTTTGGGCTTACTATTTTTTTATAGTTCATCCTTCTAGTTTTCAATTACAAAATTTAACCAAGCGAATCATATAAATACAAAATAATGTGACCAAACTAAAGGACGAAGCTCTAAGCATTTATTATCATCACCTAAGGTTGCATCTATTAGCATGTTATGGTTTAAGTGTTTTCATTGATAAAAAATATCATTAAAGATAAATTGGATGATGGCATGGAGTCAGATGATACTCATAGTGATGGTAGCATGGAGATTCAAGTATTTTCTTAGTTTCTTAAGTTTACTCAATTAGAGGTTCTTGTTCTTATAAGCCTATTTATGTGACCTAGCTAGCCTATATGTTGGCGCATGGAGGTTGGATATTATTGGTAGCTTGAGAATTATATTCTAAGCATGAAGATCATGATTAGAGAGTGTTTAGACAATCACATGAGTTTTAGGGTGTAGATACAATTGGATGACTAAGTTTTAGGATCTCATTTGGAGCAAGTATGGATGATAGGAGGTATGAGAATGATTTATGGAGCCATGTAAACTCATGGATGAATATATAAAGTTTATTCCTATTTTACCAGGTATGTTAGGGACCTTTGGAGAGTTTCTATGATGATTTATGATGTTGTTTCAACTGACCCAGTGTTTATAGTGCAAAAACCTTAGCGATAGCTATAAAAGTATCAGTATATGGAAATATTGAGATATATTTATGAAATGGTGATGATTTTAGATGTTAATAGGGTGAGTCATGAGTTTTGTTAAAAAATTAGGTTTCCATGATGAGTATATTGCAAGTTATGCCATTTTGGTGAAACAAGGTCAAGAAGCGGGTCCTTTCGAGCTCAAATTAGGTCTTCCGATTCTCACCGTGAATTGTGTGATTTTCATGGTACCTCTTTCCTTATAGGTATTTTTCTAAATTGAAGGTTCAAAAAGTAACTAGGTCATTTCATCATCAGGTTTTTACGAATGAATGTTCGGAAGGTAAATAGCTCTTTATGTGTTTGAAACCCTAACTCAAAAGTGGTAGGATAGATAAATGCTTATAAGTGGAAAAAAATTTCTTGGTATTACTTGGATTATGATTGTACCATATAGATTTATCCTCGAAGTTTCTAGAAATCTATGTTAGTTCTTGTGGTGATGAGTGGACCCCACTAAAATAGGCATGTTTCTGAAAAAGTTTAGTTTAGGACAAGTTTTACCAAAGGAGTTATAAACTAAATTATCGGTATGATGATTATGTGATTTTTTTGTTTTCAATGATGTTTTTAGGTCATGTTGATGCATTTAAATGTTCAATTGTTCTTCATTTATGTTTATTGGTCAAAGGGTAGTTTGGGGTAGTTTCAGGTAGTTTTCATATATGAGCTTGGTTGAAGGCCTTCCACTTAGATTTGGAAGGAGTTAAAATATGTTCTAGAAATTTAATTCAGATATATTTCCAATGGTATAAGTTTGGTCTCATTATGAGTTTATTTGATGAGGTTTCTAGGTCATTTTATGAGAAAGAAGGTTTCTTTTGTTTCAGGACAATAATTTTTTTGTTGAAAGAATGAGTTGGTTGGAGCATCAAAAGGATGGTTTTATTATTTATATAACCTGGAAAGTGAATAGGGATGAATTTGTAATCTATTTAATCTATTTATATACTTTTAAAGTAACATCAAGGGTGTAAAATACTTGAGTTTGAAAAACTAGTTTTGGGCAACTTGTTTTGGTAAAGGGTAAAGTTGTTGTGGTTTGAACATATGATTGTTTCATGATATCTAACATGCATAGAGTTTTCATAAAGGTTATGGGATTAAAATTTAGTGGTCACATGTAATACTTGAGATCATCTTGGTTGATATTAAGGATCAAAGGTTAAATCATGATGCTAGAAGCAACTATTTGGTGAAGGAAATGAGCCATTGCATACCATTAAATGAAATAATATGACTAGTTAAAGTAAAAGTATGACCATGGATGACGTTGAAGTTTCGTATTAAAAATTTTTGGTGATTTTTAGAGATTTAATAAGTATAGTTTTAGCATGAGGGGATTTTTCATCCTAGTGATTGGATTTTGAGGATTTTTGGTGCAAGTTGAATGGTTGTAGGCATGGTAAACCTACATGGGTCATATATGAATGTTTTTATAATTCATATGGTATTTTATAAAATTTTATGGTCTAAATAAAGGATTGAAACCAACCTATTTTAATTTAAATCAAGAGAAGCATATAAAATCATGTTTTTGGGTTATTTGTGCACTAGTCTCTTGAAGGAAAAAATGTGACCCGCCTAAAAGTGTGAAGGGGATTATATACATGAATTCAAAGATGATGAGGCATTTTTAGATTGATAAATTTTTACAACATGTGTGCAATATTTTAGAGCCAAGGAAATCCAGAGACAGAAGAATATAGAACGAGGTAGAGGAATGAGGGTTTCAAGAAAGTTTATGAGTTGAATTAGAGATATCCATCATTTTTGGTAGAAATAATATTTAGAGATCATCATAATCAAGTGGATGAGTTTTTCTTAGTCATCATAGGGGTTATAGCATCCTTTTGGAGTGGGTTCTTCACTTAATTAGGGGTTGGTGTTCCTTTTAGGGTTGATGACCCACTACAATACGATCCAATGTTCCTTGTGAAGTTGGTGCTTCACTAAATTAATTTGTTGTGATTAATATGAGATATGTTTCTGTGGGTTTTCTTCCCCTTAAGGTTTTCCCACTTAAATATGGTGTTCATGTGTCTTATTCTTTGTTTCATGTTGTTGTGAATGCTTAATACACATCTAATGCACACATATGGTTATGGATGGTTAATGGATGAATGAATCAATGAATGTATGTGATGGTAAATGAATTGAAATATTTGTAGGACTGATTCACCCCTATCATTCCATTGTGCTTCCAACAATTGGTATTAGAGCCGGTCCATGTGAAGCAAGTTTATAAACTTGAAGTAGATCCTTTAAAGCATAAGTAATGGGTAAGTTTTCAGATATTGTAGCAACATTAAGGATGAGGAATAAATTATCTCAATAAAAATTTATGCCTACCAAGATTAGATCAAGGATATGGAAGATAAACATAATCAAGCCATTCACATTTTGAATTCATAAATGGAGAAGTTTTCTAAAACCCTAAAGGTCAATGAATAAGGTTGTAATACGAAATGAAAATGACTTTAGATCCTTGAAATCAGATTTGGAGCAATAACATAGTAAATTGAAGACCTGTGAATAATTGGAGAAGAGTTTAGAAGCCCTAAATTACATGTTGGAGAACCAAAGAGATAGAAATGACAAATCTGGTATTTGCTACAAAGAATAACATTAAGATAAGCATGTAGTGACAAACATTAAACCTAGTGATACTACAAAAGCTATGCAGGATGCTAAAGATATCAAGAAGGTTATCATGAATCCTAGAGAAAAGATATCTATAATTAAGTTCAATGGTGTGTGCTACTCTTCCAATAATTTTGGTCATAGAGCTAAAGATTGTATGAGGTTTGTTAAGAATTCATTTCCATGGAGAAATGGTAAGAATAATCATTCATATCAGTAAATATATATTACATGCTATAGTTGTCACAAGAAGGGTCATATTGCAAAATTTTATTATCATGAGTCTCCTAATGAGATTTGGATGAATGATAAGAAGCATGAACTTGTGTGATATGGTTGCAATCAGTTTTAAATTAGTTACAAGCATGAACTAGTATGATATGGATGAATGATAAGAAGCATGAACTTGTATGATTTGGTATGGTCTAAATAAAGGAGGGAAACCAACCTATTTTTAATTTAAATCAATAGAAGCATATAAAATCATGTTTTTCGGTTATTTGTGCACTAGTCACTTGAAATGGAAAAATGTGACCTGCCTAAAAGTGTGAAGGGGATTATATGCATGAATTAAAAGATGATGAGGAATTTTTCAGATTGATAAAATTTTGACAGCATGCATGCAATATTTTAGAGCCAAGGAAAGCCAAACATGAAGAATATAGAATGAGCTAGAGGAATGAGGGTTTCAAGAAGTTTTTATGAGTTGAATTAGAGATATCCATCAATTGTGGTAGAAATAATATTTAGCGATCATCATCATCAGTGAATGAGTTTTTTTCTTAGTCATCATAGGGTTTATAGCCTCCTTTTGGAGTGGGTTCTTCACTTAATTAGGGGTTGGTGTTCCTTGTAGGGTTGATGATCTACTACACTATGATTCAATGTTCCTTGTGAAGTTGGTGCTTCACTATATTAATTTGTTGTGATTAATTTGAGATATGTTTCTATGGTTTTTCTTCCCCTTATGGTTTTCCACTTAAACATGGTGTTCATGTGTCTTATTTTTGCTTCATTTTGTTGTGATGCTTAATACACATCTAATTCAAACATATGGTTATGGATGGTTAATGGATGAATGGATCAATAAATGTATGTCATGTTAAATGAATTGAAATATTTGTAGGAATTATTCACCCCTATCATTCCATTATGATTCTAACAATTGGTATTAGAGAAGGTCCATGTGAAGGAAGTTTAGCAACTTTAAGTAGATCATTTGAAGCACAAGTAATGGGTAAGTTTCTAGATATTGTAACAACATTGGATGAGGAATAAAGTATCTCAATCAACAATTTATGCCTACCAAGATTAGATCAAGGATATGGAAGATAAACATAATCAAGCCATTCACATTTTGAATTCATAAATGGAGAATTTTTCTAAAACCCTAAAGGTCGATGAAGAAGGTTGTAGCAGGAATGAAAATGACTTTAGACCCTTAAAATCAGATTTGGAGCAAGAACATAGTAAATTGAAGACCTATGAATAATTAGAAAAGAGTTTAGAAGCCCTAAATTACATGTTGGAGAACCAAACAGATACAAATGACAAATCTGGTATTTGCTACAAATAATAACATTAATATAAGCATGTAGTGAAAAACATTAAACCTAGTGATACTACTACGAAAGCTATGTAGGATGCTAAAGATATCAAGAAGGTTATCAGGAATCCCAGAGAAAATAAATTTATAGTTAAGTTCAATGGTGTGTGCTACTCTTGCAATAATTTCTACCATAGAGCTAAAGATTGTAGGAGGTATGTTAAGAATGCATTTCCATGGAGAAATGGTAGGAATAATCATTCATATCAGTCAAGATATATTACATGCTATAGTTTTCACAAGAAGGGTCATATTGCAAAATTTTATCATCATGAGTCTCCTAATCAGATTTGGATGAATGATAAGAAGCTTGAAGTTGTATGCGTTATGGTTGCAATCAGTTTGGGCATATAGCTAAATATTGTCATCAAAAGGGTTCTAAACAAAGGAATGATGCTTCTAGAGGTAAGAGTTCTCCTATTTTCTTCAAGTGAAAACAATTAGGTCACAATTCAAGATACTTTAGGGTTAAATTAAATACCTAGAAAAGGAAGGATAATGTTAATTCTACACAAGGTGAGAGTGTGAAAGAAAATTTCAAAAAGACAAGAGATGATCCTATTTATCATGAAAGTATGTTTGCTATTGTTGAACCTCTAGAGTTCTTGTTGTCTACTCATGAAGTATCCAGGAAGAGTGAGAGAGAAGAGAATGTGGAGAAAATGAGAAATTTTATGGAAGACCTTGGTGTCACATATTATGAGAGTGTTGATATTTTACCTTGCTAGGAAGTCTCGAGATAACTTGGGTATCTCCATTAGGATTCATGGAGCCATCATCCAAATTTTTAAGCATATGAAGGTATGTAATTTAATTAATCCATGAGTCTTGAGTTCTTTTTTCATTGATATGTGTTTGTGTGTGTCTTGTTGTCTTTGAAGGAAAGTCATCAATGTGTTTCAAGGTCCGTGGTATGAATCATTTAATGTGAAGTTAAGTCTCGAGTTTGATAATTTCATAGAGATTCAAACCTCTCGAGTACAAGTTTGGAAAAATGATTAAGTATTAATAAATATTAATAATGATGCTCTTGCTCATTCTTGGAGGTGTGAAAATGTGTCTTAATGTTTGTGAAGTCCGTATGTTGTTCATGAAAGTATGTACTCATGTATTGTAAGTCCGGTTGAAGTGTGAGTTAGTTGTTGACCGTGATTTGTTTTTTAGTAGTAGAATCAATCTATTTCATATTTTTTTATTTGTTTACTCCATAATATTTGGCTTTATAGTGCTTATTTTTATGATTGATATCATTCATAAGTCACTTACTTTGTCAAAGTATAAGTGTGCATTTAGTCTCGACTCATAAGGGCATATGATTTTTATCGTGTCTTAGGATGAGTCAAATTTTTTCCTCAAGAGGTAATGGTATCCATTATGAGATCATTGTAGTTTCTATCTCAGACACAAAATTTTTGTCACACTCCCTTGGTCCCCTTTAATTAATTAATGTAATATATTTAAACACATCATGACCCCTTTGTCTATATTAATATTCGTCCTCACATTATTAATTAATTTAAGTATCATAATTAATTTAATTTTATCCTCACACCTCCACCTCATCATTACAACTCACCGTGGACCCATTCCAGGGGCATTTAACTCACAATGACCAAGTCATCACTCCCAAAGCACTACTTGACCTAACTAAATAAGACTTCTTCATAAACCTAATTATACTTCTTTTATGACCTTACAACCTTGTCTCACATGAAATCCACTTCCCTAAGAGGAATCAATCAAAATCATGCCAAAATAGTAGAGATCTACCTATTTTTGGTGAACCTAGACTTTCTTACCTTAACCATCTTTGGTTATCCTCTTGACCGATGTCACCACCTAACCACCATTGGTTACCTTATATACACTTTTAAAACTCTCTACATGGGTTGGTCATTCAGTTATATGATCCTGATTACATTCAAATGTGAATATTCAAGCCCTCCTACATCTAGACGATGAACACACACAACCACAGTGCAAGAAAAGTAGCATTTTTCACTTCCAGAGTGTTGGAATACTCATGGGAGAACATAGGATGTATTGCCGTGGAATTAAAGCAATTCTTCTCGATCAACCATTCCAACTTCCAATATCTCCAAGACATCAAGTAAGTATTGTGATTCTAACCATTTGGATTATTCCTTTTGTAGATATTTTTCTCCTTTCAACAGTTTATTTCCTCTATTTCCTGTACATCACCTTCTTCCCACCAAACCACTATTCAACCATCCCAAGCCTTTTCATCATTCCAAACCTCCTTCTTAGTATCCCTTGATCTTATCAACCATATTATGACCCAAACCACACTACCCTCACTCTCTGTGCAATCACAGAGAACCCTAAAATCTCTTTTTAATAATTTACTATCAAATTGCCCCTACCGACATCGGTCACCTTAATAGCGATTGGTCTCCCTCTCTACTAGAATCGTTCACCGATCGATATTAGTCACTGTGTTTTCTGTTAACCTTCACCAAACTACCTCTAACATCCCCTAAACTCCACCTAGACCTTACCAGATACCTCTGTGACCTTACCTAACACCCCTATGACCTATCCTAACCAGAAACATACCTTTCCTGATTCCAAATTAGTTTAGGTTTCAAGACTTTTCTTAATCTAGTTTTTTTATAACGTTTTGAGATACCTAAATCAAAGTGTTAGAAATAGGACCTTTATTTCTCATATTTAATTTCATTGATTTGATTAAAAAAAGGAATGATAGCCATTTGAGGAAACATCACACTTCCTTTATCTAGCCTTTTTATGAAGTTCTCTCGACTTTGCTATTTAATATCATTTGGTGGTCTTGCTTTGTATCTATAGGTAGTCCTTCCTAGACAAAAAGGATTTCTCTACAATCAGCTTGGATAAATTCAATAACACACGCATTCAACCTTCAACCTACATATCACATGTATTCCTCCTTGACCTTTTACCTTATTTGTTTTATCACACAACTTATTTGGTGAAACATTTTGGCATGCTCGGTGGGACCCATTTGGGTTCTTTTGCATTGTTCATTCCTAGGTGAAATATTGTGTGTCTATTTCCTTTTGAAAGCATTCACATTAAATTTTCTCCTTTGGAACATTATTTCTCCTCTACTTGTCTCATTGACACTTGTATTTTGGATTAAAAAGAACCATTTTTTTAATTTTTGTATTGCATTAGTGAAGAACATACTCTTGCCTATTCATCATCATTGTCTTTGAATTTCATTGTGGATTTTGGTCTAAAATATTTGCATATCATTTATGAGTGCTGCATCTGTATCTCATATAAAAATTGTGGGAAAACTATATGCTAGAAGTCATGCCCAATTGATGGTTGAAAAATTGAATCGTAGTGCACACTTTCTTCTCTCACCACCAAACCACTAAAAATAAATGACTCATTTTCTAAAACAACATCCTACCCGAAAAGTTTTCAATGATCACACGATCAAAGGATTGACAAAGGGATCCAATCTATTTTCTCTATCCAAATCATTATCTCAAAGAAAGGACCTCCCTCACTAAAAATTACCTTAAACTATCCTTAGTTGTTGGATTTTAGTAGGGAACCTTTTATCAAACTAAAAACTCTAATCTATTCATAAGTCGGTCTTAAATGGCATAGCCGGAACATAAAATCCACCACATAGGATTTCATGTTTTCTAGTTTTTGGTTTATCTCGTGTTTTGAATCGTGATTTCATTTTCTTTGTTTTATTCCCTTTCACACTCCATAATCATAATTAGTGTATTTCAACTCTTTCCGAGTGTTTTAGGTTGATCATTTCCATACTCGTGTTTCTAGGTTGGTATTTATTTGATCTAAATCACCAAATTTAATTTTTTCCATCTTTTCACAAATTTCATAGTGACTGGCATTGGTCCATTGACCATCATCAGTTTACTCATCTAATCGTCATCATTTTACTCACCATTACCGGTTTTCTATTTTTGGTCATTTTAACCAAAGTAGCATTCATCATATTTATATTATTTCTAGGGTTTCCTCGGTTCCTCATCATATCTCTATTTCTTTGAAATCACTGTCAAAGTCTAGATTTGCTTCATTTTTATCATTTATTACCACATTTACAAATCTTTTTATTTTCCACAGTAACTTGTATCGATCCTCTAATCGGCATTGATTACCTTCATGCTATGACATCGGTTACCTAACCACCATTGGTCATTTTGTTTTAAATTTTCAATTAAAACAATTCTCGATTGTTACCTTTTGTAACCATTTTCTCTATTCCTTCGATACTCTTGTTTCATTTACGGATCTCAAATTACCAACTCTACTATAAGTCACATGTTTTTAACTCATATCCAAACTAATGCCGTCGTGTTCCACACTAACCTTCAACCACTCTTTCCTATTCCATCGCCACCTTCCATTTTATCACCTATGGATCCCGATCATCCATTACCGTGTAATACCGATGATTAGGATTTCACAAGACTCCTTAATACAAACCCCAATTCTTTACAATATTATTCATCCCATTCATCCACTTAGGACTCTTTGGGATAGATTTTATATGGCATGCCTATGTCCATTCCTCCTACCCTCGCACCCACTTCTACATCAACTACTACTAGCTTAGCCTTACCCTCTTCCACCTTACCACCTGTGGTTTCCCAAATTGACCCTACATCATTGATATTTGTTGCACCTATGACATCTGTCATGCCTTTGATGTCAGTTCCTCCTATGATATCAACCATTCGCTTATCAACTTCCTCAATCTAGCTCTATCTACACCCATCACCTGTCATATACCTTGTTACATAGTAGCCACCCATGGTGTTGAAACCCATACTCCCTTCCAAAACATTGTCCTCTCCATCCCACAGTCACTTCCTCCAATTACTATGAGAGTCATTACATCCACTCCACATACCTACACTTATCATCAATAGCCCCTATCTCATCTATCATTTATTCAGAATACTTGCCACATGTATCTATTCCTCCCTCACAATTTTTGTACTTAGCACCACCATATACTGGGATGCCGCCCATGTCATACCTTCATCATCTACCCCCTTATACTATAGGGGGTGTCCAGTCATCAAAACCTACTAACGATATTATCAAAATGATGATGGAAAATATGTAGACATTGAAAGCATGAGTCTTTGGCTCATGTAATTCTATGACATATGATGATATTTGTAATGTGCCCATTCACCCATGCATTCAGATTCATCCATACCCTACACATTGGGAAATTCCTAAATTCAACCAACTCAACAAATAAGACTCGTAACAACACTTTTGGTATTTTAAACATGGGTGTTATCTAATTTCTCATGATGGCGATTTGCTCTTACAAACATTCCTAATGTCATTAATAGGAATTGCATTGGATTGGTATAGTGCTCTACCTAAGCACTCAATTTTATCATTCAACCAAGTAGCTCAAGCTTTCCTAGACCACTTTTCTATCAACATTGTAGACACCTATAATTACGCCCAAGCAATTTAAATACTTAAATTGTGCTAATTATCCCCTTTCTCGCAAATCAACGACATATCGTCAAAAGCACTCATTTTCCCTCATATCATTATTAATTAATTACACTAAGCTAATTAATTAAGTTTCCTATCCAACAAATACCTAATTAATGACCTTCCGTTAATAAATCACCCTTCTACCTTAACTAATTAATTATTATTAATTAATTAGCTTTCCTTCCATTTAACCATAAATCAATATTTAATTGATTTAATCCCCTTTATAATAGCCTAAATCGCAATAATATTCCTCTAATTGGCTTCTATAAGCTTACACTACCTATTAATTAATCACCTTTGATTAATTAAAACACCCCGAACTCCCATGACTTGCTAAACATGTATTAAACTCTTCTAAAGTAAGGTTACCTTTAATAAAGCAACCTTATCCATTCTTAATCATGTTTTACCTTTATCCCACATTCATGAGAATGTGTTGAATCATTTATCCTTTAGGCTATATAAAGAGCCCTCCACCTACCTTTTACTTACACCTGAACTTTCTAAGAGAGCAAATGCAAAGCATATAGCAAAGAGACTAAGAGCTTGCACCTTGCCCTTTTGAGAGTTCATCATCTTGAAGAGTTAAGCCTCTTTCTTAAAGTGCTTGGGTTATATGGGAGGTGTCAAAAGGGTCTTGTAGAGCCCAACTTTGATTAGCCCCCATTCCTAGGTTCTTGGAACATTAAGGACAACTATTTTGATAGCCATGGAGCTTACTTAGGTCCATTCATTTATTTGTTTTTAGAGAATAGAGGAGTTTAGATATTTAGTATTTTTAGTTTCAAAGTTTGTATTGATGAATGCTAGCATCTAACCCTTGTTTAATTCTTATCATGATGGTGTTTATGCTTTGTTTTAGCTAAATTGTAGAACTATTTTAGGTGGTAGTTCTTGTTTCATTTGATTTAGCATTAAGAAAAGTATACATGCACACATTTGGCACGCTTGGTGGGACATACTCCATTGTCCTTTGCACTTAATTTCAAGTTTTTGTAGTTAAGTTTTATTTTTGGTTACTAACCCTCTTTTACACATGTTGATCTAACTTGTTTTTCTTAACATGTTTTGTTGAGTTTGCATGTGTTGGGCCTTCCCGTAGGTATGAAGGAGGTGAAGTGCTGTAAAAATTAGAATTGAGGGGAAAATTTCAAGATTTCTCCATGTTTTCATTTTTAGAGCTTACTTTTTTAACATTTTACATGCTAGTTTTGTCAATTTCTTGAAAATTTTCAATTCTCGAGCATGTAGGTTAGTGTTTGATAGTGATGAGTCTTATATTTTCATATTAATGTGGTGGGTTGTTGTCAAAATTTAATCTTGGTGAGAAAATTTCAAGATTTCATCATGTTTTCATTTTTAGCTTACTTTTTCATCATTTTGCATGCTAGTTTTGTTAATTTCTTGAAAATTTTCAATTCTTGAGCATATAGGTTAGTGTTTGATAGTGCTGAGTCTTCTATTTATGTATTAATGTGGTGGGTTGCTGTAAAAATTTAAATCTTGGTGAGAAAATTTCAATATTTCATCATGTTTTCATTTTTAGAGCTTACTTTTTTATCATTCTACATGTTAGTTTTGTCAATTTCTTGAAAATCTTAAATTCTTGAGCATGTATGTTAATGTTTGATAGCGTTGAGTCTTCTATTCATATATTAATGTGATGGGTTGTTGTCAAAATTGAATCTTGGTTGGAAAATTTTCCCATTTTGTAGATTAAGGGACATTTTTTTGACATTTTTTGAGTGCATGTCAAGTGCACACCCATGAGCATAAGAGCATATGCGTAACCCATCTTCCGAAGGCCATAACTTTTGCTCCCAAACTCAAATGACTCCATTTTTTTTTGCGTTGGAAATGTATTAAAGTTAAATATGCAATAAAAACATAAATTCAAGATTTATACTTACAAAAATTGTAGGTTTTTCTGTTATTTTAAAACTGGTCATTTTCTAACATGTCTAATGTTTTGATGAATGTTGTATTTCCATGCTTACTCGATTTATACCAAAGCGTGTGTATGCTCTTCTCTTGCACCTTTTGGTGATCTTGAGAATAAAAAAAAACTTTGATCTCTATCTTGTTAACATTGAGATTAAATTTGGAAACTTTATTATTCATTTTGCTTAATGGAATGAACCTTTTACAAAGCATTTTTCAATGGTCCTTTGATTTGAAGTTTTCCATTTCTATATAGTTGGGATAAATTTTGTGTATGATCTTATCTTGCACCTTAGGGTGATCTTGAGAATGAAAATAAACTTTAGTCTTCATTTTATAACATTTGGTAAATTGAAACTTCATCTTTCACTTTTGGTTTAAAGGAATGAAAATTTATCAAGAGTTTTGTATGGTTCATTGATTGAAAAGATTTTATTTACTTTTTAGTTGGATTTTTTGTTGTGTATGCTCTTCTCTTGCATCCTTGGATGATCTTGAGAATCAAAAGAAACTCTTAATCCTCTTTTAAATAATATGATTTTCTTGGAGAAATACTAACGCTTAAGTGCAGGGACCTGAAATGCTTGTCAAAGAAAGGAGGAATAAAAAATAAATCAAAAACTACTAATACAATAAGTTGTTATACAAGTTTCCAAAAGGTGTTCAATCAAACCACACCTAATTAAACAAAATAAAAAGAACAACATATTCAAAACACTCAGTATTGCAGGTTTCGTAAAATGGTACATCCCTCTCCACTCAACTGGAACATAACCCCTTTGGCATAACGCCTTAAGCTACAACAATGGGTGTGGTTCCAGGAACCCCAAAGTAGTCCATGCAAGAGGGAACCTTGTGGATGAAACGGGAAGTGCTCCACACTACCTACTTGACTAGTGTTTCCTTTGTGAGATAGCATTACAAGTTGTCCGTTGTGGCGACGCCAGTGATAGTACACATAGATGCACTAGTTTCCTACTATTCTTGAAGGTGGTAAAGTAAAGCTGAGATACTCCCAAACTAGTCAGTGTGACTTTTTGGGTAAATCACGCTCACTCGTGGTAACTTTGTAACACCTAGGGTGAGAGAACCACCTAGGAGAATATACTTTGGCCAAGAGCCCACTTTGACCACTTTAAAATAGTGTTGAGTTATGAACCTTCTTTTTGAGAAACGTGTGACGTATTACTTTCGCCTAGTTTTTACTTGCCTTAGGGCGAGGCGAAACTCTGCCGAAGTGAGACTAGCATATTTTGTCATTTTTTCTTGATTTATTTCCTTCATATTCTTTTGACACTTTGTTGATCAAAAGAGGTGTGATTACCTTTGTATTGCCATTCGACTATTTCCCTCACTTTTATGTCCATTTACGCCCATCCATGTTTGTGGCTGGGTTAGTTAAACGTCTAAAGTGAGTGGAGGTGTTTTCACGTCATTTGGTAGCCATTGTGATCTTGATACCCACGTTAAGATCATCATTGTAGTTAGGCGTGGTTCATCACTATGGACTTCCATAAAGGTGTTAGCTTGTTTGTCTCATATCATTATAATTTCGATATTTACGTCTTGTTTCTTGTAAACTCGACATAAATACCTATATTGTATGGTTACGCTGCACACATTCTTAACTATTCCTAGCTATACTTTGAGCATTTTTTTGTTTGGTTTTATTATTACCTAAATTTCAAAAGGTGCTAGGCACTACCATTTGTGCATGTTATATCAATAACAACTCGATATCAATACTTCACTTTCTTGCAAAGTGGGTTAACATATCTTGGTGATATTGTTGTGTCATTCACAAATCGTAATTGGCACTTTTTGAGATATAGGTCTTAATCAGACTTGAGCTTGCTCATCGTATATCTTGATTGGGAGATTGCATTTAACTTCATGTATTTACTTACGTCTTGTTCATTCCTTTGAACTTGGCATAAGTGGAGACATCTTGTTAATCATCTGGCGTCACAAATTACTTTGAAACGTAGTCTAGGAAGTACTTCATTTGATTAAGTTTTGGTACCAAACGATTGTTTCATTGGTGACTTTATCTTTCTATCACATTGATATTCTCACTGTTAATTTACTCTTAACACGTACATCTTGTGTTTCACTTAGGGGTAGTCATTGAATTTTGAACAAATATACAACTTACCTTAGTGAAACTTATCATGAAAACATGGCTCCCAAGACGCGTCTAGGTTTACGTAAAATAAACGTATGAGGAACAACAGTGCAAGCTTGGGAAACCTCTAACAAACAAGGGTCAAACCCATTTATCGGACACGATCTAGGACCACTATTTTCTGCAGAAAAGGAAATAGAAGAAATGGTTGACCATAGTGGAAACGAATTAGAATCACCACACACAGACTTTGATTTTGACCCCACTCTACTAGATGAGTTTCTCCTTAGAAATAAAGATAGAGTTTTGGCACGGGTCATGGAATTAGGGGCCAAATTTCCCACCGAGAATGAACCAATATTACCTACAAATGACACTACTAAGGAAGAATGCCCCCTTATCAATATGGAAGATATTTTAACAGGTGGGCATGCTTCCACTTCTTACATAGAAAATGATAAAGTGGTAGGGCATAGAATACCCCTCATCAAAGTGCCATGAAGAAACAAGATAGAACATGAGACAGGGGAAGAACCTCCACAATATGAAGAGGAAGAACCTTTAGAAGAAGAAGGCAAACCAAGTCACAATCCAACAACAAGTCAAGAACCTAAGTCGGCAACTAGCTTTGCTTACTTTCCAGTACGTAAAGACACAAACAAGAACACTCAAAAGTCAAAGCCTAAGTTTAGGATCCACGAACTCCATCAAGAAAACCAAGGAGAAAAGACATAGGGTATCATCGTGTACACATCCCCGCTTCTCCCACTAAAGAACAATTGCTCACACAAGAAGTACAATCAATGAAAGCAACGCTTGTGAGCATATAAGAAATCAATATAGGGAGTATTAGGAAATACCAATACGAAGAACTATGCCCCTATCCTTTTGACAAGACAATGACCCTTCAACCCTTTCCAAAGAAATTTGATATGCCAAAGTTTGACAAATACAAAGGAAAGGGAGATCCAAGGGATCATGTTAAATATTTCTACATGGCATGTCAAGAGGTGTCTTATAGTGATAATTACCTCATCAGACTTTTTCCTAAGAGTCTCGGAGGTCAAGCATTGGAATGGTTTACGCGCTTACCACAAGGATCAATTTTCACCGTCTAGAATTGGCGTAATATTCATGCGTCATTTCTCATATAACATAGAGAGTGACGTCACCATGGTAGACTTGTGCGGCACAAAACAATGCCCAAATGAGACCTTCGCTAGCTTCCTCCAATGATGGAGAGGGATAGCTATTCGCTTCCTCGATTTCCCGAGAAGCAATTGGTCGCATTTTCATCCCTAATCTCAACCCAGATATAGCTTTCCACCTCCAAATGCATTGTATCCGCACCTTTGAGGAGGTTATAGAGAAAGGGATTCAAATAGAAAAGGCTCTCATTGCCAAAGGCACCTCAAAACCCAATCTAAAGACAACAAAAAAGTGTCAAACCCACTGAAAAGTTGAAGATCTTTAACAAAAACAAAAATGTGGTGGGAGACGGAATCACTGATTCCAAACATGTTCAAACAGTCCAAACCAGTCAACCTTTTAAACTAACCAAGGGCCCAATTCAACCACCACCAAAGTGACGAACATTCACCTCCCTCAATGAGCCATTGTCCGTCATACTAAAATAGTTGGATGCGGCCCACATGATGACCTATCCTACAACGCAATTGTTTGATGACAACGCTCCTAAACCTTCATGGTATAAGGAGCATGAATACTGTGAAATGCATCGCGTTAAAGGTCATAAAATAGATAAATGTTTGCGACTTCGCCACTATATTCAAGACCTCATTGACAATGGGGAGATAGAGGTGGATAACCCTAGCCACATGCAAACACCTAACGAGAAAATGGGGATTTATAAGGAACCATTCCCCAAGCATGATAAGTTAGAAAAGGCAAAACCGGATCGGGGAGAGTCATCTCAAACCTATAAAGCCATGAATTACTTGTATACCAAGAGAGATAACAATCATTACAATTCACTTATCGGATGTATTCAATCCCCTGCTAACCGTGTCAATACCATCCGGATCAAGGGAAAGGACTATGCTGCGGTAACAAGGCATGCCCACCTCGTGATTCCGGAACCCTCTTTGTTGACCCCGCAAACCGGTAAATATAACCTTTTAGAACAACTTGAGAAGACACCTGCTAAGATATCGATCTTAGATCTTCTCAAGATATCCAATGTGCATAAGGACATTTTGTATCAAACTCCTCGTGGGTCGGGAGTGCCTTTATAAGTTGATCCGCATACCTTCAAGCCATGGTGGCAAATATTACACCCAAAGAGCATCTCACTTTCAACCATAAGGAGGTCCCTACCGAGAATCCTACACATAATCTTCCCTTATACATTGAGGTAGTTTTCACCGTAGGAAAATCAAACGGGTGCTTGTGGACAATGGATCGGGATTGAATATCTCGCACGCTTAAGTTGATCAAACAATTGGTACATACAGAGGTAGATCTTGAGTCCCATATCATCACTATCACCGCATATGATAACACGGAAAGAGAGTCAAGCAGCACCATTACGCTGCCAATGGAGGTAGGCCCAACTTACCATCGACAAAGTTTCACATCTTACACTTGGAACTTCCATATAATATGCTTCTAGGCCGACCATGGATCCATGCCATGCAAGCAAAGTGCCATCATCATTTCATCAATGCATCAAGTCAAGCATGAGGGACATACAAGAATAATACCAGAGACTCACACCTTTTCTCATTATATAGCTCTTAATATCTTTGCACGAAAGGGTACATACGCATGTCCCTCCACGTATATAGCTGTCCCTCTTCATTCTCGAGGCCATGGAATCTCGAGTAGACTCAAATTCTCTTAGTTCTTGCACTCATGGGGAATCTACTTCAACATCTCCATTTAATTCATGGGAGATGAAACTTATGGAATATAGCTATGGGGAGTATAATGTACAACAAGCACTCTTGGTTTCGACCTCTCCTTGTCACCCAAGACTAGACGTCGACCCAACTACTGCTTCAGGAGACCTAGAGAGGAATACACTATTGGGTTGTTCCTACCTGGAGGCTTATTAGCTGAGGAAAAATTACTTGATCCACCTACTACTTGGGTCCCTGAGGACACTCAACCATCTTGTTATCAAACCCCAAAGATATGAAAATCTAGCAGAATGATGTACTCCATGGGCTACAAAGGCCTAGGATGTGGGAGGAATGAACAAGGATAAAGAGAACCCGTCCCTCTTCCACATTTCAAAATAAAAAGATATGGAATTGGGATTCTCCCTTATGGAGCACACCCCAACGATCAAGATGAAACTTGTTCTAAGCATGAGGATAGCTTCGAGTACCTAGACAGTGATACAGATTCCCATTGTAGCCTATATGAGGATCTGGCCTCCACAAACCTTTTCATGAAGAATGTTGTCCTGACCATAACCCCCACCGAACCGACCCTTGACCTTGTGTACCCTTCCCTTGTTGAATGGGACCAACAATGTCACATGCCACTAGATTTATTCAATAACGACGAGGCTATTGTAGAGTTCATGGGCATAAGGGATACAATTCCCATTGGAGATCACAAGAAGGGTTTCTTTATTGACTTAGACACCTGTGCCTACTTTGGCGAGGAGGCTGAACTTTATGGTCAGCAAAATTTAAAGAAAAACGAGGGCAAGAGTTATAAAGAAAAGCCTCGGCAAAAATCGAAGTCCAAGTCACACAGTGAAAACCTCTTTGAGGCATTGGTGACAAACAAATAAGAAAATCAAAGGAAAAACAAAGTGACCATGCCAAGGATGAAAATCTTGTAGAGACATCCTTGGATGAAGATCTCAACCTACCTCCCAATCATACGTGTATGGAGGATTTATCAAAAAATTTAGTTGAAGAAACCATTTATGTCAATATTGGTATCAAGAAGATCCCAAGATAGTAAAATTGGGAGTATCACTCTCACCTAGAGAACAAAAGACGTTCACTATGCTATCATGCGAGAGTTTATTGATGTTTTTGCATGGTCTTACAAAGACATGCCCAACTTAGATCCAGATTTGGTCATGCATAACTCGGTTGTGCACGCAGATGCTAAGCCTATCAAATAGAAGCTTTGAAAGATGCACCCAAGAGTGGCCTTGTTAGTTAAAGAAGATTTGGAAAGGTTTCTTGCACCAGATTCATCAAGCCAATTGATTATTCTAAATGGATATCGATATTGTTCTGTCCCGTAGAAACCTATTGGTATCCGAATTTGCATGCATTTTAGGGACATCAATAAAGCTTGCCCTAAAGATGACTTTATGTTTCCCAACATTGACATGATTGTTGACTCAACCACGTGGTACGAAATTCTATCACTTATGGATGGCTTTTCGGTTATAATCAAATTAAGATCACTAAGAAGACCAACACAAAACAACTTTCACAACTCCTCGGGAACCTTCTATTATCGTGTGATGCCATTTGGCCTTAAGAATGAGGGAGAAACTTATCAACAAAGCCATGACAATAATATTTCATGATATGATTCATGACATCATGGAAGACTACGTAGATGACATCCCGGGAAAGTCCAAAACAAGAGAGGATCATCCTATCATTTTGCGGTGTATCTTTGAATGCTTGCGTGAATACAAAGTCGTTGAATCCAAAGAAATGTGTCTTCTGTGTGTTATCCAGAAAGTATTGGGCTTCATCGTGTTAAGACGAGGTATTGAGGTAGACCTTGCTAAAGTGTCTGCCATCACAGAAATTCCTCCACCCGAGAATATCAAGCAACCGTAGGGTTACAAGGGAAAATTCAAGCCATTCGCCACTTTATCTCCTAGCTTACGATAAATGTCACTCATTCACTCATTTTCTTAAGAAGGACATCACTTTCATCCTGGGACTGAGCAACAACAAGCCTTTGTTTTGCTTAAACAATACCTGGCTAATCCACCTATCCTCATGCCTCCCACTCCGGGAGAACCATTTTTTCTCTATATTTCTGCTACGTAATACGCTATTGGTGCACTACTCGCCCAATATGACCTTAGCCATAAAGAGAAAGCAGTGTACTATCTGAGTCGCACCCTCATCGCCTATGAAAGTAATTATCCTCAGATTGAAAAGGCTTGCTTGGCCGTTGTTTTTACCTTTCAAAAACTTCGCCATTACATGCTAAATACTAAGACCAAGCTCATATCCAAGGTCGACCCACTCAAGTATTTGTTGTCCAAACCCACCCTCACAGGTAGAATGGCTAATTGGATCATTCTACTCAATGAGTTTGATATAGAATTTGTCCATCAAAAATCAATTAAAGGACAAGTACTTGCCGACCAGCTAGCAAAAGCACCTTTGCAAAGCACAAAACCTTTGAGTCTGGATCTGCCAAATGCATCTTTGCTCTACATTGAAGAATCTATCATATGGCAGATACATTTTGATGGATCTTTTATGTTTCATGGTTTAGGTGCAGGAGTGGTCCTTATTACTCCTTCGGGTGATCCTATACCATAGGATTTCCACCGCCTTCCTCGCACGAACAACATCATGGAATATGAAGCACTCATTGCACAGGGATGAAGCTATCCATCAAGTAGAATATTCAACATGTTAAGGTTGTAGGTGATTCACGCTAATCATCAAAGAGGTTAATGACAAGTATAAAGTTAAGGATGACAAGCTCATACCTTACAAGAAGTTGGTGGAAACTCAAGGAGTATTTTGTGCACATTACCTTTGAGCAGATCCCAAGAGTGCAGTAATGTATATGCAGATGCTATGGCAACGGTGGGATATATGCTTCGTATTCTGCCAGGGAACAATGATATGCCATTTTTCATAGAAAATCTACACCAGCCCATGTATGATGTACCGGAATCTTTCCTGTCTTGTGAGGTTGTTGGTCCCTATTCCTCGTGGTATGAACCCATTTTCACCTATCTTAAGGACAGTACTTTCCCTCCCAATATCTCCCATTCTGAAAATCAAAGCCTGATTCGCCAGATAGCCCGTTACACCCTTTTAGGAGGTACACTTTATCATCATGGCTATGATGGGAACCTGTTACGTTTTTTGGATGTGATGGAGTCAATCCAGTAATTAAAGAAGTACACGAAGGAGTATGCGGAGCACATACAAATGGAATGGTCTTGGCTAATAAATTGTTAAGAGTAGGTTACTATTGGCCCACCATGGAAACTGATTGTTGTAATTATGTTAGAAAATGTGTGCTTTGCCAAAAGTATGGAAATTTCATCCATGCTCCATCGCAACCATTGCAACCAATCACTACCCCATGGCCATTCTCCAAGTGGGGACTTGATCTAATAGGGAAGCTTACTCCTACCTCATCTAATGGTCATACACATATCATCACAAATGCTGAGTAATACTTTACAAAATGGGTGGAGGCTGTCCCTTTAACCTATGTCACAAGAGCACATATTTCTAATTCATCGTGAATCACATTATTTTCCGATATGATATCCCCTCAAAGCCATTGTCACGTATAATGGGAAGTCATTTAAGAACAAAATCAGAAAGGTCTTTACCAACAGCCTTCCAAATCAGATTGAAATGGTCCATGCCATATTACCCTCGGGGTAATGGACAAACCGAGGCAACAAACAAGACTTTGGTAAGGATAATGGAGAATATGGTTAGCAAAACTGGTCGAAACGGCACCTACAAATCCACCCACCTCTGGGCCTACCGAACATCAATTCGCACTCCTATGGGTATGACGCCATATTCCCTAGTGTTCGGGATAGAATCTTTCATCCCTTTAGAGATTGAACTCCCATCCCTATGAATTTCTCTTCGGACTATTTGGATAAGGATGAAGATTACCGAGTGGCAAGATTTGTTGAGTTAGAGCTCCTGGATGAGAGGCGCATTCGCACTCTTAATCACTCAAGGTATATCAACATCGAATCTCCCGCAACTAAAACAAGAGAATCATCCTCGCCAGTTTGAGGTGGGTGATTTAGTTATAAAGGAGAACAAGTTCAACACCGAGTAGAGCGAGAAAAGAAAGGGAAGTTCGAACCACACCGGTTAGGACCCTATGTCATAGTTGCAAGTATGGCACAAGGGGCATACAAGTTGGCTCACCCCAATGGTGATGAGCTCCGGAGACCATGAATTCCATGCATCTTAAGAGGTTTTATGCCTAAACATGGCACAAGAAAGTCATAAAAATAACAAAAAAATATTTTTTTAAAAAAATCGAAAAAAGAAAAAGAGAAAAGTCGTCCACTAGTGAAAACCATGCAATTGTGGCACTTTGGACAAGTCCTTGGGTGAAAACCAGTTTCCGGTGCCTCGAGAGGATTTGTTGTTCACAAGAATTATGTATTATAAGGGTAGTTGTCTTTATCCTGGACCTAGTTCTACCTTTGAGTTTCCTTGTGCACACCATCTAGTCCAACCTTGATCCGGCTTTGCCTTCTTCTAGTCATCTATAAGGACGTGGTCTTTCGTTATTTCCCATCTTACGCTGGGGCAACTCAACGATCGCACCTTCTTGTTCATAAGTGCATGGCTTCGCCTTGTATATTCCCCACCTCACATTGTTGGCATCCATGCTTTCTTGGTTACTCGCACATAGCTTTGGAAAATCATGTTAAAACACAAAAACAATAGAAAATTGTTTCAGAAAAACACAAAAACAATAGAACATTGTTTCGAGAAAACACAAAAACAATACAACATTGTTTTGAGAAAACACAAAAACAATAGAAAATTGTTTCACAAAACACAAAAACAATAGAAAATTGTTTCGAAAAACACAAAAACAATAGAACATTGTTTTGAGAAAACACAAAAACAATAGAAAATTGTTTCGAGAAAACACAAAAACAATACAACATTGTTTTGAGAAAACACAAAAACAATAGAAAATTGTTTCACAAAACACAAAAACAATAGAAAATTGTTTCAGAAAACACAAAAACAATAGAAAATTGTTTCGAGAAAACACAAAAACAATAGAACATTGTTTCGAGAAAACAACAAAACTATATATATATATATATAAAATCTAAAAACAAGGCAAATTTTTTTAAAATTCCTAAAAAGTAAAACACCCTACAAAATGGTAACTTGCTTACAATTGAAACTTGTGTCTCACGCGCATGGTATTTTCTCCATATCCTATTGGTTTGTCTCACATCTTCCTTGATTAATATGACTCATGGATCACCGGATTCACAACCATTCACAAAAGCTAGCTGCTTGCTTCATTTGTACTCTGGGGCACTTTTGGTTGCCTAGTGTTGTTTCGTTGCGCACAAATGCTTTTCATGGACCCCATGTCCATTTTCATTTCCCCTTGCATGTATCCTTACTTGGGGCATCATTTTTAACCCTCGTCATCAATCATGAACTTGTGGATCTCTTCAATCGATAACAAAACATTTGTACAACTTTCTTGACCGTTGTTGGGTTAGATATGTGTGTTAGTACTTGTTTTCCCTGTTATATGAGCTTGTTTCCTTCTCGTATTGCATTGCATTATTGTATGTTGCGTGGAGTTGGTACTTTCAGCAATGGAAAATTGTTCGTAGTATGGCTTTTCATGTCATTCTACCTTTGTCGTATGCTTATATTTTTCATAAGGACCGATGATGTAGTTCCTATGGCAATATGATGACATCAAATTTTTTCCAAACAAATACGCAGCTAGAGGTTAAATTATTCTCTCCCCTCATCCATATTTCTTCTACATGACTTCCCTTTCACCCCTAATTCTCCCTCTCCTCGGGGCATCCTGCCTCGTCCCCATTCTTCTACCTACTTCTCATATTTTTCGATCATCGATCGGCTTCCTTCATCACCCCATCAACACTCGAGGGGGCATCTCTCCCTCCTACTAATTTTTCTTCTATCCCTTCAAAATATCTTCTGTCTACTATCTTTGAAGTGGCATCACTTATGCCACCCCAAAGAGGGGCAAATGTAGACACCTATAATTACGCCCAAGCAATTTAAATACTTAAATTGTGCTAATTATCCCCTTTCTTGCAAATCAACGACATATCGTCAAAATAAATCATTTTCCTCATATCATCATTAATTAATTACACTAAGCTAATTAATTAAGTTGCCTATCCAACAAATACCCTAATTAACGACCTTCCGTTAATAAATCACCCTTCTACCTAGACTAATTAATTATTATTAATTAATTAGCTTTCCCTTCCATTTAACCATAAATCAATATTTAATTGATTTAATCCCCTTATAATAGCCTAAATCGCACTAATATTCCTCTAATTGGCTTCTATAAGCTTACACCTACCTATTAATCGATCACCTTTGATTAATTAAAACACCTCCCAACTCCCATGACTTGCTAAACATGTATTAAACTCTTCTAAAGTAAGGTTACCTTTAATAAAGCAACCTTATCCATTCCTAATCATGTTTTACCTTTATCCCACATTCATGAGAATGTGTTGAATCCTTTATCCTTTGGGCTATATAAAGAGCCCTCCACCTACCTTTTTACTTACACCTAAACTTTCTAAGAGAGCAAATGCAAAGCATATAGCAAAGAGACTAAGAGCTCGCACCTTGCCCTTTTAAGAGTTCATCATCTTGAAGAGTTAAGCCTCTTTCTTAAAGTACTTGGGTCATATGGGAGGTGTCAAAAGGTCTTGTAGCCCAACTTTGATTAGCCCCCATTCCTAGGTTCTTGGAACATTAAGGGCAACTATTTTGATAGCCATGGAGCCTACTTAGGTCCATTCATTTATTTGTTGTTAGAGAATAGAGGAGTTTAGATATTTAGCATTGTTAGTTTCAAAGTTTGTATTGATGAATGCTAAAGCATCTAACCCTTGTTTAATTATTATCATGATGGTGTTTATGCTTTGTTTTAGCTAAATTGTAGAACTATTTTAGGTGGTAGTTCTTGTTTCATTTGATTTAGCATTAAGCAAAGTATACATGCACATAAACATCATCAATAAAGTCACCATGACCAAGTTGTACTCAACACACAAATATGAAGACGAATCTATCACAAATTTTGTCACTCGTTGTTGAAGCCTATTCAACCAAATCATGTTCCAACTACCTCAAACCGAGTTAATAGATTTGTTCACTAGGGATTTTGCAAGGAAAATCTCATAAGCTCTCTAAGTTCAAACCTTTTTCATGTTCGATGAGGCATTCACCATGGCCCAAAAACTTGAAATTCACTCCATTAAAGAGAATAATATACAATTACATAACAAGAACTTTGTGTTTAAATCAAATAATATCTCTTCTTCTTCCAAACCACAAAATAATTACTCCAAAGAAAAAGGATCTACCCACGTGGTATTTTTAAAATTTGGCCCATCTCATCCATCCAACCAATCAAATCCTTCTTCCAACCTTTCTCATATTGAGGGTTTTCTATTCAAATGGAAGTAACGGAATACACTCCCATAGGAGAACCCTATTCTTTGGTTTTAGAAAAACTTTTGAAATCTAGAGCAATCACTCTTCCACCTATCAAACCATATACTAGTTTCAACCCCTCTCATCCTATGCCTACATGGTACAAAGAAAATGATTAGTGCAACTATCATCACGTTAAAGGTCATAGCGATAGTAATTATATAACTTTCAAAAATATCATCCAAGAAATGGTATCTATTGATATCTTGTCTTGGATAACCCTAATGCACCGACTAATTAGAATATTCACATCTTCAAGAAATTGTTCCCAAACCACACCCCTTCATCTCACCAAACTAGTGAACCTTTGACCAATGACAATAATGTTCATGAGAATCATGTTGTTTTCAAAATCATATCATCCCTTCCTCAATTTCCTCCTACTCCATCTATCGAGGATATTCTTACATGAGCCCCTTTATCCATGGAATATTTTGTTTCATCCACTCCTTTACCCACAAAGGAGTCTCCCTTATCCCCCTTCACCCATTGAGGAGTCTGCCATATCTTTCAAGATAATTTCCCCACACACCTCTCAACCTAATGAACAACCCATAGTATTTACTCTCCTACCCACAAGAGAGTCATGCTTACCTTCCTCTTCACCAAAAGATGAACCTACCTCATCCTACTTGTCATCTCCCCTACCCATAGGGGATCCATTAGTAGCACCCCTTCCTATTGGTGACAATTCTCCATTGTCTTTCAAGGATCTTGTTTATTTTCTCTCGGCTCTTTTACCCATAGAGTCTAAAGCCAACCATTTACCTGTCTCACAAACATTATTTATAGGGATCACTACCAAATTGACATTATCCCCTCCTACAACAATGTCATTTTCATGCCTGGATGACCACTTGGATTATGTCAACAATTCCATGCTTTGGGACACCTTCAGCTACCTTTCTCAACTCAGATGCAAATTTTTTTGTTGATACTTCCACGATCTATCCAAAGGTGTTTCAAACAACCAAACCAACCATGCCCATGCCAGTTGCAGTGACCTCTTCTTCATCACCCTCACCCACACTTAAACCTTTACCATCGACTAAATTTTTTCCAATGCCTAAATCCTTACCTACATCTATATCTTCCTCCACGTCCAAACCCATTGCCACATTAGGATTCATGCCAACATTAATCGTAGTCCATCCCCTGTCAAACTACATTTAGCCACATCCTTACAAGCAAATACAAAGACTATTCCCCTACCTAAGAGGAAGAACCAACCTCTTAGGCCACATACACCAACTTTACCCACTACCCCTTTTTCACCTTCACCTCTTCCATCTATCTTAGGGCCCCACCCATCTACCTTGGTCAAGTAGCCTCCTACCCAAGGTAAACCAAAATCATAGCATCCCACCTCCTTGTCACGATCCTCTATTACACCCAAATTACCTACACATATTATGCCTTCACCATCACCTGCATCCTTTTTACCTCCTATACCTACACCACTTCTAGTATCCTCATCATTACCTATGATATTCCCTTCTCTTCAACCAATACTTTCTACCTTTCCTCTTCCCACAACCTTCACCACACCTCTATTATCACCTTGGCTAACCCATCCCCCTCCATATGCCTTCCCTTCTACATCATGTACTTCTTCTTCACCTTTACCAAAGAACGTGAAACCAAACTCTAAAAACCAACTACCCTCCAAAGAGGTAGTTAAACCTACACCACCTTCAACCACTAGTTTACCTACTACATATTTAACCAAGAAGGTGCAATCCAAACCTAAAACCTTAATACGTACCTAATAGGTGGTCGATCGAATCAACCTATAATTCCACTTCCCATGGCGCCTCTTCCACAAAAATCACCCACACTTACATCTAGACCCACACTTACTTCACATTGTGATCCATTGCAGGGTCTTACACCCACATCATAGGTAACCTTTTGTAAATCTCTTTCATCACATTACCACCAATTAGACATTACGACCCACTCAAACCTAAACCAAGGGTTTGACGATACGAAATTTTTTTCTTACCATCATATGCTATGGCATGATGTGGAAAACTATAAGGCTCTTAAGATTGTTCTTCTCCAATAATGTCCTCCTGAAGAAAACTTTAACGATGGTGATATTTTACATGAGGACCCTATTCCACCTCCATCTATCACCACACATCCTTGTCCTGCACTCTATTCATCCACCTTCATCTTCCCCTCCACAACCCTTTTATCCTCCTCCAACATTTTAGATCAATATGGTTCATATAAAAGAGCTATCCAAACCTTCGCCAAAATGTCAATGCATTACATTACTTTCATAAAACCAAGATATTCCCTCACCATATTTTTCCCATCCTTTCACTACACCTATCATGACTCACTTACTCCTTTACCACACATTAATTTGGTTAGCATTACCACTCGATCCTAAAAGGACAAAGGAGAGGAGAAAAATCTAGCCCATCTCGCCACTCTTTTACCCAATTTACGATCTTCACTTGCACCAAAAATCACCATCCGTGAACCCACATAACCTATTTATAACAAGGTTTCCCATCATACAATGATTAAAAAATTCACTAGTATCCTCTCAAAATGTATTTAAATGACCTTGTCTAAACCTTTGAGTATCATCGACAGCCCTCATTGAGGTTTTGGAATATATTAAGGTTTTACTTAATGACCATACTCCTGCCGCATCCATTATCACTCCTCATCATGTGGCATCTCTCACCACTTCATCCCCTTCCTCTACACCCTCTACCACTCATCAAGTAGCCACTCTTAGTTTTTTTTATGACAAGATTGTACCTCTCCAATAAGATGATCTTGATCCGTCCCTATTTATTTCTATCTACATTGATAATATACATGCTCGACACATTATGTTCGATGGAAATACTAGTATTAACATCATTTCTTCCCATGCATACAACCAAATGTGGATCCCTACCAATTTCCTACATAATAACCCTTTTATGATGTGTTCATTCAACGATGTCATGACTTCCACCCTTGGCACCATCATTCTCCAATTTCATGTGGGCCTCTTACCATTCAAGAATTATTCTTTGTCTTAGAGGGGGAATTCCAATATAACATGTTTTTGGCCAATCTTGATCCACACCCTAGGTTGTGTTCCTTCAACCTTACACCATTATTTAAAATTTGAACATGAAGGACAGAACTATACCATTCCAACTGACCCCTCATTATTGAAGACCTGTAACATGTTGTATCAACCCAATGTTTTCCTTATACCAGTTAAGGCATCTACCACCACTACCACTTCCCCTTCACCCATGGCCCTATCCACCAATGTTTTCACTACCTATTGAAAATACAACTCCTCTATTCCCACTGCTCCCATACCTTCGCATATAACACATCTACTTCTCAACCAAATAATACTTCTTCTTCCCAACCTTAAAGTATTTAACTGCTCCCACTACCCACATATCAACTACTAATCCCTTAGAAAAAATTTTCAACATCTCACTTTGGGGGAGTAACTCCATAATATTGACGCATTCCTTACTCCTCAAGAGTATAGTAAACTTCACTAACATCCCCTCTATAAACATCTCATAGTCAAAGTTTTCCCCTACATTCATCCCCACCTTCACACCAACTTAACGTATGGGGCACTTGATGCCTCTTCCTACTCACCCAATCCACCTTCTCAAACTTGACCATTTTCCTCTAACTTTTAATATCTCACCAACTGCCACTTTTCCCACACTTTCCTCCATCGTTATGCTTGGAAGGGATTTGGTTTTGGTTTCTATGATCAAGGCCATCATACTATCATCCCATGCACCACCCATAATCATAAAGACCATGGTGGTATTAGATTTGTAAATCCATCTCCCAAGAAGGCCCGAGTCAAAATCATTGAGGATGATAAACATTCCCCTCCCCATTCACAAAAATCACCACCTTCACCTACAGAGTCTATGGATCCAGAATCCATTCCTCCTAAAAAAAAATTTCATGAACACCATTTCCCTTGGACCTCTAACTTATCAATGAGATGGCGAGGCTACCTATTCTCTTCCCTTCCTATATCCTGACATGATCGATGATTATACACCTTCTTTTAATGTTATTCAATGTTAAGATGATGAGTATATTCTCACCTACCTTGGTGTGGAATATTCTTATATTCATCAGTCGTTACCTTTTGAGACATAAACCATGTTGAATGAATTTACCATCGAAATCAATATTCACACTCAGGATGACCCACACATTCTAAAAATAGGCCAATCTTTAGATGTTGCTGAATAGTAAGATTTTACTTCTTTCCTCCAGGATCATAACAAAGCCTTTTTTTGGTCCTACGCTAATATGCCGGTATTAACCAAAACATTGTGGTACACAATATCGTAACAATTCTTGATGCCAAACCTATGAAACAAAAGCTACAAATAATGTGTCCTCACATTTCCTTCTTGTCATAGAATAGTTCTAGCGCCTTCTTTTGGTTTCCTTTATCCTACCCATTGATTATTCCCAATGGATCTCTAACATTGTTATTTTCATAAAAGTGATAGGGGACTCTGCATTTGCATGGATTTCCACAACCTTAACTTAGCTTGCCCCAATGATGACTTTCCTCTACCTAGTATTTACCAACTAATTAATCTCACCGTCGGCTATGAGATGCTATCACTCATGGATGGTTTCTCGAGTTATAACCAAATATTGCTCTCCCCAAAATATCAACAAAAAACCACCTTCATCACTCCTTGGGGGAATGTATGAAATAAAATCAACATGTAACCTTCTTCACACCTAACCTCTCGAGGTCATTTTAAGACAACCGGTGTAGATTGAATGTGAATGTGAGTGTACTGATAGGGATCAAGCTAATTGGTCAATCTTATGTATTCAACATGCAATATCAGGATATGCGAGTCTAAGGAAAAGAACACTTTCCTATCTTGAAGTGGTGTGATGGCTTGGTCTAAGATAATAACTACTCAGAGACTCCAATAATTGTCAAGCTCTGCCAAGATTTTGTTTGTTAGTTGTTGAACATGTAGAAAATGACCTACGGGTGCCTCGTATGGATTTCCACACAAAGTAATGGAAGTAAGAATGAGAGGCATGGTGGAGCCATAGAAATTTATGGGTGATTTTCTGGTTTGGTCTAGAAAGTCTTAGCACTTGATCGATCGCTATGTTCGAAGGAAATCTATCCAATAATGTCTAGTTGAAGTGGTGAAGATCTAAATACTAATGTACACAAAATAGTTTCAATGTCTAACTAGTTAGCAGCTTATGTTGGGTTATGGGCCCTGAGGATCACAACCAAAGACTCGTGGAGGGTGTGGCCCTTATATGGTCATGCACATAATCAAACCCTATTTCTAGGAGTAGTCCAATAATTGTAAGCTTGATTAATAATGGTGTTAAGCATATTTAGTTTTTCTATTTTCTCAAAAAAAGTTACAGTGTGTGCATAAGACTATCAAATGGAAACTAGTATCAATGTCAGTTATCAATTTTGGCCCATTGGGTTGTGTGTAACAACCACTTTTTGTCACTTCAATCTTAGAGATTTTTTTTTGTCTTACCTTATGTAGCTGATTCAAATACCCATATATTTAAATCCAACATAAGTCTTAATGCAACCCCCTTTTTAATAACTATCATGAACCATGTGCAGCTGTATGAGAGAATACCGAACTTACAAGTTCTCCCTCAATGCTCTTACGAGCCATACATACAAATGTATCCCTTTGGTTCTCCTTTAACAGGATATGATATATAAGTGATAACCCTAAGTGTGTACCTGGGTTCCACCTATGAAATCCACAGGCATCTCACAGCTTAGATAATGGTGAAATCTCACAAAGATAATCAGCAGTTACACTACCTTGCGCAAGGTTTCTGAGTCATGTATACCATACTCAATTCCATGACGGCACACTCATCATTAGGAAATTTTCGTTTCACCTTAATCACTTTTTCAGTTATAAGGATTTGCAGTCAATGATGTTGTAAATAGCTACAAGTCTTATACAAGGTACAAGCCCAGATTAACCTATACGAAGCATTACCTCAAAGTCAACCTATGATGCCTATGGGAGAGCAAGTGTCTTTATAATGATTCTCATCATTGCTAGACTTCTTCCCTTCCCGTAGCCATCATATGTTGGCATCGGGTACCAACCCATGGGGTTTCATCCACCCTTGTAACTATAACAAGCTTGTACTTAAGCAATACCACTCTACATTTTAAGGTCTTGAAAAGGGAACTCAATATAGCTGTTATGTGGTAGTATTCAAATAACGACAACTGTCATTAAATGGATACGTCCACGTAACAACGGCATTGAGTCGACCTGTCAAGAGTCTTAAAATGAAACATGGTATCTTAATAAATTAAACATGACACATTGTTCTAGTTCCTGTGTCTTCATCACTTAGTGAAGAGTATCTAGAGTTCTATCCCCTAGAATCATGATAGGTTAAATGTAGTTCCAAAACTACTCATTTCTTCCTATCTATTTCAGATATAAGATAGATCAATCTTTAGACCTAAATTCCCAATTCTACGGTTTGTTAATGATTCAATTTCCACCGCATCAGAATAATACCTTACATTATCATGGAGTAATAACTACTAATGTTAATCTTACTCCCATTAGTAATCATGCAACTATATAATTACTAATTATTGGGTACATACAGAGTCGATCCCATTACCCTCCTTTCAAAAACACTTATGCTATATTATTAGAATCGTGTTACTCAGTTTTACCTCAAGTATTTATTCTTGCCATGTTTGATTTATTGATAGATATAAATCTTATCCATTTTATGGTTCTTGTTTTAGTAGGATTCCCAATTCTCTTGAGAACCTCTATAACCATTTCCAAACCTCAACTTAGGTTTATTTTAATGGCTACTACCACCTTGGCAGAGTATTCATTTTCCCTGGATTCGTACCAATTTCCTTGGCATCCAAATACATTCCATTAATTCCAGCTATCGATCGTTGCTATCATTTATATGACTACACCATCATATCCTAATCATGGTTGGTTTCAGCTCACAATTTTCAGGAGCGTAGACACCAAATTCCTTAGTGAGTGAGATGGTGAGTACTCATGTTGAGCACAATCTGAATGTTCCCATCAATACTCTAATCATTTTCATTGGGTAGTAAACCCATGGTTTCATGGAGGTTTAGTATTCTGGGATTTAATCATCCCCAACAATTCTATGCCAACTGTATCCCATATCCTATGGGCCCTTTTAGCATTTAGGTTCAACCTGATTATTAATGAATTATCTTTAATTCATCTTGTTAGTTGGAGTAGCTCCAACATAAACATTCATCACATCATGTTTTATACGATAGCAATCCGATCGATCATATACTTTATTTACCCACTTTATGGAAAGACAGTTTGCTTAAGAAACAAGGAATGATCTATTCTCATTTATTATTTCACTTTGAGGAATTAAGTTGAACTCTCCTTCATGTTAAGGGAGTTGGGTTAGTTTTATCAATTATTTCAACTTAGTTTCCTTAAAAGGTTTAAGTGCTGCCCAAAAGGAACATCAAAGTTTTTGGGACTTAATCTTTATATGATGAATATTAACATTTCATCCATAAATTTCATCATAACAATTTATTTCTAATATAGTTACTCAAACTTTATCAGAGGAATCTTCCTTCAGTATGCACACATAAGAAAACACCTCAAGATTCATAACTAGATGATTTCTCATCTATCATGCATTTAACCTTTACCGGTCTTGTGAGGAATCACTACCTCTTGCTAACAACAATATTGATTTCCCATAAGTTAATCAATCTAGATTAAAGAATTCAACAACACTACTTCGTAGTGTATTCCATTAACCTATCCCTTATGTTACTGATTTATAACTTCACAACTCGCCCATTGAACCTGCTAGGTTCACCTAGTCCATAAGACAGTTGTTATATTATAAAATAGAGAGAGTTACAACAGCCCTCCATTACAATCGTCCAATGATCCCATTTTCATAAAAGATCATAAGTATAAAGCCATTCTTATACCGACACTACTACAACATAATGGGATTCATTACAGAAATTACAGAGAGGCATCAACATTCTTCGATAATATGAAGTGAGTATTTATTGAACAAAATATGGAATCTTTTCCATGTTACAATAGATCGTAAATGTACACAGTATATTTTCACAAGAGAACCTTAACTCGAAGTCAATAAATAACTTCCTCAACATAAATAAGAATATCTCAAATCAACAATTGGCTGCAACTTTATCCTTTAAAAGTAAGCATGTGGTACAATTAGATAACCAAGACATTTCTTTACTTCACGCCAGTTACCTTCACTCAATTTCCTGCAATGGTTAGGCAAGGTCAGTTTGACTGAACTGAGCAAGAAAATTCCTTTATCCCATTTATCAATTTATGTCATTAAATGTTAGAATGAATAAATACTATAATAATCTCAATCTAACATTTTAATCATATAATTCCACAAAATCATTCTTAATTAACTTTCCTTGTAATCATTAAGAACAACTTCTTTACCTCTTTCAGACTCCATAAGGACAAGTTCTATGTACTAATTCAAAAAAATAAGTTAAAGAAAACTGGATAAAAGATATTCATACCTAAGAAATGACCATCAAATAATCAATAAAACGTGTTATTAAAAACATGATTGAATCACAAAAAGTTAGATGGAGTAATTAGAATTTTATCAACCATGGTATGAATCATGTGTCATCCTATTAATAAATATGAATTGCTGCAACTAATGTTGCTTCTCCAACAATTCAAATAGTATAATACTTGGACACACAAGGTAATCCAAGCTACGAAATGAAACTAACCAGTTTCATCAATATCAACACACCCAACAAATAGATCCGGTTAATACACATGACGTTTATATGTCATAGCTACAGGATACAACATATTCTACACTATCCATTAATATCCTAAGAAGGAGATATATATCTATACAACTCAAGTTACATATCATAGTAACTTAAAGGAATTAAGGCAATATAGACTCAGTTGCCTATCTATTCCGCATTGTACCTTCTTTAACAAAACTCAACATTTCAAATTATATCTTACCACATTCTATTGCAATAAGAATCTGAAGACACAACCATTCAAAAGCTTATTTATGCTTGCATTTAGGGGCTAAACTCCCCAAATTTGTCTCAATGATTAGTGCATATTACTCCTTAGTAATGGAGATATGTTACCCTTGATTTAATCATCCTACAGAGATTAATCAATTTCATAGCTTTACATAATATTAATATTAAAATCTTCAGTAAGGATCAATTTTTAAGAATGGAGACAACTACGTTTCCTTTCCATTATTGCACCTTATATATGGATCAACAAAACTTATCAAACATATCCATAGTGTAATCCACCAAGACCCCTTGGTTTCAAGTAAGACTTTCTAGTTCTTTCAAGGAAACATAAAACAACCAACTCTTTTAATCATTATCCATCAAGGTCCCAGCTCCAATCGAGCTTTCCTCAAGTAAGTGTCTGATTATAGAGATATTATAACATCAGAACAAAATAGCTTCCTAAAGAGAGAAGAATGGTTTTCTACTTTCGGTAGAAGAACAATTAGGTTCAGCCCTTCCAAAACCAATTCCCTAATTCATCTTTTGTTCTCCAGTATCAGTTCAAAACTAGCTTAGATAACTTCTAAGGAAGATAGTAAATAACGAAACTCCTTATAATGGAGTGAGCCGAAGGCTCTACAACTCAGCAATTATTTACACAACTGAAGGTACTTCAAAATCCTAAGAAAAGGAATATTTAGGATGAGGTTGCAACCAACTCGTGGCTGGATGGTGACAGATTATGATACAAATATCCTGCAACTCAGTCTCTGTTGCCCCTCATCTACAACGAAACCAGGAGTAATCCCTGCTTCTTCCCATTAACCTTTCTAAGAGCTACATGGTTCAACATATAATGCTAGAATAACGTGAAGTGTTATTATCTCACAAAACACCTATCAAACTGAGCCATGCCTTAAAAGGTTAATACCTATATTTTCTTTGGAGAAAGAAAATGTGAGGAATAAAATTTGCTTGCAAACCCAACAAGGGTAAAAGGATTACATTGACAAACCAACAAGTCTTCAGCCTAGCAGACTCGTGGCTCATTAACAGTCAACTCGATGGAGATAAAAGTAGTCTATAATATATACTATGTGTGAGATATAAGTACCAACAGGTTATCCCCAAATCTACCTGAGATCATGCCCAAATACACCTTCTTTTTCTACGGTGATACACACAGGAAAAGTGAAAGTAATATATGCCAATATCCAGAATAGGTTTAATTGCTAAATAAACATACCCTGATTTGAGTCAGGTATAAAGGAAACCCATATTCCCAATTATAATTTTTGCAAAACATTATATCATTTGCACAAATACCTGTTATTGTTTGGGTCAACCCCAATCAAACAATGCAAATGAAAAATAGTATATACAGTCGTCATTTCCGAGCATGATTCAAGTGGAATAAAAGATAAATGGATAATAGTTTTCCAAGGTTACAGTCATACCAATTTCCACTTCTTCTCGCATAAAAACAGAGTATAACAAACAACAACCCCGAACTAATACATACCCAATTTTTCTCTTAGCACAAACCAAAATTGCTAATATGTATTCATTCTAACCTCTGATGATTTAAAAAGATAAAAGGGATAAAGAATGTTTCTTTCCTGGTAAAATGGCAGGCCGAATTCTTTTCTTCCTGCTTCCTTCGCAGCCCCAAATCATGCACATTTTTGAATCAACTAGGTCGCATTTCCAGCCTTCCTTGCTTAGTGAAATGTTTTATATAGCAACTGATTTAGAAATCACATGGCTTTACAGTCTTCTACCCCAAGAAATTTGCCATGCAAAGATACCAAAACTGGAGTTTTTTAAATTTACCAACAAAACTAAATGAAGTTGTTGCATGCAATTCACCTCATTCGGGGCTTTACAAATTTCCAAATATTAAATGCAAATTTAATGACATTCAATGCGAAGTGCTACACCAGTAGCTTATCCATCTACCACCACCCATTACTCTCCTCCAAAATTTGTGGGGTTATTTTAGTTTCAAACCTTATTTACCTTTTTCCCCAAATTAGCTAAATAATATTTACTTAATTACTTTTCATAACTTAGGTTGATTAACCTTTCAAAAACATAGGTTATAAAATAGCATAAACAATAAGACCAAAGCTATTGTACATGCATAGCTCTTTTTGTTATTATTTATATGTCCCATAACTCCCATAGGGATACATATTACAAAGTGAAATCGGCTATAAAAATTTCATAATTCCAATGTAAGTACCATGGCCTAGGATTCATAAGCCGGAGTCCACTGACCACAGTGGTTGATCGTTAGAAGGTTCATTAGACAAATCGAAACTACGTTCCCTTGTCTAAAACATATTACCTTCTAGGAATGGAACAATGAAATATACTATTTCACAGGTATCATATTATCCTTAGAAAACTTTAACTCTTCCCATTGTGATATCATGACCCAACGCCACCGGTACGACATATTAAGTCATGTCGTCGATGGCTTATTACACATATTTTGATCGTAACCAATTGTACATGATTACAATACTTCAATTCTCAGTTACCAGCAAATTATCTTGATTACAAGAATGTTTTTCACAAATGCAATCTTAATATTTAAATACGAAATTGGGGTTCAAAGTGAACATTATTAAAAATACCCAATTCCCATCACTTTAGTAGGAGCATCATAACACTTCCTACCCTTATTAAGTGCATGGTCTGGTGTTATCCGCACAACCTTGTTATGGCAAACATGTTGTGGCAAGTGAAGATGCACGTTAGAATCTAGGAGTCACTGCATTAAATCCTTTGACTTAGTTTTATCATTCCATGGATAATTTCAACTCCTTTATGATCCTGAACTAAATTTGTGGAGTGTTACATTGTGGGACCAAGGGATCACAAATGTATGTATTTTCTTATTGTGGATGTTGATGGTCATAAAGAATGAAATAAAATGATTTTGATAAGAAAAATAATTATCAAGGAAATCAAAATCTATTTTTTTGAGTTTTCACAATATATCATATCAAAGTTATAAAAGCAAAATAATCTTTCAAAGGAAATATTTTTCATCTTTTCTAATTTTTAAGCAATGCATTCTAATCTAATAAATAAACTAAAGACAAGTAATCTGCTAGATGTAATCTGGTTACTTGTATGAATGTGTGAATCTAACCAAAAAAAAACTAATCTAATCAAAACCCTTCAAACCCTACCTCGAGGTGAAGAAAAAATCATGACCCTGAAAAGGGCTATCGTTCCCCACAACTTCCTTGGTAATGTTAAAGAGAAAACTTCCTAATGATTTGATCTACTTTTGATTTCATAACTGATTGAAATGAAAAATTTTCTAATCTATTTGATATGTAATTTAAAATAATGATTTGAAATTGACAATTTAAAAAAACAACAAAAAAAAACACAACTCTAACCTAGATAAGCAAGAGCTTTGGAAAATCTGGTTGTATTTTTATTTGTCCCCGCAGTATGTTCATTTCTTTCTCTGAGTGTTCATATGATTCCAATGGATTGGGAGTGCAAGAACAAAAACAAGAGGATGGTGCTTGAGCAATGGAAACTTGAAGGTAGTCTAGATGCAATGCAAGTAGAAGAGAGATAACACAAGACATCTAAGCTTGGCTATGCAATTCCTAGCAAGATTGTGGTAGCAATACAATGCGAGATACACAAAAATTCTCAATCCTTTTGCTTGAATACAAGCATGGAATATATAATAATTGGGGCTGGTATGTTCCTTCATGCATAAGGAAAGAAGTGGAAGTTCTAACTAACTAAAGCACATGAAAAAATAGAAGAGGGAAGGAGAACCAAGAAATCAAAACTATTCTTAAACAATTTGGCCCATAGATGCATGCTAAAAGTGAAGTTAAGTGAATTGTCTCATGTCAAAACACACATGACATATTTTAGAAATTTTTTTCAAGACCTCTCGCCTCTACGCAGATTGGTAGTTTCAGGACCACCGACCTGTTTTGGGTGGTAGTTTGAACCGCTGCCCATGTAGGGTGGCGTTCCTAGCACTAAAGGCCAAAACATGTGTAGAAAGAGGTAGAAATCTAGAAAAAGTGTGTGAAGGCTAAGTAAAGATGTCTAAGTAACAAATATACACTGCGAATGGGTTTTAGAGCTTGAACACCTTCTTGAAAGGACTTGAACCATCATTGGGAAATTTTATAACCATTTTCTTATAATGTAGCACATGTAATTTTAGGTGCGTACATATTTTCCACTCGAGAAGCGTCTTAGCCATGAAAAGGCATAAAATGTAGATCCCGAGTATGGAATTCCCAAAAAGGGGAGTAAGAAGCTCTACGACATGCTCGTGTTTTGAAATGTCTCCGCCCAAACTCACACTACCTTTAAGAGAAAAAGAAGACTCAAGTGCAGATAGATAAAATATTGAAAAATAAATGCTAAATCAAAATGAAAAGAGGACTCACCATTTGTGCGGGGATAGATAGATATATATATATATATATATATATATATATATATATATATATATATATATATATATCCCTATGAAAACATACACTCAAAACAAGGTTAAAAATAACATATATATCAAAACAAACTCATTTTTTAATTCATTTGTGCATTCTTGATTTGGTGAATTTGGAGCTTTGGATTCATGGTGACTATTTTTATGAGAATACAGCCAAAATGACCATTACGGGATAAAGACCATGCCTCCACATGTGGGAGATCAACTAGTGCGGTCTAAGGTTGGTTATTTTAACATTTATCTTTTCATACCCAAAATATAAAAATGTTGAAAATTTCACCTAGGGGGATTATTTTCAATTTTTTTGTCTTAAATGAGTTTCTAGGAGGGGCACCCACAAGGCATTATTTTATTTGTTCAAAGTGGTTTTCTGTTACATTTTTGAACATTTTTAGGGTTAAGGGAACATTTGGAAAATAAGCTCTGGGACCACTTTTGCCCAAAGCAAGGGGCGATGTTCTTGGAACCGCCAACCTACACTGGTGGCGGTTCTAAATAGAATGACCAAAATGTACATTAACTTGATTTTTTTAGATTTTTCATGTTTTATCATGTTTTTGGTGAGCTTGTCTTCTTGTATACATTACTAACTTGCTCTTTTTCCATGTTTTGGTGAATGCAGAAGAAGGAGGAGTACATCTATTGGAGTCAAGAGAGGGATTTTGGACCACTTGACCCGAGCCAGAGGGACACCCTCCGAGGGCGAGTCATTTATAGGATTTCATGCACTCCTCAAGTTGAGAAAATAAGTCACATATTGTGTGACTTATTTTCTTATTAGGGACATAGACCGGAACACTTTCAAATTGTTGGGTGCCGAGGTGACTAGACGATCACCTTGGAGGGCGTATATCGTATTCTCGGGCTCCCGATACATGGGAGGAGGCTGACTCGAGACAACAAGATCTATGGCTAAAATATCATAGTGGAATACATATATGGGTGATTTCATTGTATCATCTAGTTTGAATAAGGGGATGAAATTATGGTCCATCGCTACCACTCCTATTCCTATCATTCGGAGAGCCATTATGGGTATCTTTTCCTCGTAATTGATTGAGGACAAGGGAGGTGACACCCTTCTCTACTATTGGGCTCCTATTATCACATAGATTGAGGGACATGGTCGTAGGTATGCCTAGGGAGAAGACATCCTAGGGACTACCTACCATGACTTATATAGGGTAGTTCAATTGCAGGGGCAGTCATTGAGCCACCCCACTCTTGTTATGAGCAGGGTATATGGGAATATCACCCTCTATGGAAGGGGAGTACATGTATTATATCCAAGGGTTTTCCAGGTAGTGAGGTGGAAAGCTACGTCATTTATTAGGACACCTCATCATCCAGTGGCTTCTTTGACTATGGCAAACATGGTTGTCACTCCCTACTAGGACATGGCAGGGTTGTGGGGATAGGAGGTGACCATGGTGGTAGCTTTTTCTACCATATACAAGTTAGTTGATAGGGTCGAGAGAGTCGAGACTCATCCATTTGATTGGGTTCCTCAGTAGTTTGGCCTATCATATGCTTTGACATACCTCCCTTAGTATTACTTGGTCTATAGGACATTTCGAGGCCTAGAGATTTGAGTATGTTTGATATTGTTCTCTTGATTTTGTTAATTTGAAATATTAATTTTGGTATTCTCTCTTGATTTATGTCTTGCGGTTTTATAACTTATCTATTTCTTCTTCTTTCCTTGCTTACAAATACTACACGAAGTGGCGAGAGCTTATTCGATGAGTTGAATGAGGATTCAAGCCACCTGTTAGTTTTCAGAGACATACTAACATGATTGCTCCTATTGGAGAAAAATAGAGGTGATGACCTCCCTTTGTAAATGGGTGTCTGGATATGAGGCCACGAGCGTCTAATTAGGTGGAGCCATTCCCGCAAAGAGACCACATGTGACGGTGTCATCATAAGAACTCACACCATTTGGTTCATTCCCAGGTGTCATCATAGCCGTGAACAAGAGCCTTGGATGTGGCCATGTACCATCTGAGGGATCCCATAGGGATTTACAGGCCATTGGGCCATTTATTACTTTCTTTCCATTTTTTCAGGCACTATAAGATTTTTTTTTAATATTTCGAGCTCATTGTAAGTGTTTTGACCATGCCTTAGTGTGTGATGGAATTGTATACAAACTTGACTCACTGTGATATACATAGAATTTTTTTGTGTTCGGTAATCCATTGTATCTTAGTTGACTCTCTTTTGGTTTATTTCTCATGTGTACTCTAGATGTTTAGAATTTTCATTTTTCTATGATTTTTTAGAATGCATGCAGTGGATGTGAAATGATAACAAAATGATTTATTTTTGTATTTTATAATGTTGATGTATGATAATGAAAACAAAATGTGATGTTGAACTTTATTTTCTTTAATAAATCTTTGATACTTCATATTGTCTTGGAAAAACATGATGATACAATGATATGATAAGTAAATGTACCTTCCCACTCCCAACTCCACACAACCAAGAGTAGGATGAGAGCGCTCAACACTAAGATCGGAATTGGCACAAGATATGAAAAATTGTTGAATGGTAATGATGAGGGAAAGACAATGGTTTGACAGGACCAACTTGAGACACTACAACCTCACCCTACTCAAGTTACTTCATAAATTAGAATGTTATTTACTTTCTAGTTTAATGTGATGTTTCCCCTTTTGGATACGTATGGTCCACTATAAAATTAATGATGTCGTATACCATAGACACGTAGAAATGGGGAGCCTTTTCTTGAAAAATTATACACACTCATTGGAGAAGTCTAGATCTACCAGATCATCTCCATCTAACAAATTATCATCCAACCAATCTACAATTATTTTTCCCTTGAAGGAATTATGATTAACAAATGTTAGCTCAAATTCACCCATCAAAGTTATAAAGCACACTGACCTTCGTAGATAAGGATCCTTGTGTGAGGAATGTACGCAAGTGATCCTGGATTAATAATAACCCTCATTTCTTGATTCAACATATAATGTCTCAAGTTATTTGTTGCAAATACTATGGAAAGGTATTATTTTTTTCCTAGGTGTAATGTGTCTCATAATCAAGCAATGTTTGACTAATAAAATAGATCGCATACTCTCCTTTATCATCATCTTCATAAGCCATCATACAAAAGCTAGTGAAACATCCATAGCTTTTGAATACAAGATCAAAGGGTGGTCTTATCTAGGCGCCATGAGCATGGGAGGGGATAATAAGAATTGTTTAACCGAAAAATGCCTCATTGCATTCATATTTCCAATCAATATGGAAATATGTTTTTAAAAAAAAATGATTGAGTGAATAGAAAAGGTCAAGTCAGGGATAAATCTTCGGATTATCCCAAGTTTTCCAAGAAAATATCTAATGCCAAACTCCTCTGTTAGTGGAAACATTTCCAATACATCTTAGATTTTGGCTGGGTATACATCAATTCCTTATGAAGATATGATGTACCCCAAAATCTTTCCTCCTATTACACCGAGTACACACTTTTCTAGATTCAATGTGATGTCATATTCAATTAAGTGATAAAGGATGATATGAAGACCTCTGGGTGATGGCAACACTTTCTGGCCTTAGCCAACAGGTCATCCATGTAGGATTCCAAAATATTTTGTATAAGATCAAGGAATATATAAGCAATCACTCTTTGGCTCGTATCACCGTGTTCTTAAGCCCAAATGACATGAAAACATAATAGTAGGTTCCCCAAGGAGTTATAAACATAGTTTCGTCTGATCTTCTTCAGATATTTTGATCTGATTGTACCCAGAGAATCCATCCATAAGAGACAAAAATCAAAGCTATTCTTTGTGTCAATTATATCATCAATGGAGGGTAATGGGAAATCATATTTGGGACAATCCTTATTTATATCCTAAAAATCTATGTAGATACGGATCTTTCTATTTTTGTTGAGAACAAGAACAATGTTAGACACCCATTATGAGTAGTCAACGGCTTGATGAATCCCACCGGAGGAGTTTCATCACTTCTTCCTTCACCATGAGGGCCACCTTTGGCTTCATGGGCCTTGAATTTTTCTTTATTGGCTTTACATCTAGTTTGGTGATGAGATTGTGCACCACAATGTGTGATGTAATCCCGGTTATTTATTTGTAGTTAAAAGGGAATGCTTTCTAATACTCCTAGAGAATGCGGGTATGTATTTAAAACTCCTCAGGACTTAAAGAGGACCCTAGATTCAAAATATTTTGTTCTTCCTCGGTCTCGATATTTATATCAATTGTTCCCTCGATTAAGGAGGAATTTTCTTCCTCAAACTCATGTGGTGTCGGAGGTAACTATAAATATCCCTCTTCTCCTACCTTAAAATTTTGAGTTCTCTCCCAAGAGATGATTCTATCATGGGATTTCCAAAGTAGTAAGAAGAGTGTGGAATTAGGTAAATATTAACATTGTGATGCGTAAGATGTAATTATGTGAGAATGTTTATATATTCTAGATTTTATTTTTCAATGTCAATGTGATGCAGTAAGGAAAAAATCTCTCTCAGTCTCTATGTATGTCAACATTGGAGTTACCAACTTCTTACAAACCAAAGGTTCTGCATGAACCAAGACCGTGAAGTTTGAATCTTCCAACTCACTACTTGGAGTAAAATGAGAAGTGTAAGTTATTATTGAGTCTGCAAGGAGATTCTTCTCTTGTGGAATTGCTTCGATTGATATGAAGTCAAAATTCTTTATTAAATTTAGAACTATTATTTTTTATAGTTTAAATTTCTTAGATCTAGTCTCATGTGCTTTGGATACTTGATTTTTAACATGTTTTGAATCACCCAGCACACTAATATTAATAGCACCCATTTTTTCAGCTACGATGAGACCAAGTAAAAGGGCTTCGTAGTCATCCCCATTATTTTTGCACTCAATATTTAATTTGAAGGAAAAAGGTAGAATCCTTCCCTCAAGAGAGGTAAGAATCACACCTTCCCTAGCACCAAAATATAATTTGGCTCCATCAAAATGGAGATTCTAATAATTACTTGGAAAAATGAATGTTGGATCATCTTTTGAATCTTTCTCCTTTACTTCAATTACCTCAACCATACAAACCTCATTTTCTGGAAGAGAACTAAGTCCTAAGGTATGTACCATGCCCATATAATTAAAAGGAAGGAGAATGGGTAAATATTTTTCCAATAACTTGACAATCTTTGTCGTAGTTCCTAATGATATTGTCTCTATGATGAAGGTTTCATCTTTGACTATCGAATTCCTTAAATCAAACCCGTGACTTCCAATTTTGTTGTAGGAACCAATGTTTCCTCCGGTATTGAGCTTGTTAGCTTATTTATCTAATTTATAGGAAGCTCAAATTCTAAGTGGATCCCTATTCTCTTTTTCAACTTACCTAGGTGTATGTCAAATAGTTTTGGATCACCCTGTGCCACAAAGACCTTACCTAAATGCAGGAACCTAACTTCCTGAAATAAAGTGGAGGGAATCACCTTCATGTGATGAATCCAAGGATGACCAAGGATCATATCATAGTTGGTTTCCAGATCTATAATATAAAACTCAGTTAGTATTGTCTTAGGTCCAAGGGTGATTGGAAACACTATAGTTCGATTGACGTTACTTTGAGGCTATCGTAGCCTCTCAATGTATTTTGTGTCGAAAATAAATTGGTCTCTCTATACCCTATATTTTGAAGGAAATAGAAGGGGACTATGTTTAATTCTTCCCCATCATCAATCATCACATGCTTTACATAGTTTTTGTAAATCTAGACTTGTAAAAACAACGTCGATCACCTCTACAAGCTATTTTAGCATCTGTGGGCATCTTGCTGATGTTGAATACAAATCTAACATCCCTTTTAGAACACCCCGAAGGATAGACATCAAAGTCCACATGGTTTATTTTTTCTTCTAGAGGAGGGGTGATGTTAGACAAATGACAAAGATCGAATGATTCTAGTAGAGAAACCCAATGAGTAGGGAATTATTTAACAGATCCAAGAATAAAATGTGTGAGAAGGTCTTAGTTAAGTCACTAATCAAATTGTAAGCTCCTAGTAGCTTGCTTAGCATATCACGAATGTCATTTAATATATTCAGGTAGATTGGGATGGGATTTGAAGAATAATCCTTAGTTCTAGTGGTAGTGTTAATTTGAGGTTTAGTGTCCAACTCCACCAACCCCACAATTTTCATTTGTTAGCGACCATCCAAAGGAGGTGCCACTTATGGGTTTGATGAAGTTAAGGCTTCATGATCATGGGTCCCTATTACAATACTTTTGTTTTAATCATTAGGATATATTCTACCATCCTTTGGATGCATGGGGAGAGGATCGTTAAAGATTCCAAGTAGTGTATTCTATGGAGATATCAGTCACATGTAGGTGTTTTGAGTGGGCATTGTCAGGTTTTCCAAAACATGTCAACAAATAATTGTATTTGATCCTCTAGAAAATGTTGTAAAAAATTGTTACAATTATAGTATATTCATGCATCATGCCCACAAACCCTATCGAAACAACAATATAAATTAGGATCGTAATATCGAGGCCTTTTGTTTGCACCTTTCTATGGCCCAAAATTATAGTTATTGTTAAGCTATTTATTATTATGGTTAAAATTCGAGAACCCTTTCCTTGGTTCGTAAATTGGTTCGAGATACGCACTTAGATATTGGTTAGGGCATTGGAGTCCGTGTTTGTCTTGATTATTGAGGTTGTTTTATTATTGTTGTTGATGGTTAAAATATACGGCATTGGTGAGGGTGAGAATTTATTGTTTCTCTAATTTTTGCAATTGTTATTTTTATTATTTGAAGTGTCTATATTGGGAGCATTAAAGATGTTGGGTTTCTTAGGTTGGTCCATCACTCCATCTGTCGTGACTCCATGATTATTATTAAGGATTTTTAATCCTTGGTTGTTATTTATGTTGTTAGAGTAACTAGGTTTATTTTGATTAGGGATGACTAACCTTACATTAGCTCTATAAGTCTTACGACCACTGTCAATGGCTATTTGGTCAATTCAAGAGAACCCTCTAACACCTCTTCATAGCTCCTTAATAAGAACTTTTGAACCTATTCCTTTGTCTCCCTATTGAGAGAGTGGAGGAATAAATAACAAAGCTCTGTTTATCCATATTTTGAGAACTTGCAGAGGAGTAGAGAACTTGTCACCACCTTTGAATGAAGTGGGCTGCAAACTTGTTGTGCTCTTGCTTGATATAAAGGAATTCCCTTATTCATGTTCTCAAAATTTTGTTCATATCAAAATCTTTAATAAATTATGATACAATTTTCTTGAACGAGTGTATTTAATCCTCTGGTATCCTATAGTACCAATCAAGATAAATACCTTCTAGCGTCTTAGGGAAAATCTTCACAACAACTGCATCCCATAGGAGAAGCTCTTAAATGGCAATTGCATAAGCTTTGATGTGGGCATTAGGATCACCCTCCCCTTTGAATTTTGGAAGATTAGGAAAGGGTCTCGAAGCATGAATTTCTAGATGGAGAAGTCTATAGGATCCTTAAGATATTCGAGAATAGGTCCCCATTACATACATTTCCACCATTGAAGATCCTTGTTGGGAGGTGGAGGTTGCATTGGTTGCTGAAACAGAAAATATAGACATTTTTATGGCGTATAACATCCCTTGCGGTTGTCCATACAAACTTGGATAGGTGTACATATCCCCTGTGGAGATTTAGAATACATATGCATGTAGGGGGTTGATTACCTTGATATGGAATTGAAGGAACAAAGCCAAGAAATGTTGCACTTCAAACTGGTATGGAATTTGAGAACACACTTCTGGCCGATGCCTATTACAGAGATATCCATACGTGGCATGAGGGGGCATACCCAAGGTGCCCGTCCCCATAAGTAGATCTCTAGGGTTTTGAGTACCCATATAAACTGGAGGATTCTATGTAGTAGGTATTTGTCCGTAATTTTGGGTAGGGAGAAGTTTGTGCTATCCTGTGTATGAATTTTGAGAATTTTGGGAAAGCTCTAGCTCCTTGACTTTGTCTACCAAATATGAAATGACATTGCCCATTGATGGGGAAGTGATTTTCTTAGGTGCTTTTTGTTGAACCCTCGGAGGTTGTTGAGGAGTATGGTATCCTCTTATGAATATTTGATTGGTGAAGGGGTAGTGGTATTATTTTGGAGAAAAACATCACCTTGTCCTTGTAACCTATCAAAAGCTCAATTTATGTTCTGGAAGTGTTGTTCACTCCTAGCATATTGTGGTAAATATTCCTCATCTAGATGTGGGATCTAGTCTGATTGCATTCTAATGGGCTGTCAAAACAATACCCGAGGAGATGAACTTGCTTCGCCATTGAAATTCATGTTGTTTGAACTTGATTGTTTGTAAGGATAGGTCTGCATGATTTGGTCAAGTTCCTCAATATGTACATAGGAACCAACATTGGTTCCTTAAATTTGAGGGTTTTGAGTAGGTGAGTGGTTGTCTACCCACATTGAAAATGAAGGTGATTGTTTTGGTATACTTTTTCGGTAGTTGTACATGTTAAAACCTAGGATGGGTAAACCATACTCATCACATCCTGTAATATTATGGGGGTATAAGAATACTTGTAAAATAAAGGATGGAAAAAGAAAGTGGAAACATTTAGAGACTAGCTCTTCACGTCTGGTTCATCAATTTCTATGATAGAAAATCAACACGTGACATTCTTCACACCCGACCTCTTAAGGTCGTCTTTGAGACAACCAGTGTAAAATGAATTTGAATGTGAGTGTAGTGATGGGGATCAAGCTAATTGGTAAATATTATGTCTTCAACATGTAATATCAAGATCTGTGAGTTTAAGGAAAAGAATGTTGTCCTAATTTGAAGTGGTGTGATGGATCAATATGAGATAATAGATACTTGGAGACTCCAACCAATATAGAGATCTGCCGAGATTCTATTTTTTGGTTTTTGAACACATGGAAAATGACTTGTGGGAACCTCATATGGATTTCCCGGACAAGTTCACGAAAGTACTAACGAGAGACATGGTGAAGCCACAAGGATTTATGGGGATTTTTCTGGTTTGGTCTAGAAAGTATTAGCTTTGATCGGTTTCTTGTTCGATGAAGGAAAGTTGTGTAATATTTTTTTGTGGAAGTGGTGAAGATATGAATACTAATCTAAAAAAACTAGTGTCAATTTCTAACTAGTTAGCAGGACCATTGGGTTATAAGACCTAAGGATCACAACCAAAGACTCATGGAGGTTGTGGCCCTTATATGGTCATCCATGATAACAAACCCTAGTGCCAAGAGAATTACAATAATTTTGGGATTGATTAGCAATGATGTTTAGCGTATTTAGTTTTTCTATTTTCTTAGCAAAAGTTACAGTGCACGTAAGACACAAACATAAACTAGTACCAATGTTAGTTATCAATTCGGCCCATTGGGTTGTGGGACCAAGAGATCATAATTGTATTTCTTTTCTTGTTGTGGACAATTGATGGTCATACAAAATGAAATAAAATGATTTTGATAAGCAAACCAATTACTAAAGGAAATTTAATCTATGTTTTTGGATTTTTCACAATACATCATATCAAAGCAATAAAAGAAAACTAATCTATCAAACGAAATCTTTTAATATTTTCTAATTTTTAGGCGATGCATTCTAATCTAATAAATAAACTAAAGACAAGTAATCATTTGGATGTAGCTGGTTACTTGTGCGAATGTGTGAATCTAATCTAAAAAAATAAGCTAATCTAATCAAAACCCTTCAAACCCTACCTCGGACGTGAAGATCAAATCATGACCACGAAAAGGGCTATCGCTTCCCCATAACTTCCTCGTAATGTTAAAGAGAAAATTCCTAATGATTTGATCTACTTTCGATATCTTAAGCTATTGAAATGAAATATTTTATACTCTATTTGATATATAATTAAAACTAATGATTTGAAATTAACAATTTGAAAAATAAAGCAAACAAAATAGAACTCCAACCTGGATAAGCAAGAGCTTTGGAAAATTTGGTTGTATCTATATCTATCCCCTCAGTATGTTCCTTTATTTCTCTGAGTGTTCATATGATTCCAAGGGATTTGGAATGCAAGAACAAAAAAGAAGATGGCACTTGAGCAATGGCAACTTGAAGGTAGTCTGATGTAATGCAAGTAGAAGAGAGATAACATAAGAGATCTAATCCTGGATATGTAATTCCTAGCAAGATTGTGGCAGCAATATACATAAAAATTCTTAGGCCTTTTTCTTGAATATAAGAATGGAATATATAAAAATTGGGGTTGGGACATGCCTTCATGCATAAGGAAAGAAGAGGAAGTTCCAACTAACTAAATCACATGTAAAAATAGAAGAGCTAAGGAGAACCAAGCAATAAAAACTATTTTTAGACAATTTGGCCCATGGATGCTTGCTAAAATTGAAGTTAAGTGAATCATCACATGTCAAAACATGCATGATGGAATGTGGAAAAATTGTTCAGATCGCCACCCTATTTTGGGTGGCGGTTTTCAGATCTACCACCCAAGCGGGGTGGTGGTCCTAGCACTAAAGGCTAAAACATGCGTAGAAAGAGGTAGAAATCTAGAAAAAGTGTGGGAAGGATAAGTAAACATGTCTAGGAAAAAAATATACTTTGGGAATGGGTTTTAGAGCTCAAAAACTTCTTGAAATGACTTGAATCATCATTGGGGAATTTTGTAACCATTTTCTGACAATGTAGCACATGTAATTTTGAATGCGTACAGGGACCTTCTACTATCATTTCATGGACTTTGGCCTTAAAAACATTGGTGGTACATATCAGCTCCCTATGACTTATATCTTTCATTACATTATGCATTACATATTGGAATATAACATTGCTATATCCTTGCCAAATCTAAACATCAGGTTCAACACCTTACAATCCTTAAGGTTATCTTTGACCATATCATCAAATAGTGTGTTTTCCTTCAACCTAAATAGTGTGTCTTCACTTTTCTCTCCAAAAATCTCCTCTGTTTTATCATTTCTTTACAAGGCATTGAAGTTTATCCCAATAAAATAAAGGCTATTCTTGAGATGCATCCACCTATTAACCTTCATTGAATTTTTAGTTTGTAAGGAAAGTTGTAATCTATTCATTGCTTTATTTCTCACCTTTCCAACCGCTGCCATCCATTTCATCATCTTCTCAAAAATATGTTTCCTTAAAATGGGATGATGAATGCCACAAAGCCTTTGATTCCTTCAAATAATACCTCCTCCAACCACATTTGGTCATTCCCCCTAAGTATGACCAACCATTTTACCTTTACATTTCTATTATTGATCATTCCCTAGGTGCAATGCTTGCTCATCACAAAAAGAAACATAGGGAACATGTGGTTTACTATATAATGTGTATGATTTTAGACTACAAAACTAGATATAGTCACACTGAAAAACTCTACTTATCCTTAGTTTTTGTCACCATTAAACTTCGCCATTACCTACTAAAAAAAAAAACCTTTGTTTTCACTAATACTAACCCCTTACATTACATGTATGCTAGAACTTACCAACATCAACATGTTGCATGCTAGATAATGCTTCTTGCAGACCTAGACCTCAAATTCACCCACCAAAATCAATCAAAGGAAAAATAATTTCACACCAAATCATAGATGCACCTCTCGTCGGACATCAATCCTCTTACTTTGATTTCCCTAATGAATCCATTGCTACCATCTCTTTGGATGAAATCATTTACCGATGACCTTATTCTTCAATGGTTCTAAATGTTGTCATGGGGGTAGTTCTTGGGTTATCCTCATTCCTATTAATGATGAGCCTATGCCATTATCTTTCAAACAAGATTTTGATTATACTAACAATATCATCGAATATGAAGCACTCGTGTTAGGTATTCAAGCTTCCATAACCTTAGACGTTAAATCAATTAATATCTTTGGAAAATCTCAACTAGTTGTGAACCAAGTTAATGGTATATAACAATGTTGTAATGAGATAATTCAAAATTATAAACATTATGTTGACATACTTTTTCCTTTGACCATTATGAACTTCAAACCACACCACGTTCCACTAATAAATTTGCAGAGATACCATGGCCTACCCGGATTCTCAAATCCCTACTTCACCCTCTTCGAATAAAGAATCTTTATCAATATATAATGGTTGCACTCATCCTCTTATGTTATTCAAGACATAAAACTTGTAGGAAACACTGAAACTAACCCACACGAGCTTTTTATAAGCACTTTGTTGACTACCTTTCCCTTTCCATCCTACCTCCAAATTTTGCTCATAATGGGCAACGAGCCTTTCTCAAAATATTCTCTCACTATGTCATCATGGGTGGTCTTCTTTATAAATGTGGTTTTGATGATATCCTCTTACAATGTATTACGAGTTCTGAAATTCCTTACACCATCAAGTAAGTTCAATACATAATTAATGGGGTTCACTTGATGGTTTAGCTATTGCTAAAATAATTCTTCGCCTAGGCTATTACTAGCCAACCCTAAACCATGATTGTTTTGAATATTTCAAGCATTATGTGAAGTATCATCAACATGCTAATCTTCATCACACCCCTAATCGGGGCTTACAGGTTACATGAGACCTTTGGCCTTTCTCTCAATGGTTTTGGATTTTTGGAGAGATCAATCCTCATTATTCCCAATGTCATCAGTGGATTATTATCGCTACCAAATATTACACTAAGTGGGTGGAAGCCATACCTCTTATTTCTACAAAAGCATAGAAAATCTATGAATTCATCAATCACCACATCATTTGTTTCTTTGGTGTTCCTCACATCCTCATCATTGATAATGGAAAAATAGTAAAAAAACACCCTATGGAAACTCTTTGATACCTACGACATTCAACTCAATTTTTCTTCAGCTTATTATCCCTAAAAAAATGGCCAAGAGAAATAAAAAAACAAAACCTTAAACAAAATTCTTATGAAAGTGGTTGAGGATACTAGAAAGGATAGGCACATGCACGTTCCATTTTCCTTATGGGCTTATCACACTAGTATTCGTACCTCAATTACTACCATGGCTTTATATTTGGTCTATGGTACAAAGGTGTTCTTGCCTCTTGAAGTAAAAATTCCATCTATTCATATCTCACTCAAAGATATGCTCAATGATAATGATTTTCTCCAGGACCATTTGGCACAACTTGAGTTATTAGATGAACATTGTCTCAATGCTCTCAATCATCTCCAAATCTACCAAAAACATATCAAACATGCCTATGATAAACGTGTCCAAGGAAAACCTTCCAACTTAGTGACCTCATCTTGAAGGAAAATCAACATGTAACAAAATCAAAGAAAAGTAAACGGGGAAATTTTTCTCCTAATTGGCTTGGACCCTATATCGTTACTCATACCTATGGATTGAGTGCTTATCGTTGTCTTCACTCAAAGAAAAACCCAAACTGAGCGCCGCAATGCCTTGCATATAATATCATTCTATTTTTGAATCAAGTCTTAGATCACCTTATGTCTATTAAGATCTTATCCCTTGAGCACCATTCACCTTCCACTTACCTATTTTAAGGATCAATGATTAAATAAGAATCATGTGATTACCCATCACCTTTCATCTCGATCTTATATATGAGTACCACAACTCTACTCATGGCATGATTATCATGGATAATTTTCATCATTTTTAAGATGGAATCCCATGGTCATTAGTCACTTAAAACCTTTCTTTCATAGCTAACCTCTGTGTTCTATGGTTTGGTCTTCATAAAATAAGCCTATACTTTCTCTATAGTCTTTTCCCGACCTAAAATCCCAAAAAAAACAATTCAAAAGAAATATACTGGATTTTCAAATTCAAAACTCCTTAATTCATACTTCTCACAAAAATATGACTCCCTCAAAATGGAAATATAATCTTTCTATTTTGCTGCTATAAATAGACTACTCCCTTAAAGGAAAACTATACAAAGCTAGCTATACTACACATAGTCTATCATAAAAAGAAGACTACTCCTGTAAAAATAAAATAAAATAACAAGAGTCTAAAGCTTCTTGCATTGATAAAATTCATAAAGACCTCAATAAGATACTTTACTCATCCCACATAGACTTCCTAGATCGATCAGTCTATAAAAACAAAAGCAAAAATAAAAGATGACTTTTTTTTTTCATGGACTTCCCTATTTTGATCTTGGGTCTCTTGACAAAGAGGCATGTTTCCCCACACTAGGTTATGTTAAACCATTTTCTTTCACCTCACCACCTTTCCTTTCGTATTTTCTACCTACTCAAAGGATGTGACACAAATGTGACATTTCGTGATCATGTGTCTTTCTTCACCCTTAGAATAGTCAATCATGCAATGCCTTTAGGGTTTTATGTTCATACACCATCTTTGGTATGATAGAATCGTAATGGTTCTTATCAATTAGGAAAATATTTTGTCTCCTCTTACCATTCACCTTTTTCTTATTTATTTGATTCTCCTATACAGGACTAGACCTTCGACACCTACATTTTAGGAATTCCTAAATCACCTAAAACTCAACCATGCCTAAATGACCTAAACTCAACCATACCTATTCAACCTAAACTCAACCATGCCTGAAATGACCTAGAATCAACCATGCCTAAATTACCTAGACTCAATCATGCCTAAAACCTACTCGACCCATTCCTCTACCTCATCATATTCTTCCCTAGCTTATGGGAAAAATACATCAGCCCGAGGCCCCTTTTCACCGGCACTATGTAGGAAAAACTTCAAGGGCATAGGGCCCTTGGAGGTTAGCTCAACGAATCTTCCCCCTTACCAATTTACCCCCTTTATATTCACATTCTACCTTAGTGATTTTTCCATTTTACACAAAACTGGGAAATTAAACAATCATAATAACATACATACCTACCATTTTCTCACATCATCATATCCTACATCAATCATTTCATATTTCCATGGTATAAAATATTTGGAAATTTACACCACAACATACATATACGTCATTATGTATTTTCCATACTACCAATAACTTGGAAATTAAATGAAATGCAAAAACATGATCAAATCATGCCTAAATGACCTTGAATTCATTATGCCTATACCTGACTCCATCATGCCTAAATGACCTTGACTCCATCATGCCTATAACATCTACAAACTCCATCATGTCTACATAACCTCAACTCAATCATGCATAATTCAACTATTTTCCATAATACATAATAACAATGGAAATTAAAAATGACATCATCCATCCAGTCAAGATCATCCACTATATAAGGGAGTGTTTTTGTATCAATACATATATACATAGCTATAAATAAATATCAGTACCTCCAAAAATGCTCATGTAAAATCTCACATCTTCGGCACATAGGCTGACATATATATCAAAAATTAAACTAATGGTACACTATCACATATAGTAACCAATAATGCCCACATGATGCCCTCCTCTCCAAAGGTATCACTTGTCTCATCCTCCTGGCACTCTATTAGGACCGCTATCCAAGAGATCATAACCTCAACATGGCCCTATCTCTAGGGTCAATGCCCCCCTATACTACTAGAATTGTGATTCATGGATCTAGTCCGCTCACTGGCTTCTTACAAGGCTCGGTACTTGGTATATGAGGGCACATCAATCCTTGTGGTGGCTATATGGTCTTGATAATAGTGATCCTCATTCAAGGAATCCTTGAACCTCACCATAGATATGGTCTAGTGTGGTGCCATCAGCCTATCTTCCCCCTTGTGAACTCTACTTGACCAAAAGTGTACCCTATCCTGATGCAGGTGTACATGCTTTATGGGACCACCGTCCTCGTGCATGTGTTGGTACACTGTAGTTAGCTAGGCCTACAAGGCTACAAAATGTGCCTATGTCATGGCCAATTGGCCCAGAAATCCCGTCACATGTACCTATAGAATGGTTACCTTCCATCTGCTCTCCATCTCTCCCCTATCTTTGGAACATGTGCCTATGCTACCCGGGCCTATAGGGTTATCACTTATTCTCGCAAGGTGGTCACATGTGCCTCTAGCCCTATCGGTTGTCCCCACAACCCTATAATCTATGCCTATAGGGTAGCCACCGAACCTATGATATATCCCTCCACACTATGATGATATCTAAATAAGGTTTCCTTGGCCTCGATGGTGTCACATGTAGTTGTGTCACCCACCACTTCATGTATCCTTCAGTACACCCACTTCATCAATCCATATATCTTTTACCTACTCCTCCTACCTTATAGGAACACTCAGACATGGTGGAGACATGGGTATCTCCACATCATCTCTATGTTACTGTGGGAAAGGTGGGGGCATGTCTTGTAGTAGTCAAAACTATCATCCGACCACGTCAATAGGTATCATCTCATGCTGCTCAATACACCGTCCCTATATCTAACTCAATAGCTAAAGCTAATCTAACTCCTCAACCATTCCTCTATATGATGGATAGTCAACATATGGCCTCCATATGATATCAATTGTTGAAAGGCCCTCCAATAACTACCTGTAGTATGACACATCATATGTGGCCCTTGCCACCCTCGGTTGTCCACCAACTAGTACCCATCATTTGAAACCAACTCTAAACAAGCCACCCCCGAACCAATCCTATCATGGTAAACCAACTGGGAACACACACATGATGTGCTCATATGCCTAATAGTGTAATAAATAGGTATAACACATACCAAATATCCTCAATCTCCCATAGGCCCATAGCTCCCTATATAGCAACTAGGAAATTTGGTGCCCAAGTGAAGCATATCCAATCCTCTATCATATCCTATAGCACCCCCATCAGTGCTCATGGGAATCTCTCACCTTCGGAAACTGAAATTGCAAAACATCCCATTGCCACCATCATCAAAGATAGATATCCGGGTCTCTTATGGGTAGGTAGCATACATATCTCCATAGTTCGAATCACTCTGTGATATCTCATCTTTCACATCGCCTCACCAAATACTACCACTATCAGCTCCACCAATGCCTTAGATTAAATAGAATATACTAGATCCCATAAAATAGGAATCCACAGGATCCTATAAACATCCTCCAAGGTAATGGTCATCTCACCCATCGGTAAGTGAAATGTATAGGTCGTTAAGCCCCATCTATTGATGAGAGAGACCATCAAGCTATGATCTTAGGATATACGCCTATAGCATCGGATCACACTAAGTCTAACATCAGTCATGTGCTCCCAATCCTCTATGGTGACACTAGGTGATATCTTTACCAGTAGGGGTGGTAATTTATCCCTCATCCTCAGCTGATCTCTCACCTACATCATCTAATATGACCTTGTCAAGACTTGACCACCTCAAATCACCTAGTACCCACCACACAATACCCAACCACATCACTCTTTCCAAATCCTTTTACCTAATTCACCTACAAACCTACTATCTCTTATCATCCTTACCCACTATCTTAGTTCATTTCACCCACGACCTATCCCACATCACCAAAATAATTGTTTATCCTCTTCCCTCTACATAAATCTTCTCCTACCCCTTTCCCTCCTATTTAACTTTCCTACCTATCCCTTCTTTCACCTATCTACTCTTAATCATGAGTGACACCAATCACCTTAACCTTCATTAGTCCTCTTGACAGTGTTGGTAACCCAAGCCATGACCAACAATGACCAAATATTACCGATGTCAACCACCCCTTAACCTTTGTCGATTACGTGTTGTGGCATCAAAACTAAAAACCCATCCCCTTTTCTCAAAAAATTCACAAAAACTAACCTAAAAACCTACTCTAACCCACCAAAACCTATCCTAGTTTCATCCCTAACCCTCTTTAACCTACGTTTGACCTTCCCACCCCTCATTTCCTTCATTTTTACCCACAATTTCAAAATTAAAATTCCACCCAAATTTTAAAAAAAAACCGATTTCCACAAATTATTTTCAACCAACTAAAGGATTAAGATTATCTCCTACCTCTACTTAGAGCCATCTCTATGGTGACACATCTAGTCATTGTGTCGGTGGTATACCTACTCCCTCTCTCATCTCCTCCATGCCATAAATCAACTCCTCACCATGCCACCAATAAAATACCTCTAATTGATCTCGTGGACCCACCTATCGAATTCCAATCACATGCTAGTCACTTTCCAACTCAGCTCAAACACCTCATACCTTTGTTTTCCAGTCTTACACTTCTCCTCTTTCATTTTCTACAAGTTGAAAGGTTAAAATGAATCAGTAAAAGTGGATTTTTCCTTTTCTAACCCCAAATCAACATGACCAAAATCGGTCATGTCATGCCCTAGCAAACAGATGTCGGTTTAAGTATAACTGGAATTGGTCACCTGAAATAACCATTTGACTTACCCTATTCCCATTTTGGCCTACAAATATTATTGCTCCAATAAATTTTGACCTTATCAACGCCTATTACACCTTAACTGCAAGCCTACATTACCATTACATTTCCTTAACTATGTTTAGGGACATTTTATTTACCTATACCTTGACCTTACATGTGTCATGAACTACATACCCTAACCTGAATTACCTTTTTTGACATTTGAATTTGTGTACTCGTTATACCTTAGGATGTTATTTCCCATGTTTTTTAGCCTAATGACCTTACCTTGCGTAATGACGTGATGTTTATCTCAACCATACCTTTTGTGTCATTAAACAAAACCTATTACCCTTTCCTACACCAAACCTCATTGTGCTTCATGACCATATCCTATACCTTGGATACCTAAATCAACTCAACCTCATTTGGATAAACCTATCACCCTTTTAACAATGTAGAGTTCGCAAGGTCTTCCACCTGGTACTGTATCACAATCTATATGTGTGTGTGTGTTCAATTTTCATTACCCATTACCAATATGACAATTACCCATTACCCATAATGACCATACCCTTACCTACTGACCCTCACTTTCATCAATCACCTATTTATCAAACCACTCCTCGACTACTTTTTCAACCTCATCGGTTTGTAGTTTGAGGGGGATCACCTTCAACCCTACTTGGGGAAACCTAACCTCCACTTATACCTAGGACATAAAATCCCTATTTTTCATCATCACTTACCAATATAAGCTATGTGACAAAAGGGGGAAAATGTAGACACCAAATTTGGGTCACACTCCCCTTGGTCCCCTTCAATCAATTAACGTAATATATTTAAACACATCATGACCCCTTCATCCCATATTAATATTCATCCTCACATTATTAATTAATTTAACTATCATAATTAAGTTAATTTCATCCTCAAACATCCACCTCATCATTATACCTCACCTGGCCCCATTCTAGGGGTATTTAACTCACAATGACCGAGTCATCACTCCTAGTGTCAAGTCACCACTTGACCTAACTAACTGATATTTCTTCCTAAACCCAAATTAAATTCTTCTATGACCTTCCTTCCTTCTCTCACATAAAATCCACTTCCCTAAGTGTAATCAATCAAAATCACACCAAAAATAGTAGATATCTTCCTATTTTTGGTAAACCTAGACTTTCCCACCTTAACCAATGTCAGTTATCCTTCAACTGACACTCGGTCACCTAACTACCATCGCTACCTTATATACACTTTCAAAATTCTTTTCACTTGTTTGTCATTTAGTTATTGGAGCTTGATTGCATTCAAGTTTGAATCTTAAATCCCTCCTACATCCATATGACGAACACACACAACCACAGTGTAAGACAAATAGTCGTTCTCCCTTCCAGAGCAATGGAATAATCATGGACGCATATAGGCCATATTTCAACATCACTATACTCAAGAAATTCTTCTCTGATCAACCATTCCAAATCCCAAGATATGCAAGAAATCAAGTAAGTATTGTGATTCTAAAATTTTTGCTTATTTCTTTTGTAGATATTTTGCTCCTTTTAGCAGTCTATTTCCTCTGTCACTTGTACATCACCTTATTCCCACCAACCAACTATTCAACCATCCCAATACTTTTCATCATTCCAAACCTCCTTCTTATTATTCTTGAGTCTTCTTAGCCATAATAAGACCCAAACCACACTACCCTCACTCTTTGTGTAATCACAGAGAACCCGAAAATATCTTGTTAATAATTTACTATCCAATTTTCCCTATCGATGTTGGTCACCTTAATCACATCGGTCTCTCTCGCTATCAACATCGGTAACCAGACCGATATTGGCCACTATTTTTTTATTTATCCTTCACCAAACTACCTGTAACATCATTTAAAATCCACCCATACCTTACTAGATATCAATGTGACCTTACCTAGCACCCTTGTGACTGTCCCAACTAGAAACTTACCTTAACAATATGACCTTTATTTCTCATATTTAATTTCATTGATATGATCAAAACAAAGGATTGAAATCCATTTGAGGAAGCATCACACTTCCTAGATCTAACCTTACTAGGAAGTCCTCTAAATTTTGCTATTTAATATCATTTAGTGGTCTGCTTTATATCTACAGGTATTCCTTCACCGAAAAAAAAGAGTTCTCTACAATCAACTTAGATAAAGTCAGTAATGTGTGCATTCAAACTTTAACCTATATATAACAGGTATTCCTCCTTGACCTTTTACCTTATCTTTTTATCCCACAAATTATTCAAAGAAACACTATCATAGGATTTTCTACAATCATGTTTGAGTTGATTTGGTTTAAATGTAATTTTCCTTGCTAAGTATTGTGCATCCATACTAAAAGGTTGAAGGAAATTATAGTCCTTGTGGTCTTCAAGGTTCAAGTTTATATTTGGTCATCAAAGGTTGAAGATTTTTTTCATGATCAAAGTTCCAAATGGCATGAAGAGTCTGAATTCTATGAGGTAGACAAGGTGTGTCCAATAGTGACACATGACTATGTGAAGGTACTTTGGAGGTCTTTATCATGAATGTTTCATAAAGGAGTTTATTACATGAAACAAAGTAAATTTATTGTTAATAAAGGTATTATTTTTCAAAGATGATCCATGAAAGATAGTTGAAGCATAAACATATTCTTTAAATCCTGAATGATGAAAATATGATATGATGATGTATTAACCATGATTCAAAACATTTATTGAGATCCACAGTGTATAATCAGGTCTAAATGAAGTGATACAGTAATATGTATGTAAATATCATGTATGAATAGACATCCTGTGATAAGAAACATGGAAAAACTTAAATCTTTTCTCATTTTATGGAGTATATCAAATGTATGTTGAAAGTGCTCATGGCACATCTATCAAATGTTTTCTCAATGGTTGAAGTTATTCAAGGTTAATGGTTGCTTTATGTTATTATTTTTCTTCAAATATTCAAGTATGAAGGTTTCCTTCTAAATCTCAAGACTGGTATGTGGTCTCGGGGAAATAATGAAGCCCTTAGTTGTTGTGACAAAGTATGATATGAACACGAGGATAAAAATTGACTTGTTACAGTCAGTACAAACTTCAAGAAGAGTGTAAATGAGCTATGTATGAGGTTATGACAATCTACATGTTTGAGATTGATCTCTATGAGAGGGTGAGGATTCCTTGATGATGGATTAGGTGTTTAGCATATAATAAATTCAAACTCATGTAATAAAATCACTAAAAGAGTGAATAAATTTTGATCTATAGGTGAAAGAATCCTTAAGGCCAAGTGAAAGGTATATTGATATCTAAAAACCCTAAAATGGGAACTCGAGTCCCAGTGATGAAGGTAAATTGCTTGATTAGGTCTTAGGATGTCTAAGAAGATTTTGAATTGCATTCTATGCCAAAAGGTGATTTGTAATAGTGTGCTTTGAGTGTTGAAAGATATCAATATTTTCATTAACCTAAGAAAATTTTTTACTCTGCAAAGGTATCTATTAGTGGTTTATACCATGATAAGGGTCTATTAGTTCAAAACCTTTGGTATGAAGATCATATGACTATGATTATACAAGTGGATGTCTCACTCTTCCATTAATGAAGGTTAAAGGTTAATCAAGTTCAAGTGATATAATGGTCTGTGATCTACATATGTGAAATGAAGGGTACAGTGGTCTAGGAACAAACATGTAATCATTCAAATTGCAAAGGTGTGCATGAGGATTATATGGATTTTCTTCAAGATAAATGTGTGTCACATGTTATGCCAATTGCTTGATAACAGTCAAATCTAAGCCAAATAGAAGGTGTTTCCAATTGTAAGGTGTTAATGAGTTAAATATGTTTGAGTTGATGACTATAGAGTCATCTTGAGATAAAAGAAGTTATGTTTGAGCTTGAGTCATGACTATGGAAGTGTAAAACAATTTTCTACAATTTTCACATGATATAATGACTGAGTATGGAGGTTATTACTCTATGTGTTAGTGCCTCGGTTATGTGATAATCACTAAAATTCATTTAAATGCATGATAAAGAGTTACAAGGAGTGAAAAATAGGGTTATAGTCTGTGTCTAAGGGTTTGATTAGTCAAACTAGTGTTCTTGTGGTATGTACGGTTGTATTAGACATGCACTATATGTTTGTAAAGTTATCTACCTATTGAATATTATTTAAAAATGTTTTAACAAAGAGATGAGAGGAAGGCATGATCAAGTGCTCTTATACCTAGGAATATGAGAAAATGATTGAAAGGAGTGTAAAATTTCACCCCACATGTTTGAAGAGGGATTGTGTAGCAGTATGAGTACATGAAGTTGAAGTTGTGGAGATTTTCCCTCTATAAAGTGGCCTCATGAGGTTAAGGACTTTATGTATAACATATCAGGTTTGAGAATAATTGTAGAAGGATTATGTGAAGGGGGGTCAATTTTGGTCTATAATAATTATGAACGATTGATACAAGGTACGTGAGATATGGTATATTTATTTGCTTCAATATCAAGAAAGGTATGAATGAAATTTTCATAATCTCATTCAAAAGAAGTTGAAAACATTGTAAGGGAGCTTTAGGACTGAGATAAAGTGTTTTTCCTCTCTCTAAATCAAGTGAACAAGGTACGAATAAAAAAATTTGCATTCTCGGTTAGAGGAAGAAGGTACAATCCTAGGGGGAGTAATGAGAAGGTATGTCATGATGAATTTAGGATTATAGCACCTTAGGAAAAATTTTAAGAATGCACTAAAGGATAAATTCATTGAAAAGTGGTCTTAAAGATAGTTTTTAATGCTTAGTGGCTTAACTGATGTTCTTAAGCATGAAAGAGAACAAGAAAGCAATACTAAGCATGGATGAAGTCCAAAATGAGGTGTATTAACTCAAGGGGAGAAATTTTATGGATAAAGGTGTTATATCTCAAAGAAAAGGTATGATTAAGTTTCCTTCATGATTTTTGGCCTGTTTAGGTTTTATATATACTTTGCCAAGGGGGATATAGTGGTTTTAGCTTAAAAATGGATAAAATTCATATTTGAGTGAAATTTAAAGTTTGTGAGCTAGAATGAGATCATTTTTTATGTTTCCAACCAAGAGATGATCCTATTAAGATGAGGAAGGTAAATAATATGTAGGTTTAAGTATGTATTTTTCATTAATGTAAAAAGGGGGAGAAGTTCAGGTGGTTTTCCATCAATGAAAAAGGGAGATTGTTGATATGTTGTGGTTTAGGTGTTATAATTGATGTAAAAACTTATTAATGATAAATTTCATAATGGAGTCGAGTCATATAATGCTCATAGTGATTGTATCATAGAGATTTAGGTATGTTCTTTGTTGCTTGAGTTGATTCAGTGAGAAGTACTTGTTCTTACAAGCCTATCTAGGTGACCTAGCTAGCTTAGGTGTTCTTGCATAGAGGTTGGAGCTTTCTTATATATTGAAAATTATTTTTCCAGAATGAAGAACATAATTGGAGAGTACTTGGATAGCCACATGAGTTTCAAGGTGAACATACAAGTGGATAATAAAGTGTTAAGTTCTCATTTGGACCATGTACGGATGTTAGAAGGTATGAGAATGCGTTGTGGAAACATTTGAGCTCATGGATGCATGTTTGTGGTTAATTCATGTTGTACCATTTATGTTAGGGCCTTTTGGAGAGTTTATATGATGATTTATGATGTTGTTTTAGCTAACCTATCCCTTACACTATAAAACCCTAAGGGATAGCTATTAAATTCTCGAGTGGCGGGAAATATTGAGATCAATTTGTGACATGGTGATTACTGGATATGTTATTAGGGTGTTTCATGATTCTTTGGGAAAATTTTTAGGTTTCCATGATGATTATTTTGCAATTTATGTCAGTTTTGTGAAATAAGGTCAAGAAGAAGGTCATTTACAACTCAAATTGGGTCTTCTAATGCTCACCCTGAATTGTGTGATTTTCATGGGACCTTTTGGCTTTTATGGATGTTTCTAAATTGATTCTATAAGATTTCAAAAATTACTTAGGTCATTTCATCATTAGGGTTTTATGAATAAATGTTAAGAAGGTAAACAACTCTTTATGTGTTTGAAACCCTAGCTCAAAGAGGTAGGAGAGAAAGTTATTATAAGTGGGAATAATTTATTGGTATTACTTTTATGATGATTTAATCATGTATAGGACTCATTGATGTTTCCATAAAGGTATGGTAGTGCTTGTGGTGATGAGAATACCCTAATCAAATATGCATGTTTCAAGAAGTTAGGTTTGGGAAAAGGATGTCCATATGAGTTAAAAAATAAATGATAATTATTGTGATTATATGAGTTTTTTTATAGTTTTCCATGATGGTTTTAGGTCATGGTTATGTATTATAATGGTCAAGTATGATTGATTTATGTTGAGTGGTCAAAGACTAGTTTTAGGCGCTTTTAGAAAGTTTGTAGAGATGATCTTGGTTAAAGTACTTACACTTGAAGTTAGAAGGAGTTACAATATGTTTTGGAAATTTAATTCAGATATATTTCTAATGGAATAAGTTTTTTCTCATTATGAATTGATTTGATGACGTATTCAGGTCAATTTGTGAGAAAGAAGGTTTTTTGCTTTTTAAGACAAGACTGTTTTTTCTTAAATAATGAGTTGGTTGCAGCATCAAATTGATGGGTTGATGATTTTATTACTTGGAAATTTAATAGTGGTGTATATTTCATCTATTTGAGTAATTTAGAGGACTTTATAGTAAATAAAAGGGTGAAAACTAGTTGAGTTTGCAAAACTTGTTTTTGGGTAGCTTATTTTGGTAAAGGGTAAATTTATTGTGGTTTGAAAATATGATTGTTTCATGAGCTATAACATGCATAGAAATTTTCTACAGATTTTGGGATTTCCATTTAGTGGTCACATGCCATATTTTATTTCATATTGGGTGATCTTGAGGCTCAAAGGTGAAATCAAGATGTTAGGAGTTGTTTTGTTAAGGAAATGAGTCAGTGGGCCCATTAAATGAAATAATCTTATTGGTTAAAGTAAAAGTGTGACCATTGATGATGTTTAAATGTCATATTACACATGTGTGGTGATTTTTAGAGCTTTAATAAAAATATTTTTGGCATGAGAGGATTTTTCTCATCCTAGTGATGGGGTTTTGAGGATTTTTGGTGCAAGTTGGATGGTTTTAGGCATGGTCGACATACATGGGTCATATGTGACTATTCTAATAATTCATATGGGAATTTTTAAGTTGGTATGGTAAAAATAAAGGAGATAAACTTTCCTCTTTCGAATTTGAACAAAGAGAATCATATTAAAGCATGTTTTTGGGTCATTTGTGTAATAGTCGCTTGAGAGGGAAAAATGTGACCTGTCTAAGAGTGTGAAGGGGATTATAATGCATTATTTCAAATATGATGAGGTTTTTTCAAATTGAATTTTTTTGGCTTGTCTACCAAATTTAATAAATAAGGCAAGCCAAAGAGGAAGAAGATAGAGCAAGCTAGAGGAATGAGGGTTTGAAGAAGATTGTGTGAGCTGAATTAGAGATCTCCATCAGTTGTGGCGAAAAAAATATTTATAGACCACCATCGTCAAGTGGATTAGTTTGTTATTAGTCATCCTTTTGGGTTTTATCCTCATTATGGAGTGGTTTCTTCACTAAATTAGGGGTTGGTGCTCTTTGTAGGGTTGGTGCTCCTTATGAAGTTGGTGCTTCACTAAATTACTTTTTGTGATTAATATTAGTTAATTTTTAGTTTTTTTCTTCCCCTTTAGCATTTCCCACTTAAATATTGTGTTGATGTGTCTTCTTATTTGTTTCATGTTGTTTTAAATGCTTAATACATGTATAATGCACACATATGGTTATGGATAGTTAATGGATGATTGAATCAATAAATTCATGTGATGGTAAATGAATAGAAAAAGTTGTAGGAATGATTAACCCCCTCTTAGTCCATTGTTATTCCAACAACATCTAAAGGCATTTAAGAAAATAAAATGCATCTATCTATCTTTCATTCAAGGGATAATGGACTCCATTTTATGCTTACGTGTATAGGAAGGGAAGTTAATTTTTCCATCCACACATATATTTACATTTTTACATATAGATATTGTTCATTATCACTTACACTTGCACAAGGGCTGCCTAGGGAACAATTCTATCACACATGCATAAGAATTACACAGTCCGAGATACAATACAACACTCAGTCGTAAGCTCACTCATTTGGGTGACTATATGGACCCAAATTTACACGTGTTATATTGTCGGAAAAGGTTAAAATGTCCCCAATGATGATTCATGCCTTTTCCAAAGGCGTTTAAGCTCTTTTTCCTCTTTTCAGCTTATATTTGTAGCCTATATTACCTTAGTTAGCAATTTCCTACTTTTTGTAGATTTTTGTATTGTTTTTCCTTTAGTTTTGGCCTTTAGTTACAAAATTGCAGCCCTATCTAGGCATCGTTTGTGTAACCATGACCCAACTTAAGAGGTTGTTATGCAACCACCACCCTACGTAGGTGGTGGTTATGTAAATACCGCCTTGTGCGGGGTGGTGATTTTATATGTTTTGTCTAAAAATCTCCCAAAATGAATTGGACGTGTGTTAGCTCACTCTCGTTCATCTTTAGTGCATGTTTATTTACTATTTTAGCTAATTTTAAGCTTGATTGATTTATGCCAACCTCCTCTTTCACTTCTAATTGTTGATTGAGTTTTAAACTCCCTCTTCTTGTTGTGATGTGGCATCCCATTGCTTCTAAATGGCTTAGACCATTTCCCAACTTATGTTCTATAAAATCATCGCTTCTTCTAAAGAAAATGGCCAAAGATTATTTGTGTATCTTGTTTAGTTGAGCTGCCACAATATTTTTAGAAATTGCACAACCAAGCTCTGTTCTCTTACGTTATCTTTCTTCTACCTACATTGCAACCACATTTCCAACAAGCCGTGATTTCTCTAGCGCTTTCTTCTTACTACTTCCTCTACATTCCTAGTTCCTTGGACTCACGTGGACACAAAATATTGGTAAAGAAAACTGAGGGGACAAAGTGATACCACAACTGGCATTTCCTCTGCACTGTAATTCCAAGTTGGGGGTTGTTATTGAGTTTCTTCATTTCTTCATTTATCTTTGAATGTACACACATTTATTAACTAGAGTAGAAGAAATCATTTACTTTTTTGCAAATAGTTAGATTACTTTCTTTTGAAAAGTTTTCTGAGGATAGATAGCTTCCTTTCCTATCTCTGAAGATTTGTAAGGGAAGTGATTCTAGAAGAAACTTTTGCATTGTTCTAAGAATTCAAAATTCCATTCAGATTAGTCTCTATTAAATCCCTCTTAAATTCCATTGGGGAATTTTCAATGGAAGAAAATCTTCTAGAAAGCTTCTAATTCTTCCCGTGAATCTAAGGTGTGTTTGAGGATTTAATCCACAAATAGTGATTGGAAAGAGATTCATTTAAATTAGAATAGATACAATATATAGTTACACATATTAATGGCTACATCGAGCTATATATTTTTATAGGATTTTTAATTAGGATTAGAAGAAATTTATTTCTTCATTTCTTAATTCTTTCAGAAATTTCCATAAAACACAAAAATATTTCTTTTAATTAGATTAATTTCTTTGCATTGCTTTATTTCTTTTATATCAAAAAAAAAAAAGTGTAGCTTTTATTTACTTAGATTATCTTGTTATTTATTTTCATAGATTAAATGCATACATGACCATTCCCAGACCAAAACAAGAATGAACATATGGTTGTGATCCATGGGTCCCCTAACTGAATGGGCCTAAAATTATCATGGACATAGATACTAGACTTCATATGCTTGTCCTTAGAACACCATCATGGTACTCGATCGCATTACACAACTTAATATTTTAAACATTCGGGTGACAAGGCTTACAAATATTGGACTACCCCTAGAAATAGAGTCTAGATCAAACACATATGACCATATAAGGACCACAACTAGAGAGAGTTTATGGTTGTGATCCAGCGGTCCCCTAACCGAATGGGCATGAATACCAATTAGATATTGAAATTGGATTAATCACATTATTATTAGGGACATGCCAACTTTTTTAAAACATTATCAGACAACTGAACATTCTAAATGAAGAATCTCATTGATCCCTCACATTTTAGATTGAACCAGCTAACCTCCCATAGAGTTAGTGGACTTGTGCCTCTTTCATTCCATGACCTTATCTTGACATCATTATGAGGTGCCCATTTATTTTACGTGTATCCCACAACCATTAAACATGATCTCTATAGAACTCAACATTGATTGGAGTATTCGTGTGGATTTTCATTCCAATCCATCCATTAGACCCATTCAAGTTAGGAGGGCCTTCCTTTCTCTTGACGAGTAGATGTCATTATTACGCGTCAAAGATGTTATTTTCCTTGATAGCTTATTCATCCACATATCACATATTCTCTATATTTCACTACCTATAACCATATTCTCATTCAACATCAGTTTTCCAAAGCATGACCTCAAGAGGTCAAGTGTGACTGAAGGTCACATATTGATTTTCCATTGTAAAAATTGGTGAAGTTGACATGAAGAGCTAGTATCTTTTCGTTTCCATTTATTTCATCCATATTATCCCTCTCCCATTATTTTGTAGGTATTTATATACCCTTGGAATATGTCGGAAAGGATTACAATAGTCCCATTCTATGATTAGAGGCTTATTACCACCAAATTGACATACCATAGTCACCCTCATTATCGTGGTGGACTAAAAATTAACCTTCCAAATACCTTCACCATACACTTCTCTTCCTCAAGATGCCAACAATGGATTATCTATTAGGATTGAGGATATCGATCAACCTGAATTATCCAATTCAAATAATATGAAATTCACTTTGGAGAATAAGGTTTTAATCCATCGGTCTTATCCAAACCTCATATCAACATGCGAGTCCGATCCCTTCACTTCCTTCCTCTCTTCTCATGATGAAATCATGGCTTGCTTTTCTCCAATCCAAGATAGATTTAATGTCATGGAATAGTCCTTGGAAATGATGCAAAAGTATACTAATGCTCTTCTTCTAAACAATACTACTACCCCTCCTCCAATAATGGAAAATATATCTAATGAGGGGTATCCTCGAAGAGAAAACTTAATAGCATGACATCATGAACCTCTTCATCCCAACAAGGCATAAAATGCACCTTGAAAAAACACAACACCATCTTTGGGTGATGTAATTTATATGTTGGTAGAAAAGGTTAGAGAGTTCGAGATTTCTCAGTCATCTCTTGCTTCACCTTTCTCTAGGAAAGGAAATATCCCTTATTATATCCAAAATAAAATTTATGTGCCTTTTTCACTATCAACTCCTCCCATTTACATAGGTGATCCAATCCCTAAAGATCTTCTCACTATATTGGGAAGTTTAGGTATGCCCCTCACACCTTGTATGGATACCCACAATAGGCACCAACTGGAAGTGTGTTCTCAAATAACATCCTAGCTTGAAATATGATGTTCCTTGGTTTTGTACCTCCCACTCCATACCAATGTAACATTCCCTCACATCTACACATGTATTCAAAATCACCATAGGGGATATGTATTATTTTCCTAGTTCATATGCTCAGCCACAAGGGATGCCTTATGTATCTACAAATGTTTATGATGTGCGCTACTAACCTCATTTTCCTGCTCCACCTCCCCATCTAGGGTTGTCCATCGTAGATTTTTACACATTGGTCATATATGTTGAATATCTTAAAGAGTCCTTGGAATTTACTATATGAAGTGTAATGATTCCATGTCCACTTCTTGACTTTCCAAAGTTTAAAGGGAGGGAGATCCAAATGCACATATCAAAGTGTATGAAACTTCCATTCGATATATGCTCCCATGGGATGTAATTGTAGCAAATATCTTCCTAAGAATCTTGAAGGAATCAATCTCAATTGGTATTAAAGGATACCTAAAGCCTCAATACACTCATTTAAGTAACTCATATCTAAGTTCATTAAGGAATTTGACATGAACAAGTTGCTAAGAATGGGAATCAAGGAATTCCTCCACATAAAGAAAGAGCATAACGAATATGTTTCCCACTTCATTTAGAGGTGGTAGAAGGTCCTATACTCTTTGGAAAGTACTCCCAATATGGATCGTACAGAGAATTGTGATCTTTTCCTCCATTCCTTGAATTAGGAAACAAAGGAAGAAGTCTAAAATTTCCCCCTTAGGAGCTACGAGGAGGTACTAGAGGGTACTCTCCGCATTGATCAAGCAGAAATAGATAGTAGTCGAAAGACCTATGGTTCAAATGGGAGATTGATCACTCCCTCCCAGGGTAATTCAAATTACCCTAACAATTCCAACAATAACCAAGGACCTAAGTTCCTTAATAAGAACCGTGGTGTTACAATGGACTACGTTATTGATCAAGCTAAAAATCCAAATTTTGTTAACACTTCAAGCATAAACAATGTCAATAACAATACGAACGGAAATAATTAGAGTAAAAATTTCACTCCTTTAATAAAAATGGTGGATTTTAATCGTTCTACACATCCACAACAAGTTCAGGACCAAGGTCTCAATAAATACTCAAACGGTTGTCAAAATTAGTATCAAAACCAAGGGAAAAGGCCTCCAAACTTTAATTATAACAACAAATAGTAGAATAACAACAAAAACTTTAGACCATAAAAAAACATGAATCAAACACCTTGGGATTATGATCATGACCTTTACTGCAGATTCCATAAGGTTTGGAGGTATGATGCTAGAAATTTTCAAGACTGTAACAAGTTCATACAATTCCTACCAAAGCACCAAATTCAACTCTTCATTGAGATATATTTGGAAAATCCTACAATGCCAATGCAGAATGCTAGCATGGGGCCAATTTCCCCCAAAAAAACTCCTCTTAGGATCTTTAGCGACTCTCTTCCTATGCATCTTGATAATGGAAAATTAAACCCCATGGAACAAACAAAGGTAGGCCAATGGGAAACAATGAACACGTAGCTTCCACTTCTTCAAACCCACTCATAGCACCTTCATTGGATGGTTGGAAACAAACTAAGATCATGGGTTTTATCGAATTAGAAATTGAACCTCAAATTAACACAACTACAAGAACCCATGATTACTCAATGTAGCCTATTCCCATCTACCCATCTATGACAGATGACACTCCAATACTTTCGAGGCTGGTAGGGGCATATGATCTGATTATGGATTTAACCAAGACCTTTTCTCACATCTCCTTCTTGGATTTGTTGAAGAACTCTCCCAATCATCGAGCCACTTTGTTAGAAGCATTGGGTCTTGGTCACTTGATTAATGTTACCCCTCTACCAAAAGTGTAGATTAACCACATAGAATTTGACGTGTAATCATTTTTACCCCTATCACAAAAGAAAGGAACCCCATGTGCATTGGCCTATCACCCACTAAATCTAGGTGCTCACCTAAGGCACACGTGGGTGTTGAGCCTCTCTTTTATGTGAGTTTAGTGGGAAACATCATCCATGGTTTGTGTTTAAAAGAATCTCGAATGGATTTAGGACATACAAGAACCATAGATCTTAGAATGACCTCTAGATCGTTGCAGTAATTTTAGATAGAGTACTTAACAGAATCTATAATGTGTATCATAACAGAAAGAAGCATACAAGCATCCATACTTAGCATAAAATGAAATAGAACTCATGAGAGAGATGTATGTATCAGAATCATTGATATTTATGTATATATAATAGGTAACCTCATTACATCCATGGAGCCATTACAAAGTGTCACAGAGAAGCGCATCGCACAGAGTCATGCATTATGAATGGACTAATGTAACAAAGCTACCCAAAAAAATTACAATCCCCATGCCAAATACATCCTTGCCTAAAATTAATTACCTACTAACAGAGTTCTTGCAAAGATTTTTGCAGAGCTCTACCACACTCTAAGTCTCTCTATTTACTCTGCAGGACTTGTATTTATAGATTTTCTAGACTACCAACTCATCCTCTAGCACCCTCATATCTGATGCCAAGTGTTTGAATGTGGTCATCTATGCAAGCATGCTCCTCCAGGACTGAGCTTCCCACTTTATCCCATGATGTCCTTCTTGAATATTCTACCACAGGCATGCTCCTTCCTGGGCCAACCTGTCACCAGGCTGACATCTTATCCATGCATAACTGGGTCATGCTTTTCACGTGTTCTACCCCGAATGTCTAATTTGTCTAAGTCCCGAACCCTTAGTTCTATGCATGCATGTCGTGTGTGACACAAGATTCCTTAAACCCTTTTCTAAAACCCTACCTTACACATTTTGTCCTTGCGCACCTTTCTTTAACTGGGACCTTGTGCACCTATGCACCTTTTGTACTTAGTCAATATTTTAGGGGCCCAACATCCCCCACACTATGCATGTTCTTTATCCATGGGAACACTTCCCTTAGTGAGAGAAAGAATACAAATAGGCTTATGTATAGGAAAAATAAATAAGGGGATGAAATAATGGGTAAAGAAGAAAGAATGGGAGATTGAAAGAATTACTACAATAGACTAGGAAAATCCTTTTGTAAGTTTTCCTCTAATTTATTCTCGGCATTGAATTCATCATATGTTCTTTGTGAGAGGTCATCGACTGGGTGCTTACCTCCCCAAAATTTAGTCCATCTCCTTATGCACTCATAGTATCCATGATCTTCTCCAACTCCTTGCATATATCCTCCAACACATCCATTCTTCATGTGATATGCAAATATAACTCCTTCAACTAGTTTTTGATTGAAGCCCTCAAGGTTTCAATGGCCTTAGATTTCTTCTCGACCTCGGAAAGGATTTTGTCTCTCTCCACCCTATTCCCCTTGTTTTTCTCCTAGAACTCCTTGAGTTCTACCTCATGAGTGGAAACCAAGGTACCTTCCACTTTGTCTCTATCCACACAATTGTCATATGTAGCCTTAGTAGTCCAGAAGTGGCCCTTATATCAGCAAGCACTTTGTTGTACTCCATGACAAGCACTACGATCTTCAACTTGTCTTCCTTCTCTAGGCATGCGACCACTTCCTCTGTAGACTCCAAGGCTGGTGGTTGTATTTCCATGGTGAGGACACTTTTTAAATCCTCCAAGAATCCCAAAGAATATCCATACTTCTGCGCAGGTGATGTCAGCTCTGGATGCTTTAATAGTATGGCCCCGTTGATGGATTCTACTTTCTTGTACAAATATGCTCACCTTGGCCTTTTCATCCTTCAATTTCCATTGCACACCGGTGGTGATTGAATTTTCTTGGATTAGCTCCTTAGTTAATGTAGCTAGCTCTTCCTCTTTCTCCCCGCGGCTCCCCTTCCAAATCCCCGATCCTATCATTTCACCCGAAGAGTTTATCCTTTATCTCAATAAAGACTTTGTTAAGCGTATTGCTCAGTTGTTCATCTGAGAGCTATTGGGTATCCACCACTGGGTTATCTTCTCCTGGTCTTAGCAATGTTACTATTTCCCCTTAGCTTACCTCAAACTCGAGTTCATCAAGGTGGGACTCACTTGCCCAAGATATCATCTTCCTTGTTCACGGGTAGGTAGCCTCTTTGTCAATAGATGACATGTATACAAGCTCCTCCTCCGGAAGTGTACTCTAGAACCACATGCGAAACACCTTCTTGAGGTCATCAATATAACCCATCTATGGCCTCCCCCTTCTCATGCACCTTCCTCCCATGCACGTACCCTTGGGTATACTTACAGTTAAAATTGGGCCTCTAGTGCTGCCACATTCCTCTTCTGCGCTCTCCTTCTCTTTGCTTAACACTGGCTCAGCACTACACTCCACCTTGTCCTCCACCAGGTTCTCAATGTCCCTTGTCTCCTCTTCTTCTTCCACCTTGGCCATTTATTCTTGTGCCAAGCTTACAACCTCTTGCTTCGTGCTACTTTCTTCATCTTTTCCCATGTCCTGGCTCTTCCTCCTACTCCGGCTATCCTTGTGCCACACAAAAAGGAACCCTTGTTCTTATTCTATGCCTTCCTACACTCGAATCATGTATATTGAAGACAGGCATCCCTTGATCTTTCTCGGGGTTCTCTTCCCCACTTACTTCTTCTTCACTACCATCCTTCTCTCCTATGTACTTTCCCATACTTCCATCTTCTTCCAAGGTGGTCTCCTCTTCTACCCTCTACTTTTTCCTAACCAGAGATTCCAGTGTAGGTGACTCTGTTTCTTCCTTTGATGACTCCTTATTTGATGGCTCTTCTAGTTCGATGTCTTTTCTCTAATTACGGCCTTTTTCTTATGTGTGTATGTGTTGGTTCTGCACTTGTCAAAGGGGAACCTATTACCTGTGTCTCTACCACACTTGGGATTTTCTTTTCTGGTTCTTTTTCCTCCCATTTGGGTGCGGGTGTTTTCCTCCCAGTTGGATCCTAAGGTATAGATACCTCATTTTCTAGGTATGTGTAGTGCCTACTTCCCTTTGAAACCTTTTGATACGATCATGACATGCACAACTATATTATGGACATTATTATGGTTTTGATTTAGTATTATGTAAGATGTTGGACCATGGATTATTGTTGAACTTGATTTAGTTATGATGCACGATGATTATTAGAGACACTTCATATGTGGATGATGATATACTATTTGACATGGATATATTATGAAAATTGTTCAGACATGTGATTTTTGGATATTTTGAGTAGACCTAGAAAATGGATATTATATGATGATGATATAGTTGTTGATATAAATTATAAGTGATATTGTTGATTCCTTGATTTTGTTGTGATTCATATATATATAGATGATTTTGTGATTATATTTATATCATGTTGGATGTTTTGATATGGCCCCAAGGCTGAAGGAGGTATTTGTGTTTTATAGGTTAAAATATCACAACAAACATCGGGGATTAGTGTAATACTCCACAACTTTAGTTCAAGATCATAAAGGAGTTGAAACCATCCTTTGAAAGATAAAACTAAGTCAAAGGATTTAATGTAGAGACTCCTAGATTCTAACGTGCATCTTCACTTGCCACATCATGTTTTCTTGAATAGGTTGTGTGGATAACACCAGCCATGCACTTAATAAGGGTAGGAAGTGTTATATTTCTCCTACTAAAGTGACGGGAATTGGGTATTTTTAAATAATGTTCACTTTGAACCCCGATTTCGTATTTAAATATTAAGATTGCATTTGCGAAGAACATTCCTGCAATCAAGATAATTTGCTTTAGTAACTGAGATATGAAGTATTGTAATCATGTACGATTGGTTATGATTAAAATATGTGTAATAAGCCATTGATGACATGACTTAATATGTCATATCGGTGGCATTGGGTCATGATATTCCAATGGGCCGGGTTAAAAGTTTTCTAAGGAGAATATGCTACCTGTGAAATAGTGTATTTCATTGTTCCATTCTTAGAAGGTAATATGTTTTAGACAAGGGAACGTAGTTGCAGAATTGTCTAACAAACCCTTTAACGATCAACCACTATGGTCAGTGGACTCCGACTTATGAATCCTAGGCCATGGTACTTACATTGGAATTATGAAATTATTATAGCTGATTTCACTTTGTAATATGTATCCCTATGGGAGTTATGGGGCATATAAATAATAACAATAAGGCTATGCATGTACAATAGCATTGGTCTTATTATTTATGCTATATTATAACCTATGTTTTTGAAAGGTTAATCGACCTAGGTTATAAAAAGTAATTAAGTTATTATTATTTAGCAAATTTCGGGGAAAAGGTAAATAAGGTTTTAAACTGGAATAACCCCACCAATTTTGGAGGAGAGTAATGGGCGGTGGTAGATGGATAAGCCACTGGTGTAGCACTTCCACATTGAATGTCATTAAATTTTGCATTTAATATTTTGGAAATTCGTAAAGCCCCGAATGAGGTGAATTGCATGCAAATTGCTTCATTTAGTTTTGTTGGTAAATTTGGAAAAACTCCAGTTTTGGTATCTTTGCATGGTGAATTTCTTAGAGCAGAAGACTGTAAAGCCATGCAATTTCTAAATCAGTTGCTATATAAAAATGTTTCACTGAGCAAGGAATTTTGGAAAAGCAACCTATTTGATTTGAATTTGTGCACGATTTGGGGCTATGAAGGAAGTAGAAAGGAAATAATTTGGCCTGCCATTTTACCAGGCAAGAAACATTCTTTATCCCTTTTATCTTTTTAAATCATCAAAGGTTAGAATGAATACATATTGGCAATTTTGGTTTGTGCTAAGAAAAAATTGGGTATGTATTAGTTCAGGGTTGTTATTTGTTATACTCTATTTTTATGCGAGAAGAAGTGGAAAATGGTATGACTGTAACCCTGGAAAACTATTATCCTTTTATCTTTTATTCTAGCTTGAATCATGCTTGACAATGATGACTATAGATGGTTCTACCGGGAGAGGATTTAGAACCACTTGTTTTTCATTTGCATTGTTTGATTTGGGTTGACCCAAATAATAATGGGTATTTGTGCAAATGATATAATGTTTTGCAAAAATTATAATTGGGTATATGGGTTTCCTTTATACCTGACTCAAATCAGGGTATGTTGATCTAGCAATTAAACCTATTCGGATATTGGCATATATTACTTTCACTTCTGCCCTAAGCATATCACCGTAGAAAATGAAGGTATATTTGGGCATGATCTCAGGTAGATTTGGGGATAACCTGTTGGTACTTCTATCACATGCATAGTATATATTGTAGTCTACTTTTATCCCCATTGAGTTGACTATTAATGAGCCATGAGTCTGCTAGGCTGAAGACTTGCTAGTTGTCAATGTAATCCTTTTACCCTTGATGGGTCTACAAGCAAATTTTATTCCTCACATTTTCTTTCTCCAAAGAAAATATAGGTATTAACCTTTTAAGACATGGCTCAGTTTGATAGGTGTTTTGTGAGCTAATAACACTTCACGTTATTCTAGCATGATATGCTGAACCATGTAGCTCTTAGAAAGGTTAATGGGAAGAAGCAGGGATTACTCCTGGTTTCATTGTAGATGAGTGGCAACAGAGGCTGAGTTGTAGGATATTTGTATCATAATCCATCACCATCCAGCTGTGAGTTGGTTGCAACCTCATCCTAAATATTCCTTTTCTTAGGATTTTTGAAGTACCTTCAGTTGATGTAAATAATTGCTGAGTTGTAGAGCCTTCGGCTCACTCCATTATAAGGAGTTTCATTATTTACTATCTTCCTTAGAAGTTATCTAAGCTAGTTTTGAACTGATACTGGAGAACAAAAGATGAATTAGGGAATTGGTTTTTGAAGGGCTGAACCTAACTGTTCTTCTACCGAGTATGGAAAACCATTCTTCTCTCTTTGGGAAGATATTCGGTTCTGATGTTATAATATCTCTATAATCAGACACTTACTTGAGGAAAGCTCGATTGGAGCTGGGACTTGGATGGATAATGAATAAAAGAGTTGGTTGTTTTATGTTTCCTTGAAAGAACTAGAAAGTCTTACTTGAAACCAAGGGGGTCTTGGTGGATTACACTATGGATATGTTTGATAAGTTTTGTTGATCCATATATAAGGTGCAATAATGGAAAGGAAACTTAGTTGTCTCCATTCTTAAAATCGATCCTTACTGAAGATTTTAATATTAATATTATGTAAAGTTATGTAACGGATTAATCTCTGTAGGATGATTAAATCAAGGGTAACATATCTCCATTACTGAGGAGTAATATGTACTAATCATTGAGACAAATTCGGGAGTTTAGCCCCTAAACGCAAGCATAAATAAGCTTTTGAATGGTTGTGTCTTCAGATTCTTATTGCAGTAGAATGTGGTAAGATATAATTTGAAATGATGAGTTTTGTTTAAGAAGGTACAATAAGGAATAAATAGGCAACTGAGTCTATATTGCCTTGATTCCTCTATGTTACTATGATAAGTAACTTGAGTTGTATAGATATATATCTCCTTCTTAGGATATTATGGATAATGTAGAATATGTCGTATCCTGTAGCTATGACATATAAACGTCATGTGTATTAACTGGATCTATTTGATGGGTGTGTTGATATTGATGAAACTGGTTAGTTTCATTTCGTAGCTTGGATTACCTTGTGTGTCCAAGGATTATACTGTTTGAATTGCTGGAGAAGCAACATTAGTTGCAGCAATTTATATTTATTAATGGGATGACACAGATTCATACCGTGGTTGATAAAAGTCTGATTACTCCATCTAACTTTTTGTGATTCAATCGTATTTTTAATAACTTGTGTTATTGATTATTTGATGGTCATTTCTTGGGTATGAATATCTTTTATCCAGTTTTGCTTTAACTTATTTTGTGAAGTAGTACATAGAACTTGTCCTTGCAGAGTACTAAAAGAGGTAAAGGAGTTGTTCTTAATGATTGCAAAGCAAGTTACTTAAGAATGATTTTGTGGAATTATATGATTAAAATGTTAGATTGAGATTATTGCAGTATTTATTCATTCTAACATTTAATGACATAAATTGATAAATGGGATAAAGGAATTTTCTTGCTCAGTTCAGTCGAACTGACCTTGCCTAACCATTGCAGGAAATTGAGTGAAGGTAACTGGCGTGAAGTAAAGAAATGTCTTGGTTATCTATTGAGGAAGTTAGATATTCTTATTTATGTTGAGGAAGTTATTTATTGACTTCGAGTAAAGGTTCTCTTGTGAAAATATACTGTGTACATTTACGATCTATTGTAACATGGAAAAGATTCCATATTTTGTTCAATAAATACTCGCTTCATATTATCAAAGAATGTTGATGCCTCTCTGTAATTTCTATAATGAATTCCCACTATGTTGTAGTAGTGTCGGTATAAGAATGGCTTTATACTTATGATATTTTATGAAAATTGAATCATTGGATGATTGTAATGGAGGGCTATTGTAACTCTCTCTATTTTATAATATAACAACTGTCTTATGGACTAGGTGAACCTAGCAGGTTCAATGGGTGAGTTGTGAAGTTATAAATCAGTAACATAAGGGATAGGTTAATGGAATACACTACAAAGTAGTGTTGTTGAATTCTGTAATCTAGATTGATTAACTTATGGGAAATCAATATTATTGTTAGCAAGAGGTAGTGATTCCTCACAAGACCGGTAAAGGTTAAATGCATGGTAGATGAGAAATCATCTAGTTATGAATCTTGATGTGTTTGCTTATGTGAGCATACTAAAGGAAGATTCCTCTGATAAAGTTTGAGTAACTATATTAGAAATAGATTGTTATGATGAAATTTATGGATGAAATGTTAAAATTCATCATATAAGGATTAAGTCCCAAAAACTTGCTGAAGTTCCTTTTGGGCAGCACTTAAACCTTTTAAGGAAATTAAGTTGAAATAATTGATAAAACTAACCCAACTCCCTTAACATGAAGGAGAGTTCAACTTAATTCCTCAAGGTGAAATAATAAATGAGAATAGATCATTCTTGTTGCTTAAGCAAACTGTCTTTCTATAAAATGGGTAAATAAAGTATATGATCTATCTGATTGCTATCGTATAAAATATGATGTGATGAATGTTTATGTTGGAGTTACTCCAACTAACAAGATGTATTAAAGATAATTCATTAATAATCGGTTGAACATAAATGCTAAAAGGGCCCATAGGATATGGGATACAGTTGGCATAGAATTGTTGGGAGATGATTAAATCCCAGAATACTAAACCTCCATGAAACCATGGGTTTACTACCCAATGAAAATGATTAGAGTATTGATGGGAACATTCAGATTGTGCTCAACATGAGTACTCGCCATCTCACTCACTATGGAAGTTTGGTGTCTATGCTCCAAGAAAATTGTGAGCTGAAACCAACCATGATTAGGATATGACGGTGTAGTCATATAAATGATAGCAATGATCCGATAGCTGGAATTAATGGAATGTATTTTGGATGCCAAGTAAATTGGTGCAAGGATCCAAGGAAAATGAATACACTGCCAAGGTGATAGTAGCCATACAAATAAACCTAAGTGGAGGTTTGGAAATGGTTATAGAAGTGCTCAAGAGAATTGGGAATTCTACTAAAACAGTACCGTAAAATGAATAAGATTTATATCTATCGATAAATCAAACCTGGCAAGAATAAATGTTGAGGTAAAACTGAGTAACACGATTCTAATAATATAGCTTAAGTGTTATTGAAAGGAGGGTAATGGGAATGACTCCGTATGTACCCAATAATTAGTAATTACATAGTTGCATGATTACTAATGGGAGTAAGAATAACATTAGTAGTTATTACTCCATGATAATGTAAGGTATTATTCTGATACGGTGGAAATTGAATCATTAAAACCAATAAATTGGGAATTTAGGTCTAAAGATTGATCTATCTTATATCTAAATCAGATAGGAAGAAATGAGTAGTTTAGGAACTACATTTAACCTATCATGATTCTAGGGGATAGGACTCTAGATACTCTTCACTAAGTGATGAAGACACGGAACTAGAACAATGTGTCATGTTTAATTTATTAAGATACCATGTTTCATTTTAGGACTCTTGACAGTTGACTCACTACCGTTGTTATGTGGTCGTATCCATTTAATGATAGTTGTCATTATTTGAATACTGCCACATAATAGCTATATTGAGTTCCCTTTTCAAGACCTTAAAATGTGGCATGGTATTGCTTAAGTACAAGCTTGTTATAGTTACAAGGGTGGATGGAACCCCACGGGTTGGTACCCCGATGCCAACATATGATGGCTATGGGAAGGGAAGTAGTCTAGCAATGATGAGAATCATTACAAAGACACTTTCTCTCCCATAGGCATCATAGGATGACATCGAGGTAAAGCTTCGTGTAGGTTAATCGGGCTTGTACCTTGTGTAAGACTTGTAGCTATTTATAGCATCATTGACTATAAATCCTTATAACCGAAAAAGTGATTAAGGTGAAACAAAAATTCCTAATGATGAGTGTGCCGTCATGGAATTGAGTATGGTATACATGACTCGAAACCTTGCACAAGGTAGTGTAACTGCTGATTATACTGTCGAGATTTCACCATTAACTAAGTTGTGAGATGCCTGTGGATTTCATAGGTGGAACCTAGGTAAACACTTAGGGGTTATCACTTATATATCATATCTTGTTAAAGGAGAACCAAAGGGATACATTTGTATGTATGGCTCGTAAGAGCATTGAGGGAGAACTTGGGAGTTTAGTATTCTCTCATACAGCTGCACATGGTTCATGATAGTTATTGAAAAGGGATTGCATTAAGACTTATGTTGGATTTAAATATATGGGTATTTGAATCAGCTACATAAGGTAAGATAAAAAAATCTCTAAGATTGAAGTGACAAAAAGTGGTTGTTACAATTATAGACCAACCACATTGGAATTCTAGATGAATTCAACAAGGTCACCATGGCAACATGTTTTGTGTGTGTGTGTTGTTTTTTTGTTAGGATTCCCATGGGGGGGGATTACCTTTGAATATGACCAAGGGGATTTATATATTTATTAATTTGGTTTTCTTTATTAATGTTTGCATGTGTTTATTTTGTGGTGCTTTTACCCTTTTTCATTAGTTATTAAATGTTGTTTTAATGTTGTGAATAATCATGTTGTTAAAGTAAACAAATCAATATGTCATAAGAAAGTAATTAGTGAAGTGGTTGGATTTTGTATTAAATATTGTAAGTATGTGTAAGTGACCCTATAAGTGATGTGCAAGTTTACTTCTGAGTGTGAAACCCTCCACCTTCTTGGAAATTCGAATTTTTCCTTCGAGGCTGATTTTGAGGCTTGTGGGACAAGTAAAACTTGCCCCATACCTCTTAATTTTATTTACCAACCATACCTATGGTTGGAGGGTTGAATTTAGACCTTCTTTATGCATTTTGATGTGACTAATTCTAAGTTTTAATTACACTCTTCTTACATTCTATTAAATTCATTTCTTATGGGGTGTGGGCTTTTTGGAGTGTGTAAGTTTATTGTCATATTATTCACCCACCTCTTTATTGTGCATTAGAGAATGAATTTGACTTTTGTGTTGGAATTGAGGATATGTGATGTGACATCCTACATGTATCCACCTCATCCTCTTCTCTTCCCTCTTCTATTAAATTGGAACTCTTTGCTTGGTTTTGGGTTGTTGAAATTTTGGAATGCTTCCTTGGGGTGAATTTTCTTGTTGATTGGAGCTCTTGCCTTGGAGGAGCTTTTGGGAAGATTGTTACATGTTTGTCCTGGGCTGTTTGGATTGATTACACTATGATAGAGCTTTCTGTTTTAGAACTTAGACAACTTCATCATGGAGAGGTAAGAGCTTAGATCTTGAAATACTCTTTTTCTTTATGAATGTACATGTTATTGTGTGAATGTTTTAGCATGTTTGTGGGTTGTTTGGGTAGACCGCCTAGGAGTGGTGTAGGAGAAGACTATTGGGAATCCATGTGGGGGCACATAAGGGAATTCCAGTGTCCTCAATATTCTTATGGAGAGAGTTTGGATTTGGTTCTTACCTTGGAAAAGAAATTGAATTGCATTTTTGACTTTGTTGGGGGCATAAGGAAATTTGTGGGGGCACAAGGAGGGATTGTGGGAGGCATAAGGATATATGGGAGATGTTTTATATTAGCATTTTGTTACAGGTGGATACCACATCCCCATTGGGAGGCATAAACAACTTCCTCCATAGTTCCTTGCTCCTTTAGCTTGCTTGATAGAGCCTTAGTCTTGTTTGTATGTTTTAATGTAGTTGTAAACTACATTCTGCTTTTAAACCGTGTTTAAAATGTGAAAATGTTGCATGTTTTTTGTGGAAGCCTTGTTGCCATGGGTTGAATCACATATTTTACTGCATCATGGTTGGGGCTCAGGGGCCAATGAAGAAGGATGGCTTCTCCTCTTCATTGGATGTCTTGGTTGGGTGGAGATCATTGACTTTTCCCTTCCTTTGTTGTGATCCAAAAGGAGAAATTTAGGTTGTTTTTATGGAGCAAAGGAGAAAGACAATTTGATTCCATGTGAAGTGAAATCTCATTATAACCTTTCCCAATTTGAATTGGATGATCTGTTTATTATTTGTAATGGAAATATACTTTGTATTGAGCTATGAAAGTTGTAAATTAGAAATGTGAAAGATATATATACTCTGTTTTATTCATTTGAAAGAAAGAAATTGAAATTTGTTATTTCCATTCAAGAATTTGAAAGATGTAAAGTTGTATATTTTAAATCAATAAAATATTGCACTACCTTTATCAATTTACGTTGTTGTATTGAAATTGATCATCAAATTGTTATTTGAAATCTCTTTTGGGAAAATTGAAAGAGGAATACGTATGAAGGAAATATATGGAACTTTGTTCTTTTGAAATATGTTCAAATTTGAAATTATACATTTCATTTTATCTATTAAATAGTTTGTTTGTATCAACTAAATGTCTTAGGCTGGAATGGAAATGAATTTCCATATTTGGAAGATGAAAAATGATAAATAGCCCTTTTAAATCTTATCTTTGTTTTAAATTTTTGAACCGGAAAATACTTCCTCTAAAATGTAGAGTTTTAACTTGCAAACAATTAATAACATTGAAACATTGAAATATAAGATGTTATGATATAAATGAACTCAATTGGACTAAAACACTTAAGGAAAAATCCTTCAAACATTGCAAAATTGAGCCCAAACCTTTCACGCTTATTTTGCTTTATCAAGTTGTAAAAATTCAAATTGGAAATCAATCAAGAAAAATTACCTTACAAATGCAACATAAATTCTTCTTAGAATAATCCCCGAGGTCTATTTGACATGTTTATAGAGGAAGATCAAATTGAACAGATCTAACAACTTAAAAATTTACCACCACACTATATAAGCCTACATGACATTTTCTTAAAATTGACCCCTTAAATTTTTTTAAAATATAAAATTAATGATTTTTTTGCAAGGAGGACATTGAGAGATTTCTAGAAAGTCCTCGTTTTCCCAAAACCGATATTTTTATCAAAAGTTATGGCCTTTTGAAGTTTTAATTCATTTTGGCTTTAAAAATTAATCTAACTGTCAAAAAGAAATTTTGGAAAAATTTCCCCCATGGACCCGCCACCCCATTTTTTCCCTTTGTTTCTTTTTGCGGGCTGAAATTTTGAACTTAACTTTTTAAAAAATTTGGGAAAATTTCCAACATTTCCTCGGCGCTCCACCATCCCGCAACCAATCAAAAGCTACCACGTGGCCTTGCGAGGAAATGTTGGAGGAATGTAATCCATTTTGACGTTAGTGTTTTAGAAAAAAATTCAGAAATTTTTTAAATTTTCCTCCACCTCCCCACTAACCCGTAGCCAACAGGTGCTGCCACGTGGCAGCACGAGGCACTGGCAGAGAAGCGGGTGCGCTTAAAAACTTAAGCTTTTAAGCATTTTTGGCATAATTTCACAAATCTCGACACCAAACCGATGACCCGCAGTGAATAAAATCATGACACGTGGAAGAATCTGGGAGCAACAAAGCTATGCATGGATTTTAACCCCTTGCATTTTTAAACTTGAAAGTCTTAAATTCGAATGTGTCCCCGCAAATCTATTTTCCCCGTGCCAATCAGAGCTTGACACATGTCCTCTTCGGGCTCACGGGTGTGAGGAGGCAAATCACACTTTTTCCCGAAAGAGGGAAAAAGTGATAAAATTCTCCCCACTCCACTAGTCTCGTGCATGGGAAAAAAAAATTTCCCTAGGCATGTAGACTCGCCCTTGGGAAAAGTTTCCTCCCAAGGTCCGTCATAACTTGAGTTTTATCAAGAGTTAGGAGGACTTCTTTATATCATTGGAAAGGTGAGAAAATATATTATCTAATGAGAATGATTTAGGAAATTTTTGAATGTGTTAACTTTAAGAAAAATCAAGTTGAAAATTTAAGCATGTTAGGGAATGGATATGGTGAGGAATTTTTCCTCTCTGAACATAATTGAAACTTATAACCCTAAATTTTGGACCATATGACCTCTAATAATCATTAATACAAGGAAATTATACTCTAGTAGATTTGAATTATTCCGAAACCTATTAGTGACAAATGTTGTCTTGTAACATGGTTGTAGATCCTCTTAATAAAAAAAATTATTCCATAATTTTCCTAACTAACCCTAGGTTGTTCTTGGGTCTCAAGTGGGTTGTTTTAACAGGCGTTACACTTGGTATCAGAGTAGTGGTTCAAAATCTTGGACCATTGGGCACACTAGAAAACTTGAGACATGAAACTTAAACCTATCACACTTTTAAATCTAGAAAATAACTTAGTTAGAAATTACATATTTTAGTAAACATGGAAATTGAATAAAACTTAGAAAGATGAACTAACTCTCGCCTTGGTCTATGCAGGAGGTGCAGATGGGATGAGGGGTATTTTCACATAGACCTAGACTTACCACCACCAGATCATGTTGTAGCAGCCATCCTACCCCATATTTTACAGACTCTTCAGGATGTTAATGTCGCTCTACATGGAGGATCAGTAGGAGGACATGCAGCCAGACATGATAGAGTCCCTTCCATTGAGGGTCATGTATATCCTCAAACTAGTGAGGAGCATGGAGGAGAGAACTCCCATGCGAGAGTTAGCTAGGTAGATTCACCATAGAGGGGATATGGTGACTGATTTTTAGAGGATAGAGAGAGGTCTCGGAGCCCTAGGCTTAGGGATGAGAATGTAGAGAGACCTAGAGGCCATCATACCACAACTGCAGATCACATCAAGGAGATCCTAAAGATTCAACCATCACATTATTCTAGTGACATAGGTGGATTTCAGGTAGAGGCATGGTTGGTGAGCTTGAGCGGATGCTTCAATCTCTATCCTTGTTCTAGCAACATGAAAGATAATTTTGTGATCCATCTATTGAGGGATGGAGTTGATGTTTGGTGAAGGACAGAGGAGCGAAGCTCCATGTTGATTCTCGATACGATTACTCAGGAGCTCTTTGAGGAGTGTTTCTACAGTAGATATTTTTCATGGAGGTTCATACAATAGGGGATAGATGAGTTTCACGACCTTTGTCAGCATCTCTTTTAGTAGTAGAGTATGAGAGTAGGTTTTTGGATCTACTCTAGTATGTTGAGTACATGCAAGATGAGTAGGTGCAAATCCACAAGTTCATCCATGGCCTGAACTTGGACATCGAAGATGTAGTTTAGATCCACTACCCATAGACTTTAGTAGAGGTCATTGAGAAGGCCTATATAGTAGAGCAGACTCGGGGAAAGACCTAGTAGGCTAGAGACCAAGTCCTGGAGCCGTATACAAAAGATGCAGACAACGAGATCGAGGGGATCGACCTCCTCCTTGTGGTGGCCAAAGTTCTTCATAGTCATCATTTAGACCCTAGAAGCAACAATAGTCCCACCCACCTTATAGACCTCCATAGAGAGTTGATGCACATAGAGGTTAGAGTATGGGGCTCCCTCCTAGGGATTCCATCAAGACACGAGGTGGACATATAGATTAGTCAACAGAAGTTCACCAATAGAGGCTGCAGCAGACCACTGCTGGATCATCAGGATCCACAACATAGACTTCCAAAGCACCTACTAGAGGTTCTACTCATTGGAGAGGATCAGGCGGTTGTTTTGGTTGTGGAGTTATGGGAAATTTTTGGAGAGATTGCCTTTAGAACACTAACAAGGGTAAGACACAGATCTCAGAGCCAACTATTGGTGACATGGGATGTAGCCATAGGATTTATGCAGTAGTTGAGAATCACTACGCTGAGCATCAGAGTATAGTCATTGAGACTATAGGTAGCATTGTGGGTATTCCTACCTCTATATTGTTTTATTTTGGTTCTTTTGACTCTTTCATTGTACTATCTTTAGTAGAGTGATGCAAGTTGGTGGTAGTTATGCAAGGTCATAGTATAGATGTTGAGATGGCTTCTAGAGCCAAGATCTCTATAAACTACTTAGTTAAGGAGTGTGTGGTGGATTTGGGACCTTTCACCACTACCTCGAGATCTCTATATCCTTCCTTTGGGCTCATATGGAGTCATTTTGAATATGAATTGGTTGTCTACACATAGGGCTAGAGTGGATTATTACCACAAGGTTATATCTTGTGTAAATGATTTGGGAGTTGAGTCGGTGATTTCAGGGGTCGAGACCCGTTTCTATTCGAGACCATCTTCGTTATGCAACTTGAGCAAGGTGTGTGTGTGACAGGTTGTCAAATGTATGCTGTTATAGTTAGTGACAAATCGAGGATGGTTCTAGTAGACCATTGCTAGATGATCACCCCATTTTGAAAGATTTTTTAGATGTCTTTCCAGGGGATCTACCAAGTTTACCACCCCATGTGAGATTGATTTTCATATAGATTTGGTTCTAGGAGCAGAGCCTCTTTCATGAGCACCTTATCGATGACCACCCTAGAGCTTTGTGAGCTCAAGTTGCAGCTTGAGGGCATTTTTGGAGAAAGGCCTTATCTATCCTAGTGTATCCCCTTAGGGTACACCGGTGATATTTGTGAAGAAGAAGGATGGATCCTTTCGTTTGTGTATCAATTACCGCTAGCTGAAAAAGGTAATGATCAATAATCATTATCCCTTCCTCTCATTGATGATTTGTTTGATCAAATGAATGGTGCAACAATTTTCTCTAAGATTAATCTTAAGTCAAAGTTACCATCGCTTGAGGATTTTAGAGGAAGACATTCATAATACCACCTTCTATACAAGATATGGCTACTATGAGTTCACAATGGTGCCTTTTGGTTTGACTAACGCCCCCGCAGTGTTTATGAGTTTGATGAATGGGGTATTCAAGACCTTCTTAGATCACTTCATTCTCATCTTCCTTGATGAAATTTTGATTTACTCACGTACACGTGAGGAGCATGATGGGTACCTTCACCAGGTTCTTCAGTGTCTTCAGGACCAAAAACTTTACTTAACTTGGAGGAGTGTGCATTCTTTCAGATGAAGGTGTAATACTTGGGTCATATCATTTCTAGGGAAGGTATCGCAGTCAATCCTTCCAAGATTAGAGCCATTATGGATTGGCCAACGACCCACTACTATGACAGAGGTGTGCAGCTTCATGGGATTAGTAGGTTACTATAGGATATTTTTTTAGGACTTCTCTTAGATTGCACACCCCATCAATTCCCTACGTAAGAAAGGGAAGAAGTTTGTTTGGTCAGACAAGTGTGAGAAGGTATTCAATACATTGAATAAGTGTCTCACTAAAAACCTATTCTTACGGTATCGGATCCACAAGGTGAGTTTTTGTTTACACGAATGCTTCTTTAGAAGGGCTTGAGGTATGTTGATACAGAGGGTAGAGTTGTAGCTTTTGAGTCTCAAAATTCAAAGATTAAGAGCTTAATTATCCAACTCATGACCTTGAGCTTGTGGCAATTATGCAAACCTTGGTTCTATGGAGACACTTTATTCTTGGTCAGAGATTCACACTCAAGACAGATCACTTGAGTCTTCACTACCTCTTCACGTAACCTAATCTCAATGCTCGTTAACGGCACTAGATGGAGTTTCTTTGTGAGTATGATATGGAGATAGAGCATGTCAAAGGGAAGGAGAATTTGGTGGCGTGAGACGCTCTCAATAGATAGAGAATTTTTGCTATGGGCACCTCAATGAGCACAAATTTGTGGAGCAAGATTCTTTAATAGCTTCCTCTTGACAACTTCTACATTGCAGTTTGAGTAGAGATCAAGTCTTAGAGACCCCTCGAGGGGAATTTTGATGGTTTTTCTTTAGAGGTAGATGGTATTCTCAGGCATAGAGGCCAGATTTATGTTCCTAGAGATGGAGGCTTGAGGCAGGACATCTTGGTAGAGGCACATCATGCACCCTATTCAGCCCATCCTAGGGTGAAGAAGATGCACGCCACCTTGAGACAGTTATATCATTGGAGAGGACTTCGAGAGATATGGCCCAGTTTGTGTCATGATGTTTAGAGTTCTAGAGAGTTAAGGTGGAGCATCAACATCCAGTTGGCCTTCTCTTCCTCATGTTATATCAGAATGGAAGTGGGACACCATTTCCATGGATTTCATTATTGGGCTATTGATGTCGAAATATCACCACGATGCCATCATGGTCATGGTTGATAAATTGATAAAAGTGGCTCACTTTTCTCTAGTGAATACCACTTATATAGCTAGAGTAGTGGCATGGGTATATTTGGATGAGATTGTTAGGTTACATGAGATTTCGCAGAAGATCATTAATGATCGCGACCCTTTGTATACTTCACATTTCGGAATACCATACAAGTATGCCCTTGGGAAAAGAATCAACTTCAGCATAACATATCACCCCAATACGGATGGACGAGACAGAGAGAGGGTGAATCATATTTTAGAGGACATGCTCAAGATGTATGTGATGGATCATCGGTCTAGATGGGAAGAGTACCTGTACTTAGTGGAGTTTTCCTACAATAATAGTTTTCGAGTTCTATAGGCATGGCTCCTTTTCAAGATTTATATGGTATAGAGTGCAAGAAACCTCTTATCCTAGGAAAGCTAGAAGACATGGTTTCTCTTGGACCATATTTGTTGTAGGACATGGAGTAGCGGGTGGTGTTGATCAAGTAGAGATTATAGGAGGTACATGACAGATAGAAGAAGTATGCGATTAGCATAGGATAGGCCATAGTTTTGATGTGGGCATTGAGGTGTTCCTTCGTTTCAAGCAACATAAGAGTACTTTGTTATCCAAAATTCTCCCCTCAAGATAATTCTGATAACATACATCAAATTATTCAGTCCCGAGCAAGTAGATTGATTCAAGGCCTAGAATCATGTTTTTCAGGGTCCCCTCGGCTTTTTTCTAACTCTCCCATCTAAGAAGAAATCCCAACGAGTTGGAATTAATGGAAAAAATGCAAAAATAAGGTTACAAGACTGTTTTAAAGCATTTCAAGTCCGAAGGGTTCAGTCGTACCATTCGGGTCATACTAAGGTTCATCGTACTGCTTGGGGCTGAAAAAACAAAGGAAATCAGCTAAGTTAGACATTTTTGTCCTGTAGTCTCATGGGACCGGTTGGCACGTCAGACGCCAAAAGCCGAAACGCCGAGAGCAGGGAAAATTGTCAAGTTTTTTGTTTCACGCAGCTTTGGGATAGTCCGGGGAAAAAGTATGCACAGGACATGAATCATATGATTTGGTCGACAGATACAGTCCATTTTAGGTGGTTCGAGATATTTTTCCCGGGTAGTCCATGGGACAATAGGGCTTGGGACAAAAGTACGCACGGACGCATGGGACATGAAAAGGTGAAAAAGCTGCAAACAGAACAAGGAAGCCCGAATCACCGAAGCGGAGATTTTCATCAGGATAGCCAGGACAAACATACACGTGACGCGAGGGATGCAAAAAGCCGAAACGGCCGAAGGCAAAGAAGAAAAGTCAACGCTTGACTCCGTGAACTTCAAACGGCCATAACTTTTGACTCCGAGCTCCGATTTTCACAAAATTGGACTTTCTGGAATGAGCACGATGTCCTATATGCCACAAAAACTAGATTTATTATTTTTAACAATGGTGTATATATTTAATTAGAAAAACATATTCGTCTCCAAATTGTTCATGCTCATTCCCGTTAAATGACAAATTTGAAACGCTCACTGGACCTAAAATAGCTACCTCGCACTCAAAAGGCCATAACTTTTTCATTTCTCAAAAAAATCACACAAAATTGATACTGTTGGAATTTTGGCTCTGATCCCAAACGCAAAACAATCAATAAATTATGGATTTGATGAGGGATTGATTGATATTTTTAGAAAACATGGTTGGGTTCATAACGGTTGTTTTATTTGGTGGTTGGGAGTGCAATTAAGAGGCATGGTCATCATTCTTTCTCTGCTGCAGCACTTGGGATGGTATGTGCAGCATTTTGTAAGTAATATATAATCATTTTACTCCATTTAATGCCTCTTACAAGTTGTTGAAGGAAAGATTTCGGATTTCCATTTTCCTTCTCTTTCTCTTCTCTTTTTCTATAAATTGGAGTGTTGGGCTCATTGTAAAGGGAGGTAGTTTTTGTAGCAAAGCTTTGCAAAAATTACTTTGTGAAGCCAAGATGTTGTAGGCCCTTGTTTTGGACTCCTTGCATGGTGATCCAGGCCCTTATCTTGTAACCGATTGAACATGCATATATCGTGAAGCAATAAAATACAAGTGTGTGGATGTATCTTCCCCTTCGTGTTTTCTTGCACTCTTCTTGCCCTTTAACCTTGATTACAAGAATATTGTGTCTATTATTATTTTCTTGTAGGGATCCATTATCATTGTGTATGTTTGAAATATTGTTGTGAATGTGTTTTGCTAGATTATGGAGAACTGTCATCACCTCTTCTAGTGTGCACTTTTCTTTTGTATTTCATGCATTTAAAGACTACTCTCACACCCTCCTTTTTTGGTGTATCACCGCTTTAGTGTAGGCTTTCATTTTATGCATTCTCTCTCCCTGGTCCCTTGGAACTTTAGATTAGAATAGTTAGTTTCCCCTGCATTAGAGTAGATTGTGGCAGGTAGTTTAGGAGCAAGAACTAGCTTTCTCTGGAGGTCTATCTTAAGTAGCAAGTCCCACAACTTGGAGATAGTACCCATGTTATCCAATCACACCATGAGTTCAAGTATATGCACTTGTATAAACCATAGAAGGGTGTTCTTATTTATTGATAAAAAGTACTATCTAGTATGGAAAAGATTCTAAGTTAGCTCCTTGATTCATTGATCCTTTTGAGATCTTGGAGTGTATCAACCTTTTGCCTACCATCTAGCATTATCACCTAGCTTGTCTCACTTACATGATGTTTTTCATGTTTTAGTTCTCGGGAGATATGTTTCAGATCCTTCTCATCTGTTAGATTGGACATCATTGTAGGTGTAGGATCAATGGCAAGTGACAGTGGAGCCCATTCACATTATAGATCGCAGGACCACCCGGGCCTTCGAGGCGAGAGAGATTGACCGAGTGGTTCGAGTGCGGTGGGATAGATATGATGAGACTATATCTACATGGGAGGATGCTACTTCATTATGATTTCAGTTCCCACATTTATTCAAGTGACTTCCAGGAGGAAGTTGAGTCTAAGGGGAGGAGGATTTAGTACTCAATTCCCTTTGACACCTTTTTTATATTGATCATGACACTGCCGACTATATTATGGACATTATTATGGTTTTTATTTAGTATGATGTTAGATGTTGGACCATGGATTATTGTTGAACTTGATTTAGTTATGATGCATGATGATTAGTAGAGACACTTCATTTGTGGATGATGATATACTATTTGACATGGATATATTGTGAATGTTGTTTAGACATGTGATTTTGGATATTGTGAGTAGACCTAGAAAATAGACATTATATGATGATGATATAGTTGTTGATATAAATTGTAAGTGATATTGTTGATTTCCTTGATGTTGTTGTGATTCATATGTATAGATGATTTTGTGATTATATTTATATCATGTTAGATGTTCTGATATGGCCATGAGGCCAAAGGAGGTATTTTTGTTTTGTAGGTTAAAATATCACAACAAACATTGGGGGATTGGAGACCAACCATAATTGGAATTCCAGATGAATTAAACAAGGTCACCTTGGAAAAATGTTTTGTGTGTGTGTTGTTTTTTTGTCAGGGATTCCCATGGGGTGGGATTACCTTTGAATGTGACCAATGGGATTTATGTATTTATTAATTTGGTTTCTTTTATTAATGTTTGCATGTGTTTACTTTGTGGTAATTTTACCCTTTTTCATTAGTTATTAAATTTTGTGTTAATGTTGTGAATAATCATGTTGTTAAAGTAAACAAATCAATATGTCATAAGTTAGTAATTAGTTAAGTGGTTGGCTATTGTATTAAATGTTGTAAGTATGGCTAACTAACCTTGTAAGTGATTTTTAAGTTTACTTCGAGTGTGAAACACTCCACCTTCTTGGAAATTCGAATTTTTCCTTGGAGGCTGATTTTGGAGGCTTGTAGGACAAGTAAAAATTGTCCCATACCTCTTTATTTTATTTACCAACCATACATATGGTTTGAGGGTTGAATTTAGACCTTGTTTATGCATTTTGATGTGACTAATTATAAGTTTTAATTGCACTCTTCTTACATTTTATTAAATTCATTTCTTATGGGGTGTGGAATTTTTGGAGTGTGTAAGTTAATTGTCAAATTATTCACCCACCTCTTTATTATGCATTGGAGAATGAATTTGAATTTTGTGTTGGACTTGAGGATGTGTGAAGTGGAATCCTACATGGATCCACCTCATCCTCTTCTCTTCCCACTTCTATTAAATTGGAACTCCTTGCTTGGTTTTGGGTTTTGAAATTTTGGAATGCTTCCTTGGAGAAAAATTTCTTGTTGATTAGAGCTCTTGCCTTGGATGATTTTTTTGGGAAGATTGCTACATGTTTGTGTTGGGCTGTTTGGATTGATTGCATTGGGATAGAGCTTGCTATTTTAGAACTTAGGAAACTCCATTATGGAGGGGTAAGAGCTTGGCTCTTGAAATACTCTTTTTCCTTATGAATGTACATGTTATTGTGTGAATGTTTTAGCATGTTTGTGGGCTATTTGGGTAGACTACCTAGGAGTGGTGTAGGAGAAGGATATTGGGAATCCATGTGGGGGTATAAGGGAATTCTAGTGGCCTATAAATTCTTGTGCAGGGAGTTTGGATTTGGTTCCTACCTTGGAAAATAAATGGCATTGCATTTCTTACTTTGTGGGGGCATAAGGAGGGATTGTGGGGGCATAAGGATATATAGGAGATGTTTTATATTGGAGGTTTGTTACAAGTGGATACCTAATCCCCATTGGGAGGCATAAGAAACTTCCCCATAGTTCCTTGCTCCTTTAGCTTGTTTGATAGAACCTTTGTCTTGTTTTTCATGTTTTAATGTAGTTGTAAACTACATTCTTTTTGAAATGTGTTAAAAATGTGAAAATGTTGCATGTGTGTTGTGGAAGCCTTGTTTCCATGGGTTGAATCACATATTTTATTGCATTATGGTTGGGGCTTGGGGGCCAATGAAGAAGGATGGATTCTCCTCTTCATTGGATGTCTTGGTTGGGTGGAGAGCGTTGCCTTTCCCCTGCCTTTGTTGTGATCCAAAAGGAGAAATTTATGTTGTTGTTTTGGAGCAGAGGAGAAAGATAGTTTGATGCCCATGTGAAATGAAATCTCATTGTAACCTTTCCCACTTTGAAGTGGATGATCTGTATATTATTTGTAATGGAAAGATACTTTGTATTGAGCTATGAAAGTTGTAAATTCGAAATGTGAAAGATATATATACTTTGTTCTGTTCATTTGAAAGAAAGAAATTGAAATCTGTTATTTGCATTCAAGAAATTGAAAGATGTAAAGTTGTATATTTGAAATCAATAAAATATTGCACTACCTTTATCAATTTACATTGTTGTATTGAAATTGATCATCAAATTGTGATTTGAAATCTCTGTTTGGAAACTTAAAAGAGGAATACGTATGAAGGAAATATATGGAACTCTATTCTTTTAAAATATGATAAAATTGGAAATCAAACCTTGTATTTTATCTGTTAAATGGTTTGTTTGTATCAACTAAATGTCTTAGGATGGAATGGAAATGAATTTCCATATTTGGAAGATAAAAAATGATAAATAGACCATTTAAATCTGATCTCTGTTTTAAATTTTTAAACTGGAAAATACTTCCTCTGAAAATGCATAGTTCAAACTTGCAAACAATAAATAACATTGAAACATTGAAATATAACATGTTATGATATAAATGAACTCAATTGGACTAAAAACTCAAGGAAAAATCCTTCAAACATTGCAAAATCGGGCCCAAACCTTTCACATTTATTTTTTCTCGTCTGAAGTTGTAAAAATTCAAATTGGAAATCAATAAAGTGAAATTACCTTCCAAATGCATCCTAAATTCTTCTTAGAATAGTCCCCCATGTCTATTTGACATGTTGAGAGAGGAGGAAGATCAAATTGAATAGATATAAAAATTTAAAAATTTACCACTCGCACTATATAAGCTGTGGGGACGTTTTCTTAAAATTTACCTCTTAAATTTTATTAAAATCTAAAATTAATCCTCATTTTCCCGTAAAGTCCTCGTTTTCCCAAAACTGAGATTTCTATCAAAAGTTATGGCCTTTTGAAGTTTTACTTCATTTTGGCTTCAAAAATTAATCTAACTGTCAAAAAGAAATTTTGGAAAAATTTCCCCATGGACCCACCACCCCATTTTTCTTTTTGCCACTTTTCGTGGGCTGAAAATTCAAACTTAACTTTAAAAAACATGAGAAAATTTTCCAAATTTTCCCCACTGCTCCGCTATCCCGCACCTTATTAGAAGCTACCATGTGGCATTGTAAGACAATGTTAGAGGAACAGAATCTATTTTGACCTTAGCATTTTAGAAAAAATTTGGGAAATTTTTCTAATTTTCCTCTGCCTCCCCGTCGATCGTGACCTAATCGGTGCTGCCACGTGGCATCATGAGGTGTCGGAAGAAGCAGGTGCGCTTGAAAACTTAAGCTTTTAAACCTTTTTGGCATAATTTCCTAAATCTCTCCATCAACCTAATGACCCGTAGCAAATAAAATCATGACACGTGGTGGAACCTAGGAGCAGCAGAGGCGCACGTGGATTTTAACCCCTTACATTTTTAAACCTGAAAGTCTTAAATTTGAATGTGTCCCCACAAGTCCATTTTCCCCACGCTAATCAGAGCTTGACACGTGTCCTCTTCGGGCTTGCGAGCATGTGGAGGAAAATCATGCTTTTTCTTGAAGAGGGAAAAATCACTAAAATTCTCCTGCTCCATCGGTCCGCGCATGGGAAAATTTTCTTCCCTAGGCCCGCAGCTCGCCCTTGGGAAAATTTTCCTCCCAAGGTCCACCGCCCATAACTTGAGTTTTATGAGGAGTTAGGAGGACTTCTTTATATCATTGGAAAGGTGAGAAAATATCCTATATAATGGGAATGATTTAGGAAAGTTTTAAATGCATTAAATTTAAGAAAAATACAGTTGACACTTTAATCCTGTTAGATAATGGGTATGGTGAGGAATTTTTCCTCCGAACCTAATTGAAACTTCTAACCCTAAATTTTGGACCTTATGACCTCTAATAATTATTAATACAAGGAAAGTATACTCTAGTAGATTTAAATTGTTCTGGAACCTGTTAGTGAGAAATGTTGTCTTGTAACATGGTTGTAGATTCTTTTAACTAAAAAAATAATTCCATAATTTTCCTAACTAATCCTAGGTTATTATTGGGTCTCAAGTGGGTTATTTTAATGGGTGTTACAGTCATGCCCTTCTTTGACTTGGGCCTTATGTGAATGTAAATGCGTGTCATAGATCCTCCTGTAATGGGTAGAGTCACGGGCCTTGTCATTTGCACTTCATGTGACATGTATCACTCTATGTACACACGCTTGCAGGGTATACCAACCCTTTACATAATTCCTTGTGGTCTTTGACCAAACTATGAAGGTCCAATTTACAATTTTTCGGCTCCTTGGACCTATTTACTCCCACTTGGAAGTACTGAGATGTGAAGGTAAAGGGGAGATTACACCATGGGCTCCATGAGTCATCTATCAACTTGAATCTACCCAGCAAAGTAGAATGCTTTGGTACACATAAAATCCTTCCTCTGTCTTAGTGGCCACTAGTAGTTGTTCAGGAATTCTCCATTCTTCCCCGAACACATTCCTTAGTCACATGTACCACTTTTCCAAGTGCACCTTGTGCACTGTTGTCATAGTGTCACAAGCGTACTTCTCAAATATTTTTTTGGGTGAGGGATCTTGATGTAGGGTACTCCCATAGTAATTTATACGATGTGTCCGTACCCCAATCTCTAAGAACACGATGGTCGTGTAGCACCTTTTCAAAAAGGATCCTATTACCTTCTGTTAGTGCAAAATCACATCACCCCTAGATGTTTATTAGATTTCTAGTTTGATCACTCTGGCATCTAGTGTGATTGCACAACATTGAATCCTTTCTTAAAGTGTGGGACTTGCGAGAAATGAGAAAGGAATCTCCAGAGAAGGCTGGTTCCTGCTCCTAAACTACCTGCCACAAGCTATTCCAGTGCAGGCAAGCTAATCTAAACCTAATCTAACCATGCCAAGGAGACAGAGAGAGAGAAAAGGGAAAAACAACAAAATCCTACACTAAAACAGTGATACACCAGAGAAGGAGAATGTTGAACATCTATCAAAACTGCCATGGAACAAAGAGAGGTGAGCGATGGGAAGGATGGACAGATGCATCACAGGCCCAAGGATAGATTTCACACAAAAATGTCCCAAAAATCCATGAACATAGCTCCAGACCTGCAATGAACATTCAAACTTACACAAATACCTGCAATGAAGAGAGGCAAGAAGAAAACAAGTGAAAAACGAGCAAGGATGGACAGATGCATCACGAAACACGTCTTTGTTGCTTGAAGTTTACAGAAGAATCATTTCAATAGTAAAATGCAAAAATTCCATTACGAGAGAAGGGAGGAGGTTCAAACTCCATTTTCAACCCTGGAGAAGAAAATAAGGGAGGGAAGAGTAGAAAAGATGAACAACTTGTAATGAATCCCTCATAAATGAGCCAAATCTGGCTTTTACATTGCATGGGTCGAGCCCATGAGAGAGAAAACATACAAAAACATGGGAGCCCATTCCTCATTGACTACAAATGCATTAAATCAGCATGGAGGACCTTACAAACCCATACCCTGTCATTTTGACCAAATGGGAGGAGAGTGCGACCCATTCTGTATTAAATTTGGTCGCTGAAATGTCACTTCTGGCCATGAACACGTACCAGAAACATTTTTGAATTTTCTCTCTCCAAACTGAACCAAAATTAGAGATTGACCATGGAATCCTGTAGAGAATTTCATAAGCTTTCCAATGATATAAAGAACGTGCAAATCCGAGCTCTGGATCAAAAGATATGGGGGTCTGAAGTTTTAGGGCAAAAACGGCCCAAAAACGGATCGGCGGGCAAAAATTTGAATTTTTCCGCGCTCCGCTGGTCGGACGCCACGTGGCAAGCACTGATTGGACGAGAAATTCTCTCTCCTCTACCTCCCATGGGTTTCCCTTTGAAAATTTTGACTTTTCTTACACTTTGGAAAAAATTCATTTTCCCCGTGCCCGCCACTTGGGACACGTGGCATCATTTGGTTCGTCGACAGGGGCGCGGGGAAAACCTTTACCTTTTAGTTTTTCGGCCAAAACTTTTGCTAAATTTTCTAAGTCCTCCCCAAGCTCCACACTTCCCCTTGTGACATTCTGATTCATTGGCGGCTTTTCCGGGTCTTCGCGTCCCTCACGTATTTTTGGCACGGATGTCCCAAACCATCTGGGAAAAATTTCTCCGATCCGCCCAATTCGGGCTTCCCTGTCCTTCTTTGAGGTGAAGACACGTCACATTTCCATTCACTCTCAGCTCTTTCAGCTCTCCGCGTCCCATGCGTACTTTTGGCACAGATGTCCCAAATGAAAGTTCTCTGTTTCGGCCGAATCGCCGGTTCACGTCCTCCGTGTACTCTTGTCCCAACTGTCCCGGACTGCCTAGGAAAAATTTCTCTGAACCGCCTGAAATGGACTGACTTGCGCCAAACCAAATGATCTTTTCTTTCATAATTTTTCCCTACTGTCCCAACTGTGCAAAACAAAGACTTAGGAATTTTTTTCCCTTTTTCGGCCGAATCGGATTTTCGCGTCCCGCGCGTACCTACGGCCCAGATGTCCCAATTGCTACATGGACCACCTGGAGGATTTTCGTCCGGTTCATGCCCCGACATCCCAACTATCCCAAGGACCACCTGGACTAGGACTTAGCTGATTTTCATGATTTTTTCTGCCCCAAGCTTGGTTTTTGCAACTTTTTCACCCTTTTTTAGAACTTGCTCTTTTCTTCTTGGACAGAGAGTTAGAAAAAAGCCGAGGGGACCCCAGAAACATGATTTTTTTACCTTGAATCAATCTATCTTGCTCGGGACCAAAGAATTTAATGCATGTTATCAAAATTACCCTGGGGGTGAATTTTGGATAACACTTCCTTCGCATAGTTGATAATTTCATCTGTGATGAATGTAGAAAAATTATAGATGGTGTCGTTTGAAATCTTTCTACAAACGTTTAACCATGGCTTACTGACTTGAGTCATCTCTCTTGGCCATTTAGCTTTGACACTAGGTGTTCAGCCATCTTCATTACTAGATCCTTGATGTATGCGACATCATAATACCTTGACCCATTTTTGCAAGAAAAAGTGGTGATAGTTTTCTTAATTTCTTCCTTATCTGTCAAGTCATCTTCCAACCCGTCTCCTTCACCAACAAGGCCTATGAAATGTGAAATGAGATGAGGAGTTATGCGCATATTGTACCTAGGAAGTGGAAATAGTCCTCATGCATGAGCGACATTAGCCAACCGATACAGCTTGCTCGTGTTTCCAAAAGTAGGAAAATTAAAGAGTTGTAGTAACCCCGCCTTCTCCAACTTGACCTTCACATCATTATTATATATGGACAAACCTTCGGCATCCTCTTGCTTGTTGGGTGCACTAAATCTAGAGCCAACTCCTTTTCAATTGTGCTTGTTTGACAATTATAATCATTTACATATATGTTCCTAAGATAGGACTCCCATTCTTTCCCTAATAACACTCCATCTGGGTACTTCATTTCTGCATACCATTCCTCATTTGTTCTTGCTTCAATTTATTGTTTCTTACCCTTGCCCTTTCCTTTTCCCTTCTTGGGTGTACTAGCTGGTTTCTTGGGTACCATTTTCTAGGTCTTCTACCCACTTCAATCACTTCTGTTACTTTGTTCTTCCGCTCTCTCCAACCCTAGATCTCAAACTTGTGAATAAAATTACTTAAACTCATGCCCTAGTTCTTTAAACCCTAACTGGGATACTCCCTTCATAAGACAATGTCTTCTCACACTTTATCCCATGCCCATGAAATCCCTTCCTCCTGGTTTGTAAATCCGAACTAGCTACTTACGCTTGAATTTCTCCAATTTTTTCTTCACACAGATCAGTTTTTTGGAAGTCCTAGTTTGCAAAGGTACAAAAATCACTTCGTTCTCTTATACACAAAGTGAAAAAGAAAGTGTCATGACCCCCTTATTTATAGTTTTTCCCTTTTTTTAGCATTAAGTACTACTCTACCTACCACCATACTTTCTTCATTTAATGCGGATTTTTCAAACCAAGCCTAACTTAAGCACTTTCCCTAATGCATTTAACTGCATGGAAAATACTCCAACCTTCTCGGCACATAACCAATCCAACCTTTGACAAAAGACTCTTATGCATGTAAAAGTAGTGCCAAAGGCACTTCTTCTGTCCCGATTTTTGCTCTTGCCTACCTCGTGTTGCTTAATGTACTTTCTCCTCCTTTGTACGTGGGATTTATAAGTCACTTTATCTTGGCACAAACCATCCTTCTTCCATATTGTAGTCACTTTTTCACCCACTAAGAACAAGGGAACCTCATGCACACCGACCTATCACCCGGTGAGTGTTGGGCACTCATTCGAGGCGTGTCATAGGGATCTGAGTCTCTCTTTTATGTGAGTCTAGTGGAAGGCATAGTTCATGATTCTGACTTAGTGATTTAACAAACATGAAGAGCTATAGAGCTCAGGATGAATTATATACCCCTTCAGTCATAATAGAACCAGAGCGCAACAGAAATAATAGAACTAAGAGTTGTAAATCTACTAATATACTTAACCATTCAAGTAAGATTCATGATTATATAAGAACAAAAGTACAATAGAAATATACAGGTAATACAGAGAAATAGTCTTAATACATTTGTCATGGTAACCTTATCACATTCATTCATAGTGTTACTTATAAAAGATTATAGAAGGTAGACCGTAGTCATACACCATGTGTGGATCCATACGTGTATTCTCACAAGACAAAAATTTCATTCCCCATTTCCCCATTACATCCTTACTAGAATTCTATACCCATTTTCATCCCATAGTTCTTGCAATAATTTTACAAAGCTCTACTACCACACTTCTGTCTCTCTTCTTTGTCAAGGGAACGCATATAAATATGCCTCTGAGCTCTAACAAACTCCTTTGTAGCCTCAGATATGGCCCCAAGTGTCAAGGTGTGGGTCACCCCAGGTGCATGCCTCTCCATGTCATGATTAATTTTTTGGATCTTTCTATCATAAGGTATATTCCCTTGCCAGACACCCTATTGCTAAGTGGAACCTTATCCAAATGAAACATGTTCTTCATGTGTTCTATCCCAAAGGTCAAAAATGGATAAGTCTCTAATTGTTCTTCATGCGGCGTGCACATCCATGGTTCTCCAAGAATCCTTTTGAACTCTACCTTGTGAGCCTATACTTACGCGCTTCCCCCGGCCATGCGCACCTACGCACCCTTAAGATTTGGAAGCTAAATTAGGGGCCCAACATTACCCCACACTTCACATGTTCTCTACCCTCGGGAGCCTTCTCAAAGAATGTAGTACAAAAGAATGCAAGGCATTTCCTTGGAAAAGAATGGGGAAAGAATAAAGAAAGGGGAAGAGAAAGAATCGGGGAAATTTTCCTAAAGAAGGAGGGAATGTTTTGCTGGAGGTCGGCCTTTAATGTACTCCAAGTGATGACTTCCTTTTGTGCTTTAGTGCGAGATGTCACTAACCAAGGTGCTCACCTCGTCGTAAGTTAGCCCCTCCTTGTGTGGTAATAGTTTCCACCACAGGTCTCTAGTTCTTTAGCATGGCCTTCCAGGGCATCCATCTTCCTAGTGATGACCTTGTAGAGCTATTTTAGCCGAGCTTTGATTGAGAATCACCAGTTCTCAATGGCTTAAGATTTCTTTTATACTTTGGCTATGATCCTTTCCCACTCGGTTGTATTTCCCTTATTATTTTTCTAAATTCCTTCAAATCAGCTTTGTCACCGACAAGTAGTATGTTTGTCAATTTGTCTTGATCTGCGCTGTGGTCATAAGCGACCCCCACAGTTTGTGTAGTTGTTCTTACGTTGGTGAGTGCCTTGTTGTATTCATCCATGAGCATGACAAACTTCAACTTGTCTTCTTTCTCCAAGTGCACCACTACCTCTTCTCACCGACTCTAATGCCCGGGCTTCCTGTGCATGGTGAGGATTTGAGTCAAGTCCTCTAGGCACTCCAGGGAGGATCTATACTTGTACGTAGGAGGGTTAAGGTCCAGGTGCTTCGTGATAATCAATTGGGAGATGAGCTACACCTTCTTGGAAACTTTGCGTACCCTGGCCTTTTCCTCCTGAAGCTCCCTCTGCATTTGAGTGTTGATTAACTTCTCGAGGTTGAGATCCTTCATTGGCTTCACCAATTATTCCTTCCTCTTCTCCAACAGGTCCTCCAAGACTCTAACCCTGTCATTTATACCGAAGATCCTAGCCTCAATTTCCACTAAGAATTTATTTAACGTGTTGCACACTTTCTCATCGATAGTTGCTATGTTTTTACATAGGGTTGTCTCCCTTTCCTTTGAACAGCTTATATACTGCTCCTTGGTTAATCTTGAATTTAGGGTTATCGAGGTGGGAGTCAAATACCCAAGATAACATCTTCCTTGTTCATGGGTATCCACCCTTAGGGTCAAAGGACTCCATGGCAGTGAGCTCCTTAGTGGGCATGGTACTTTGGAAACGTGCATGTAAAACTTTGTTGGGGTCATCAATGTAACACATCATTGTTCTTCCCACTTACGTGTGTTTACTTCCCATGCACATGCCCTTAGGAAAAGTTACCAAGAGAGTTGGGAATTTTGTGCTACTACCACTCTTCTCCCTATGCTCCTTTAACTCACTGAGCACAAGCTCTGTGTTGCACCCCAACTCTTCATTGGCCAAGGCATCAATTATCCTCTTTTCCTCCCTTGTTGCCTTTTCATTTACCTCCTCTTGAGTGAGCTTAGGCATATATTGCTCCTTGGTACTAGCCCCTTCACTATGCGCACCTTCCTCCCTTTGGGTGCCTTTCCTCCTTATAAAGATGAAGGCATCATTTGCATTCTCAACCTCCTCTCTTTTTGAGTCATCAATATCAATTGGCTCTTGATCCACCTCTAGCTCTTCCCCTTCATTGTCATCCCTTTCACCTACATAGGAATTTAGGTCATCTATATCTTCAGACCCTTATTCCTCTATTCCTTATTCTTCTTCTCTTGCAGAAAACTATGGAGTCGATGATGTTGAATTTTCTTCATCTAAAGGTTCTTCAGGGGATGGTGGCTTGAAGCTCCAGGGTATTTTCCCTGACCATCATTCTTCTCTTCTTCTAGACATAGGTACTTGGCCCCACGGTACCTACATTCTACCTTTCCACCGCCCCTTGTTCTTCCTCTTCTTCTTCTTTCTCCTTGCACTTTAGCGCTAGCTTCTTCCTTCCCATGGGGTCATCTGGGATGGATATTTCATTTTCTACATACGCGCCCTTCTCGAACTTTGGTCTTATGCATAGGTAAATCCTGGTAGCAATGCTCTCAGCAATCGGTAAGGTCATTGGCCTTATGATGTGCACATCTTGCGACATGTACCTTTCAACATACACACACTTTCTTTGGGTAGACCAGCTTCTTTCTCATCTCTCTGTGTTCACTGTCAAGGGTGGATAGGTCAAGTTTTAACTTCTTCAACTCCTTGTATCTGTTTACCCTTTCTTGGAAGAATTGGGCAGTAAATGAGAAGGGGAGTTTGCACCAAGGACTCTAACTACCGTCCACTAAGATAAATCTACCAATGCGAAGTCTTTGATACATTGCGAACTTTGCTTCTCCTTCAATCATCATGGGGAGTTGCTATGGGATCCGCCATTCTACCATGAATGTGTTCCTAAGCCATGTATACCATTTATCCAAGCGCGCCTTGTACACCCCGTCATTGAATAACAAGTATACTTACGGAACCTATCCACGGGTGAAGGGTCTTCATCGAGGTACTCCCATATGAACTTATAAGATGCATCTGGCACCCCAATTTCTGAGAACATGATGGTTAATAAAATGTTCCCAAATAATATCTTTCCTCTATTCTCTATGCTACTTATGATCTCGTCTGCTATGTACTGGGAGATATTGTATATGGTTCCTTCCGCAACCTTTTTGTAGACATTCAACCAGGGATTTCTCACCTGGGTCCACCTCTCTTGTCCATTTAGCTTAGAAATGAGGTGCACGACCATTTTCATCACTGGATCACTGATATCCGCGATGTCGTAGTACCTTGATCCCTTCTTATAATCCTGGGATGTAATGGTTTCCTTAATTACCTCCTCATCCTGGAGGTCATCTAAGATCACGTCCCCTTTACAACTCAGGCTTGTAAAGTGTGAGATTAACTTGTGGGGTTATGCACATTTTGCACCCTGTGAAGTAGAAGAAATATTCATGCACGCACATCATTAACCATTGGTACAGTGCTCGGAGCTTCCCGAAGTAGGGAAACTTGTAAAGCTAGAGAAGCCCTACCTTCTCCATTTTCACCTTGACTACATCACTTTGTAAATCAGCATCCCATCAAGTGTTCATTTTTTTGTGGGGCACACCAGCTCCAACACCATTTCCTTCATAATTATACTCGACTGGTGATTGTAATCAATTACAATCATCTGTCTGATGTGGGACTCCCACTCTTGCCCTAGAAAAACCCCATCTAGGTATTGCATCTCTGAGTACCATTCCTCATTGGTATCCAAGGGGATTTCATCTTCTTTCTTCTTTCCTTTTCCCTTCCCTTTCCCTTCTTGGATTGTACTGCAAGCTTATCAACTAGTTTCGTGGCCATCATTTTACCCTTTTCTTTCATTCCTTGGTTACCTTTGAGTTTTTTGAGAGTTTTCTTCACGCGCCCCATGCCCTAGAGCACAAACCCTAATTTTTGATTTCCCTATTTTAATCACGGTACTCTTGTACAATGTTCCCCATACCCGTGAATCACTTCTGCTCTCTTGTTTGTAGATCAACCGAACTGATTGCGCGTGAGTTTCTAAGATTTTCCTTCGCATGAATTAGCTCTTGAACCCTAGCTCTTGAAATAAAATTGTTCTACTTGTTTTCGAAAAGTAAAATAATGAACTTACCATCCTTATATTTATATATTTTCACACTTTTACACGTTAAAGGCTAGGCTACCTACCATCATACGACAATATTTAATGTGGAATTTTAAAACAAACCCAACTTCAGTGCTTTTCCTCATGTGCCCAATCCTTGCATGAAAACTTTTCCAACCTTCTGGCGTGCAGACAATCCATCTTGATAGAAGACTTTTGCATGTGTGTTACTAGCACCAAAGGCACCTCTTCCATCCTCATGATTCTTTCTTTTACCTACCTCGTGTTTTTGCACTTTTTCTCCTTTGTACGTGGATTTCTAATGGAACTCTATTTTGTCATCCATCTACCTTCCTAACGCATCTTTTCAACAGGCCCAGTTCGAACATTCTACCAACTCAATATTCCTGCAGAACAACTTCATGCCTCTCTTAATCACCTCACCCCGCACTAAATCAATGCACGGTCCTCTGCACAATCATAAGTTTAAAAAGTAATAAGGTTTCTAATGTTGAAGGTGTAAAACAAGAAAACAACGCAAATGGGAAAAACAAGAAAGGAAAAGCATAAAAGGAAACTCTAAACTAATCAAGCGTAACTACCTTATTTACAAACACCAAGAAGCATTATTTATAGTAGGGCTTCAACCTACTCCCATTAAAGTGTCCAGGTAATTTTGTTCCATCCAGCACTTGTAGCTGGCACATGCCTGAATCAAGGATGTATGAAATTACATAAGGACCTAACCAATGCACCTTCAACTTTATAGGATGGCGTAGAAATTTAGAATCATATAGTAATACCATCTGGCCAACCTCAAACTATTTGTTTTTAATGTGGTGGTCATGCCATGCCTTTTGTTTAGCTTTTTCAGTTGTTTGGCTCCATCTTGCTAGTGAGCACCTTTCATCCAACTTTATTAATTCATCAATTCTTTCTTCCAGTGCTTGTTCATCATCCAACCCTCCTGTGCATGCTATACACAATGATGGTAGCATAAATTCAACTGGTAAAATAGCCTCTGCGCCAAACACTAGTTGAAATGGTGTGGCCTTGTTCAACCTTTTATATGTTGTTTTGTATGCCCAAAAACTACTGACACCTTGTCATCCCAATCCTTCCTACCCATGTCACATATCTTAGTCAATGTGTGACTAAGGATTTTGTTGAATGCCTCTGTAGTCCCATTTTCCTAAGGGTGATAAGGGGTAGTCTTGTGATGGGCTACCATGAATTGTGCTAATAGAATCCAAATTGTTTCATTTAAGAAGTGCGTGCCCATATCACTTGTTAAAATTAAAGGGCATCCATACCTGCTGATAATGTTCTCCCAAAAAATCTAGTATCCGTGGCTACGGTGAAATCCTTAGTGGGTGCGGCCTCTTCCCACCTTGTCAGATAATTAGTACAGGTAATAATATACTGCGAGTTAGTCCTTCACGCAACTAGTGAGATTGGTCTGACAAAATCTATTGCCCACTTTTCAAAAGGTTCCGCATTGGTGATGGGGCACAAGGGCATCTTGTCCCTTTTTCTAGGTTTTCCAAGGCGCTGGTAATGGTCACAAGCCTTGTAGAACTCAATACAATCCTGGTGAATCATCTCCCACCATAGTCCAGTGACTAGGATCTTGTGTGCGGTTGCATTCCCTACATAGTGTCCTCCGGAAATCCCACCATGGGATTCTTCTATTATAGCTATGTGTTCATGTTCTAATACACACCGACACAAAACCTCATTACGGCCCATTTTATACAAATCCCCATTGATCAACATGAAGGGTGTTGTGCATATGGCTAAACTTTTCCTTTCCAGAGCATTCATCCCTTTGGGCACCACACCTTCCTTAAGAAAGATAACAATTTATTTTTGTTCTAAGGGTATGCACCACAACACGAGCAGTTGTGCATCTGGCATGGTTTCCTTGATACTCTGCGCATCCTCTCCCGAATCAATCCTTGATAAATGATCTGGCCCATAATTGCTCTTTCCTATTTTTACCACCACTTTGAATTCAAATTCCTAAAATAGAAGAACCCAACGACATATGCACCCTTGCAACACTGCTTTGTTTACCAGATACTTCAAGGCCATATGGTCAGTGTAGAATATGAAAGGAGTTGCTAGCATATATTGCCTAAATTTTTGGAGTACGTAGATCATTGACAATGCCTCACACTCGGTCATTGTATAATTTTATTCTGCTAGTGTCAACTTTCTACTTACAAAACACAAGGGATGATCAACAATCCCCTCTCCTGGTTGAGAAAGAATGGCTCCCATTGTTGTACTAGAGGCATCCACGTGGACATGGAAAGGTTTATCCCATGATGGGAATCGTAAAATAGGTACGGTGATAAGCCTTTCTTTTAGAGTGTCAAAACCCTCTACTTTGTGCCTCTCCCCACTAAAAGGCACTCTTGTGTCTAAGAAATATCTCTAAAGGTGCGGCAATCTTGACGTATCCCTTAATGAAATTTCTTTAGTACCCAATGTGTTCAAGAAATCCACACATGGTGCTTTGGGTTGGTAGGCTCCCATAACCCCACAATAAGCTTTTTAACCTTCACGGGATCCACCAAGAAGCCCTCTTTACATATGATATGCCCCAACAACATCCCAAAAGGAGTTGCGAAAGATACATTTCTTGATGTTAAGGAGACCCTCAATTGCGGACATCTTTCAAACATCAACCTCAAGTTATCACAATGGTCAATTACTAATCCATACACTGTCCAATCATCCAAATATACCTGAAGGAAGTTGTGGATGAAGTCCTTAAATGCTTGTACAACTATGCGGGAAAATAGAGCGGGTGCATTCTTCAACCCAAAGGGCATGACCGTATATGCAAAACTTCCCCACTCGGTGGCGAAAGTTTTCTTTTCTTGGTCTTCCTTGGCAATCCTTACTTGGTGATATCACAAGAATCTATCCGTAAAGGAATAGACCTCACCCCTAGAAAATCCTTCCAAAATATCTTCAGTAAAGGGGGTGGGAAAAGGATCTATGGTAAAAATAGTGTTTAATTCCCTGTAATCCACACATATCCTAATCCACCCATCCTTCTTTATGTTGATCACCATTGGGCTTATCCACTTTGATTCCTCCATGGCCTTAATGATACCGGATGCTATCATCTTGTCTAGTTATTTTTAACCCTTATGCACATGTTGGGATTCATCCTGTAAGGCCTCTTCCTGATTGGGCACACACCATCCTTCAACTTTATCCTCATTTCCCCCAATGAATGGTGGATGCCTTTTAACTCATGGTATCCATGTGGGAATAAATCCTCAAATTCACATAAGAGATCGATGATCTTTGATACTTCCTTGTCTGACCAATAGTCCCCAATGATAGCCTCCTTGGGCTCCTCTTCCGAGTTGATGTTAACTTTCTTGGTTTTAAGTGGTTCATGATACACATGTGCACATGCATCTGCATTGTCAACTACTTTGCGCACCCCAACCGAATGGTCAACATTCAAGATTTCTATCTCCTCTACATCAACATGGTATACCATCTTTCCTTTCTCCTTTTAGCACACGTGCAATCAAATTGTATGTCTTGGTTCCTCCTGTTCGAACCGCGCTTCTAAGACAGTCCACCGAGTAAGTTTACTAACCTATCTTCCACCATGAAACAATCCCCTAGAGTTAGGTGCTTGATAGTCTGCAATGCCTCATCAATTGGTTACTTGGTACTTTGGTACTCAAATGTGTGGACCAAGTCAGCCATTAATTCCTTCCAACTTCCCATTTGGCGGCGTATTTTAGAATGTATATACCAAGCACGTGCACAACCTTGTAGTGTCGAATACAACTTGTGCATCCAAAGAGAGGGTGGTAAAGCTTCTGTGCCTTCTCCTAGACCCTCTCACATGTCCTGGATGTTGGAATAGGTGGGTTCATTGCCATTGTAATCCTTAATAGCGGTGTGTATGTTTTTTTAGATCGGACATTAAAAGCGTAATTCAAACTTCATGCCATCCCAATAAGTTCTCACTATGCATCACCCACACCCTTGCTATTGTGCCTATCAAAACATAACCTAGCATACTTCATCACTCATTCTCCCTCCAGGTGAGCTTCCATCTCTCTCAAAAGACCTCGGGGTATGCATCCCCAGAATACTTTGTTATTGCCTTCCCTCCCTGGTGTCAAACTATACACTCATGTTGTTACCTTGGTTCTTGATCCTCTCAAATGTTTCCCATTCAATTCATAAGTCTCGTGTGCCTAATTATCACATGTTATACTTGTCGTATTACTCACAGATTGAGTATCATCAAACTAGATGACTCCTATAGGGTGGTCTCTGGATCTCTTATGGAGCACACATATATTTTGTCCAAGACTTCCTCCCCAAGTGGTTCAGTATAGGGGGTGGACTTCCCACCAACCAGTGGTATAACTACCTGCTCTTCCTTGTTTTCAAAGCTTATGTACCCCTTGTTAAACCGGAGATCTGCATTATTCTTATAACACCATGGGCGTCCAAGTAGAGTTGGGAAATTATCTACCTCGGCAAGTGCCAAGACTTCAAAATCCCCAGTGAACCTAGTTCCCTGAATTGTAATGGCTGCATCCTTTAAGACACCTATGGGCATCACCTTTGTATTATTTTCCATATACAACACATTTGAAGATGGCTATAATGCAAGTCTTCCCATTTGATGCAAGGAATCCAAAGTGAGAACATTAACCTCTGCTTTGTGTTAATGAATACATTGCTAAGAAACCATCCATCCACTACTGCTGTTCGGGTAATCTCTTTGTCATAGTCAAGGCTATGAGGTGGAAGGTTTGCATGTAGGATTTTCCTTTTGTTCTTCCCAATGCGTGGCACCTTTTCTCTCAACCATGCCCCTAGCAGGGAATAATATTCTCTGCCTCGATAATTTACACACCTCCTTAACCTCATCCAAGTTATCCCTTGGTGCCTCTACTAGTCTCCTTTGCTCATCTTTTCTAGTCTTCTCTTTTAAGGATTGGATCTCTCCTTGTAAACTTTGAATTATTTCCATGGTTTCGTGGAAGACTTCTTTCTAGTGAGCCAAGTTTGGATACTTCCCATATACTACTTCTTCTCTCGAAACCGAGAGGTCTCTACATAGGTGCTTCCTTGTGCGTGTGAATTACGCCTCGTTATTACCATAATAGGATCTAGTTCGATTCTCGTATTACTCATGGAAACCATTGCACGTCAGCCTTCTTAATACTCACCATGACAGCACCCTTATCCTTCCTAGATTCTTGACTAATATGTTTGTAAAACTCCTGGCATTCTTTGTACTTATGTTTTTTTCCACACTAGGAGCATTATATAAGATCTAAACATTCGTGCTTATAATGGTTTGTGGATCCACAATTAAAACATGTCCCATGTGGGAACTCACTTCTTCCTCTGTGGTTACCACGACCATGAAATCCTCCACAAAACCCTCTTCCACATGCATCTCCATCTCTGCGCTCCTCATACTGACGTTCATCTCCTTTGGAACTGCTAGCAATGCCAGTCTGGTGCACACCAAGATCAATTACCTCATGAATCTGGTCAATCAATCTACAATCCTTGGTGTCATGTGTGGTTGAGGTTCATATTTTGTAATAACTAGATACATTTTTGTGGATCATGTGCTACAACAGGGGCACCTACTTGCATCATGGTCCTCATGACATATCTCATAATTTACTTCCATGGCATGTACCACCTTCCGAGTACATATCCCACCATTATCCTTTGTGTTTCCTTCTACATTACAATCTATGCACCACATTCCTCCACAAATCTCTAGAACGTGTTGGCAGACAATTTCTCTGATTTCTTAGCCATGGCAACAATTTGAGCCTCCAGAAATGGGCTAACACTAGTTTCAATACTACTAACTGCTTCAGCATGTAAAGAAGCTTCCAATGCTTTGTGTAGGTTTGTGAATGTTTTATGAGATAGGGCCCTCCTAAAGGGTGTGATCCACCCTCCGAAAACCACCGAGCATGTTTTAAAGGGTGGATATCATAAGATATCTTATACAAAAGAGTTTTAAAGCATGCATCATATTCATGTACGCTCTCTGCCATTCCCTACTAGATTTCTTTTAGAGAGCTAATGCTCTTCTATTCAAACTCAGGCATGTGGAATTCCACCAAGAATGTATTTCTCAGCGTGGTATAATCCACAACAGTCTAATGAGGGTCATACTTTCTATACCAACTATGTGCATGTCCTTCAAAGGTCATCACAAATTGACTAGCCTTTCGATCTTGGGTCATGATTCCCTTCATGCACCATAGCAGCTTATACTTATGCACATGTTCAGTGGCATCTTCTATTCCACTGTAATCTGGCAAGTGTAGAGACATCTTGAAAAATACTTGAGGAGGTGGCTAAGGCCCTTGCCCTCTCGATCTAGTCCCCTGGTTTCCTTCAGTGTTTCCTCCTCTACCGGATCCACTAGATCCTGAGCCACCAGCTCCACCACTTCCACCTCTAGATCCTCCTGTGTTAGGTACAAGGCCTATGTTTTTCATGTTGAGCACTCCCATCATTCCACTGAATTACGCACCGATAGTTTGTGAACTAGTACCACTCCCAGTCGTAGTTCCTCCACCACTTCTTAACATGCTCCTAAAACCATCTCGTATACATGCCTTGTCTAAACATTCCACCAAATACTAGAATAGTGGGCGACACCATAGAACCCCAAATGAGAAATTGTATGTTCTAGGCATTGATCAGTTTCTTCCACCAATATCAAATGGATCAACTGTACTTTTCCATTGTTCAAACAAACCAAGCACCAAGGTTCGGTCACTAGGTGGGGTCAGATGCGTGCCAATGAATCTTCTCTCTCTACGTGATAGACTCTCATTAGAAGCCACAAGGTTTTATCTTCCATGCTTACCAAGATGGGGTACCACAGACTACTCGGGTTCCACATCCTCCACGTGAACCTCAACTCCTTTCCACCATGTTTGGCTCCATAAACCACTTGTAATCCCACACTTTGTCTATTGATCTCCTTTCCACGCACTTTCTTATACTTAAGTTACCTCTCCTCCCTTTCCTATTTATTCATCGGATCAAAATCCTTCCCCAACCTAGCTTCCTCACCTAGCACTCGGGGTGGTTTAGGTGGCCATAGGGAATGCCTCTAAACCCATGGTTACTGTTATCCAAAATTCACCCCCTAGGGTAAATTTTGGTAACATGCATCGAGAATACTCAAGCCCCGGAAAATAGATTGGTTCAAGGAAAAAATCATGTTTCTAGGGTCCCCTCAGATTTTTTCTAACTCCCCTGTCCAAGAAGAAAAGAGCAAGTTCTGAGAAAAGGTGAAAAAGTTGCAAAAAACAAGCTTGGGCCAGAAAAAATCATAAAAATTGGCTAAGTCCTGGTCCAGGCGGCCCTTGGGATAGTTGGGATGTCGGGCGTGAACCGGCCGAAAAGCCTCCGGGGGCTGCAAAGACTTGGGACAGTTGGACCATGGGGACGCACGGGACGCGGAAAGCCGATCTAGCCGAAGGTGAGAAAATCAACTAATTGTTGAGCGGCATGGCTGGGACATTTGGGCCATGAGGATGCAAAGAACATGAACTACCCGGATCGGCCGAAAAAAATAACTTTAGCACTGGGACAGTTAGGACATAGGGTCGCGTGGGACGTGAAGAGCCGAGAAAGCCGAGAGCCAATCAGATCACGCCACATGTCATCGGCAGAAAAGGGACAAGGAAGCCCATTTCGGGTGGATCAAAGGAATTTTTCCCAAGCAGTTTGGGACAGCCGGGCTGCGAGGACACGAGGACATGAAAAGCCGGCAAGCCCTGTGGACGAATCGCAACATGACACATGTCACAAGGGGAAACATCCAAAAGTTCAAAGGGTGAGGTTTGAAGCGTTGGCCTGAGCCAATAAAAAGAGGACATGTGTCTAATAGAGCAGGGAAGCACAGAGCTAGGGGAAACTTTAAAGAATTTGGAAAAAATTTTGGCCGAAAAGCTAAAATCGAAGGTCTTCCCCACACCCCTGTCAACCAATCAAAGCATGACACATGTCCCAAGTGGCGGGGGCACGGGGGAAAAGTGGAAAATTTTTCAAAATCACAAAAAAGTCAAAACTTTCAAGGAAAACCCACGGGACAGGGAAGGAGAGAGAATTTCTCATCCAATCAGCGCCCGACACGTGTCGTCTAGGTGGCGGAGCGCGGGAAAAAATTTCAAAACCCATTTTCACCTATTTTGTGCCCTAAATCTTCAGATTGTCATATCTTTCGATCCGTGAGCTTGGATTTGCACGTTCTTTATATCATTAGAAATATTATAAAATTCTCTACATGATTACGGGGTCAATCTTGAATTTTGGTGTAGTCTGGAGAAAAGTTAGAAATGGCTCTGACGCGTGTTTATAGCCGAAGTGACATTTCAGCAACCAAATTTAACGCAGAATGGGTCACATTCTCCTGCAATTCGGTGAAAAATGATAGGGTATGGGTGTGTAAGGTCCCCCATGTCATTTTAATGCATCTGTAGTCAATGAGGAATGGGCTCCCATGTTTTTATGTTTTCTCTCTCTTGGGCTCGACCCATGCAATGTAAAAGCCAGATTTGGCTCATTTCTAAAGGGGGAATATTTTTGGCATAGCAATCTTCTTCTTTCACCTCCAGCAAGTGATTGTTGAGAAGAATCAGACCTCTTCAAAGACTGTAATAGTTTTTACCTCTCTGAGGTTGTAATGCAGTGGTTTTGACATTGGAAATGATAATGCAAGCTTTGTGAATGGTTTCAGTCCTTTGTTTGTATTATTTACTTCATTTCAGATCCTAAATTACATCTTATCAGTCTGTGTATGTTTTATGTTGAAATATTTGGTTTGTGTCTATTTCCATGATAGAGATATTCACCACTCCTTTTGGTGTATCACCATCTTTAGTTAGTTTCAATTTTGCATTTCTATCCCTGTCTCCTTGCAATTTAGAGTAGGATTAGGATTTGAACCTCTGTAGTTGTAAAAATATAGATCTAAATCAGAGGATTTTGAGGAACCATCCTCTAATCTAGAGATTCCTCACTCAGTTTCACAAGTCCCACACTTGGAGAGAGGTTTCCATGTTGTGAAATCACACTGGATGCAAGAGTGATCAACCTAGAAACCTGATCTGCATCCAGAGTCTCTGTGAGCCTGCAACAATAGTTTTGGCATGCCCGGTGGGACAAGAGGTCTCATTTTTATTGCAGAAAAGTTGATGTACATCTGCTGTAATTTTCTTGCTTAAAAAGAGCTATTATTTGCATATTTGGTGGCTCCAAGGGAAGGAATCAATTGGTTTCAAAGAGTGTAGGCCTGAAAACTCATGGGAAGAATCACCACAAGGTCAAGAGTTGGAGAAGAAGAAGTTCTTTTTGAATACCTACAATTATCTCCAGAAGAAGGCAAAGAGGAAGAAGGATTCAAAGGTCTCCATCTACACCAAACAGAACTCTCTCAACTCCTCCACAGGTAGGCCTTTCATTCAATCAACAAGGGTTTTAAGACCAGATTAGAATGGCACAAAACAACCCCTATGTCAACTTCACAGAAGCATCCCACTTGCCCTCAATGCGCAACATCCAATTCCTATTACATCCTTGAAGAACATTCCCTACTTCACCGGAGAAAATCGAGACTACTCCGTGATCACGTTAAAGATATTTCTAACCTTTGTGCAATCCACAAAATCAATGAGATGCAAGTGGTTGTCAAGTTGCTTGCATCTTCATTCAAGGGGAAAGTATTGCAATGGTTTAGGAGCCTTGGATTTGGTTCAATCACAAACTAGAATCAGGTGTGTATAGCACTTCATGAACAATTTGGAGAAAAGGGAGACAACTTGTCTCTTTTGGAGCAGCTGACAACCATCAAGAGAGCTCCCAATGAGCAGCTGACCGATTTCAACTTTAGATTTCAAAAGACTTGGGAGAGAATTCTAGTGGCAGTCAGGCCAACAGCAGAAGGTGATTTTCTCTACTATCTCAAAGCTCTAAATTCTAATATTTCTATGTTGATTCAGTCCATGGGAGGCATAACTATCCCTATGGCTTATAGCATTGCCATTAGGGCTGAAAATTGTTTGATCCAAGCTGGAAAACTTGCCCCTAGACCTCCCATGCCATTGTTTCCAAGTTTAGAGAGCCCAAACACCAATCAAGCACCTAGTTTGGCTCCTTCTCCCACTCCTAGAAATCAGAGTTCAAATGAGGCTTCCACTTCATCTCTAAGTTCCCAAAATGAGCTTCAAGAAGTCATGAAGCAATTGCAAAACCTAGGCAATGAGCTGGTTACTCTCAAGAGGTAGCAGGCCCAAGGTTTTAGACCTTCTTATCAACCCCAAGCTCAGCCTAACAGGCAGCCATACCAACCACAAAGGCCACCTAACCTAGCTGCAAATATGAATCAAACAAGGCCTCCTGCCAATAGACCATTTCAGCCCTATAATCCAAATGCCATATCTACCTCTAAGGCATTGGTGCCAACACAAAACAACATTTCCCAGGAGTATGATTGGTGTTTTCCATGCAATGAGCCTCATAACCAATCCATGTGCTTCAATGGTGCTTTGAATCAAGCACTAATGGTGACAACTACTGGTGTGGAGGGTGAGGGCAGTCAAGAAACATTCCAACAGCAATCAGCCCCAAATGACACCACATTGGTAAATTGGCAAGCAGAGGATTTTTGTGGCATGAATCAAGCAGTTTCTCAAGGTGTTGCAGCCAACACAAGGTCAAAGAGGAGGAATCTGGGTGAAAAGAAGCCATTAGCCCCAACCAATCCACAACCTTCCATGGCTCCACAAATGATTGGCAAGCAAAATCCAATTTCAAATGCACAAGGGCAGCCAAGAACAGCCCCTAGGCCAACTCAAATACCAGTTATTGCTGCCCACATGCAAGGAGTGAATGTGCAAACCAAGGGACAGCAAAGAGATCCTTCATCACCATTCAGTATCATTGATCATATGAAGAAGACAAACGTCAATATATCAATGTGGGAATCCCTATCTATCCTAGGCCAAAGAGATTTGCTGCAAGCTGCCATGAAGGACTGGCCAACTTCAAATCAGCAAGTTCAGATGTAAGACAAGGTACTTACAAATGCTTCCTAGCCTAAGAGAAATCATGGAGGACAGCGAGGTAAAATGTTGAAGCCCCCTCCTTTCTATGTTTCATTTATCATTGGAAATCAGCTAGTACATAATTGCATGATAGATTCCGGGCAAGCAGCTCAATAATGCCTAAACAAATAGCTGATCGCTAGGGCTCCAGACAAAACAACATCCAAAGGGGTGGTGTAGCTAGATGGGACAGCAGTAGCAATAGTTGGAGTGATTAGAAACTTGATTCTTACCTTGCATGCATGTCCAAATGTTGTTGTTTTACAAGATGTATCAGTCATAGACCTTCCACCACTCTTTGCCCTTTTCGTGTCAAGGGACTTCACAGCCAAGATTAGGGGATATTTTTCTACTGATTGGTCACACATTCTGTTCAGAATGAGGTATGGAACCAAAGCCACAATTAGGTCTGAACCTATTGCAAACTTCCACATTGAGCCTTACACTCCAAGTCAGATTAATGCCAATTGCTCAGCATTTGATCAAGAAGATCACCCAAGCACCAATGAGGCTGACACCAAGGTTGGAAGCATCCCGGATCTAACTCTTGATGAATGGGCAAACAAGATACATGCATTTGATCCTTATCAAGAAGTGGAAGAATCTGAGCTAGGGGTCTATTGCATACACGAAGAAAATCAGCCTATTCCTAGCATCACCAAGCCAAACCACAAGGATGACAATGAGGTATGGCAGTTGTTTTTTGATGGATCAAGGAGTAGACAAGGCATAGGAGGTGGAGCTATGCTTGTTTCACCTTAAGGAGTAAAGTACTATTCAGCTTTTAGATTTCAGTTTGCATGCTCCAATAACACTGCTGAATATGAAGCCTTGGTGTAAGGGATGCATTGGGCAATAAAGAAGAAAATAAAGAACTTGCAAGTCTTTGGGGACAGTGAATTGATTGTAAATCAGGTCAAAGGACAGCATGCTACCAAGAATGATCTTCTCAGGTGCTACAAGAACATGGTGTGGGACCTCATGGAAGATTTTGAGGGTTTGGCATCAAATCTATTCCAAGGAAGAGAATCAAGCTGCTGACAGGCTTGCAGCAGTAGGGGCAGCCTTTGACATTGTGGAAAGTATTCAACAAGACAAGGTACAGCCAAACATCCACGTGATTGTGAGGCCTTCAGTGCCGGATAACAATGTTAGTTGGCAAGTGTTTGAGAATGACCAGAAAATCATCCATTTCTTGCAAGAAGAAGCTGAGTTCTCAGCCAAGAATCAAGAAAAATTGGAACAACAGTATGGTGACCAAGTAGTACAACTGAGAACTAACAAGCTGCCCAAAGGACTTATCACTTTGGAGTCCATTTTTAACCCTAATGATCAATTTAGAAGGGAAAAGCAAACATTCAGGTCAAGAGAGAGGATTCAGTATCCATCTTGGTAGAAGAGAACAAACCATTGCAAATTGGAAGGATGACAACTGAACAAGAAAGGTATGAGTTCATACAACTGTGTCAAGAGTTCCCTGACGTGTTTTCTTGGAGCTATGAAGACTTGAAAGGTTTCAATCCCAACTTAGCTCAGCATACCATCGAATTGGATCCAAATACTAAGCCTGTCAGGAAGAAACAAAGACCAGTCAATCCACACATGGAGCCTCTCATGAGGAAATAATTGGACAAGCTAATTGAGTCAAGGATCATATTCCCAATCAAGCATTCTAGTTGGGTTGCCAACTTAGTTCCAGTCAGAAAGAAGAGTGGAGAGATCAGACTATGTGTTGACTTCAGAGACTTGAATAGAGCCTCTCTCAAGGACCATTACCCACTCCCTTCCATGGAGAAAATCTTGCAAGTTGTGGCTGGCTCCAAGAGGTTTTCACTACTTGATGGCTACTCAGGCTACAATCAGATTATGGTGAAGGAAGAGGACCAGTTTAAGACAATCTTCACAACCAAATGGGGAAGTTTTTCATACAGGAGAAAATGCCATTTGGGCTGTCCAACGCTGGTGCTACCTTCCAAAGGGCAATGGACATGGCATTCAAAGGTTTGATTAATAATGTGGTGCTAATTTACCTTGATGATATCACTATTTTTTCCAAGAATGCAGTAGACCACCTCTCTCATTTGAGACAAGTCTTCACAAGGTGCAAGAGATTTGGATTGTCTTTGAATCCTAAGAAGTGCATCTTTCTTGCACATGAAGGAAAGCTCCTTGGCCATATCATCTCCAAAGAAGGACTAGAAATTGATCCAGAGAGGGTTGAATCCATAAGAACACTACCATTGCCAAGCCACAAGAAGGCCCTTCAGAGTTTCTTGGGAAGGATAAACTTTGTTCGGAGGTTTGTTCCATATTTTGCAGCCCTTGTCAAACCCATCACCAAAATGTTAAAGAAGAGCATGGATTTCAAGTGGATAGCAGAAGGCAAGGAGATTTTTAAGTGATCAAAGAATCCATCTCCCAAGCACCAACTCTCATCAACCCGGACTTCTCCAAGGATTTCATCCTCTATGCATTTGGAGGTGATGACACTATTTCTACCAATTTGGTACAGTAGAACAAGGATAATGATGAGCAGCCAATTTCCTTCTTCTTCGGCCAGAGCCGGATGACTATGAGGTGAGGTACTCTTTTATTGAGAAGCATGTACTTGCAGTAATCAGAAGCTTGAAGAAATTCAAGCATTTAGTCTCAAACAACAAGGTCCAGTTGCTGGTCTCACATGCTGGGGTTAAGGACTTCCTCCTCAACAAGGATTTGAATGAGAAAAGGGCAGGTTGGATCACCCATGTCATGGAGTATGACATTGAGATCAAGATCACCAAGCTGGTAAGAGGGAAAGGATTGTGTGAGCAGCTAGTTTTGGGGAAGCAAAAAGAAGTATGCAATGAAGAAGAGGTTGTTTTGACAGTCCAGGACAGCCATGAGCCAAGTGGCAATCAAGAAGAAGACAATGCTGCCCCCACTCCTTGCTGGACCCAAGGTATTATACACTTCCTAGGCACAGGCCTATGCCCTCCAGAGATGAACAAGACCCAAAGAAGACACTTCAGATTGCAGGCTGTCCCGTATGCCATGGTTGATGGGGTTTTGTACAAGAAATATGTGAATGGAGTGCTGCTAAGATGCATTAGCACAAATCAGATTCAAAGAGTGTTGGAAGAGTTCCATGGTGGACCAGCTGGTGGTCATTTTGCACCAAGAGTGACAACTCTAAAAATCATGAGGGCTGGTTATTATTGGCCTAAGATATTTAGTGATTTCTATGCATGCATGGATGAAGAGGTGTAAGAATTGTGCATTCTTCACAGGAAAAGAGAGACTTGCTGCCCTTCCATTACATCCAATCTCAGTTGACCAGCCATTCATGAAATGGGGTTTGGACTTCATTGGAGTCATTAATCCCAATTCAAGCCAAGGGCACAAATGGATTTTGACAACCACGGACTACTTCACCAAATGGACAGAAGCAGTAGCACTCAAAGAGGTAGTTGAGTCTAGCATCTTAGACTTTTATGAAGGGATAACGACTAGATTTGGTGTACCTGCTATAATAATCTCTGATAATGCATTAGCATTCATTGGATCTAAGGTGACTGAGTGGGTTGTCAAGAACGGTATCTACCTAAGCACTTCATCAAACTATTACCCTCAAGGTAATGGCTAGGCCGAGTCTACAAACAAGAACTTGTTGAGGATCATTAGGAGGACTCTCGATGAGAATCAGAGGTCTTGGCATACCAAACTGAAATCAGCCTTATGAGCTGATAGGATAACTCCCAAGAGATCCACAGGTAACTCTCCATTCAAACTTGTCTATGGAAGAGAGGTAATCTTGCCCATGTCACTTGAGTTGCCAACATTGGAACTCATGAAGCAGCTGGAGTTGCTAGAGTTTGAGCCCGTGGAGGTGAGGTATGAAGAGTTGATGGAGCTGCAAGAGATTAGAAATCACGCATCCCAAGAAATTGAGAAGGATCAAGCTTTAATCAAGAAGACCTTTGATAAGAAGGCCAAAGATAGATCTTTTCAGGTTGGAGATCTAGTGTTGAAATGGGATGTGGACATAGCAAAACCGGGAAGGCATTCAAAATTTGATGCCCTTTGGAGTGGCCCATACATGGTCACGAAGTGCAAGAACAATAATGCTTTCCAATTGGCCTCATTGGATGGTGAAGAACTGCAGATTCCAGTCAATGGAATCTATCTCAAGTGTTGCTTCTAGACGAAAATTCACATGTAACACCCTGAACTGTTGTTACTTTCTCCTAAGCATACAAGTGTTGATATGTGATTTCTTGTAAAAGGATGTGTTCCTCGATTCAGAAATCATGCTTGATATGTACTGAATTTCTTGCAGATTGCAGATCTTGACTGAGTCAGAATATGAATAGACTCTTTTATTTATTTCATTTTGTGTCTGAATATTAATCTGAGCACGGAATGAATTATAGAGATATTCATCCATAATATCTAGACTTGGATCAGTGGAATTGATCCAAGTAATGCTTTAAATCTGTTTGCGATAAATTAGATCACAGACCTTGAACAGGTTGCAAGGTATGGAAGCATTGATTAAGCGGGTCAGGAGTATGACTCAGGCTGATCTTGAGAAATGAATTGGTTCCCGATATGGAGGTATATCTGGAAGGTCTCGGTCATGGACCAAGTAATAATTCTATCATGTATATTTCTGTAGCCTAACGGCTGTAGAGTAAATCCTGTTCGGAGATGCATGATTTTAGGTCTTTTCTTGGCATATAAAATGTTATACCTAACAGGAATTATTAATGGTTTGTAACCTTAAACTAAAACCTAACCTAGGGGTTAGATTATTGTTAATCTAACCTAGACCTAGGCTATGTGTTAATATCCTAAGTTAGTATCTATGTGTAAATTGGTTAGTATGGGTATGACCCTAAATTCTAACCTAAGATACTAACCTAACTAATGAGGAGATTATGAAAAGGGGCCTATGGAAGGGGTGTGAACCATGGGTGGCGTTTTCTATGGCAATTAATGCTGGGGATAAGGATGAGGGACAGGTCATGGCGGAGGTTTGGCGGCGGCTAACTTTGTGCGGAGCGTGTGCAGTCGCTAAGTTTGGAAATGAGCATGAGTTGTAGTTGGACCTGCCGCCACCCCAGCGGTCGGTGGAAGTTGAGTTTAAGCGGGAAAGTTGGTTTAATGACATTCAATGTTCTAGGGAGACGAGCTCGGAACTCGCGAGAAGGCATGCAAACGGGAAGTTGAAGGTTTGTTTGGTTTGTCGCGATTTTCGGTCTTCTCTCTCTCTCTCTCTTTGTTTACTGGTTCTTCGCACCAGTTCTCCTTGAGTTGCATGGCAAGAATGAATTTCTCTGGCTCTTTTCTCTGTCTTGGAAGATATATATGTGATGGAGACAGCGAAATTTTGTTGGTCGCTTTATCGAGGAAAAGAAAAGGAAGTTTGAGCTCTTCCTGTGGTCTGCTTCGGAAATTTTATCAAAATACAGGCATGTTAGGCCCTAACCTTTAAATATCTTGTTGTCTTTCAAGTGCTTTCATTAGAACAACTCTGTTCAAATGTTTTGTGAAAATTAGATGAATTTTCTATGGAGATCTTGTTTGATTTTTGGCACTGTATCTCTTCTGGTTCGATTTTTCAATTTCCTCTTGATGGGTGTTTATTGAAATCGAATTTCGGCTCTATTTGCTTTGAGTATTCATTCTGGCTTATACATGTGAGGTATTTATTTATAAAAGTTTGAGTGTTCGGCCTGTTTGGCGTGAGCCCTTAGAATATACCTGTGTGTAGTATAAGACCACTGTATGTTTTTGATTAGTGGTCGCTGTTTCTTGTTATGGAAACTGTATGGAATGATTCTGATGAATACTGTAAGATTGATCAGTATTATTGCTTCTTTGGGAACTCTGTCGTGGGATTTGTTGACAGCGACTAATGATACTTTCGGGTTTCATTTGTTTTCAAATTTTTGGCTTGGAACAGGCAACTGTTGTGTTACCGTAGTCTTTACGACCCAGCGGAAGTGTTTTCCTTGTTATTGTGGAAACGGGATTATTGTTGACTGTGTATAACATTGTTACATCTATACTTTATTATAACGACTCAGTGGAGTCCTTGATTGAATCATATATAGCTATCTACTGTTGTGGATGTAGATTCATCCTTGTGTTTTGTTATTTGATTTCGTGGTAGCCTTATAGAGAATGGAACAGGCCTTCTGACCACGGTTATTTGTAATAAATAATGAGTATAGATTTCCTGGGTATGTATTGCATTTCTTTGTGAAAGCTGTTTGAAAGTTTGAAGCGGCTCAGTTGATTTCCTTGCTTGAAATGGGTATTCGATTTGCTTCACTTGTTTCATTCTGAATGTTTGCCATGAATGGCATAGATGGATTTATCAACCGATTTCATAGTACGTTGCTGTAGGGTTCAGTGGTTATGAGTACAAAACCATTAACAGTTTACAGTATGAATTCATATGCATTTGCTTGAATTGTTACCTCCGTTTGAATCATTTGGAATTCTGGAAAGGTAGCTGGTACTTCTGTCTCTTTCTGAACTTGACTTTGGACACTGTCTTTGTCACTGTTGAGATCCTTGAGTATGGATGACTGTTTCGTGTTCCGACCTTGTTTGGGTAAGTCGCGAATATCACACTAAGACTTGCATGCGCCAAGGTAAGGATCGATTGGTTGTATTCATTTCTTTTACTTCAGTCCGATTTTGTCTGAGCAAGAATAAGTATGCTACGTTCCTTTCCATTTATTCAGTCCGATTTGACTGAGCATGATTTGGAAATACTGTGTGGTCAACATAGCATAGTCCCTAGGAAACCTCAAATTGCTTATGCTATAGAGTTGTTGTTTACAACAATACGCTTGAAGTTTCTTGATTTCGAACTTGGTTCGAAAGCCTTAATGTGCTTAGAAGAATCTAGTATTGGACTTCAGGTTGATTTATGGATTGATTGATGTGTTAGCTGCTGTGCAGGAGTTTTGCTGTGTTTCTATTTCTTGATTTAGAACAGCGATCTTGCTTGCGGCTTGTTTAACTTGTTCATTTATATACTGGTTGAATGTTTTTATATGTAAAGACGGTACAGTGATGAACTTATGTGAAAGGAAGTATGAATGGATAGGTTCTTTCTCTTCCTTTATTTAATACTTGTTGATATTTATCTAACAGTGGGAAATTGTTTTGTAACATATTGGTGGAATTCCGAATTGTTATGTTGTTCCCTTTTGGAAGAATGAAACGATCTGACCAATGTTGTGATTTTGGATTTAATGATTGTTGTGTACATTCGTTCCTTGATTCTTTTAATATTTGATGAAATATTAGAAAGTGAATAAGACTATTTGTAACGATGATAGAGTTACCTATTTGTAATCATTCTGTATTACAAGGACATAGTCTGAATATGTTTACTTGTTTGGATATTTGATCTCATTTAAATAGGGTGTTTAATGAAAACAATTGATGGATTGCAATTGTTTTAAAAGTTAGTGCTTATCATGCTCGGTTCATTGAACTGACTCATGTTGACTATTTTGCGAGATGGTTGCCGTAAGAGGTAAAAGTAATGCAGATCGACAGGCTGATCAGATTGTTTATTTGATTTATAATAAATTGCAGCTTGATTTTATAGATGGACTATATGAGAAAAGATATTTCTTTTCCGTTAAGCATTATATCAAGTATCTTTGTTGCATAAAATGTAATTGTATAGTTTTGAAAGGAATGGAAATAAGTGTTTGATACATATATGTTGTATTCTATTTCTGAAAATTGACCTTCTTCGGTTTATGTAACGAAGGGGCATTGTTATCATTGTATAATATGGATGCTTTTGTGATTGACAATGGAAGCTTGCAAGAAAATGAGATTGAATTCTTATGAGTATTTAGAAGTTCTAATCTGTTCTAGTGAAAGCAATATTGGAATTAAATATTTGTCTTTCTAGAAGATAGGTTAAAAGTGAGCCTAAAAGTGAACGATAAACAAACTGGATTAAATTACTAATCCCTAGTCCTAAGTATGACAGGGCAATATTAAATTGGATTCTTAATCATTTATATCTTTATACTAAAAAGTATGATATAAATTCAGTTAAGAGAACTGATATGCAAACAAATGGAGTTCAGAAGGCAATCTCAAGCAAAGGTTATGAGATATTGTCCGATTCTGTTGCTTTAGAAACAAGTGTATTCTAATGACTCCTTGATGAGAACTGGCCGTAATACCTCTACCATGTAATGGGTTTTATAGAGGAGGGTCATCTTAAGATGAAGAATCCGAGGATTTGGGAAGGCTAAACTTAGGAAAAGTCTTTAAAAGTAATTTAAACTCAAGTGCGTAACGCTTGGTTCTTGAGTAGATCTTTTCGAGGCGGATTTAAGGTTGACGACATAAGTCAATGCGAGAGTTGTACCTCAGAGAAGATTAGGATCTTCTCAAAGTTACAATAATGCAGATGACTTATGGCGACACCCTTTGCATTGATCGCTAAGATTTACACTTGATTTCACACGAGTTACTCTGGGACCGATTAAGAACGTGGTCATGTTATAAGATCGCCTCGGAGATTCGGGGTATCATGACACACTGGTTGAACTGCAGGTTGAACCAGTATGTCATCATATCCCTAATCCTCGTGGGCATCCATATAACATTATCACCTTGTTAATCTGCCTCCGAGTGATTCAGTTGTGAAAGGAAGGACTGACAGTAGTCAGTATAAGACATTCTATATAACATAAGAATGGGGTGAAGGACGTATTCAGTTGACAAGTATGCTTTTTAAGGAATACGAGACATGAAACAGTATGTTTCAAATCTTTGGCGCAAAGTATCGCAAGTTGCTTGATTGCGTTGTCCTAATTCACCTAGTCTAAGGGATGAGATGCCGATGAATAATGGTAACAATTATTCGAGTTAGATTCCTTAGACGAGCATTACGAATCCCAGTTAGGGAAGAGAACCGCAAGAGTAATGTGTTAAATAAAAACACCGACTCTTATTACTCATGAATAGATCGGTAGATTATCGAGTCATGGAATGAATAGATCGGAGGTACTCAGAGTCATTACAAATGTTGCATATGGTTGTCTGTTATATAAATGGTTATTTGAATTGTGAGTTCTAAATTATGTATTTAGAACCAGTATGCAATTATCAAAAAAAAAAAAATTGACTTGTTCTATTGTCTAAAATGAGGATGTTACATCTTGGTATCAGAGCTGAAGGTTGCAGCTCTTGGACCTATTGAGTCCATAATCTGATAAAAACCTAATTTTTCTTGTAACAGAAAATGGTTAGAACAAGGGGGAACGTTGCGAGTAATGCTCCACCTGAAGGAGGAGCGGCAACAACCCAGAAACTTGATGAGATCCTTGCTGCCCTGTTGGACACAAGAGATCGCTTAGCTGTGCTTGAACAGCAGGTGACGGGAAATGAGGAGGATGAAGAGGCTGATAATAATAATCAGCAACCTCCTGAGGACAACCCCGAAATGGGTGTTGATGTTAATGCTTTGAAATGCACTGTCCAACCGAGAAAACAAAAAGGCCGATTAGCGTGAGAACTCACTAATGATATAAAAAGGATAAGTCCACCTAAGTATGATGGCACCACATTAGGAGATGGAGCTGAGAACTGGCTCAGCGAAATGGAGAAGTACTTTGCTATAAGGAACTTCTCGGAGGAAACCAAAGCTATTTGGGGAGCCTATCAGCTTTCTCACGAAGCGTCTTCGTGGTGGGATAGCCGAAAAGCTGAGCTAAACATTGATGAGACCAACATTACTTGGGATCAATTTAAAGGCTATTTTAGGCAACGGTGGCTGCCACAACTTTTCTATGATCAGAAAATGACAGAATTCCAGAACTTAGTTCAAGGGAAGCTAACGGTAACTGAATTCTGGGAGCGGTTTACAAAACTCCTCAAGTATGTACCGCAGTATCAAACTGACGAAAAGTTCAGGATACGAAAATTCATCATGGGATTGAATCCTGTGATAGGGGGAGAGGTCGATGTTCACAGTCCAACCACTATGGAAGGAGTTGTTGAAAAGGCCATAAGGCAAGAACAGAAATTAAAGGCTATTTCTGCTCATAAGGAGGAAGTGCGGAAGAAGACTGCAAACCCTTCTTCAACCTCTCTAGCACCCAGAAAAGGACCGTGGAAAAAGTTTGGAAACAAGGGTAAGTTTCCAGGAGATAACAATAAGAAAGCAGCAGTAAATAAGCCTGCTGGAAATATAAGGGATAATTTTGTTAAAAATTATAATAATGGACAGAAGTCCTATGGAGGACAGCGTGACAATTACAAGGCTGGAGGTAATGCTGAGCCTAAGAAGGGACCTGTAGGAGGCTGCTACACTTGTGGTAAAGATCATTACGCAAATCAATGTCCTTTAAAGAAGGATGATCGTAATCAGCAGCATAAGATACATGCTGCAGTAGCAGACAAGCAAGCTGAAAAGCAAGCAACACCTATAGAAGTTCCGGGTAAGTTATTCGGCATACCTGTCACTATTCTTTTTGATACAGGAGCTACTGAATGTTTTATTTCTAATAAACTTGCTTCTAAACTTAAAAGAAAAGCTGGGAAAATGGATAAATCTTGGACTGTAGAGTATGGTAATAATTCTGTTCATACAGTGAGTATGTGTCTCTTTGGAGCGATCCTTGATTTACCTAATTTCTCCACGGAAGTTGATCTCTATGTTGCACCTTTGGGATCGTATGACATTATTATTGGTGTCAATGGTTAGCTGACCATAAAGAAAAGGTAGATTGCCATGAAAAGAACATAAAATGTTTAGATGATCAGTTGGAATCGCGAGAGATTCAAGGTGTGAAACGAGAAATTTCGAGTTAGAAAAGCGTCGGCTATGCGACTTAAAAAGGCTAAGAATAAAGGATGTACTCTTTATGCAGTAAAGATATCTGAATCTTCAGAAGAAGATGGTGATTACATGAAGCAAATTCCACTGTTACAAAGTTTCAGGGATGTTTTTCCTGAGGAATTACCAGGGTTACCACCCAAGAGAGAATTTGATTTTACCATTGAAATCAAGCCTGGAACTGAACCTATTTCCAAGGCACCTTATCGGATGACTACTACTGAGTTAGTCGAGCTTAAGGCACAATTACAAGAGCTTTTGTCTAAAGGATTGATTAGACCAAGTGTTTCACCTTGGGGAGCACCTGTGATATTTGTGAAAAAGAAGGATGGAACACTAAGGCTGTGTATTGATTATCGGATGTTGAACAAAGCAACAATCAAGAACCGATATCCGCTTCCTAGGATCGATGATCTATTTGATCAGATGCGTGGAGCAGCGGTTTATTCTAAGATAGACCTTCGATCTGGTTATCATCAGTTAAGGATTAAAGAGGAAGATATTCATAAAACAGCTTTCCGAACAAGGTACGGACATTATGAATTCACAGTTCTACCCTTCGGATTAACTAATGCACCCGCAGCCTTTATGAATTTAATGAACAATATTTTTCAAGAATACCTGGACAAGTTTGTGCTTGTATTCTTGGACGATATTCTCATTTATTCTAAAAGTGTTATGGAGCACAATGAGCATCTGAAGATAGTTTTGGGAATTTTGAGAAAGAGAAAGTTGTATGGTAAGTTATCCAAATGTTCTTTCTTTGATTCAGAAGTTCACTATTTGGGTCATGTCATAAGTAAAGGAGGAATCGCTGTAGATCCTTCAAAAATAGTGGCAATAACTGAGTGGCCTGCACCAAAGAATGTGCATAAGTAAGAAGCTTCATGGGTCTTACTGAGTTCTTATAGAAAATTTGTAAAGGATTTTTCTAAGGTAGTTTGACCAATAACTTCATTGCGAGAAGAAGGATAAGAAATTCATGTGGAATGACAAGTGCGAAGCGGCTTTCAAAAGTCCGAAAGACCAGGTTGACTTCTGCACCTATATTGGCATGCATGCAGGACCTAATGGGAATTTTACTGTTGTAACGGATGCTTCTGGGGAAGGCCTTGGAGGTGTTTTGTTACAAAATGATCAGGTCATAGCTTATGAAAGTAGAAAACTTAAGTTACATGAGCTGAATTATGCCCCTCATGATTTGGAACTTGCTGCCATTGTTCATGCGCTTCAAGTCTGGAGACACTATTTACTTGGAAAACCTTTTGAGTTGAAAACTGATCACTTGGGACTGAAATATATTTTTACTCATTGATCTAAATGCCGACAAAGAAGGTGGTTAGAATTTTTATCACAATATGACTTTGATATTAGCTATATCAAAGGGAAGGAGAATAGAGTAGCTGATGCTCTAAGTCGTAGGAGGCACATTTCTGCTCTTATAACATTGAGAACTCAGTTTAAAGACGAGGTAAAAAGTGCCTCAGAATCAGATGCATACTTCCAGCAAGTAAAAGCAGCGCTTGCTGCAGAACCTAAGGATAAAAGGTATGAAGGTTTTCATTTTGATAATGAAGGAATCTTGCGTTATGAAAATAGGGTATATGTACCTGTGCTGAATGATTTGAGAAAGAAGTTGTTAGTTGAATTTCATAATTCACCTTTCTCTGGACACCCAGGTATCACAAAAATGCTAGCTGATTTGAAACAACAATACTTCTGGAAAGGTATGAAAAAGGATGTGATAAATTTTGTGACTCATTGCCTGGAATGTCAGCGGGTGAAGGCAGAGCATATGCACCCTGCTGGACTGTTATATCCTCATAGCATACCGCAGTACAAATGGCAAGTAATAACCATGGATTTTGTACAAGGACTACCTATGTCCAGGAATAAGCATGATGTTATCCTGGTAGTTGTAGATAAACTGACTAAGGTAGCTCATTTCATCGCTGGAAATCTAAAGGATGATTCACCAGTGCTGGCCAAGAGGTTCGTACATGAAATTTTCAGATTGCATGGTGTACCAGAATTGATTATATCTGACAGGGATCCTAGAATGACGTCAAGGTTTTGGCAAACGCTTAACGCAGCCCTAGGAACAAAACTGAACTTCAGTTCTGCATATCATCCAGAAACGGATGGACAAACTGAGAGGGTAAATCAAGTGTTGGAGGACATGTTGCGAATGTATTGCATGGATCAACAGTATAAATGGGAAGAATATCTTCCATTAGTTGAGTTCGCATACAACAACACTTATCACTCATCTCTAAAGATGGCACCATTTGAAGCACTTTATGGAAGAAAGTGCAGAACCCCTGTAAGTTGGGACAGTGTTGAGGATAGAGTGGTAATTGGACCAGAGATTCTCACAGAAATGGAACAGCAAGTTAAGCTGATTCGTGAACGATTAAAGGAAGCAGCGGATAGACAGAAGAGCTATGCTGACCTTAAGCGGGTTGATAGAAAGTTTGAGCTTGGTGATAAGGTTTTCCTGCGTGTTAAACCCAGAAAGAGTTCTATAACTTTTGGCAAGGCTGCCAAGTTGTCACCACGATTTGTGGGACCTTTCGAAATTGTCGAAATAATCAATCCTGTAGCTTATCGTTTAGCATTGCCACCTGCTTTATCTCGCATGCATGATGTTTTCCATATTTCTTTGCTTAAGAAGTACGTTTCAGATCTGTCACATGTTTTAAATTGGAATTCCTTGCAGGTCCAAGACCCAGGAATAATCGTGGTTAAACCCACACGAGTACTGGAAACTCGCCAATTGCACTTGAGAAATCGTGATATTCAGCAATGTAAGGTCCAGTGGGACCAGTTTAACGAAGAAAGTGCAACTTGGGAAAACCTGGAAGAGATGAAAATTGCTTTTCCTTCTCTTTTTGCAACAGAATGAAAACTGTTGACAAAGATATACTTTTATGAACTGATTGTTTTAAGTATTTATGAAAGCCAGATTAAGGCAGACTTTATTCAGGTTGAATAAATGTGTTGTGACATTGATTTCTGAAACTATTTAATATGGAAGTAGTCACATTGTTTGTGTACTAATAAATTGATTGACCTGAAGGTTAATTTAATATGAAATTCATCGGGACGATGAATCTTTTTAGGAGGGAAGCATGTAACACCCTGAACTGTTGTTACTTTCTCCTAAGCATACAAGTGTTGATATGTGATTTCTTGTAAAAGGATGTGTTCCTCGATTGAAATCATGCTTGATATGTACTTGAATTTCTTGCAGATTGCAGATCTTGACTGAGTCAAAATATGAATAGACTCTTTTATTTATTTCATTTTGTGTCTGAATATTAATCTGAGCACGGAATGAATTATAGAGATATTCATCCATAATATCTAGACTTGGATCAGTGGAATTGATCCAAGTAATGCTTTAAATCTGTTTGCGATAAATTAGATCACAGACCTTGAACAGGTTGCAAGGTATGGAAGCATTGATTAAGCGGGTCAGGAGTATGACTCAGGCTGATCTTGAGAAATGAATTGGTTCCCGATATGGAGGTATATCTGGAAGGTCTCGGTCGTGGACCAAGTAATAATTCTGTCATGTATATTTCTGTAGCCTAACGGCTGTAGAGTAAATCCTGTTCGGAGATGCATGATTTTAGGTCTTTTCTTGGCATATAAAATGTTATACCTAACAGGAATTATTAATGGTTTGTAACCTTAAACTAAAACCTAACCTAGGGGTTAGATTATTGTTAATCTAACCTAGACCTAGGCTATGTGTTAATATCCTAAGTTAGTATCTATGTGTAAATTGGTTAGTATGGGTATGACCCTAAATTCTAACCTAAGATACTAACCTAACTAATGAGGAGATTATGAAAAGGGGCCTATGGAAGGGGGTGCGAACCATGGGCGGCGTTTTCTATGGCAATTAATGCTGGGGATAAGGATGAGGGACAGGTCATGGCGGAGGTTTAGGCGACGGCTAACCTGTGCAGACGTGGCAGGTCGCTAAGTTTGGAAATGAGCATGAGTTGTAGTTGGACTGTCGCCAATTCTGGCGGTCGGTGGAAGTTGAGTTTAAGCGGGAAAGTTGGTTTAATGACATTCAATGTTCTAGGGAGATGAGCTCGGAACTCGCGAGAAGGCATGCAAACGGGAAGTTGAAGGTTTGTTTGGTTTGTCGCGATTTTCGGTCTTCTCTCTCTCTCTCTCTGCTTGTTTACTGGTTCTTCGCACCAGTTCTCCTTGAGTTGCATGGCAAGAATGAATTTCTCTGGCTCTTTTCTCTGTCTTGGAAGATATATATGTGATGGAGACAGCGAAATTTTGTTGGTCGCTTTATCGAGGAAAAGAAAAGGAAGTTTGAGCTCTTCTTGTGGTGCCTTGAAATTTTATCAAAATACAGGCATGTTAGGCCCTAACCTTTAAATATCTTGCTGTCTTTCAAGTGCTTTCATTAGAACAACTCTGTTCAAATGTTTTGTGAAAATTAGATGAATTTTCTATGGAGATCTTGTTTGATTTTTGGCACTGTATCTCTTCTGGTTCGATTTTTCAATTTCCTCTTGATGGGTGTTTATTGAAATCGAATTTCGGCTCTATTTGCTTTGAGTATTCATTCTGGCTTATACATGTGAGGTATTTATTTATAAAAGTTTGAGTGTTCGGCCTGTTTGGCGTGAGCCCTTAGAATATACCTATGTGTAGTATAAGACCACTGTATGTTTTTGATTAGTGGTCATTGTTTCTTGTTATGGAAACTGTATGGAATGATTCTGATGAATACTGTAAGATTGATCAGTATTATTGCTTCTTTGGGAACTCTGTCGTGGGATTTGTTGACAGCGACTAATGATACTTTCGGGTTTCATTTGTTTTCAAATTTTTGGCTTGGAGCAGTAACAAGTTGTTGTATTACCATAGTCTTTACGACCAGTGAAGTGTTTTCCTTGTTATTGTGGAAACAGGATTATTGTTATTTCTGTATAATATTGTTACATCTATACTTTATTATAACGACTCAGTGGAGTCCTTGATTGAATCATATATAAGCTATCTACTGTTGTGGATGTAGATTCATCCTTGTGTTTTGTTATTTGATTTCGTGGAAGCCTTATAGAGAAAGGAACAGGCCTTCTGACCACGGTTATTTGTAATAAATAATGAGTATAGATTTCCTGGGTATGCATTGCATTTCTTTGTGAAAGCTGTTTGAAAGTTTGAAGCGGCTCAGTTGATTTCCTTGCTTGAAATGGGTATTCGATTTGCTTCACTTGTTTCATTCTGAATGTTTGCCATGAATGGCATAGATGGATTTATCAACCGACTTCATAGTACGTTGCTGTAGGGTTCAGTGGTTATGTGTACAAAACCATTAACAGTTTACAGTATGAATTCATATGCATTTGCTTGAATTGTTACCTCCGTTTGAATCATTTGGAATTCTGGAAAGGTAGCTGGTACTTCTGTCTCTTTCTGAACTTGACTTTGGACACTGTCTTTGTCACTGTTGAGATCCTTGAGTATGGATGACTGTTTCGTGTTCCGACCTTGTTTGGGTAAGTCGCGAATATCACACTAAGACTTGCATGCGCCAAGGTAAGGATCGATTGGTTGTATTCATTTCTTTTACTTCAGTCTGATTTTGTCTGAGCAAGAATAAGTATGCTACGTTCCTTTCCATTTATTCAGTCCGATTTGACTGAGCATGATTTGGAAATACTGTGTGGTCAACATAGCATAGTCCCTAGGAAACCTCAAATTGCTTATGCTATAGAGTTGTTGTTTACAACAATACGCTTGAAGTTTCTTGATTTCGAACTTGGTTCGAAAGCCTTAATGTGCTTAGAAGAATCTAGTATTGGACTTCAGGTTGATTTATGGATTGATTGATGTGTTAGCTGTCAGGGAGTTTCTTGTGTTTCTATTTCTTGATTTAGAACAGCGATCTTGCTTGTGGCTTGTTTAACTTGTTCATTTATATACTGGTTGAATGTTTTTATATGTAAAGACGGTACAGTGATGAACTTATGTGAAAGGAAGTATGAATGGATAGGTTCTTTCTCTTCCTTTATTTAATACTTGTTGATATTTATCTAACAGTGGGAAATTGTTTTGTAACATATTGGTGGAATTCCGAATTGTTATGTTGTTCCCTTTTGGAAGAATGAAACGATCTGACCAATGTTGTGATTTTGGATTTAATGATTGTTGTGTACATTCGTTCCTTGATTCTTTTAATATTTGATGAAATATTAGAAAGTGAATAAGACTATTTGTAACAATGATAGAGTTACCTATTTGTAATCATTCTGTATTACAAGGACATAGTCTGAATATGTTTACTTATTTGGATATTTGATCTCATTTAAACAGGGTGTTTAATGAAAACAATTGATGGATTGCAATTGTTTTAAAAGTTAGTGCTTATCATGCTCAGTTCATTGAACTGACTCATGTTGACTATTTTTGCAGATGGTTGCCGTAAGAGGTAAAAGTAATGCAGATCTGACAGGCTGATCAGATTGTTTATTTGATTTATAATAAATTGCAGCTTGATTTTATAGATGGACTATATGAGAAAAGATGTTTCTTTTCCGTTAAGCATTGTATCAAGTATGCTGTTGCATAAAATGTAATTGTATAGTTTTGAAAGGAATGGAAATAAGTGTTTGATACATATATGTTGTATTCTATTTCTGAAAATTGACCTTCTTCGGTTTATGTAACGAAGGGGCATTGTTATCATTGTATAATATGGATGCTTTTGTGATTGACAATGGAAGCTTGCAAGAAAATGAGATTGAATTCTTATGAGTATTTAGAAGTTCTAATCTGTTCTAGTGAAAGCAATATTGGAATTAAATATTTGTCTTTCTAGAAGATAGGTTAAAAGTGAGCCTAAAAGTGAACAATAAACAAACTGGATTAAATTACTAATCCCTAGTCCTAAGTATGACAGGGCAATATTAAATTGGATTCTTAATCATTTATATCTTTATACTAAAAAGTATGATATAAATTCAGTTAAGAGAACTGATATGCAAACAAATGGGGTTCAGAAGGCAATCTCAAGCAAAGGTTATGAGATATTGTCCGATTCTGTTGCTTTAGAAACAAGTGTATTCTAATGACTCCTTGATGAGAACTGGCCGTAATACCTCTACCATGTAATGGGTTTTATAGAGGAGGGTCATCTTAAGAAGAAGAATCCAGGGATTTGGGAAGGCTAACCTTAGGGAAAAGTCTTTAAAAGTAATTTAAACTCAAGTGCGTAACGTTGGTTCTTGAGTAGATCTTTTCAAGATAGATTTAAAGGTTGATGACATAAGTCAATCTGCAGAGTTGTACCTCCGAGAATATTAGGATCTTCTCGTTACAATAATGCGAGATGACTTATGGTGACACCCTTTGCATTGATCGCTAAGATTTACACTTGATGTCACACGAGTTACTCGGGACCGATTAAGAATGTGGTCATGTTATAAGATCGCTCGGAGATTCGGGGTATCATGACACACTTTGGTTGAACTGCAAGGTTGAACCAAGATGTCATCATATCCCTAATCCTCGTGGGCATCCATATAACATTATCACCTTGTTAATCTGCCTCCGAGTGATTCGATTGTGAAAAGGAAGGACCGCTGACGGTAGTCAGTATAAGACATTCTATATAACATAAGAATGGGGTGAAGGACGTATTCCAGATTGACGAGTATGCCGTTAAGGAATACGAGACATGAACAGATATGTTTCAAATCTTTCACCAAAGTATCGCAAGTTACTGATTGCGTTGTCCTAATTCACCTAGTCTAAGGGATGAGATGCCGATGAATAATGGTAACAATTATTCAGTTAGATTCCTTGACAGAGCATTACAATCCCAGTTAGGGAAGAGAACCGCAAGAGTAATGTGTTAAATAAAAACACCGACTCTTATTACTCATGAATAGATCGGTAGATTACCGAGTCATGGAATGAATAGATCGGAGGTACTCCGAGTCATTACAAAACTACATATGGTTATCATTATATAAATGGTTATTTGAATTGTGAGTTCTAAATTATGTATTTAGAACCGGTGATGCAATTATCAAAAAAAAAAATTGACTTGTTCTATTGTCTAAAATGAGGATGTTACAACTACCTTGTAAATATTAGATTAGATTTTCATTCCTCCAAGTTCTTGTGCACATTGTTTTGTCAGATTAGTTTTGTTTTCCCTAAGTGCTTTGGCACACTTCATCCATGGAAATGTTTTGTAATCCTTGCTCCCCTCGGGTGATATTCCATATTCCTCACATATTTTGAGTCGATTAGGGTTATAAGTAGAATATTTGATGACTCCATGCCCAATGGACTGCCAGAAAACCGGTATCAACTTCATCCAAGGGTAGATGACCCCTTGAGTCACCAAATTGTTATCCAAAATTCACCCCCGGGTAAATTTTGGTAACATGCATCAGAATACTCAAGCCCTAGGAAAATAGATTGGTTCAAGGGAAAAAATCATGTTTCTAGGGTCCCCTAATATTTTTCTAACTCCCTGTCCTAAGAAGAAAGGTGCAAGTTTTGAGAAAAGGTGAAAAAGTTACAAAAACAAGCTTGGGCCAGAAAAAATCATGAAAATTGGCTAAGTCCTGGTCCAGCGGCCTTGGGACAGTTGGGACGTCTCGCGCGAATCGCCAAAAGCCTCGAGACGGCCTGGCAGCGGCACTTGGGGACATTGGACCGTGGGGATACGCGGGACGCGGAAAGCTGATCCGACCAAAGGTGAGAAAATTGACTAACTACTGAGGGCACGATTGGGACATTTAGGCCGTGAGGACGCGAAGGACGCGAACCACCTGGATCAGCCGAAACAAATAACTTTAGCACTGTGATAGTTGGCACATAGGGACGCGTGGGACACGAAGAGCTGAGAAAGCCAAGAGCCAATCAGATCACACCATGTGTCATTGGTAGAAAAGGGACAAGGAAGCCCATTTTGGGTGGATCGGAGGAATTTGTCCCAAGCAGTTTGGGACAGCCGGGCCGTGAGGATGCGAGGGACACGAAAAGCTGGCAGGCCCGTGGACGAATCGCAGCATGACACGTGTCACAAGGGGAAACGTCCAAAAGTTCAAAGGGCGAGGTTTGAAGCATTGGCCCGAGCCAATAAAAAGAGGACGCATGTCCAATAGAGTAGGGAAGTACGGAGCTCGGGGAAAATTTGAAGAATTTGGCAAAAGTTTTGGCCGAAAAGCTAAAAGCAAAGGTCTTCCCCGCACCCCTGTCAACCAATCAAAGCATGACACGTGTCCCAAGTGGCGGGGCGTGGGGAAAAGTGGAAAATTTTCCAAAATCACAAAAAAGTCAAAACTTTCGAGGAAAACCCTCGGGATAGGGAAGGAGAGAGAATTGCTCATCCAATCAGTGCCCGACACGTGTCGTCCAGGTGGCGGAGCGTGGGAAAAAATTTCAAAACCCATTTTCACCTATTTTGTGCCCTAAATCTTCAGATCACCATATCTTTTGATCCAGAGCTCGGATTTGCACATTCTTTATATCATTGGAAAGATTATAAAATTCTCTACATGATTCCGGGGTTAATCTTGAATTTTGGTGTAGTCTAGAGAGAGAAAGTTAAGAAATGGCTCTGACGCGTGTTTATGTCCAGAAGTGACATTTCAGCGACCAAATTTAACGCATAATGGGTCGCATTCTCCTATAATTCGGTCAAAAATGATAGGGTATGGGTTTGTAAGGTCCCCCATGCCATTTTAATGCATCTGTAGTCAATGAGGAATGGGCTCCCATGTTTTGTATGTTTTCTCTCTCCAGGGCTCGACCCATGCAATGTAAAAGCCAAATTTGGCTCATTTCTAAAGGGGGAATATTTTTGGCATAGCAATCTTCTTCTTTCACCTCCAGCAAGTGATTGTTGAGAAGAATCAGACCTCTTCAAAGACTAACAGTTTTTTACCTCTCGTGAGGTTGTAATGCAAAGATAGTTTTGACATTGGAAATGATAATGCAAGCTTTTTGAATGGTTTCATCCTTTGTTTGTATTATTCACTTCATTTCAGATCCTAAATTACATCTTATCATCCTGTGTATGTTTTATGTTGCAATCTTTGGTTTGTGTCTATTTGCATGACAAAGATATTCACCACTCCTTTTGGTGTATCACCATCTTTAGTTAGTTTCAATTTTGCATTTCTATCCCCTGTCTCCTTGCAATTTAGAGTAGGATTAGGATTTGAACCTCTCAGTAGTTGCGCAAATATAGATCTAACTCGGAGGAGTTTGAGGAACCAGCCTCTAATCTAGAGAATCTTCCCTCGCCTCATAAGTCCCACACTTGGAGAGAGGTTTCCATGTTGTGCAATCACACTGGATGCAAGATTGATCAACCTAGAAGTCCGATCTGCATCTAGGGGTCTTGTGAGCTCGTAACAACAGCTTACCATCAAGATTTTGATCACAAGGGGAATATAACGTAGAAATTATCCCTAGGCTCTCGCAAGAACTCAAACTTGGAAACTTCTTGACAGAATACATGGAAATGGCGTATTCCGAGTGTATCTAGTCAATACTCCCTTCCACCAATGATCTATAACACGGGTCCACATTAGATCAACATCTTGCAGGTTCGATATGTTTCTTGGGTCCAAGGGTATGATCTATAACACCACGCCAATCTAGATGTATAAGCCGAGAGCCATTTGAATAAGTCTACTCGAAACAACGAAGAAGGTTTCGTACAAATCATGATAGAGAGTGTCTTCCACCCATATTCACATATCAAACCCAGATTAGGTGCCAAATCTCTAAGTGAATTCATCCTACGTGCTCTTAAACCAATCTTCAACACCTTCAAGTGTTAAGCGCTCCACTATCACTTTTTACAGAGATCATGATATATGCCATGTTTCCCTACAACTTCAAAAAGAGGTCCCGGAAAAAGAACCAAGATGTAGTCACTTTTACACCCACTAAGAACAAGGGAACCTCATGCACACCGGCCTATCACCCAGTGAGCACTGGGTGCTCACCTGAGGCACATGAGAGGGAGCCGAGTCTCTCTTTTATGTGAGTCTAGTGGAAGGCATAGTTCATGATTCTAACTTAGTGATTTAACAGACATGAAGAGCTATAGAGCTCAAGATGACTTCTATACCCCTTCAGTCATAATAGAACCAAAGTGCACAATAGAAATAATAGAACTAAGAGTTGTAAATCTACTACTATACTTAACCATTCAAGTAAGATTCATGATTATATAAGAACAAAAGTACAATAGAAATATGCAGGTAATACAGAGAAATAGTCTTAATACATTTGTCATGGTAACCTTATCACATTCATTCATAGTGTTACTTATAAAATATTACAGAAGGTAGACCATAGTCATGCACCATGTGTGGATCCATACATGTATTCTCACAAGACAAAAATTTCATTCCCCATTTCCCCATTACATCCTTACTTGAATTCTATACCCATTTTCATCCCATAGTTCTCGCAGTAATTTAGCAAAGCTCCATTACCACACTTCGTCTCTCTTTTTTGTCAAGGGCACACGTATAAATAGGCCTCGAGCTCTAACAATCTCATCTGACCTCGAGATCTAGCCCCAAGTTTTGAGTCGTGGGTCACCCCGGGTGTATGCCTCTCCATGTCATGATTAATTTTTTAGATCTTTGTATCGCAAGGTATATTCCCTCCAAGGCGCCTGTCGCCAAAGTTGAAACCTATCCAAACAAAACACGTTCTTCATGTGTTCTATCCCAAAGGTTAAAAATGGATAAGTCCCAAATTTTTCTTCACAAGGCATGTGCTTACTTGGTTCTCCAAGAATCATTTTTAACTCGCCTTGTGCGCCTACACTTCACGCTTCCCCACCATGTGCGCCTATGCGCCTTAACTTAAGATTTGGAATCTAAATTAGGGGCCCAACACATATTTTCTTTCCATACACCTCTTTCAACCAGGCCATTCAACTAGGATTTTTAACACAAACTTTCCTTGGCACTCTAACCTTGTGCTTGTTCACATTGCTCCATCCCACACTAAACTCGATGCGTGGTCCTCTGTGTACTCATAGATTCTCAAAAGTAGCAATAAGGTTACTTCTACCCAAGGTGTAAAACAAAACAACAACATGAAAGGGAAACATAAGAAAAGAACTGTGTAAAGGAAAATTCTAAGCTAATGGAAAAATTTCCTTATTTACAAACACCAAGAAGACTTATTTATAGTAGGGCTTTAGCCTACTCCCATTGAAGTGTCCAAGAAACTTTGTCCCATCCAACACTTGTAACTGGCATGCACCTGAATCAAGGATGTACAAGATTGTGTAAGGACCCAACCAATGGACTTTCAACTTCCCAGGATGGCATAGAAACTTAGAATCATATAGTAAAACCATCTGCCCAACCTCAAACTTCTTGTTTCTAATGTGGTGATCATGCCAAGCTTTCGCTTTACTTTCTCTATTGTTTGGCTCCACCTGGCGAGTGATCATCTCTCATCCAATTTCATTAACTCCTTAATTATTTCTTCTAGTGCTTTCTCATTAGTTAACCCCCTGCATGCACTATTCATAGAGAAGGTAACATAAATTCAACTGGAAGAACAACTTCCGTGCAAACACAAACCGAAAGGATGTGGCTTTGTTCATCCTTTTATATGTTGTCTTATAAGCCCACAATACTGCTGATACTTTTTATCCCACTATTGTCTTCTGACATCACAAATTTTGGTCAGGGTATGACTTAGTATTTTGTTGAATGCTTCCACGGTTCCATTTTCTTGTGGGTGATAGGGCATAGTCTTGTGATGAGCCACCATGAACTCTACTAACAGGATCCTCACAGTCTCATTGAAGAAATGTGTACCCCTATCATTAGTTAAAATCAACAGAAATCCATACCTCATGATAATGTTCTCCCATAAGAACCTTGCCACTATGGTCTGTTGTGCAACGATAAGTGGGGCTGCCTCTACCTACCTATTCAAATAATCCGTGCAAGTGATGGCATAGCATGACCCAATCCTATGCGTTGCTAGTGTGATAGGGCCTACAAATTCTATTGCCCACTTTTCAAAAGGCTCTACACTAGGGATAGGGTGCAAAGGAATTTCATCTCTCTTTCCCGGTTTTCCAATGTGCTAACAATGGTCACATGCTTTACAATAGTCTTTATAATCCTTGTACAGGGTTTCCCACCACAAACTTGCCATTAATATCTTACGTACAGTGGCATCACCTACATAATTCCCACCTGCACTTCCTTTGTGTGCTTCCTCTAGGATAGCGAGGTGCTCATACTCTAATACATACATGCGTAAAAATTTATCACATCCCAACTTGTATAAGTCTCCACCGATTAAAATGTAGGGAGCGACACGTATGACTAAATAATTTTTCTCTAATGCCTTCATTCCTTCCTGGCACACCTTCCTTTAAAAATATTGTAATCTCTTCCAAATCCAAGGACACGCACCACAACCTAAATATTTGTGTGTCTAGCATTGTCTCTTCAATACTTTGTGTTTCCTCCTTGAATTAATTCTTGACAGATGATCAGGTCCACTATTTCTTTTCCCAAGATTCACTACAACAATGAACTCAAACTCTTGAAATAACAACACCCACCAACATATGTGCCCTTGTAGAACAGGCTTGTTCACCAAATACTTTAATGTCATGTGGTCAATGTAAAACACAAAGGGTGTTACTAGCAGATACTATCTAAACTTGAAAAGCACGTAGATCATTGACAATGCCTCGCACTCAGTTGTGGTGTAGTTCTTCTCTGCTGGTGTTAGCTTCCTACTTGCAAAACATAGAGGATGATCAATAATTCCTTCACTTGGCTATGCAAGCACTACTCTAATAGCGGTCCCTGAGGCATCTACATGGACATGAAAGGGCTTATCCCAAGAGGGAAAATGTAATATAGGTGTGGTGACAAGCCTATCCTTTAATGTATCAAATGCCCTCTACTACATCTCTCCCCAATGGAAGGCACTTTTATGTCTCAGTAGCTCCTCTAAAGGCGTGGTAATCTTGGCAACCCTTTGATGAATTTCTGTAATAACCCATATGTCCAAGGAATCATGCACTATTCTCGGCTAGTAGGCTCCCCTAACCCCACAATAACTATAACTTTAGCGGGATCTACTAGCAATCCCTCCTTACATATGATGTTCCCAATAAATTGCTAAAGGGTGTAGCAAATACAAATTTCTTAATAGTCGTGATATCCTCAACTGCCTATACCTCTCAAACATTAACCTCAAATTTTCACAATGGTCTTCGACTAGACCATACATTGTCCAATCATCCAAATAGACCTAAAGAAACTTATGGATGAAGACACTGGCGCTTGCACCACTATACACAAAAAAATAGCAGGTGCATTCTTTAACCCAAAGGACATGACCGTGTATGCAAAAATTCCCCATTTAGTGGTGAAAGTTGTCTTCTCCTGGTCCCCCTTTACAATTTGGACTTGGTGGTACCCCAAAATCCACACATAAAGGAATAGATTTCGCACCTAGAGACTCCTTCCAAATTTTCTTCAGTGAAGGGCGTTGGAAAGGGATCAATGACATAAACTACATTCAGCTCCCTATAATCCATGTAGATCCTAATCCACCCATCCTTCTTGATGCTGATTACCATCAGACTTATCCATTCTGATTCCTCCATTGTTTCAATGATCCCATAAGATATCATTTTTCTATCTCCTCCTTAACCTTTACGCGTAAATTGGGATTCATCCAGAGGGCCTCTTGCTAACCGGTGCACATGGTCCTTCGCTTTTATGTTCATCTCCCCCAAGGAATGGTGAACACCTTTGAGCTCATGGTACCTACATGGGAATAAATCCTAAAATTCATGCAATAGATCAATGATCTTAGAGACTTCCTTCTCTAACCATTAATCTCTAATAATAGCTTCCTTAGGTTCTTCTCTTGAATCGATGTTAACCTTCTTTGTATTTAAGGGCTCATGGTATGTGCACATGCGAGTATCGCATTATCAACTACCTCACACGTCCCTACAGAATGGATAACATCCAAGCTTTCCAATTCCTCTCCGTCAATAACATACACCAAATTTCCTTTCTCCTTTTCCAAACATGAACGCTCAAGCTATAACTCTTTTGTTTCCTCTACTTCTTCAAAGCATGCCTCCAAACTTGTTCCACCTAGTAACTCCAACAACCTATCTTCCGCCATGGCACTATCCCCCATGGTAAGGCACTTGATACCCTACAAGGCCTTATCAACTGATGGCTTGGTACTCCAATACTCAAAGGTTTGAATAAGGTCAGCCGCGAGCTCTTGCCAATTCCCTATCTGGTGGCGTGTCTCTAAATGAATGTACCATGCATGTGCGTAACCCTGTAGTGTAGAATACAACTTGTACACCTAGAGGGATGGTGGAAAAGCATCTGTCCCTTCTCTTAAGACCCATTCACACTCCTAGATATGGAAAGAGGCAGGTTCCTTCCCATGGTAGTCCTTGATGGCTTTAGGCATGTTGCTCTAGAGAATCGACGAGAGAGAGAAACTCTTACTTCACGTAATTCCAAAGGCTCTCCTAATGTGTAGCCCACCACCATACCACCGTGTGTCGAGTAGGACATAACTTAGCATCCCTCTCTGTTCCTTCTCATCCTTCTATTGAGCTTCTACCTCCTATAGAAAGATCTCGGGAAGGCTCCTCCTCGAATATGTGGGCAGCTCTTTTCCTCCTAGGTGCTGAATTGTGCACGCCTTTGTGACCTTGGTCACCGAACCTCTCAACTACCATCCCATAAATTCATAAGTTCCCCACACCTAATTGTCACATGCTAGACTGGTGGTATCACTTACTGACTTAGCATCCTCAAATTGGATAACTCCATCGGTAGGATGTATTATCTTTGGGTCCCTAATTGAGCACACATATATCATGTCTAGAACTTCTTCCCCTAATGGTTCAATATATGGTGTTGTCTTCCCATTAGCCAAGGGTATAATGACCCGCTCCTCTTTATTTTAAAATTTGATGTACCCTTTGTTGAACCAAAGGTCCGCATTGTTCTTGTAACACCATGGGCACCCAAGTAGTGATGGGAAATTTTTGTCTCAGCGAGTGCCAAGAATTTGAAGTCCTTAGTAAACTTAGCTCCCTATATAGTAATAGTTGCATCCTTTAAAACACCGATGGGCATTTCCTTAGTCTTGTTTTCCATATACAACACATTTGAAGATGGCTGTAACACAGGTCTTCCCATCTGATGCCATGCATCCAAAGTTAGAACATTAACCTTTGTGCTAGTGTTAATGAGGATATTACTAAGGATCCATCTATCTACAACTGCATTCAATGTGATCTCCTTGTCATAGTCGAGGCTATGAGGGGAAGGTTTACATACAGGACCTGCCTCTTATACTCTCCTCTGGCATTTGGTACCTTCTCTCTCAACCATGATCCTAGCAAGGGAATGATATTCTCTTGCCTTATCATTTTACACACCTCCTTGACCTCATCTAGGTCATCCTTTGGCACCTCGACTCTCCTTCCTTGTTCCTCCCTCCCGAACTACTCTAGACATTGGATTTCCCTTGTAAACTCCAAATGACATCCATGGTGTCATGATATACCTCCTTTTGATGCGCAGGGTCTAGATACTTTCCATGAACTACTTCCTCCCTTGAAACCAGATTCTTCTATCTTGGTATCTCTCTTGCATGCGTGGCTTCTACCTTTGTTGTTACCAAGACAGATCCAAACCTGCATCCCGTGTTACCCGAGTCATCCACTATATATCTACCTTCTTAATACTAACCATTACAATGCCCTTGTCTTTCCAATGTTACTGATTCATGTGCTTGAAAATTTTTGGGCCCTCCTCATATTTATGCTTCTTTCCACACCACAAGCACAATAACAAGTCTAGGCACTCACATTTGTAATGATCTAGTAGATCCAAAATTGAAGAAGGTTCCACATGGGAACTCAGTTCTTCCTCCTCTATGGTTACCATGACCACAAAATCCTCCTCAAAAACCTCTTCCACACATGCCTCCATCTGTGTGCTCATTATAAAGGTGATCCTCACCCTTGGAACTACTGATAATGTTGGTCTGGCGCACCCCATGATCAATGGCCTCATGGATCTGATCAATGATCCTATAATCCTTAGTATCATGCATTTTAGAGGTGCAAATCTTGTAATAAAAATACAAATTCTTCTCGGATTACACACTTTGCATCAAGGGGCACCTACTCACATCATGGTCCACATGAAAAAGTTCACAATCTACTTCCATGGCATGTACTGTCCTCTGGGGGTAATTATCCTTAACGTGCCCCTCTACTTCACAATCATGCACCATGTTAGTACCCAAATTTGTTCTCCTTTTCACCGATAAGCATTAGATATATGGCATGAAGCTTGAAGTCGATAGATCATGATTAGTGTCATTTTGTAACCCGGGATATGATCTAACCGGTACTCGATTTACAAAGAGATGGATAACACTTTCAAAGGATTTGATCCGACCCTCACTATTTTAGGTTTTGCCTTTCAACCAAGGTAAGAGAACCTACATTGTAACCCCCAAATGGTGAAGGAGATGAAGATATCCCTCAATTTATGCAAATAGTATGAAAAGGCCTTGGGAAAATATGATCAACACTCCAAATTTGACTTTCACAAGCTATCACTTCCAGATTATGGAGATATTTTCAATGCAAGGCAAGGGCTACTGGAGGCATTATATGATCCCAATTTTCTTTGTGCATTTTTGAAAATGGATTGTATTCTTTTGCTAATACACAATGTAATGTAGGGGTAGCATGGGTAGGATTAGTTTGTTTGAATGAATTTTTTTGGTGGGGTGTTGACAAGACAAACTGGGATATATAAGATATTTGACAACCTCTACAATACTTGAACAACTATCAGATAAAATGAATCAAATAATTAGGATATTATTTCAACTAGAACAGAATAAATGGAAGCCTGTGTTGCACTCTTCACGCAATCTTTGAGAACTCACAACAAAAGCTTGAGTTAAATAACTCAATTAAACACAAAAATCCTTGATCAAACCATGCCTAAGGTACCCCTAAAGGATTACAAGCAATCTCTCCAGTCAAGGAAGGTAAAGTTCTTTTGAATTTGTTTATCTCTTTATCCGATGAAGGCTCTTCGAACATGAGATTGCAAATGCCACTAAACTATCAACAAGAAATGGAGATTTTGCATGATTTCTAAAGACTTTCAATGCAAAATTCTAACAGAACAATGAAAACTATTTGTAGGCATTTAAAAATGATAACATACATCATATTGCCTAGAAACATAGATTAACTCAAAATCTTGTCGATTCATCAGCGGGGAGTTTTCATGAACAATCTCGAGTTGTGTGATGGCTATACACTTGTAACCAACTCACATACATGAAAGATCCAACACGAAGATATTATTCTCATTCTTTGGTGGTTTTTTCGGAAAAATGAGCTTTCTCTCAAAATTTTCTTGTGATTTTTAAATCTGTTTCCCGACCTCCTTTACAATCTCTCCAAAATGCATTATATACCTCATGCCACATTGATCCCTCTTTGTAACACTCGAATCGTTGTTACTTCCTCCCGAGCATTCAAGTGTTGATATATGATTTCTTCAGTAAAAGGATGTGTTCCTTTGATTGTCAATTCATGCTTGATATAGATTGTATCTTCTTTTCTCTTGAAGATTTTTGACTGAGCCAGGATATGCTTGGACTCTTTTATATCTTTCATTTTTTCACCTGAGTTTAATCTGATTTCGGAATAAATTGTGGATTTACCCGTCTATATGACTCAGCCTTGGATCAGTGGCATTGATCCAAGAGATGTTTTAAGTTTATTCTGGATTAACAAAAATTATAGACCTTACGAAGGTTGCAAGGTCCGAATGTGTGGAATGAGCAATTCAGAGCTAACTCAGGTTGATCTTGTTAAATGAATTGGTTCCCGATATCGTAATATCAGGAAGGTCTTGATCTTGAGCCAGGTAATAAATTCAGATACATTTATACTACTAGCTTATTAGCAGTGCTGGAATGAATCCTTTTCGTGAATGTATATTTGTTGGTTCTTATACTGAATGATTTTAATTGTTAAGACCTAAGCTGGATTTATTAAGGTTAATAACCTAAACCTAAACTATAACCTATGGGTTAGATTAGTGCTAATCTAACCTAGGCCTAAACTATAAACTAAATGTTCTAAGGTTAGTGACCTAGCGCTAAGGAGGTTAGACTAAGTATCACCTTAAATTCTAACCTATGTTTCTAACCTAACTAATGAACATGGAGGAAAGGGACCTATGAAGGGGTGTGAGCCATGGGCGGTAGTTTCTATGGCATTAAATGGGATGGATAAGTATGAAGGATGAGGGATTTGGTGGAAGTTTCAAATGGCTAGTGAAATCCGACGTGGCAGAGTCACCAAATCTAGAAATGGTCTTTGATTTGTTTTTATCCATCGCCAACTATGGCGGTCGGTGGCAATGGAGATTGAGCGGGAATTTTGGAGTTAATGCAATTAATGAACTCGGTCTCCGAGCTCGGATTTCTCGGGAAGACATGCAAAATGGAAAACTGGTAGTTTGTTTGGGTTTTCATGCGCTCCGGTTTTCTCTCTGTTTGATCACTGGTTCTTCGAACCAGTCTACTTGGTGTTGCATGGCAACTATGAGAATAACTAGCTCTTTTCTCTATCGAGGAAAGTTTATAAGGCATGGAAATAACAAATTATTGTTGTTGAATCTAACGTGGAAAAAGAGGAGAAGGCTCGAGCTCTTTCAGTGGTCTTCTTCAGATTTTTAAGCAACATTACCAGGCATGTTAGGCCCTAACTTTTAAAAATCTTGCTTTCCTTCAAATGATTTCATTAGAACAACTCTGTTCAGATGATTTTTGGGTTCAGTTGGTTTTTATGGTAGCTTTGTATGAATTAGTTTGCTGTATCTTCTTACTGGCTTGATTTTTCAAGTGAACCCTTGATGGGTGTGCATTGTGTTTCGAACGGTTGTACTATCTTGCTGTGTTTTGAATTTCAGTTAGATTTTGTAGAAATGCTTGCAAGGGTAATGTTTGAAACAGACAATGATGGAGTCCATGAAAAGTTTTCTGGGTTGATATCAACTTCTGTAGAAGCCTTGTTGTTTATACTTCTTGAAATGATAGTATGTTTTGGCTTCTGTAGAAGCTTTGTCGTGAATACTATATGTTATTGGATATTGTTGGAATCCTTGAATAGATAGTATTTTTAACTTCTGTAGAAGTTTAATCGAGAATACTATATGGGTTTGATTCCTTTTTGAGTCCTGGAAAGGTAACATACGTTTCTACTTCTGTAGGAGTTCACGTGAATACTTGTATGTTATTGCTATAGTTGGAATTCTTGAATTTAATATTTATCTTGTATCTTTCTACTGTAGAAGTTTATTTGTGAATACTACATGTGTTCGACTCCTTTTGAATCCTTGAATCATATATTAGGTTATTCCCTTTTGTATAAGCTTGGTTGTGAATACCTATTGATATTGGCTGTTGGAGTCCTTAATATGTATCTTGTATTTAGACTTCGTAGAAGTCTAGTTGTGAAGACTCACGTGTTGAATTAGTTGAAAACCTTGAATGTTTTCATAGGAATTCGCCACGATCTTGTCCACGGTGTGTTTTCTTTTTAAACTTGAATCAGATGAGTCCTTGCTATATTCACACTATCTCGGCTTGGATGAAACTTTGTTGAAAATAATGATTTGATGATGACCTTTATGAAGATCTCGTTGAGGTTATTATTTTTGAAAGCGACTTCTAATTTACACCCATGTTGTATAAACGTATGGATTTGTTTCAGTTGAATGAAGTTGTGTAGGTTTGTATTAGATTTAGTGTGAATGTCACTAGGAATTAGATTGAGTTGTATGTTGATGAGTGTTTCGACTCAATGGGATTGTTCTTGTGTTTGAGCATGATTATGTCTTCTGTTATCGTGAATATCTAGTCGTGTGCTTGACTGAAGTAAAGAGCTATTAACTGTATCTTGACAAGCGAAGACGTTGGATATTTTCTCGTTTGTTGAATAATATGGAAGGTTATGTGGAGTCTATTTGATGGATTATTCATCACTGCCTTGTCACGAGAGCTACTGTGTTGTTCAGTAAGTTACAAGCAATTTTTATATTTGTATTTTGACGGACTGTAATTCTTCCTGTGCTCTCGACTGGCGTAGTCGCAAGCGTATAATGTGAATGCATTACTCTTGAGTGGATGGTATAGTCATGAGCATGATTGGAAGGGACATCTGAATGTCTCATTTTCTTTCTCTTCTGCTGTAAAGTATATGTTGATATATTTATATTTAATTGTTGGAATTGTTAATACATACTGATGGATTCATGAATTGTTAGGATATTCATTTTTGTTGAATGTAATGGTCTATCGGATGTTTGTTGTCCTTGGGATTCAGATGGATAGTTGTTTTGGATACATTTGTTCTTCTTGGTCACTAATATTTATGAAAAAATATCTGAAAAGTATCTAGGACTATTTAGTAACTATAATATGAGTTACGTGTTTATAGTCATGTTTGAATTACAAAAGAGCATAGTCTGAAATATGTTTACATGTTTGGTGAAATGATTTCATTTAAACAGGTTGTTTAATGAAAACAATTGGTGGATTGCAATTGTTTTAAGAATTAGTGCTTATCATGCTCAGTTCACCGAACTGACCCATGTTGACAATTTTTGCAGATGATTTCCGTAAGTGGTAAAGGCACACAGATCTGATAGGATGTTCAGATTGTTTAATTTGGTTTTATGATGAATTACAGCTTGATTCTCTAAATGTACTACTTGAAGAAAGATGTTCTTTTTCTGTTGAGTATTGTATCAAATATGCTGAATGCATAAAATGTATTTGATTAGCTCTGAAAGGAATGAAAAGAGGTATTGATACTTATTTGTTTTCATTCGTATCTTGATGGTTTGATCTTATTCGACTCGAATGATCTTAAGAGCATTGTTATTATTGTATAACTTGGAGACTTTTGTGATTATCTAAGTAAGCTTTCAAGGTTATGTGACTGAATACTTATGATTGTTTAGTAGTTCTATTATGTTCTATCTAAAGCTAAATTGGAATTCTAAATCACTGTCTTTTGGAAATCTAAGGTTAAAATAAACCTGAGCAGGAGCTAAACAAGATGAATAAATCATTACTTCCTAGTCTTGATCTAAGTCAAGACAACGTTTAATTCGATTCTTAATTACTATATCTTGATACTAAAAAGTAAGATATAAATTCAGTTATGAGAAATGATATAAACCTAAAAAGGGTTTGGTTAGAAACCTCATGTGAAGGTTGAGGGTTACTTGTCCAATTTCGTTGATTTAGAATTATGTATATTCTATGAACTCCTTGATGCGACCTCTAGTCTTAATAACTTCTCTTGTGTAATGGGTTTTATTAAGAAAGGTAATTCTATGGTGAGGAACCCAGGGATTGGGAAAGACTACCCTTAAAGGAGCGTCTTATATTATAATTTTAACTCAACGTATGTAACACTTATTAATAATTAGATCCTCTCGAGGAGGATTTAAAGGTTGACGGCACAAGTCAACTGCAGGGTTGTACCTTCGAGAAGATTAGGATCTTCTCAAAGATACAACAATGCAGGTGACTTATGACGACACCCTTTGCATTGATCATTAAGATTTACACCTTAAACTCGAACAAGTTACTCTAGGACTGATTAGGAATGTGGTCACGTTATAAGGCTGCCCTAGGAGACTCGGGGTATCTTGACACACTGGATTAACTAGGGTTGACCCAGTATGTCAGCGTATCCCTAGTCCTCGGGAGCATCCCTATAACGTTGTCATCTTACTAATCCATTCCTGAGTGAATAACTTGGGATAGGAGAGTCTGACAGAAGTCAGTATAAGACATTCTACATAACATAGGAATGGGGTGAAGGACGTATTCCAGATTGACGAGTATGTCATCAAGGAATATGAGACATAAGCAGTATGTTACAAATCTTTGGCCAAAGTATCACAAGCTGTTGATTGCGTTGTCCTATGTCACCTAGTCTAAGGGATGAGATGCCGATGAATAATGGTAACAATTATTCAGATAGGTTCCTTGACAGAGCATTCTGAATCCCAGATTAGGGAAGAGAACCGCAAGAGTGATGTGTTAAATAAAAACACCAATTCTTAATACTCATGAATAGATCGGTACATTACCGAGTCATGGAATGAATAAATCGGAGGTACTCTGAGTCATTACAGCTGCATATGGTTATCTGTTATGAGAATGGTTGTTTTTGATTTGTGAGTTCTAAATTATGTATTTAGAACCAGGAAGCATTTATCAAAAAAAAATTACTTGTTCTAATGTATAAAAATGAGGATGTTACATCTTGGTATCAGAGCTGAAGGTTGTAGCTCTTGGGCCTATTGTGTCCATAATCTGATAAAAACCTGAATTTTCTTGTAACAGAAAATGGTTAGAACAAGGGGGAACGTTGCGAATAATGCTCCACCTGAAGGAGGGGTGGCAACAACCCAAAAACTTGATGAGATCCTTGCTGCCCTATTGGACACAAGAGATCGTTTAGCTGTACTTGAACAGCAGGTGATGGGAAATGAGGAGGATGAAGAAGCTGGTAATAACAATCAGCAACCTCCTATGGGTGTTGATATTAATGCTGGAAATGCACCTGTCCAACTAGAAAACAAAAAGGCCAGGTTGGCAGCAAAACTCACTAATGATATAAAAAGGATAAGCCCACCTAAATATGATGGCACCACATTAGGTGATGGAGCTGAGAACTGGCTCAGCAAAATGGAGAAGTACTTTGCAATAAGAAACTTCTCAGAGGAAACCAAAGCTATTTGGGGAGCCTATCAGCTTTCCCACGAAGCATCTTCGTGGTGGGATAGCCGTAAAGCAGAGCTAAATATTGATGAGACCAATATTACTTGGGATCAATTTAAGGGCTATTTTAGGCAACGATGGCTGCCACAACTTTTCTATGATCAGAAAATGATAGAATTCCAGAACTTAGCTCAAGGGAAGCTAACAGTAACTGAATACTGGGAGCGGTTTACAAAACTCCTCAAGTATGTACCGCAGTATCAAACTGACGAGAAGTTCAAAATATGGAAATTCATCATGGGATTGAATCTTGTGATAGGGGGAGAGGTCGATGTTCACATTCCAACCACTATGGAAGGAGTTGTTGAAAAGGCCATAAGACAAGAACAAAAATTAAAGGCTATTTCTACTCATAAAGAGGAAGTGCGGAAGAAGATTGCAAACCCTTCTTCAACCTCTCTTGCACCCAAAAAGGGACCATGGAAAAAGTTTGGAAACAAAAGTAAGTTTCTAGGGGATAATAGTAAGAAAGCAGTAGTAAATAAGCCTGCTGGAAATGTAAGGGATAATTTTGCCAAAAATTATAACAATGGGCAGAAGCCCTATGGAGGACAACGTGATAATTACAAGGCTGGAGGCAATTTTGAGCCTAAAAAGGGACCTGTAGGAGGCTGCTACAATTGTGGCAAAGACCACTATGCAAATCAGTGCCCTTTGAAGAAGGATGATCGTAATCAGCAGCATAAGATACATGCTGCAGTAGCAGACAAGCAAGCTGAAAAGCAAGTGACACCTATAGAAGTTCCGGGTAAGTTATTTGGCATACCTGTCACTATTCTTTTTGATACAGGAGCTACTGAATGTTTTATTTCTAATAAACTTGCTTCTAAACTTAAGAGAAAAGCTGGAAAAATGGATAAATCTTGGACTGTACAGTATGGTAATAACTCTGTTCATACAGTGAGTATGTGTCTTTTTGGGGCAGTCCTTGACTTACCTAACTTTTCCATGGAAGTTGACCTCTATGTTACACCTTTGGGGTCTTACGACATTGTCATTGGTGTCAATTGGTTAGCTGAACATAAAGCAAAAGTAGACTGCTATGAAAAGAATATAAGATGTTTGGATGATCAGCTAGAAACAACAGAGATTCAAGGGGTGAAATGGGAAATTTCAGTTAGAAAATTGTCAGCTATGCAGCTTAAAAAGGCTAAAAACAAAGGATGTACCCTTTATGTAGTAAAGATATCTGAATTTTTAGAAGAAGATGGTGATCCCATGAAACGATTTCCTCTGCTACAAAGTTTCAGGGATGTTTTTCCGGAGGAATTACCAGGTTTACCACCCAAGAGGGAATTTGACTTCACCATTGAAATCAAACCAGGAACGAACCCTATCTCCAAAGCACCTTATCAGATGACTACTATAGATTTAGTCAATCTTAAGGCATAATTGTAAGAACTTTTGTCTAAAGGTTTGATTAGACCAAGTGTTTCACCTTGGGGAGCGCCAGTAATATTTGTGAAAAAGAAGGATGGAACACTTAGGTTGTGTATTGATTATCGGATGTTGAATAAAGCAACAATCAAGAATAGATACCCACTTCCAAGGATCGATGATCTATTTGATCAAATGCGTGGGGCAGTGGTCTATTCTAAGATAGATCTTCGATCTGGTTATCATCAGTTAAGGATTAGAGAAGAAGATATTCATAAAACAACTTTCCGAACAAGGTATGGACATTATGAATTCATGGTTCTACCTTTTGGATTAACTAATGCACCCACAGCTTTTATGAACTTAATGAATAATATCTTTCAAGAATATTTGGACAAGTTTGTACTTGTATTCTTGGACGATATTCTCATTTATTCTAAAATTTTGAGGAGCACAATGAGCATTTGAAGATAGTTTTGGGAATTTTGAGAAAAAGAAAGTTGTATGGTAAGTTATCCAAATGTTCTTTCTTTGATTCAGAAGTTCACTATTTGGGTCATGTCATTAGCAAGGAAGGAATTGTTGTAGATCCTTCAAAAATAGTGGCAATAACTGAGTGGCCTGCACCAAAGAATGTGCACGAAGTAAGAAGCTTCATGGGTCTTGCTGGTTATTATAGAAAATTTGTTAAGGATTTTTCTAAAGTAGCTGCACCAATAACTTCATTACAGAAGAAGGATAAGAAATTTATTTGGAATGATAAGTGCGAAGCGGCTTTCAAAAGTATGAAAAGCCACTAACTTCCACACCTATATTAGCATGCACTGCACCCTAATGGGAGCTTTACTGTTGTAACAGATGCTTCTGGGGAATGCCTTGGAGGTTTTTTGTTACAAAATGATCAAGTCATAGCATATGAAAGTAGAAAACTTAAGTTACATGAGCTGAATTATGCTCCTCATGATTTGGAGCTTGCTGCCATTGTTCATGCGCTTCAAGTTTGGAGACACTATTTACTTGGGAAACCTTTTGAGTTGAAAACTGATCACTTAGGACTGAAATATATTTTTACTCACCTAATCAATGGCGATGAGAAGGTGGTTAGAATTTTTATCACAATATGGTTTTGATATTAGCTACATCAAAGGAAGGAGAATAGAGTAGCGGATGCTCTAAGTCGTAGGAGGCACATTTCTACTCTTATAACATTAAAAACTCGGTTTAAGGATGAGGTAAAAGTGCCTCGAATCGATACATACTTTCAAAGCAAGTAAAAGCGAAAGCTTGCTGCACGCGAACCTAATGATGAAAGGTATAAGGGTTTTCATTTTGATAATGAAGGAATCTTACGTTATGAAAATAGGGTATACGCATTCTATCTTTGAATGATTTGAGAAAGAAGTTGTTAGTTGAATTTCATAATTTGCCTTTCTCTGGACACCCGGGTATCACAAAAATGCTTGCTAATATGAAACAGCAATACTTTTGGAAAGGTATGAAAAAGGATGTCATTGATTTTGTGACTCATTATGCGGAATGTCAAGAGTTAAAGCGAACACATGCACCTTGCTGGACTGTTATATCCTCATAGCATACCGCAATACAAATGGCAAGTAATAAGCATGGACTTTGTACAAGGGTTACCTATGTCCAGGAATAAACATGATGTTATCCTGGTAGTTGTAGATAAACTAACTAAGGTAGCTCATTTCATCACTGGAAATCTAAAGGATGATTCACCAGTGCTGGCCAAAAGATTCGTACACGAAATTTTCAGGTTACATGGTGTACCAGAATTGATTATATCTGACAGGGATCCTAGAATGACGTCAAGATTTTGGCAAATGCTTAATACAGCTCTTGGAACGAAACTAAACTTCAGTTCTGCATATCATCCGGAAACGGATGGACAAACTGAGAGAGTAAATCAGGTGTTGGAAGACATGTTGTGAATGTATTGCATGGATCAACAGTATAAATGGGAAGAGTATCTTCCATTAGTTGAATTCGCATACAACAACACTTATCACTCATCTCTTAAAATGGCACCATTTGAAGCACTTTATGGAAGGAAGTGCAGAACCCCTGTTAGCTGGGATAGTGTTGAGGATAGAGTGGTAATTGGACTAGAGATCCTCACTGAAATGGAACAGCAAGTTAAGCTGATTCGTGAACGATTAAAGGAAGCAGCAGATAGGTAGAAGAGCTATGCTGACCTTAAGCGGGTTGATCGAAGGTTTGAGCTGGGTGAGAAGTGGGTTGATCGAAGGTTTGAGCTGGGTGACAAGGTTTTTCTTCGAGTTAAACCCAGAAAGAGTTCTATAACTTTTGGCAAGGCTGCCAAGTTGTCACCTCGTTTCGTGGGACCTTTCAAATTGTCAAAAAAATCAATCCTGTAGCTTATCGATTAGCATTACCACCTGCTTTATCTCACATGCATGATGTTTTCCATATTTCGTTGCTTAAGAAATACGTTTCAGATCTGTCACATGTTTTAAATTAGAATTCCTTGTAGGTCCAAGACCCGGGAATAATCATGGTTAAACCCACACGAGTCTTTGGAAACTCGACAATTGCATTTGAGAAATCATGAAATACAACAATGTAAGGTCCAAAGGGGACCAGTTTAATGAAGAAAGTGAAACTTGGGAAAATCTAGAAGAGATGAAAATTGTTTTTCCTTTTCTTTTTCAATAGGATGAAATCTGTTGACAAATTTTTTTTACATGAACTTGTCTTTTTCAAGTTTCTATAAAATCCAGATTGAGGCAAACATTATTCAGTTGAATAAAATGTATCGTGACATTGATTTTTGGAACTATTCAAGTTGGAAATAGTCACATTGTTTTGTGAACTAATAAATTGGTTGACCTGAAGGTTAAACAAATATGTAATCATCGGGATGATGAATCTTTTAGGAGGGAAGCATGTAACACTCTGAACTCTTGTTACTTCCTCCTGAGCATTCAAGTGTTGATATATGATTTCTTCTGTAAAAAGGGATGTGTTCCTTTGATTGTGAAGTCATGCTTGATAGGGATTGTATCTTCTTTGCTCTTGAAGATTTTTGACTGAGCCAGGATATGCTTGGACTCTTTTATATCTTTCATTTTTGCACCTGAGTTTAATCTGATTTTGGAATAAATTGTGGATTTACCCGTCTATATGACTCAGCCTCGGATCAATGACATTGATCCAAGAGATGTTTTAAGTTTATTCTGGATTAACAAAAATTATAGACCTTACGAAGGTTGCAAGGTCCGAATGTGTGGAATAAGAAATTCCGGAGTTAACTCAGGCTGATCTTGTTAAATGAATTGGTTCCCGATATCGTAAAATCAGGAAGGTCTTGATCTTGAGCCAGGTAATAAATTCAGATACATTTATACTACTAGCTTATTAGCAGTGCTAGAATGAATCCTTTTCGTGAATGTATATTTGTTGGTTCTTATACTGAACGATTTTAATTGTTAAGACCTAAGCTAGATTTATTAAGGTTAATAACCTAAACCTAAACTATAACCTATGGGTTAGATTAGTGCTAATCTAACCTAGGCCTAAACTATAAACTAAATGTTCTAAGGTTAGTGACCTAGTGCTAAGGAGGTTAGACTAAGTATCACCTTAAATTCTAACCTATGTTTCTAACCTAACTAATGAACATGGAGGAAAGGGACCTATGAAGGGGTGTGAGCCATGGGTGGTAGTTTCTATGGCATTAAATGGGATGGATAAGTATGAAGGATGAGGGATTTGGTGGAAGTTTCAAACGGCTAGTGAAATCTGATGTGGCAGAGTCGCCAAATCTAGAAATGGTCTTTGATTTGTTTTTATCCATCGCCAACTATGGCGGTCGGTGGCAATGGAGATTGAGCGGGAATTTTGGAGTTAATGCAATTAATGAACTCGGTCTCCGAGCTTGGATTTCTCGGAAGACATGTAAAATGGAAAACTGGTAGTTTGTTTGGGTTTTCATGCGCTCCGGTTTTCTCTCTGTTTGATCACTGGTTCTTCGAACCAGTCTACTTGGTGTTGCATGGCAACTATGAGAATAACTAGCTCTTTTCTCTATCGAGGAAAGTTTATAAGGCATGGAAATAACAAATTATTGTTGTTGAATCTAACGTGGAAAAAGAGGAGAAGGCTCGAGCTATTTCAGTGGTCTTCTTCGGATTTTTAAGCAACATTACCAGGCATGTTAGGCCCTAACTTTTAAAAATCTTGCTTTCCTTCAAATGATTTCATTAGAACAACTCTGTTCAGATGATTTTTGGGTTCAGTTGGTTTTTATGGTAGCTTTGTATGAATTAGTTTGTTGTATCTTCTTACTGGCTCGATTTTTCAAGTGAACCCTTGATGGGTGTGCATTGTGTTTCGAACGGTTGTACTATCTTGCTGTGTTTTGCATTTCAGTTAGATTTTGTAGAAATGCTTGCAAGGGTAATGTTTGAAACAGACACTGTTGGAGTCCATGAAAAGTTTTCGGTTGATATCGACTTCTGTAGAAGCCTTGTTGTTTATACTTCTTGAAATGATAGTATGTTTTGGCTTCTGTAGAAGCTTTGTCGTGAATACTGTATGTTATTGGATATTGTTGGAATCCTTGAATAGATAGTATTTTTAACTTCTATAGAAGTTTAATCGAGAATACTATATGGGTTCGATTCCTTTTTGAGTCCTGGAAAGGTAACATACGTTTCTACTTCTGTAGGAGTTCAGTCGTGAATACTGTATGTTATTGGTATAGTTGGAATTCTTGAATTTAATATTTATCTTGTATCTTTCTACTTCTGTAGAAGTTTATTTGTGAATACTGCATGTGTTCGACTCCTTTTGAATCCTTGAATCATATATTAGGTTTTTCCCTTCTGTATAAGCTTGGTTGTGAATACCTATTGATATTGGCTCTGTTGGAGTCCTTAATATGTATCTTGTATTTAGACTTCTGTAGAAGTTTAGTTGTGAAGACTGCTGGTGTTGAATTAGTTGAAAACCTTGAATGTTTTCATAGGAATTCGGCTACTGATCTTGTCCATGGTGTGTTTTCTTTTTAAACTTGAATCTGTATGAGTCCTTGCTATATTCGCACTATCTCGGCTTGGATGAAACTTTGTTGAAAATAATGATTTGATGATGACCTTTATGAAGATCTTGTTGAGGTTATTATTTCCTGAAAGCGACTTCTAATTTACACCCATGTTGTATAAACGTAGGGATTTGTTTCAGTTGAATGAAGCTGTGCAGGTTTGTGTTAGATTTAGTGTGAATGTCACTAGGGATTAGATTGAGTTGTATGTTGATGAGTGTTTCGACTCAGTGGGATTGTTCTTGTGTTTGAGCATGATTACGTCTTCTGTTATCGTGAATATCTAGTCGTGTGCTTGATGAAGTAAAGAGCTATTAACTGTATCTTGACAAGCGAAGACGTTGGATATTTTCTCGTTTGTTGAATAATATGGAAGGTTATGTGGAGTCTATTTGATGGATTATTCATCACTGCCTTGTCACGAGAGCTACTGTGTTGTTCAGTAAGTTACAGGCAATTTTTATATTTGTATTTTGACGGACTGTAATTCTTCCTGTGGTCTCGACTGGCTTAGTCGCAGGCATATAATGTGAATGCATTACTCTTGAGTGGACGGTACAGTCATGAGCATGATTGGAAGGGACATCTGAATGTCTCAGTTTCTTTCTCTTCTGCTGTAAAGTATATGTTGATATATTTATATTTAATTGTTGGAATTGTTAATACATACTGATGGATTCATGAATTGTTAGGATATTCATTTTTGTTGAATGTAATGGTCTGTCGGATGTTTGTTGTCCTTGGGATTCAGATGGATAGTTGTTTTGGATACATTTGTTCTTCTTGGTCACTAATATTTATGAAGAAATATCTGAAAAGTATCTAGGACTATTTAGTAACTATAATATGAGTTACGCGTTTATAGTCATGTTTGAATTACAAAAGAGCATAGTCTGAAATATGTTTACATGTTTGGTGAAATGATTTCATTTAAATAGGTTGTTTAATGAAAACAATTGGTGGATTGCAATTGTTTTAAGAATTAGTGCTTATCATGCTCAGTTCACCGAACTGACCCATGTTGACAATTTTTGCAGATGATTTCCGTAAGTGGTAAAGGCACGCAGATCTGATAGGATGTTCAGATTGTTTAATTTTGGTTTTATGATGAATTACAACTTGATTCTCTAAATGTACTACTTGAAGAAAGATGTTCCTTTTCTGTTGAGTATTGTATCAAATATGCTGAATGCATAAAATGTATTTGATTAGCTCTGAAAGGAATGAAAAGAGGTATTTGTTACTTATGTGTTTGCATTCGTATCTTGATGGTTTGATCTTCTTCGGTTCGAATGATCTTAAGAGCATTGTTATTATTGTATAACTTGGAGACTTTTGTGATTATCTAAGTAAGCTTGCAAGGTTATGTGACTGAATACTTATGATTGTTTAGTAGTTCTATTATGTTCTATCTAAAGCTAAATTGGAATTCTAGATCACTGTCTTTTGAAAGCTAAGGTTAAAATAAACCTGAGCAGGAGCTAAACGAGCTGAATAAATCATTACTTCCTAGTCTTGATCTAAGTCAAGACAACGTTTAATTGGATTCTTAATCACTATATCTTGATACTAACAAGTAAGATATAAATTCAGTTATGAGAACTGATATAAACCTAAAAGGGTTTGGTTAGCAATCTCATGTGAAGGTTGAGGGTTATTGTCCAATTTCGTTGATTTAGAATTATGTATATTCTATGAACTCCTTGATGGGACCTCTAGTCTTAATAACTTCTCTTGTGTAATGGGTTTTATTAAGAAAGGTAATTCTATGGTGAGGAACCCAGGGATTGGGAAAGACTACCCTTAAGGGAGCATCTTATAGTATAATTTTAACTCAATGTATGTAACACTTATTAATAAGTAGATCCTCTCGAGGCATTTAAATGTTGATGGCACAAGTCAACTATAGGGTTGTACCTTCGAGAAGATTAGGATCTTCTTGAAGATACAACAATGCAGGTGACTTATGATGACACCCTTTGCATTGATCGTTAAGATTTACACCTTAAACTCGAACAAGTTACTTTGGGACTGATTAGGAATGTGGTCATGTTATAAGGCTGCCCTAGGAGACTCGGGGTATCTTGACACACTGAATTAACTAGGGTTGACCCAGTATGTCAGCGTATCCCTAGTCCTTGGGAGCATCCCTATAACGTTTTCATCTTACTAATCCATTCCTGAGTGAATAACTTGGGACAGGAGAGTCTGACAGAAGTCATTATAATACATTCTACATAACATAGGAATGGGGTGAAGGACGTATTCTAGATTGATAAGTATGCCATCAAGGAATACGAGACATAAGCGGTATGTTTCAAATCTTTGGCCAAAGTATCACAAGCTGCTGATTGCGTTGTCCTAAGTCACCTAGTCTAAGGGATGAGATGCCGATGAATAATGGTAACAATTATTCAGATAGGTTCCTTGGACAGAGCATTCTGATTCCTAGATTAGGGAAGAGAACCGAAAGAGTGATGTGTTAAATAAAAATGCCAACTCTTAATACTCATGAATAGATCGGTAGATTACCGAGTCATGGAATGAATAGATCGGAGGTACTCCAAGTCATTATAGTCGTATATGGTTATCTCTGTTATGAGAATGGTTGTTTTTATTTGTGAGTTCTAAATTATGTATTTGGAACCGTGAAGCATTTATTAAAAAAAAAAATTACTTGTTCTAATGTATAAAAATGAGGATGTTACACTCTTTGTCAAGCAAGGAATATGCCGTGGGATCAATTTTGTTACAAAACAATCCTCATGATTTAATGAAAATGACATCAAACAAAAAAACATTTGTAGGTTGCTAGGTGTGCCCAAGAAGATTAAATCATTACAAATATCTAGATCATTATCCATCTTGAAGGCATGTTTTTCATCATTGAGGCATGCAAACACATTTTACTCATCATTTTCACCTTTTTACCTTTTCAAGTTACCTCTGCAACTTTTGATTTTGTCATTTCACATTTTTCTTGGGCTAGGGCAAAATTTATTTCAAAATCACCTCAGATCAAAGAATTAAGCCATGTAAGTGATGCGAATGATCCTGAAGGCCAAGATGACACAAAATCACTCTAAATTTGATTAATTTTGATTCAAAAATCATGATTCCAAGCTTCCCGGAGCTCCAATGGCGATCAAAACAAATGGTTGCACAACAACCGTTGATCTTATCCATTTTTAATCCTGCCCCGCACGTGGAAGATGCAGACTTAGAAATAAGCTTGAGTTACCTTTTTAAATTTTTGGATAAGGCCAGACACATGGCAAAAATGATTGGAAACAAATTTGGGCTCATTTTTTGACTTTTCAACCTTTTGGAAAAAATGGAAAAATTTGACTTTTTGCTCGCTCCTCTGCCCTTGAGTTTTGGTGATGACACATGGCACATGATGGGTCCTATTGGGATCGCACTTCAATTTTGTGCATTTTGAAGTTTTTTTGGAAATTGGGAAAAATTTCACTTTTTTCCCTATGGGCCCACACCTCTAATTTCTCCCTCGCCACATGTCTCCTTGTGATTCGTTGTGGGCTAGCACTCCAAATTTTTATTTTCAGCCTTCGCCACCCACCGACCCACCTTGTCCTCTGCCATGCATCCATCTCTCATTTGTCAAGGACCCGTGGGCTTAATCTTCATTTTTACTCCCTTTAAGCCAAGGGAAAATTCTCAACTTTGTCTCTGCGGGCCTCGCCAACCCACCTTTTCCACTCTACCCACCACGTGTCGGGCCATTGATTTACTTGCAAGACTCAGCACCTTAAATTTTTGCCTTAACTCCTTTTTCCAAAAAGGGAAAAAAATCCCCATTTCCCTCCACAGCCCACACTTCCCTCTGACCCTTCATGGACACGTGTCCACCTGTGATTGGCCGAGGGATTTCGAGCAAAAATTTACTTCAACACTTTGAGCCAAAAACACAAAAAACCATAAAATTCTTCCACCACCCGCATCCCTTCTGCCCAAGAAACTACCACGTGGCCTCCTCTGATTGGAGTGGGGCTAGAAATGATTTTTGTAATTTTTAGAAAATAGAGTTAAAAATCTAACTCCCCAATCCGGCCCGCTCCTCCATTTTGAAACATTCAGGACATGTGTCCTCTTCTGGTTGGCTGTAGGGATTCGGGTAAAATTTTGACTTAGGAAATTTTCCAAATAAAGACAAAATTTTCAAAGGAGATCTGAATCCCCGCCTCTCCTCGGCCAATAAGAAAATTCCACGTAGCAACTTTGAAAAAGGTGGAGCCATGGAGCAAAATTTTCCACTTTGCCAAAAAATAAAAAAATGACAAGTTAGAAACATTTCCCACCAATCCCCGGCCATTAAAAACCCACCACATCACCAATACCTTCTGAGGATGAATTTGATGGGTAAATGATGCCCGTATGACCATCAAAATGTAAAAAATTCGAAGGATGCCCTAGAATTAAATTTGTTCACCAAGGATGGCATATTTTTTTATTTTAAATCAACTGAACCATGTTTTTAACAAAATTCCCAATCTAGGATTTTGATTTTCAAATATAAACAAGTATGATTTGATCAATTTAAATTTTTCCACAATCTGGCAAAGGGAAAATTAAATAGCCCACAAAATTGGAATTACTAGGGCACGAAAAGGGCAAACTTAGATTATTCTTTCAAATTAGGGGAAAACAAGAAGTTTGTGAGCATTTTATAGCATTCAACTGGAGGGGAAGAATTTCAGACCATCAATTCAAAGGGTAAAATGTTTTTGAGCAAATATAGATTTGGAAAATTAGGGCAACATGGTGCAAGCTCAAAAATGGCACCAACATCGGCTCTTGCTTGGGGATGGGAACTCCCAGTGAGTGCCACAAGGAAAAAACGTAGACCAGGTGTAAAAATATCCATTAGGAAAAGGAGTCACGACCCAAAATCACCAAAAACCAGCTAAGAACCTGAAAAAAGGCTACCAAACAAAGAAGGTAAACCACAAACCAACAAAACACCAAAGACAGAGAAAAAAACCAAACATTATACAATCTACAAGTTGGTGCATACCTCAAATTTGGGGATTAATCCAATAAATGCTTCAAATTTCTGCCATTAATACGTAACTCTAGTAATTTCCCATCTAATTCCTTGAGAAATAAGGTATGTTCACCAATTCTGATATCAATGGCATAAGGGCCCATCCATAATGCATCAAATTTTCCATGCTTTCCCTTGTCTTCATGCCTACTATCCCAAAAAAACTAGATCTCCAACATTGAAGGCTCTAGGAGTGACCTTCTTTTCAAACAATCTCTTCAATTTTTCCCTAAATCTGACATGCCTTTGATGGGATGCTCTTCTCTCCTCATCAATTGATCATTAATTCATATGGGCCAAGCTCTTGATCTTTCAATTGTTGGGAAAACTAAAATGAAGATAATTACAGGTGGAAGGGCAGAAAATCCTGAGTTCCATACACCAATTCAAATAGGTTGTTATCGTAGCTCTTTTAGGAGTTATCCTATCATCCCAAACTGCAAATTTCAATTGTTCACCCCATTTCTTCTTCTTTTGCTCCAAGGTTCTTCTAATGATCTTCAACAAATTCTTATTGCTAGACTCAGCTAGTCCATTCCCTTGGGGGTTATAGTTTGAAGAATAAGTTGGATTGATTCCATATTCATTACACATTGCCATTAAAGGTTTGGCTCTAAAGAAAATGGCATTATCAGCTACAATCTTGAATGGGACTCCAAATATGCATATGATTTGATTCAACAAGAAGTCCATAACTATTTGGTGTGTTTCTTTCTTGGTGGGGATTGCCTCTACCCACTTTGTAAAATAATTAGTAGCTACAAGGATCCACTTATGTCCAGCACTAGAAGGATCTGAAATCTCACCAATTAAGTCCATCCCCCATTGTTTGAAAGGAGCTTTAATTGATACAGGCTACAAAGGGAGGGAGCCTGAAGCTTTCAGTCTTCTAGAGAAACATTATTAACTATTACATTTTCTAACTAGCTAGGTTACATCTTTGAAGAGAGTAGGCCACCAATAACTAGCTCTCAAAATATTATGTGCTATTACTCTTCTAATAAAGTGTCCTTTACAAAATCTGCCATGGAAATCAACAACTATCTTGGGAGCTTCATCTTCGATTATGCATTTCAAGAAGACACCTTCGGGTTCTTCCAAGCCAGCTCAAGGTCTATGATGATATATTTTTGAGAAGTCAACTTGAGGGCTCTCTTCAAATTTTTATTTAAGTGACTAGGGCATCATAGGTGTCTAAGGTAGAATATCACATCTTTCTACCACTCGAACTTACCAACTTTGCAAGCACATCTACCCTAACTTCCTCTAGGTGATTCACTTCCACATTCTACAAGTTGCTCTCAACCATGAGCTTAGCAATGCCAAAACCACATACCAAATTTTTGTTTTTGATGTCCATATCATACTCTTGCATCTTGTTCACCCACCTACATCTTTTTCTTTTCATCTCCATCTCTGATAAGATGTCTTTCACCATGGCGTGGGGAACATAAGCAATAAATTTTGAACTCAATATATAAGGCATGAAAACTTTTGTTGCTTTCACCAAGGCAAATGATTGTTTCTCCATGATTGTATAATTTAGTTCAACTACTTGTAAAGCCTTACTAAAGAAGGCAATAGGCTTCTCAGCCCCCTTCTCATCCTTTTGTAGCAAAACATAAGCAATGGTATACTCAGAGGAAAAGGAAAAGATTTGGAAAGTCCTCTTATAGTTTGGGGCTTTGGTAAAAACAGTGCATGTTTAAATGCATCCTTAATTTCTTCAAAATCTTGAATGTCACCCTCCTCCCACCTGATAACTTGGTCCTTCTTTAGCATGCTTGTGATTGGAAGAGTCAACTCAACAAAGTTGGAAACAAAACTTCAAATAAAATTAATTCGACCAAAGAAAGATTGGATGCCTTTCCTTGTTCTTGGGATAGGTACTTTGCTGATTGCTTCCACTCTCTCAGGGTCTATCATAACACCATCTTTTGACACAATGTGACCAAGTAGCTTGGCCTTTTACATGCCAAAATGACACTTCTTTGGATTAAGAGAAATTCCATACTCCCTACATTTGATCATCATATTCTCCAAGTACTACAAATGATCACCTCTCTGACTTGAAAACATAGGCACATCATCTTGGTAAACTGCAATGAACTCATTGATGTAACCAAAAATAACAACATCCATTGCTCTTTGAAAAGTGGCACAAACATTCATCAAACCAAAGGGAATCCTAACAAAAACATATGTTCCCCAATGAGTAGTGAATTCAGTCTTAAGTCTTTCTGATTCTTTAACAACCAATTAATTGTATCCGGAGAAACCATCCAATGTAGAAAGCAACTCAGACCTTGTCACAAGCTGCAACATATTTTCCATATTTGGCAAGGGATAGTTTTCCTTCAGTGAAGCTCTATTCAGATTTCTAAAGTCTACACAAAGTCTGATATCTCCGTTCTTCTTCTGAGTGGCACAAGGTTTGCAACCCAAGATGAATACCTTGTGGGCTAAATGATCCCTACCTCCATCGGTTTTCAATTCATCTTGCATTTTCGTATAGAGGAGTGGATTAATTAGCCTTTGCTTTTGTCTGAATGGCTTGGATTTTGTTTTAAGAGGGATCTCATGCTGAAACAAGTATTCTCTATATGCTTTTAGCTCAAATATGACCAAGTAAGGCAGTCTAGATATTGTTTCAACAATTGAAGATAGGACTGTTTTTCTTCCCTTCTTAAACTACTGCCCAACCAAAATTTTATTTGTTTTTCCTTTGTTCCCAAGTCATGATATTCCATGTCCCTTGAGGCAGACATGTTTCTAATGATGATTTAATCAACATTGTTAAAATAAGACTCAAGAGCAACAAGACCTCTAGGAATGGTGTTAGTTTTCAATTGGATAATATCTTTTCCAAACAAAGTCTCTCTTCCTTCAATCATACACACCATTGGTTCCCAATCAATATGATGATCTACAAAATCACCTTGATTTTGCAAGAACCTTTACACTTGAGAATCATCATCAAACACTTTCCAATGCTTGATGTTGTCAGGGACAGCTGGCCTAGTCAACACTTCAACATTGTACTCACAATAAGGTGAAATGGTGAAAACTACAAATCTTGACCCCAACACTACCAACTTGTTAGCAACAACATTCAAACTTCTATCATGGTGCATAATATTGAAAGAATCAAACATCTCAACTAGATCCCAAACTGCATGCTTATACTGCTTCATCCGCTGATTTTTGTAGCATACAGTTTTCCTATTTGTTTGACAAATAGCTCTGAATCTCCCTTTGCAATGATGTCCTTGACACCATACTTTCATTCAATTCTTAGAACCAACAACAAGGCTTCATACTCAGCAATGTTGTTAGTACATTCAAAATTAAGCTTGAAGGAAAAAATAAATTCTTCCAAGCTAGGAGAAATCAGAATTACACCAGCACCATTTCCAAATTTGGAGCAAGCTCCATCAAATAGCAAGGTCTAAGGAGAACATACCTACTCAAGGAACTTTGACTGATCCATTTTTTGTTCTTTTCCATTAGAAAAACCAATGAAATTATCAGCATCAACATCAGAAAACAACACCTCATAGGAAGCATTATTTGGATCCTCAATTAGATGTAACATTTTCTTTTCTCCATAGAGCTTAACAAGGATGCCCTCAATGGGAAATGTGGTGAAAGAAATATCCATTTGGACACTCCCTCCAACACTTGTATCCCACTTTCTTGAAAAAATCATACCCCATTTGGTAGGGCAATCAACAATCACAACATCCAATTTTAAATTCCTCCTGGGATAAGATGCAAGCTGCACAACCAAACCTTTTACACAACCAACTACCGACACTTCTCTTGAGTCCATGGCAATACATTTTCCATAGGTTGTTGTCACTTTGATATCTAAATCATTCATGACTTCTAGAGGCATGACATTACATGATGAACCATAATCAAACATATAATTATGAAGTAGCTTATCCTTTATGATCAAAGTTGTGAATAATGGATCAACATTCAATTGGGAATCAACCAAAGATGTCCCCAAATATACCTCAGGTGTCTCTCCAAGATCTTCTACTGTTGGTGGTGTTTCAAGGTCAAAAATGAATTGAGGGGGAGTCTCACTAGAGTATTCTTCTCTTCTTTTAATCCCAAGTACTCAAATACTCTCTTCTTATGCTTAGGGATTCTAAGCAACTCAATGATTGGAACACTCACTTTAGTTATGCTCAATACTTGGGCTATGTCATAGGGGACACTCTTTGGAAAAATAACATTAGAAGGGAGACAAGAAGATTCATTATATGGCAAGGGATTCTTGGCAGCTTGGGCATGAGGAGGAATGTAATTTTTGCTTGGGGAAGTAGAGATTTTAGCAAGTGTTTCTTTCCTAGAAGCTTCTTTTGGGATGCTTGTGAGAGCAGGGTGTTTTAGGTTTGGCTTGAGGCCCACTTCCTTTAACAAATTTTGTTCTAGTGTTATAATCTTTCTCTTGAGCTACAACAACATTCATCAACAATTGACTATCTTCCTCTAAAGGGATACCACCATCATACTTCTTAATCATCAAAGTTCTTAAGTACTCAAAGTCATTGTTAGGAATTTAGAAAGCTTGCACTACATCAACCTCAAGATTATGAGGGGCAAACAATACTTGTACCCATTTGATGCAATCCCAAAATGTTGCAGTAGTCCTAGCAATTATTACTTCAGTAGATGTTGCTCCTCCTTGTGAGCTTGAAGAATAACCCATCATGTAAATATCATCATCATTACCATCATCATTATTAACTTCACCTTCTTACTAGTTTTCTTCACATGGAGGATGGGGCAGAAAAACCTATCACACCAATCAATATTAGCAAACTCTTCAACAACAACAACCCTAGCAATTAAGATATCAGGAAATAATCTTCATTCACGTGCTTGAGGATGTCTATTTGCAGATCGAACATGCCCTTTACCTTTTCATTAAACCTCTGCCCATTCCTATGGTGATTGCCAAATATATCTTGTGCTTGCTGCCTAGGCTGACCTTGTGAAGTCTGCCCAATTCCCTTATCAGCTCTTGCCAACTTGTATGAGATTTATTTGAGAGTCCCTGCCAAACATTTCAAAATCTCTTATAAATCAGAACCTTTGCTAGCTTGAGGTTTTTCAGGGTTTATCAATTTTACACCATCTCTCTTGAGAGGTTTCCCAATAGCCTTGATATTGTTTTCAATTTGAAGTGCCATGGTGAAAGCTTGTCTTAGATTGGTAGGGTTCTTTTCTCTTAGGTAATAGGCTACCTTTTTATCAAATGCATCTACATATTTTATTAAACAAGATTCATCACAAGGCCTCAAACCAACAGGCAGCCTTCTCAAAGTTTTGTTAAACCTTGTGTTGAAGTCATGAACTGATTCATTAGGGTTCTTCTTGATATTCTCAAACTCAGACAAAAGAAATATAGGATCAGTCTTGTCACCATATTGCAACCTAAATGTATTTTTCATTTCAATCCATGAATCAATAGAATTATTAGGCAGATCCTTGTACCAATCCCTAGCATCCTCTTCTAGTGTATGAATAAACAATTTGACATACACATCCTCAAACTCTATCTCAAAATATTCCATCATATTATCAAAAATTTTAAGATGCTGATCACCAGTAATAACATTGTTACTCTAGAATTTTGGTAACCTATTTCTGACATCTTGTGGGACAGCATTTGGGTAACCATCCATTCCTCTAAAATTTATAGCACCAAAGGTGTTAACAAAAATAAAGGTCTAGGTGAGCCATATTGTTTGGTTGAGGTGATCTTGGAGGTGAAACAAGATGATGAGTGCAAGATATTTGGGGCTCAAGAATGTGATTCACAAGATTGGTTTTCTCTAAATTCTGATTTTCTTGGAAAGTTTTACTCGAATTAAGACACAGAGGTGCAGATTAGAGAAGGAACTTACCAGGTACAATAGAAGGGCCTTCACTAGCTAAGGCAAACAAGTTTATGAGAGGATTTCTTGAATTAGAATCACTTGAAGAAGAGTGATAATCCTCTACCAAAGGATGATCTCTCTCACTAATGGATATATCTTTCCTGATGTCTGACCTTTAACCACTTTGAAAACTTTATTCCCTTCCAACTCTAAGTTTCTTGAATCTGAGAACAATTTCTTAGTAGATTCTCTAAGGAAGAGAGATCTTCTTCCTTCCAGTTTTGTAGAGATCAACAACACAAAAATAAATGACAGAAAGCTTAAGACAATGGTATTTATCAATATCAAATCAGCATGGATTCGCCACTAAGGACTTTCACCCTAGTTGTGCAAATGCACTAAAATACTCTGTCAAATATTTTCCAGCACTGAAAATATTGCCAAACTCTACAAATCATACCTTCCTTCTTCCTGAATTTATCAATCACAAATGTAAATGAAGTGCAACAACTAATGGAAACTGGTAAAATTATAGGTAGAATTTATATCTTCACTCAATCCTTACAAATCTGATTATAAAATGATGCTTCAACAACGTATTTGAATATAGAATATGTAAAGGAATTTACTAGGGTTTGATACGCACTCAAATATCTCAAATATGCATGCACATGGATCAGATTGAACTAAGATAATATCAAATTCAGATCTCTATTTTTATTCCAATCTTATAAATCTAATCAGAAGATGATACTCATAATTGTAATTGCACATAAATCACACCAAAAGTATTAATGTTCCGCAACGGTGCCGAAAGTGTTGGTACCCAAATTTATTCTCCTTTTTAGTCCGAGCAGCATCGTGAGATATGGCATGAAGCTTGAAGTCAAATAGACCATGATATCTATCATTTTGTACTCAATGATATGATCTAACTAGAATCAGATTTGTAGAGATGGATAGCGAGTTTGAAAGGATTTGATCTTAGCCTCACTATTTTAGGTTATGCCTTTCAACCAAGGTAAGAGATCCTACATTATAACCCCCAAATGGTGAAGGAGATGAATATATCCCTCAATTTATGAAAATAGTATGAAAATGATTTGGGAAAATATGATCAACACTCCAAATATGACTTTCACAAGTTATCACTCCCGGATCATGGAGATATTTTCAATGCAGGCAAGGGTTACTGAGGACATTGTATAATCCCGATTTTCATTGTGCATTTTTGTAGATGGGTTAGATCCTTTTGTTGACACACAATGAAATGCGGGGGTAGTATTAGTTTGTTTGAATGAATTTTTGGTGGGGTGTTGATGAGACAAACTAGGATATATCAGATCTTTGACAACCTCTACAATACTTGAACAACTATCAAATAAAATGCTTCAAATAATCGTGGATATTCTTTCAACCATAAGAGGCATAAATGAAATCCCAGGTTGCACTCTTCACACAATATTTGAGAACTCACCACAAAATCTTGAAGTAAAGAACTCAATTAAACACAAAAATCCTTGATCAAACCACATCTAAGGTACCCCAAAGGATTACAACCAATCTCTATGGTCAAGGAAGGTAAAGTGATTTTGAATTTGTTTATCTCTTTATTAGATGAAGGCTCTTCTGAAACATGAGATTGCAAATGCCACTAAACTATCAACAAGAAATGGAGATTCTGTGTGATTTCTAAAGACTTTCAATGCAAAATTGCAACAAGAACAATGAAAACTATTTGCAAGCATTTAAAAATGATAACATACATCATATTACCTAGAAAACATAAACTAACTCAAAATCTTATTAGATTCATCAGCGGGGAGATTTTCATGAACAATCTCGAGTTGTGTGATGGCTATACACTTGTAACCAACTCACATACATGAAAGATCTAACACGAGAAGATATTATTCGGTTCTTTGGTGGGTTTTTCGAAAAATGAGCTTTCTCTTAGAATTTTCTCGTGAGTTTTAAACTTTTTCCGACCTCCTTTACAATTTCTCAAAATACATTATATACCTCATGCCACATTGGAGCCCTCTTTTTCAAGCAAGGAATATGCCATGGGATTAAGTTTGTTACAAAACAATCCTCATGATTTAATGAAAATGACATCAAACAAAAAAACATTTGTAGGTTGCTAGTTGTGTCCAAAAAGATTAAATAATTACAAATATCTAGATCATTATCCATCCTGAAGGTACGTTTTTCATCATTGAGGCATGCAAACACCTTTTACTCATCATTTTCACCTTTTTACCTTTTCAAATTACCTCTGCAACTTTTGATTTTGTCATTTCACATTTTTTCTCGGGATAGGGAAAAATTTATTTCAAAATCACCTCAGATCAAAGAATCAAGCCATGAAAGTGATGCCAATGATCCTGGAAGGCCAAGAAAACACAAAATCACTATAAATTTGATGAATTTTGATGCAAAAATCGTGATTCCAAGCTTCCTGGAGCTCCCATGGTAGTCAAAACAAATGGATGCACAACAACCATCAATCTTATCCATCTTTTAATCTTGGCCCTCCACGTGGAAGATGCGGACTTAGAAATAAGCTTGAGTTACCTTTTTAATTTTTTGGATAAGGCTAGACACGTGGCAAAAAATGATTGGAAACAAATTCGGGCTCATTTTTTGACTTTTCAACCTTTTGGAAAAAATGGAAAAATTTGACTTTTTCCCCGCCCCTTCGCCTTTGAATTTTGGAGCTGACACGTGGCACATGGTGGGTCCCATTGGGATCGCGCTTCAATTCTACGCATTTTGACCTTTTTTGGAAATTGGGAAAAATTTCACTTTTTGCCCCGAAGCCCGCACTTCTTATTTCTCCCTCACCACGTGTCTCCTTATGATTTTTGTGGGCCGGTGCTCAAAATTTTGATTTTAAGCCCGTTGGTACCCAAATTTGTTCTCCTTTTCAATCTGGCAAAGATAAAAAAATATGACATAAAGCTTGAAGTCGATAGATCTTGATGTGTGTCATTTTGTAGTTTGGGGATGTGATCTAACCGACACTTAGATATATGGAGAGATGGATAACACCTTGAAAGGATCTGATCGACCCTCACAACTTTAGGTTGTGACTTTCAACCAAGGTAAGAGAACCTATCTTTTAACCCCCAAAAGGTGAAGGATATGAATATATCCCTTAGTTTATGCAAATAATATGAAAAGGACTTGGGAAAATATGATGAACACTCCAAATTTGACTTTCACAAGTTGTCACTCCCAGATCATGGAGATATTTTCAATGCAAGGCAAGGGTTACTGAGGACATTGTATAATCCTAATTTTCCTTGTGCATTTTTGTAGATGGGTTAGATCCTTTTATTTACACACAATGCAATGTAGGGGTAGTATGGGTAGGATTAGTTTGTTTGAATGAATTTTTGGTGGGGTGTTGATGAGAAAAATTGGGATATATAATATCTTTGAAAACCTCTACAATACTTGAACAACTATTAGTTAACATGCTTCAAATAATCAGGATATTCTTTCAACCAGAAGAGGCATAAATGGAAGCCCAGGTTGCACTCTTCACACAATCTTTGATAATTCACCACAAAAGATTGAAGTAAATAACTCAATCAAACACAAAAATCCTTGATCAAACCACACCTAAGGTAACCCCAAATGCTTACAAGCAATCTCTGCAATCAAGAAAGGTAAAGTGATTTTAAATTTGTTTATCTCTTAATCAAATGAAGGCTCTTTTGAATATGATATTGCAAATGTCACTAAACTATCAACAAGAAATGGAGATTCTATGTGATTTCTAAAAACTTTTAATACAAGATTGCAACAAGAACAAAGAAAACTATTTGCAGGCATTTAAAAATGATAACATACACCATATTTCCTAGAAAAACATAGATTAAATCAAAAGTTTTTTAGATTCATTAGCAAGGGAGAGTTTCATGAACAATATCAGATTTGTGTGATGGTTATACACTTGTAACCAACTCACATACATGAAGATCCAACACAGAAGAAATTATCCTAGTTCTTTGGTGGGTTTCTTAAAAATGAGCTTTCTCTCAGAATTTGCTCGTGATTTTTCAACTTTTACCAACCCCTTTACAATTTCTCCAAAATGCATTATATACCTCATACCACATTGGATCCTTCTTTCCCAAGAAAAGAATATGCCATGGGATCAAGTTTTTACAAAACAATCCTCATGATTCAATGAAAATGACATCAAACAAAAAAACATCCATAGGTTGCAGTGTGTGCCAAAAAGATTAAATCATTACAAATATCTGGATCATTATCCATCCTAGAGGCATGTTTTCCATCATTGAGGCATGCAAACACCTTTTACTCATCATTTTCACCTTTTTATCTTTTCAAATTACCTCTGTAACTTTTGATTTTTCATTTCACATGTTTTCTGGTGGGCAAAAATTACTTGAAACATCTCAAATCAAAATATTGAGTCATGAAAGTTATGGCAACCTGGAAGGCCAAGACGACACAAAATAACTATAAATTTGATGAATTTTGATGCAAAAATCATGATTCCAAGCTTCCTTGAGCTCTCATGGTGGCCAAAAATGAAAATGCACAATTGCCCTTGATCTGGTACGTGTCAAACTATGATTGGGAACAAATTCAGGCTTAGTTTTGACATTTTTACATTTTTGAAAAAATGGAAAAATGTGACTTTTTCCCCCGCCCCTCCACCTTTGAATTTTTGAGTTGAAACGTTGCACATGGTGGGTCCCCTTGGGATCGTGCTTCAATTTTGCGCATTTTGACCATTTTTAGAAAATTGGAAAATTTTCACCTTTTGCCTCGTGGGCCCGCATCTTCAATTTCTCCCTTGCCACATGTCTCCTTGTGATTCATCGAGGGCCAACGCTCCAAATTTATATTTTAAAGCATTCTTTACAAAAGGGAAAATATTCCCTCCTACCTATGCCGACCCACCGATCCACTTTTTTGGACACGTGTCCACCTATGATTCATTTGTGGGGCACACTAAATTTTTACTTTGAACTATTTTGTGAAAAAGGGAAAAAATACCCTTTTACCTATGTGGCTCGCACTTCCATTTTGAAACTTTTAGGACACGTGTCCTCTCCTCATTGGCTATGGGGTTTCGGGCCAATTTTTGACTTTAAATTTTTGCAAAATAAAGTCAAAATTTTCAAAGGAGATCGACTCCCGCCATCCCCTACCAATCAAAACATGCCACATAGGCAAATTTGGAAAAAATGGGTCCCTGGGCCCGAAAATGCCACTTTGCCAAAAATTAAAAATGACAAGTTAGAAACATTTCCCGCCGCACCTCATCTAATGAAAACCCGCCACATTTCCAATACCTTCTGAGGATGAATTTGATGGGAAAATGACACCCGTATGACTGTCAAAACGCAAAAAATTCAAAGGATGCCCTAGAATTCAATTTTTTTATCAAGGATGGCAAATTTTCGATTTTGAATGAACTGAAGCATGATTTTTGAACATTTTCAATCTAGGATTTGGATTTTCAAATACAAACAAGTATGATTTGATCAATTTAAATTTTTCCAAGATCTGGAAAAGGGGAAAAATTACATAGCCGCAAAATTAGAAAAACTAGGGCACAAAAAGGGTAAACTTGGATTATTCTTTCAAACTAGGGCAAAACAAGAAGTTTGTGAGCATTTTTAAAGCATTTTAACTGGAGGGGAAGAATTAGAGACCATAAATTCAAAGGGTAAAATGTTTTTGAGAAAATACATATTTCAAAAATTAGGGCAACATGGTGTAAGCTCAAAAATGGCACCAATAAAGCCTTCTTTGTAAAAGGGAAAAAATTCCCTCCTACCTCCGTCGTTCCGCCGACCCGCCTTTGTCATCTGCCACGTGTCCATCACTCATTTTTGAGGACATGAGGGCTTAATCTTCATTTTTACTCCCTTTAAGCCAAGGGAAAATTCTTAACTTTGTCTTTGCAGCCCGCCAACCCGCCTTGTCCGTCCCGCCCGCCATGTGTCACTCATTGATTTGCTTGTGGGCCCACACCTTAAATTTTTCCTTAACTCCTTTTGCCAAAAAGGGGAAAAAATCCCCATTTCCCTCCACCCACACTTCCCTCTGACCCTTCATGGACATGTCCACTTGTGATTGGCCGAGGGCTTTCGGGCCAAAAATTTACTTCAACACTTTGAGCCAAAAACACAAAAAACCACAAAATTCTTCCGCCACCCACATCCCTTCGCCCAAGAAACTGCCACATGGCCTCCTCTGATTGGAGTGGGGCTAGAAATGATTTTTGTAATTTTTGGAAAATAGAGTTAAAACTCTAAGTCCCCAATCCAGCCCACTCCTCCATTTTGAAACTTTTAGGACACGTGTCCTCTTCTGGTTGGCTACGGGGATTCGGGAAAAATTTTGACTTAGGAAATTTTGCAAAATAAAGAAAAAATTTCAAAGGAGATCCAACTCCCCACCTCTCCTTGGCCAATAAGAAAATGCCACGTAGGAAACTTTGAAAAGGCGGAGCCATGGAGCCAAATTTGCCACTTTGCCAAAAAAAAATGACAAGTTAGAAACATTTCCCGCCAATCCTCAACCAATGAAAACTCACCACTTCACCAATACCTTCTCGAGGATGAATTTGATGGGAAAATGCTGCTCATATGACCGTCAAAATGCATAAAATTCAAAGGATGCCCTAGAATTAAAATTTTTCACAAAGGGTCGCAGATTTTTGATTTTAAATCAATCAACCATGTTTTTACAACATTCTTGATCTAGGATTTGGATTTTCAAACACAAACAAGTATGATTTCATCAATTTCAATTTTTCCATGATCTGCAAATGGAAAAATGACATAGCCCACAAAATTGGAAAAACTAGGGCACGAGAAAAGGGCAAACTTGAATTATTCTTTCAAATTAAGGTAAAACAAGAAATTTGTGAGCATTTTAAAGCATTCAATGGATGGAAGGAATTTCAGACTATTAATTCAAAGGGTGAAACATTTTTGAGCAAATACAGATTTAGAAAATTAGGACAACATGGTGGAAGCTCAAAAATGGCACCAATACACCACAAACCACTGCAAGTCTCATGGTGAGTTCACAGACAAATTTTCCAACTTCTTGGTGATAGCGAGAATTACGAGCCTCCGGATCGAGCTAATGTCGATATCAACACTATCAAAAACCTCGGTGCACGAGTAGCTTCCATTCCTCGCACGGTCTCAAAAAGTTTTATCGTATAAGGCCCTTCTAAGAGGAGTGATCAACCCTCCGAGAAACCACTGAGCATGTTGTGAAGGATGAATATCATATGATAATTTAGACAAGAGAGTTTTAAAGTGTGCATCATACTCCCACAAACTCTCTACTATTTCTTGTTGAATCTCCTTCAAAGTGCCAATGCTCTTCTTCTCAAACTCAAGAATGTGGAATTTTTCCAAGAATGCATTCTTTAAAGAAGTATAGTCCACTAATATCTGATGAGGGTCATGCTTCCTATACCAGTTATGTGCGCACCCTTGCAACATGGTTGCAAACCGACTAGCCTTCCGGTGCAGGGTTGTGACACCCTTTACATGCCATAGTAGTTCACACTTATGGACATGTTATACGGCATCCTCAATACCTCTATAATTAGGAAAATGTAGAGACATTGCAAAGAAAACTTGTGGGGGTTGTTGGGGTCTAAATCCTCTTGAGCCAAGGCCTTGGTTTCTGTCTATATTTCCTTCACCGCCTGATCCACCAGGTCCTAAACCACTAGATCCACTAGACCCACTAGGTCCTGAACCACTAGATCCACCAGACCCACTAGCTCTTATTCCTCATGAACAACCGCACCCACTAGGTCCACCGATCCCGAACACCTAGAACCACCGTGTCCTAAATTGGTCATGCCAAGGGTCCCCACAGTTCCACTAAGATGCACACCTATGGTCTGTGACAATGCCCCACTTCCAATAGTATACCCCATGCCACTCCCAAACATGAGACCAAAATCTTGTGTGTCTATACATTTCCCAAACATTCCTAATAGTGGGTTAGTGTTTGTCACGAGAAATTATACCTCCCGGGTGTAGACCGATCACTTTCAATGTAACCAATTAGGCTAGAAATATTTTCCCCGATCGGAAAACCAAGTGCCGTGGTTTTGATCACTAGGTGGGATTAGATGCATGCTAACGGTTCTTCTCTCTCCGTGTGACAAACTCTCATTAGAAGCTGAAGTGGTCTCTCTTACACACTTGTGAAGATGGGGTCAAAAGACTCGCTCAGTTCCACGTCCTCTTCGTGAACCTCAAATCCTTCCTACAATGGCTACCTTCATACATTCATCACACCTATAACCTCACATTGTCTAGCAATCTCCCTTTCACGCACTTCACCATACTTGAGTCATCTTTCCTCCCTATCTTTCTCCACCGCAACATCTTGCCATCTTCCTCCACCCTAGCTTCCTCACCTAGCACCGAGATTGGTTTATCCGGCCATTGGGAATACCTTTAAACTCATGGTAACCATCAATATTTTCACACTAGAGGAACAACACGTAGAAACAATCCTCTGGGCTCTGTAGAAACTCAAACTCAAAGCAACCACCTAATAGGAATATGTGGAAATGGCATACTATGGAGTGTAGCTAGCCAATACTCCTTTCCACTAATGATCCACACCACGGGTCCACATTAGATCTACATCCTATAGCCTTTGGTATTATTTTTGGGTCCACACACATGATCTAGATGCATAGGTTATGAGCCATTCATACATTTCCACCGGGAGCAAAGGTAGAAAAATGTCTCATATAGATCATGGTAGAGGTTCTCTTCTACCCATCTACATGCATCAAACTCGGTTCCAATGTTAAATATCTAAGAAAATTCATCCTCCATACTCTTGAACCATGATTCAACATTTTCCAATGTTAACCGCTTTGTCATTTCTCATTACACAGATCATGATGAATGTTAATTCCCACTACAACTTCAAAAAGAGGGTCTCGGAATGGAACCAAGATGTAGTCATTTTTACCCCTATCACAAAATAAAGGAACCCCATTCACATTAGCCTATCACCAAGAAAACGTTGGGCACTCACCCGAGGCATGCGTAGGTGCCGAGTCTCTCTTTTATGTGATTTTAGTGGGAAACATCATCTATGGTTTGTGTTTAAAAGACTTTCAAATGGATTTAGGACATATAAGAACCATAGAGCTCAGAACGGCCTCTAGATCCTTGCATTCATTTCAGATAGAGTACTTAATAGAATCTATAACATGTATCATAAAATAAAGAAGCATACAAGCATCCATACTTAGCATAAAAGGAAAGAGAACTCATGAGAGAGATGTATGCATCATAATCATTGATATTCATGTATATATAATAGGTAACCTCATTACATCCATGGAGCCATTACAAAGTGTCACAGAGAAGTAGACCGTAGTCATGCATTGCAACTGGACTAATGTAACTAATATATCAAAAAAAAATTACAATCCCCATGCCTAATACATCCTTTCCCAAAAGCAATTACCCACTAACAGAGTTCTTGCAGTATTTTTGCATAGCTCCACCCACACTCTAAGTCTCTCTATTTACTCTGTAGGCACTTGCATTTATAGCTTTTCTGGACTACCAAATCATCCTCTAGTGCCCTCAAATTTGATGCCAAGTGTTTGAATGTGGTCCTTTATGCAAGTATGCTCCTCCGGGCCTAAGCTTTCCACTTTATCCCATGATGTGCTTCTAGAATATTCTACCACAGGCATGGTCCTTCTTGGGCCAACCTATCGTTAGGTTGGCACCTTATCCATGCATAAACAGGTCATGCTTTTCACGTGTTCTTCCCCAAATGTCCAATTTATGTAAGTCCTGAACCCTTGGCTATGTCCACACACTTTGTGCATGCCACAAGCTTCCTTAAACCCTTTTCTAAAACCCTTCCTTGCATGGTTTTTCCTTGTGTGCCTACATTCCTTTTATACTTAGTCAATATTCTAGGGGCCCAACATGACGTCAATCCTCCTAAGAAGCCCCGTTAGTGCAAAATTACAGCACCCACGGACGCCGATCGATTTCTAGGTTGATCACTCTTGCATCCAAAGTGTAATTGCACAACATGGAAACCTCTCTCCAAGTGTGGGACTTGGGGCCGAGAGAGGAATCTCTAGATTAGAGGCTGGTTCCTCAAACTCCTCTCGATTTAGATCTATATTTTGCAAAACTTCGAGGTTTAGATCCTAATCCTATTCTAACTTGCAAGAGACAGGGGAAGAAGTGCAAAAATTGAAACTAACTAAAGATGGTGATGCACCAAAAGGAGTGGTGAAACATATTAGTCATGCAAATAGACACGTACTCAAGGTTCACAACATAAAAACATACATAGACTGATAATGTATAATTTAGCATCTGAAATCAAGCAAATAATACAAATAGAGGATTGAAACCCATTCACAGAGCTTGCATTATCAATTTAATATCAAAATATGCATTACACCCTCAGAGAGGTAAAGAAAACTGTTACAATCCTTGGAGAGGTCTGATACTTTATCAATCCCTTGAAGAAGGTGAAAGAAGAAGTCTGCTATGCCCGAAAATGTTCCCCCAAAAATGAGCCCAAAACTGGCTTTTAAAATGCAAGGGTCGAACCCAAGGAACAGGAGACGTACAAAGGCATGGGAGCCCATTCTTTCTTGACTGCAGGTGTATTAAAATGGCATGGAGGACCTTACAAACCCATAACCTATCATTTTGACCGGATTATAGGAGAATGCGACCCATTCTGCATTAACTCTGGTCGCTGGAATGTCATTTCCGGCCATGAATACGCGTCAGATCCGTTTCTCAATTTTCCTCCCTCTAGACTGCTCCAAAACGCAAGATTGACCCTGGAATCGTGTAGAGAATTTCACCAGCTTTCCGTTGATGTAAAGAACGTGCAAATCTGAGCTCTGGATCAAAAGTTATGGCGATCTGAAGATCTAGGGCACAAAACAGGCGAAAACGTGTTTTGAAATCCTTTCCCGCGCTCTGCCACCTGGACGACACGTGGCACGTGCTGATTGGACGAGCAATTCTCTCTCCTCTATCTTTCACGGGCTTTCATTTTGAAATTCACTTGTGGGGCCCTTAACTGGACACGTGGCGCTATTTCATTGGTTCGGGCTGACCTTTTAAAACTTGCCCTTTGACCTTTTTGACCCTTTTTCCCTGAGACACGTGGCGGCTTCTGAATGGTTCTCGGCCCTGCCGGCTTTTTCGCGCCCTTCGTGTCCTTTTGTCCCAGACGTCCCAATTGCTTAGTGCTCCTTGTGCTGATTTCGGCCGAACCGGCCGGTTCGCGTCCATTTGCCCCGGATGTCCCAATTGCCTTCGGACTGTTTTGACCTCTTTCGCCCGGTTCGGCCGGTTCGCGCCTTTCCGGCCCGCTTGTCCCGAGCTGCTGCAGCAGTTAGTCGATTTTCTCTCGGTCGAACCGGCATTTCGCGCCCACCACGTACTCTCTGGCCCGATTTTCCCGAATGCAATTTGGGCCACCTAGAAGCTTTTCGCCGATCTGCTTCCATTTGTCCCACTTGTCCCAAATGCTACCTTGAGCAGGACTTAGCCAATTTTCATACTCTTTCCTGGATCAACCTATTTGCCTTTCTGCAACCTTTTTGCATTTTCTCAGAGCTTGCTCCCTATTTCTTCAGCCAGGGGAGTTAGAAAAATACCTGAAGGGACCCTAGAAACCTGATTTTGCTCTGAATCAATCAATTTGCTTGGGATTTGAATCTTCTGATGCATGTTATCAAAATTTACCCTAGGGGGGTGAATTTTGGATAACAATTTTGGCGACTCAGCGGGATCATCTGCCTGCTAGATGGAAAGACCAGTTTCCTGAAGCAATCCATTGGGCATGGAGTCATCAAATATTCTATTAGAATCCAAACTGACTCAGAATGTGTGAGGGGGAAGATGGAATGTGACCTGATGAAAGCAAAGACATGCTAAACATCTCCATGGACAAATAAGTGTGCAAGGCACTTAGGGAAAACAAAACTAACCTACAGCAAAACAATGTGCACAAGCACTTGGAGGAAAGAAAATCTAATCTAATATCTACAGGTGTAGTGAACCTCCCTCTAGAAGCAATGCTTGAGATAGATTCCATTTACTGGAATCTGCAGTTCTTCACCATCCAATGAGGCCAATTGGAAAGCATTGTTGCTCTTGCACTTTGTGACCATGTATGGGCCACTCCAAATGGCATCAAATTTTGAATGCCTTCCTGGTTTTCTCTCGTCCACATCCCATTTCAAAGCACTAGATCTCCTACTTGAAAAGATCTGTCTTTGGCCTTCCTATCAAAGGTCTTTTTGATCAAAGCTTGATCCTTTTCCATTGCTTGGGATGCCCGATCTCGATCTCTTGCAGCTCCATCAACTCGCATACCTCACCTCCATGGGCTCAAACTCTAGCAACTCCAAATGTTTCATGAGTTCTAACGTTGGCAACTCAAGTGACATGGGCAAGATTGCCTCTCTTCCGTAGACAAGCCGAAATGGAGAGTTACCCGTGGATCTTTTGGGAGTTATCCTATCAGCCCATAAGGCTGATTTCGAGTTTGGTATGCCAAGCCCTCGATTTTCATCAAGAGTCCTCCTAATGATCCTCAAAGCAAGTTTTTGTTTGTAGACTCGGCCTAGCCATTACCTTGAGGGTAATAGTTTGATGAAGTGCTCAGGTAAATCCCGTTCTTGACAGCCCACTCAGTCACTTTAGATCCGATGAATGCCAATGCATTATCGTGAGACTATTGTAGCAGGTACACCAAATCTAGAAGTTATCCCTTCGTAAAAGTCCAAAATGCTAGACTCATTCGCCTCTTTGAGTGCTATTGCTTCGTCCCATCCGGTGAAGTAGTCTCGTGGTCATCAAAATCCATTTGTGCCCTTGGCTCGAATTGGGATTGATGACTCCAATGAAGTCCAAACCCCACTGCATGAATGGCTGATCTACTGTAATTGGATGCAATGGAAGGGCAGCGAGTCTCTCTTTTCCTGTGAAGAATGCACAATTCTTACACCTCTTGATCCATGCATAGCAATCACTGAAGATTTTAGGCCAATAATAACCAGCCTTCATGATTTTCAGAGCTGTCACTCTTGGTGCAAAATGGCCACCAGCTGGTCCATTATGAAATTCTTCCAACACCCTTTGAATCTGACCTGTGTTAATGCATCTCAGCAGCACTCCATTGACGTCCTTCTTGAACAAAACTCCATCAATGATGGCATATGGAATTGCCTGCAACCTGAAGTATCTTCTTTTTGCTTTGCTCATTTCTAGAGGGCACATGCCCGTCTGTAGGAAATGTATCATATTCTGAGTCCAACAGGGAGTGGACACATCATCATTTTCCTATTTTTGATCATCTTGTAATAGCAGGACAGCGTCTTCTTCATCTTCTGGGTTGTCTGGTTGTCTGGAAGCGAGCTGCTCACACAAACCTTTGCCTCTTACCAGCTTGGTGATCTTGATCTCAATGTCATACTCCATGACACGGGTGATCCAACCTGCCCTTTTCTCATTCAAATCCTTGTTGAGGAGGAAATCCTTAACCCCAGCATGCGAGACTAGCAACTGTATCTTGTTGTTTGAGACTAAATGCTTGAATTTCTTCAAGCTTCTGATTACTGCAAGCACATGCTTTTCAATAAAAGAGTACCTCATTTCGCAGTCACCTAGGCTCTGGCTGAAGAAGGCAATCAGCTGCTCATCATTATCTTTGTTCTGCTGTACCAGAATGGCAGAAATAGTGTCATCACCTCCAAATGCATAGAGGATGAAATCCTTGGAAAAGTCTGGGTTGATGAGAGTGGGTGCCTGGGAGATGGCTTCTTTGATTGCTTCAAAACTCTCCTTGCCTTCTGCCGTCCATTTGAAAGCCATGCTTTTTCTTAACATTTTAGTGATGGGCTTGACAAGGGCTGCAAAATTTGGGACAAACCTCCGAACAAAGTTTATCCTTCCCAGGAAACTCTGAAGGGCTTTCTTGTGGCTTGGCAATGGTAGAGCCCTTATGGCTTCGACCCTCTCTGGATCAATTGCTAATCCCTCCTTGGAGACAATATGGCCAAGGAGCTTCCCTTCATGTGCAAGAAAGATGCACTTCTTAGGATTCAAAGACACACCGAATTTTCTACACCTCTGAAACACTTGCCTGAGGTGAAAGAGATGGTCTGCAGCATTCTTTGAGAAGACAGTAATATCATCTAAGTATATCAGCACTATCTTGTTGATCAAGCCTTTGAATGCCATATCCATAGCTCGCTGGAATGTTGCTCCGGCGTTCGACAGTCCAAATGGCATCTTCTTGTAAGCATATGTGCCCCATTTGGTTGTGAAGGCTGTCTTGAACTGGTCTTCCCCCTTTACCATAATCTGATTGAAGCCTGAGTAACCATCAAGTAGTGAAAACCTCTCTGAACCAGCTACGATCTGCAGTATTTGCTCCATGGAAGGGAGTGGATAATGGTCCTTGAGAGAGGCTCTATTCAAATCTCTGAAGTCAACACACAGCCTGATCTCTCCACTCTTCTTTCTGACTGGAACTAAGTTGGCAACCCAACTAGAATGCTTGATTGGGAATATGATTCTTGACTCAATCAGCTTGTCCAGTTCTTTCCTCATGAGAGGCTCCATGTGTGGATTGACTGGTCTTTGTTTCTGCCTGATAGGCTTAGTATTTGGGTCCAATTCAATGGTATGCTGAGCTAAGTTGGGATTGAACCCTTTCAAATCTTCATAACTCCAAGCAAACACGTCAGGGAATTCTTGACATAGCTGTATGAACTCATACCTTTCCTGTTCAGTTGTCATCTTTCCAATTTGCAATGGCTTGTTCTCTTCTACCAAGATGGATACCGAATCTTCTCGCTTAACCTGAATGTTTGCTTTCTCCTTTCTAAACTGATCATTGGGGTTAAAAATGGACTCCAAGGTGATAAGTCCCTTGGGCAGCTTGTCAGTTCTCAGCTGTATCACCTGGTCACCATATTGCTGTTCCAACTTCTCTTGATTCTTAGCTGAGAACTCAGCTTCTTCTTGCAAGAAGTGGATGATTTGCTGATCATTCTCAAATACTTGCCAACTGACATCGTTATCCGGCACTGAAGGCCTCACAATCACGTGGATGTTTGGCTGTATCACCTGGTCTTGTTGAATGTTTTCTATAATGTCAAAGGCTGCCCTACCTGCTGCAAGCCATCGCCAAGCCACTTGATTCTCTTTCCTAGGGATGGATTTGATGCCAAAGCCCTCAAAATCTTCCACGAGGTCCCACACCCTGTTCTTGTAGCATCTGAGTAGATCATTTTTGGCAGCATGTTGTCCCTTGACCTGATTTACAATCAGCTCACTGTCCCCAAAAACTTGCAAGTTCTTTATTTTTCTCTTTATTGCCCAATGCATCCCTTGCACCAAGGCTTCATATTCAGCAGTGTTATTGGAGCATGCAAATTGAAATCTAAAAGCTGAATAATGCTTTATTCCTTGAGGTGAAACAAGCATGGCTCCACCTCCTGCACCTTGTCTACTCCTTGATCCATCGAAAAACAGCTGCCATACTTCATTGTCATCCTTGTGGTTTGGCTTGGTGATGCTAGGAATATGTTTACTTTCTTCGTGTATACAATAGACCCCTAGCTCAGATTCTTCTACTTCTTGATAAGGATCAAAAGCATGTACCTTGTTTGCCCATTCATCAAGAGTCAAATCTGGAATACTTCCAACCTTAGTGTCGGCTTCATCAGTGCCAGGGTGATCTTCTTGATCAAATGCTGAGCAATTGGCATTAATCTGACTTGGAGTATAGGGCTCAATGTGGAAGTCTGCAATAGGTTCTGACCTAATTGTGGCCTTAGTCCCATATCTCGTTCTGAATAGCATGTGAGACCAATCAGCGGACAAATATCCCCAAATTTTGGCAGTGAAATCTCTTGACAAACAGAGGGCAAAGAGTGGTGGAAGGTCTATGACTGATATATCTTGTAAGACAACAACATTTGGACATGCATGCAAGGTAAGACTCAAATTTCTAATCACTCCAACTGTTGCTATTGTTGTCCCATCTAGCTGCACTACTCCCTTAGATGTTATTTCATACTGGAGCCCTAACTGATCAGCTATCTGTTTAGGCATAACTGAGCTACTTGCCCCGGAATCTATCATGCAATTATGCACTAGCTGATTTCCAATGATTAACGAAACATAGAAAGGGGGAGGCTTCAGCATTCTACCTTGTTGTGCTCCATGATTTCCTTGAGGGTGGGTAGCATTTGTGAGTACCTTCTCCTGCATTTGGACTTGCTGATTCGAAGTTGGCCAATCCTTTATGGCAGCTTGCAGCAGATTTCTTTGGCCTGGGATGGATAGCGATTCCCACATAGATATATTGACGTTTGTCTTCTTCATCTGATCAATGATACTGAATGGTGATGAAGGATTTCTCTCGTCCCTTGGTCTCGCACATTTGCTCCTTATATGTGTGGCAGCAACAAACTGGCATTTGAGTTGGCCTAGGGGCTGTTCTTGATCGCCCTTGTGCATTTGAAACCGGGTTTGCTTGCCAATCATTTGTGGAGCTGTGGAAGGTTGTGGATTAGCTAGGGCTAACGGCTGTTCTTCACCCAAATTTCTCCTTTTTGACCTTGTGTTGGCAGCAACACTTTGAGAAACTGCCTGATTCATGCCACAGAAATCCTTTGCTTGCCAATTTACCAATGTGGTGTCATTTGGGGCAGGTTGCTGTTGGAATGTTTCTTGTTGTTGGATGTTTTCTTGAGTACTCTCACCCTCCACACCAGCACTTGTTACCATTAAAGCTTGGGTCAAAGCACCATTGAAGCACATGGATTGATTATGAGGCTCATTACATGGAAAACACCAATCATACTCCTGGGCAGTGTTGTTTTGTGCTGGTACTAATGCCTTAGAGGCAGATATGGCATTTGGATTATAGGGCTGGAATGGTTTATTGACAGGAAGCCTTGTTTGATTCATATTTGCAGCTGGATTGGGTGGCCTTTGAGGTTGATATGGCTGCCTATTAGGTTGAGCTTGAGGCTGATACGAAGGTCTAAAACCTTGAGTTTGCTGTCTCTTAAGTGTGACCAGCTCATTACCTAAATTTTGCAGTTGCTTCATGACTTCTTGAAGCTCATTTGGGGCACTTGGAGATGAAGTGGAAGCTTCATTTGAACTCTGATTCCTAGGAGTGGGAATAGGAGCTAAGACAGGTACTTGACTAGTACTTGGGATCTCTAAACTTGGATATAATGGCATTGGAGGCCTAGGAGCTAGCTTGCCGGCTTTGAATCGACAATTTTCAGCTCTAATGGCAATACTATAAGCAAGCAGGATAGTTGTGCCTCTCATAGATTGAATCAACACGAAATATCGAATTTAAAGCTTTAAGGTAATATAGAAAAGCACCTTCTCTTTGTTGGCCTGACTTTGCCACCGAATTCTATCCCTAGACCTTTGAAATCTGAAGTTGAAGTCGCTTAGCTGCTCATTAGAAGTTCTCTTGATGGTTGTTAGCTCCTCCAAAAGAGACAAGTTGTCTCCCTTCTCTCCAAATTGATTGTGAAGTGCAATACACAAATGATTCCAGCCAGGATAGAGCCACTTCAAGGCTCCTAAACCATTGCAATGCTTTTCCCTTGAATGAAGACGCCAACAATTTGATAGCTACTTACATCTCATTAATCTCATGGATTGCACAAAATCTTAGCAATGTCCTCGACATGATCACCAGGAGTGGTCCGATTTTCCCCAAAGAAAGTATGGAATGTTCTTCAAAGTGCTTTGCAACCGGGATTGGATTTTGTGCATTGAGAGCAAGTGGGTTGCTTCCTGTGAAGTTGACATAGGGGTTCACTGGTTGCGCCATTCGATTGGTCTTAAAACCCTTGTATACTTTTGAAAGAAAGGCCGCTCGTGTGGAGGAGTTGAGAGAGTTCTGCTGGTGGAGATGGGGACCTTTGAATCCTTCTTCCTCTTTGCCTTCTTCTTGGAGATAATTGCAGGTATTCAAACAGTACTTCCTCCTCTCCAACTCTTGACCTTGTGATTCTTCTCATAAGCTTTCAGGCCTGACTGCTGAAATTCTATTGATTCTTCCCCTTGGAGTCGCCAGATATGCAAATAATAGCTCTTTTCAAGCAAGAAACTTGCAGCAGATGCACATCAACTTTGCTGCAATAAAATTGAGACCTCTGGTCCCACCGGGCGTGCCAAAACTGTTAGTGCAAAATTACAGCACCCCTGGACGCTGATCAGATTTCTAGGTTGATCACTCTTGCATCCAGTGTAATTGCACAACATGGAAACCTCTCTCCAAGTGTGGGACTTGGAAACTGAGAGAGGAATCTCTAGATTAGAGGCTGGTTCCTCAAACTCCTCTGATTTAGATCTATATTTTGTAAAACTACAGAGGTTTAGATCCTAATCCTATTCTAACTTGCAAGGAGACAGGGGGAGAAGTGCAAAAATTGAAACTAACTAAAGATGGTGATGCACCAAAAGGAGTGGTGAAACATATTAGTCATGCAAATAGACACAGACCAAGGTTCACAACATAAAAACATACACAGACTGATAATGTATAATTTAGCATCTGAAATCAAGCAAATAATACAAACAGAGGATTGAAACCCATTCACAGAGCTTGCATTATCAATTTAATATCAAAATACGCATTACACCCTCAGAGAGGTAAAGAAAACTGTTACAATCCTTGGAGAGGTCTGATACTTTATCAATCCCTTGAAGAAGGTGAAAGAAGAAGTCTACTATGCCCGAAAATGTTCCCCTTGAAATGAGCCCAAAACTGGCTTTTAAAATGCAAGGGTCGAACCCAGGGAACAGGAGACGTACAAAGGCATGGGAGCCCATTCTTTCTTGACTGCAGGTGTATTAAAATGGCATGGAGGACCTTACAAACCCATAACCTGTCATTTTGACCGGATTGTAGGAGAATGCGACCCATTCTGCATTAACTCTGGTCGCTGGAATGTCATTTCCGGCCATGAATACGCGTCAGAGCCGTTTCTTGATTTTCCTCCCTCTAGACTACTCCAAAACGCAAGATTGACCCTGGAATCGTGTAGAGAATTTCACCATCTTTCCGTTGATGTAAAGAACGTGAAAATCCGAGCTCTGGATCAAAAGTTATGGCGATCTGAAGATCTAGGGCACAAAACAGGTGAAAACGTGTTTTGAAATCCTTCCCGCGCTCTGCCACCTGGACGACACGTGGCACGTGCTGATTGGATGAGCAATTCTCTCTCCTCCATCTTTCGTGGGATTTCATTTTGAAATTCACTTGTGGGGCCCTTAACTGGACACGTGGCGCTATTTCATTGGTTCGGGCTGACCTTTTAAAACTTGCCCTTTGACCTTTTTGACCCTTTTTCCCTGAGACACGTGGCGGCTTCTGAATGGTTCTCGGCCTGCCAGTTTTTTGCGCCCTTCGCGTCCTTTTGTCCCAGACGTCCCAATTGCTTAGTGCTCCTTGTGCTGATTTCAGCCGAACCGGCCGGTTCGCGTCCATTTGCCCCGGATGTCCCAATTGCCTTCGGACTGTTTTGACCTCTTTCGCCCGGTTCGGCCGGTTCGCGCCTTTCCGGCCCGCTTGTCCCAAGCTGCTGCAGCAGTTAGTCGATTTTCTCTCGGTCAAACCGGCATTTCACGCCCACCGCGTACTTCTGGCCCGATTGTCCCGAATGCAATTTGGGCCGCCTAGAGGCTTTTCGGCCGATCCGCTTCCATTTGTCCCACTTGTCCCAAATGCTACCTTGAGCAGGACTTAGCCAATTTTCATACTCTTTCCTGGATCAACCTATTTGCCTTTCTGCAACCTTTTTGCATTTTCTCAGAGCTTGCTCCCTGTTTCTTCAGCCAGGGTGTTAGAAAAATACCCGAAGGGACCCTAGAAACCTGATTTTGCTCTGAATCAATCAATTTGCTTGGGATTTGAATCTTCTGATGCATGTTATCAAAATTTACCCTAGGGGGTGAATTTTGGATAACAAGCCCTACATGCCTTTTATACTTAGTCAATATTCTAGGGGCCCAACATGACGTCTATCCTCCTAAGAAGCCTAAAAGAGATGTTGCATTTGTCTTCAACATCGCAACATTCCCGTTAATTCCTAGATGGCATGTAGAGGTGACCCAACGTTGTATTTACAGGTCTAGATCTATAATAATTACGTTAAATGTGTAATGATTGACGATGGGGCAAATGTTAATATTGTCCCCTTTTCATTCCTCTAAAACATAGGCTATGAGGAAATAAAGTGTTCCTTAACTAGAAATACATATAGAGGCTATGATAGTATCAAAGAAATGTCCATAGGGACTATAGTACTCCTAGCTACTCTTGGTCCCAAAATGGTTCTAACCAAGTTTTATATTATAGATAGGAAACTAGCTATAACATGATTCTTGTAAACCTTGGGTCCATCAAATGAATGAGATCCTTTCTACACTATTCTAAGAAGTTAGATTCTTGCATTTGGGGAAAGTCTTTATCACTTAGGGTGACCCAAAACTTTTGATATTCACCTAGCCAACTTAAAGAAGAAACCTGGGGTCCATACAAAGTTCAAACTCCCCGCCAATCAAGTGAACAAACCTAAAGATACAACACTAGAGTCTAAATTGATTCCCACGATGGAATTAAAAACCTCCATTTTAATTGAGGGGTTCTTCAAAACCAAAGATGAAGTTTTTATTATTGAGACATTATCAACGGGAACCATGGCTAATATTACGGAGTTTCTTGAGAATGATTTTCCTATTCTCCTCCCTTTTGAATATTTGGTAATTAGACATGCTCTACGACTCGGTTCCCTTCCACCTGAAGAAAATTGTATGGTTGAGGTCTCAGAAGTAGAGGAGGAAGATACTAGAAATGATCAAACATTAATATTTCCTAGAAACTGTTGGATTCTCAACTATGATGGAGCGAAGTGTCATTTTGGTGTTGGGGCGGGGTGATCCTTACTTCCTCGGAAGGAAAGGTTATGCATTTTTACTTTAAGCATAGCTTCAAATGTACAAAAAATTGTGCTAAGTATGAGGCCCTTTTTATTGGTCTCATTTTAGCCAAGAGAATGGGTGATTGTAATATTAGAGTTTTTGGTGATTCCTATCTAGTCACAAACTAAGTTTCATAAGTTTACGGGAATATAGCGGAGCACCTACAACACTATAATACTTTCATGCTTAACCTAAGAAAATGGTTTGAATTCATATCCATTTAGGTTGTCCCATGCATACAAGACCTTTTATCTAATTCCATTGCTACTTCCACTTCTCACTTTTTTCCAAGTAGGGATTTGGAATATTTTGAATTTGTTATTTCAGTATAAGATAAACCTCTAGTTAAAAGAATGCCTAATAATCCTATCCTGGTATACATTTAGGTTGATAACTATCCTACCACTTTAGATTATATGTATAATGATAAATATATCCTAGGTTAGCTTAATGGATATGTTTACCTTCATCCCGCACATCATAAGAGGGGTTTTGCTAGCATACCTTACTCTTCCTTCTATTTTAGAGATCGTACGATGGTTCCTTCATCATTGGAGGGCCTTGAGATATATGAAGTATAGGATGAAGGATAAATAGAAATACCTCCATCCCAACCTAAGTTTGAATAAGTAAATGCCTCTTTAATTAAGGGAACCATCGATATAAATATCGGGACAAAGACCCTAAGATATTGAAACTTGGTTCTTCTTTAACTCTAGAAGAAGTGGAAATTCATATAAAGGTTCTCAAGGAACATTCAAAATCCTTCACATTTAGCTACAAAGAGATGACAAGAATTTCCCCATGTCACAGTCCACAACCTCATAACCAAACCTAATGCCAATCCGATAAAAACAAATTCAAGACCTATGAAGCCAAAGGTGGCTCTGATGGTCAAGGAAAACATTATGAAGCTCCTATAGGTGGGATTCATCAAACCTATAGATTATTCAATGTGGGTATTAAACATATTCCCGTTCTCAAGAAGAATGGGAAAATTTAAATATGCATTGATTTTTGGGACATAAACAAGGCATGTCCCAAGGATGATTTCCCGTTACCTTCCATCGATGTTATTGTGGACGCAACAACTAGATATGAGCTATTGTCACTCATGGATGGTTTCTCGGGTTACAATCAGATTAGGATCTCTAAGGAGGATCAGAAAGACCACTTTCACTACTCCTTGGGGTACCTATTGCTATGCGAGTCATGTCACTCTATCTTAATAATGTTGGTGCTACCTATCAACGATAAATGGCATATATATTCCACGATCTTATTCATAAGATTACGAAATCATATGTTGAAGATCTTATGACCAAGGTCGAAGTGTTGCGTTCACCTTGAGGTGCTTCACATCATCCTCTCTTATCTCCTTAAACATGATGTTACATTGAATCCATAAAAATGTGTATTTGGTGTGACAGGAGGGAATTTTTGGGTTACATCACCTCTTAACGAGGGATTGATGTGGATCTGGAAAATTTCCAAGTAGTTCTAGAAATGACCCCAGCATCAGATGAGTCAGGCATTAGGTCCTTTATCAGAAAGATCGGTGAATTCTGTAGGTTTATACCCGATTTAACCTTTGTTATTCATCCAATAAATAATTTTAAAAAAAAGAGTTTTGTAACATCTAGATGGACAAGTGTCATGAGGCATTTGAATCAATCAAATGATTCCTTTAGTCACCTCCTAAACTCATGCCTCTGTAATAGATGTCTTGTTAGCTTGCATGTTAACACAAGAAGATGATGAAAAGTATGAACGTGTAATTTACTTCATCATTCCTACATTGCTATACTATAGGACATGCTATGCGCATGCGGAAAAGGAATGCCTCACTACAGTGTTTGCAAATAAAATGGTTAAGGCATTACATGCTTAACTAAGAAACGTGGGTTATTGTTAAAACATATTGTCTTTGGACATTCCTAACATAAGGTTTATTTTTCCAAGAAATTTGGATGCTTCATAACCTTAATGGGAGAATTTGAGTTAACTTATATCAACCAAAATTCCATCAAGGGACAAATAATTTCTGATTTTTTGATAGACAACCCGTTATACTATGGAGAGTTAGTAGACCTAAGTTTCCTTAATTAATGTATATAATACGTAGAAATCAAACCTCCCATTACTACATGTCCATGGTATTTACTGTGTTTCCATGGTATTTAGATATTGTCAACTTTATTATGAACCACACATACCCTAAGGGGGAAAATTCGCAATAGAGAAGACATCTACGTGTCATAGCCTCCAAGTATGTAATTATAAAACAAGTTTTTTATCATAGATATTTTGAAGGAATGTTGCTAAGGTTTCTCCATGAGGAAGATTCTAAAAATATCCTCTATGGATCCCACAATGGGGTCTGTGGAGGTCATTTTGGAGGACATGCAACTACTAGAAAGATACACCAGATGGGCTATTTTTGTCCCACCCTATAAAATGATATAGTAGAGTATGTACATAAGTGCCACAAGTGTCAGGAATTCTCTCACAAGATTCATATACCTTCCCAAGCTCTACAACTCGATTGCAACACCTTGGCCCTTTTCCATGTGGGGCTTATATTTAATAGGGAAATTCTCTCCCTCATCAATGGACGACCATAATTTTATAATTATAGCCACAAAATATTTCACAAAGTGGGTTGAGGCCATGCCTCTTACCATCATTCTAGGGTTTGTAATCACAAATTTCATCTTGAACCAGATCATCTGTAGGTACGGGGTCCCACAAGTCATTATCTTTGATAATGACACGTATTTTAAAATAAAGAGGTGCATGAGTTGTGTTAAAAGTTTGAGATAAATCACCAGACATCCTCTCCATACTACCCTTAGGCCAATGGAAAAGCTGAGGAAACTAATAAGATGTTAAATTCCATTCTCCTTAAAATATTCAAGGAGAACAAATGTGATTGGAATTTGAAGATATGTCTATCCTTATGGCCCTACAGAACTTTAGTAAGAATGTTAGGGGGTGACCCCATATTATTTAGTATTTAGTTTGGAAGAGGTTTTACCGCTTGAAGTTGAGATACCCAGTCTTCGGATATCATTACAAGGAATTTTAAGAGAAGAAGGATATCGTGAAGCACGGCTCATTAAGCTAGAAACCCTAGAAAAAACTCATCTCGGGATGAGGCGCACCACCGAGATTATGCCATCCAGATGTTCCTATAGTATAATAAGAAGGTATATGAACACGAAATATTCATTAGAGATCTAGTATTGAGACTTGATAGCCGGATAGATAAGAAAACTAATGAAGGAAGGAAATTTAGGCCCAAGTGGTTAGGCCCATATTGATTCATGGAGGACTACAATAATGGGGCATATCACTTGTGTACATTAGAGGGTGAAGAATTTGGTGAATTCATCAATTCACTTCACTTGAAACATTACTACACATGATCCATCTGCATTTCCACATGTATACTATTGCATCTGCATTGCATTTCATCTACTAGATCACTTTGTAAATTTGTAATCAAGGAAATTATCTTTCAAGAAACTTTCAAAAACTTCTAAAAATTATTGAAAAACATTCAATCATGTTTCTTCAAATATCTGCAATATTATCATCAACATTTCTAATCATTTCATTAGTTCAACAAGTTAAGAAATTTTTTTGACACTAATCCTACCAAGGTCTGCATACTTGGTTCTACTTGTAGTTTTCTTCTAGCATAGGTTTCTTTTCCCAATAGTTTGTTCTAGAAGCTTCTTGGTTTCATATGTAGAAACCCATAATTATGCCCAAGCAATTCAAATACTTAAATTACGTTAATTATCATCTTTCTCACAAATCGATGACATATCATCAAAAGCACTCATTTTCCCTCATATCATCATTAATTAATTACACTAAGCTAATTAATTAAGTTTCCTATCCAACAAATACCCTAATTAATGAACTTCCATTAATAAATCACCCCTTCTACCTAGAATAATTAATTATTATTAATTAATGAGATTTCCCTTCAATTTAACCAATAAATCAATATTTAATTGATTTAATCCCCTTCTAATAGCCTAAATCGTACTAATATTCCTCTAATTATCTTCTATAAGCTTACATCTACCTATTAGTTAATCACCTTTGATTGATTAAAACACCCCCTAACTCCCATGACTTGCTAAACATGTATTAAACCCTTCTAAAGTAAGGTTACCTTTAATAAAGCAAACTTATCCATTCCTAATCATGTTTTACCTGTATCCCACATTCATGAGAATGTGTTGAATCCTTTATCCTTTGGGATATATAAAGATCCCTCCACCTACCTTTTACTTACACCTAGACTCCTTAGAGAGCAAATGCAAAGCATATAACAAAGAGACTAAGAGCTTGACCTTGTTTTCTTGAGAGTTCATCATATTAAAGAGTTAAGCCTCTTTCTTAAAGTGCTTGGGTCATATGGGAGGTGTAAAAAGGGTCTTGTAGCCCAACTTTGATTATCCCCCATTCCTAGGTTCTTGGAGCATTAAGGACAATTGTTTTTAGAGCCATGGTACTTACCTAGGTTCCTTCATTTATATGTTGTTAGAGAATAGAGGATATTTAGGTGCTTAACATAGTTGATTTCATACTTTTGTATTGATAATTGTTAGCATCTAACCCTTGATTAATTCTTATCATGATGGTGTTTAGAATGTTGTTTAATTCTTGTTAATTAAGACTATTTAGGTGCTAGTCTTTGTTTACATTAGCACTAGTTTAAAAACAACACTTGCACACATCATATATCTCCCAAAAAAAACCTCTTTGGTAGAAAAAGCATTCTAAACATTTTTACCTCGATCACTTTTTTGCCTATTTCAACCTTTGGTGTTGAGATATCGAATCTTACTAGTTATGTGGGGTTGAATCTAGGGCCAAGTTATCCATCTCAAAAGCACAACTCAAACTTAGAAATAAAAATAAAAATGATATAAGTCAAATCAAATAAATGTAAAATATTTCATTTACAAATAAAACCACACTTCTTTGCCCCACCAATCTTTGGTGATGAGCCCATGTTTCTTACTAGTGATGTGAGATTGGGAAAGGAGGGAAGTTCCCTTACTCACATATGCCTTTTCTTCGGTGATGATCCCATGCTTCTTACTAGTAGCATGTGGAAAGGTATGGGGGTATCTTCAAATAAGTTAGTAAGTTGTAAGAAATTCATTCAATAAAAAGTGATTTGAAATTATAAATCCCAGAAAGTGAATTAGATGTGTATGTTCCAAAAGAGTTAAAACCTTAAAACCATATTTTGTCAATCACGAGTCCATAAATGGGTCTAAGTCTAGATAAACTTGAAAGTAAATCACATAATACATTGTGTAGTAAAATGTGTGTAGAGTTAGGTTGTAGGTTTCTAATTGTATTTCTATCAAAATCTTGTCTTTCTCTCACCATTTCCATCTATCAAAATCATACAAATTACATCTCTTCTCGGCTCTCGGTGTTGATATCTCAAATCTTACTAGTTGTGTGGGGTTACAAGTGGAGTGAGTTCATTTTATTACAATCATAAAAATATTCCAAAAAAACAAGAAGTATTGCATATTGCTTGAAAAACCAAAGTTTTGACATTACCTTGTATTTGCATTAGCATCATATAAAACAAAACAAAAAAATAAATCATTCTATTATCACATCATCATCCATAGCATGCATCCAAAAATAATATAAAAACATTGGAAATTATGAGCATCTAAGAGTACACAAGTGAGATAAACCATCAATGATTCAACTCTTACACAAGAATGACTGAAACAAAAATAAGTATTTGTATATATATCCATAATAAGTCAATTTTATGTAAAATTCCATCACACTCTAGGTGTGGTCAAAACACTCGTAATGAGCACAAAAATACAAAAAAAAATTCATATACATGTCTCACAAAATGACATCAAAGTAATAAAGGCTCGTGGCCTATCCCTCCCTACGAGATCCCTGAGAGGGTACACGGTTAGGACTCTTCTATCTGCTCCTATGACGTGAATGGGATCCTCCCTACACTATATGACGAGAGTGACCATGTGATATACCACTAGCCATGGCCTTGTTACGGGAGTGGCTCTGCCTCTCCATCCTCTATGTTAAATGGAATGCAGTGAGCTCGGCCCTCGCCTCATAGTGGAATCTCCTTAGCTCACCAAAGGGGTACAAAAACATCATTTTGGTGACCAACCTACATTGCTTCCCCACATCTCTAAAAAATTCATCTCAAGTCTTCCCTATTGGGATAAGAAGTGTATCAAACATAATATTATGAATAAAATCACGCCATCTATCAGCAGTGGATGCAAAAAAAAATGGAAATGATGGTGAGTTAGAAAACTATAAAAACTCGAAATAAACATAATGTGTAACTTACTAACAATTATAGATATCAAGTTTGAGAGAAGAGTATCTACATATTTAGATCTCTTAGTATCTAGGAAGCTTCGGTTGGTGAAGCTGGTGGTGGTGGAGTTGCTGTAGGAACCTACTGAGCCTCATCCTCTACTGGTGTGATGTGTTGACCCATCAAAAAATGCTCATCGCCGCCTCCCTCTTAAGAAAGTGGGTCCTTCAAACAAGGGTCACCTCCTCTTACTCTACCTCCACTCTCTCTACCATAGAGATCTCTTATGTAATCGACCACTCTATATCACTCTCATCCTCATCATCATGTTCCTCCCCTCTTGCTCCTTACCCGTCTCCTCGCTAATCTTGCTCTCATGCTCTATCTCTAAATCCATATGGGCCTCCTCCTCCTCCTCCTCCTCCCCTCTATGAGTGGGTACGAACTTAATCTAGAGGAGCGCTACTAGTGCTCTCGAGACTGGGACCTTCTCCACACTGATAGGTACCCCTGGTGTAACAACTTTCTAATCAAGTTGGTCCCTAGGGTTGGCTCACTCCTCTCTAATCCTATGGTAAATAGTAGGGATGATATGGAGTGCATCATCATATGGTAGCCCAAATTACTGAGGTACTCTATCTGTAGGGTGTACCTCCACCCTAGCTATCATGTCCACTAACTACCTCGCACCACCACAAGCAAGTAGAATAGTCCCATCATCACCCCATATCCCAACTATGTCCTCATATGGCCTCGCAATGAATTCATCTATGTTCAATGTGGCAATAAGATGGTGCGCCCCTCTGAGAACTATCTAAAAATGTCCATCTAGCGGCTCTGATAGCTCCCGGATCTAATATGCCAACTCCCCTCTGGTAGGGGATAATCCACTCATAGACCCAACACATCACCAAAGTAGGGTGGCTTAGGGACTTTCCTAAAGCCTACGAATGTCGTATAATTCACGATAAGTAGTCCCCAATATATACACACCCCAAGCAAAGATCCTCATGTGTTAATAAATAGCCATAATGATGTGAGCCTAGTAATATAAGAGATTTTTCCCACCCTTTTCTCCCACCAAATGAGAAGTCAAAATACCAATAATGGCCTTGCGTAGAGTCAAGATAAGTGCGAAGAAATTTAAATTAGTTGCATACCCTATTTGGATTCCACATTGGATGCTCCATCATCCCCCATATATGATTCCCAATGTCTATATAAAATCAAAGAACCTTTCTCTAGTGTCACCATCTACTTGTCATAGGAACACCCGAGATTCACGTAGACATCATTGAGAGTGATATTCCACTCTCCTATAACTCTCGTAAACCGGAAAGTATTCCAATCAGCATCTCAAGAGCTTCAAGAAATCACATAGTATATGGTTGGCTGGAGCTATCAATGTTTTCTAATAAATCCTCCATATGTCGGATCTATGTAGAGAATCTCTCTCGGCCTAAGTCAACTAATCAATAATTGCAAGGATCTAATCACACTCCCTTTCCCGGCTCTATCGGATGTATTCATCCTTCTTTTGTGTTCACCAAAACAAGAAAAAGAGTAAGTTAGAAACATGATTCAATACATAAGCTCATCAAAAACAATATAAAATAACTTAAAATCCAAAAAAATCACTTAGGTTTCTCAAAATAAGGTTATTCTTTGGTGGTTAAAAACTCTCACCCCAATGCAGAGTGGTGGTCTGCATAATTTCTATGAAGGTTGTGTAATTTCCACCCTGCGTAGGGTGGCAGTTACGTCTAGAATGGACAAGTTTTCCCCTTTGACCCAAAAATACAAAAAAATTACAAAAATTGACCTTTTTCAACAAAAAAATATCTAGACCCACCTAGATGACCAATTAGGGAATAATTTGACTGGAATATTTGCAAAAGTTACCCTCCCTAGGTGTAGATTTTTCAAGTTTTCACATTTTAGGTTTAAAACAAATAAATGCAAAATACTAACCATTCACCTAGTTGCTGGAACTATCGCTCGTGGGGCCATGAACACGATGTCACACTCTCTTTTTAATGTATCCACCACATAACCTTCTTGGTATCCACATTTTATGCCCCATCATCCCCCATATATGATGCCCAATGTCTATATAAAACCGTATAACCTTTCTCCAAAGGTCAATTGTTTGCTAGTCATAGAACACCCTGCATCCTAGGTAGACATCCTTGAGAGTGATAGTCAAATCTCCTCTAACATCAAGAGACTAGAAACTATTCCAGTTGGCATCCTAGTAGCTCAAGAAATAACATAGTATATGGCTGGCTTGAGCTATCAATGTTTTGTGAGATATCCTCCATATGTCGGCTCTATATAACAATCTCTCTCTCCTAAGTCAATCGATCAATAATCACAGGAGCTAATCACTCTCCCTCCCATGGCTCTATCATACATAGGAATCCTTCTTTTTCATTCACCAAAATAATAAAAATAGAAATTTAGAAACACGATTCAATACATAAGATAATCCAAAACAATATAAAATAACTTAAATTCCAAAAAAACACTTCGGTTGCTCAAAATAAGGTTATGCCTTGATAGTTACAAAACCGCTACCATGTGTAGAATGGAGGTTACATAATTTCTATGGTGGTTGCACAACTTCCACCCTGCGTAGGGCAACAAATACATCTATAATGGACAAGCCATCCCCTTTGACCCAAAAATGCAAGTAAAAATTCAAAAACTGACCATTTTGAACAAAACAAAAGCTAGACCCACTTAGAAGACCACCTAGGAATAATTTTATTAGAATATTTGTGAAATTTACCCCCATAGGTGTATATTTATTAAGTGTTCACATTTTATGTTTAAAACAAAAAATACAAAATATTAACCATTCACCTAGCTGCTAGAATTCTCACTCATGGGGCCATGATCATGACGTCACACTCTTTGTTTTGATTTGTATCCACCACATACCCTACTTGTTGCCCAATTTAGATGTACCATAATCCCCCATATATGATGCCCAATTTCTATATAAAACTAGAGAACCTTTCTCCAAAGTGTCAATTGTCTGCGCATCCCAGAACACCCAAGATCTTATAGACATCCTCGAGAGTGAAAGTAAACTCTTGTCTAACTCGAGAAACCCGAAAGTATTCCAATCAAAATCCTAATAGCTTAATGAATCAAAAATTATATGGTTAGATGGAGCTATCAATCATGTCTTAGATATCCTCTATATGTTAGCTCTATGTAGCAAATCTCTCTACCTAAGTCAATTGATTAATAATCCCAAGGATCCAATCACACTCCCTCACTAGGATTTATCAAATGTAGTCATCCTTTTTATGTGTTCACCAAAACAAGAAGAAGAGATAGTTAGAAACATAATTCAATACACAAGATCATAAAAAACTATATAAAATAACTGAAAATCCAAAAAAATCACTTAGGTTACTCAAAATAAGGTTTTTCCTTGGTAGTTACAAAATCATTGCCCTATGCAAAGGGGTAGTTTTGTAATTACCACAATGGTTGAAAAATTCCTCCCTCCGCAGGTGGCATTCATGTCAAGAACAGACAAGCCATCCCCTTTGACCCAAAAATACAAAACAAAATACAAAAATTAACCATTATGAACCAAACAAAAGCTAGACCTAGATGACCACCAAGGGAACAATTTGACTGAATATTTGCAAAAATATCCCTAGGTGTATATTTTTCAATTTTTCACATTTTAGGTTTAAAATAAACAAATGAAAAATACTAACCTTTCTCCTAGTCATTGGAACTCTTGCTTGTGGGGCCATGATCATGATGTCACACTCTTCGTTTTGACTATATCCACACTCAAAACAGTTGTAGGTAATCCAAAGCTCCAAAATCACTATGAGGGTGAGTGAAAATGAATTTGAAAATGATGGTTTTAGATATATATATATTCTTTGTTTTAACTTCATCTTGAGTGTGTGCACTTAACAAGGATGGAGCACTGATGCAGGTATATTTCTATCCCCACGTAAATGGTAAGTCCTCATGTTGTTTTGTTTTAGCGTTTATTTTTTGATATCATATCTATCTGCACTTGAGTCTCGTTTGCATTTTGTAGGAAGTGGTAGCTTGGATGGCATCACTTCGGCACATGGAAATGACAAGTATAAATTCTAACTCCCCATTTTATTAACACCATACTTAGACACTATGTTTTACGCCTCTTCATGGCTAAAACAATTCTCTGAGGGGGCAATATGTACGCACCCAAATTTACACCTACAACATTGTTGAAATGGTTCAAAATTCCCCAATGATGATTCATGTCTTTTTCCAAAGGTGTTTGAGATCATTTTCCTCTTAGAAGCTTATATTTGTAGCCTACATTACCTTACTTATCCATTTCCTACTTTTTCATAGCTTTTTGCATTGTTTTTCCTTTAGTTTTGGCCTTTAGTTACAAAATTGCCACTCTGCCTGGCGGCGGTTGCATAACCACCGCCCTACTTGGGAAGAGTCATTGTGTAACCTCCACCCTACTCAGAAATATATTTCATGTGTTTTATCACAAAGTATCCCGACATGAATTAGATGCATGTTAACTCACTCCATTCGTCTCTAACACATGTTTCTTGATCAATTTGGTTGATTTTAAGCTTGATTGATTTGTATCAACCTCCTCTTCCACTTCTAATTGTTGATTAAGTGTTAAACTCCCTCTTCTTATTGTGATGTGGCATCCCATTGCTTCCAAATGGCTTAGACCATTTCCCATCTTATGTTCTATAAAATCATCCCTTGTTTTGAAGAAAAGAGCTAGAGATATTTTGTGTATCTTTCTTAGTTGAGCTGCCATAATTTTTCTAGAAACTACACAACCAAGCTTTGTTCTCTTGTGTTTTGTTTCTTTTTCCTCCATTGCAACAAAACTACCATCAAGCCACCATTTTTATATAAATTTCTTCTTATTTCTTCCTCTACATTCCTAATTCCTGGGACTCATGTAGACACAAAATATTGGTAAAGACAACTGAGGGGAAAAACTGATACCAAAACTTACATTGCCTTTGCACTATAATTTTAGGTTGGGGTTTGTTATTGATTTTTGTCATTTCTTCATTAATACTTGAATGTACAAATATTTATTAACTATGGTAGAAGAAATCATTTAATTTGGTTGTAAATAGTTAGCTTAGTTTCTTTTGTAAAGTTTTCTTTGGATAGATAACTTCCTTTCCTATCTTTGTAGATTCACAAGGGAAGTGATTCTGGAAGAAGATTTTGAATGGTTCAGAGAATTCAAAATTTGATTCAAATTAGTCTTTTTAAATCCCTCTTAAATGACACCGGGAAGTTTTAGGAAAATAAAATCTTCTCGGGAAGCTTCTAGTTCTTCCCATGACTTTGAGGTGTGTTTCAGGATTTAATCCACAACTATTAATTAGAAAAATATTCATTTAAATTAGAATAGATTTAGTATATTGTTGCATAGATAAATAGCTACATCTAGCTATTTATTTGTATATGATTTGTTAATTAGGATTAGAAGTAATTTATTTCTTCATTATTCTAGAAAAAAATAAAAAAATATTTTAATTAGATTAATTGCACTGCATTGCTTTATTTCTTTTATAACTAAAATACAAAAACATAGTGCAGCTTGTACGTACTTAGATTATCTTGTTATTTATTTTTCATAGATTAAATACATAGATCTCCATTCCTAGATCGTAGTAAGAACAAAAATATAGTTGTGATCCATGGGGTCCCCACCAAATGGTCCCAAAATTCTCACGAAAATAGATACTAGACTTCGTATACTTGTCGCTTTAGAACACCATCATGCTACTCTAATTGCATTACACAACTTAACATTTTAAACATCGAGGCTGACAAATCTTACGAATATTGGACTCGCCCCAAGAAATAGAGTCTAGATAAAACACATATGACCATATAAGGACCACAACTAGAGAGATTTTATGGTTGTGATCTAATGGTCCCCAACCAAATGGGCCTCAAGACCAATTGTATATTTATAATGGATTATGCACACTAGTATTTAGGACATCCTCACTTCCACCGAAATTATTGACAACTGAAAATTTCGAACAAAGAAGTTCATCGAGCCCTTGCATTCTATACTGAACTAGCTAACCACTCATAGAGTTAGTGGAACCACACCTTCCTCATTCCATGACCTTTTTGAAATTATTACGAGGAGCCCATTAGTTTTCCATGTATCCCACAACCATTAGGCAGGATATTTGTGGAGCTTGATATCGGTTAGAGTCTTTGTGTGGCTATTATTTCTGATCCATCCATTAGACCCATTCAGGTTAGAAGGTCCTTCCTTTCCCTTGATGAGAAGATCTTGATATTGCGCGTCAAGGACATTATTTTTCCTTGATAGCTTGTTCATCCCATTTCCACATATTTTTGTCCACATATCATATATTCACTATATTTTGCTATCATATCCATTTGCTCATTCCAAACCATCTGTTTTGGCATGGCCTCAATGGGTCAAGTGTGAATGAAGCTTACGCCTCTATCTTCCATTATACAAAGACCACCAATGTCACGACTCCCCATATTACATATTTTGTTTTTCGTATTTGATGTAGTTTGAGGGTTTTGTATGTCAACATCTTTTAATAGGTTACAGGTGACTTCTTCGATCGTAGTGCCTCATACATGTGACTATCGGTGACCATATGGCAACACTAAAAACCAAGTTCGAGATCATGCATAGTCACATGCTCCTAATAGAGGTCTCTAGTTCATTGGTTCCCTTGCCCTAGTCTAGGCATCCTAGTCTAGGATTATCTAACAGCCCATGATTTAATGTGCTCACTTGTGAAAATATTTCATTCTTGTTCATTATTTTTCTATTTTAGATTAGTTTTAGGGATAAAACAAATCAACTAATTCATTATTTCCTCTCTTGTACTTAGGGTTTTATATTTTATTTTTTATTGCTTGTGTGACCTTGTATCTACCAGCTTTATATCATTGTTACATATATTACTCTATAATATTAGGTTTTAATTTATAAATTTCCATTTTTTTAAATCATTTGGTGAACATGCATTCAAACACTGGGATATTTATTTTTCTTATTCTATATGAATTTCTTTCATGGCTCCTAAATCTCATGAAATCTCCTTGTATGAATTAAATTAAAAGCACCTAGCTTGCAATGATTCTCTCATGAAAGTTGTACATAGAATGTACCTCCCGTGATATGAAACCTTCAAAAATAAATGCCATTTTCAATTGTATCTTATGCCTATATATTACTTGTGATAACACATCTTCTCAAGCTATCTTAAAGTCAATTCAATATTTACACCATGCTTTTCAAGATAAATTTAAAGCTATGGAATCCACAATTGCATATATCAAAGATGAAATCTAAGATCTCAAGGATGCTTCTCGTGCCCATGTTTATTCTTCTCCACTCCTCATTTTAATTCTATGTCTTTTACATGTGCTCATATTAGTGAACCTCAAGTCTTACCATTACTCGGAACCTCTCAAGTTTGATCTCAATCTTTGAGCAACATGAAATTTTTCCTCATCTCCTCACTCATGAATTTATCAAATTTCCACCTACTCACCGTTATTCTCCTTATCGCTTGTGAAATATCACGGTTTCCAATTTTAAAATTATCATTAAATTAATGGACATCGCAAAATGGTTGTTATGTTTTGAAATGAAGAATCAAGCACCTTCTTAATTAGGGGTTTATATAATTTGTAACAAAAATAATGTTACATGTCCATCTCCAAATTTTACATCTAAATGGGTTCCTAAATTCTATTCATCTATGCCTAATGAGCATCATACCATCACTTCTAATGTCCCTTAGGTTAGTCAAGTGTTTCTTTACGTCGGAAAAGCGACAGGTGAGCGTGAGAATCAAAAAGTAACTCTTCCGCGCACTCCGACCTCCCGAGTCGTCGTGCCGAGACAAATGGTGGGGTAGAATATGCAGACAAACTAGTTAGGTAATCTAATGTCTACGACACGCAACTAGTGGAATTTGTGAATCTAAGGCAAAGAAGGCCCTTCTAACTTGGACCGGTGTGATAGATCAATCAGCCAGGATGAATTCTCGAAGGCCCCAATCAATATCGAGCTCTGGCATGATTCGATCTATGGGTTGCGGAATACGTGGAAAATGACCTGGGATTGTTTCGTGTATATCTCCCGATAAGGTCATATAGTGGATGATGAATATAATTGACTCTATGGATGATTTTCTGGCCTAGTCCAGAATTCCCTAGCTTCATTAGCCGCTATATCTAGTAAGGACAGTTGTTTGATGATGACAGGTGGAAGTGGAGTGGACCTGAATACCAAGATGCGTAGGCTAGTGTCTATGTCTAACTGACTTGTGGATTCATTGGGCTGTGGGATCTGTGGATCACAACCATAGACTCTTGGTTGTTGCGGTCCTGTTATGGTCATACGCGGGATCAAGTTCTAATCCCTAGTATCCAGTAATCGTATGCTTTCTCAGCTTCTATGTTTAGAACCAATAGTTGTGCAATCTTCTCAGAATACCTTACAGGCGTTCTCGCAACCTGGATTCTTAAGCTGGTATCTATATCTACGAGGGTGTCTCCAGCGTCTGGCTGTGGAACTAGAGGATCACACCCGAATGTTTGTTCTCTTTCGAGCCCTTCTACAGTCATGTGGATGTTTTCTAGGGTAATCTGTAGTTTGGCTGACTTGACCAAAACGCATGTGCTTGGTCGTCTTCTATGTTTAATCCTCTTAACTGAGAACTGATCAGTTGTAAATCTGTGGTTGTTCGGAATACTTGTATCCTGAGATTTTGGTCTATGTCAACTATTGCTGTGACTAGGTTTGGTTGAGGCACGATTGGCTCAAATATATATTCCCTGGGCTCTTGAGGTCCCGTGATTGTCATACGAAACAAAATGCAAATCTAACTGTAACGAAGAAAATTCTAACTATGTGAAATAAATCTAACTGTATAACTTTTATTCTTCTAAGAAAACTTTTAATAATTTTAAGGAAAGAAAACTATTTTAAGCATATCTAGAAATAATAACTAAACAATAATTTGAAACAGACAAGATAACCGAGTGTAGTTATTTACCTGTGCGATTTTGTAGAATTACTCTAAATAAAATAGTTTGTCTAATCTACCTGGCAAGATTCTCAATCCTACCTCAGAAGTGAGGAGTGAATCATAGTTTCTCAGAAACTATCAATCCCCATAGCTTCCCTGGTAATATCGAGAATAGAATTTATTGAAATAAAGTGATTAACTACTCTATTTGATATGATTCTAACTAGAACTTTGAAATTTAAAACCTGGATTCCACAGAACAGTGGCGAATCCGATGGTGTATGTGATCTCATCCCCTCAGTATGATCTCCTCGTTCTTTCATGTTCACGTGGATCCAGAAAAGCGTGTGATGCTAGCACCGATAGGAGTAGATTTTGGGACAAGGACAGCTTAGAATGCAGACCGAAAATGCGAGTAGGAGAGGGATAGCGCAAGAGTACAGAGCTTGGCTTATGCGATTCCTAGCGGGATTTTACTGCGAGCCATGCAACATGAAGTGACCAGAACCTGTAACTATCCTATACGAAGAGCAAAACCTACAACTTTAATGGCTTCTTAAGCGATTCTGTTCCAATGGATTGGATAAAATAAAGACACTGCTTGCACAAGTTGGATATGTGGCTTACCAACAGCTGAATAAAGCTAACCAGGCATATAATGGATTGAACTAAGAACTCCAAGACACAATAAAAACAAATCTATAGCAAAGAGAAATTCAGAGGCAAGCTTCTAACTGGATTGGGATGAGATAACAGCACTTCCTGCACAAGATGGGTTGAACAATACTAACCAAGTATGAAATGAACTATGCTATCAATCCTAAGCAAGCTAACAGACCAAACCACTGAAAATCAGAAGACTCTAACAAGGAAAAATGGTGGCCATTTGCCTCAGCACAAGCTATGCATTTATAGGAATTCCAACACTCAAAAACCAAAACCAAATTGAACTCCTAAACAATAAACAAAGGAAAAACACTATTCCAGGGGACCAAAAACATAAATGCATGCTCAAGTCGGCAAAGAAAAGCTGGTGAATCGTGATATTTCATGCGAGTCACGTCAAAAGAGCATTCTGGAAAACACACACGGGCCGCTTTGCTCGAAAGCGGGCGGCGGTTATAGGACCCGCCGCCTGTTCGGGGCGGGCACATCAGACCGCCACCTGCTAAGGCGGCGGTTTCGCACCGAAGGTCAAGAGGCCAAGGAAAGAGGAAAAAGGGGAAAACAAATGGCGCGCGGCTAAGCGGGGACATGCGGGATGTTAACACATACTCCGAGGGCTTTTCTCGGATCCCGAACACCTTGCGAGGAGACCTGTATCATCATCGGGGCACTTGTTACACTGTTCTGGCAGTACAGTACCTTACAATTTTGGGTATGTACATATTGCCCCCTCGGAGAAGTGTTTTAGCCATGAAGAGGCATAAAACGTTGGGTCCGAGTATGGCAGTCCCGAAATGGGGAGTTAGAAGCTATACCTTACTCGTCCGTGTGTTGAAATGACGCCATCGAAATTCCCGCTACCTGCAAAACGAAAAGAGAACTCAAGTGTAGATAGATGCAATAACTTGGAAGATAAATGCTAAAATAATAGGGAAGGAGAACGTACCATTCGTGCGGGGATAGAAACTTACCTCCATCAGCGCTCCAAACCTGTGAAAAAGTCATTTTAAAACGAAATAGAACGATATATATATGAAAGTGGGCCCATTTTCCTATTCATTTGCGCGAGTCGATTTGATTGATTTTGAGCTCTGGGACCCACGGTGACGGTTTCTCACGAGTAGAGTCGAAACGTTCACAGCGAGATCGTGATCATGCCTCCACGAGTGGAACACCGACCTCAGTGATCACAGGTTGGTTTTCTTCCATTTTGTGTTTTTCCCCCTTTAAAATTGAAATGTTAAATTTGTCATAATGGGGGGGTTATTTTTGAAAATGTTAGGTTCAAAAGGTCCACCTAGGGGGGGCGCCTACTGGGTAGGCTCCATTTTTAGTTTAAATGGTCTATTTTTGCTCATTTTAGGATTTTTGGGGTTAACAACCCGCGCGGGTTTTCTGAGTTTGACTGACCGCCGCCTTGAGCGGCGGTTATAAACCGCCTCCTCGCTCGGGCGGTGGTTTTGCACAGAATGCAAAAGAACTTATTTTGGAGACTGCACCTGTATTTTCTTGCATTTCTATGCGTTTTTATGATTCTCTTGGTATTATTCAGATACGAACTTGCCCTATTTTGTGTGTTTTTGGGTGTATGCAGGCGAGGGAGGAGTATATCAGATGGAGCCGAGAGAGAGAGTGCGATTGGCTTTCGGGGGTATTGGATGCCCTTTCTCAAGATGAGGAGGATACATTACAGAGGGCCGGCATATTGCGTATATCACACGTGCCCCATGTCACACCATCCAGTCACATACTTTGTGACTTATTTTCATATTAGGATGCAGATCGGAACACTTTCCGACTGCCAGGGGTCTGTGGTGAGTGGACCATCACTTTGGAGGATGCCTACCGTATCCTGGGGGTCCCGATCATTGGGAGGAGACTCACACTGGAGACGGCAGGGTCCCAAGCACAAATTGCATAGTGGGAAGGCTACATGGGAGATGCAGCTATCTCGACGGGGTCAAAGAAGGGAGTGAGAGTTCGATCCATTCCTTCTTTTCCCATCCCCGTATTTCAACAGGCTATCATGGGGATCCTTGCCTCGAGGCTGATCGAGGACAAGGGAGGGGATACTTTACTATACTGTTGGGCCCCCATCATTGCATAGATAGAGGGGCATGGCCAGATATACGCCTGGGGTGCAGATATTCTGGGGACCACCTACCATGATTTATACAGGGTGGTCCGTCTACAGGGACAGTCTTTGAGCCACCCTACTCTAGTCATGAGTTGGGTGTATGAGCGTTTTATCCCCTATGGCAAAGGTGTGGAGGTGGCGGATCTCGGGCATGAGGGCAGCCGAGATGGACAGATATGTCGGTGCTTAGAGCACCTCACCAGCCAGTTGCCTCTCTTACTATAGCAGACATGGAGGTGACACCATACCAGCTTATGGCTGGTATATGGGGAGAGGAGACTCTTACATTGATTTCTTTCTCCACCACAGGCAACTTATTGACCGCGTGGGACGAGTGGAGGTACATCCTTTCAGCAGGGTTCCTCAGTAGTTTGGCCTACCATATACGAGAAAGCTTCCTCCAGTGGCACCAGTCTATAGATCAGTCCGCGAGGCTAGAGGGGTGCCTAGAGGCCGTGGTTGGACAGTAATTACTCCTGGCACTCCCATTGCAGCCAGGAGGATAGTTCGGGCTAGAGGGAGAGCTGGTGCACCTCGGGCACCTTTGCTTTAGATTGTTGCGGGTCCTGCTCACAGCAGCGATGACCCCATAGATATTGACTCCGATTCTGAGGAGTTTACAGAGGGAGGATCGGAGGAGCAGATGGATGACAGTGATCCTGAGTGGTATGACACTCAGGACATCATGCAGGCAGAGAGGGCCGAGCAGAGTGCAGAGAGAGAGACTCTAGTTTCAGAGGAGCCACTCTCCCAGGGCCATGGTGGAGAGGATGAGTCCGTTGCGGGGTGTCATGTTGCTCCTACTACAGGAGCAGCCCCTCAGTCGGCAGCGGCATCTGCGGCGGGTGCTGGCCCTAGCGACCCATCTTGGAGGCCCGGTGATCCGAGTAAGTTATCCTTTCTTCCTTTCAATGCTTGTTTAGTTTAGGATTTGTTTTAATTGCTATTTCTCCTTGTGTTTTGATATTGTATCTTTTAGCCTCTTGTCTAGTTTCTGATTCATTTTTCTCCTTTGTTTGCAGAGACTGTCGATGAGTGGCGGGATCTGATCCACAGGGTATGCACTGATTCCCTGATGATCCCCATGGATAGGACCCGTGCGGAGCTATCTGTAGATGCCGGGGAGCCCTCAGTAGCCGGTAGGCATACTGATGTCTTCGCTCCCGTTTGGCACGTGGCCAGGATGGTGTCGACTCTCCGTACAGAGTTGGTAGGCTATAGGATAGCCGAGCGTCTTATGAGGAGCCATTCTCGTGGCGAGACCGTAGCTGCCCCTCGGGACCCGGAGCCCTCCGTGCATTCAGAGCGCCGGTGTAGCCGGAGCCCTAGGCGAGGGTGCGCACCTTCAGAGGGGTCGCGCAGGGGTTGAGAGACTACTTGGCTCCTATGCGTTTTGTACTATAGATTCTTTTGTATATCACGGGCTCTTTGAGCATTTTGACCATGCCTAGAGCATGATGGCATTGTATATAAACATTGATTATTTATATATATGCATTCATTTTTGGATCAAAACTTGTCACTGGTGTTTTCCCTTTCTGTTTCCAGCTTCCTCGTGTATACTACGATGTATGTTTTATATGCTTTTTTTTATATGTATGCAATGGAGAATAGATGATGCAAATGCTTGCTTTCTTTTTGTGTTTCATGATGCTGATACATGATATTGTAGATATATTGTGATCTTAAATCTTAGCTTCTGTGAGCAATTTGGATACCTCATGTTTGTTTTGGCAAAGTGATGAAAATAACCAATATGATGAACAGATTAACTTGCCCCACTCCTAACTACACACAACTAGTAAGATGCGAGGGCTCATCACCAAGAGCCAAGAAGGTGCAAGTTACGAAATATGGTGAAACGATAGTGATGAAAGACAGACGAAGCTTTGGTGGAACCAAATTGAAAACTACAAGCTTACTCCACCCGAATGACTTCATAGTTTTGGATGCAACTTGCTTTGCGGTTTATCCAGACTTAGACCCGTAGATGGCCACATAGTAGACAAAACCTGGGTTTTTAGGATTTTTGACTCTTTTTGGAATTTTGAATATCTGATTCATTCGTTTTTGACTCAAAGTTTGAATAGTTTGTTTATGACCTTTTAACGTTTGCTTTGTCAAGAGGACCCCCTACACTTTGCCCCATGCTACTAGTAAGAAGCGTGGGTTTATCACCATGGGCAAGGCATAGGCGAGTAAGGGCATTTCCATCCTTTCCCAACCCTACGTCACTAGTAAGAGACGCAAGCTCATCACCGAAGGTTGGTGGGGCAAGGAAATGTGTAAAAATAAAATTTTCTGTTTAATCACTTTTTGACTTGTCTTTTTGAGTAAGATGTCAGTATATGCTTATTTCCAAAGAGATGTATATATGGGATAGATGTGACACCATGAAGCTTCTAGAATAGACCATAGGCAAGACACCTATCCTAAGAAGAAATCAAAGTGAGAAAAAACTTGCAGATCTTGGTATGGTTACCGTTAAGACTTCGTCATGTTTGATTTTATTTGATAAAAGATTCTGAAGTGATTGATGATATCGTGAAAATGGAGAGATATGATTAGAAAGTTTTGTGCCAACAACATCATGAGTTTGTAATGAATTTATTTTGAGAATAGACTCCTTGATCACAATTTGTGTAAGAAACGAATGGACAAAATGATCCTAATTTATATGAAAATGTAATGTAGATAGCTATATAGGTAGCGTTAGCTGCTTATGCGTAGAAACGTTTGAGGTGCAGGGAATTGATTGTTTCGCCAAACTCCTCACCTTCTAACGTACATAAGAGGTATGCACCACTTCCATAGTCCTTCATGACTCGGTATGGGCCCAACCATTTGGGCCGGAATTTCCTTCCTTCGCCGGTCTTCTTATCGATCTGGTTGTCTAGTCTTAGAAATAGATCACCTTCGTATATGTCGCGTTCATAGACCTTCTTGTTGTACTGTCGGCACATTTAGTCAGCATAAGCTCTATGCTGCTGCTCAAAGATCTAACCTAGTTTCATTTAGGATTTCTAGTTGGGAAAGATGTGCTTCTCTGTAAGCGTCTTCATCCGAATCCCTTGTAGTGAAATGCAGAGATCGGGTATTTCGACCTCAAATGGGAGAACTGCCACCCCCCGAATACTAGCGAGAAAGGAGTTGCTCCCGTTGGTGTTCTTATTGAGGTTTGGTGGGCCCACAAGGCCGGATATAACTTCAAATGCCAATCTTGCTTGTTTTCTTTCACTATTTTAAGGAGAATGGCTTTCGGTGTTGTTTTGTTTGTCACTTAAGCTTTCAGTCCGTTGGCTTGGGGATAATACAAGAAGCCGTATGATGGCTTATCTTAAATCTATCGAATAGTTCACGAACTTCTTCATTTTTAAAGAAGTTCCATTATCGGAGATAATGATTTGTGGGATACATACACTGCAAATGATTTGGTTCAAAATGAACTTGGCGATCACGGAACCGAGTGCATGAGTAAGAGGCATGGCCTCCACCCATTTAGTAAAATATTCGGTGGCCGTGATTATAAAATTATGGCCGTCTCAGTGGATGAGGAGAGAATTTCCTATTAAGTCTAGACCCCATGTAGAAAATGGCCATGGAGTTGCGATTGGTTGTAGAGCTTGTCTTTGGCATGTGGATCTCGTGGGAGAATTCTTGGCACTTATGACACCTGCGTGCAAACTCTATCACGTCATGTTCTAGAGTGGGCCAGAAATAGCCCATTCGATGTATTTTTCGAGCGGTGGCATGGCCACCGAAGTGGCCTCCACATATACCACTGTGGGATTCATGGAGAATCCTCTTGGACTCTTCTGTGTCGACACACCTTAAGAGCATTCCATCGAATGCTTTTCGATAGAGCACCTGCTCTATAATGACATATTTGGCTACAATTATGTGCAACCACCTTCTTTGCTATGGTGTAACTGCCTCCGGGTACGTATGGTCCATGATATAATTAACGATGTCAGTGTACCAAGGACATTCAGAGATAGCGGGTCGTGTTTCAATGTAGTATACGCATTCATCTGGAAAGTCTAAATCTACTAAATCGCCTCCGTCTAATGGGTTGTCAGCTAACCAATCCGTGATGATTTGTCCTTTAACCGACTTCTGGTTTACAAATGTTAATTCGAACTCTCCCATTAAGGTTATAAAACGTCCAGCCTTTTTAGACAAGGAACCTTGTGTGAGAAAAGTTCGTAAATGGTCCGTTTTTACCATGACCTTTGTTTCTTGATTCAACATATAATGTCTTAGGCGTTTAGTAGCAAAGACTATGGCAAGGCATTCTCCTTCTGTCTGTGTATAGCGTGTTTCATAGTCGAGCAGTGTTCGGCTAATGAAATAAATCGCACGTTCTCTTTTGTTATCGTCTTCTTGGGCCAACATGCAAGCCAGCGAGACATTGGTAGCTCGCGAATATAGGATTAACGGGTGATCCAGCTTAGGTGGCATTAGCGTAGGTGGTGACAACAAGAAACGTTTAACTATGTTGAAAGCTTCATTGCAGTCTTTGGTCCAATCAATGCTATAGTCTTTCTTGAGTAAATTATTGATTGGATGAATAGCGAAGCTTAAGTCTGGGATAAATCTTCGGATTGCACCTAGCTTTCCGAGAAATGACCTGATTCCATATTCGTTCGAAGGTGGAACCATTTCGAGGACAGCCCGAATTTTGGTTGGGTCCACATCTATTCCCCGTGATGATATGATATAGCCTAGGAGTTTTCCTCCTGTTACACCAAAGACGCATTTCTCTGGATTTAGCGTGACTCCGTATTCTATTAAACGTGAAAGAATGACGTGGAGTACTTCGGGATGGTCACAACGCTTCTTAGCTTTAGCCAATAAGTCATCTACGTAAGATTCCACGATTTTATGAATTAGATCGTGAAATATGTATGTCATAGCTCGCTGGTAGGTAGCACCGGCATTCTTGAGGCCGAATGGCATAACAACGTAGCAATAGGTTCCCCAAGGAGTTATGAACGTGGTTTTAGCTTGATCTTGCTCGGATATTCTGATTTGGTTGTATCCAGAGAATCCATCCATGAGAGACAAGAGTTCAAAACCAGCTGTTGCATCAACAATAACGTCTATGGATGGTAATGGGAAATCATCCTTAGGACATGCTTTGTTGATGTCTCAGAAATATATGCAAATGCGTATCTTTCCGTTCTTCTTGAGAACGGGAACGATGTTAGATACCCATTGGGAGTAGTCAACTGGCTTGATGAATCCTACCTAAAGGAGTTTTATTACTTCCTCTTTTACCATGAGAGCTACTTTGGGCTTCATGGGTCTTGATTTTTGTTTAATTGGCTTTGCATCTGATCTAGTGATGAGGTTGTGCACCGCAATGTGGGGTGTGACTCCCGTCATCTCCTTGTAATTAAATGCAAACGCCTTCTGATGTTCTTTGAGGATCCTTGTATGTATTTCCACTTCTTCTGGTGTTAACGAAGAACCTAGTTTCAATATTCTGGGTTAATCTTTTGTCCCGATGTTGACATCGATTGTTTCCTCGATCAAAGAGGCGTTACCCTCTTCGAACTCAGGTGGTGCTGGAGGTAAATCTAGATCATCCCCATTTTCTATTGCGTATATGCTAGGCTCCATTTGTGAGGGAAGATCCGTTACGGGATTTCCGAAGTAGGAAGACGAATGCGGAATCAGGGATAAATCTAGCATGTGATAGGAGAGATGTAGTGCTGCATAGGCATTTAAGTAATCCAAAGTAGCCGCATCATTTCCGACATGGTCTAGGATGGTAGATTCACTTCTGCTTGAAAGAGGATTTGTCATTATTTTTATCAATGGTTCATCACGAATGGACACTGTGAACTGGGTATCTTTTAACTCATTGCTTGGAGTAAAATGCGATGCTGAGGTTGCTATTGAATCGGCGAGAAGATTTTTCTCTCGAGGGATTGCTTCAATGGATATAAAGTTAAACGCCTTGCTTAAATTTAATACAGCATTTTTGTAGAGTTGCAAATGTTCGGCTTTAGTTTCATATACCTCAGAAACTTGGTTTGTCACTAATTGCGAGTCTCCCAAGACTCTGATGTTATCAATACCAATTCTTTTGGCTAAGGTAAGGCCAAGGAGGAGGGCTTCGTACTCAGCGCCGTTGTTTGTACATTCAAAGTTTAATTTAAAAGTGAATGGGAGGACTTTCTCCTTAGGCGAAGTAAGAATTATACCTGCCCCCGCTCCATAACGACATTTAGCTCCATCGAAATGGAGAGTCCAATACTTAGCCGGGAGTATAGTTATTGGGGCATCTGTTGCGTTTGCGCACTCTACTTCTACCATACAGAGATCTTCTGCTGCAAGGAACCAACACCTAGGGAAAATCTTATGCCTACTGAATCAAATGGTAAGAACATTGGTGAATCTTGTTCTATCAACTCAACGATTTTCACAGTAGTCCCTAATGATATTGTTTCTTTAGTTTTATCTTTAGGGGTTGGAATTGTTTTGGCTACACTGGTAGTTTCAAGATCCGTCGTAGGTACCAAATTTTCCTCTGGCTTTGGGTCAGAGGGTTTATTAAGTTGGTTTGTTGGAAGTTCAAATTCTGAGTGCACCCCTGGTCTTTTCTTTAAATCAGCTAGGTGTAAATCGAAAGGTTTTGGATCACCTTTGGCTACAAATACCTTTCCTAGATGCAAGAATCTTACTTCTTGAAATAAAGTGGAAGGGATTGCCTTCATTCGATGTATCCAAGGTCGGCCGAGGATCATATTATAGTTAGTTTCCCAATCTATAATATAAAACTCAGTCAAGATGGTTTTGGGCCCTATGGTGACTGGCAGTATTATAGTTCCTATCGAAGTGGCTTTAAGGCTATCATAGCCTCTCAAGGTATTTCGTGTAGTGGAACAGTTTGTTTCTCCATATCCAAGTTTTTGGAGGAAAGAGAAAGGGACTATGTTAACTGCGGCCCCATCATCAACCATTGCCCGTTTTACATAGTTATTATAAACCCACACTTGCAAGTGTAAGGCTGGGTCACCTCGGCGTGCGATCTCAGCATCTGTGGGCATTTTACTTATTTCGAAAATGAATTCGACATCCTTGTCCGGCTGCCCCGGAGGGTGGATATCAAAATCTACGTGATTTACTTGTGTTTCGGGAGGTGGAGTGATGTTAATTAGATGGCCTAGACCTAATGCTTCTAAAAGAGCAGCTCTGTGAGGGGGAGAGTTCTTTAGTAAGTCCAAAAATGAAATGTGTGAGAAGGTCTTTGTTAGGTCACTAATTAAATCATAGGCACCGATGGGTTTTTCAACTATTTGCTGACTCTTATCTGTCTCTGGCAGATGACTTGGGCTCGGTTGAGAGAAATACTCTCGTGTTCTTGTTATAGCTTCGATAGGTAGTTCAACGTCTAATTCTACTAAACTATCTTAGGTCTCGGTTGAGCTCCCAATCAGTGGCGCAAGGCGACGGATTTAATGAAGTCGAGGCTTCATGATCATTGTTTCCCATTCTTTGCACCTTTGTTTGTTTCGGTTGGATTCAGCCTATTGCTATCATGATTTGGGAGCGGATCATTAAAGATCTTGAGGGGAGCATTCTGAGGAGAAACTGCCCCTGCGAGAGTATTTGGTGATGATGAGACGGGATCCGCCAAAAATGTGTGCATGAAGAACTGTCTTTGTTCTTCTGGCAAGCGTTGCATAAATTTATTGTAGTCACGGCACGTTCTAGTATCGTGACCCCAAATTTTATGGAAACCACAATAAGAATTGGGGTTGTAATTCCCGTTTTGTTGGTTTGGTGTGTATTGTGGCCTAAAATTCCGATCAAACTGTTGCCTATTAGGACCAAAGTTTTGGAATTGTTGTTTCTAGTTTTGACTTTGGTTTTGGTAACCAAATGAGTTTTGGCTTGGCCCTTGTATGGGATTTCACCGTTGTTGTTGTTGTTGTTGTGGATGGTTAAAATCCACTGTATTGATTATTAGGGGGTAAAGTTGTTGTTTCGTTGGTTGTTTGTTTGTAACGGAGCATTAACAACATTTACCCTCTTGGGCTGGTTGGTTACCCCATCCGTTGTTACCCCACGATTTTTGTTAAGGATTTTGGGTCCTTGATTGACATTTGTGGTAGTTGTAGTGTTTTGAGTGGAGGTGATTAACCTCCCGTTTGTTCCATATGTCTTACGACCACTATCTATCGCCGCTTGATCTATTCGAAGAGTGCTCTCAAGTACTTCATCGTAAGTTCTTAGTGGGAACTTCTGGACTTCTTCCTTCACCTCCTTGCTGAGAGAATGAAGGAATAAATCACATAGTTCCATCTGATCCATGTTTGGAGCACTTGCTGATGAATAAAGGATGGTACGCCACCTTTGGATGAAGTGGGCGACAGACTCGTTATGCTCTTGTTTGATGTGTAAGAACTCCCTGATTCCTGTTCTTAATAGTTTGTTCATGTCGAAGGCCTTGATGAACTCAGACACAAGTTGTTTGAATGAATGTATGGAAGCCTCAGGTATTCTGTAATACCAATCGAGAGCAATGCCTTCCAGCATTTTGGGGAATATTTTAGCAACAACCCCATCCCATGGGAGTAATTCCCGAATGGCTGTAGCGTAAGCTTTGATATGCGCATTTGGATCTCCCTCACCCTTGAACTTGGGCAAATCAGGGAGAGGTCTTGGAAGCATGACACTTCGTATGGTGAAATCTAAGGGTTCCTTTAGGTATTCTGAATAAGTCCCTATCGCATAGCTTTCGACCATTGATGGTGTTTGCTGAGGGAGTGGTGGTGGGATAGGTTGTTGATACGGTGCAGCGTATGCGTTGGCAGGGGCATAGGGAGGTCCCTGTGTTTGAGCAAACATGCCGGGAGAGGAGAACATATCTCCTTGTGGTGATTTAGAGTATATGTTTAAGTAGGACGGGGTATTGTCAAGGAACGGATTGTTTGACACTAGACCGGGAGGAATTGTGTTAGAGATGATAGGCCTTGTTGGCATTTGTTGTGGATATTGAGGAGGCATGCCTAACGTGCCTACTCCCGTAAGGAGATCTACCTGGCCAGAGTGGTATGGAGGATTGGAACTTCCTGTTTGTATGAACGGAGAATTGTGACTTGCTTGAGCCAGTTCTAACCCTCTCACTCTTTCTACTAATGTTGAAATGACTTCATTTGGTGAAGTCATGGTATTTTGCCTAAGCGGCGTTTGTTGTATACCTTGGTGTTGTAAAGGTACGTGATATCCTATCATAAACTGATCGCTATCTTGCCAAGTTTCTCCAAGAATATTTCCTGTATGCAGTGGCATAGAGGTATTTTCTTGAAAAGAGATTTCGGGTTGTATTTTTAAACCTCCTACAGGTGGGTACATTCCCCGAGAGCGTTGTTCACTCCTAGGATAACATATTGATTGTCCATCATCTAAGACCAGGTATGGATCTGATTGCCTACTAACTTGTGGTCTGAGTAGCATTTGAGGAGACAAACCAGATTCTCCGGTAAACGTCATATTGTTTGAACCTGAAGGTTCTGTTTGTTGGGTTCGAGGGGGTTGATCTAACTCCTCAGCTTGAAAAGACGAACTATATCTGATTCTTGGGGTTTGTGCCGACAACTTATTAGCTGAATAGTTGTCACCCCATACTGAGAGCGAGGGTGATGATTGCCTATTTTTTGGGCGTAGTATGCCTCAAGACCCAAGAGGGGTCTGCCATATGCATCGAATCCCGACATATTCGGGGGGTATATGAATACCCGCAGAATAATGGGAAGGAGCGAAGGTGAATGAGAGAAGATGAAACTTCTCAAAGAGAAGGTGAAACAATTGTTTGTTTCACGTTGGGTTCACCAATTTTGTACGTCGGAAAAGTGACAGGCGAGCGTGAGAATCAACAAGTAACTCTTCCGCGTACCCTGACCTCCCGAGGTCGTGCCGAGACAGCCGGTGGGGGTAGAATATGCAGACAAACTAGTTAGGCAGTCTAATGTCTTCGACACGCACTAGTGGAATTTGTGAATCTAAGGCAAAGAAGGCCCTTCTAACTTGGACTGGTGTGATAGATCGATCAGCAAGGATGACTGCTCGAAGGCTCCAATCAATATCGAGCTCTGGCGTGATTCGATCTATGGGTTGCGGAATACGTGGAAAATGACCTGGGATTGTTTCGTGTATATCTCCCGATAAGGTCATATAGTGGATGATGAATATAATTGACTCTATGGACGATTTTCTGGCCTAGTCCAGAATTCCCTAGCTTCGTTAGCCGCTATATCTAGTAAGGACAGTTGTTCGATGATGACAGGTGGAAGTGGAGTGGACCTGAATACCAAGATGCGTAGGCTAGTGTCTATGTCTAACTGACTTGTGGATTCGTTGGGTACGTGGGATCTGTGGATCAATACCATAGACTCTTGGTTGTTGCAGTTCTGTTATGGTCATACACGGGATCAAGTTCTAATCCCTAGTATCTAGTAATCGTATGCTTTCTCAGCTTCTATGTTTAGAACCAATAGTTGTGCAATCTTCTCAGAATACCTTACAGGCGTTCTCACAACCTGGATTCTTAAGCTGGTATCTATATCTACGAGGGTGTCTCCAGTGTCTGGCTCTAGAACTAGAGGATCACACCCAAATGTTTATTCTCTTTCGAGCCCTTCTACAGTCATGTGGATGTTTTCTAGGGTAATCTGTAGTTTGATGACTTGACCAAAACACATGTGCTTGGTCGTCTTCTATGTTTAATCCTCTTAATTGAGAACTGATCTGTTGTAAATCTGTGGTTGTTCGAAATACTTGTATCCTGAGATTTTGGTCTATGTCAACTATTGTTGTGACTAGGTTTGGTTGAGGCACGATTGGCTCAAATATATATTCCCTGGGCTCTTGAGGTCCCGTGATTGTCATACGAAACAAAATTCAAATCTAACTGTAACGAAGCAAATTCTAACTATGTGAAATAAATCTAACTGTATAACTTTTATTCTTCTAAGAAAACTTTTAATAATTTTAAGGAAAGAAAACTATTTTAAGCATATCTAGAAATAATAACTAAATAATAATTTGAAACAGACAAGATAATCGAGTGTAGTTATTTGCACATGTGCATTTTATAGAATTACTCTAAATAAAACAGTTTGTATAATCTACCTGGTAAGATTCTCGATCCTATCTCGAAGTGAGGAGTGAATCATAGTTTCTCGAAACTATCAATCCCCACAACTTCCTGGCAATATCAAAAATAGAATTTATTGAAATAAAGTGAGTAACTACTCTATTTGATATGATTCGACTAGAAGTTTGAAACTTAAAACCTGGATTTCGTAGAGAACAAAGTGGTGAATCCGATGGTGTATGTGATCTCGTGCCCTCGGTATGATCTCCTCATTCTTTCGTGTTCACGTGGATCCAGAAAAGCGTGTGATGCTAGCACCAATAGGAGTAGATTTTGGGACAAGGACAACTTAGAATGCAGACCAAAAATGTGAGTAAGAGAGGGATAGCGTAAGAGTACAGAGCTTGGCTTATGCAATTCCTAGCGGGATTTTCTTTAGTGAGCCATGCAACATGAAGTGACCAGAACCTGTAACTATCCTATACGAAGAGCAAAACCTGCAACTTTAATGGCTTCTTAAGTGATTTTGTTCCAATGGATTGGATAAAATAAAGACACTGCTTGCACAAGTTGGATATGTGGCTTACCAACAGCTGAATAAAGCTAACCAGGCATATAATGGATTGAACTAAGAACTCCAAGACACAATAAAAACAAATCTACAGCAAAGATAAATTCAGAGGCAAGCTTCTAACTGGATTGGGATGAGATAACAACACTGCCTGCACAAGATGGGTCTGTGGCTTACCAACAGCTGAACAATACTAACCAAGTATGAAATGAACTATGCTATCAATCCTAAGCAAGCTAACAGACCAAACCACTGAAAATCAGAAGACTCTAACAAGGAAAAATGGTGGCCATTTGCCTCAAAGACAAGCTATTCCAGGGACCAAAAACATAAATGCATGCTCAAGTCGGCAAAGAAAAGCTGGTGAATCATGATATTTCACGTGAGTCGCGTCAAAAGAGCATTCTGGAAAATCGCGTGCACAGACCGCCGCCTCACGAAGCGAGCCGGCGGTTATGAGACCGCCACCCTATTCGTGGCGGCGGTCACCAGACCGCCGCCCTACGGTGGTGGCGGTTTCCACATCAAAGGTCAAGAGGCTAAGGAAAGAGGAAAAAGGGGAAAACAAAGGGTGCGGGGGCTAAGTGGGGCATGAAGGATGTTAATGCATACTCCGAGGGCTTTTTTGAATCCCAAACACCTTGCGAGGAGACTTGTATCATCATCGGGGCACTTGTTACACTCTGTTCGGCAAGATAAAGACTACCTTACAATTTTGGGGTACGTACGCTTCCTACCCAACACATTCTAGCTCCACAATCACCTCTCAAGGTTTTTCCTCCATCACCTCCCCCCTCAAGTATTCTACAATGTTACTAATACCAAATAATAAACCACTTATTAAGAAATATCAACAAACTCTAGAAGGCATCTTTCAACTTCCACCATTCAAAATCCCTTCACAACCTTCACTTCATAATCTAATAACTTTTGTCAAGAAAAATACTCCTTACATCTATCCCTTTAGCAACATTGATTAGATCTACACCTCTCACACACTTGGGGTAATCATTTTTAATTCCCCCTCCTAACATCATCAAGTGTCTCTCATTTCTAATATTATGATCCGTGCTTCATACTTCATATTTCTAAGAATTCATCTTACACAACTTGATAACCACTTGTATCATCACTACCCTATAACACACTCTTGTTTTTAGGTTAACACTTTACTATTGAGGTAATACTACATACATGTACATCACACACTATGATAAGGTAAAAATATGTCTCGTTAATGTGTAATAAATTATCTTATTTTACTCTGATTTTTTATCAAGTTTGACTGCATTTTGTGACTTTTGTTTGATCTAGTATAAGTTAGGATGTAATTTTCCATCTTTTGTTGAATTTAGTTCTAACATCTAAAAACTTTGTAATTCCTAAAAAGTGTGTGGAAATTTAGTTTTTGTAATAAAACAGGTCACAATCAATCAAGAGAATGAAGTATGAAGAAATCAACATGTTTTTGGGAGCACTGGCTTTAATATGACTTAGTTCTAGATCTTCCAAACTTGGTTCCGGAACTCCATCACATAGTTTATGAGATATATTACTTAGTTCTAAAACTTTCAAACTTAGTTCCGGCACTCCTGTGTTTATCTCTGGAACTTTCATGGTTAGATATAGAATAGTCCCCTTTAGTTTTAGAACTTCTCCAAAGTTCTAGAACCAATGGGAATGCCTTTGTTTTGACAACATCCAATGATAAATAAATCAATGAGCCTTTCAATCAAGAGAAGATCAGAAGATTTATGATTCTTCATACTCAAAGATCTAGGGATAACTTATCAAACAATTGTACATCTAGCAAGGTTCCAAATTCAACATCTATTTTGGGCATAATTTGGTTCCATATGAATCGGTAGAACAACTATGGTTGTAAATGCATCTTTGAATGAAATATATATATAAAGACCTATAGATAGATTTAGAAGATAACAGATACACACAGATACATAGAGATAGAGATATAGAAAGATACAGTAAGTTTTTGTAAGACATAACATTTCAGCAATAAAATATCCACTTCATCTTGAGATAATATTACTTTTTAAAATCCTGATTCAAGGTGGAGCAAGGGCCCACTCCTCTAAGAACCAGGATCCTCATTTTATTGGTATTTATATTTCTAAATAAAATAGTATAGATATGTTAATTTTGTAAATGCTTTTGATTCTTTAAGTTGAACTTTGTTGTATACTCATCCCTATAGGTGTTATAGACTATATTTTTATTTCCTTGCAAGCTTTTCACAAAGCATTTTCAACCGTGTGTTTATTTCCAGAGAAAAGTGTGTTTACTTCTTCATAGTGTGTTTATTTTCATAAATTTATTTACTTCTGTATGTGTGTTTATTTGAAGCAATTTATTCCAGAAATGAGTGTTTATTTCAACAATTTTCTTATAGCATAGAGATAATAAGGCTTTGGCCATGGAATCCTAAGGACACTGAAAAAAAAACCCCTAGAAAATAAAATAACAAATACCTACAGACAATTACTAGATCACTAGGATTTTCTTGTTGCATATAGCTTCAGACACACCCTTGGTTTGAATATGACATCAACAAAGAGTTGATTAAATGAAGGAAATAACGACACCTATCACACTACACATTTCATGCTCTATGCTTCATGAAACATCTTTCTAGCATTATACTCTCATACATCATATTACCCTATAATGCACTCTAGTTCCATGGTTCATACTTGAATGGTGAGGTTATAAATATGGAATGAACCTCACAACATTCACACCCTATGCCTCATGATCTATATTTCTAGAGCACATTATCAAACTATTTCCTTATGATGCACTATTATTTTATGGTAAATTATTAACTCGTCGAGGGGTCTTTTATAAATTAACCTTATCGATGCTCATCCACATCCACTCGTAGAGGAACCCTAATCTTATCACATTCACATTGCATACCATTCCATTGCACTCATCCATTGTGTTGGTTCCAAAACTACACCCCAAAGATAATTAAATGACTAATCAAAACTAGGATGGCCTTGAGGAAATGATGAAAAATGAATATTTTATTATTAATAGTTAGGGATCTTCTCAAAATTTAACCCAATGACTCAATTCAAAGAGGTGATCAAGATACACCTTAAGTAAGGGGATGGATTCGCATGCTACTTTTGACTTTTTTTGGACCAAGGTGAGAGGACACGGGGAGGATCTCGAATAAAAGAAAGGATATCTTGGCTTGATTTCCTTTATAATCAGTATGAATCAATTTGAATTAATTAAAGGCACAGATATAATACTCACTCATTAGAGTGGTCACTTGAATATAGTATGCACTTGAAACATCAAATACACATCAAAACAGAGAGATAATGAATAATCCCAAACATCATCCCTCCACAATAGTATCGACCAAGGGTGCATTTGATGGTATTGGGAAACTAAATTGGTGGGATTTCATCAAATAATATTGGTTAAAAAAATTAATATGTATTTTCACGTTAAGCATGTGCATGGTATACGGTGTTTGATATGATTAATAGGTGTGAGGATAATGATATATTCTTAATTAGAATTGAAGGCTAGGGAAATTGTGTTTACGACTACTGGTATGTGAATGAATCCACTTGGGAGAATCCTTACTTAAGGAAATGTTTGAAAAGAGCAATAAATTTAACATAATTTTTAGATAACACATACATTAATTGATTTCATTAATATCCTTCAAGATCTTAACCAAAAATCCTTGAGCTATAGTTTAGATAAACTAATTATATTTGATTCATACACCCAAAGTACCCTTAACAAATAACCATAACCCTTCAAGAATTGGAAGCACCATTGTCTCTTGTTAGACAAGAAGCAAAACTGCCACCTTTGGAATTCTTGGATCAGTCACCAGAAGGAAGTGGAACTTTTAGAAAAAGGATTATCTCCCAGGACCTGTTTAGAGAAAGTTTTGATTCTCAGTTGAGTATTCAACCTCCTACTCCTGACTTCTCACCTTCCCCAAAGTAGATCACATACCACATTGATTGGGAGAAAATTCTAGAAAGTACTGTAGAAATGGCACGAGAAGCTGAAAGAGAACCTGATAGGACCTTTACTTATCCAATTCAGTTGGATGATGATGATACACCTATGAAGAATATTTCACCTACACATTTACCCACATTTAGAGGAATGTCATCTAAATATCCTAACCAATTTTTGTTTGAATTTAAAATACTGTGTCAGACCTATGATTACTAAACAGATAATCAAAACCTAAAGTTGTTTCCATCTACCCTAAAGGATGCAACAATGAGGTGGTTTATGGGATTAACATCTAATTCTATTACCACTTGGGCATAAATGGAAACTTCCTTCCTAGAAAAGTATCAAGACTACTGTAGAGGGAGGAACAAGAAGGAAGAATTTTTCAAAATCAAGTAGGAGGAGGATGAGAATATGGAAGATTATTTAAACATATTCCTCTTTGTAAGTAAAAGATGTGGATTTTTACTACAAGAAGAGTTAAGCAAAACAATTTTTGTAAAGGTTTGGATGATGAATCCAAGGAATCCCTTAATTTAATGGGAGGTGGAAACATTGATCAATTAAGAATGAATGATATTAAAGACATTTGTAGAAGCTATTCAAGAACAAGGGGTGGACCTAGGAAAGGAAAAATAGTTAAAAGTTTGAATCCAGATATGAACAAACTGATGGATGAACTAGAAAACTTTAAAATAGACATTCTAGTTCAATTAACCTCCACCATGGATGGATTACAAGCTAAAGAAAATGCTAAAACTGAACCATTAGCTATGTATTTTCCTAGATGTAAGAATAAGCATGCAATAAGATATTGTCCTCTAGATAAAACAAAAATGTGTCTTATCTATGAATCTAGGGATCATGAGAGTAATTTTTTTCTCTTCTTCCATTTATTAAAAATCATCTTAAAAATCAGCTTAAAAAAATTAGTACTCCATCCACATCAAGAAGTAAAACTTATCAAGAGACAACCTAGCTAGGGGAAGTTCATACCCAAGTCAGTTCCTAACCCCTGGATGATGCCATGGGTAGCTCAGATAGTACCAAAATTTGGGGACAACCACCTTGGGTCCCTCAACCAACATGGAATCCTCAGGATTGGTTAGGAAAATCTTGGTATGCCCAAGGACACCAACAACCATGGTCTGGTCAAGGTAACCCAAATGCTTGGTCAAAACCTAGGTGGAGCCCTAATAATTATGCTCAAGGAAGGACATATCCCAATTAGAATCAAAAATCCATAATGGGTTCCCAACACAAAATTCACAAACCAAAAATGTGGTTCAAACAAAAATACCAGCACAAACAGTTCCTACTCCCAGAAACAAAAACAAAACTCTTGTCTATGGGGTAGAACAAGAAAAACTAGTTGATCTAAATGCCATGGATTGTAAAGATATTCAAACTAGATATGGAAAATTAATTAGCAGTCCACCATTATAATTACTAAAATGATAGAAGAAACTAAAACCCCTAGTGCGGTTGTTCCCAAGAAAGATGAAAAAGAAAAAGATAAGGATCCAAATAGCAACTCTACTGAAAATCCATTTCCAGAGAGATTTAAAGAAGTTATAGGGACCAAGGAATCTGAGTTGGTATAGGAGAGTTGAGGAAATTAAATATTGAAATACCATTGTTACAAGCAATCAAGGACATTCGAGTTGAACAAGTTAATCAAAATGCTATGTTTAAAAATACCGGAAGGAAGAAGCAGTACCCTAGGACTATTAAGGTAGATGGGAAACTTGCTGATTTATTAGCAAGAAAAATCTTACTTCCCAAATATGGAGATCCTAGTAGCCCTATTATTTTTGTCTCTATAGGGAATAAAGATATACATAATGTTTTGGTTAATTTCAGAGAATCTATAAATGTGATGACAAAGTGAATACTTTGAAAAATTACCATTAACAGTATCCAACCTACTAACACCATATTATAGATAGTAGACTAGTCTATAGAAAAACCAAAAGGAGTTATTGAAGATGTGGAAGTTATGGTGGAGTCATGGGAATATCCAAAGAACTTCCTTATATTACAAAAAAAAAGGTAAAACACTTAGTTATGCCATTATTTTGGGAAGACCATGGTTAGCTACAGTTTTTGCCTTAATTGATTGCAAATTAGGTGATATGACTATCTCAAATGGTAATAATTCTAAGAAAATTTCCTTATATCCCTCTGCAAGAAATTTTATCAATAATCAAGAACAATTATGGGTTGATGATCCTGACACTAATAAAAAAATTATCTTCTTTGGCTATGATAATGTTGTAGGATCACATACGGGAGATGGAGGATATGATTAATCAATTGTTGAACAAACACCAACTGTCCTTAGATCAATCAAGGATAGTTATGGAACCTACTGAGACTTAGTTTTGAAACCATCACATTTAGTTCCAGAACCATCAGACTTATCTCTAGAACCATAGTAACAAGAATCCCATGCAAATGAAAATAATTTCACTCTAGAGGAATGAGATTTCTCTTGGGGAGGAGAATAAATAGCTATGGAATTAGTAGTTTTAGTTTCAAAGATATCAGAAATGGTGAGGAATTTCTAGAAAATAGTAGTGACAAGGAGTTTGACTGACAACAAGATAAGTATCATAACTCTTCCTACTATCCTTTGTCCAATATTATTTCTCAAGGGAATTTTGGAGATATTGCTACATATCATATGTTATTACCACATCCATGTCCACTAAACACCTTAATGGAACCCTTTCAACAAATCATTTCATCACACATTGGAACCAAACATGTTGAGATTCAACTGGGTAAAATTTTGAACATTAATAGCTGGTTGAAGAATGATGAAGAAGCTAAATTGTTTGATGTTCTGAAAGATCATACTAGATATTTTTCTTAGGAATATAAAGACATGAAAGGAATCCATCCAAGTATTTTCACCCATCACATCTATACTAAAAACATTAAACCAATTAGGAAACCTCAGAGAAGGATTAATCCAGCCTTAAGGGACATATTCAAGCAAGAAATTGAAAAAATATTACAATTAGGTTTTATCTACCCTATCTCAGATAGTTAGTTGGTGTCTCCTCTTGTAATTGTTCCTAAAAAGAATGGAAAATGGAGAATTTGTGTTGATTATAGGGAGCTGAAAAAAACCACGGTGAGAAATTATTAAACCTTACAGGTAAACAATACTTTTCCTTCTTGGATGGCTTTAGTGGATATAATCAAATCATATTTGCTGCTGAGGATTAGGATAAAACTACCTTTACTTTTCCATGGGGTACCTTTTCCTATAGGGTATTTCCATTTGGACTATGTAATGCTCCAACAACCTTCCAAAGAGTTGTATTAGCAATTTTTGTAGACCTAACAAATGATTGTGTAGAGGTATACATGGATGAATTTACTATGCATGGAGACACATTTGATGATGCTTTGAAAAATTTAGATAGAGTACTAAAAAGATGTGAGAAACACCATATGTCTCTTAGTCATGAGAAATTTTTGATGATGGTTGATGAGGGGATTGTATTAGGACACCACATCTCAAAAAGAGGAATTCAGGTTGACCAAAACAAAATCAGGATTATTTCAGACTTACTTGTTCCTCAAACCCCCACAGATATCAAGTCATTTTTAGGGCATGCTGGATACTATAGGTGTTTTATCAAGGATTTTAGTAAAATTTATGCCCCCATGTTTAGTTTACTTACCAAGGATTGTGAATTTTGTTGGGATGAAAAGTGTCAACATGATTTTGAGGAAATTAAAGAAAAATTAATCACTTCCCCAATATTGAGAGGACCTAATTGGGAGAAACATTTTCACATCCAAATAGATGCCTCAAATAACTCAATTGGTGTAGTTTTGGGACATAAATATGAAGAAGGGAAAATTTATGTTATTTACTACCTTAGTAAAAATCTTACTCCCATTGAAAGAAATTACACTACCACTAAAAATAAATTCAGACATTATATTATAGGGTACAAAATATTTGTACATACAAATCAATAAGTAATTAGATACTTAATGAATAAACTAGTGGTTGGAGGTAGGATAATTAGATGGTTATTACTTTTACAAGAATTTTTTATTACCATAGTAGATAATATAGGAAAATATAATGTGGTAGCAGATTTCTAGTCAATATTGACCACTACAAGGGAGAAAAATCCAGTTAAGGACAAATTTCTAGATGAACAATTATTTGTTATTTCAGATGATACACTATATTTTGCTGATATGGAAAACTATCTTGCAACAGGGAAGTTTCCTCCTTCTTTCACTAAGAAAAAATGAATAAGTTTATCAAAACTAGTGCACAATTTAAATGGTTAAATGAAATGTTTTTTAAATGTGGTCCTTATTTGGTTTTACACAAGTGTGTGAGAGAAGATGAAATCTTTGACATACTCAAGGCATGTCATGATGAACCAAGTGGAGGACACTTTTTAGTAAAAGAACAGATCACAAGATACTTGGCACTAGATATTAATGGTCATCTCTGTATAAATATGTGAAGAGATATATCAAGTGGTGTGATCCCTGTTAAAGGATGGGACATCCAACCTTTACCATTGAAATGCCTATGAAAACTCAAGTAGTGAATGAACCATTTGAAAGGTGGGGGCTGGATTTTTTTGGTCCCTTTAGTCATCCTTCACAAGGAAAGGAGCACATTTTTGTGTGTACTGATTATGTCACAAAGTGGGTAGAGGTATAGGATTTAACAAAAGCCACTGAAGAAGCAGTTGTTGATTTCCTTTGGGAAAAAATTATGATGAAGTTTGGTGTACCAAGGAGTATAGTTTCAGATTAGGGGCCATATTTCATGTCTAATATGATCCAATCCTTCACAATGTACTATCAGATCAATCATAGAAAGTCATCTCCCTATCACCCACAATAAAATGGACAAGAAAAAATAACAAACAAAGAATTGAAAAATCATCGTTACCAAAACAATTGAAGCAAACATAAGAGATTGGGTAAAGAGACTACCTGAGGTTGTCTTGTCTTATAATAGAACTTGGAGCAATACAATAGGGTTTTCACCATATGAGTTAGTCTATAGGAAAAATCCCTTGTTACCTATTGAATTTGAACTACAAACATTGAGGACAATAGCTAAAGTGGGTATTGAGTTGGATGCAACACAAAAGGAAAGAATTATTCAACTCAATGAATTAGATGAGTTGAGAATGGAAGAACTTCAATAGACAGAGATAATCCAAGATCAAAGGAAGTAGTGGCATGACACACATATCAAGAAAAGGTAATTCAAGGTAGGAGATTGGGCATTACTATTTGATTCCAAGTACCAGCAATTCAAGGGCAAGTTGAGAACTAGATGGTTAGGACCCTATCAGATTGAGAAGATATTTAACAATGGCTCTATTCAACTACTTCCCATTGATGGCAGCAGAAGGAAACTTTTGGTCAATGTACATAGGCTAAAACTTTATAAGAAGCCTCCTACTAGGGATGAATTATTGAAGAAAATTGAAACAGACAAATAATTTGATCATATGGAAGAACCCAGTTCTTCCAAAATGATCAAATAATCATATGCATGGATCCAAAATAAATGGAAGAGAAAGAAAAGTAGAAAATGGCATTCTCTTCCCCCAAAAGGAAGGAATAAAAAATAGAAAATGGTGTTCTCTTCCCCAAAAAAATTCTCTCAAAGATCAATTGAAAACTAGCAATGGTGATTGGTCTCTTCAATAAATGGCTAATGCAAAATAAAAAGAATTTGTTTGAATTCCATCTGTCTTTTCTAACCATTTTTCCTTTTTCACTTTTAGGAATGATGAGTCATCAAGGTGGAGGGATTACATTAGTAAAGGACAGTAATTATGTCTTGAACTTATTAAAGGTTAAATTAAAAGTTCGCATGTGTGACTAGACTTGATTTAAAAATTTGGTATGATGAGTCATTTATTGTGCATTATGATTAAAAAAATTAATCATGAGGTTGATGTTGATAGAATAAGAAAGTGGTGGCGTATTTATAATTACCTATCATTTGGGTGGAATAAACGAAGTTGAGAAGTAGTTATCAAGAATTTCAAAGAAGAAGAAGAAGAATTGTATTTGAATTCGTAGCTAAACCCATCAATTCCATAGATAAACACAACGAGTTCTGCAGCTAAACATAATAGTTCCATAGCTAAATCTAGTAGTTCTGACTAATTCTGAATTTGAAGAAAGAAGAATTTGAATCGTCCTCTTTGACATGGGGATTAAAAATAATTCAAATCTAGAGGATGATACCCAAATTCTTGCAGATGAAGAAGTGGCGGCCATTTTTAGATGAGCAGGGTGGCTAGAGTTCTTGAAAAATTTCTTGAGGTACAATGATGAATTGGTAAGGGAATTCATTGTAAATTTAGAATAATCCAGAACTAAAGTTAAAAGAATTGTAATTCCTTTTACTGACAATATAATGAGTAATGTTTCTGGAATACCAATTGTGTATGTCCCAAATCCTATCAAGGGAACCCTTAAATATCTAGTGGAAACCTTGATACAAGAGGGGGAATATGAGCCCCAATATATCTATAACACCAAGAAAATAATCAAGGGGGTCGAAGGACCAACTTATCCAAACCCTTTGACAAGGTATCGGGGTATGGTACTTTTGAACTAAAACAATGGTATATTTAGTTTCATCCATTTGACCTACGCAGTCAATTAGAATGCTAAATCCACAACCCAATATTTGAAGAGTAATTTTTTTAAGGGGAATTACAAACAAGTAAGTATGGGGGAGATGATAAGGCCAAAATATGCCTCGTTAATGTGCAATAAATAATCTTATTTTACTCTCCTTTTTATCAAGTTTGACTACATTTTGTGACTTTTTTTTATCTAATATAAGTGAACATGTAATTGTCCATATTTTGTTGAATTTAGTTCTAACATCTAAAAAATCTATAATTCCTAACAAAGTGTGTGGAAATTTAGTTTTTGTAATAAAATAGGTCATAATCAGTCAAGAGAATGAAGTATGAAGAAATCAACATGTTTTTACTAGCATTGACTTCAATACAACTTAGTTCCGGAACTTCCAGACTTAGTTCTGGAACCCCATCACATAGTTTATGAGCTCTATTAATTAGTTATGGAACTTTCAGACTTAGTTCAAGAACTCTATTGCTTATTTATGGAACTCCCACGTTTAGCTCTGAAAATTTCATGGTTAGATCTAGAACAGTACCCTTTAGTTCCTAACTTCTCAAAAATTCGGAACCAATGGAAATGTGTTTATTTTGACATAAAATGATAAATAAATCAATGAGCCTCTCAATCAGGAGAAGATCAGAAGATTTTTGATTCTTCATACTAAAAAATCTAGGAATATCTTATCAGAAAGTTGTATGTCCAGCAAGGTTCCAAATTCAACATCTATTTTTGGCATAATTCAATTCCACTTGAATCGGTAGAACAAATATGGTTGTAAACGCATATTTGAATGAAATAAATATATACGAGACCTATAGATAGATTTATAAGATAACATATACACACATATACATAGAGATAAAGATATACAAAGATACAATACATTTTTGTAAGAAAGAACATTTCAGCAATAAAATAGCCACTTCGTTTTGAGAGAATATTACTTTTTCAAATCTTGATTCAAGGTGGAGCAAGGGTCCACTCCTTCAAGAACGAGGATCATCATTTTATTGGTATTTATATTTATAAAAAAATATTCTAGATCTATCCATTCTGTTCATTCTTTTTATTCTTTAAGTTGAATTTTGTTGTATACTCGCCTCATGTACAGTGCTATAGACTCGTATTTTTATTTCCTTACAAGTTTTTCATAGCATTTTCAACTACGTGTTTATTTCCAAGAAAAGTATGTTTACTTCGCATTGTGTATTTATTTTCAACAATTTATTTACTTCTATATATGTTTATTTGTAGCAATTATTCCAGAAATGAGCATTTATTTCAGCAAGTTTCTTATAGCATAGATATAATAAGGCTTTGGCCATAGAATCCTAAGGACACTACAAAAAACCCCTAAAAATAAAATAACAAATACCTATAGTCAATTACTAGATCACTAAGATTTCTTGTTGCATATAGCTTCGAGACACACCCCTGGTTTGAATATGACATCAACAAAGAGTTGATTAAATGAAGGGAATAACGACACCCATCACACTACACATTTCATGCTCTTTTCTTCACGACACATATTTCTAGCATTCTACTCTCATACATCTTATTACCCTATAATTCACTCTAGTTCCATGACTCATACTCAACTAGTGAGGTTATAAATCTGAAATGAACCTCACAAAATTCACACCCTAAACTTCATGATCTATATTTCTAGAGCACATTATCAAACCATTTATTGATGATGCACTCTTATTCTATGGTTAATTCTTAACTTTCGATGGGTCTTTTATAAACTTATCTCATGCTCATCCACATCCACTCAAAAGAACACTACTCTTATCACATTCACATTGCATTCCATTACATTGCACTCATGCATTGTGTTGGTTCCTAAAATTGCATCCTAGGAATTGAACGAGTGATCGAACTAGAATGGCCTTGAGGGAATGATGAAAATGAAGATTTTTATCATTGATAGTTGGGGATTTGATCAACATTTAACCCAATGATTAAATTCTAAGAGGTGATCAAGATACACCTTAAGTAAGGGGATGGCTTCGTCATGCTACTTTTGACTTTGTTTGGACCAAGGTGAGAGGACCTATGTGGATAATCTGAATAAAACAATGGATATCTTGTCTCGCCATTTATAATCGGTATTTATCAATGTGAATTAAGTAAAGGAATAGATACAATACTCACTCATTAGAGTTGTCACTTGATTATTGTATGCACTTGAAACATCAAATACATATCAAAACAAAGAGATATTGAACAATCCCAAACATCATCTCTCCATAATAGTATCAACCAAGGGTGCTTTTGATGGTATTGGGTCACTAAATTGGTGGGATTTCATCAAAGCATACTAGTTATAAAATAAATTAATATGGATTTGTAGGGTAAGCATATGCATAGTATGCAAGTTTGATATGATTAATAGGTGCAAGGATAATGATATATTCTTAATTATAATTGAAGGATGAGGTAAATTTATTTTGCAACTCTAGTATGTTAATGAATCCATTGGGAGAATCCTTACTTAAGGGAATGTTTGAAAAGAACAATAAATTTAACATAATTTTTGAGATAACACATACATTAATTGATTTCATTAATAGCCTTCAAGATCTTAACCAAAAATCCTTGATCTATAGTTTAGATAAAGTACTTATATTTGATTCATATACCAAAAATACCCTTAACAAATAACCATAACCCTTGAAAAATAATACTACCCTAGGATTTAATAACTACATTAAATTATTGCAGAGTATATACTACTCTATAATATTCTCACCATGACCAAAGAAATGCAACAATTGAAGAAATACCTTTATGTATTTAACAAAGTAAGAATTATACAATATTGCAATAGAAATTATATCTCCTCATTCCATGTTTTTAAAAACAATAAGTTTGAAAGTATAGTTTTATCAAAATAGAGAGAATCAACTTATGTGATTTTTGATGAAGAAACATAAAAAAATTCCTTCAAATCCTGCTATATGCTATACAATGGAACTGTCAGAGCTCAAATGTGCACCCGTGCCCAAATCATAGACAATTCAGGATTTGATTCAACATGGGTCTATCTCTAAGTTGTGGGACTCGAACTAAGACACACCTCCAAAGAAGGTCAACTTCCTCTACTTACTCCTAATGCTAAACTACTCTTAAGAATTGAAATGCAACTATATAGCTCTATTCTTACTTTCCAAGGGACCATAGTGAAAAGGAGATGCATAAAACGTAAACCTAAACTAGAGAAGGTGATAACACCAAAATAAAGGGAATGAATACTCAGGAAAGAGAGAAAATGAAAGAGCACAATGATGAGGAGGGCCAAAACAAAATCCACATATCAGAATCACATCCCGAGTTCCACCTTCATGTTGCACAATAGACACAGATCTATGAAACAATACATACAACACACCTGTAAATGAATGAGAGGAAAGAGAGTGTAGTAAAACAATAACTAAGGTTGAAGGAAGACACAAAACCAAATATTTTATTGTTGAAATATCATTCACATATCATCACAATAGAGGAGGAAGATGCAAAAATTTATAGAGACATAGCCAAAGGCATGCAACTCTTAGAACACTTGTGCAACATAGAATGATTCCTTGCATTCCCAAAGTATCCAACATTAAAATTGGGCATCATTTTACAATATATAGAAAAATGAAAGGAGGAGAGAAGAAAGAGAGGGGAAATTCTCTTTCCATCAGCCAACCAACTTCATTTAATTTATCTGCATGCTCTGAAAAAGGGACTAAACACCTCTATAAATCAAATTCCATACATCATGCCTTGCAAGAGAAGGAGTGAGCACTCATAATGCATTCAATGTTGGTGGTTGAGTCATCTGAAACAACCTCTTTGCATGTTGGAGATGTTTTTCTTCACTTCCACCACCTACCAATATTTAATCCATGAAATTTAATTCCCTTCGCATGGAGAAGGATAATATTCCTTCAAATTATGTCATATTTGCAATGATCAAATCAGATTAATGTTCATTTAGAAATATGTGGAAACTATTGTTCTCTTTTTATGTTGTAGCATTGTATTTTTCATTCCATGGATTTTCTACCTTTACTACTTACTCCCCATCTTATTTAAGTGGTGTAGCCTCATGTTGACTTCTATGGACTAGCTATTTTTTTACCTCGTTCCTTAATGTATTTTCTTTGTTCCACAGTTTTAGACCTCCACAAATTTACAATTCTTTTTCCTCACTCCACAACATTTACTCCTTAGTCATTGCATTATCTTTCATTCCGTGGCATCCTTAAACACTACTATGACCAACCAAGTTATCTATTTTGCAAGGGGTGAAAAAATAGACAATAGTTTTGGAAACTCATAGGGGCCATCTTCCTACAAGATGAGATTATCGGTAGCCTTAGCATCCATTGGGCATGGAGTCATCCTGAAAATTATTGAATCTGATTTAGTTTCTTTGCATTTGATTTTCTAAGACAATCTATAACTACTTCTTGATATTTTGAACCTCCCTCCCCTACATCTTGAGAACATTATGAAATTATACACAAGGACATCTCTAAGCAACAATACAGTGTAAATCACTAAGGAAATAAACCTATACTACCAACAATGTAATGTGCTGAAAGCACTTGGAGGAATTGAAATTCTACTCTACTATATACAAGATGCATGAAAAATCTTAATGAGAAGGCTTGAGATGAATCCCATTGACTAGGATTTGAAACATGTTCCCATCAAGATAAAATAACTCAAATTATTTAGCTTCCTTGCTAGTGATGATGATGTATGGTCCACTCTAAATATCATCAAATTTGTAGTGTATCCCTTGTTTAGCTCGATCCACGTCCCATTTCAAAATGATATCCCCAAATTTTAAGGTTTGATCTCAATATTTTCTATCAAACCACTTTTTAGTTGACATCTAATGTTGTTCTATACTTACCATGGAATAATTCCTATTTTCCTCTAGTTGCAACAATTTTGCCATTCTGATTTCCCTTTGATCCACGTATTCAAATTCATTTTTTTGAGCTAATTCTAATGAAGTCAGCTCAAGTGACAATGGAAATCTTATTTCCTTACCATACACCAATTTTTAGGAATAAGTGTTAATATCCTTCTTAGTTATTATCCTATCCACCTAAAGAGAATTTTTTACCTTTGTGTGCCACTTTGCTTTTGATTAATGTCCATTATCCTTTTCATGATTTCTATCAAATTTTCGTTATTCGATTATGCCAATCCATTACCTTGGGGGTAATAATTAGAGGAAGTCTTAAGATAAATCCCAAGTTGTAGAGCCCAGCTAGAAATATTTGATCCTAATAAAGCTTTAGCATTATCAGAAATGATCATTTGAGGAACACCAAACCTTGTAACAATTTCTTCAAGAAATTCCAGGATGACTGATTCAATGGCTTCCTTTAATGGAACGGCTTCATTCCACATGGTGAAATAGTCCATGGTTGTGAGGACCCATTTGTGACCAGCGCTAGATGGTGGGTTGATCATTCTAATGAATTTAATACCCCATTGTGAAAATGGATGCTCTTCTTGACTTGGATGAAGTAGTAGGACTTCTAATGTTTTCTTTCCAGTGAAGAGTTCACATTCTTTGCACTTCCTCACCCACCTATGAGCATTTTTAACAATGCGAGGCTATAAATAACCTACTTCTATAACCTTCATGGTTGTAGCTTTAGCAAAGAAATGTATTCCTGAGAAGCCATCATGGAATTAAGTTAGAATCCTATCACATTGCCCACCTTCAATGCACCTGAGAAACACTCCATGAATATTTTTTTGAACAATATGCCACCAATAACCACATAATGAATGGATTGTAATCATAGATGTCTTCTCTTTGCTTTATTCTAACCAAGGGTATATGCACCACTAGATAAAAAATTAGTCATATCATCAATCCAACTACACTCATTAAACACATTTATTTCATCATGCTAGCACTCAACATCATGTATAAGCTCATCATTTAAAGGTACTTCATTCATGAGGGTGGTCTCTTGAGGTTCTGCAGCGTCTAGAGCTATCTACTCACAAAGTTATATTCCTCTCACCAACTTTGTGGCCATAATGGTCATGTTATATTCCATGATATTAGTTACCCATCTAGCTCATTTCTCACTGATCTCTACTCCCATAATGAAGTCTCTAATGCTGGAATGTGATACTAAAACCTTTACGCAACTAGCAATAATCATACTTTTAAATTTCTTCAAGGATCTCATGATGGAAAACACCTATTTTTCAATGTGACTATACTTGAGCTCATAATTATTCAGTGTTTGACTGAAAAATGCCATAGGATGCTCCATTGCTTGATCATTTAGTTGTGTCAAAACTACGGCTATGTTGGATTCCACCCCATGAGCATAAAGAATGAAATATTTGGCATAATCTAGGTTAATCAACATTGGGGCTTGGGCAATCTCTTATTTTATTTTTTCAAAGTTGTCCTTTCCTTCCACGGTCCACTTGAATGTTGCATCCTTATTAAACATGAGATTAATATGTCTTATCAAACCCACAAAGTTAGGGATGAAATTCCTAACAAAGTTGATTTTTCAAATGAATGACTGCAGAGCCTTCTTGTGAGTTGGTAAGGAAAGAGCCGCAATAGCTGTAATTATTTATAGATAAATGGAAATGCCTTATTTTGATATAATATGCCCCAAGATATTACCTCTAGGGAATGCAAAGTTTCATTTCTTAGGATTAAGGGATACACCAAAATCCCTGCATCTTTCAAACACTTTCTCTAGGTGCTTCATGTGATCCATTATCTGCTTGGAAAAAATTGTGATATCATCTAGGTAAACCAAAATGAATCCCTTACAAGAAATATCCATCACTCTTTGGAAGGTATCACCTATTTTTGATAATCCAAAAGGAATTTTTTGATAAGAAAAATTTCCCCATTTTGTGGTAAATGTGGTTTTATATTGATCCCCTTTCTTTACTATAATCTGGTGAAAACTAGAATAATCATCAAGCATGGATAACCTCCCTGTTGTTGCCACTTCCTACAAAAAAATTGATGGAGGGAAATGGGTAGTGATCTTTGATATAAGCCTTATTCAAATCCATGAAGTCCAAAAAAATCCATATTGCTCCATTATTCCACCCAAGTAGAATAATTGATTGGAAAAATTAGTTTGGCCTTAATAAGTTTGGAGAGTTCCTTTCTCATAAGGGGCTCAATCTTGGGGTTGAATGGCCTACGTAATTGTCTAATTGGCTTGATATTGGGGTCAAGATTGATGTAATGCCATACTATGTCAGGATTAAATTCCTTTAGATATTCATTGTTCCATGAGAACACATCACTGAATTTAGGGCACAAGGAAACAAAAGCTTGCTTTTCACTTTCATCATATACATTTCCAAGTAAAAGTTCCTTTCTTGGAGCAACTGAAACTGGCTAAAAATAATCTTGATTTACCACTATGTTATTTTTGATTCATTTGATTTCATCATTTGGACTGAAAATATGCTCCAAAGTGACCAATACCTTGGGAAACTTGTTTAATTTTAATTGAATAATTTGGTCCCCATAGACCTCTTACAAATCAACTTGCATTTTCGAGGATAATTACGCCTCATTTTGGCTGAACTTCCCAATTTTTTCATCTCTTTCAAATACCTGCAAACAATCCTAATTTTTTGGAATAGATGACATAACCACCATTTTGATATGTTGAGTATTCCCTTTGATCAAATCCTCAACTGGTGAGATTTGAGAGCCAAGGGATGTCATTTGGTCTATTTCTTAATTTAGCTTATTGGGCACAACCTATAGGTTAATGACATCAAATCTCTCCCATAAATCCCATACTCTATGTTTTTAGGCTTTCAACAGCTTTTTCTTTGTTACACACCTGCCGCAGACTTGGTGAATGACCAATTCAATGTCTCCAAAGATTTCCAACTTCTTGATTTTCCTCTTTACCATGATCAATAGACCATGGACTACTGCTTTATACTTTGCTACATTATTGAATCATGCAAACTAAATTCTATAAGTAAAGAAGAACTTTTTATTTTCTAAAGAGATGGGCACAACACATGACCCTACTCCATTTCTACTTCTATAACCATCAAAGAACATCTTCCATAGTCTAGAAGCATCTTATTTTTCTTGTTTGAATGTCATAGGTATCACATATTTTTCCTAGAGAATGCGATAAGTTCCTAGACCAGTATCAAAAGTTTGAGATCTTCATCATAAGGATCAAAATTATAATTTTTCTTAGCCCATTCATCTAGTAGTAAATCGGCATGGAAAGAGGAATGACCTGTTCATCTAGATTTGAATCTTTCTCATGTTCATCTTGTACAAGGAAAATTGATTGGATAGGAGTGGGGTCAAATGGCTCAATATGGTAGGAAAATATGGGCTCAACTTGTATTGTGAATCTAGTGCCATATCTGGTTTTTAGAAGCATATGAGTCCAATCTGATGATAAATAGCCACCTACCTTAGTAGTGAAATATCTAGAAAAATAAATGGAAAACATGGGGGAAGGTCAATGAATAAAATATCATGGGTTATGGTGAGGCTTGGGTAGGCATGAAGTGTCAACTCAAGGTATTTTATTATGCCCAGGACATTTACAATTGACCCATCAAGTTGTAAAACACCCCTAGACACAGGACTGTATTTGAGACCTAGGATATCAACAATTTTCTTGGGCATTACAGAGGTACTAGCCCCTGAATCAATCATATAGTTATGAACTAGGTACTTACCCATAATTATTGACATGTAAAAGGGTGGGGTTTTGATATTTTTACTTACTTGATCATTCCTTTCTTGACAAACATGAATTGTGACATGAGCCTTCTACATTACAAGATCCATAGGAGGTAATTTCTTGAGCAATTCATACAGAGTTTACATTGTGATGGAATAAAAAGTGCATCCCACATAGAAACATTGACATTGGTCTTATTCAATTGCTCAATAATGTTGAATGGGAGACCCATGGATTTCTACATCTATGGCATGCCTTAAATCATTCCGCAGTCTTCATTCCTCTACTATGGAAGCTTGTGATTTAGCGGATTTAGTTGAGTAGTAATGTCCTTGTCCATGGATTTACCGAAGCTTAGGTGGATTTCTCTTGATCATCATGAATTTTTTTCCTTGGTCACACGTTTGACTTGATCTACAGAAGGAAATGGCTGAGACTCCAACATCCTTTTCTTGTGCCATGTATTATCAAAAATGTTGATTGATGGTATGTTATGACTTCCCTCCACTTTGCTGACCAAAAAAATTCCTAGCTCCAAAGAACATGAGTTTGGTATCATTGTTGTCATCTTGACATGCTTCCATGGTTTGATTTGTGCCTCCAACATTGGTTCTTGTTGATTGGAAGAGCCTTGAACCATGTATGCTTGAATATGTGTAGTCTTTTTTACTCCTATCACAAAAGGAAGGAACCCCATACGTGTTGGCCTATCACCTAGCAGAAGTTGAGTGCTCACCCGAGGCACGCGCGAGTACCGAGTCTCTCTTTTATGTGAGTTTAGTGGAAAGCATCGATTATGATTAGTGTAAGATTTTTAATGAGGGAGGTTGAAATATACAAGGATCATAGAGCTTAGAATGGCCTCTAGATCCTTGCAGTCACCTTAGACTACGTAAGTTAACAGAACCCATAACATGCATTATGATAGAAAGAATTATACAAGCATTCATACATAACATGAAAGGAAAGAGAACTCATATAAGAGAAAAGTGCATTAAAACCATTGATATCCATGTCTATTTATATCAGGTACCCTCATTATATTCATTGATTCATTACAAAGTGTCACAAAGAGCAAACCGTAGTCATGCATATCACTGGATGTATGTAACTAAGCTAACAGAAAAATAAAAATTACAACTCCATGCTTAGTGCATTCTTTCCTGAATACAAATATCCACTCATAGTAATTCTGCAGAGCTCCTCTCACTCTCTAACCCACTATACCTCGTACTTCTTGATATATCCCCCTTTTACTCCATAGGTACTTGTATTTATAATTTTCCTACACCGCCAAACCACCTTCCAAAGTGTCCTCAAATCTGGTGCCAAGTGTTGAATGTGGTCCATGTGAGCATGCTTCTTCAGGCCTGAGCTTTCCACTTTACCTCATGATGTTCTTCTAGAATATTCCATCTGGGGCATGCTCTTTCCTGGGCCAGTGTAACACCAGCTAGCATCTTATCCATGCCCAACCAATCATGATTTTCACGTGTTATGCCCTGGGCACCCAAATTGACTAATTCCCAAGCCTCCTTTCGCATGTCGCATGTGCTATGTGCTTCCCTAAGTCTTTCTCTTGTGTACTTTTACCTTGCACACCTTTTCATAATCGAGACCCTACGTGCCCATGCACCTTCAAACTTGGTTATGATTATAGGGGTCAAACAAGATGCATTTCTCTCTCAAAACCCATTGGTTATGTAACAGATTACATGGAAAACACCATTCTATCTCTTGCACCATGTTGTTTTTCACTGGAACCAAATCCTAGCTTGAACTAGGAGGAGGAAGTGCTTGTGGAGGAGGGATTGTTTCTAATGGAAGAGGAGCACTTTTAGCCTATCATCTCATTACTCTGCTGGTTTTGTGCATATCTTTGATTAGACTGCTGATTTTTATATGGTTGATACCCTAGTTTTAATATTTCCCTTGATTCTGATAATTCTTATAGGATTGGGCTTGCTATTTTTCTAGGGATATAATTTTTTTTTCAAATTTCTAATCAGTATTTCATTTCTTCATCCTCCTTTTGTTGGGTAGGATTTTGTGAGGTGGAAGCAATAGGTTGTGGATTTGGTTCAGTATAGGAGAAATAGAAGGTTGATAACTTTAAGTAGTCTAGGAGCTAATTTCCCAACTTGTATTAAACTATTTTCATCTCTAATTGCAATTGCATAAGCAGTTGGTAGAGTTGTTCCTCCCATAGATTGTATCATAACAAATATATCAGAGTTAAGAGCTTTTAAAAAGTAAATAAATGTACCTTCTGTTGTAGGTCTCACAAGAGCTAGAATTTTGTCCCAAGTCCTCTGGAATATGAAGTTAAAATCTACCATTTTCTCATTAGGTTCTCTCTTGATTGTAGTTAGTTTCTCCAAAAGAGATAAGTTGTCTTATCTTTCACCAAATTGGTCACAAAGGGTTGTGCACAGTTGATCCCAATTTTGAATTGTTCTTGCCCCAAGGCTTCTAAACCATTGCAGAGATTTTCCTTTAAGTGATGAAGCCAAAATTTTGACTACCACATCCATCTCAACAATCTCATGGATAACATAAACATTCACAATGTCTTGAATGTGGTCAACTGGAGTAGTGTGATTTTCTCCAATAAAATATGGGATATTTTTCAAGGCAAACTCTTGGGATAGGATTCGAGAATTCAAGGCAAGTGGCGTACAACCCGTAAATTTTACAAATGAATTTTTTTGAGACATTTTTATAGGATTGAGAACTCTTTTCAACTGCAAGAAGGGCCTACCAGGAGGGGGCAGAAGAGTTCAATTTGGAGGAGATGGAGATCTTTGAATCTATCTTCCTCTTCTCGCTTCTACCCGGGATAACCGAAAGTACTCAAACATTACTCTTCTCTTGTTCTTGATCATGTTTGTATCCTTCTCATAAATCAAGGACACTAAAAGAACCAATACTACTAAAACTAGTTGATATTTTGAATAGAGTTTTTAGATGTATTACTGCAGAGCCTCTAAAGGCTAGAGCTTCACCAAGATACACATCAAAACTTGATAAAACTAGAAATATTAATTTCAATGTCCCACCGAGCATGCCAAAATTGTTAGAGCTCAAATGTGCACCCATTCCTGAATCATAGACAATTCAGATTTGAGTCAACATGGGATTGTCTCCAAGTTGTGGGACTCAAACTGAGATAGACTGCTAGAGAATGCCGATTCCTCTACTTACTCCTAATGCTAAACTAATCCTAGGAATTGAAATACAACTATCTAGATCTATTATAACTTTCCAAGGGACCAGGGTGAGAAGGAGATGCATAAAACATAAACCTAAACTAGAGAAGGTGATAGCACAAAAATAAATGGGATGAATATTCAGGAAAGAAAGAAAATGGAAGAGCACAACGATGAAGAGGGCCAAAATGAAAGCCACAGATCAAAATTGCATCTCTAGTTCCACCTTCACAATGCACAATAGACACAGATATCTGAAATAATGCATACAACACACCTGCAAATGAATGAGAGGAAAGAGAGTGTAATAAAATAATAGCTAAGGTTGAAGCAAGCCACAAAACCAAATATTTTATTGTTGAAAGATCATGCACAAATCATCATGATATAAGAGGAAGATGCAAAACATTTACAGAGACATATCCAAAGGCATGTGAATCTTATAACACTTGTGTAACATAGAATGATTCCCTTGCATTCCCAAAGTATCCAACATTAAAATTGGGAATCATTTTACAATATATAGAAAGATGAGAGGAGGAGAGAAGAAAGAGAAAGGAAATTATCTTTACTCTAGCCAAATAACTTCATTTAATTTCTAATCATGCTCTAAAAAGGGGACCTAACACCTCTCCAAATCTAATTCCATATGCCACACCCTATAGGAGAATGAGTGAGTTCCCATAATGAATTCAATGCTGGTGGTTGAGTCATTTGAAACAACCTCTTTGCATTTTGGAGACATTTTTCTTCACTTCGCCACCTACTAATCTTTAATTCATGAAATTTGATTCCCTTCACATGGATAAGGCTAATATTCCTTCAAATAATATCAGATTTACAATGATCAAATCAGATTCATGTTCATTTAGAAATCCACAAAAATTATTGTTCTCCTTTTGTGTTGTGGCATTGTATTTTTCATTCCACGGATTTTCTGCCTTTCCTACTTACTCATGGATTATTTATGTGGCAGGCCTCATATTGGCTTCTATTGACTAGATATTTTTTTACCGTGTGTCTTCTATATTTGATTTTTTCTATGGTTTTATACCTCTGCATATTTTTAATTCTTGTCCATCACTCCACGGCATTTACTCTTTAGTCATGGCGTTACCTTTCAACTGGGCATCCCGAACACTACCACAACCAACCAAGTTTATCTATTTTACAAGGGGTGTAAAACTAGAAAACAACAACCACCTTATCATTTCCTCAAAGAGATGGATAGTTAAAAATGTTTAGTAAAAATAAGAAATTGGAAATAAAGTGAAACTTGATCAAAAAAATTCAACTACCCACACGTAGAATGAGGACACAACTCTCATTCTTATACTTTTCACCAAAATATATTCCCAAATTTCCCCAAAAATCTCATAAGGGATCCTTTAGAATTTTCTTTGTGAAATCAAATATCTTCTCCAAAATGAGGGTAAAATAATTCTAATTGAAAATATTCCTTCCTTCTTCTGATTGGGCCGAGTGAAATGATGTAGCACAAAGTGGCAATCGACAAAATAAATAAGGATATTCCTTTATCCATCAATAAAAAAATTGTCTTTTAGTAAAATACATTATGTTTAGAGAAATCCTCATACTTGGATGATTCTAGAATATCTCAATGTGAGGAGAAGTTTTTTTTTATTCCTTTCCTCTTACTTCTTCAATTTTCCTGGTCTACATCAATGGGTTGATTTTCCAAACTGTCCCTTATCCTATCCATGTAAGCATCAAATTTCTCAAATATCTATAGGATAATTTTTTTGTTACACCCTGAATGGTAATGGAAAATTATTTCCTTCCTAACTCCTACATGATTAAGCTCCACAAAAATTATCTTCCTTCTTTAGTCTCTTCATTAGTTTAGTAGTTATCATCTCGATTTGCACCAATGGCTTCATAGTAGATAGGATGAAAGTCCTCAATTCTCTTGGCTTACCAAGAGCATGATCCCTGAAGAGCCTAATCAAATTATCTATATTTTCCATCCCAATCCTTTCCCCACTATATTCTCCAATTAACTTGTCAATAAGAGATTGGAGACTATCAAAGTACTTAGTCTCTTTATTCCTTTCTTCATCGAGAATTTTGAAACGATTTATAAAGATCTCAACCCTTACCTTTATAGCTTCATGATATTCATGTTGATTTCTTACAGACTTAGGAGACATAATTCCTTACCCGACAACCAAATTACCATCCAATTCCATAAGGGCCTTCAAATTTAGCAACATATCACTCCACATTTTTTGTTTGGCCTCACAATTTTTGATTAATGCCTTGGTAATTTTTGTCTTATCAAATATATGGGAATAGTGTTTCACACATTCCCTGATCACTTCCTCTCCTCTAGTTACTAAGTCATTTTCCCACTAAATGTTTCCCTCCCCTCTTTCTCCCATATCACTTACTCTTTTGATATCATCGTTGGTTATTTTAGGGATTTCAATCGTCCCTTCCCTATGGGTCCTAGTCAATTTCCTAACCAGGTAAGATAGGGTTTCATTCTTGGCTTTCATATTCTTCTTAATCTCCTTAAATTCATCAATTTTATGGAATAATCCCTCAAATACCATAGAGAAATCATGTTTAATTTATTTTGTAAAGGTCTTACCCAATGAGATCCTTGTGAATTGGAAATTAAATAGAGATGCCTCATTATGGATCATACTAGCCTGAGGAGTTGAAACATCCTCCAAAGTTTCTCCTTCTTAGTCAAAACTTCCTTGACATATATTACTTTTTGGATGGATTAGAGGGATTGAGGGTGATGATAATTTGTATATCACCATAATCTAATTACATTTCAACCTTTTTCTTCTTTGGGAGAGCACCCTCTATCCAGCTTTCTCATTCGTATCCCATGTTTGTCAAGTGATTGTGGTACTTATGCTATAGGAACAATTGCAAGGATTTTGGAAGATGAAGGAGTTTCGAAATAAATTTTGTGGTCGTAAATGTTGGTTTTTACTTGAGAAACTTCCTCCATTAATCCATTATGACTATCTATTTTATCCATAGGCACGAGACTCATCTCTTATTTCTTTGCTCCTTAAGGATGGTATATTTTTGACCTCCTTTCTTGTATGTGCCAATCCTTCATCCATTTTTTTGTTGAAATCATTGATCATTTCACAAGGCTCCTAGGGAGTAACATTGGTCATTAGAAATAGGGTTTCAAGAACCTTGGTGACTATTTCGGTGTCTTGATGTGCCATTGTGACTCGACACCCTAATTTTCCCCTTGTAATGATTCTCCTACAATCCCTTTTGTGTGAGATTGTTTTATTACATCCTCAAGTGACTTGTTTGAATATTGAGCTTCATGCTCACTATATTTCTCCTTTTCTTCCGCTATAATACCTAAAACTTGTCTAGGGGTAAGCTTAACTCTCATGACAACTTTAGATGTACTTGAGTTACTCAAAAGGTTTTTCTATTGTTGGTGTCTCATTTCTCTTTAGTGGATTGGGAAAATATTAGATACATGAAAATTCACAATTGGTTGCTCTTCAAAGGGTGAAACAACATGAAATAGTGGGGAAAATGGGTTAGGATAATAGTAATTGATTCCATAAAATATGGAATCCCTAGGTATTGAGAAATGATGGGTAAAGGGGTGGGGATATAAAGAAACACTATTTCCTTAAATGAATGTTCCTCCTCTAAATATACCCATTCAAATATCTTAGTCCTCTTTCTCCTCTAGAGGTGAACTTGTTCCTCCTCCTCCTTTGATTTCTATAGTCCCATCTCTACTGTCGCACTTAAATGAGGTGCTCAAGATAAAATCACTCCTTTATAATTTCTCAAAGTATATGGTACTACCTTTTATTTCCTTTCAATCATGAAGTATATACTGGAACAACCTATAAAAGAGTAGCGAAAAACAGTAGGAGCCCTACTCATACTTTCTTGAAGTACCTTCTTATCCTTTTTTCAATCGAGTAAGGGAAGTCCCAGGTTGTCTAATCTGGAACTTATATAATCCCTTACATGTGTAAATATCAAATTATTGAAAGGGATTTAAATCCTTTCCTTCCATGAAACATCCCTGTAGCATGAATCTAATGTTATGGGGGAAGGACATCATCAAGTAACTTAGTATCCTTGTATTCCCTTAACACATAAGTGTTTGGTAACTTACATCTACCCCATTTGATAACAAATCACCTTAGATAAATATTGGTGTCATTTGTAGTCCTACCTTGATTATTCGTTCTTTCATCAATTTCCCAATTGAATGGTAGTAAAGGTCGAGAGGAAATGTTCCCTCTGATGTAATCATCACTAATTACATTTTTATCATCTTCCAACCCCTCAAGATCTTAAATAATCCCAAAGTCCACCATCTGGGAAAGTGTTATCCTTGAGTAATACCTCCATATGACTTCCTTCTCATCCCCACAATCCATCTAGGAGTATTTTTAATGAACCTCATCCTCCATCTGAGTGGTTACAATACTATGTACAATTTATTTTATATCATACTTAGGCCTGACCTCAAATTTATCCATCATACATATGCCCATTTCTACTTCCAAAGATTCTTTCCTTCTGGATGTTTGGGAAAGTATAGTTCAATAGTCATTGGAATATTTATAGGGAATGTGAGATGTTTGTTTACAATGATCTAATGTACTGGTACTAATTTCCTCACAAATTCCATTAATTCACATTTGTCATCCACATGCCTAGGGAGTGAGTAAGGATTCTTGTAAAACCACTAACCCCAATATAAGAGAAGGTCTAGAACTTGATGAAGTAAGATCCAGATTGAGTGATAACCTATTTAGCATCATGGGAAAATATTTGAGTCTCACAATTCGGATGAAAAAGGTATATTATAGGTGAGAATAATATAGAAGCAACATTCCTTTAGTCTCAAACATAGTTTGTCAATTTTAGATAGAAGAAGACATCATATACCCCGACACTCGCTTTGAGATCACCCTTTATCAAGTAATCTTGGGAAATATCTGTGGAAAATAATATTATCGAACAAGTAATATGTCATAAATAATAATTCCATATAATCCTCTTCTCCTTTTACAATTTGGGAAACTCCCACCATTTGTTCATGAATTAGGTTGCTTATTATTTCACCCAAGGAGAGGTTTCTTATTTGTGAGTATTATCTCAATGAAAGAGAACATCCATTCATGGAAAATATTGGTAGATTCCATGCCCATCAGTTGGTTCAATAATGTAATAAAATCTCTAACCTCCTCAATAAATTATTATATGTTCGATTCTTAAACATTCTAGAGATAAGCCTCGAGAAGTAACCAACCATTGATTGTTCATAAAATGGTTTATTTTCTCACCCGTGAGTTCTACTACAATTGTGTTGATCAGTATAGTGATGGAACCTTCCTCTCTTATAGGAGGAAAACCCAAAATTCTATCAAACACATCTTCTTGGAAAGATAAGACCATGCCCTCATTTTCATCTGAAACTTCTCTTGTTATAGGGTTATAATGTTGGGAGCATACCCATACAAGTTATGGGCATGTTGTAGCTAGAGGGAAAGTGGAAATTTTAGTATAACTACGCGACACATGACATAGTGTCTTTATTGGAAAATATAACACCGAGAGGGGGTGAATCAGTTTTATCACAATTTTACCTTCTTAAATCTGATATGATAAAACCATAAACACACACAAGAAAATTGCAAGAGAGTACACAATGACACAAGGTTTAATGTGGGAAACCCAAAATGGGAAGAAAACCCACTGAAACTATGAACTATGCTTAGGAATAATTTTTCCTACATATGTTACAATATGGAGCTTTAACCCCCTGTAATTCAATCAGCTTCTACTGATCTTTAGTGAGCTTCAACTCATAGGGAAGCTTCAACTCCCCAACTGCTAAGCTGCCACTTAGACTTGTTCAACAATATTTTTCCACATAAAATGTTGTCTTCTACAACTGATGGTGACACTAGATTTGCACACTTTTCTAATCAAATACTTCTTCTCAATTATGCCCCCTATGTCAACTTCATCATATTCTCAACCCAAGAATATATCACTCCTATTATGTGCTCATTATTCAACTGAATCTAAACCACTCCAACATTTCTCATATCAACTCTTGACTAAACTTGCTCACTATCCTTATATATATGAGAATCTCATTTCTCAAGTCTTCCAGTTCTCTAATAAACCTGAGAAATCTTCTTCATCCTTCACTCTGCCTTGTCAAGACTTCTATCTCTGTAACATTCAGTTTTTTCATATTCTAGATGACATATCAATGGATCTCAACTCACAAAGACTAGACACATAATATCCATTGATTTATGATGTTTTAACACATAGAATAGACTATCTCATCCTAACTCCTCTGCTGATTGGAATCCTTCAACTTACTGGTTATGTAATTTTATACTCAAAATCAATCTCAATTGTAATGAAACCACTTTCTCAGACAAGAACTCTACTACCATGATGTCACAGATTGGCTTAGGATCTTCATGATAAATGGATCAACATTCTTTCTTTGGCATGTTGCTAAGAGATAATAATTTATTATGTCCTGTTCACATTTCTCATTCAATATATTTTACATTCACTACTCATACTTTCTTCAAATATTTTAGTCACTATGTATATTTATATTTCTTTTTCAACTCACAAATTCATCAAAAAAATTATCATAGAATTTAGAGAGGACTGTATTAGCTTTTCAACTACCCAAACACTTGAGTTCTAACTCATCTAGAACTGCAAATCTTTACTTCAACATCATTTACACACTTCCACAATTACTACAAAGGAATGTAATTATTTTATATTCCCTATTAAGACACCAAGGGACAACTATGAACAAGAAGACAAGAAAGAACATTTTCATCTTCCTTAGCGAGCTAAGACTAATATTATACTTCATATTTACAATATCTTGTGCATTTTCAACATTTCACCTTCCATTTGAGTTTAATTTAATTTCTAGGTTGCAACATGATAGAGCAAGTGACTTTTCACTATAAAATGGGAATAAAAGAAGTCACTCTTGTCTCTTAGGCTCATATGTGATCTTTTAACCTTCTCTTGTAAGCTTAAAATGTGTAGTGACAAGGAACATTGATTTTCTCGTAATGAAGACATTGTTATAGAAATCAAAATAGACACTTCACTCTGATGAAGATCTCATGTTTATTTGGAAGTCAAGAATAATTGTGAAGAATGTAGAAGGAGCTCATAATGAATGATATTGCAACTAAAACATTATCGTTTGATATGGTGTGGATTTCCACCACCGTGCATAAAAATACAACCTATGTCTACTAATTTTGCATCATCAAGCTACATACATCTTTCCAACATGTTATCCAACCTCTTAGTATCCTATCATAACCTTATACCATCGAGGAAATTTCTTAAATTGATCAAATAGCTAATAAAATTGCTAATCATGTAAATTTACAAGACCAACACGATTTTTGGAACTTTTCTCACAAAATTATTTTCCCGAGCTTCACCTTTCATTGAGATTATTTTTGCATTTGATTATTGTATCCCCAAAGATATTTATTCAAATTTTCATGGTCTTTCATTTGTGGATTTGAGAGAATGAATCAAATTTGACTCTAAAACCCTAGATCGGTGGTGAAATCACAATCAAGGCCCAAGAGGACAAAAAAGTTTACAAATTGCTCAAATTTGGATGAATTTTGATCCTTCATTTTTTTGATTATTAACATTAGCATTATCCTTCTAATTCACATAGAACTCAAGCTTGAAACCTTCAAAATTTATCCCAAAATGAAGAAAATAGGTACAGCATTATGAAGTAACATGACTCGAAGGGCAGATCTCATTAAGAGACTAAAAAGAATGCAACATGATGTCTTATGGCCCTCTGAGAAAAAGATACTTTCCTAGTCATTTTAAGAAACATACTCTACCTTTTCCCAATCAAATTCAACCTTGAAACATTCAAGAAAATGTCCAGACTTCAATTTATGCAAATTTCTTACAAGAGGGTTTGATTGCCAAGGAGTCAAGCTTTGTCCTTTCACCTTTTGGACCAAAAATATGACATTGAATTGTTCTCACATCTTCCACATATGTTTTAGACACCTTAGCATAGATGAGCAATGAAGAGCAACATCTTTTGTTGATTTGTCATAGTTGCTCTAAGAGCATACTTCCATAAACTTCTTCAAGAGACCTTGCCATAACACCATCTTCAAGGGGTTGCACTAGAACTTCACATGGATGACCAACATAGCCATTAAAACATATTAATATGAGGAAAATAATGGATAGGATAAATCACTTGAGGAGGAAATCATTAAGATAGATATCACATTAATAAACTTGGCATGGTATTCTTGATTCACTCTTTAGGACAATATGAGTACCATGAATATATGCCAAAAATTCTTTTAATAATCAAACCAAGATTTAAAATACTTCAAAAATGATTCCTCAAGATAGTTCATGCACTTAAAATATGAGAAATGATCAAAACACAGTCATACATACCTTGAGGTACTAAGCACAACCTAGAAATGAGAAAACTCTGCTCCACTAAAGTGCTCATAAATTTTCACTGACACCTCCTTTTAACTTGAAAAATTTTACACTGGATTTCTATGAAAATTTAATTCAAAAATTATTTCTATGATTCATTTAATGGAGAATGTATAATTTTGTTAGAAGACTAAGAATCTGGCAGCTCAAAAGGAGCTTTTCAATAAACCTATTTTACAACAAAAAACTCCCATAACTTGAGAAAATGACCTAAATTTGACCTGAAATTTTGCATGAAGCACCAAGACTCATTCATATATCTTCTCACATATTTTTTCTAAATAATATTTCTACATTTTTGTGACCAATCTCATTTGCATTCTATAACACTACTTGTTCTCAACACTATTTCTGACCAAAATATAAGACTGACTCTTGGAGCTAAGTTGAGTCTAAAATTTTCTCATACATGTTGTAGATGCACTCTTAATACCTATCACATTATTTTTATGACATGTACCATATTGTATATTTCTTTATGTACTTGAAACCACCATGGACCGACACTTTGCCACTCACCACACAAGACCCTATCTTCTTGAAACCACATAAAGACATCTTGAACCTTGGAACAACACCGAGTATCCTGATATTGCACTCTCACTTATCCATCAATTCCTTTGACATCAATGATAACAATTGATAACCAAACAGGTGCAATAATCTCTCCTTTCTGGGGAGTGAAATATCTTCAAACTCATCTAAGTTAGCATTAACGAGGTCGAATCTATAATTCTATCAAGGGGTAACTAAGACTGAAAGTTTTATTTGGGGAATACAAATTAATATTCACTTTCATGACATCCTTTCAACACTCCCAATTTTTCTAAAAACAATTAATATTTCCTTTGAAGATTCACAAAAATAAAAGAACCAATTTATTCACCCATTTCAAAATTTGGATGAAAATACACTGTCACTCCTTTCTTTCTCTTTTAAACCACCTTTCATTTTAATATTCCTTAGGTATGCTTTGGTAATTTCTAAAATTTATGATATTTTAGATGTAGAGTGCATATTTATATCAAGTTTTCACATTAACGCTATTAGATTCTTGCATTAATATCAAAGATTGTGTTCGTGGGAACTTCTTTGTAATTTATAGATTTTTATCTTTTTAACCATTGCAATATTTTAATGTCTTATCACCCATGTAGTTCCATTACATAAGTCATTCCTTACTAAATGGCCCACTTCCACATATTTATATCATGTACGAGATAGTACATTTATGATCGTCCTTAGTTTGACAATGGGCCTCGGAAAAATATTGCAAGACAACACACACCCCATCTCCAAAAAATGTGAAATGCATTTCCTTTTCGATCATTGTTGTATGACACATAATTGGTCAATATATTTAAGTCACTAGGACTAAAATTTATTTTCACAAGTTGTACTTCTTATAGAAATGAGAGATAATTTATACGTTTTCCATCTAGAACCCCGATTGTTAGCTTCATAACTCCTTTATTGGAAATTTGGGGCCGGGAATTAGTTTACACTTTACACAATCATAAATGTACCAAAGTAAAATCCATTAGGTGAGTTTATACACGTGGCCTCTAAACTTCTTAGAAGGAGAAAACATGAATTTTGTATCTACAATTTTTTTAAAAATCTTATAAATACTAAGTATTTCATTATTAGCCCAAAGTGGAAACAATCACCATGTTCTTTTACACTTTGTCAAGAAAATTTTGGTCCCAACCTAATTAGAATTAGGATACGGGAAGATGACATGAATGCCTACATGGATTACTTATTCCCAATCCCGTGATTTCTTTAATAAAATGAGATCAAACTAGGAACCAAACTGGATCAAGGATACAAATTATAAAACAATTCCTAGATTTATCAGAAAAATTAAGGGAACTAACCATGGATCTGACTTGGGGATGGACTCCCCAAAGTAGCTTTCCTAAGAACCACATAAATTAATATGAGAGGAAAAGTTAGGATACCTATCCATTTGACAACAGAGTCTTGAATGGAAAAAACCAGTAGAAACATAGACCACAAGAACAAAAGAACCACTTAGAATAAAAACTAGAAACAACTAAAAATAGATGAAAGAAAACATAGAGAAAAAACAAAAGGGTGAGAAAAGAACAAGGGAAATGGTACACTTTACAATAATAAAAAAAAAAATTGTAACATTCCCATTTTAAGACTTTAGAAAAAGGGAAATTAAAAAAACATAATGTTATTGATTCTAAATAAAACATCATTTAGAACACACATTCCATGCCAATCAATATCATAACAGATAACCATATGCAAATTTAATGACTCGGTATACTACCGATCTCTCATTCCATGACTCGGTTACCAACCGATCATGTTAATTTAAATTATAGAATACTTTATGTCTACTACGTATAATTGGTTCTCCTACCCTATTCCAGGTATTGGGTGATCTTTTTAAAGAACCTATCTGAATATTTGTTACCAATATTCATCTAACATCACGTTTCTTTAAACTAGGTGACATAGGACAACGCAACCAATAGCTTACTTTGGCCAAAGATTTTTAACATACTATTCATGTTACTAATCCTAGATGACATACTTGTCATTCTAGAATATGTCCTTCACCTCACTCTTCCATTATCTTGAATGGTCTTTACTGACTACCATAACTCCACTTTCCCAAGGTTTGACCCTAGCCCATGTTAGAAACGTGATTTATTATAGGAAGATGCTCACGATGACTTAGGGTATATGAGCATACTCGGTTGACCTAAGTCAACTAGATGTGTCGAGGTACCTAAGTCATTAAAATCTACTACCTATCCTAAACATGCTACTAACTTGACCTAGAGAGAAACTAAGTTCAAGTCCAGATGTGCATAAATCTAGATGAAAAAATATGGAAGGGTGTTGCCACATGTCAACTGCAACACTTTGTATCCTTGAGAAGTCCCGGGACTTCTCGAGGGTACAGTCCTATAGTTGGCGTGTGCCAACATCCATTAGAACTGATTCATCAAGATGTACATACCCCCTTAGTGGTCATTAATCATAATTAAATTGGATTAAGATTCAGATTACAACAACCATGCCTAACCCTAATTCCATCATTCATTAAGTTCTTTACCCATACTTATCCCAATTAGATATGGAGAACTACATTAATTCAAGTTTGCATTATTGTTTATTAACATGGCATAACAAGCAGTTATCCCAAAAACAGGACAACAAACATCAACGTTTAATTCCTAATGTAACCTAGCTATCCAAATCAAGTGAGACGTCCACCTAGATTCAACTAGTGTTTACTCGTAGACGGTTATAAAGATTAAGGATCATAACCACTATTCATTTTATCTTTCATTCTTTGGGAGAGGAAGAGTCTTCCTCTACATGGTTAAATGTTAGGTTTTAACATAACCTTTTTATCATTTATTACACATATAGTTTAATTGTATGTCCCATGCATATTTCATTATTAAACTATAGTTGTGTAGTTAGAGAATGACATCTTTTACAATTTAACAAGTTCATTATAATAAGGGAGATTATACTATCTCCTTAATCCAACTCATTATCTGATAACAACAATAGTATACAAACAGATATAAAGAATACCGCCAAGATATCACTATTATTTCTAGCATACAAGTACAAAAGATTTTATAAAATAATTGGAGTCCAACACAAAACCTTTCAATTCATGATTTTAAATATACATTTACAAGACTATGCAATTCATACATTCTACATGTCAATCATAATTAAGATCTTAAAAGAACAACACTTTTCTTTTCCAATACAACTCAAGAATGATTTGAAACTTTTTACATAAGATCCAGAATTAAATAAGCCAATACATCATGAAAGTTCTTGCCTTCTTTTATCACTTACGATGTCCATCTACAAAAATTTCTAGCACAGTTAGTTTAATGAACTGAGCATGATAAGCACTAAGCATTAAAGTAAAGTGCATTCCACTAATTGTTCCATTAAAAACTATACTTTAATGAAACAATTAATATATCATACAAATAATCATAAGTAATATCATCCAGAAAAGAAGTTCAATTTAAAGACTCTGAATTCACTTTTAAGAAAAGAGCATAATATAATCTGCAACACCTACATTATATCATATGGTTTAATTGATCCTATCAATTACTTTAAACAATCAACTGGTCTTGTCATCCAATTGTTTCATAATTCCATAAGAATAGAAATACACATTTATCTTTTCTAAGCAGCAAAAGAAGTTAATTACAACATAGCTCATATTAGTATGCTTCATCTTTCCATATAAACAAAAGAAGAGAATCAATACATACTTATTCCCCATACACAAATCATCTGAAGGATAGAATCAGGTTTAGAACACACAACACTACCTCAGTCCAAAGATAACAATATAAGGAATCCATAAATAAAGAGACAACATCTAAACAAGAATCCCAATTCAATCCAAGAAGATTAGGAAACAAAATAGTCTAACTGAAAGTCTTACTAACTTCTATATGTTAGTAGATATAATTCAAAGGTCTGAAACCAGACTATCAACAAATCCAAGCTAGACTCAACTAGAATAAATCTCTTATCCAATCCATCCAAGAAGTTTCCATCTCATAAGAGAATCAATTACAGAGAAGCTCAATCGATGAACTTATCCAAACAATAGAAAAATGATCTCAAATAGAAAAGGACCCAATCTATAATTCATTTCATTTAAACTATGAAATGAATTCCCATATCTATTTCAAACTTAGAAATTCTTTAACTAGTTCCCAAAAGAGAACACAAAACCAAACATAGTTAAAGAAGCACCCTTTAAATTTTCCATTACAAATCTTACAAACTGGTTTACCTATTTCCATTCATCAACACAAATTCAAATTCAATTCAAAGAATGAAGTACATGGTATAATCCCTAAAACAATATAATGTCCCTAAGAGATCATATTCATTTCTATTTTTAAAACCCGTAGATTCATTCAATGAACCCAACAAGGACTAGAAATCCACAAACAATGTAAGATAAACAAGGTTCATTACAACTCATGAACTCAAGGATTGAAACCCCATTACAAAGCTTCAATGACCCAATACAACAAAAACTAGTAGTTCATGAAAAAGTTAAGAATAGTTATACAAGCAATCCGAACCGAGATATTGTATCCTTCCATATAGATTTAGTATACAAGGTTTTAGATTCAACTTGAAATAAAACCCAAGAAATCAAATAAAAATATCAAAATATGGTAAGAAACCCCAACAACGTTTAAGTCAAGAGATGTTCCAATATTCTTCCAACTCAATTGAAACAAAATCACAACCAGGACTCTCAAGTTCCAGTTAAGAGATTATGATAGGGAAAGCATTTATTTCAACATCTATAACAAGAAGGAGAGTAACTACCGCACCTCTAGAAGTCTCTAAAACTGTCACGACTGTTCCAAATGAACCAAAAAAATCAACCCAACTCACAACAAGACAAAGTTCTAGTCGGTTAATCCTATGAAAAAACAATCAAACTTCAACCTGAAATCAATCTCTCAATCCCTTATCGAGAGGACAATCCCAAAAATGGATTTAAATCTTTTCACCACCACAATACCAACAATACTCCAGCTCATAATACAAGTATAGATTCAAACCCATCGACTCTAACTCAAGTTCAGAACAAGCAAGAATGGAATACCAGTACAGTGTCAAACACGAGCTTCAAAAAAATTTAGGACTTCACAAGCTTCTAATATTGGCTCAAACAAACACGAAGTTCAAATACAAGCCTAAAGTGAAACAAAATCCCTAAATACAAGCTCGAAAAAAACACCAATGCTCTAATATGAGTTCAAGCATTTTCAATTCCTTAAATAAGAATAAAACTTCCATCTCAGAGTATATGTACAAAACAAAACTCAACAACTTGACTATAAGTTCAGCATTCACAAGAACTGAATATGAGTACAATGTTGAATATGAAGATTCAACCAAAATTTTAGAACTACACCAAGTTCCAACTCAGTCTAGAACAAAAATGAAGTCCCATTAAAAGCTCATAACAAATCACGAAGCTTCAACACAAGCTTAGAACAACCACAAAGCTCCACTACAAGCTCAATGAAACACAAGACTAAAACAGAGATTCAAAACCATACAAGCAACAAATACCAATTTAGTCAATGACCAAGAATCCACTAAAAATTCAAATGAAACACAGCTCTAAAAATAGTTTAGAACAAAGCATAAGGCAACGAATGCCAGTTCAGTCAACACCAGCCTCAAATACAAGTTACAGAGCTTCAAATACAAGTTTACATGAATATCACCATTAAACTAGCACAAAGAAAGTTTCCCAAAACTATCATTACCAGCAATGGATTTACATTCAAAAAAATGTAGAGATTTCATAAAACATGCAAGTAAATAACCAAACACATCATGCAAAAATATATCTCAAGTGAGAAGAATTGTTTTAATGAATCATTTAGAAGAAAGCAAGAAATATTAATGGGTAGAGCCTATCATGCCTGATAGTGCCTCTGCCAATTTGAAGGAGACTTCCAGCCAAGCTTCCAACTCTTTTTCTTCTCCATGACAGATCAACAACCAAACAATTTTTCTTCCAATGCCTCTTATACATTCCCTTGATCAAAAATAGACCAGAGAAACCAAAAATAGCCAAGAAGAAGAAGAATTCAAACTACTGGTTCAAAGAACCAGATAGCTCCATGCAGAGCAAAATTCGCGAGGCATGCAAAACCAAAAACCTCTCACAAACCCACCTCTCGTGTTTCCAAGATAATTTACACACAAAAACTAAGATTCATTAATGCCATAAATTATAATTATCCCAATTATCTCTCCTTCCCACTGCCTCCCAAAAATGGCGAGTACAAATTCCAATTCAACATGAAATTCCATACTTAGTGAAGCCTCCATGTAAGCCCCACTAAATTTTAGCTAGCCCTTGCCAAACTAGTGGTACCTCCCTTCATTTAAATCCAATAAAATCAAATAAAAGCCATTGGAACCATCACCATAGTGACATGTGACCCTAGGCCCCTTTTAAATAGTTTAGGCTAGATTTCCCAAAACTTAGGTTAGTCCAACAATTAATCACCTTAGGTAGTTTCCACCTTAGGCTAGATTAAATTCACCTCCATAAAGTATTAGGCATTAGGTTAACATAGCCAATAATTACTATAGTACTCTCCCCTTCCCATATTCATTTAGCACAAGAGCTTAGGTTAGGTCACCCCAACATAATAGAATAAGAAGATTAGGTTAGATTATAACCTGATTAAATAGACGTAGCTATGAAGCGGTGTTCTTAATTAGTCTAGGATACGATTAGGTTAGTTCTTTTTAGGATTATGATCCCCTTCCTAGTCTTAAGTAGACAATATTTTTTTACACCAATAATGTCCTACGAAGATCAATCCTAGAGACCCAAGAACAAACATACAGTCGAACGAAGGTAATTTAACAAAGGACCATAAAATTTTCAAAATAGAAAAGTTCAGTCTGCTATGCCTTTCAAAATATTGAATGTCAATTTTTCCATTCAGTCTGTTAAGAAGATTTAACACATTCCTCAAAGTGATCCAAGGACAAATCAATAAAAAAAAGAAATAAGTTTGTAACTCACAAAATTAGTTTGTAGCTTATCAATAAGAAGTGAAAGTGGATTCTTGCAAGCCATAACATTTCAACCCAATGAATCCAAGAGTGGAAATGATTTATCCATAACAATAATGATTGTCAATAATCAAGAAACACACCTCATTCAAGAAAATCACATGCCAACACTATGTGAGGAAAAGCAAAATATAACAGCTTTGTTCAAGGTGTTACAAAAATTTAATTAAGGAAATGTTTTAAATTTCTATGTAGTCTCTTTTCCATATTACCTTTAAATCCCAAGCATACCGACCTATCACCTAGTATTATTTTATCACTCACCCAAGGTGTTCATAGGTGCTAAGCCCTCATTTATGTGAGCTTTGTAATAATGTTAGCCATTAATGGAGGAATGGTTTCGAAATAGGAAATTCATGTATACATTCTAGATAATAATTATAAACATAGATATTCAAAATAACCCTCATATATTGATTAACAAATGTTTACAATAGCCATATTACATCAAAAGGTTCAAAGAATATATCAATACATCATTCTACCATTAGCATCCTACCCTTCCCATGGCTCTGATCTAGAAACCCTATATTACCCCTTAGAACCATTACATAATCCCTTCTTGTAAAATACACCACTCATATGCACACCCCATATGCACCCACACTTGACCTCTAATCTCTAACACCCAATACCTAATACCCTTACCCTTTGTCTAGATCCAAATGCCTCCTTAAATAGGATAGGATCTCACCTAAACATCATTCCAGAAGAAAGCCCATGTGAAATGTCATCATATCCTATTATACTCAAGTGTCCAAGCCATGCAGATTCTAGCTAGCCATAACAACCTCCACTTTACAACCCATAACCATAATGATTCCCTAGAATATTCTTTTCTTGAGCTCCAAGTCTCCATGTAACAACCTTTTCATCATTACGCTTATCCATAGCTTCACATGTTTTTCATGTGATACCCTTCAACTGAAATGTGGCTAAGTCCTTAAACCCTTAAACCCTTTCCTTCTCCGCACAAACCTATCTCTCCTTGCACACATTTACTTCACGCACTTTTCTTCATAGTGCCTTCCGCACACACTCATCTTCTACTTTAGGACTTAGTCATTTTTTGGGCTCAACATCACCCCACACTAAATGTGTTGTTTGTCCTCCTTAAAAAAATCTGATCTCCAATAAAGAATAAAGAATGGAGGGAAAGAATAACCTATACCTAGCTTGCACCAAAGAAAGAACAAAATAATTTTTCTACTATTGTAAAAGGATTGGGAAGTCTTTGTTCAAGGATGCTTCAATTTTATTCCAGGCATCCACCTCACTCTACACTTGTTGAAATAAATCCCCTATCAATGCGTTGAATTCATCAAATGATAATTCCTCACCTTTAGCCTTCAGTGTATCAACAATATTTTCCATCTGCTTGCTAAGGTCACTCAACACGTCCATCCTTCGTGTAACCTAGGGATATAATTCCTTCACTTTATTTTTAATCAAGACCCTTAAGTCTTTGATCACCTCAAACTTCTTCTCAACCTCTATATGATCTTTCCCATTTCCACCCTATTATTCTTGTTCTTTTCCTTGAAACTCCTTCAGTCTACCTCATGGGTAGCAAAAAATACACTTGCCACCCTATCCCTATCTCCACAATTGTCATAGAAAAATTTGGCCATGTGCATTGTGGTTTTTATAGAGGCAAGGAGCTCGAGTACCGAGTTATGGTCTCTTCAATTTTTAACTTCTCCTACTCTCTTTATCACACCAAAACTTCTCAACTCCAATGCAAGTGGTTGTTTCTCCATTGTGATCAAGCATGTCAAATCCTCTAGGAAGTGGAAGGCTATGACTCATACTTCTGTTTAGGGGCTAAGTCCAGCACGCTAAAATAATGGAGTCTAAGATAGTCTCTACTTTCTTGTAGGCTTCATGCACCTTTCCTTTTCCTCTCTCAACTCATCCTTTAACTTACACAAATTATAGACTCCTTCCCTTTTATCTCCTTGTCTCTCTCTATTATCTCCTTATTCTTTTCCTCCAATTCCTCCTCCAAGGCTTTGATTTATTATTCCTCCCGAATAACCTTGCCTCCACTTCTATTGATACCTTTTTGAGTATTACAAGCTTCTCATCCATTAGCCACTGGGTATCCACAATAGGATTCACCTCATTGGGGTTCTATGTTTCTATTACTACATCCACACCAACTTTGAATTTGGGCTCATCAACATGGGACTCAAAGGTCCATGACAACATCTTCCTCATGTGTGTGTATGCACTATCCTTCTCAAATGATGACCAATAAAAGAGTTTGGTCTATAGGCACCATGCTTTGGAAATGCACATGTATGACCTTGTTTGGATCATTGACATAAGTCATTGTGTGTCCTTGTGTTGCCTCACGCCTTGCCACCTATGTGTGCTCTTATTGGGAAGCTGACTACTAAAATCTTCTCCTTTTCTACACTCTCTTTCATTTTCTCTCAATATTTCTTTAGCATTGTGCTCCACCTCATGCTCTACCAAGTCCTTGATGATACCACTACTTCCCTTTCCACTATGTCATCCAATTGTCCATCAAAAGTGTGGGTCTCTTGTGTATTCATATTCACCTCTTCACTTCCTCCCATATTCTGAGTGCACCCCCTCAAATCCATTCTTCTCTTCATCATATTCATGTACATTGTACACAGGGGGATCCTCACCTTCCTCACACTCCTCATTCTCCTCCTCAACTCATCACCCTTCATGCTCTTTGTCTCCTCAGATTCTAAACTTTGTGTCATATTTTTCTTCTTCTTTACTGGTGACTCCTCTATCATAGGGGACATTTCCTTCTCGGTGACTTCTCCTTCACAGGGATTTCTTCCTTCATGTGTAAGTACTTGGGCCTACGCCTGACTCCTACACCCCCTACATCTATGAATTATACATGCATTTGGCTGCCCCCTTGCTTGTTTTTCTCTTTCTCTCTTTTTTGGAACTATCTTCTTTCTTCTTAGTGGGGTCTTCTTGGGATGGATACATCATCCTCAATGTACATGTATCCTTTTTCAAACTTGGGCCTCAGTGTATATATACCCTTGTTATCATTTTTTTCCTACAATAGGTATTGACATGGATTTTAACATATGTACGTCATGAGAGACATACTTCTCCACATATGCACATTTCTTAGGATACACTAATGTTTAGGTGTATATGTGGTGATCCTGATCTACCTCACTTAGATCAAATCTAAGTTTCTTGGCCTCCTTGAACCTATTAACCATGCTTTGAAAGTATTACATTGTGAAGGAAAAAGGTAGTTTACACCATGGAATTTTCATGCCATCTGTCAAAGTGAATCTACCTATGCAGAAGTGTTGGTATACAACACTCAACCTCACCATCCACCAAGGCTGAAGTTGTTCAAGGATTCTCCATTCTACCCCAAATGCATCACACATTTTCTTGTACCACTTCTCCAAGCATGTGCTTTATATGCAATAGTCATTATATCACAAGTGTATGATTCAAACCTCTTAGGGGGAAGGGTCCTCTTTAGGTACTCCTAAACATAGCTATTCGCCCATCGGCACTCCAATCTCTAAAAATACAATGGTAAGAAGGATTACCATACATGATTTTATCCCCATCACATGCGCACATCTATGATCTCCTCCTACAATGAAGGCCGAGAGGTTGTAGATTGTTCCTTCTAAAATCTTCCTACAAACGTTCAACCATCTCTTGTTCACTTGCATCCATCACTCTTGTCCATTCAACTTGGTGAGTAGGTGTGTGGCCATCTTCATGGTTGGGTTGGTGATCTTGGTGATATCAAAATAGCATGAGCCCTTCTTATATTCATATTCCATGGTTGTTTCCTTGACAACATCCTTTTCATCCAAGTCATCATCCATTGATTCTCTTGTGTAGATAAGCCTAGTGTATTTGGAGATCAACTGAGTAGTTAAGTGCATTCTCCTCCTTATGAAGTAAAAATAATCTTTGTGCATGCATGTGACATCAGCCACTGGTATAACCTTTTAGGTTTTCCAAAATATGGCAACTCATAGAGTTGCAAGAGTCCAACCTTCTCCAATGTGGTCTTCACAGAGTCATCATACACTGGTTTTTCATCCTGTGTCCTTTCTCTAGTAGGGTGAAACTAGCTCCAATGCCATCTCTTTCTCAATGCGGTGCTCATCCTATGGTTATAGTCACTTATAGCCATCTTTCATATGTGAGAGACCCATTCCATCCCCATTAAAATGCCATCTGGTACTTGCATCTCTACATACCACTCTTCATTAAAACTTGTTGATGCGACTTGGATTTCCTTTTCCCTTTCCTTTCCCTTCTTTGGTGAAACATTCACTCCTTTCCTTGGTGCCATTTTTCTCATCAAGTCCTTGTAAGTTCTTCCTTGCATCTTGCTTCAACACTTCTCAGTCCCTCGGCTCCACTCCTTCAAAATTTCTTCAAAACCCATGCCCTAGCTCTACAAACCCTAACCTAGAAAAATCTCCTTCCACAAGACATGTAAATACCCATGAAATCCACCAAAAAATCTCCTCCACACATGCCCATGTACTTCATTCCACTCTGGTTCACAAATATGTCAAGTTCTCCACTTCACACAATTTTCCATAAATTTTCTCTTCACAAGGATGCCCTAGTTCACAAGATCTCTTCAATAAAAAAATGCAAGGTAAAATAAATAACTTACCCTAACCTTCTATTTATAGATTTTTCTTTTTCTACATTAATCTCCATGCCACCTACCACCATACTTCCACATTAAAGTCAATTTTTCCAATGCTTTTCATCATCAACGCATTTTGTCTAGCACTTTTCCTCCATGCACCAACTTACATGTAACCTCCTCAACCTTTTAACCTTCATAAAAAATCATCACCATAAAATTCCTTATGTGTGCATGCTCCAACCAAAAAGTACATCTTCCCCTACATCTTATACCAAGTTCTTGTTATCCAACCTACCTCATATTTTTTCTGTGCTTTTATCCATGTACATGTGTTTTTATAAAGCTTTTGACACCAATCTTCACCCATAATCACTTCTTCTACACACGCTCCTCGAACCCATGCACATTTGAATTTCTCATTTGGGCCACCAATCAACATCACTCCCAACACTTGCTTCATACCACACTATTCACTAAAACTCTTCTTTACACTCTCCACCCCACACTAAATAGATGTGCATGGTCCTCTACACATAAAACCCTTTAGATAGTAATCGCTACCAATGTGCACAAGTGCACCCCACAAAAATAAACAAAATAAAAGACAAAGCATAACGATGAAAGGAAACACATATAAAGGAAAATGCATTAAGGGAAATCCTAAGCTAACTGAAATACTACCTTATTTACAAACACATAGAAGACTTATTTATAGTAGGGCTTCAACCTACTCCCATTAAAATAATCTAGGAAACCATGTCCCATCCAGCACTTGTAACTGGAAAGTTCACCTAATCAAGTATATAAGATATAACATATAGTCCCAACCAATGCACTTTGAGTTTCCCAGGATGGTGTAAAAAAACTTTGAATCATACAGAAGAACCATCTACCCAACCTCAAACTCCTTGTTCCTAATATGTGATCATGCCATGCCTTCTATCTATCTTTCTCCATCTTCTAACTCCACCTAGAAATGGCTCACCTTTCATCTAACATCATAAGTTTTTCAATGCACTCTTCTAATGCTTTTTCATCAGCCAATCCTCCTTACACACAATACGCAGGGATGGTAACATAAATTCAACAAGGAAGAATAACTTTCACAAAACACCAATTGAAAGGGTGTGGCCTTGTTCAAACATTTATAAGTCATGTGATATGCCCATAGCACTACAAGAGATACTTTTCATCCCAGTCCCTCCTTCTGACATCACAAATATTAGTTAATGTGTGGCTCAATATTTTGTTAAAGGCCTCAACAGTCCCATTAGCCTAAGGGTGATAGGGCATAGTTTTGTGATGGGCCACCATAAACTCTGCCAATAAGATTCTAATAGTTTCATTCAAAAAGTGAGTACCCCTATCACTTGTTAAACTCAATGGGCATCCATACCTACTGATTATATTCTCCCATAAAAACCTAGTTGTTGTTACCATGTAATCCTTCATAGGCACCACTTCTACCCATCTTGTAAGATAGTCTATGTGCAAGTGATAATATAGTGCAAACCTTTACTTCGCACGGCTACTGGGAAATAGGGCCCACAAAGTCAATTTCCCATTTTTCAAATGGCTCTGCACTAGCAATAGGTCTTAATGGCATTTCATCTCTCTACCTTAGCTTACCAAGGTGTTGGAAATGGTCACAAGCCTTACAATACTCTATACAATCCTTATAAACCATCTCCCACCAAAGGCCTGCCAATAGGATCTTGCATGTGGTCACATTCCCTGCATAGTGTCCTCCTACAATGCCACCATGAGATTCTTCCATGATTGCAGTATGCTCATGTCTAGTACACATCGACACAAAACCTCATCTTGACCTAGTTTGTATAGGTCTCTCTAATCAACATATAGGCACATGACACATATAGCCAACTACTTCTTCTCCAAGGCCTTCATTCCTTTTGGTGCCACACCCATTCATAAGAAAACAACAATATCCTCCAAATCGAGGGCACGCTATGTAATCTAAAAAATTTGCATCTAACATTGTGTCCTCAATGCTCTGCATGTCCTCTCCTAAGTTAATCCATGATAGATGGTCAGGTCCCAAATTTCTCTTTCCTAGTTTCATGATGACCAAAAGTCAAACTCTTGAAACAATAAGATCCACCAACATATGCCCCTTGTAGAACAAGCTTGTTCACCAAGTACTTGAGTGCCATATGATCTATATAAAAGGTAAATAGAGTAGCCAATAAGTATTTCCTAAATTTATGTAGTGCATAGATCATGGACAATGCTTTTCTTCCATTGTTGTATAATTCTACTCTATCGGCATTAACTTTCTACTTGTAAAACACAAGGGGTGATCAAAATCCCCTCTCTAGGTTGTGCTAACACTACTCCTATGGCCATACCCAATGCATCAACATGTACGTGAAATGGCTTGTCCCAAGAGGGAAAGTGCAAAATGGGTGCAGTAGTAAGTTTCTCCTTCAAGGTGTCAAAAGCCACTTTTGCCCTCACCCCAATGGAATTTACTTTTATGTTTTAACAACTCTTCCAATGGTGTGGAAATCCTAGCATAGCCTTGATGAATTTCTTGTAATATCCCATGTGCCCTAAGAATCCATGCACCACACTTTGACTAGGTAGGCTCCTCCAACCCTAAAATAACAACAACTTTGGCAGGTCTACCAATAAGCCTTCCTTACATATAATGTGACCTAGTAATGTGCCAAATGGAGTAGAAAAGACACATTTCTTAATGTTTAGGAGATACTTAACTACCTACATCTCTCAAACATCAACCTCAAATTGTCACAATGATCCCTTACTAACCCATACACCATCCAGTCATCTAGGTAGACTTGCAAAATTTTGGATGAAGTCTTGAAATGCATGTACCATGATGCACAAAAAACAAAGAGGCACATTCTTAAGCCCAAAGGGCATAACCATATAAGAAAAACTTCCCCACTCATCATGAAAGTAGTTCTTCTCCTGGTCTTCCTTCACAATTCTTACTGATGATATCTAGAGAATCCATCTATGAAAGAATAGATCTCTTACCCTATGACCTTCCAAAATCTCCTCAGTAAATGGGGTTGGAAAAGGATCTATCACACATGAAGCATTTAAATCTTTGTAATCAACACAAATCCTTATCCTCCCATCCTTCTTGATACTAATTACCATCGGGCTCACCCACTCAGATTCTTCAATTGCCTCAATGATACTAGATTCTATCATCTTATCAATTTCCTCCTTAACCTTTACATGCAAATTCAGATTCATCCTATAAGGTCTCTTCCAAACCGGGCGCACACCTCTCTTTTAACTTAATCCTCATTTCCCCTAGAGAGTGGTGAACTCCTTTAATTCATGGTACCCATGCGGGAACAAATCTTGGAAGTCACACAATAGCTCAACTATTTTTGAAACCTCTTGGTCTGACCAGTAATCTCCAATGACAACTTCCTTCGACTTTGTTTCTATACCAATGTTAACCTTATTTGTTTTCAAGGGCTCATGGTAGGTGTGCACTTTCTCATCTTTTTTTCCAATACTTTGTGTGTACCCTCTGTATGGTTAACATCCAAGTTTTTCTACTTCCTCACCATCTATCAAGTATACTAACTTTCCTTTTTCTTTCTCGGAAGGGCGTGCTCAAACTGTATCTCCTCCTCTCTCTTCTTCTTAGTTCTTCTTCTACTAAAGCGCACCCCCAAAACTCAAGTTCCCCTAAAAAATCCAAGATTCAGTCCTCATCCATGGCACTATCTCCCAAGGTAAGGTGCTTGACTACCTATAACACCTCATTCACCAATGGCTTAGGAGATTGATACTCAAAAGTTTAGATAATATCCATGTCATTAACTCTTTCCAATTACCCATCTAATGATGGTAAATTTAAATGGATATACCATGTGCATGCACAACCTGCAAGGTGGAATAGAACTTATGCACCCATAGTGAAGGAGGTAAGGCTTCCAGGGCCTACCATCCAGGCTCTCTCACACTCCTAGATGTGGAATGAGGTGGAACTCCTTCCCATGATAGTCATGTATTGTAGAAGGTGCATTTCTCTAGAGAAACCTAATAGAGAACATGATTCTCACTTTTTCACATCCACTCTAGAAGATTATCTCGATGGGTCACCCACCAACACATTATATCCCACATAAGGTATAAGTAAAGCATATTCCTCCTTTCTATTTGACATGTCCATTATACCTCCATCGCATAGAAAGACATCAGGGTTACCCTCTCTAGTGTAACTAGGTAATTTATTTCCTCTAGGTGCCTAACCAAGTGTGCCCTAGTGATGTGAGTCACAGTTCCCTTTAATTGTCTTCCGACCAACTCATAGGTCTCGTGTGCCCAATTTCACATGTAAATGCTAGTTGTATCACTCATGGACTAAGCATCTTCCCATTGAATGACTCCTTCTCTCGATGGATGGATAACCTCAGGGTCTCTAATGGTGCACACATAGATTCTATCTAGGTCCTCTTCTCCCAAAGGCTCTACATAGGGCATAAAATTCCCATCCATCAGTGGAATAATGACGCACTCCTCTTTGTTCTCGAAAACTTATGTACCCTTTGTTAAAGTGCAAGTCAACATTATTCTTATAGCACCAAGGGGCATCCAAGTAAGGATGGAAAAGTTATCTTCCTCGAAAGTGCTAAGACTTCAAAATCTCTAGTGAAATTTTCCCCTTGGATGGTTATGGATGCATCCTTTAACACCAATGGGCATAGCCTTTGTCCTATTTTCCATATACAACACATTTGAAGATGGTTGTAATGGGGGCCTCCCCATCTGATTCCATGCATCTAAAGTGAGAACATTGACCTCAACACCCATGTCAATCAGAATGTTTCTCAAGAGCCATCCATCCACAACTACATTCAATGTGATTTCTTTGTCATAATCAATACTGTGAGGGGGAGATTAGCATGCAAGACCTACCTCTCACACTCACCTCCAACATGCATGATACTTTTTCTCTTAGCCACTCTCCTAATAGAGGGATAATATTCTCCTAGTGCAACATCTTACACACTTCTCTAACCTCATCTATGTCCTTCTGAGGGACCTCAACATTCTTCTTCTACTCCAACTTCTATGATTTCTCCTTCAAACACTGAATCTCCCCTTACAGGTTTCTAATCACCTCCATGGTTTCTTGGTAGACCTCCTTCTGATGAGTTGGATTAGGATATTTCCCATGTAATACCTCTTCTCTTGTAATGAGAGGCCTTTGCTTTGGTATTTCCTTGGCATGCGTGGCTTCCACCCATAGTTACTAAGACAGTTCCAACTCAGGGGTCATGCACCACCCTAGGCATCCATTGCATGGATCATCTCACTTCACACTCACCATCCCCATGCCCTTTTCCTTCCTCTGGTTCTAGCTCATGTGCTCATATAACTCAAGGAACTCCTCATACTTATGCTTCTTCCTACACCATGAGCATTGTAGAAAAATCTAGACACTCATGCTTGTAGTGTTCAGTAGATCCACAATTGTAACAAGTTCCATGGGGAAATTCACTCCTACCTCCTTGACCACCATGACCTCTGAATCCTCCATGAAAAACCTCTTCCTCAACTACCTCCATCTCCATGCCCTTCATACTTGATGACCTTCATTCTTATAATTGTTCCCAATGCTGGTCTGATGCACACACCAATATCAATGGCATCATGGATTTGGTCTATCAATCGGCAATTCCTTTGTATCGTGAGTCATAGATGAGAAAATATTACAATAAGAAGACACATTCTTGTGGAGTGCACTGCTAACAATGGGCATCTACTTGGATCATGATCTCTATGATATATTTCACAATCCAATGACATGGCATGCACCATCTTTCATGGGAAACTATCCTTTGTGTGTCCTTCTACCTCACAATCCATGCACCATAGTCCACTGTGAGTCTCATGAGTTGAGTTTGTAGATAATTTTTCAGTTATTTTTCCATGGAAATGATCTGTGCTTCTAAAAATGGCTTACTCTAGTGTCAACACTTCCTATGGCCTCAGCACATGCAAAGAAGCCTCCAAGGCTTCATGTAGATCCATGTGAAAGTCTTGTGGGAAAGTGCTCATCTAAAAGGCATTATCAATCCTCCAACAAACCACTAGCATGTTGAGATGGATGGATATCATAAGACAAATTTGATAAAGAGTCTTAAAGCATGCATCATACTCCCACACACTCTCTATCCATACCTTGTTGAATCTCCTTCAATGCGCATTGATGCTCTTTTTCTCAAACTCAGAATGTGAATTCTCCAAGAATTCATCACGCAATGCACAAGTATAATCCACCACCATCTGATGTGGGTCATACTTTTAGTACCATCTATGTGCACCCTTGTAAGCAATGTAGTTACAAACTGACTTTCCTTCCACTCTAGGGGTAGTGATACCCTTAGCGCACCATAGAAATTTGCACTTGTGTACATGCTCCATGACATCTTCAACACCCTTGTAATCAGGTAAGTGAAGAGACATCTCATAAAACACATGCTATTGATGGTGTTGTGGCCCTTGTCCACTAGATCTAGGACCTTGATTCCCTCATGTGTTTCCTCCACCACTAGATCCACTAGATCCACTAGCTCTCTATTCCTCTCAGATCCACCAGATCCTCCTCCCATTATAGGTAAGGGGCTTGATGTAGTTGTGCTCTATGTACCCACCATCATGCTAAACTATGCACTAACAGTTTGTGATGTCAAACCACTTCTAGAACGTGATACCCAAAATTTGTGTACCCACACCTTTCCCAAATGATGTGCTAGATAGGATGCCTCCAAACACAGAAATTTTTGTGTTGCCATAGAAGAACTAAATGAAAAATTATATCTACTAGGTGTTTCTCGACTACCAATACCAACACCAACTAGGTTAACAACACTTATCTCAAGAATTGGAAAACTAAGCACTAGGGTTTGGTCACTAGGTGGGCTAAGATGTGCACGCCTATGGATCTCCTTTCTCCATATGATGAGCTCTCACCAAAAGCCAAGGGGGTTTCTCTCCCTTTCCAAGATGGGGTAGCATAGACTTGCTTAGTCCCACGCCCTCCACATGAACCTCAAATCCTTCCCATAATGTCTACCTCCATAAATCCATCACTCCAACAACTTTGTGTTGTCTCACCAACTCCCTTTCTTATGCTTCATTATACTTGAGTCACCTCTCTTCTCTCTCTCTTTCTTCTCACCAAAGGTCTTCCATCTTTCACCACACTACTTTTGCCCCACACCTAGTGGGAAGTTAGCCAGCCATAGAAATGCCTCCATACTCAGAGTGATGATCAGGATCTTAATGGCTAATGGCATAACCATGCAAGAATGATCCTCTTGGCTCCCACAAGAACTCAAACTCAACAATCTCTAGGAAAGAATACATAGAAATCACATATTCCAAGGTATAACTAGTCAACACTCCACTCCACCAATGATCAACAACATGAGTCCAGGTCAGATCAACATCATGTAACCTCTAATACTCTTCTTGGGTCCAAACATGAGGTCTATAATACCAACTCTTCCTTGATGCATATGCCGACAACCATTCATACAAATCTACTAGAAACAACAAAATAATGTCTCATAAAGCTCATGATACAGTGCTCCTCTACCCATTTACATGCATCAAACTCAGATCCAGTGTTAAATCACTAAGAAAACTCATCCTCCATATGATTTTAAGCCAAGTCTCGATGTTGTCCAAGGTCAAGATTTTTCATCACACACCATTCTCACAACAACTTCAAAAGAGGTCCTGAAATGGAACCAAAATGTAGTCTCATTTCCCTATTCCCTTTAAATCCCAAACACGTGTGTCCCTATCACCCAACATTAGCTGTTGGGTGCTCACCCAAGGTGTGCACACAGTAGTACCAAGACCCTCCTTTATGTGAGCTTTGTAAGAATGCTTTACCATTAATGGAGGAATGTTTGCAGAAATATAAATACAAGCATTTATTCTAGAACTAAAGTAAAAACACTAGATCTAACATAGATGCACCATGATATAAAATAAAAACATTGCAACAACATAAGAGAACCAGATTTGTACCATGAGTAACATGAAATACACTAGGGTTTGAACCCATAAACATAGATATATAAAATAACCCATCATATATTGATTAACAAGTGTTTACAATAGCCATATTACATCAAAAAGGTTCAACAACATATCAATACATCATTCTACCATTAACATCCTACCCTTCCCATGGATCTAATCTAAAAACCCTATATTACCCCTTAGAACCATTACATAATCCCTTCCTACAGAAATACACCACTCATATGCACACCCCATATGCACCCACACTCGACCTCTAATCTCTAACACCCAATACCAATACACATACCCTTGTCTAGATCCAAATGCCTCCTTAAATAGGATAGAGCTCACCTAAACATCATTCCAGAAGAAATCCCACATGCCAAATGTCATCATATCCTATTATACTCAAGTTCCAAGCCATGCAGATGCCAACTAGCCATAACAACCTCCACTTTACAACCCATAACCATAATGATTCCCTAGAATATTCTTTTCTTGAGCTCCACTTAAACCCTTAAACCCTTTCCTTCTTGATTAAAGGTTAATAGAAACTAGTTAATAAATGCAAGAACATGAATGAAATAATCTAATTGTTAACTATTCCTACTAAAATGTATGATTACTCTATAACATGAGCCTATTTAACTCACGAGTAATCAAATTTGTGTGTTTGGTTACCAAAGAGGGAAGTATCTCACCTTGGATCTTCCTTTCTACTCAACAATGGTAAAATGAATTTACAAGATAAATTAGCTATTCCAAATAATAGATAAGGCTATTGATCATATGTATTATATGAAATACTAGAAAAATTATAGTGTTTGTAAAGGTGTGAGGTGTGAAGGATGTAGGAGGGTCCTTTATATAGATTTCCAATTTGGGAGAAGCTTGAATCCCAATGAATGTGAGATAAAGGATAAAGTAGATTTATACTTGTTAAGATTGATTAGAGGAAATAACAAGTGATTAGTAACTCATGGGAGTTGGAGATCATTTAATTAATAAACTAGGATTAATTAATAGGCTAAAATAAGATTTTTAGGCTATTTGGAAGTGATTTAGGAGGAATTTGATATGATTTGAAGCATTTAAAAGAGGTATTTAGACAATAAAAGGTTTTATTGATTAAATACATTGTTAAAAAGGCTTAATTAACTCATAATAGTTAATTAATCAATTGGAAGAGGATTATAACTAACGAAGTGTCATTAATTGGCATCCGGAATGGAATAAAGGATAGTTAATTAATGAAGTGTTGTTAATTGACCAAAATAGAGGGAAACATTAGTTAATTAGCAGAAAATCACTAATTATAATATAAATGGTAGGAAAGAGGATAGTTAGTACAATTTTAGCAATAAAACCGCATAAGTGGATTTTAGGCCTTTACAAAAAGTTTGCAAATTTAACAAGGTCTCTCTTCTTTAAATTTTGATCTTGAGGGTCTCCATATTCCTTCCTTCCCTAAGAAAGATACCATTGTCTAGGCCTAGTGTAAATATGGGAACTTTTCAAATAAATATAAATACTTGGTGGCTCAGGATCTACCTCCTATCAATTCTTTTTGGAAGGGGGTTTGAAATAAAATCTTGATTCCTAAATTCAATCTTTTCCTTTGGCATGTGTTAAAGAAAAAAATTATGACTATTGATAATCTTTAGTCTATACTTGTGATAATCCCCAATAGATGTGTCCTCCCTAAAATGGATAATGAAACTATTGCACATCTCTTCAAAGATTGTCCTTTCTCTAAAAAACATTAGTTGTATTTTTGGTTCCTTCAATATTTATTAGATCTACCTGATGTCTTTTGTTGACTTATTTATTCAATGGGTGAATCCTTTCTCTTCACAATGCATTTCAAAAGATTGGAATTTATCCTTTCCTCTCTGCTTGTGGGGTATTTGTCCTGGAATAAATAACCATATTTTTAGGGACAATAAAAATTCAGCCAAAAGAGTAAAAACTCATTGTGATACAGTGCAATGGGTAATAATCTATCAATTGAAAAGTTGAAAGAATCCAAGGATGTGCCATCCTATGAGAATAATTTAATTGATTCATTTGCATTTATCAATAACATTAATGTAAACAAAAGTGGAAAGAATGGTAATTGACATTCCATAAAATGGGAAAAACCCCTTGGAGTTGGGTTAAACTCAATTTTGATGGGTATTTGAAAGGCAATTGTGGTGTAGCTAGGTTTGGTGGAATCATCAAATATAGTTCTCGTTCATTAATTTTTGCATATACGCAAGCCCTTTAGGAGTGAAAACCAATAATTATGCATAAGCATTTTCTGTTTTAAGGGGTTTAATTCTAGAAAACTCCCTCAATATTAATAAAATACAAATTGAGGGGGATTCCATCTACATTGTTCAAGCTATGAAAAGGGAAGTTAAGGTTAGTAATAATATTATTAATATTATGGAGGATATCCTAAGGCTTATTCCTAAGTTTTAAGACTCAAATATCATATATAGTTTCGTAGAAGGTAATCAATGTGCTTTGATAGGCTTGCTAAGCATGGTGTACATTTCATTAGCAAGTAACAATGGAGAATTGAGGTGGGCCTTCTAGCTAGAATCCTAAGAATAATAAATGAGGAAAGATAAGTGTGATTGGGTGAGTGTGGTGGAGATATGGAAATTTTTATTCATCATTTCGACTCATGTGAACTTCAAGATGCTAGTATTAAGATAGTGTACCTAATAATTGGCTATGCTAAGATTGGGTTTTTAATTTCTAGCTCCTATATCAGTTTCTTGTTATGATTCGGTTATCTCGCTTTGAGTTTACGCCAAAACTATCAGATAACCCTACGAAATTTTTAAGTTGATTTTACAAAATTGCCTTTATGAGAGAAAATCAGGTTTTCAGGTTTCACCGATAGGACAACATGTGTTTTAGATGTTTCATGTCTGGTGTTCCCCGAAACCCAAAACCCGCATCGACTAAGGCGAGTCGGGTTTGCGGAACTTCCGAACATCGGAGCATGTCTTCGTCTAAGCATCATGCTTCATGTCGATTGTTTCCCGCAACCTGAAACCTGAATTGCCTAAGTCCTTCATGTCGGGTTTTCGGAACTTTGAAGCATCTAAGCATCATGCTTCATGTCAATTGTTTTCCACAACCCGAAACCCGAATTGCTCTAAACACCTTTGTGTCGGGTTTTCGGACCTCCTAAGCATGCTGACATGGCATTAATGCCGAGTTGTCGGGTGGGTTGGCACGTGCCAGCTGAAGTGTATTAATTGCAAATTTTCTTATATATATGTGGATTTCCACGTCATTTTTACCGGACATATTTTTACCTCGTGGATTTTTCGCGCATGCTTCTCCAACCTCGAAACCCGAAACTCACCTGTGCCCGATTGAATTGCCCATTTTCGATCTTTCCTTGCCTTGGTTGAAGGTATCTCTCTCTTCATTCTTTGTTCATGGTTTTTATGGATTGATTATGTATGGAATTCTTCCCATTTTCTTACCAGGTTTGTGGGGTTTTTATCTTTTTCCTTTTGGGGTTGTTTTCTTAAACCGGGTTTCTGTTTTAGGGTTTATCTCTTTGGAATTATCACTTTGTGTTATTTCCCGAATATTGTTGTAATCAAAATATGTTTTGGATATAAATGATGAAGAAAGAACTTGCATGTTTTAAAATCAACAAAAACCCTATTCCCCTTCTCGGGTTTCGCAGGGTGCTGTGCAGTATCAAAAACCCGCAGTGTATCAGAAAGTTTGAAGAGCCGGACTTTCCAAAATCTCTGACATCCTCAATGTGTCGGGTTTTCTCAAGTCTCCGACATCCTCAGTGTGCCAGGTTTTCTCAAGTTTCTGACATCCTTAGCGTGTCGGGATTTCTCAAATCTCTGACATCCTCAGCGCATCGGTTTTCTGGACTCCTTGACATCCTCCTCAGTGTGTCGGGTTTTTCCACCCTTCCGGCATCTCCAGTAGGTCGGGGTTTTCTCAGTGTGCAACATCTCCTGATCTCTGAAACTCTCTTCCTTTGAAATCCCTCATGTCAGACCCTGGTCCATCGCAAGAAAAGACTGAGAAGTCAGGAAGGATGAAATACAAGTTCAGAAAGGTGGAGTCTCCATCATATATCGATTGCAATTATGACATCCGAGATACAGAGCTCGAAATATAGATATTGAGGATTTTTGGAGTAGGGTAAGGAGTTCCTCCCAAACTCCATGGATGAAATCGATAGCCGATAGTGGTTTACCTCTTGCAGCGGGTTTTCCCATGTCCGCTCAGTGCCCTGAATTCATCTTAGCCTGTGCTTCCAGTTATGACTCTGCTTCCCGTGCTATGAGAAATCAGGCGGGAGAAGTTGTGATCAAGTTAGACAGAGGTTACTTTGATGACCTCCTCAAACTGCCCAATTTTGAAGAATATGGAGAGTTAGATATCAAGTCAGCTCAGAAATCTTGGGATAACGATCAGGAAGATTGTATCAAGCATGTAAATAAGAAGTTCCTGATCAAAGCCAAACCGGCTGTCTCCAGATTCCCAAGACTTATCCCCAGGAGTGATTTCATTCAGGAAATCAATGACATCATCACTCTGTTGAGTCAGGTTTTTGGTTTACCCGAATCAAATGTTTTCCAAGGGTGGATGTATCAATTCATGATCACCATCAAGAAGAATCAACAAGGGATTGATTGGGGCACTCTCATTAGTAATGAGATAGATTCCCAAATGACAATAGTCTTGTCCACAGGGAAGTTTTATATGTCCTCATATGTCACCTATGCAGCGGCTGGGATGAGGAACTATCCCGGGTTGGATATCAAGGGAAACAGGACGGTGAACCAGGTTTATCAGTACTTCCCTCAACTGACAAGAAAAGGGTCTCAAGACCAATTCAGAAGGGTAAATGACGCCTTCTTTTATGAAAACATCTGCAGGTTAAACCCTGAATTGAGGAAAACAAGAGTCTCAGATGAGGCCTGGGCTGAAGTTTCCAAATGGGGTTGTGTCTTCTTGCAATTCAAGAAGTTCACATATCTTCGGGTAGTCATGTACTCGGGGATCCTTTCCATCTGCCCCGATATCCAGGGGATAAACTGATCTTGATGGAATTGGTTAGGCAATTGTTGGATTTCCACAAGTTCCAACAAAGTAAACATAAGGTTCTTTGTATCTTTCCCAATTTCTATTGGAAGATACACTTGTTTGACAGTGGTGAAAGCTAAAAATGTTGTCCATGAGCTTCAGGACAAGTTGAAGAAGCATATGAAGCCCCGAGATGGGTTTGACATTCGAGGAGTCCTCAGGGCGTATGGAACTCTACACCTGCACAGACCAAGCATAGAAGACATCTGGATTGATCTACGTGATGAGGTTGTTGTTCGTAGAAAGGATCATAGCAGATTGACACTTGCTGAGATTCAAACACTTGAGCTTGCTGACTTACCAGAAGGTACTAGTGACAATGAAAGTGTTCTGGATCTTTCCTATGATGGACTAAATGAAGATCAATATGTTTTCCCACCTATTGATTGGTCAATCAGTGAAAAAGCCTCCATTACAGATAGGTCGGCTCTGATTCTTGCACGCACCAAAGCATGGCTCTCCTCTTGGGGAATGAGTTTTAAAGATGATAAGTTTTCAAAGTTGGCTGCTTCAGAGGCGGGGCCCTCCAAAAAGGAAAAGGACAAAAAATCTTCTAAGGGGCCTATAAAGGTCAAGTTTGTCAAAAAGAGGAAAGAAAGAGAAATCTCTTCAATTATTTCTCCAGTCAAAATGGTGGATGTGCCAGAATCACCAACACCACCAGAAATAGGAGAAATTACTTTGGAAGATGAAGGAAGCCAGCCTCTGGTTTCATCGTTATTGATTGCCCAACTGAAGAGACCTTATCTCTTACATCCTAGGCTTTGGAGTCTGAATCTACGCCTCCCCCCTCACAACCACTCCTACCTCCTCATTCTCCATCAACTTCTTCAATCATGGCCAGTATTTTCTCTGGACTCTCACCCCTCTCTGCTGGGACCCAAGTGATCACCAACACACCCCCTCCTGTGCCTCTTTTTATCGGATCTACTACCACATTGGTAACTATTCCCCCTCCACTAGTAGAATCTTCTCCCCTTGAGAGTATGATACCAGCTTCTACAATAGTGGAAACTTCCTCTGATACACCGCAATGGCTACTCGAGCAAACTCTGAGGAAGAGGAAGGTGATTGTACCCATACCAGCCTTTGATTTCAGCTCACTCAAGGCTTCTACTACTAAATCAGCCAAGAAACCTAAAACAGTTTCAAGGGTTTTGGTGGACGCTTCAGGGGATAAGTTCGTAGAGATCGCCACTCCCGCAACTGAAAAAACTAAAGAGGACATAACAGCCTCTGATTATCAGATAACCAGGGTGGCTCTAGGAAAAGTGATAGCAGAAGGGGCACAACAGGATGCACGGATGCTATGAACGTGTTGTGTCAGAAGTTGAAAGAAACAAAAGACAGCAGAGATGAGCTTAAAGGAAAGGTGGAGCAGTTGACTGAGGTTTTGCTTAAACTCTCAAAACCCCTTGAATCCATACCATCTTCTTCTGTCCCTGTCGGATTCGATTTCTCATCAGTGCCTACAATTGAGAAGATTAATAAAAAAGGAAGGGTGGTCGATGAATGGATCCAAAGGCTGCTCCAACAGGGGAAGGAAGTGATTCAAGACGTTGTGAAAGTTCATCAATCTTTGGGGGACATTCAGAAGGATGGAGAGAAGATGGATGATGATTTCTCTCAAGAAATTGGACATCTTGATTTGACTTTTGAAGCTCTCCAGGTATTAAAGAAAATACCATCACATCTCTTGGTAGAAGAAGGCATCATCCCACATACGGATAAGCATTTCCAGCTGACCAAAGCCATCAGGTTCAGAGTAAAGATTCTCAACGAAGCCTGCGGTAAGTTGAGAGAATCAAGGGATAAATTGATTGATGGAAAAAGTGATCTGGAAGAAGAGTTGCTGAAGATTTGTCCAAAGGTGTCAGTTGGAAACTCAGGTATCCTATCAGCAGATGATCTTTTCAAACAAGTCCAAGAGTCTGTTCAGCATGAACCAACGCACGGATTTGGTATTGAGATCATTGATCGGTTTGTAAGAATTGAACATTCTTTGGAGGCCTTGAGAAAGCTCAGCAAAAGATTGAAAAAGCTTCCCGGCAGTGCTAGTGATACCCATGAAACCTGCGAAGTTTTGAATGATCATTCCACTGCACCTGATGAAAATGAAATGCAAGGCATAATTCGAAAGTTCCAAGAATTTCAGAACAAACAGTCTCAGCTGGAGGAAGAGAAAGATGAAGGAGCGAAAGATGACGATTCAGATTAAGTCCCAATGTTTCATGTCATTTCAATCTTGAAATTGACATGTCTTTTTCATTTCTGTTTCGTCACATAGGAAGCAAATTTTGACTTGGTCTCCTGCGTGAGAGTCAAGCAAAATAGAACTCTTTTTAAAGAACACTATTTTCTAGGATTTATCCTATTTTCTCTCGTTTCCTTTTATTATAAATAAGGGATGCTTATGCATTCCAAAGGGTTGAGATTTTTGGAATATTGGGAGCTATTGGAAAGAAGAAAAACTTTGTGTTTTCTTTTAATCATTTTGAAGAATAGGAGTTGATATTATTTTGCAAACTTTGTGTTGTGGGATATATCTTTCTTAAGACATTGTTCTTACATTCATGATCTTAAGCTATTCTTTGCGTAGCATCTTAGTGTTTCTAATCATCTCAGACATTATATTTATGATCTAAAGCTCATATGATTATTTCGTGCTCTGTGTTTACTCGAAAGAAAATACATTTCTCTCATTTCCTTTCCATTGTGTTTTTCTCATTGTAATAGTTTCCGACCCAGTTCATTTATGAAAGCAATACCTTTGAATCATGTGGATGTGGATTTTGGGATTTTATCCCAACCCCAATGGTTAGATTAGTGTGAATATTGTATATATTGTTTTTGTTGTGTTTTAGATTAGTAATAAGCAGGCAGCCTCACTTGTCTTTGAGGAGGGATTTAATCCCATATCTTTTGTGGTTGAACCTCATATTTTGGATTGACCAAATATCCAACCAACAGCTTTTGGTGACTCCACGGGAATAAGGATTTATAGTATAAATCTTATCCTCTTGGTGTCCGCGACTCAGTATTTGCCATATTTTTAACAAGGTCTCTTTCCCCTGCTTCAAGCCAGAAGATCTTCACTGGTCCCGCCGAGCCCAAGGTGAAATTGACCCACTCTTTGAGCTGCTACAATAGCACAATTTCAGCCTGTCCCCCAACAACATTGTTTCTAACCGAACCAGAAGTTCTTCTCCTGCTCCAGAAACCAGATCCCCATGGAACAGAAGTGTCTCGCAACTTGTTGTGCATTACTCTTGTCTGATACTCAGATCCCTATAAGCACTCTTTTCAGAAGGATGGCAGTACAACATGTGCCTTGGGGCGCAGTTATTGGTCCTCTTTCTTTAACTCCACCATTGCATGAGTTACCACATGGATCACGTAAAAACATTCCCAAGTTTAATGGGGATGGGAAGCGGATCTCGATGAACACATTGCATCTTTCTTTGCAGCATGCAAAGTGTCCTTAGAGTAGCTCATGAAGATGTCTCTGTTTGACTCTTCGTTGAAATGTTACATGGTGCAGCAGCTGAATGGTTTTATCACCTTCCGAATGCGTGCATCACAAATTGGGCTACCATGCGGACCAAGTTCGAAGCACGTTTCAAACCAGCCAAAGATTCTCATGCCTTGTTAGCTCAACTTACTCATATGAAGAAGGAATCTCATGAACCCATGCGGGACTTCGTGGCAAAGTTTAATAAGCTGATCCGAAAGATTCGGAAATAGTTGTACCGACTGAAAATCAGAAATGCTTCTTCATTAATGCTCAGCCTCCTGATGTGAGATTTTTATTAAGAAGGTCGGTTATCCCAGATTTGGCTGTCGCTCAGTCAACAGCTATTGAAATAGAAGATGATCTTATTTTGGCTGGAAGAATCAAGAAAGACATACCCAAACTCAAAAATCAAGGTTCTTCTCAAGGTAATACTGATCCTATGTTTCAAAAAATGGCTAATGATTTGATCGCTTTAAAAAAGAAAATGTCTCAGCAGGTGAACAATGTTCCGTATCGGGATATCCCTAGATGGAATTTCAATAACAACAATGGTGCGCTTGCAAGGGATAGGCCACGATTAACTCCTGCTCAACCGAGGCTAGCGATTGAAGCTCCTCCCGTTAATGCGGTAGTAGAAATAGTTGAAGAAGAGGAAGAACCAGAAGAACAAGATTCTCTGGAGGCTTTTGAAGCTTCAGGATATGCCGATGAGTCTTATGATGATTCGGCTGGTGACTTGATCCCAATCTTAGAATCCAAGAAAACCTCTTGAAAACACTAAGGAGAAGAATAAGGAACCTCCCATAGCCATAGTTAAGAGAGGTACTCCTATTTCAGCACAAACTGAAAGAGAAGTCACCAAAAAGGTAACTTCTCCTTATTCTCTTTCTCCTAAGATCAGTGCCTCAGCACAAGCTCATGTGATTAGAACTGAGCCTACCATCACCCCTTCTTATACTACTTTTGACATTATCGATCATGTAAAAAGAACCAAAATCCAAATGTCAGAAGCAGAATACCTTCAGTCAAATCCTGAACAGTTCGAAAAACTTGCCAAATTCATCAGAAGTAAAGTGGCTATTCCATCACCTTCAAAAGGTCTCCTTCCAAATCCTACTCAATCCCCATCTCAGAACAATCTGACCTCTGCTTCTTCTTCAGGAAATATTGAACCATTTTATTTGTCTTTACTTATAAATGGGTTTAAACTCAGCAATTGCATCATCGACTCAGGGGCCTCTGACAATGTTATGCCCACAAAAGTAGCCCATGCCCTTGGGCTTACTTTGACTAAGTCATATGGATGGTGTTACTCTATGGAAACCAAACAAGTTCCTTTGATTGGTCAAATCAAAGATGCACAGTTCGCATTCGTTGCTTTCCCAGAAAAGAGAGTGAAAATGACCATTCTAGTTGCTGATATCCCTGCAGCTTACGGTATCCTCTTGGGTAGAGGTTTTTGTAAAGACGTCGGAGGAGAGATTAATATGGATTGGACCAAAGCCAAGATCCCAGTCAATGGGGTTCATCAGGTTCTCCATCCTGAACCACAGGCGAGGTATTTGGTAACTAAATCAGATGATCCTAAAGCTCAAATTCTTTTCGAAGATGCTAGCTTCGGAAATTATTTCATGACTTCAGAGATACCCACTATAGATGTCAAGGAAGAAGATCCCAATGCTATTTAGACCCTCGAATTCGATGGTAGTTTCTCTATCACCGGATCAGGCGCTGGTGTAGTTCTTATATCTCCTAATTCTGAAATTTTCCCATCAGCTTACAAGTTGCAATTTGATAATACTAATAACATGGCTGAGTATGAAGCTCTGTTATTAGGATTAGAAATGGCAGACATTAAGAGAATTTGAAATCTTAAGATCCGGGGGATTCGGAGCTGATTTTCAAACAGTCAAGGAATCTATCACATAAAAAATGATCGCTTGAGACATTACAGGAACAAAGTTTGGGATAGTATAGAATGCTTTGATGCATTCTCTATTAAGTCAGTTTTGAGAGATTATAATGACAAGGTTGATTCTTTGGCCGTGTCTGCATCCCTCCTTCTTCCTCATCCTCAGTTCAAACAAGATACATACTCTATCGAGATTGTGTACTGCCCTAGTATCCCAGATAATGCGACTCACTGGCAAGTGTTCAATGATGATCAACAGGTGTTGGCTTTTCTAGAAAAGGCTGACAATTTCAGTGAGTCAGTATTTTGAAGGTTCGAATCAGCTTTCCGTGAAACTATCTCAGATCCATATCAAGAGGTTGATGGTGAGTTTATCCAGCTTAAAGGCAACAAGATACCAAAAGGTTTGGTTTCTCTGGAGGGTTTGTTTGACAAGCATGATCGTTTTATTCAAAACAAAAGGCAAGTTGAAGGAGCTTCTTCTTCGGAGGTAGATCAAATCAATCTAGGTTCGTCTGATCAACCTCGGATGGTGAATATTGGGAAATGTTGTTCCCCTAAAGAGAAAGCAAGATTCACTTCGCTTCTGAAGAGATACATGGATGTGTTAGCCTGGTCTTATGCAAATTTAAAATCCTTCAAGCCCAAAGACATACAACACAGTATCCCTTTGAAGCCTGATGTGAAGCCGTATAGACAAAAGCAAAGACATTACAATCCCAAGATCTCAGGAACTATCCTTGCAGAAATCCAGAAGATGTTAGATGCTAGGATTATTTTTCCAATCCATCACTCCACTTGGATTGCTAACATCATCCCTGTCAGGAAGAAGAATGGTGAAATCCGAATCTGTGTTGACTTCCGAACCTGAATCAGTCCTCACTGAAGGACAACTATCCCTTGCCTATCATGGATTAGGTATTACAAACTGTTACTGGATCAGAAATGCTATCCATGCTCGATGGATTTTCAGGATATAATCAAGTTGAGGTAACTATAGAGGATCAACACAAGATGGCCTTCACAACCCCATGGGGTACCTTTGCTTACAGGAGGATGCCTTTTGGCTTGATCAACGCTCGGAGCCACTTTTCAGAGAGCTATGGACTTGGCATTCAGAGACCTGATGGGCAAGGTCATAGTTGTGTATTTAGATGACTTGACCATTTTCTCTAAAAAACGGAGTGATCATTATGATCATTTAGAGCAAGTACTTTTGAGATGCAGGCATCATGGGATTTCATTAAATCCTAAGAAGTCCATGTTCGGGGTGACCGAAGGAAAATTGCTGGGTCATATCGTGACTAGAGAAGGAACCAAAATTGACCCAGAAAGGGTAAAGGCCATTCAGAGCCTTACCCTACCCACAAGTAAAACTGGAGTTCATTCTTTCTTCGGAAAGGTTAATTTCCTAAGAAGGTTTGTACCTGATTTCACTGACAAAACCAAGGATATCCTTGGGATGATGAAAGGAAAAGTTCCATTTCGATGGAGTACAGAAGGGAAGCTTGCATTCAAAGAAATCAAAAGGGCAGTTGCTTGCGCTCCTATCCTAGTATGTCCAGACTTCAAAAAGATTTCATCATGTACAGCTACGCCTCTGCTCACACAGTGTCAGCCATCCTGATGCAGGAGAATGGGGAAGGCATTGAAGCTCCCATCACGTTTATGAGCTTCCCATTGAAGGAACATGAATTAAAGATGTCACAAATTGAAAAGCATGCTTATGCGGTGGTACGAGCAGTGAAACATTTCAGGTACTATGTGCTGAATTTCCATACCCTCGTTCTCATTCCCGACACTGCCATTAAATCCATCTTGACTCAACAAGAGCTGGGGAGTCAATGAGGTACTGGATAGCTAAAGTTTAGGAATACAACTTGGACATCAGACCTACCAAATTAGTACGAGGAAGGGGCCTATGCCAATTGATTGCAGAAAATCATGCTGAAGCAGAATGTGAAAAGACTCAAGATACTTCTTCAGAGTTTCCCATGGTGCTTTTCGTGAGTACAACTGATGAATGGTACACGAGATATTGCTTTCTTTCTAACTTATGGTGAATGACCTCCGCATTTAAGCCAAAAAGAGAAGAGGACTATCAAGTTAAGATCTACAAGATACCACCTGTGGGATAACAAAATATACAAGAAAGGTATTGATGGTGTTTTCCTGCGTTGTGTTGATAAATCACAACAGGTAAAGTTGTTAGAGTCCTTCCATAGCCTAGCATGCGGAGGACATTTTTCATCTTCTGTAACAGCTTATAAGATCCTACGGGCTAGGTACTATTGGCCTACTCTCTTTCGGGATTCAGCAGAGTGGGTGTCCAAGTGTGAAGCTTGTCAACATTTCGTTGGTCGTCCCAAGTTAGCAGCTCTTCCCCTGAAGCCCGTAGTGATCGAAGAACCTTTTCACCAGTGGGGAATTGATTTCATTGGAACATTGAATCCTGCCTCCAGTGCCAGACATAATTACGTGCTGACTACTACAGACTATTTTACCAAGTGGGTGGAAGCTGCACCAATCAAGCAAGCAACCTCTGAAGCTGTTTGCAAGTTCCTTAAAGAAAATATAATTGTCAGATTCGGTGTGCCTCACAAGATTGTAGCTGATAATGCCTCTAATTTCTCATCACATGAGATGATAGAATTTTGCTATGGATTTGGCATCACTTTGGCTCACTCATCTGATTATTATCCCCAAGGCAATGGGCAAGCTGAGTCCAGCAACAAGAACCTGGTTACCATAATTAGAAAACTAGTAGATGAAAACCAGAGGACATGGCACAAAGCATTGTATGACGCGTTGTGGGCTGATCGGATTACCCCAAAGTGAGCTATAGGAATGTCCCCTTTCCAAGTACTATACGGGATTGATGCTGAGATTCCTATCTCAGTAGAATTGCCAGCCTTACAGTTGGCAAAAGCAGTCGAAGATGCGGCTTTTCAAAATTCTGTTGAGAAAAGGGTTATGTACCTAGCCAGGCTAGAAGAGGAATGAAGCAAGGTGGTTGATCGCATCACAGATCATCAGAGCAGAGTGAAGAAATTTTTGACAAGAAATCAAAGCAGCGTAATTTCCAGATTGGAGACCTGGTGTTGCTTTGGGATAAGAGGAGGGAGCAGAAAGGAATGCACGGGAAGTTCGATTCTTTGTGGAAAGGACCTTTCAAGATCCATGAGCTGAGTGGTGAAAATAGTTTCCTTCTATCATATCTGGATGGAGGGTTACTCCCTTTGCCTTTTAGCGGACAACATCTAAAGTTGTTCCATCACTAATGCAAGATGTTCTCTTGCATTGTACATACTTTACTTTTTGTTGTGTGTTTGCTTTTGGTCTTCTTTCTTTCTTCGTTTTGTTTTGTTTCGGTTTTCTTCTTTTCTGACTCCGTAGCCCAATGGATAAAACCAGAGATTCTGAGTTCTCTTCCTTTGGTATCACAAAGAAAGTCCCCAGCTGGAGCCAGCTGTTATCTCAGTTTTGAGTTTACGCCAAAACTATCAGATAACCCTACGAAATTTTTAAGCTGGTTTTGCAAAATTGCCTTTATGAGAGAAAATCAGGTTTTCGGGTTTCACCGACAGGACAACATGTGTTTTAGATGTTTCATGTCTGGTGTTCCCCGAAACCCGAAACCCACATCGACTAAGGCGAGTCGGGTTTGCGGAACTTCCGAACATCGGAGCATGTCTTCATCTAAGCATCATGCTTCATGTCGATTGTTTCCCGCAACCCGAAACCCGAATTGCCTAAGTCCTTCATGTCGGGTTTTCGAACTTTGAAGCATCTAAGCATCATGCTTCATGTCAATTGTTTTCCGCAACCCGAAACCCGAATTGCTCTAAACACCTTTGTGTCGGGTTTTTGGACCTCCCGAGCATGCTGACATGGTGTTAATGCTGAGTTGTCGGGTGGGTTGGCATGTGCCAGCCGAAGTGTATTAAATGCAAATTTTCTTATATATATGTGGATTTCCATGTCATTTTTACCGGACATATTTTTACCTCGTGGATTTTTCATGCATGCTTCTCCAACCTCGAAACCCGAAACTCACCTGTGCCCGATTGAATTACCCGTTTTCGATCTTTCCTTGCCTTGGTTGAAGGTATCTCTCTCTTCATTCTTTGTTCATGGTTTTTATGGATTGATTATGTATGGAATTCTTCCCATTTTCTTACCAGGTTTGTGGGGTTTTTATCTTTTTCCTTTTGGGGTTGTTTTCTTAAACCGAGTTTCTGTTTTAGGGTTTATCTCTTTGGAATTATCACTTTGTGTTATTTCCCGGAATATTGTTGTAATCAAAATATGTTTTGGATATAAACGATGAAGAAAGAACTTGCATGTTTTAAAATCAACAAAAACCCTATTCCCCCTTCTCGGGTTTCGTAGGGTGTTGTGCAGTATCAAAAACCCGTAGTGTATCAGAAAGTTTGAAGAGCCGGACTTTCCAAAATCTCCGACATCCTCAGTGTGCCAGGTTTTCTCAAGTCTCCGACATCCTCAGTGTGCCGGGTTTTCTCAAGTTTCCGACATCCTCAGTGTGTCGGGCTTTCTCAAATCTCTGACATCCTCAGCGCATCGGGTTTTCTGGACTCCTCAACATCCTCCTCAGTGTGTCGGGTTTTTCCACCCTTTCGGCATCTCCAGTAGGTCGGGGTTTTCTCAGTGTGCAACATCTCCTGATCTCCAAAACTCTCTTCCTTCGAAATCCCTCATGTCGGACCCTGGTCCATCGCAAGAAAAGACTGAGAAGTTAGGAAGGATGAAATACAAGTTCAGAAAGGTGGAGTCTCCATCATATATCGATTGCAATTATGACATCTCGAGATACAGAGCTCGAAATATAGATATTGAGGATTTCTAGAGTAGGGTAAGGAGTTCCTCCCAAACTCCATGGATGAAATCGATAGCTGATAGTGGTTTACCTCTTGCAGTGGGTTTTCCCATGTCCACTCAGTGCCCTGAATTCATCTTAGCCTGCGCTTCCAGTTATGACTCTACTTCCCATGCTGTGAGAAATCAGGCGGGAGAAGTTGTGATCAAGTTAGACGGAGGTTACTTTGATGACCTCCTCAAACTACCCAATTTTGAAGAATATGGAGAGTTAGATATCAAGTCAGCTCAGAAAGCTTGGGATAACGATCAGGAAGATTGTATCAAGCATGTAAATAAGAAGTTCCTGATCAAAGCCAAACCGGCTGTCTCCAGATTCCCAAGACTTATCCCCAGGAGTGATTTCATTCAGGAAATCAATGACATCATCACTCTGTTGAGTCGGGTTTTTGGTTTACCCGAATCAAATGTTTTCCAAGGGTGGATGTATCAATTCATGATCACCATCAAGAAGAATCAACAAGGGATTGATTGGGGCACTCTCATTAGTAATGAGATAGATTCCCAAATGACAACAATCTTGTCCACAGGGAAGTTTTATATGTCCTCATATGTCACCTATGCAGCGGCCGGGATGAGGAACTATCCCGGGTTGGATATCAAGGGAAATAGGACGGTGAACCAGGTTTATCAGTATTTCCCTCAACTGATAAGAAAAGGGTCTCAAGACCAATTCAGAAGGGTAAATGACACCTTCTTTTATGAAAACATCTGTAGGTTAAACCCTGAATTGAGGAAAACAAGAGTCTCAGATGAGGCCTGGGCTGAAGTTTCCAAATGGGGTTGTGTCTTCTTGCAATTCAAGAAGTTCACATATCTTCGGGTAGTCATGTACTCGGGGGATCCTTTCCGTCTACCCCGATATCCAGGGGATAAACTGATCTTGATGGAATTGGTTAGGCAATTGTTGGATTTCCACAAGTTCCAACAAAGTAAACATAAGGCTGCTTTGTATCTTTCCCAATTTCTATTGGAAGATACACTTGTTCGACAGTGGTGAAAGCTAAAAATGTTGTCCATGAGCTTCAGGACAAGTTGAAGAAGCATATGAAGCCCCGAGATGGGTTTGACATTCGAGGAGTCCTCAGGGCATATGGAACTCTGCACCTGCACAGACCAAGCATAGAAGACATCTGGATTGATCTACGTGATGAGGTTGTTGTTCGTAGAAAGGATCATAGCAGATTGACACTTGCTGAGATTCAAACACTTGAGCTTACTGACTTACCAGAAGGTACTAGTGATAATGAAAGTGTTTTGGATCTTTCCTATGATGGACTAAATGAAGATCAATATGTTTTCCCACCTATTGATTGGTCAATCAGTGAAAAAGCCTCCATTACAGATAGGTCGGCTCTAATTCTTGCATGCACCAAAGCATGGCTCTCCTCTTGGGGAATGAGTTTTAAAGATGATAAGTTTTCAAAGTTGGCTGCTTCAGAGGCGGGGCCCTCCAAAAAGGAAAAGGACAAAAAATCTTCTAAGGGGCCTATAAAGGTCAAGTTTGTCAAAAAGAGGAAAGAAAGAGAAATCTCTTCAATTATTTCTCCAGTTGAAATGGTGGATGTGCCAGAATCACCAACACCACCAGAAATAGGAGAAATTACTTTGGAAGAAGAAGGAAGCTAGCCTCTAGTTTCATCATTTGTTGATTACCCAACTGAAGAGACCTTATCTCTTACATCCCAGGCTTTGGAGTCTGAATCTGCGCCTCCCCCTCACAACCACTCCTACCTCCTCATTCTCCATCAACTTCTTCAATCATGGCCAGTATTTTCTCTAGACTCTCACCCCTCTCTGCTGGGACCCAAGTGATCACCAACACGCCCCCTCCTGTGCCTCTTTTTATCGGATCTACTACCACATTGGTAACTATTCCCCCTCCACTAGTAGAATCTTCTCCCCTTGAGAGTATGATACCAGCTTCTACAATCACTGTTGCAACTTCCTCTGATACGCTGCAATGGCTACTTGAGAAAAATCCGAGGAAGAGGAAGGTGATTGTACCCATACCAGCCTTTGATTTCAGCTCACTCAAGGCTTCTACTGCTAAATCAGCCAAGAAACCTAAAATAGTTTCAAGGGTTTTGGTGGACGCTTCAGGGGATAAGTTCACAGAGATCGCCACTCCCGTAACTGACAAAACTAAAGAGGACATAACAGCCTCTGATTATCAGATAACCAGGGTGGCTCTAGGAAAAGTGACAGCAGAAGGGGCACAACAGGATGCACGGGATGCTACGAACGTGTTGTGTCAGAAGTTGAAAGAAACAAAAGACAACAGAGATGAGCTTAAAGGAAAGGTGGAGCAGTTGACTGAGGTTTTGCTTAAACTCTCAAAACCCCTTGAATCCATACCATCTTCTTCTGTCCCTGTCAGATTTGATTTCTCATCAGTGCCTATAATTGAGAAGATTGATAAAAAAGGAAGGGTGGTCGATGAATGGATCCAAAGGCTGCTCCAAATAGGGAAGGAAGTGATTCAAGACGTTGTGAAAGTTCATCAATCTTTGGGGGACATTCAGAAGGATGGAGAGAAGATGGACGATGATTTCTCTCAAGAAATTAGACATCTTGATTTGACTTTTGAAGCTCTCTAGGTATTAAAGCAAATACCATCACATCTCTTGGTAGAAGAAGGCATCATCCCACATACGGATAAGCATTTCCAGCTGACCAAAGCCATCAGGTTCAGAGTAAAGATTCTCAACGAAGCCTGCGGTAAGTTGAGAGAATCAAGGGATAAATTGATTGATGGAAAAAGTGATCTGGAAGAAGAGTTGCTGAAGATTTTTCCAAAGGTGTCAGTTGGAAACTCAGGTATCCTATCAGCAGATGATCTTTTCAAACAAGTCCAAGAGTCTGTTCAGCATGAACCAACGCACGGATTTGGTATTGAGATCATTGATCGGTTTGTAAGAATTGAACATTCTTTGGAGGCCTTGAGAAAGCTCAGCAAAAGATTGAAAAAGCTTCCTGGCATTGCTAGTGATACCCATGAAACCTGCGAAGTTTTGAATGATCATTCCATTGCGCCTGATGAAAACGAAATGCAAGGCATAATTCGAAAGTTCCAAGAATTTTGGAACAAATAGTCTCAGCTGGAGGAAGAGAAAGATGAAGGAGCGAAAGATGATGATTCAGATTAAGTCCCAATGTTTCATGTCATTTCAATCTTGAAATTGACATGTCTTTTTCATTTCTATTTCGTCACATAGGAAGCAAATTTTGACTTGGTCTCCTGCGCGAGAGTCAAGCAAAATAGAACTCTTTTTAAAGAACACTATTTTCTAGGATTTATCCTATTTTCTCTCATTTCCTTTTATTATAAATAAGGGATGCTTATGCATTCCAAAGGGTCGAGATTTTTGAAATATTGGGAGCTATTGGAAAGAAGAAAAACTTTGTGTTTTCTTTTAATCATTTTGAAGAATAGGAGTTGATATTATTTTGCAAACTTTGTGTTGTGGGATATATCTTTCTTAAGACATTGTTCTTACGTTCATGATCTTAAGCTATTCTTTGCGTAGCATCTTAGTGTTTCTAATCATCTCAGACATTATATTTATGATCTAAAGCTCGTATGATTATTTTTTTCTCTCAGTGTTTACTTGAAAGAAAATATGTTTCTCTCATTCCCTTTCCATTGTGTTTGTTTTCTCATTGTAATAGTTTCACCCAGTTCATTTACGAAAGAAATACCTTTGAATCGTGTGGATGTGGATTTCAGGATTTTATCCCAACCCCAATGGTTAGATTAGTGTGAATAATGTATATATTGTTTTTGTTGTGTTTTAGATTAGTAATAAGCAGCAACCTCACCTATCCTTGAGGAGGGATTTAATCCCATATACTGTGGTTGAACCTCATCTTTTGGATTGAAAAAATATCCAACCAACAGATTACAATTCCAATTTCAAAGCTTGATCATGGGTGGAGAAAGGGTTAGATGGAACCTCCGTCCTATGTTGGTTTTCAAAGGGATACAGTGATATGGGATATTTTTCAGAAAGGGAATTATCACCATTTTTTTGGTTAAATTGAAGGGTCATGACTAGGCCCTTTCCTTTAATTTTTCCATAGCATGGGACAATGTCATGGTTATGGTCATATTTTTAAGTATACATATCACCGAGTAATATATTGAAAATGTCACATGTATAGATACTAAAGGATTAAAGATTTTTAAAGATAGGTAAAAGAGAACTAAAGAAATTGATGCTTTCTTTAACATAGAGGAGAAGATTCACTACATGGAAGATGAAATTTTTAGATTATCATTACCAAGGAGGTGGTCAAAAATATTCTTCCATTTAATTAAGTACATCACATTAGATGGAAAGTTTAGGAAACTACACACCCATAATTTTTCATTGCTTAACCATTTTCATCATAATAGGAAAATGAGCATCCCATTTTACTTGTTTAGCTTATTACGGACCTCTTTTAGTGAATATAAATCCAAAAATTGTTTCCCCACTTCACCAGGGTCTTATCTTGTTATTGGTTAAAGTGGGGACCCCTATTCTTGAAACCAAAGGCCCTAATGTCATTTTACGGGAGGATTGGGAGGAATATATGTGTTTGGCCAAAAGAAAGAATATTTTGATGATGAAAAGGAAATCCTAGAAATATTTTAATGCATTTGTATCCCTTTATATCCTTTAAAGTGGAGATAATATATCTTAGGAAGGGAATAATCTCCTTAATTTCCTTTCTTAAACAATTTTACTTTAGAATAAACAAAGTGGCATATTTGAAATTTGAGAATAATAATATGATAAGAAATGTTAAGAGAATGAGTACTCAAATGGTTTTCTATGGTGAAATATTGGATACCCTATAAGATAAGGATATAGAGGTCAAAAGGAAGAGGATGAGACTTGTTTCAAGTAGTTATGAATATGAATATATGCCCCTTCGGAGGCTACCTATGGATGGAGGTCCTAGCTCAAGAACCGAAAATAATCTACCTAAGTTTCTCACTAGCTGAAGTTTTGCTTGACCATTTTTCTTAGCTTTTTGATGTATATGTCTCTATTTGGGGTTGTTCTTGTAATCAGGGTTTTTTTACTTTTGTAGGGATTTTTATGAATTAGTATATTCTTGACTCTTTCCATTTTCTAGCATTTTTTCTTCTATGTGATCTTCATGGAATATTCTTTGTAATGGCCCTTGGAGCCCATATAACAATTATCAATAAAAAAGCTTGACATGTTTTAAATAAAACTCTCTCCTGACTTCATCCAATTCAATAATTTGAATTATCTATCCTTCTTAATGGTCATTACCATTCTTATCCTCTAATTTTTGCATAAATTGATAAGTAAAAATTGGACATGAAGGGGCATAATCGCTTGAACACCATAAACCAGGTTCAAATGGGATTTTACCCATGGATCTCTTAGTTGTAACTCTATCATCCCATTTTTGAACTTGATTTGTTATCCCCATTTTATTTTATTTATCTCTAACATTATTTGGAGTATTTTGAGAATATTCTTATTATTTGATTCTTCTTGCCCATTTCCTTATGGATTATAGTTAGAGTAATAGGTAATAGTTATACCATACTCATGGCACATTGTCATTAAAGGTTTATCCTTAAAAAACATAACATTATCAACAACCATTTTAGTAGGAACAAAAAACCTATAAATTATTTGATTAAGGATAAAATACATAACCACTTGATGATTTTCCTTCTGAGTAGGAATAGATTCAACCCATTTGGTACAATATTATATGGCCATTGAGATCCACTTATGCCCAAGACTCGAAGGTTTAACATTTCACTAATAAAATCTAACACCCATTGCTTAAAAGAGGTGTCTATAAAAATAGGATGTAAAGGGAGACCCGGATGATTTCAATCTTCCCGAGAAGTACTGAAAATTTTTGCATTTCTTGACCATTAAAGAAACATATTTAAACAAGGATGTCCACCATTAACCAACTCTAATAATTTTGTGCATCATGATCGTTCTAGATAAATGTCCCCTACACAATCCTACATGAAATTCATGAACCATATTTAAGGATTCCTCTTTTGTAATGCATCTTAGTAAAATTCCATCCAGGATTTTCTAAGATATTATGTATTCCATCAAGATTTATTCCTAGGATACCAACTTGAGTGTCCTCCTCTAGTTCTTATCTAGCCCTTTTGGGTAATTGAAATTATTAAGATAATATACTATGTTTTTACCAAACTGAAAGAATCACCTATCTATGGGGATATTTCTCATTTTATTTAACAATATGAATATCAACAATCTGTAAATTTGTCTCTGCCATAAATCTTGCAAGGCCTAGACCCCATACTAGTTTGGTAGTTTGTATATCCATGTCATATTCTTGCAACTTATTTTACCATCTCGCACCTTTACTCTAACAACTTTCATCCGAGACCAAATGTCCTTCACCATTGTGTGAGGTACATATGCTACAATATTTGAAGAGAGAATATAAGGTCTGAAGATTTTGGTTTCTTTGACCAAAGTGAAAGATTTATTTTCTATGACAAAATAATTTATCTTAGATCCTTACAAGGCTTTACTAAAAATGCAATAGGCCTTTCATGCCCTTCTTCATTATTTTGTAATAGCACAAAGACAATAGTGAATTTAGAGGAAAATGAAAACATCTTTAAATATTTTTATAATGAGGACTTTCTAATACATGAGCATTCTTGAGTGCTTCTATTACCCCTTTGAAATCTTGAGTCTCTTCATTCCACTTGATTACACCGATCCTTCTTTAGCACATTGATGATTCGTAAAGTGATTTCAACAAAATTGGAAATGAATCTTCTCACAAAATTAATTTACCCAAAGAAAGACATATTGCCCTTATCTCGATAAGGGGATAGGAACTCTAACAATAGCCTCTCCCCTTTCTATATCGATCATAACTCCATGATGAGATACTATGTGTCTAAGTAACTTGGAATTTTGCCCACCAAAATGGCATTTCTTTGGATTTAGTGAGATGCAATATTCCCTACATCTACACAAGATCTTATCCAAATGTATCAGGTGGTCTCCTCTACTTCTGAAAAAAAAAATTGTAATATCATCCTGGTACATAATGATAAATATATTTATGAATCTTGCAAAAGAAACATCCATCAATATTTGGAATGTATCCTATAATTCATCAATCCAAATGGAATTTTTACATACACATAAGTGCCCCATGGAGTGGTGAATGTAGTTTCATACTATTCTAATTCTTTGTCCATGACCTAATTATATCCTAAGAAACCATCCATAGTAGACAACAATTTTGACCCCGCTTTATTTTATGCAATAGCTTATCCATCTTGGCAAATGGGTAATTATCCTTGAGTTAATTCTTATTCATATTTCTAAAATTGACATAGGGCCTTATGTCCCCATTCTTTTCCTCACCAGATACTAAATTTACCACCCATGAAGAATATTGATTAGGCTTTATGATGTTTCCATCTCGCAACTTATTCAACTCTTCTTGTATATTAGTTGCAAGAATTGGGTTAATAGGCCTATGATTTTTTTACGAAAGGCTTAGTGTGGGGTTGTAGTGGTATCTCATGCTAGAATAAGTCCTGTCCTATAAGCTTTTAACTTCTAATAAGACCAATTACAAAAATCCTGATATTTTTTTAATAGCTTGGTATAAGCATTTATTTTTATTTATTAAAATTACTTCCCAACCATAAATTTTTAGGATCCTAAAATGAACTCACATTGCACTCCACAACATCTCTTGAAAAAGTAGAAGATTTATGAACTACTTTTTCAGTTCTATCATAGACTAATTAACCCCTTAGGATCACATTGGTTTTAATTGAATTAAGTAATTTCAAAAAGGGTTTCTCTCACCTCGCATACCTCTATCATAGGTTTAAAATCAATAATTTGGTCGAATAATCACCTTGACAATTCAAAATCATTAACGTGTGAGTCATCATCAAATACTTGCAAGTGTTGGATATCATCAGTGCAGAGGGTTGAACCAATACTTATACTTCAAATATACAATATGGGGATGAGTCCTCATTATCATATTGTACACCTAGGATTTCTAATCTATCAGTCACTATATATTTGGTTTCTCTCATGGTACTTAATATTAAATGAATCAAAGAATTCAAGGAGATCCCATACTTTGCATTCTAGTTTTGTCTTAACCTCGATTTTTTCCAAATAAAATTTTATTACTTTCTTAATTACCAATTAATAATCCCCTTTAACCAAGATATACTTTATCCCTTATCTCCAAGTAATCCTTAATCCTAATAGGAGTGCTTCATACTCAGCCACATTATTATTGTAGTCACATTTCGGTTTAAACAAGAAATTAAAAGATCCTCTGTTTGGATAACTCGACACCACTCCTACCCCATTACCACTACTTGATCCATAAAAGTTCATGGCACATGGGACACTCAAATCTTCAAAATGATAGTTTTTTCCATATATTGGTCTTCAAAATTAGTATTACCTAAAAAATACTCCATGTGTGCATCAACAAAAATTACTTCATAAGAAGAATTCTGGTATCCTCAATAAGGTGGAGTAGTTTATATTCTCTATATAATTTGACCAATTTTACTTCTAATGGTGTGGAAGTGTATGACATCTCCATCGAGACACTACCTCCCACACTAGCTTCCCACTTTTGTGATAACCACATTCCCCATTTGGTTGGGTAATCAACTATGACAACAATCATAGTTAAATAATTTCTGGATATGCTTCCAATTGCAAAATCAATCCTCTCACATATCCAACCATAGGTACTTCCTTGGAATCCATAGCATAACATCTCCCAAAAGCAGTAGTTATCTTTATAACTGCAAAAGTCATGATGTTACATGAAGCCCAAAAATCAAACATATAATTGTGTAAGAGCCACTCATTCACAACAATAGAGGTGAAAAAAGGTTTTCTACCAAGTTCCCAAATATATTTTGGGACTCTTTGATTTATTCCTCTATTTCTTTACCTCAACCTCAAAAATTTTGGGGGATGATTATTTATCAACAGATCCTTTTTCATAGCAATCTCATCTTATTTAAAACCTAAATACTTGAAAGATCACCTTTTATGCTCATAGATCCTTAATAATTCAACAATGGGAACTGTAATCTTTATATATCCTAGGATTTGGGCCATATCACACACATTATATTTGGAAAGGGGAGCATTGAAGGGCACTATGAGTATTTTGTTGAATGGAAATAGGTTTTTTCTAGTGGAATATATAGAAGAACTATTTCACTCAGGCGAATTATAGGAGTTCGGTTCAATACACATTTTTGGGAGCATCCTTGGGGACATTACAGAGAATAGGCATCCTTGTTTTATCTACAAGAGTAGATCCCTTAATTTTCCTATTTCTTAGGTTATATTTTCTTTCCCAAGAAACTATAGCATTAATTAAGAATTTTCAATCCTCGTTGGAAAGAACAACACCATCATATTCGATAATTCAAAATATTGGGCCATATCAACCTCAAAATTAATTTCAATAGGGAGGAACATAACCTTTTCAACACAATTATAGAAATCAACCACCCTCCAAGAAAATAGGATGTCAATAAAATATACTTCTCACTCACACTCTTGTTGAAATTCCATCATGCAAACATCAATAAAATCAATGTCATCACTTTCATCATCTACAAACCGATCACATGGAACATGGGGCAACAAACATTTATCACACTAATCAATGTTATGTTCTTCCTTGAAAATGGGTAATATTCCCACCAAAGGGTCAGGAACTTCTTTATTATTCCTAAAATTTGGTTGTTTACCAGTGTGACCCATAGATCCTTTTCCTCTATATTCTCCCCTAAAATCCCATTTGGTATGATTATTGAATCTATTATACCTAACATTTTGATGTTGATTTTAGGGATTAAGATACAATCCCTTCTCATCCCATGCCAACTTATAATTAATTTCTTTAACAATACCTACCAAATTCTTGATAACTTTTTCAAGGTCAACTGTCTTGCTAGTCTGAGGCTTCTTTGGCTTAGTAAATTTCACACTCTCTCTATTTAGTGGTTTCCCAATAGCTTTAATATTATTCTCTATCTAGATAGCCATGGTGTTGGTTAGATATTTTTTTAGACCAAAATATGAGGTTCAACCACAAGTACATGGGATTGAATCCATCCTCAAAGACGGTGAGGTGTATGTTTATTACTAATCTAAAACATAGAAGAAATAATATATACAATATTCACACTATTCTAACCATTGGGGTTGGGATACAATCCCAGAATCCATATCAACATGAAATAAAGATATTGTAGTTTCAGAAATAGAATGTGTTAGAAAGGAAACTATTAAGGAAGAAATAGAGTGAGAAGAGAATAAGAGGAACGTATTTTCTTTCAAGCAAACACAGATCAAGAAATACTCATACGAGTTTTAGATAATGAGTGCAATGTTTGAAATGATTAAAATAATCAAGAACACAAAACAAATAATAGCTCAAGATCTTGGACATAAGAACAATCTCTCAAGACAAATGAATCCCACAACACAAAGTTTGTAAAATAACACTGTTTATTCTTCAATGATTACAAAGAGAATAAAAGTTTTTCTTCTTCTTCTCAATAGCTCTTAATATTCAAAAAGTCTCTCCCTCATTTGGAATGCACAAGAATACCTTATTTATAATAAAAGGGTAGAGAAAAATAGGATAAAACCCTAGAAAATAGTATTTTAATAAGATTCCTATTTTTCTTAATCACAAATGCGGAGAGCAAGTCAAAATTTGCTTCTTATGTGACAAAATGGAAATGAAAAAGACATGTCAATTTCTGGAAGGAAATGACATGTAACATCATTGCTTATTCCATTTCCTCATCCTTGTCTTCTTCTAGCAATGCCTGCTTATCTCAAAACTCTTGAAACTTCTAGATTATGCCTTGCATTTCAGCTTCATCTAGCACACTAGAATAATCACTTAGAACCTCACAAGTTTCCTGTGTGTCACTTGCGTTACCAGGAAGTTTCTTCAATCTCTTATTAAGTTTTCTCAGTGATTTCAAAACATTCTTGATCTTTATAAATTTATCAATGATGCTCATATCAAAGACGGAAGTTGATTCTTGCTCGATCGATTCCTTAATTTGTTTATAGAAACCATCAGCAGGTACAATGGTTGTGCCTTCATCTAATACTTTGGGAAAGATATTGAACAAATCTTCTTCGATATCACTGGTGGCATCAATCAACTGATCCTGGATTCTCTCAACTTGTTGCAAGCTTCAATGAGAATCTTTATCTTGAACCTAATAGCCTTAGTTAGTTGGAAGTGTTTATCCCCATGTGGAATGAATCCTTCCACTAAGACTTGAGATGGAATTTTCTTCAGTGCATTGAGGACCTCCAAAGTTAGTTCGAGGTTTCCAACCTCCTATGAAAATTCATCATTCATCTTGTCACCATCCTTTTTCATTTATTCCAAGGATTTGTATACCTCTACTGTGTCATCAATGACTTTCCTTCCTTGAAGGAGTAACCTTTGAATCCATTCATCCACCATTCTCCCCTTCTCATTGATCTTCTCAATAATAGGCACTGATGAGAAGTTGAACCTGATAGGAGTGGGAGTAGAAGATGACAGGGGTTGATTGAGAGGGATTTGAGAGCTTAAGTAATACTTCTATCAATTGTTCCACTTTCTCTTTTAGCTCATCCATGCTCACCTTTATTTCCTTTAGCTTTTGGCATAACACATTCATGGAATCTTGTGCATCTTGTTGTGCCCCTTCTATTGTTACCCTTCCTAAATCCACCCTTGTAATCTGATAATCAGAAGTTGTTATGTTCTCCTTGGTTTTGTCGGCCGTAGGAGTGGTAATCTTTGTAAACTTATGCCCTGAGGCATCTACTGAAACCCTTGAAACTATTTTAGGTTTCTTGGTAGATTTAGTAGGAGAGACCTTGTGTGAAATAAATTCGAAGGCTGGTAGGGGAACTACCACCTTCCTCTTCCTTGGATTCTAGTTGACCAACCATTGAGGTACAATGGAATAAGTTTTTCCTATTAAAGGTGTCATGGTTGTATCTATGGGTGGAGGAAGAGTTTCTATGGATTCATGATGATAACAAGTGTGGTGATCATGGAAATAGATTCGGGAATGAAGGTGCATAAGGAGGAGGCATTTCAATTTCCATCTAAGGTCCAGCAGAGAGAGGTGAAAGATCAGAGAAAATGCTGACCATGGCTGATGAGAGTGGCATTAAAATATGTGACGAGGAAGATTGGGGAGAGGGGGTAAAGACTCTAAAGCCAAAGCTTGAGAAGAAAGAGTAAGGCTTACCTCCGATGAGCAATGAACAAAAGGAGAAATGAGAGGTTGAACAACCTCGACTTATGGGAGAATTCATCCTATCTCTGGTTGAGGAGGATAATCCAATACCTCAACTATTTGTGTAGGAGTAGATGATTCAGCCCCTATTTTCCCCTCTTCTGACAAACTTAAACTTTATTTTCCTCTTGGTAGGGTTTTAATCATTTTCCTTTTCTCCCTTGGAGCGTCTAACTTGTAGAGTAGATATATTTGAAAAGCTCTTTTATTTATAACTCATTCCCCAAGAAATGAGCCATGCCTTAGTGTGGACAAGGGTTTGAGCAACTCTCTTGGTGATAGAAGCATTTTCAGCAACAGACAAATCAATGGTCGGGAATCCAAGTTGATTTCCATTTGAATGTCCATACCTAGGTTCTAAGACAATTTCATTATCTATGGTGCCTTCAAGGATATCAGCTAGATATAACATATGAACTTCTTCAAGAGTTAGTCTGTTATTGTCTTTTCTTTGGATGGAAACCTCATCCCGAAGATCAACCCAGATGTCCTCTACATGGGGCACATGCAGATACAAGGTTCCATATGACTTAAGGACTCCTCGAATATCGAATCCCTCTCTGAACTTCATATGCTTCTTAATTTTTCCTAAAGTTCATGCACCACATTCTTGGTCTTCACCACTATAGAACATGTGTCACTTCCAATGGAAATTGGGAAGGAGACAACAACCTTGTGTCTGCTTTGTTGGAACATGTGGAAATCCAACATTTTTGACCAACTCCATAAGGATGAGTTTTCACCTAGAAACTTGGGAAAATGGAAAGGGTTACCCTGGAATTTTACCACCCAAAGATAGGTGAACTTATTGAATTATAAAAGATACAACCCCACTTTGACACCTCCACCCATGCCTCATTAGAAACTCTTCTCTTTCTCAACTCAGGGTCCATCTTGCAAATATTTTCATAAAATAAGGCATCATTCACTCTTCTAAATTGATCTTCAGATCCTTTTATTGTCAGTTGAGGGAAGTACCAATATATGTGCTTAGTTGTTCAGTTCCCTTTTGCATCCAACCCCAGGTAGTTTCTCATACCTGCTGCTACATAGGTGATGTACGACATCATGTAGAACTTGTTAGTAGACAAGACCATTTTCATTTGAGATTCTATCTCATCACTTATTAAGGTGCCCCAATCAATCCCTTGGTCATTCTTCTTTATGACAACCATGAACTGATACATCCACCCTTGGAATTATTTTGACTCTGGGAGCCCAAATAACTAGCTCAGTAGGGTGATGATATCACTAACTTCAAGTATAAAATCACTTCTAGGGACCAACTTAGGAAACCTAGAAACAACTAGCTTAGCCTTGATCAAGAATTTCTTGTTCACGTGCTTGATGCAATCTTCTTGATATTTTCCCGATTTCTATGCTAACTTAAGATTTAAATCAACATATTCCATAAAGTTGGGAAACTTTAGGAGTTGATCGAAGTAATATCCTTCTAATTTTACTATAGACTCTCCTGCTTGATTTCTCACTAAGCGGGAGGTTAAGTCATAGTGAGAAGCACATACCGGAATGAATTCGGGGAATTGGGTTGATCTGGAAACCCTACTGTGAGTGGGAGACCACTTCGGCTATTGACGCGTCATCAATGAATTTTGAGAAGAATCCTCGATCCTTTTCCGTAAGTTCTCCATGTCTATATTGCCAAGCTCACGTGTCCCGAATGTCATAATTGTAACTTATATAAGAATAAGAATCCATCTTATGATATTTTTAATTCATCTTTCTAGAATTATCTAACTTATCCTTAGATGGGCTAGGGTCCAAAATGAGGAGTCTTGAAAGCCTGAAAGAGCAATCGGGTCTGGATGTTTGTTGAATAAGTGAACAAACCCATCCTACTGTTCAGATTTTGAAACTTGTAAAGTAGCCTCAGAAACCTGATAGATTAGATTGTGTGTGTTAGGAAATAGACCATGTTGAACACTTTGAGAAACCCAAAAGACTAGCAGAATTTGGATGATGTTGAGCAGGTGATAATATCTGACACACTACAAAACTCGAAGAGTGTCAAACACTATTTAAGACCTGAAACACTGGTGAAGAAAGAAATATGTCAAGCACTCTACGAACCCGATACAATTGGAAATGTATGTCGAGGTTAGGGTGTGTCAAACACCAAGAAATATCTAAAACACTGGCAGAGTTCGAAGGATGTCAGGCACACTGCAAAACCTGATACAAAGGCGGAATTTGAAGACTGTCGGACACTTTGAGAGATTTGACATAGAGCGAAACTTGGGGATGTCAAGCACCTGGAGAATCCCAAAACAAAGGTGAAACTCATATGATGTTGGACACCCTATAAAACCTAAAACAAATGCAATTGGATTTCTATGATGTCAGGACATGAAAAATCCCCACCATGTTGCTAGTTAGGAATTTTTAACCCTTTTGAAAACTATAGGGTACCATCTATGGGAAAATAAACAAATACCCTAAGGGTGAATTCCAAACAAGAGGTTCTATGGGAATGTAAATAAAAACAAAGAAAGTAACCCAAAACCCTAAACCAAGAAGGAAGAGAAAAGAAATGGAAACTCCATTATGAACACCTCAAAATAACCCCAAAAAGCATAAAAGTAGAAAGAGGAGAGAAATACCTTCAATAAACTCAAAAAATAATCAAAGACGGATCACAAAATCGATCAAGAAGCTCAATCGGTTTGGAGGAGGAAGAAGCATGCACAAAAATCCAATGCATCAAAATCATACAAGGTAAAAAATGACATGTAAAAATTGACTATTTATAAAACCCTAGCATTAATTACACCTCACCTTCCATGTGTGCAAACTACCAGAAAACTATACATTGATGACATGTCATCATGCTTGGGGCTTCCAAAAACCTGACACAAAGGATTTAGTTCATTTCGGTTTCAGGTTTTGGGAAACATGAGGCACAAAACATGAGATGTTAAGATGTTCGAGTTCCAAAACTGACACACTAGCTTTGTTTCAAGTTACGGGTTTCGGGAACATCGAACATGAAACATGCAATAGGCAAAGCATGTTCTAATGCTTTGAACCTTTGAAAACTCCGACACAAAGGATTTAGTTCATTTCAGGTTTCGGGCTTCCGAAACATGAGACATGATGCATGTAAAGAACATGTTTTCATGCAAAGGTGAAAGCCCAAAACTTAAAAATATCTCTCAAAGGGAACTTTAAGAGAATTTTTGAAAATTTTACTGTGGTTATCTCAATTATAGTTGTGGTCACTAAAACAAGATAACACACGGTAAAATCTTGTCTCGGGAAAGAGGATTTTCTCTCTTAAGTAGTATGTTGTTTTTTTCTCAAACGCATTTGAATACTTGATAAGGAAAGACTTGTCGCTAGACCTTATATTATGGGGAAACCTTATCGGGGTTTTATTGATTACAGTGTTGAATTCATGAACACACTCATTTATATTCTTCTTAATATTTTCAAACTCGGATAACAAAAATATTGGATCAATTATATCACCATATGGAACCATGAATGCATTTTTCATTTATTTCCATGAATCGTTATTGTTATCTTGGATTAGTTCTATCACCATATGGAACCATCAGAAGGCCTTAAACCACTCACGATAATCTTCTTCTAGAGTTTTGACAAACAAATTTACATATGTAAATCCTCAAATTCAAATTTATAATCATCCATCACATTTTGAAATAAATTCAAATGGTGATCACTACTGATAGCATTATTTCCTTGGAATTTAGGCAACTTCATCCTAATATAATTTGGGACCTTATTGGGGGTAACCTTCCATGCCATTACAATTAATAGGTCCATACTTGTTAACTCTGAAAGGTTCCCTAGGAAGGGGTTTAGCCATGTTATCTTATGCAAGAAATTCAAGTGGAGGATAGTGTAACCAATGTTGAATAGGGGCTTGCCGATTTAAAGGAATTTGAAAAACCTAATAAGGGAATTTGGGAGGGTAGATCCTAAACCAAATCCCTAGTTATCATTACTAAATAAATGAATAGGATTAGGATTACCTCATATATCCTCAATATCAGGATCTTTCTTTTATAACGAGTGTAAATGATAATCCAAACTAGATGCTTCATATTTGTTAGATGTACTAGAGTAGTCCTCAACTAGTGGATTATTAAGCTTAGTAACTTGAATGCAACTTCTATTTGAACTCTAACTAGTTAACATATTCCATATCTACTTTCTCTTCCAAACAACCTCTAACTCTAGAAGTAATTTTTTATGGGATCAGATTTGAAAGATGACTGTAATCCTTTCATTTTCTAAAATTGAAATAAAATCAGTAAATACAATTAAATGAAACTAGTATATCCCATGTTTACTTTAACTAGTCACCAATAGAACATGAATTCTAGAAAAAATGAAACTAAACAAACAGGTATTATTTTTTAGGACACTCGAATCACAAAAATCAAAAATATCAATGAGATAAATGTAAATTGTCCCTAGTGATGGCTCAACTTGGGTGTTGGTTCCTAAATTTATACCCCAAGAATTGAGTGGCTAATCGAACTAAGATTACCTTGAGGGAATAATGAACAATGAATATATTTTTTGTTGATAGTCGGGGATATTCTCATCATTAGACCCATTGAATCAATTCTGAGAGGTGATCAAAAACACCTTAACTAAGGGGATGGATTTTCCCTACTACTTTTGGCTATGTCTGGACCAAGGTGAAAGGACCTATGGGAGGATATAAATAAAGGAAAGGATATCTTGGCTTAGTTTCCTTTATAATTAGTATGAATCAATTTGAAGAAAGTGCAACCATAGATACAATAATCACTCGTGAGAGTTTTCACTTGATTATTGTACGCACTTGACACATCAAATAAAAATTAAAAATGATAGATAATGAATAATCCCAAACATCTTATTTACATAATAGTATATACCAAGCCTACTTTTGATGGTACTTGGGTCACCGACTTGGTGGTATTTCAAAAAACCATATTGGTTATAAATGATTTTTAATATGGATTTATAGAGTAATAATATGTATGGTAGTAAGTTCTAATATGCTTAATAGGTATGTGGATAATGAGATTTTATTAATCAAAATTGAAGGCAGAGGGAATTTAATTTTGTGACTCGGTATGTCAATGTTTCCATGGGAATAATATATACTTAAGTAAATTCTTGAAAAGAACAATCAATTTAACATAATTCATGAGATAACATTTTCAGTCATTGATACTCATTAAATGAAAATGTCATTAATAGTTTGTGAGATCCTAACCATAAATCCTTGAGCTATAATTTAGATAAATTACTTGTTATATTTGTTTCATACACCCAAAATACCCTTAAGGGATAACAATTACCTTTCAAAAATAACTAGGATTTTACAACTAGACTAAATTATTATAAAGTATACACTATTCTACAATATTATCACAAGTGACCATAAAATGCAACAATTAAAGAAAAACCTTTTAATATTTAGCAAAGAGTAGTAAAATATTGTAAGAAAATTTATATCTCCTCATTCATACTTAAAAAAAAGAAATACGAAAGTATAGTTTTATCAAACAAGAGAGAATCAATTTATGTGAGTTTTGGTGAGGAGACATAAATGGATGCCTTCAGAACTTTCTAATGGTTATACAATGCAACCACATTTGCATTTCCTCACCGAGATGGACAATTACATTGTTTTTGGTAAAAATTGGAAACTAGAACTAAAGAAAAACTTTATCAAAGAAATTCAACAACTACCCACTCCTAGGATGAGGACAAGACCCTAATTATAATAAAATTTTCACCAAAATATCATCCCAATTTCCCCACAAACCCTCCTAAGGGATCCTTCAAACTTTTCTTTTGAAATCCAAGATATTCTCCAAAATGAGGTGGAAAAAATCTTCTAACTGAAATTATTCCTTCCTCCTTTTATTGGGCCAAACGAAAATATGTAGCACAATGGAACTTTGAGGAAAGAAAGAAGGATATTCCTTTGTCCTTCAACTAAAAATTTTCCTTTATAAAACTACATTCTGTTTGGAGAAACACTCATACTTGGATGATTAAAGAAGTAAGAGTAAATGAATCAAAAAAACTTGAACTCACGTTGAGATAGTTTTCTTGGTCTACATCAATGGGTCGATTCACCAAATTGTCCTTTATCCTATACCTGTAAGCATCAAATTTATTGAATATCTATAGGATTGATTCTTCATTGGTACATGAATGGTAATGGAAAATTATTTCCTTCTTAACACCTACATCATTAATCTCCATAGAAAAATGTGTTCCATTCTTTATTCTCTCTTCATCAGTTTAGTAGTTATCATCTCAATTTGCACCAATCGTTACATAGTAGACATGATAAAATTACTTGATTCTTTTATATTACCAAGAGCATTATCCTAAATATCCTAATCAAATTATTTGTATTTTCCATCCTGAACCTCTCCCCATTATCTTCTCCAATTAACTTGTCAATCAAAAATGGATCTTGTCGATTTACTCAGCTTTCTTTGTCCCTTGCTTCATCGAAATTTTGACACAATTTATCAAGATCTCAATCATTACCTTTGTATCTTCATGATATTAATATTGATTTCCTAAAGACTTAGGAGACACATTTCTTTCCCTAACAACTAAATAATAATCCAATTTCGTAAGGTCCTTTAACTTTGGCAATATATCACTCTACACAACCTCATACTTTTCCAGTAATGCCTTGGTATTTTTGTCTTATCAAAGATATGGTAATAGCATTTCAAACACTCCCGATCACTTCCTAACCTCTGGTGACTAAGTAATTTTCCCATTGAATGGTGGTCTCCCCTCTTTCTTTTATGTCACTTTGACTCTTTTTATATAATCATTTGTGATTTTAAGGATTTCAACCTACCCTACCCTATGGGTCATAGTAAATTTCATAACTACATTAGATAGGGCTTCATTCTTGGCTTTCTTATTCTTCTTATTCTCCTTAAATTCAACAGCTTTCTATAATACTCCATCTATTTCCATAGATAAATCATGTTTAATTTATTTAGTGGATTACTTACCCAATGGGATCCTTGTGACCTAGAAATCAAATGAAGATGCCTCATTTTGGAGCATACTGACCTTGGGAGTTACAAACTTCATAAATATTTCTCTCTTCTTATTCAAAACTGTCATTGACATAACTCTTGATTATTTTGGTGGCCTAAAGGGATTAAGGGTGGAAATACTTTACTGAGATCATCATCATCTAATTATATTTCCACATTTTATTCTTTAGGAGAGCACCCTCTATCTAGACTCCCATTAGTAACCATGTTCATCAGAGATTTTGGTACTTTGAAGCTATAGGAATAGTTGCAAGGGATTTGGAATATGGAGTTGTAGAAATATCTTTTGTGGAAACATATGTTGGTTATTCTTGAGAAACTTCATCCATAATTCCATTATGATTGTATGTTTTATCCATAGGCTTAGACTGATATCTTATTTCTTCATCCTTGAGGATAGGTTAATTATCACCCTCTCCTCTTGTTTGTGCCAAGCCTTCATCCATTTTTCACTGGAAGCAATGACCATTTCATGAAGCTTCTTAGGAGAAACATTGGTCATTGGAAACTATGTTTCAAGCATCTTCACAACTATTTCATTTTCTAAGGTTCCATTGCAACTGTGAAACCCAAATTTTCCCCTTGCACTACTTCTACTATAATCCCTTATGTGTGAGATTGTATTACTTTGAATCCTCAAATGAATTTTTGGTATATTAAACTTCATGTTCACTATCTTGCTCCTTTCCTTCCACTATGCATACCTGGAAGATTTCTTGGGGTAAGCTCAACTATCATCCCAACTTTAGATGTATCGGGTTCCTCTCAAGTTTCCTCTCTTGTTGGTGTATCGGTGCTCTGTAGTGGATTGTAAAAATATTGGATAGAGGAACATTCATAATTGGTTGCTCCTTAGTGGGTGAAACAACTTGGGATAATGGGGAAATAGGGGTTGGGTTAATAGGAATAGATTCCATAACGAGTATAATCACTAGGGATTGAAAAATGACACATAAAGGGATGGGGATATCAGAACCAATTTTTCGTTGAATTTCTTTGCCTCCTTCAAATCAACCCATTCAAATACCTTAGTCTACTCTCTCTCCTTCGCGGTGAAATTTTTCCTCCTCATCCTCCGATTCCTAGACCGTCTCTTGTTTTGGTACCTTATGAAGTGCTTAAAATAAAATCACTCCTTCATAATTTCTCATATTATATGCTACTACTTTTTCTTTCCCTTTTGATCCTGAAGCATATACTAAAACAACCTACAAAGGAGTAGAATAAACAATAGGGGCTCTACTCATACTTCCCCAAAGTACCTCCTTATCCTTTTTGTCAAATGATTAAGGGTAGTACCAATTTTTTTAATCAAGGGACTTACATACTCCCTTACTTGTGTAGATATCAACTTCTTGAAAGGGAGATTAATCCCTTCTTCCCTGAAACATCCTTAGTAGCATGAATCTTCTAGTATGGAGGGAAGGACATAATCAAGTAACACAATATCCTTGTATTCCATTAACAATTTTTTTGGTAACTTACATCTAAATCCTTTGAGAATAGCCACCTTAGATAATTCCCGATCTCATTTGTAGTCCTACCTTGATTATTCCTTCTATCATCAATTTCCCAATTGACTAGTGGTAAATGCTTGAGAGGAAATATTCCCACTAATTTAATCATCATTGATTACATTTTTATCATCTTCAACCCCTCAGGAGCTTGAATAATCCATAAGTACACCATATGAGAAAGAATTATCCTTGAGAAATCCATCCGTTTGACTTCCTTCTCATCCACACAATCCATTAAAAGTATTTGTAATGAGCCCCATACTCCATCTAAGTGGGTGCAATACTATGTATAATTTTTTTATATCATATTGAGGTTTGGCCTCAAATTTATCCAACATACATCTACCCATTTCTACTTCCAGCATTCTTTCATTTTAGATGTTTGGGAAAGTATAGTTCCCAATAGTCATAGGAAACTTGATAAGGGATGTGAGATGCTTGATGGAGATTATTTGATGCACTAGTAGAAATTGTCTCACGAATTCCATTAATTCCCATTTGTCATCCACATGCATAGGGAGTAAGTAAGGAATCTGTCAAAACCACTAATCATGATATAAAAAGGTCTGGAATGCAATGAAGTAACATTCATATTGAGTGATAACCTTCTTAGCTTCCTAGGAAAATCTTTAAGTATCCTAATTGGGATGAAAAATTCATATTACAGGCACAATGAAGAGATTAACAACATTCATGTAGTCTGACACATAGTGTATAAATTTTAGATGGAAGAAGACATCATATACCTTGGTGTTACTCGAGATACCCCTATGTTAGTAAGCATCTGAATGTTCTATGGAAAGAAATGTTATAGACCGAGTAATATCTCATAAAGAATTCCACTATAGCAGCCTTTTCTCCTTTTACAATTTGGGAAAAACCCACCATTTGATCATTAATTCAGATGCTTATTATTTCAGCCCAAGGGAGAGGTTTCTTATTTGTGAGTATTACCTCAATGAACAAAATTCATCCATTCGTGGAAAAGGTTGGTAGATTCCATCCACATCGGTCGGTTCAAAAATGTAATAACATATCCAACCTCCTTAATAAATTCTGAAATGTTCATCTTCTTAGGAATTCTAGAGATGGAGCCCAATATAAGTTTTGGGAATGACATAGCAAGGGGGAAAGAAGTTAATATTTTTATATAACTACTAGACACATAGGCCATAGTGTTGCTTCTTCTTGGGAAGTGCAATTTCTACCTAAACTTGTCTAAGTTAGCATTAACGAGGTCAAAATCAGTAATTTTTTCTAGAGGGAACTGAGAATGGAAGTAGTCTTTGGGGAATATAAAGGTATATTCATGTTCATGACACTCTTTCAACAATCCCACCTTTTACTAAAAAACTTTATGATTTCCTTTGAAGATTCCCAAAAATAAATGAACCAATTTACTCACTCATTTAATCAAAACTCTTGTTGTTGTTTAGAATTTGGATGAAAAAGCATTGTAGCTCCTTTCTTTCTCTTCAATTTTTTTTTATTTTAATCTTCCTTGGGGTTAATTTAGTAATTTCTAAAATTTCTGATCTTGTAGATGAAAAGTTCATATTTATATCAATTTTTCACAATAACACTCTTAGATTCTTACATTAATGCCAAAGATTGCATTCGTGGGAACTTCTTTGTAATTACTATACTTTTCTCTATTTAACCACTACAATATTTTCAATTATTATCACCCACATATTTCCATTACACAATTCATTCCCTGCTAACCATCCAACTTCTACATATTTATATCATGTATGACTAGTACATTTATGACCCTCCTTAGTTTATCAATGGCGCGTTGGGAAAATATTGCAAGACAACACACACCCCATCTACGTAAAATGCAAAATGTGTTTCCTTTTCCGCTCATGGTTGTATGACACATACTTGGTCAATATATTTAAATCATGGGGCCTCGAATTTATTTTCACAAGTTCCATTTCTCATAGAAATGCAAGATATTTTATACCTTTTCCATCCGTACCCATGATTGTTAGCTTCATAACTCCTTTATCGGGACTTTGGGATCGGGAATTATTTGCACTTTAGACAATCATAAATGTACAAAAGTACAAATTGTTATGTGTATTTCTACATGCGGCCTCTGAAATTATTAGAACATCCATCTCTATGGAATTTGGGAGAAAATATACATTTTGTATCTGTGAAAAATTGTTAAATTTTCCAACGACTAAGTATTTCATTATTAGCACGGGGAAATAATCACTATGTTTTTTTACACTATCATGAACAAGTTTTTTCCCGACCTAGTCAGAATTATGAGACTATAAGATGACATGAACACCTACAAGGATTACTTACACCCAATTGCATGATTTCTCAAATAAAAAATCTCAAACTAGGAACCAATATGGATTAATGATACAAATTAAAAAATAGTGCCTGGATTTATTAAGACAAAATATGGGAACTAACATACTACATATTGTATATCTTGGTTGCATATACTCTTGCTTACTCATACTTACATGTACACTTTGTTTCCCATGCTATACATTCTTACTATGTCAATATCTTTTCTATATATACATACAAATTCACTTGGTATTTCATTTTGAATGCAGAGTTCTAAAAATATTTACATGCAGAATGATGTTTGGTAGTATACCTCTTACTAGTCCCACTAAGGCTCCTAGGGGAGTCTACCTTCTCATACACTACATGTTCTATTGTTTCATACTAGTTCCTATTCTTACTAGCACCTTACTTTACATTGATAAATACACACTTTGACATAATTTTTTATCTTTCTAACATGCTAACGGGTGCTTCATGTGTAGAATTTTCCTTGTAGGAACTATTTTCCACTATGGTTGTATGTTATACTTTTCTTTATATTGTATGCCATATTTTGTGGGATTTTCCCTATGTTTTGCTTGATCATTACTTGTATGATTTTGGCCACTTTAGACATAATTGTCTTATGAAATTGTCAAAGAATTTCCCGGGTTTGAAACCCTCTTTTTAATGGTCTATCTTATATGCAATTTTGCTTGTTACACTACTTGTCTATGACATGTTTTCTACTTTTCTAATAGCATAAGCATCTAGCCACTTTGTTTGCATGTGCCTTGGTTTCTACCAAGCACATTTCCTCCCCCTTAAAAGTATGCAATTAAGATCAAAATTAGGTCCTCTCTTTGGGTCTCATACTCCTAGAGATGTTGCATGCACCCCAAATGAGGGGGCATACATATGGTGAATCATTCACCCCATATAGGAGCTCATATCTTTAGTACATTACTTCATAGTACATGAATAAAAAAATTTTATAGTCACAAAATGAACCATATTTTGTTTTGGGTCCTCATTACAAAGATAGCCACTAGCACTCAAAGTAAAATATAGTAGTGTTTGGGTTCCTATGTCTTCCCATGGGTTCCTATTTCCTATGGGCATATACAAAATATTTCTTAGATCAACATAGTCTACAACAGTTCACATAGTAATTTCACAGGATTAGTCACTAGCCTCATAATACAAAATGCATGAAATCTCATATAATATCCTTCAATTGGGAAAATTAGTACATTTGGACCAATATGGAACAATACAAAAAAACATGGAATGTAACATCTACAAGTGGTGCTTATTCAAGAAGCATTTATGGAAGGAGAGTAACACTAGAATTCTCTCCCAACAATCACTCTTTTACCATGGCATGAGATCACCCAAAAAAATTGGGCTTAGCATGAGATCACCCAAAAAACTTTCACTTGGCATGAGATCACCCAAAAATTGTTATTAGTGTTATATCGCCCAAAAACATACTTTACATCTAGCATTTTCAGGATATCTTTCTATCCTTTTAAACTCATGATCATCAACTACACACTTTCCTTTTACTACCTTTTCAAATTTACATACTTTTGCAAAAAAATCATAATACATGACTTTGACTACTTTTTTCTCTTCTTTTATAAGGTTTTCCTTAATACAAAACAATACAAAGCCCTACATAAAGATACAACAATAACAAGTACAATATGGTATAACACAATATAATTCATCTTTATCACTTCACACTTACACTTATCTCTTCGGCATGTTATCGCCATCACACTCTATATGGTTATCAAGTACATATCTTTTATCTACTTTATGTTATAGATAATTCACTCAAGCAACATAAATTGGTGGTAAATGTAGATGTAAAACCACACACTTAGATACATTTCTAGGTCTTAAGTACATACTTACATTCATATGATTCCTAAGTGAGAAAACTAATAATTGACTACTTTCTTTGGCCTCTTTTCTATCTTTCTTAATTTCTCTTTGTACTTACAAACCGTACATCTAATTATGAACTTTATTACTTTATCTTTCATGAATATGTACACCAACACCCAACCAAGGTGTCGTGCCTAGGTGCCCCTCCTGGGAACCCTAGACCTCTTGCTATCTTACTCGATATTTTTGAGCCTTTTCTATATTTTGGGCATCTTGTTTTCTTATGGGTTAGCCTCTAGTTGTTAATTAAGAAATTAAACTAGGGGAATCATATAAATATAAAGTGATGTGACCAAAATAAAGGATCAAGATCTAATAATCTATTATCATCACCTAAGATTACATCTAAAGGAATCTAAGAGCATCGAATCCATCCATATAGTTTTCATTCAAGGGACAACGAGATACATTTTATGGATAAATGCATAGGAGGGGAATTTCATATTTCCATCAATATATTGATTTACATTGGTACATCTAGTTATCACCCATTATCATGTGTGCTTACATAAGGGATTCCTAGTTCATGATTTTATCACACATACACAATAACTACATGGACTATGAGATGTAGTGCAATGATTAGCGGTAAGTTCACTCGGTCAGTGTGAACTCCCAGTCGTATGACTCCCATATTACATATTATCTTTTTTGGATTTGATGTAGCTTAATATTTTTACAAGGAAACATCTCTTTACATGTTACGGTGACTTCTATGATCATAGTGCAACATATAGGTGACTAAAGAAAAATATCAACGACCATCCGATTTGACACCGAAAAAAATTGGTTTTGAGCTCATGTGTAGTCATAGATGCCTAGTAGAGGTCTCTAACACCTAGGAAACATCACCACACTCTAGGAGCCCTACTCTAGGATTATCTAATGGTTCCATAATTTACTATTCTCACTTGGGATGATCTACCCTTTTTGTTCACCAATTTTCAAATCTAGATAATTTCTAGAGATAACATGAATCAACTAAGTCATTATTTCCATCTCTTACACTTAGGAGTTTATATTTTACTTGGTTATTTATTGTGTTATCTTTTATCTAGAAAATGTATATCATTATTACATAAGTTACTTTAAATTATCGGGGTTTAACTTAAAAATCACCAATTTTATTAAATCACTAAACCTCAAATAAATACTTACTCTAACACATGAAACGTAGAAAAAGGTTGGGAAACAAGATGACACTGATGGCATTACTAACATCCTATGTAACGTGAAACAAGGAGACACTTTGGTAGGGATGATATTTACGATAAGCGGGAGAGGGTTAGAGATACTGCTATTTGGGAAGCCCTTATCCTTATAGTGGAGTCCACATCGGACACTATCCCGGTGGTTAATAAAAATATTGTGTTAGAATCCATAGAATATCACAAGTAAATTGAAATTCAAAATAGGATAATTGGAGGGTGAGCAATGAGATAATCATGCGGAAAAGAGGATTTAAATTATTCAAGATTAGATTGCTAAAGTTGATGTTGAACATGGAATGGGGAAGATGTATCTTGATATGAGTAGGTCTGATGATGAATAGATTAGGAGATGGATGAAAAGAACTTCGAGAATACTTCAAAAAGAGTCATCATCAAGTGGAAAGATGATATGGGAGCGGGACCAAGTATGAGAACCAAAAGCAAGGATCCCTTGAGAAAGATGGACTGATGGTAGACCTTTGGCTACCTTCTTTTCTATGTATCATTTTCCATAGGTTTATTGATCTTGTTTCCTTGAGGTCTAAGTATTTTATATATATATATATATATATATATATATATGTATATTAAGTACATAGATCGGGTGTGGTCTTATCATGTTTTGTTAGAACTACACCCAAGCCTATTTAACTTAATTTCTTTGGTTCCTTTTTATTGGCCTTTGTTTTTTGTATAGGGTTTCTTACATCCCTTCAAAACTAACTCTTACTACCTTTTCTAAAAAATATTGAATCTAGCCTCCCAAAGTGGAAACAACACTCAAACAAGCAAAGTGAAGTCAATTCTAATAGACAGCCCATCTCGAGGAGAGAGAACAAATAAGGAGATAAAGGATGAGGATATTTAGTAATATCAAGTAAAACTACTACAACCTCAAACAATACCAAATCATAGAAGGTGTAAGGAAATGGATAAATGTTTAAAAAAATGGAAACAAAGGTTGTAAATTCCACAACATACTATGTATACGTCATGGGTTGGTCAGCCTAACATAGAAAGGAAAAGATAAATTGGATAAATTAGAACATCATCTCAACAAGGAGTCAATAGAATATGATATCTCTAAAAATTATGATGGAAACATGTTGGTACTCATTCTAAATCCATGGCCAAAATTGGAGTGAATTTTCTAAAAAAATCCTTATCCTTGAGACTCTACTTTACATAGATTCAGTAACACCAGAGAGTTATATTGTTTAGAATTACCCCTATCACATAATTTTGAATGAATTGTAAAATGGGATTGGCTATTATTCTCTAAGAAAGTTACGTTACACTAAGTTATTCATCTAAAAAGTGAAAAACTTATTGTTTAATGGGTTTTCACATATCCATGGAGTACATAATTTGGTGTTCTACAAGATATCCCCAATCCACAGAAAAATGAGAAATTAATCATGATTTAGGTGGGATTCTGACATGGTTGGCCATCAAGTCAGTCTCATAATCTAAAGAAAGTTAGGGTACCATGGGTTTCAATCCCATGAGATATTTAAAATCAGATAAGGAAAGAAACTGTGAAACAAAAGAATTGAGCATATAATTATATAAGTAAAATTGATCAACTAGTGAAGGATACGATTATGAGGGGTGACTGTTGTGAAGGATCAAGAGTGTGGATATGTAAAAAATCCTAGGCATAGCGATTCAATGTTCCATGTGTGTTTTGGAGGTTAGTGTTTTACAGAATTCAAAAAATTGTGGGATACTCAACAATGCACCAATGATAAAATAACGCAAGACGTTCAAAACATTCAACTATTTCAAGACCCATGAGGAAGAGAGAAATAAAAGGAAAATTTGTGGAACGAGTGATGGAGAATTTTCTCCTATAAATCTTTTTGTGGGTAACCAAATCATGTAATATTGATCTTGTTGGAAAGATCTCATTAATGGTTGTATTTTAAGGCATAAGGAATACTTGGAAGTGCTACAAGAAAATCTCGAGTAGCTAGATGAAGCAAATGATCAAATGAAAAAATAAATAAATCAAGAAGAAATGTGTCAATTGAATTAAACTAAACATAATACATTTGTTAGAAATTTGTAACATATGTATATGCTAGGTACAAAATGGGGATTCTATAGGGGGCCCTACCCTTGAAATTCATATAAATTTTTAAGTATACATGTAAAAAAGGTGTTTTGTAACTAAGTACATTGTCAATTTATGACTACAAACTCCTTTGAAAATATAGGGAGAAAAAATAACATCTTTTTCTTCCTAATATCAAATTTATTTTGGTTTTGAGTTGTATAAACATATCTTACATCTCCTTCTAATCCATAAGACATACCCTAATCCATAAGCTCTTTGATACTTGTCCTTGGGCCTTCTAAAATCTCAATCAATTCCAATTTTTTCCCATCGAAGATTCCGTCGATAAGGGTAATCCCTTATATGAGATATGCATTATTAACTTGATGATTAAAACTTTTGGAGGTTGTGAATGGCATGGGAACATCAATTGGATCAGCAGAGACTTGTTTAGATGTACCTACTAGATCAATTGGGTCCATTTTACATTTCTTCAAGGGAGGTAGAAGCACTTCAAAAGATTTCTCAAAGGAATAATTCACATAATATTTTTCAAGAATGGTGAGCCTTTGCTCTATTTTGGCTATTATGCAATAAATTGAGGATATGTCCTCTTGAGGCTTATCATCAGACACTACATGAACATCATGTGGGATTTCTTTCTCTACCATCTCCTTGTTGAAAAAAGTGGGTGATATCCATATGTAATTTTCATTAATCACCAGCCTATAATGAATCCAAAACTTCTTCAAATTCTCTAGAGTTATGTGGTCCTCTGGGAAAAGAAAATGATGAACTAAAATATGGAATACAAAGAAGAAGGGAGTCATTTTGATCAGATTCCTCATCAAATAAATTCACACTATGTTGATAGTTAGTGGTCCCGCTAGCTCTTCTTGGTCTTTAACCATAAACAACATCTTAAGGAAATATTTTCTCAATCCGTAAAGATTAAATATTATGTGTAAATCTTCCTCAAGAAATTTATTTATAATTGTTTCCTAATTTCATCATTGACATCTCTTGAAAAAGGATAACACTAATTCTTTCACAAGAAATTTCACTTGTAACACTCAAGGAACCTTCCGATTCATGATATATATGTAAGAAATTATAAGAGGGTGAACCTTGAGAGGTCTGTGTGAATTATCATGTCGATTAAATGCAAGATCAATTTTGGATGCTTGCACAGATTCAAAAAATGGGAAGGTAGAATGATGTATGTTAAAAAGTTATCTTTTGTCTTGATTAAAGGTTTTACGCAAAGGAAACAAAAAATTAAATTAATATCCATAGTTATTAAGTTCCCAAATCACATTCTCCAAAAAATTAAGGTGTCAAATCATTTGAGTTTATGGAATCAAGGAAAAAATTGTTTATGACTAGGAACATAGTTGATTGTGATAGGATTAATAAGACAAAAATGGGTTGGTAGAACAAGTTAAATATCTCTCACACGTCCATATCTACAACCAAAAACATAATCAAGTTGGTAGGAGGAAAAAGGAATATTTACATTTAAAATATATTTTCCAAATATGGAGTTCATTTCATGCCTTCTCGTATTGCTCACACATGATTTTAAGAGGGAATAAAAGTAAATTCATAAAAACAAAATTGTATAAATATGAGGGCTTATCCTCATTTAAAAGGGGGTATATTTTATTTGATAAGATGAGAAACCATTATAGGATATCATGATCATACTACAATGAAAGAACTAAATCATGATTATCATCAAGAAAACCAATAATACACCCATGAACATAAAAGGAAATGTACAGATCAAGATCCATCACATAAGTGCTTTAGAATCACTTCATTATATTCATTAGTCAAAGTACAATAGCCAAGATTACATCAAAAGAGTTCCATGTATGGAGATATTTACAGTAGAGAGAGCTTCACACATTACAGAGCTCACCATCACACATTACACATTTTTACTAACTATCTCCCTCTCTTGCTCTCATACTCACACACACACATCCTCTCTAAATTTATCTCGTAAAACCATACATAAGAGGAACTCTCAAGGAATATCCTCTTAACCACTCATCATTACATGAGAAAGCCTAAAGGAATATTTCATGATTTCCCTACCACTACCCAAGAACATGCCAAATGTCATCATGTGTTTCCCCTAATCGAGTTTCCTTAGCATGCATGTGCCAGCTAATCCATAACAAACTCAGCTCCTTATCCTTTCATGATAACCATATTGATGCCCTAGAATATCCTTTCCTTGAGCTACAAGTCTCCATAGCTTATCCATATCTGTATCTAGTCACTTTTTCATTCATTCCCTAAATGTATCTTTTCCTATTATCCAAAACTCACTAAGTCCTAAATCCATCCTACCTAGGTGCGAGCCTTCATGCATCTCCAAGAACTACTTCCACATGTGCTTCACACCCTGCTTCCACATGCCACCAAGCTTTGTGCCTTAGGTACTTAGTTAATTTAGGGGTCCAACATCACCCCACACTAATTTGATTTCCACCTCGGAAATCCTTCACACTTCCCAAAAAAAGTCTTGATGACCAAAATATACTAAGGAAAGAATGTTTCTCCTTTAAAGAATAAAGAATAGTGGAATTGAAATAATCTAAATAAATAATTGAAGAATGGAAGAATATGCTATGCATGACCAATTGGAGGAGTTCAGGAACTCGCATCTATCTCATCCTTCAATCTTCTCCTAGGCCTTCAATTTTGATAAGGCCTTCCCTGGTACTTCTCCCACAACATTGGGCACTTGGTCTTGGGTAATTTCATCCACCTTCCCCTTTAGTGCATTGATAGCTACCACCACTCCACATGCAGACACCTTCAAACTCATCCATCCACTCAATGATGGAATCCTGGAGTTCGCTAATCCTAAAGTCTAGCTTCTCACATTTTTTTGATTTTATCCTTTTGAGTTGTGGTGTTAAAAACCAATACATGTCATTTGAACCTTGTTGGTGGGGATGGTCTCCTATAAATCCTTGAGGGTGGCCTCCTCTTCTATCACCCATGTGTCAATGATGGGCTCACATTTTCAGTATTAAAGCCCCTATCTGCCAATATATTTTCTTCCTTGAGTTGGGTGAGAAAGTCCTCCAACTTAGTGATCTGGGATTCAACAATGACTTTTTTTTCCTCTTTCTCCTTTGTGAGCTCTGTAGTTGTGGGCCCCATGCCATCCTTGATGTTTGTGAGCAACATCCCCACAAGGTCTTCAAGATATTCCATTTCATCCCCATAGTCTGTCCTGGCCTAGCTCACCAATGCCGACATTGTCCCAAAATTCTCTTCATGAGGGCACCAACTCGGTCATATGCTTCCTTAGTTTGCACACATTTTGCCCCTTAATCCCTAGCGCAATCTATCTATCTCCTTTTCCTTGTTCTTATTTTCCATGACTAGGTCTCAAATAGTGGCTCCTGCATCCAAGCTAAGTTAGATCACCACTCTAAAGACATATTTTGAAGTGCATTGCATGCTTTCTCATCTGTTAGGTGGTTAGGATCCACCACCTTATATGTTTCTCCTCCTTTCTTCTTCAGATGGATGGTCTCGATCACATGATCATTGACCTCAAACTCAGGCTCTTCGGCATGGCAATGCATGTTCCAGCTAAGCATCTTCCTAGTTCTGCACACCCCCTTCTTGATCCATCAAATCCCATCCATGTAGCTTTTCCAATGGGAGGGTGGCCTAGAACCTCACACAATACCTTCATGGGGTCATCCATGAATTCCATATGTGGGGACATGGGTGTCCACTTCTTCCTTGTAGCTTTTGCTTCGTCCTCTACTTCTTTTCTCCAGGGTGAATCCTTTATCCTCCTTTATAGTAAAGGAGTCCCCTTATCTCCCCTTGGGATAGTGGTATGTTTAGGGAGGCCTCATGCATTGGGATCTTCTCAAGGTCTAAAAAGTGATATTTTTCCTTCCTCATGTGCCTCTCCCACATCCATGGCTTCAACCTCATCTTCTTGCTCTTCTATCTCTTTTCAACTCTACCTTGAAGGTGGTGGGGTCTTCTTCTTCACCTTCCTCCGAGCCTGTTGTGGGGCTCGATGCATCATGTGTCTTTTTCTTCTTTTCTTTAGGATCTTCCTCCTCTTCCTTCTCTTTCTCACTGCCCGTAATGAGGCCTTGGTGCCACCTTGTAGTGAAGTGTTGGCGCCCTTGCTACCATTGTGGCATGTGTAGTACTTCCTCTTCCAGGAAGTATCTAACTTACCTTCACTTTGTTCTTCTTCTTCTTCCTCTCCTTCAACTATGTACCACTTTCATGGGTGGGATTGGTGCCTCCTCCTACGACTTTGGAAAGGGGGAGTCTATAACCTCCACTTCAATCCCTTGTGTTTTGGGGTGCAGCTACATGAAACACCCGATGGACATACCCTTTGATGGTAATGCTGACTTGAGGGTGCAAGTCCAGAAAATATGGCTCCAAAACTTTGACATAAGCAGGTCAGTGCCATACTTGTATGTCATGCACAATGTATGGACATCAACATCCACTTTTTCTACATCAAAGACCAAATTCTACATCCTTTATTTGGTTGATGGCACACTTCATATACTTAGCAGTAAACACAAAGGGGAGCTTGCACCATGGCCCCATCTCTCCCTTGGCCATCATAAAATTTGCTAGGAAAAATGTTGTGTAACTATGAGTTTTACCTGATCCCCAAAACTTGTGGAAATTCATGGGGATGTGCCACTCATTCTCAAATGCTTCACACAACCATTCAAACCACATGTTCATCTGAGCCTTGTAGGCACTTCGAGATGGTCCCATCACAAGTGAACTTCACAAATTGAACTGCAGGGGATGAGTGCACTAATGGGGTGAACCCATATGTTCCCATCTGGCCCATCTGGGACACCAATCTCCCAAGAATATGATCAATAGAAGTATGGAGCCCCATGTGATTTTTTCTCTCTGCCTCATTCTACACTCATGCTTCTTCAACAATGTTATTTGTGATAAACTCTACAAAATTATAATGTGCCCTTTTTGACACTCTAGTAGGCCACATACAAGAACCTCTTATTGATGTCTTTCCACCTCTCTATGTGCCCAATTTGCAACTAATGAGCCAGAGGTGACTCTCAATGCTGGGTCTAGGAGATCCACAAATCACCTGTGCCCTTCCTCCCTTCTCATAGTTCAATTTCTTCGCTAGCTCCTCAATCTTTGTAGTGGCACATAAATCAAGTGTCATGTCCTCACCGGTGTTCTGCAGGCCTGTAACTATCCTAATCAAGTGGCTTGTAATCCTCATCCTTCTTCCCATAAAGTAGAAGAATTCCTCATGCACCCATGACATTAACCACCTAAATAATGGGGTGGTTTCAAAATAAAGGAAGCTCCCATAGCTTGCAAAACTCTCAGTATTTTTTAGTTCTTGTTGCACCGAGTCATCAACCTTAGGGTTTCCAAGCTCATCCACTATTGGAGTGTCTAAAACTAAGTCCACCCATCATATTTTTGTTTTCACTTGTCTCTGTGGTTGTATTCACTTGATCTTGCACTTGTATAACTTTGAACTCCACTTTTTTACCTTGATAACCCCTTGGGGGTACTACATTTCCAAGTAAATCTCCATGGATCCTCCTTCTCCACCACCGGTCTCTTTGTTCGATAGATTTCTTGGGTGTCATCTTCTTTCTTCTTCTTTCTTTTCATTCTCATGCCCTAGGTGCTTTAAACCTCTCCTTTTCTTCCTAGACTCAATGACTTTCTCCACTTCTCTCTCACGCAAACCCCTTTCTACTCTCTTTTTTTCTTTCTCCTTGCTAACACCCAAGACTACACTACAACTTGCACAATTCCACTGTTCATGATAAGTACCTCACTTCACTCTTCTTCACAAAACCCTCATCGCACTTTGAGCTTGGAGCACAAAATAAATTTTCTAAGGAAAAGTAGTCAAAATGACTACTCTTACCTCCTATTTATACTTTTTCAATGCCTTAGAGTTCCTCCAACCATGTGTCTTAATGTCACTTTTTAATAGAGCACTTTATTTCACTTAAATCAACTTTCACACTTCCCCTCATGTGTCACAACTATAACCTTCTTGGCACTCCAACACTACTTCACTTACATAGACCTCCTTCATGTGTGTGCATGTTACCATGCAAAGTACATAACCTCTACATTGTCCACTAAGTAGTTCCCAAGGTGTTTCCTACCTTATGTTATACTACATGATCTTTCCTTCTTCATGGTCTTTAAAATTTTCTCAACACACCTTCATAACCACATGAATTCAAACACCTTAACCATCATTCCACTCATTCTTCTACCTTTGCGCTAATCATTCCCATCAGTCCATTGTCGAAATAATTTTTCAAACATATTCAACATATTTTCTACTTCACTTCACCCCACACAAAAATGTATGTGTGGTCCTCTATGCATAGAATCTCTTATAATGTAATTAGCTACTAGTGCACCAATGCAAATGCAAAACCCAAAAATGATGAAAAAGGAAACAACCAAAAGGGAAAAGCATTAAAGGAAACCTAATCTAATTGGAAATACTTTGCCTTATTTTTAAACACATAAAAGCCTTATTTATAGTAGGGCTTCAACCTACTCCCATTGAAATATCCTAGAAACCTTGTCCCATCCAACACTTACAATTGGCACATGCTTGAATCAAGGATGTAAGATATAATATATGGCCCTAACCAATGGAATTTGAGTTTCCCAGGATGGCATGCAAAAATTTAGAGTCATAAAGTAAAACCATCTTCCCAACCTCAAATTGTTTATTTTTAATGTGACGATCATGCCATGATTTTTGTCTCACCTTCTCAGTCTTTTGACTCCACCTAGCAAGTGATCACCTTTCATCCAATTGCATTAACTTATCCATGCACTCTTGTAATGCTTTCTCATCGGCCAATCCTCCTACATGCACATGTAATACGCAGAGAGGGTAACATAAAATCTACTAGTAAAATACTTCTTCCACCAAACACCAATTGAAATAATGTGGCCTTGTTCAATCTCTTGTAGGTTGTCCTATACGCCCATAAGTATGGATGAGACTTTTCATCCCAATCTTGTCTCCCAACATCACAAATCTTGGTCAACATGTGACTTAGTATCTTGTTAAATGCCTCAATGGTTCCATTAGCTTGAGGGTGATAAGGGGTAGTCTTGTGATGAGCCACCATGAACTCTACCAACAAAATCTTGACTGTCTCATTCAAAAAATGTGTACCCCTATCACTAGTCAAGCTCAACGACACCCATACCTACTTGATTATATTTTCCCATAGGAATCTTTCTGTTGTGGTTGTTGTGTAATCCTTCATAGGCATGCTACCTCCACCCACCATGTTAAGTAATCAGTACAAGTAATGATATAGTGAAACCAATCCTTCACAGTGCGTAGGTGAAATAGGTCCTAAAAATCAACCACCCACTTCTCAAATGGTTCAACACTAGCTATCATCGCCTCAAGGGAATTTCATCTCTTCTTCTTGGCTTGCCAAGGCACTAGAAATGATCACAAGCCTTGCAAAACTCGATACAATCCTAGTAAATGCTTTCCCACTAGAGACCTGCTAGTAAAATATTCCATGCATGGTGGCATTTCCTACATAGTGTCCTCCTGCAATTCCACCATGTGCTTCCTCCATGATTGCAGCACTCATGCTCTAACACGCACCGCAAATATCTCATCATGACCTAACTTGTATAAGTCTCCACCAATTAACATGTAGGGCGAATGTGTATAGCTAATTATTTTCTCTCCAAAGTCTTCATTCCTTTCGGCACCATACCTATTTTGAGAAACACAACAATATCCTCTAATTCGAGGGCATGCACCACAATCTAAATAGTTGTGCATCTAATTGTATCCTCAATGCTCTACGCATCCTCCCCTGAGTCAATCCTTGATAAATGGTCAGGTCCCAGGTTACTTTTACCCGGTTTTACAACAACCATAAACTCAAACTCTTGAAATAATAGACCCACCTACATATGCACCCTTGTAAAATGGCTTGTTTACCAAGTACTTCAATGCCATGTGGTCCATGTAGAATATAAAGGGTGTTTCCAATACTTCTTAAATTTACAGCATGTAGAGATCATCGAAAATGCCTCACGCTCGTAGTAGTAGTATAGTTCTTTCTTAATGGAGTCAACTTCCTACTTGCAAAAAAAGAGTGATCAATAATCCCTCACCAAGGTTGTGCCAAACACTTCTCAATTTCCATCCTTGAGGCATCAACATGTACATGGAATGGCTTATCCCAAGAAGGAAAGTGTAATATGGGCTGCAATGATAAGCCTATTCTTCAATGTATCAAATTCCATATGTTGTGCCTCTCCCCAATGAATGTACTTTTGTGCTTCAACAATCCCTCCAATGGCATGGTGATCTTGGCATATCCCTTAATAAATTTTTGGTAGTACCCCATATGCCCAAGGAATCCACACACCTCTAGCTGGTAGGTTCCCCCAATCCCACAATAATGAAACTTTGGTAGGATCCACTAAAATTTCCTTACATATGATATGCCCCAACAGGTTCCAAAAGGAGTAGTGAAAACACATTTCTTAATGTTGAGAGATATACTCAACTATCAACATCTCTCAAACATCAACCAGATTGTCGCAATGGTCTTTTACTAGTCCATAAACCATCCAATCATCAAGGTAGACTTGAAGAAACTTATGGATGAAGTCCTGAAACACCTAACCACAATGCACGAAAACACAACATAAGCGTGTTCTTTAGTCCAAAAGGCATGACCATGTAGGAAAAAATTCCCCATTCAGTGGTGAAAGTTTTTTTTTTCTTGGTCCTCCTTTGCAATTCTAACCTATGATATCCTAAGAATCCATCCGAAAGAATAGATCTCATGTCCCACTACTACTCCTTCCAAGATCTCCTCAAAGGGGGTTGAAAAGGGTCAATGACACATACCACATTCAAATCCCTGTAATCAATGCAAATCCTTATCCTCCCATCCTTCTTAATGTTGATGACCATTGAATTATCCATTCTAATTCCTCAAAAACCTCAATGATGCCCAATGTGATCATCTTTCAATCTCCTCCTTGACCCTCACATGTAGATTCGATTCATTTGGTATGGTCTCTTCTGAATTGGGTGCATGCCCTCCTTCATTTTGATCCATCATCTCTCCTAAAGAGTGGTGAACTCCCTTAAGCTCATGGTACCCACGTGGAAAAAATCCTAAAATTCACACAACAGATCAATAATCTTTGAAACCTCCCTTTCTAACTAGTAATCCCCAATAGTAGCCTCCTTAGGTTCCATATCCAAGCCAATGTTAACCTTCTTAGTTTTTAGGTTCATGGTAGGCACACTTTTCTCATCAGCACTATCCATTACCTCATGTGTACCCACAATATGGTTAACATCCAAGTTCTCCACTTCTTCACCATCGATCACATAGACCAACTTCCTTTCTCTTTTTCCATGCAAGCACGCTCAAGTTGTATATTTCCTCTGCTCTTCCTCATCAAGCATGCACTTCCAAGTTAGGTTCTCCCAACAAATCTAGTATTCTATCCTCCACCATGGCACTATCCCCCATAGTTAGGTGCTTAACAACCTACAACACCTCATGCACCAATGGCTTTATACTTCATACTCAAAGGTTTGAATCAAGTCATTTGTCAACTCTCACTGCCAGTTTCTATTCTGACAACATAGTTCCAATGAATGTACCATGCATGCATAGTGCATGTACATCCTTGTAAGGTGGAGTAAAGCTTATGCACCCATAAATATGGAGGCAAGGCTTTCACACCTTCCATCCAAGCCTTCTCACATGCCTAGACGTGAAATGAGTGGGTTCCTTCCCATGATAGTCTTGTATAGTAGTAGGTGCATTTCTTTGAGAAACCTAATAGAGAATGTGATTCTCACCTCGCACCACTCTAGAAGGTTATCACGATGGGTTACCCACCAACATGTTTTGTGTCTTGAGAAAATTATAGCTAAGCATACTTCTCCTTTTTAATCTCACATCTCCACTGGGTCTCCATTTCTCATGTAGGAAAACATCAAGGTTGGCTCCCCTAGTGTAACTTGGCAACTATTTTCCTCCTGGTGCTAACTAGCACCCTTTGTTACTCTCATCATAGAGCCTCTTAACTTCCTTCCGACTAACTCATATGTCCCATGCACCCAATTATCACATGCCACACTAGTGGTATCACTTACAGATTGAGTGTCTTCCCACTAAATAACTCCTTCTTGTTGGATGCACAACCTCAGGGTCTCTGATAGTGCACACATAGATTCTATCTAGGTCTCCTTCTCCCAAGGGTTTAGTATAGGGTGAATGAAATTTCCATCTGATCAAAGGGATGATAACACATTCCTCCTTGTTCTCAAAACTTATATATCCCTTATTGAAATGTAAGTCAACATTGTTCTTATAGCACTAGGGGGCCCAAGTAATGTTGGAAAGTTTTCCACCTTAGCAAGTGCCAAGACTTCGAAGTCTCCAATGAATTTCACCCCTTGGATAGTGATAACAACATCCTTTAAAACACCAATGGGCATTTCCTTTGTCTTGTTAGCCATATACAACACATTTGAGGATGGTTGTAATGGGGGCCTTCCCATTTGATTCCATGTGTCTAAAGTGAGAACATTAACTTCCATGCCCATGTCAATCAAAATATTTCTTAGAGCCATCCATCAACTACTGCATTCAAGGTAATCTCCTTATCATAGTCAATGTTGTGAGGAGGAAGGTTAACATGCAAGACTTGTCACTCGCGCTCTCCTCCAACATGGTACTTTCTCCCATAGCCATTCTCCTAGCAAAGGGATGATATTCTTTCCCTCAACATTTTTCATACCTCCCTAACTTCATCCAGATCCTTTTGTGGAGCCTCAATGCTCTTTATTTTTCTCTAACTACCATGATTTCTCCTTTAGGCACTGGATCTCTCCTTGTAGGCTTTGAATCACATCCATGGTTTCCTGATAGACTTCTTTCTGATGAGCAAGGTCTGATACTTCCCATGCACCACCTCTTCTCTAGTAACCAATGGTCTCTACTTTGGTATCTCCTTGGCATGCATAACCTCAGCTCGCATTGTCACTAATACAGTTCCAACTCTGACTCACATGCCACCCTTGGCATCCACTGTGAGTCATTTCTTCACGCTTACCATCCCAATGCCTTTTTCCTTCCATTTTGTTGGCTCATGTGTTCAAATAATTCTGGGACTCCTCATACTTGTGCTTCTTTCCACACCAAGAGAACTATAACAAATCAGGGCATTCACACTTATAGTGTTCTCATAGACCCATAGTTGTAACAAGTTCCACATGGGAACTCACTTCTTCCACCTCTGGTTTCCATGACCTCTAAATCCTCTCGTGAAATCCTCTTTCCATGACTCCCTCCATCCATGTGCCCTTCATAATGATGATGGCCTCATCCTTGGAACTTCTTGCAATACTAGTCTAGTGCACACACAATATCAATGACATCATGTATTTGGTCAATCAATCTACAATCCTTGGTGTCATGAGTAGTAGAGGTGTAAATTTTAAATAGCAAGACACATTCTTATGGATCATGTGTTACAAAGAAGTGGACACCTACTTGCATCATGATCTCCATGGAAAATCTCATAGTCCACCATTATGGCAAAACCAACCTTCATGGAAATTTTCCTTTGTATGACCCTCTACTTCACAATCCATACACCATAACCCACTACGAGTCTCATGAGCCGAGTTCATAGATAATTTCTCCAACTACTTTTCCATTGTAGAAATTTGGGCTTCTAGGAATGGACTAATTCCTATATCAATGCTTCCTACTACCTGTACACACGTAAGGCAACCTCCAAGGCCTCATTTCTTGTGAAAGTCTTATGTGAAAGAACCCTCCCAAATAATGGTGTGATTAGTCCTCCAAAAACCACTGAGCATGCTGCAAAGGGTGAATGTCATAAGATAACTTGGATAGAGAGTCTTGAAATGTGTGTCATACTCCCACACACTCTCTCTCCATTCCTTGTGAATATCCTTCAACACACTCATGATTTTTTTTTCAAACTCAGGTATGTGGAACTCTACCAAAAAGGCATTATGCAACACAATGTAATCCACCACTGGTGTGGGTCATACTTCCTGTACTAGCTATGCATGCATCCTTGCAACGTGGTTACAAAATAACTTGCTTTTCACTCTGAGGTAGTGATTCCTTCATGCCATAGTAACTCACACTTGTGTACATGTTCTACGGCACATCCTCAATGCCCTTGTAATTAGGTAAGTGGAGACATCTCATAAAACACTTGTTGATGGTGTTGTGGACCTTGTCTGCTAGATCCAGACCTTGATTCCCTCGGTGTTACCTCCACCACTAGACCCACTAGATCCACTAGTGCCAACTCCTCCAGATCCACCAAATCCTCCTCCTGTCATAGGTAAGGGGCCTAACATAGTTACACCATGTGATCCCACCATCATGCTAAACTACGCGCCAACAGTTTGTGATACCAAACCACTCCCAGATGTGTTTCCCATGCCACTCCCAGATGTGATACTCAAACCTTGTGATCCCACACCTTTCCCAAATGTTGTGCCAGAAAAAATACCCCCAAACATAGGAAATGACTGTGTATCCATAGATGTACCAAATGAAAAATTATACCTCCTAGGTGTCACTCGACTACCAATATCAATACCAACTGGATTATCAAAAATTATCTCAGGAACTAGAAAACTAAGCACAAGGGTCTGGTCATCATGTGGGTTAAGATGCATGCACCTACGGCTCTCCTCCTTTCTTCATATGACAAGCTCTCTCTAGAAGCCGAGGGGGTTTCTCTTCACACTTTCCAAGATGGGGTAGCTCAGACTACTCAGGTTCCACATCCTCCACGTGAACCTCAAATCCTTCCCACAACGTCTGCCTCCATAAATCCATCACTCCTACAACTTCATGTTGTCTTTCCAACCCTCTCCTCAAGATTCATTATACTTGAGCCACCTCTCCTCTCTCTCCATTTCTTCCACAAGGTCCACCATCCTCTACCACACCAGCTTCCATGCCCCACACCTACAATAGAGTTTAGCCAGCCATGGGAAAGGCTTCCAAACTCAACATAATGACCAAGATCTTGATAGCTAAAGGGAATAACACACAAAGAATGATCCTCTAGGCTCCCTCAAGAATTCAAACTCAACAATCTCTGAAAGAATACGTAGAAATAACATATTCTAGGGTATAACTAGTCAACACTCTACTCCACCAGTGATCAACAACATGGGTCTAGGTCAGATCGACATCATGCAACCACTGATATTCCTCCTAGGTCCAAACATGAGGTCTATAGTACCAACTTTTCCTTGATGCATATGTTGAGATCCATTCATACAACTCTATAGGGAAAACAAAGAAGAATGTCTCATAGAGTTCATGATATAGGTTCTCCTCCACCCATTTTCATGCATCAAACTCAGATCCAGTACTAAACCTCTAAGAAAAATCATCCTCTCATGATTTTAAGCCAGGTCTCGACACTTTATCCAAGGTCAAATGCTCCATCATCACACATCATTCTCACAATAACTTCAAAAGAGGTCTCAAAATGGAACCAAAATGTAGTCTCTATTTACCTCTTGCTTCATCAATCAACCCCAAGCGTGTTGGCACATCATCCAGACTAGTCTGAAGCTCACCCGAAGGCACACATGCATGCAGTGTCGAGCCCTCCTTTATGTGAGCTTCATGAGAATTTCTTCCTTAATAAGGGGTGTTGCACAAATAGAGAATGAATGCACACCCATTCTTGAAAACCAGATTTAAGCACTAACTCCTAATCTAATGCACCAAAACATAGGATAACATGATCATACTACAATGGAAGTAGAAATAAATCATGATTATCATCAAGAAAACCAATAATACACCCATGAACATAAAAGGAAATGTACAGATCAAGATCCATCACATAAGTGCTTTAGAATCACTTCATTATATTCATTAGTCAAAGTACAATAGCTAAGATTACATCAAAAGAGTTCCATGTATGGAGATATTTATAGTAGCAGAGCTTCGACACATTACAGAGCTCACCATCACACATTACACATTTTAACTATCTCTCTCTCTAACTCTCATACTCACACACACATCCTCTCTCAATTTGTCTCGTAAAACCATACATAAGAGGAACTCTCAAGGAATCTCCTCTTAACCGCTCATCATTACATGAGAAATCCTGAAGGAATCTTTCATGATTTCCCTACCACTACCCAAGAACATGCCAAATGTCATCATGTGTTTCCCTAATCGAGTGTCCTTAGCATGCATGTGCCAACTAATCCATAACAAAATCTTGGCTCCTTATCCTTTCATGATAACTGTATTGATGCCCTAGAATATCCTTTCCTTGAGCTTTAAAGTCTCCATAGCTTATCCATATCTGTATCTAGTCACTTTTTCATTCATTCCCCCTAAATTCATCTTTTTCCTGTTGTCCAAAACTCACTAAGTCTTAAATCCAAGTCCTTTTTGGGCGCGATCCTTCATGCATCTCCAAGAAATACTTTCATGCATTCCTTCACGCCCGACATGCCTTTCATGCATCTCCAAGAACTACTTCATGTTACATGCTTTATTCCATTTATATAATACACTAGCCTTCGTTGTTGCTTCCACATGCCACCAAGTATTCATGTAACCATCTTGTTAGGTACTTAGTTAATTTATATTTAACCTACCGTACTTTTTTCTAACATAGACATCCTTGAGAAATCATTTCACCTAAACTCCAATGGTATGATGCACAAGAAATAAGTTCCACTATCTTTAGTAACTTGTGTCAGAGGTACTAATTATATTCAATATTCCAATGACAAATCTTATGAGTAGATATTACTTTCATGACCATACTTAACCCATATTGACCCATATTTTTGAAAATCAAGAAGAACACACTGTATAATTTTCTTCTTCCAGTCAAGTTACATTACGGGTCCTTTCACCCTAGTTTAGGAAGGACCAAAAGTAACAAGATCAAGTCATTCCCTTTTTACATACCTCTCAATCATCCCAAAATCCTAGTGCATAAGATAATTTCATATACATCCCCAGCCAAAAATGACACATCCCATAAACATATTTCCTACTCTAAGCCATCGAAACCTTAGAGAGTGTTGTCGGGACCTCGTGGGTGTAAAACTAGGAGAGAAAATGCTTATGTCACCTTTTTTAATGACTCGTTACTCCAGATTAGGATCATGATAGTATGGATTTGAATATTTTTTCTAAGGTATTACAAGTAAGGATTAATCTGATATGATTTTTGTGTTTTTCTAAATATAATCATGATTCTGTGTGAACTATTTCTATAAAAAAGATGGAAGTAAGTTGAGATTTTGAAATGGATTCCATAAAATATTGTTGAATTCATATACATTTATAGATTACAAGGATATAGTGGTGGATCCACCTTTGAAAGAATAATCTTGATTATAAAAGTGTTATTTCAATCTTATACACCTTTCTGATTGACTCTCCATTTTGCAAAACTTGAAGGATGAAAGTCCTTTTTCATATCTGACCCTACAATAAAATTACTCCCTGAATTAGAGAGTGCATAGTTAATAAAGGTGAAAGTTTGGAAACATATAGAGAGTCAAATATTATAAAATAAAGGTGTTCAAACCCCTAAATTTGATCCTCCTTTGATAGAGGATTACTCCAGCACATTTGATAGTTCTGAAACAAGTATCCCTCAAGCCCATTTTCATTCCTTATTTAGATAGGGTTCAACCCTTAATATTGATAGTGAGAAAAATTATTTTTCTATGGAATTGTATCCCCAAAAGGTTTAAATTTTGTGTATCATACCCCTTTACTCTAAATACCTCGTATTCCCCATATATTCAATCCTCGATTTAAAAATCCTCCACTAGATAGTATGGATCCCCTCCTCCTATAAATCCTTTTGTAGTCACTACATATCGACCAATAAATTTCAATGGCATGGTGGGCTATCCTAATGAGGTGCCAAATGAGATCAAAAATAGGTTTCCTCGGTTTCAGGAAATAATTCTATTAGTGGGGACCAACATCTCAAATTCTTCCAAAATGTCATGGATGATTATGAGGTTGAGTTTGAGGATGTTTATGTCAAGTTTTTTATACACACACTAGAAGAAGAAGCCAAAAATTATGTAATTCATTACCTAAAATATAAATTGACCTTTGGGGATGAATGAAAATGATTTTAAAATATAATATGGTGATATAACTGACCCCAAGTTTCTTCTATTTGAATTTAAGAACATTAAGAAGAACCCCAATGAGTGTGTACAATATTTTAATACAAGGTTCAATAAAACTTTAACTAGGTTTCCAAATAACATAAGGCCTAGTGATGAATATTACCTAATAAAATACTCGATGCTTTTGATAAAAAGGAAACTTACTATTTGAGGGATAAGGTCCCTCGAAATTTAATGTAAGCCTTTTCTATTACTATTCATATAGAAAATAACATCAAAGCAGCTAGGAAGCCTCTAAAGAGAGAAGGTGTTAAGTTGGTCAATCTAGAAAAACCTCAAGCAAGTAAGTCTGTGGATTTAGAAGAAGTAGTTAAAACCTTGGCTAGAGTAGTCAAGGAAATTTCATACAAACTTGCTAGAGAAGAAAAGGGGTTGACTCTAAATACTTGGGCTCATCACCAAGCCCCCAAAATAATAGATTTGGGAACCATCCCAAAGGATACCACCAAGAAGAAGACAAAGGAAAAGGGCCTATAGGTTTAGGAAACAAACAATAAGCCTTTAAAGACAAACAAGACAGTCATAGATCTCTTGATGGTAAGAGTTTTTATGGTAGAGGATGAACAAACTATTGATTGGTGTGATAAATTTCTTCTGCCGTATGCTCCTTTCAGCCATCCTATTTATGATGAAGATGATTTTGGAGATGTATGTATCCTAAAATGTCAAAATGAACCTATCTATGGTGGAAATTCTACTGACCTCCTTTATGCTAAAACTATGGAAGACTTTTGGGCTTGCACCAATCAAGTATTTTCCATCCCTTTTGAAATAAATACTGATATTGATATTGGTCAATATTTTGAGCTCCTGAACCATGATTTTGAATACTTGAGAGCATTAATGATAAAAAAATATGATGGTGAAATTCCTTCAAAAGAAGATAGGGGATATAATTGGAAACATAGACAAATTAAGGGACCTATCCTAGCTCCCAAGGAAAAGATGCATCTATTGAAAAACATCCCAAAAGATACTCCTAAGATAATTATGTTAGATAAATGTCATATCATTACCCCATGACCAAGTACTTATTCCTACGTATAAGTAATAAGAGACAATATACCATCAAAAATAGAATCCACCCTTGCCCTTATTACATCCTTGCCCAAGTACACTCGATGTGACATGGCCCAGATCCTAAGCCAAATAAAAATCATTATCACTATTCTCGGAATTGCTTAGAATTCCATAACATAGACTAAGGGGATTTGAATATTTAGGGTTGAAGGAGGATGTAGTTTCCAAAGAAAAATTGCAAGTAATACGATAAATGCTCCCACTATAGTTGAACATGAAATAAAAGATGACCAAGAAAGTGTAGAAGTACCCTTGAGGTGTATTTATGTAACTCCTTGGTTACATTCCAATATATATGGATCCTTTCTTTACCAATCTTATTTTCAATAAAATACTTCTCCATAATTACATGTTTGATTCAAGGGTCTCATGCAACATCATGCCATTTGTAGTAATTTTACCCTTAACACAAAATAAAGGAACCCCATGTGTGTCACCTATCACCCAAGCGAAAGTTGGGTGCTCACCCGAGGCACGCGCAGTACCGAGTCTCTCTTTTATGTGAGTTTAGTGGTAAACATCATCTATGATTTGTGCTTAAAAATACCTTCAAATGGGTTCGAACATATAAGAACCATAGGGCTCAAGACGGCCTCTAGATCCTTGCAGTCATTTTAGGTAGATTGCTTAACAAAATCTATAACATGTATCACTTAAAAAAGAAACATACAAGAATCCTTACTTAGCATGAAAGGAAAGAGAAATCATGTGAGAGAGAAGTATGCATCGAATCATTGATATTCATGTATATATAACAGTAACCTTATTACATCCATTGAGCCATTACAAAGCGTCACAGAGAAGCGCATCGTAGTCATGCATTACAACCGGACTTATGTAACTAAGCTACCAAAAAGAAAATTTCAATCTACGTGGCTAATACATCCTCTCCCAATGTAACTATCCATTAATGATTCCTTTCAATATTTCTTCAAATCTCTACCCATACTCTCCGTCTCTCTTTTTAATCTATAGGTGCTTGTATTTATAGCTTTTCTGATCGCCAACTTATCCTACAACAACCTCATATCGATGAAAAGTGTCTCGAATGTGGTCCTTCATGCGGTGCATGCTCCTCTAGGTCTGAGATTCCCACTTTATCCCGTGATGTGCTTCTAAAAGATTCTAGTGCGAGCATGCTCCTTCCCAGGCTAACTGTTGCTAGGTTAGTACCTTATTCACACACAATGTCAGGTCATGCTTTTCACGTGTTCTACTCCAAACTTCAAATTTTTCAAAGTCCTAAACCCTTGGTTTTATCCACATGCATCGCACATGCCATGGGATTCCTTAAACCCTTTTCTAAAACCTTGCCTTGTGTGCTTTGTCCTACATACCTTTTCTACTTGGTTAATATTCTAGGGGCCCAACATCACCCCACACTATGCCTATTCTCTGTCATGGAACATTTCCCTTAGTGAGAGGAAGAATAAAAATAGGATTACGCCTAGGAAAATAATAAGAGGATGAAAGAATGGGAAATAAGAAAGAATGGGAGAGTGAAAGAATCACTACAATAGACTGGGAAAATTCTTTTACAATTTGGCCTCCAATTTATTCCAAGCATCAACTTCATCTTGTGCTCTTTGATAGAGGTCACCAACTAGGGTGCTTAACTCTTCAAAATTCAGTCCATCTCCTTGTGTGCTCATAATATCCATGATTTTCTCCAACTCTTTACATATATCCTCCAACGTGTCCATTCTTCATGTGATACGTGGATATATCTCCTTTAACTAATTTTTGATTGAAACCCGTAAGGTTTCAATGGCCTCTAATTTCTTCTCAACCTCGAAAAGAATTTTTCTCATTCCGCCCTATTCCCATTGTTTTTCTCCTAGAACTCCTTGAGTTCAACCTCATGAGTGGCAACCAGGGTGCCTGCCACTTTGTCTCTATCCATGAAATTTTCATACACGGCCTCAACAGTTTGGGAAGTAGTCCTTACATCAGCAAGCACTTTGTTGTACTGTGACTAACACTATGATTTTCAACTTATCTTCCCTCTCTAAGTGCACGGCCACTTCCTCTGCAGATTCCAAGGATGGTGGCTATATTTCCATGGTGAGAACTCTTTTCAAATCCTCCAAGAATCCCAAGGCAGATCCATACTTCTATATGGGCAATGCCAGTCTAGATGTTTCAATAGTATGGCCCCGTTGATGGATTCTACCTTCTTATACACAACGCTCACCTTGGCCTTTTCATCCTTCAATTCCTTCGCCACTGGACACCGATTAACCTTTCTTAGATCAACTCCTTGGTTAATGTAGCTAGCTCTTTTCCTTTTCATTCAATTCCCCTTCAAGATACCTAATCCTATCATTCCGCCTGAAGATTCTAGCTTCTATCTCAATAGAGAATTTTTTAAGTGCATTTCTTAGTTGTTCATCTAAGAGCTATTGGGTATCCACCACTAATTTTTCTTCTCTGGTCCAGAAATGTTACTATTTCCCCTTAGCTTACCTAAAACTCTGGTTCATCAAGGTGGGACTCAATTTCCCAAGAGATCATCTTCCGTGTCCACGGGTAGGTAGCCTCTTTGTCGAAAGATGACATGCATACAAGCTCCTCCATTGGAAGTGTACTCTAGAACCACACGTGAAACACCTTCTTAGGGTCATCAATATAACCCATCTCTTTCCTCCTCCGTCTCGCATGCCTTCCTCTCATGTGCATTCCTTGGGAATACTTATAGTCAAAACTGAGCCTCTAGTGCTGTTCCACATTCCTCTTCCGTGCTCTCCTTCTCCTTGTTTAAAACTAGCTCCACACTGCACTCCACCTTGTCCTCCACCAGGTTCTCAATGTTCCTTGTCTCTTCTTCTACTGCCACCTTGGCCATTTGTTCTTGTGCCAATCTTGGCACCTCTTGTTTCTACGTGCTAGCCTCTTCATCTTTTCCCATGTCCTAGGTGCTTCCTCCTACCTGGCTATCCTTGCGCCACACAAAAATAAACCCTTGTTCTTCTTCTTTGCCTTCCTCCTCTGAATCATGTATATTAAAAACAGGTAGCCCTTGATCTTTCCTGGGGTCCTCTTCCCCACTTACTTCTTCCTCACTACCATCCTTCTCTCCCATGTACTTATCCATACTCCCAGCTTCTTCCGAGGTGGTCCCCTCTTCTACCCTCTACTTTTTCCTAACCGGAGATTCTGGTGTAGGTGACTTTGTTTCTTCTTCTGAAGACTCCTTATCTGATGGTTCCTCTAGTTCAGGAGTCTTTTCTCTAATTACGACCTTTTTCTTATGTGCGTACGTGTTGGTTCTGGTGCTTGTCCCGAGGGAACCTATTTCCTGTGTCCCCACCACACTTGGGATTTTATTTTCTAGGTTCTTTTTCCTACTATTTGAGCACAGGGTTTTTCCTTCTAGTTGGATCTTGAGGTATGGATACCTTATTCTCTAGGTATTTTCCCTTCTCTGACTTGGTCCTTATGTGAATGTAAATGTGCATCGTGGATCCTCCTACAATGGGAAGAGTCATGGGCCTTGTCATTTATACTTCATGAGACACGTACTGCTCTATGTACACGTGCTTGCCAGGGTAGACCAATCCTTTACGCAATTTTCTGTGGTCTTTGTCCCAGCCACCAAGGTCCAACTTAAAATTTTTGGACTCCTTAAATTTATTTACTCCCACTTGGAATTACAGAAGGCAAAGGGGAGCTTGCACCAAGGGCTCCATGAGTCATCTATTAACTTGAATCTGCCCAGGCAATAATGCTGGTATAGAAAAAGTTTTACCTCTCCCCTGGTGGCCACTGACAGTTATTTAGGAATTATCCATTCTACCCCAAACGTGTTCCTCAGGCGCATGTACCACTTCTCCAAGTGTGCCTTGTGCACTGTTTTCATAGTGTCACAAGCGTAGTTCTCAAATATTTTTTTGGGTGATGGGTCTTCATTAGGGTACTCCCATACTAATTTATTTGAAGTTTCTGGTACCTTGATCTCTTAGAATAGGATGGTTAGCAGCACATTTCCAAAAAGGATCATGTCACCTTCCTTCACACAGTTGATAATTTCATCCACGATGAATGTGGATAAATTATAGATGGTGCCCTCTGAAATTTTTCTACAAATGTTTAACCATGGCTTACTGACTTGAGTCCATCTTTCCTAACCATTTATCTTTGACACCAGGTGTGTAGCCATCTTCATTACTGGATCCTTGATTTCGTGACATCATAATATCTTGACCCCTTTTTGCAAGCAAGAGTGGCAATAGTTTCCTTAATCGCTTCCTTGTCTATCAAATCATCTTCTAACCCATCTCCTTCATAGATGAGGCCTGTGAATTGTGAAATGAGTTGAGGAGTTATGCATATCTTATGCCCCACAAAGTAGAAATAGTCCTTGTGCAAGTGCAACATCAGCCACTAGTACAGTACCCTCGTGTTTCTGAAGTAAGGAAACTCAAAGAGTTGTAGCAACCCTGCCTTCTCAAACTTGACCTTCACATCATCATTACATATGGGAAAATCTTCTAGCGTGCTCTTGTTTGTTGAGTGCACTAACTCCAGCACCAAATCCTTTTCAATTGTACTTTTCTGATGATTATAATCATTTACAGACATATCCCTAATATGGGACTCCCACTCCTTCCCCAAAAACACTCCATCTAGGTACTGTATTTTTGCATACCATTCCTCATTTGTGCTTTCCTCAATTTCTTGTTGTTTGCCCTTGCCCTTTTCTTTCCCTTTTTGGGTGTACTAGCTAGTTTCTTGGGTGCCATTTCCTAGGTCTTCTACCCACTTCAAAATACTTCTGCTACTTTTCTCTTCCACTCTCTCCAACCCTGGATCTCGAACTTGTGAAGAAATTTACTTAACCTCGTGCCCTAGTTCTTCAAACCCTAACTAGGATACTCCCTTCACAAGATGGCATCTTCTCACACTTTCTCCCATGCCCGTGAAATCCCTTCCTCTTGGTTCACAAATCCGAACTAGCTACTTACGCTTTAATTTCTCCAATTTTTTTCACATGGATCATTTTTTTGAAGCCCTAGTTTGCAAAGGTGCAAAAAGTGCTTCGCTCTCTTACACATAAAGTGAAAAATGAAGTGTCTCGATCCCCTTATTTATAGTTTTTCCCTTTTTGAGAAATAAATGCTACTTTACCTACCACTGTACTTTCTTCATTTAATGCGGATTTTTCAAATGAAGCCTGACTTGAGCACTTTCCTTTACACACCCAACCTACGTGAAAGCTCCTCCAACCTTTTGGCATGATACCAATCCAACCCGATAGGAAACTCTTACGTGCATAAAACCAAAGCACCATTGGCACTTCTTCTATCGTTTTTTTTTCTCTTTCCTACCTCATGTTGATTAATGCACTTTCTCCTCCTTTGTACGTGGGATCTAAAAGTAGCTTTATTTTGGTACCAATCATCTTTTTTTCTCTTTTCTCTCCATACACCTCTTTTAGCTGTGCCATTCAATAAGGATTTTTAACATAAAATTCCATGGAACTCTAACCATGTGATCCTTATCATTACTCTACCCCACACTCAAAATGATGCATGGTCCTCTACACATGCACAAATTATCAAAAGTAGAAACAAGGTTATTGGTGCCAAAGGTGCAAAATAAAAACAACAACGCGAAAGGGAAACAGAAGAAAATGAATGCATAAAGGAAATTCTAAACTAATTGGAAAAAATGCCTTATTTATAAAGCCCAAGATTACTTATTTATAGTAGGGCTTCATCCTACTCCCATTGAAGTGTCCAAGAAACTTCATCCCATCCAGTGCTTGTAAGTGACATGTGCCCGAATCAAGGATGTAAGAGATTGTTTAAGGACCCAACTAATGGAATTTAAACTTCCTAGGATGGCACAAAAACTTAGAATCATATATTAAAACCATCTACCAAACCTCAAACTTCTTATTTCTAATGTGGTGATCATGCTAAGTTGTTTGATTTTATTTCTCTATTGTTTGAATCCACCTGGTGAGTGATCGTCTTTCATCCAATTTCATTAACTCCTCAATTCTTCCTTCCAACGCTTGCTCATTGGCCAACCCTCTTGTGCACACTATTCGCAAAGAAGGTAACATGAATTCAACTGGAAGAAAAACTTCCATGCCAAACATCAACTGAAATGGTGTGGCTTTGTTCATCCTTTTATATGTTGTCCTATAAGCCCACAATACTACCGATATTGTTTCATCCCAATCTTATCTTCTGACATCAAAAGTTTTGGTCAGTGGTATGAATCAAGATTTTGTTGAATGTTTCCACGGTTCCATTTTCTTATGGGTGATAGGGTTTAGTATTGTGATGAGCCACCATGAACTCTATAATAGGATACTTACGGTCTCATTCAAGAAATTCATACCCCTATCACCGGTCACCTCAACGGACATCTATACTTAATGATAATGTTCTCCCATAAGAGCATTGTTGTTGTCACTTCATGTAATCTTCAAATGGGCTTCTCTACCCACCTAGTCAAATAATCTATGCAAGTGATGACATAGAGTGACCCATTCCTACCTGTTGTTGCTGCAATAGGGCCCACAAATTCTATTGCCCACTTTTCAAAAGGCTCCACACTAGGGATAGGGTGCAAAGGCATTTCATCCCTCCTTCCTTGTTTTCCAATGTGCTAATAATGGTCACATGCTTTAAAATAGTCTTTACAATCCTTGTACAGGGTTTCCCACCACAAACCTACCATTAATATTTTACACACGGTGGCATCACCTACATAATGCCCACCCGCACTTCCTCTGTGTGCTTCCTCCATGATGGCCAGGTGCTCATGCTCTAATACACACCTATGTAAAATTTCATCACGTCCCAACTTGTATAAGTCTCCACTGATTAACATGTAGGGCACAACACATATGGCCAACTACTTTTTTTCTAATGTCTTCATTCCTTCTAGCGCCACACCTTCCTTTAAAAATACTATAATCTCTTCCAAATCTAAGGGCACGCACTGCAACCTAAATAGTTGCACATCTAGCATTGTCTCCTCAATACTCAGCATTTCCTCCCTAAATCAATTCTCAATAGATGATCAGGTCCACAATTGCTTTTCCCAGGATTCACTACAACAGTGAATTCAAACTCTTGAAACAACAACACCCACCGACATATGTTCCCTTGTAGAACATGCTTGTTCACCAAATAATTTAATGCCATTTGGTCGGTGTAAAACACAAAGGGTGTTGCTAGTAGATACTGTCTAAAATTGAAAAGAATGTAGATCATTAACAATGCCTTACACTCGGTTGTGGTGTAGTTATGCTCTCTCGGTGTCAACTTCCTACTTGCAAAACACAAAGGATGATAAAAATTCCTTCACCGACTATGCAAGCATTGCTCCATGATCCACACCCGAGGCATCTGCATGGACATGAAAGGGCTTGTCCTAAGAGGGAAAATGTAATATAGGTGTGGTGACAAGCCTATCTTTTAATGTATCAAACACCCTCTACTGCACCTCTCCCCAATGGAAGGAAATTTTATGTCTGATCAGTTCCTCTAAAGGCACAGTGATCTTGGCATACCCCTTGATGAATTTCTTGTAATAACCTACATGCCAAAGGAATCAGCGCACTGCTCTCTAGCTAGTAGGCTTTGCTAACCCTACAATAATCAGAACTTTAGTGGGATCTACCAAGTAATCCCTATTTACATATGATATGCCCCAATAAAGTCTCAAAGGGTGTAGCAAACACACACTTCTTAATGTTAAGGGATATCCTCAACTACCTACACCTCTTAAACATTAACCTTAAATTTTCACAATGGTATTTAACTAGACCATACACTGTCTAGTCATCCAAATAGACCTGAAGAAACTTATGGATGAAATCCTGGAATGCTTACACCACTATGCGTGAGAAAATAACAGGGAACATTATTTAACCCAAAGGGCATGACCATGTATGCAAAAATTCCCCATTTAGTGGAAAAATTTGTCTTCTCCTAGTCCTCCTTTGCAATCCGGACTTGGTGGTATCCTGAAAATCCATCCGTAAAGGAACATATTTCACGCCTAGTAACTCATTCCAAAATTTATTCAGGAAGGGATTCAAAGGGATCAATAACACAAACTACGTTTAACTTCCTGTAATCCACACAGATCCTAATCTGCCCATTCTTATTGATGTTGATTACCATCAGACTTATCCACTCTGATTCCTCCACTTGCGCCTTAATGATTCCGAATCTATCATCTTGTCTATCTCATCCTTAACCTTCACGCATAAATTTGGATTCATCCGATAGGGCCTCTTCTTGACAAAGTGTGCACTATCCTTCAGCTTTATCTTCATCTCCCCAAGGAATTGTAAACACCTTTGAGCTCATGGTACCCACGTGGGAATAAATTCTTAAATTCATGCAACAGATCAATGATCTTAGAAACTTCATTATTGGACCAAAGTAGTCTCCAATAATAGCTTCCTTAGGTTCTTCTCTGAATTGATGTTAACCTTATTTGTATTTAAGGGTTCATGGTAGGCACACGTGTGAGTATTAGCACTTTCCATAGCCTCGCGCATCCCTACGAATGGTTAACATCTAATATTTCCAATTCTTCTCCATTAATGAAATACACCAACTTTCCCTTTTCCTTTTACAAACATGCACGATCAATATATAAATATTCTTCTTCCTCTACTTCTTCTTCAAAGAACACCTTCAATCTTGGTTCACCTAGTAATTCCAACAGCCTATCCTCTGTCATGGCACTATCCCCCATGGTAAGGAACTCGATACCCTACAAGGCCTTATCAACCGATGGCTTGGTGCTCGATACTCAATGGTTTAAATAAGGTTATCCACGAGCTCTTGCCAATTACCTATCTCGGTGGTGTGTCTCCGATCGAATGTACCATGTGTGTGCATAACCCTACAGTGTAGAATATAAATTGTGCACCTAGAGGGATGGTGGAAAAGCTTCCACGCCTTCTCTCTATACCTGTTCACATTCGTCGATATGGAAATATGTGGGCTCCTTCCTGTTGTAGTCCTTGATGATGGTGGGCACATTGCTCCTAGAGAATCTGATAGAGAACAATTCTTACCTTGCACCACTCCAAAAGGATCTCCTGATGTGTAGCCCACCACCGTGCCACTATGCCAAGCAAGACATAACTTAGCATCCCTCTCCATTCCTTCTCATCCCTCCACTGAGCTTCCACCTCCTATAGAAATATCTCAGGAAGGCTCCTTCTGAATACTTGGGAAGTTCTTTTCCTCCTAGGCACCAAACTGTGCGCGCTTTGTTACCTTGGTCACCGACCCTCTCAACTTCCATCCCATCAATTCATAAGTCCCATGTGCCCAATTTTCACATGCTAGACTAGTGGTATCACTTACTGACTGAGCATCCTCAAAATGGATAACTTCATTAGTAGGATGTATTATCTCTGGGTCCATGATTAAGCACACATATATCCTGTCTAGAAATTCTTCCCCCAAAGGTTCAATATAGGGTGTCGACTTCCCATCATCTAGGGGTATAATAACCCGCTCCTCCTTATTTTAAAAGCTGATGTACCCTTTGTTGAACCAAAGGTCTCGCATTGTTCTTGTAACACCATGGGCGCCCAAGTAGTGCTTTGGGAAATTGTCTCGCCTCGGTGAGCGCCAAGACTTTGAAATCCCTAGTAAACTTAGCTCCCTATATAGTAATAACTACATCCTTTAAGATGCCGATGGGCATCACCTTATTCTTATTTTCCATATACAAAGACATTCGAAGATGGATGTAATGTAGTTCTTCCCATCTAATGCCATCCATCCAAAGTTAGAACATTGATTTTCGTGCTTTAGTTTCAATGAGGATATTACTTGAGGAGCCATCCATCTATAATCGTATTCAATGTGATCTCCTTGTCATAGTCAAGGTTGTGAGGGGGAAGGTTTACATGCAAGATATACCTCTCATACTCTCCTTCAAAGCATGTGGTACCTTCACTCTCAACCATGATCCTAGCAAGAGAATTATATTCTCTTTCCTTAGCATTTTTACTCCTCCTTGACCTCATCTAGGTCATCCTTTAGCACCTCGACTATCCTTCCTTGTTCCTTCCTCTTGGATTGCTCCTTTAGACAATCGTATTTCCCCTTGTAAGCTTCGAATGACCTCCATAGTATCTTTATATACCTCCTTCGATGCGCAGGTCCTGATACTTTCCATGAACTACTTCCTCCCTTGAGACCAGGTTCTTTTGCCTTGGTATCTCTCTTACGCGCATGGATTCTTCCCTTGTTGTTACCAAAAAGGCTCCAACCCTACATCATATGTTACCCGAGGAATCCATTGGGTTTCTTCCTTCTTAATACTGACCATTGCAATGCCCTTGTCTTTCCAATGCTGCTGATTCATGTGCTCAGACAATTTGGAGTACTCCTCATACATATGTTTCTTTCCACACCAAGAGCACTACAACAGTCCGTGCATTCACATTTGTAATGATATGTATATCCACAGCTTAAAACAAGTTCCATGCAGGAACTTAGTTCTTCCTCCTCCATGATTACCATGACCACAGAACCCTCCTTGAATACCTCTTCCACATGTGCCTCCATCTCTGCGTTCATCATAATGGTGATCATCACCCTTGGAATTACCGGCAATGCTAGGCTGGTGTACCCCATGATCAATGGCTTCATGGATCTAATAAATGAGCCTACATTCCTTAGTATCATGGGTTTAGAGGTATAAATCTTGTAGTAGCAAGATACATTCTTCTAGATTGTGCATTTTAGTAAGGGGTACCTACTTGCATCATGGTCCTTGTGATAAATTTCACAATCTCATCGCCACAAAGGCATACTATCCTCCTCGGAAATTATCCTTAACATGCCCCTCTACTTCACAATATATGCACCAAAAACCACTGCGAGTCTCATGGGCTAAGTTTACAGACAAATTTTCCAACTACTTGGCCATAATAGTAATCAGAGCCTCCAATAATGGACTAACACTAGTATCAACACTACCAATAGCCTTGGCATGTAGAGCAACATCTAATGCCTCACATGGGTCTATAAAATTTTTATGAGATAAGGCCCTTCTAAAAGAAGTGATCAACCCTCCAACAAACCACTGAGCATGCTGCGAAGGGTGAATATCATATGATAATTTATACAAAAGAGTTTTAAAGTGTTCATCATACTCCCACACACTCTCTTCCATTTCTTGTTGAATCTCCTTCAAAGTAGTGATGCTCTTTTGCTCAAACTCAGGAATGTGGAATTCTGCCAAGAATGCATTCTTTAAAGCAGTATAGTCCACTACTGTTTGGTGAGAGTCATACTTCCTATACTAGCTATGCACACGCCCTTGCAATGTGGTTACAAAATGAATAGCCTTCCGTTCTAGGGTTGTGATACAATTCATGCGCCATAGTAGTTCACACTTTTGAACATGTTCTGCAACATCCTCAATACCTATGTAATTAGGAAAATGTAGAGACATTTCAAAGAAAAATTATGGGGGTGGTTGGGGCACGAATCCTCCTGAACCAAAGCCTTGGTTTACACCTTTGTTTCCTCCACCACCTAATCTAGTAGGTCCTGAACCACCAGACCCACAAAGTCCTAAACCACTAAATCCACCAGACCCACCAGGTCCTAAAGTGGTCGTGCCAAGGGTCCCCATAGTTTCACCAAGTTACACACCTATAGTCTGCGGTAATTACCCACTACCAATAGTATACCCCGTTCCAGTCCTAGATGTAAGACAAGAAGCTTGTGCATCTATACCTTGATTGAAAAGTCCTAACATCTTTGGGTTGGTGTTTATAGCCATAAAAGGCCCAAACAAGAAATTATACCTCCCGGGTGTAGACCGACCACTTTCGATGTAACCAATCGATCAGAAATATTCTCCCCCGATCTAGAAAACCAAGAACCGTGGTCTAGTCACAAGTGGGGTCGATGTGCTCCAATAGTTTCTCTTTCTCCATGCAAAAACTCTCATCGAAAGTTGAAGGGATCTCTCTCACGCACTTGCCAAGATGGGGTCACACATTGCTCCGATTCCGCATCCTCTTTGTGAACCTCAAATCCTTCCTACAACATCTACCACCATACATCCATCACACCTACAACCTCATGTTGTATAGAAATATTCCTTTCACGCGCTTCACCATAATTTAGTCATCTTTCTTCCCTATCGTTCTCCTTCACAACATCTTCCATCTTTGTCCACCATAGATTCCTCACCCAATGCTCATAATGGTTTAGCCGGCCATTGGGAATGACTCTAAACTAATTTTAATAATCAATATCTTTATAGCTAGAGGATAGCACATAAAAAAATCCTCCGGGCTCCCGTAAAAAATCAAACTCAAGAACCTCCGGACATGAATATGTGGAAATGGCATACTCAGTGTAGCTAGCCAATACTCCTTTCCACCAATGATTCACAAAGATAGGTCCATGTCGGATCTTCATCCTATAGCCTCTGGTGTTCATCTTGGGTCCACACATGTGATCCATGATGCCAACTTGATCTAGATGTATAAGCTATGAGCCATTCATATAGTTCCACTAGGAAGCAGCAGAAAAAGGTCTCATATAGATCATGGTAGAGATTCTCTTCTACCCATCTATGTTCATTAAACTCAAGTCCAGTGCTGAATCTCTGAGTGAATTCATCCCCCTTGTTTTTAAACCATGATTCAATACTTTCCAAAGATAACCTCTCTGTCATTACTCACTACATAGATCATGATGCATGCTATTTCCCACTACAACTTCAAAAAGAGGTCCCGAAATAGAACCAAGATGTAGTCATTTTTACCCTTAACACAAAAGAAAGGAACCCCATGTGCGCTCGACCTATTACCCAAAAAAATTTGGGTGCTCACCTGAGGCACGCATGGGTGCCGAGTCTCTCTTTTATGTGAGTCTAGTGGGAAACATCATCTATGATTTGTGTTTAAAAATACATTCAAATGGGTTCAGAACATACAAGAACCATAGGGATTAGGACAACCTCTAGATCCTTGCAGTCATTTTAGGTAGAGTACTTAACAGAATCTATAACATGTATCACTTCAAAAATAAACATACAAGCATCCGTATATAGCATGAAAGGAATGAGAACTCATGAGAGAGAAGTATGCATCATAATCATTGATATTCACGTATATATATAACGGGATGTATATATATATATATCATAATCATTGATATTAATGTATGTATATATATATTACCTCCATTGAGCCATTACAGAGTGTCATAGAGAAGCAGACCATAGTCATGCATTACAACTGGACTTATGTAACTAAGATACCAAAAAGAAAATTACAATCCCCATGCCTAATACATCCTCTCCCGAATGTAACTATCCATTAACGGGTCCTTGCGGTATTTCTACATAGCTCTGCCCATACTCTTCATCTCTCTTTTTACCTTGTAGGAGCTTGTATTTATAGCTTTTCTAGACTACCAACTCATCCCCAGCACCCTCATATCTGATGCCAAGTGTCTGAATTTGGTCCTTCATGCACACATGCTCCTCCAGCCTAAGCTTCCCACTTTATCCCATTATGTGCTTCTAGAAGATTCTACCATAGGCATGCTCCTTTTAGGGCCAACTGTTACTAGGTGGCACCTTATCCACTTGTGGTTGGGTCATTCTTTTCACGTGTTTTTCTCCAAACATCCAATTTTTATAAGTCTCGAACCCTTGGTTCTAACCACGTGCGTCGCATTTTCCACAGCTTCCTTAAACCCTTTTTCTAAAACCATTCCTTGCACACTTTTTCCTACACACCTTTTGTACTTAGTTAATATTCTAGGGGCCCAATACCATTAGAATTCATGAATGAGTAGACATAAAGATAACAAATATTTTTGGGAAGTATTTTTTCACGGATTATAGGCGGGTGCCAATCGTTGGTTATGTAAAAGTTTTGGTGGTACAACTTGCTACTTATCTTGGTAAATATTTAACTATGAATTTTTTTATAGTTGATTTCCCTACCAAATGAGGCATGTTGTTATCAAGAAAATTGGTTTCTAGTGTAGGGAAATGTCCAAATGGATATGTCTTTTACTTTTATACCTTTAGAAGGAAAATTGGTCGACTTCAAAGATAATACAAGATGTTGTACCTTATATAATACCGCTAAATTCTTCTCATAAAGTATTTTTTATTAATACGGATTTGGGTAACTTTGTGGGGTGTGCTGATTTTGAAGATCAATGTGTATATATGAATGAAAAACTTGAAGATATTAATGTTCTATGGACTATGAATTTTTACTGAGTATGTTCTCATTATTGGGATCGGGGCTGGAGTAGTCTTGAATTCCCAAAACATGGTCTTTTAGTTTCTTCTTCAAGTTAAAATTTGAGTGCACAAATAATATAGCTAAGTATGAAGCACCAATTCTTGGTTTGAGAGTTACTTAGAGGAATGGAATTAAGAATCTCATTGTCAAAGGTGATTCTGAGTTAGTGATGAAGAAATCTAGAAAACTATATGCAACAAGGAACCAAATGTTGAGATCATATAAGCATACATTTTGGAATCTCATTGATTTTTTTTTATTCTTTCAATCTCCTACATCATGAGATAAGTTATAATGTAGTAGCTTAAAAGTTGGTTGTTTTAACTTCTCAATATGACAATGAATATTTGTCTCCATACTGCAATTATGAAGTAGAAGTGTTGGTTAGGCCCTCATTCCTCGACAAGATTCAATATTGGCATGTAATTAACGATGTTGCTCAAATATAGAGGTTTTGAATTATAGAGGTGAGTTCACTAATCAACTCATTGACCTGAACCTATGGTGGTGTTGAGTGAAGGAAAGGAAACCCTCTTTGGGAAGGATATAATTTAGTTGAAAACAAACACCATCCCTAGGGGACTTGTTAGCCTTGAGTCTAATTTTGACAGTGCATACATACCGAGTTATGAGTGAACCTATCCCTATACTAAGAATTTTGTGGAATGAAACTTGGGAACTTCTCATAATCAAAGAATTTTTTTATTAGGGAACAACATGAATGAAAAAGAAAAACATACATATACCAAACTATTGAAGAAATATCAGGATTGTCTTACATGGTATTATTCTGAGCTAAAGGAGGATTTGTTCCAACATGAAATACCTTTAGAACCTCATGCTAGTCCATTTAGGAAAAATCACATAACTATTAACCCTATCCTTTCTACTAAGATGCAAGAGGAGTTAACAAATTTGAGGGATTGTGGGATAATACATCCCATTAGAGACTCATCATGGGTAGAAAACCTTGTACCAATTATTAAAAAATAGGGATATTAGGCTTTGTGTGGATTTCAAAAATTTAAATAAGGCATCACTCAAAGATAATTACCCACTTCCTAACATGGATAATATTCTACAAAAGGTGATTGGATCTGAGTTACTATCTACATTGGATGGATTCTCAGGTTACAATCGGTAGTGGTAAAAAAAATAGAACAATATAAAACCACTTTCACCACCCCTTGGGGCACATATGTTTATGTTAGAATTCCTTTTGGGTTAATGAATGTAGGAGAAAATTTTCAAATATCCATGGATGTGGATTTCTCAATATTCATTAATGATTTCATTGCAGTCTATCAAGATGATATAACTGTCTTCTCTAGAAAAAGTGGTGATCATTTGGAACACCTTGAAAAGATATTGATCAGATGCAAAGAATATGGGATTTCATTAAATCCAAAGAAATTTCACTTTGGGGTAAAAAAGGAAAAGTTTTTGGGACATATAATATCACATGAGGGAGTTATGATAGACCCTAAAAGGGTGGAATCCATTTATAAAGTCCCCATCCCCATGTGTAAAGGGGATCTAATCCTTCTTTAGAAATATCAATTTTATAAGAAGGTTTATCTCCAATTTCTCTAAAATTATTGTCCATATCACACATATGTTGAAGAATTATCAAGTTATCAAATGTGAAGAATGGGCTATCCATGATTTTAAAGGAATAAGGAGGCACTTATAATTGCCCCCGCATTGACCAACATTGATTGTAATGAGTTTTAAGTGTTCTCTTTTACATCTAAGAATATAATTTCTTATTTCCTATTGTAGAAATATGAATAGGGGCATGAGAAACACATTTCCTTCCTCAATAAATCCTTATAAGGGTTTGACTTGAAATACTCTATTATGGAAAAACTAGATTTTACATTGGTAAAAGGTATTAAAAATTTTAGACCCTATATTTTTAGTTCTAAAATTGTAAAGGTTGTACCTCATACAATGGAAAAGGATATCATATCTCATATGGATATGCCAAGCAAGAGATTTCAGTGGGTAAATACGTTTTAGGAGTATAATATGGAAATTCAGACTACAAAACTAGTTAGAGGCTTGGGCTTGGCAAGATTGATGATAAAGAATAATTTACAAATAGTTGAAATAAAAAATATTTATGGGGATGGAAAATACCCTCATGAGAAAATAGGTACCTCATCTTGGTACAAAGACATAGTCTACTAATTAAAGAACCTAAATTGTCCTACTAACATAGACAAAAATAAGAGGAGGATTCTCAAATTGGTTTCCTAAAAATACATTTTAATTGATCATGGGTTGGCTTGGAAAATCCTATAAGGAATTTTGTTGAGATGTATCACAGAGGAAGAATCCCCCAAGTTAATTATTGATTTTCATGGAGGTTTTTAGGGTGGACATTTTACTGGAAGAGTTACTACCCATAAAATCATAAGGGTGGGATATTGGTGGCCCTCCCTCTTTAAATATGTGGCTTTACCGGTTCAAAAGTGTGAAATTTGTCAACATTTCTCTCATAGATTTATAACATATGGATCCATTTCCTTGTATTTTATCTCAATAGAAGCTCCATTAAAAAAATGGGGGTTGGATTTCATAGGTGAGATATCATATTCTTCAAGTGCATGTCACAGATGGATATTGGTGGCCACTGATTATTTTACCAAGTGGGTTGAAGTTATTCCTACCAAAAGTCTAACACATCAAGTGGTTATGGATTTCATCCTTAATCACATAATTTGTAGATTTGGTGTCCCCACCAAGTTGGTTACTGATAATGCCATGAATTTTAGAGATAAATCATTGAAATAAATTTTCTATCAATATGCCATAACCTTGGCCTATGCCTCAAATTACAATCCCTAAGGAAATGGGCAGGAAGAATCAAGTAACAAGAACCTACTCAAAATCCTTAGAAGAATATTGGAAATGAATAAGAGAAAATGGGGTGAGAAGCTCAAATTGTCATCGTGGAAAGATATAATTACCACCAAAATATCCACTAGTAAGATCCCATTTGAGTTGGTTTATGGTGTCCAAGCCATTTTTCCCCTTCATTTGCAACTATCTACTTATCAGTTTATGCAACAGTTAGAAGAAGGGGAAGGGGTGACTCCTTATGATGTAAGGATCAATAAAATTATAGAATTAGATGAAGTAAGAAGAGAATCCCACAACGTGCATGTTAAATTTAGGGAGAAGCTCAAGAAAGTGTTTGATAAGAAATTTACTCTAAGAACATTCCGTGTTGGAGATTTGTTTAGATTATGGCACATTAGGCATGAAGACAATGGAAAACATTAAAATCAGTCCTTACTCCATTGACATTAGAATTGGAGAACATACTTTATTCTTAAGAAACTTAGAAGGATAATTTCTCCAGCTTCCTATCAATGGTAGGCATATAAATAATTTCTTAGATTAAAAATATCTCCATGTGTGTTTTTATAGTATATAGTTGTAGTCTTATATTTCCACTTAAAACACTATGCACACTAGCACCTCATTCAATCTAGACTTAATTTTCACCTGAAGCGTTCACAACTACTAGGTCCTTCCTTTTTGTTTTCTTTTCAAGATGTTAGCATGCATATTTTTCATAATATCAAATAAAGTATTCACTCATACAAACTTAATGAACTCATTTATATTATTATAGAAACACATGTAATAAGGAAACATTCATTCCAAGTAAACCATAATCAGGATCAATTGCATTAACATAACACCATGTTTGGATATATCAATAACCATCATCTAACCACATTGAACCATTATTTAACATAACTTAGTACATAATAAAATTTGAATACATAAGAAAGGACCATACTAGTGCATTTAACCATATACATAAGCATTAGAGACCCTAGATCTACATTATGTTATCCCGTAAAATTGGCAAGGGCAATCTTATAGATAACCCTACCAAAAGTTTTGTTCCGATCCTTGTCGTGGGATTTCTTGCGTCGAGAATGTTGCAAAATCCCTTCCCAGAAATCTAGTTCTCTCAACTTAGCCGTTTTGGTCTTTTTTGGCAGTGCATATAATGACAATGCAACATCAAATGTTCATGCACCCCCTTTAAAGCCTTTGGCACATGTTTTCTTGTGTCAACAGCGTTTTGGTGTGCCTCTCTATGTTGAGTCTTTCCTGCATGCGCCAAGGTGCATGCGCCTTCCTGTCAACATATCTTTTGTTGCGCCCCTTTTTGGTGCGCCAAGGGCACACATATTCCTCTGTCGACACCACTTTCGGTGCGCCATAGGCACACATATTATCGTGTTGACAAGAATTTTGGTGCACCAAAGGGCACATGTTTTCTTGTGTCGACAGCTCTTTTGGTGTGCCACTTAAAAAGTTGGTGGCGCATTTATTGCTTCCTCACCTATAAATAGGCGCGTCTGCGCTGTCATTATCACCAACGCAAATCACGTGATTTTCTCTGTACCTGTCTGTGCACCAGCCCTGTCGCTTTCGAATTGCTTTGTGGACCCATTTGCACATTTCTTCATTATAAATATCCAGGTAAGAGGTCCTCTTTCTTTTGTGCTTCGTGTTTGTGGTTTTTGGCTGCTTGTGGGTATGAATTGGATTGAAAAGAATGAAATCATGAACTTTCCCCCCCTGCTGTCTTTCCACATGATCTTCCCCCTCTTTCCAGATCTGCTGGTAGAGGAAGCTCTGTCCTGAAATATTAGCTTGGAACCCTTTGTTTAAAGCCATTTCTATCACCCCAAACGACCCTGCAAAAGGAGGCTTAACCACATAGAAACCCCTCAGAGAGAGAACTGATGCTTGAAAAGAAAACTATATTTTTCTTCTCCTTTGGCGCATTGGCACACCCTGCAACATGAAGAACAGTTGTGCCAATGGCGCATCTGTCGCCCCTGTTACACAAAGAGCAGCCGCGCCAATGGCGCACATTCCCTACCTGCTGCATCGTGAAAAGTTGCGCCCTCAAGGCGCACTACCTTAGTTTGTTACAAACACTTTCCTCGTACCCCCTCATGACGCACCAAATTCATTTGTTGCATCGCTAAAACCTGTGCCCTATGGCGCACCCTGCATGTGTGCAACATAGAAATTATCCGTGCCAAGTGCAAAGCTTTAAACGGCGCAGTGCATCCATCATTGCAACAACAACATGTCATGCAGACCTTTCATGCGCCGCGCCAAGTTCCCTTAAGCGCACAAAAAGCATATGTTACACAAACCTTATATGCACCTTTGGCACACCGAAGTTCCATGCAACATGAAAATTATATGCGCTTCTGGTGCATCCTGTTCCCGTGTAACATAAAGAATCCATGCGCCCTTTACAAAACACATACATATGGCGCAGTGCACCTGTGCTTACAACAACAAAGAATGCACCCTGCAGTGTCCATGCGCCATGCACCCTTTGGCACTGATTTATCCCCTGCAATAGCCCTTTCCTGTGTGCCTTACTATTTAGCCTCAGAGCTGCAGCATTCATGCGCCCTGTGCCCTGAAGCCTTAAAATTGCTAACTCTTTCTTCTGTCAACATTTCAATGGAAAATCAAACAGCTGACATGGATTTCTTCAATTGGGTTTCACTTCTTATTCTTGCAGATCAGAAACTAAGTTCAGAAGAACATATGTCGACATCAAGCAAGAAACCTATCAAATCTAAAGGCAAGGCCAAGCTCACAGAAGAAGAAATGAAGTATAAGTATCAGAGGGTCAGAATGCCCGAGTCCCAAGCAGAGTGTGACCTAGACATCAGAGACTTAGAGCTGGGTCATATTGATATGGAGGAATTCTGGGCTTGAACCCAGAGGGTCACAAGAAGTCCATGGATGGACAAGCTGATAGGCAGTGCCCTGCACTTTGCTGGTGGGATCCCAGTCAGTGCCGTAAACAATGAATTTATGATGGTGGTAGCCCGATGCTACAACAAAGACACAAGATGTGTCCATGGTGAGAAGGGCGAGGTTATAATTAACCTCACTGCCCACCACTTTGAGATAATGCTTGGCATTCCTCATCACCGGCACTTTGTGGCCATCAGCCAACAAGATTGCATCAAGGCCTGGGATGACAATGAAGATCAGTGCATGCAGCTGATGAATGAAGTTTATCTCAAGAACAAAAAAGTAGTGACTCGGTGGCCACAAGTCATTCATCGCAGTGACTTTTCAGAGGAACTCAGCGACACAATTACGTTCCTGAGTAGAGTTTTGGGCTTCCTGATGCCCATTATTTTCACAAGTGGATGCTTTGCGGTACCTTGAGACAATGAACAAAAATGTGCTCGATCAACACTTTGAATGGGCATAAATTATAAGCAGCTACAACAACTCAACACAACCAGGAGGTTCTATATGAACTCCTACGTGGTCTATGCTTTGTAGCTTCGAAAGGGACTACCCACTGATCGACGATGCGGTGTGGGGTTTGGCCCCAAGTTAAAATCTATGAATACTATCTAGAGATGAAGCTGGAAAATAGCATCCCCCAATTCATAAAGATCAATGATGCATTCTTCTACTTCATCATCTACCTATTGAGGTCGAATATGACTCACTACCGAACAACCAAGAGCATAGTAGTAGCTACTGAGAAGTGGGGGGCCTTGTTCACTCAGTTCCCCACATTCACCTATCTCGAGGCGAACAATTTCTTGGGGAACCGACTAGACTCGCCAAGGTATACCGGCCCAAATTGATCCTGTTGGAGCTGTCAAGGTAGCTTGTTACTTATCATGAAAAGTTCCTAAAGAGAAAGAAGGGTGGAACTCCTTTCCCCCTCACAGTGGGTAGATATACATGTCTCACTCACCACAAGGCAAAAGATATGTTTGCAGAACTGGAGCTGCTAAATCTGAAACATGATTTCCCGGCAAGGCCCACCTTCGACCCGAGAAATTTTCTACCAAGGGCTAAGCTCGATCCGATCCACATCCCTTAGATCGAGGATATCTACATCGACATATATCATGAGGTTGAGCTCAGGAGGAAGGATCATTCTCGCTTGGCCTTAGCAGAAATCATCTAGTACGGGGTGGCCATCGTCCCCAAAGGCTACCAAACTACTGAAGAGGAAGTGGATCAAGTGTATCTTGACACAGGTGGGGATGATTGGCCTTTCACGATAATTGATAGAACTAAAGCCCCTCAGACAATTGAGGAGAGAGTCAAAGAAACTCTTCGTAGAACAGAACATTGGTGCCGAATGAATGGGCTCATCTACCTCGGGGTCGATTTCACAACCTCTCCGTTGGGAAATGCACCTCCTTGGGCTAAACAACAGCCAAAGGGAAAAGGAAAAGGCAAAGAGGGTGAATCCAGCTCCACCCAAGAAGAAGCTCTTGAAATTCCTCCTTCCGCTGCACCCGAACAAGTTGTAACTCTGGCTTCCTAGAGAAAGAAACAAAGAGAAGATGTCTCAATAGGCCCATCCACTCGGGATGTTTCCCACTACTGTAACAACTGAGGTCCCTTCTATTCCTTCTCCTTCCCCTCCTTCCCCTCCTCAGGTGACCCAAGCGACCATTCCTTTGGTCGTGTCCTCTCCCCCTTCTTCTACTGTTCCTCCTACTTCTTCATCTATCTTCTCTTCTCTCGTGGATCTGTCCCCCTCCATTTCTTCCCTCATCTCTGAGCTCCCTTCCCTTCCTATGTCTTCCTCTCCTGCAGTATCTCTTCCTCCCATGAGCACTTCCTCACCTCCCCTCTCGATGCCACCTCCAAGTGTCTCCACTTTTTCCCTTCAACTAATGTAGCTGCCCCCTTCTCTGTTTCTGGCCCTTCTCCCATAAGTCCAGCCTGGATCTCCTGGCACCTAAGTCAACAAAAAGGAAAGTTCTCATCGCACCGGTGGACTTCTCCATAATCCCGTCAAAAGGGGTAAAGAAGCAGAAGCCCATCACATGCTTCTCTCATAGTGCTTCGGGAGAGAGGGTAATGGTGATTGTGTACCCCAATCCTCTCAAGGATAAAAAGAATCTGTCTTCGACAGATTACATAGTGACTCAAGTCACAATGGGGAAGTCTTCTGAAATCCTTCAGGGAGAGGCCCTATCTACAGTCGATGCCCTCTGCAAGAAGCTTCAAGAAGAAAAAGAAGAGAAAAGGCTACTAAAAGAGAAAAATAAACATCTGCTCCAAGCCTTACAGAAGATGGGTAGTGCACCTCCCACAACTACCACCGAAACTCCTGAGCCTCTGAGTCAGGATAAAATTGATGAATATGCAAAGATCGGCGAGCAGGGTATGGCAGTTTCCACCTGGAGGAGCCAGATCCTCAAGGACAGTGAACGCGTAATCACCAAGTTCACCGATTTGTACTTGAACATCAACAAGGTGAACAAAGAACTCCAGGCGTTAGCAGGACCCATATCAGAAGAGCTGGACCATGCTAGGCTGCAGCGTGAGACCTTTCAAAGAATGTTCGATCTGCTCAGCTTGAAGATCTCGTAAAGTTCGCATTTTCGGTCATCCTGTGGCCCTCAATAAAATCCTTTCTACTCTAGATTAACAGATGGATGAACTGGAATTCATCCTTGAAAAGATCAATAAGGTAAAGGAAGAAGCCCTGGACGCGATGCACCAAATGGAACAAATCATTCTCAACATGTCTCCAGGGTTACTTACTCCTTCCTTCACGTTAAGGAAAGTTGATGAAACTATTCAGATCTTCAAGGAGATCGTTTCACAAGGGCTAGGGCCAGAGGTCACTTTTGATGCGGAATCCATCAATAACCTGCTGGCCTATCGGGACTTCATCGGGTTCCTAATAGAAGTAGAGAAAGAATATTCCAAACTCCCGAGAAAAGCTCATAGATGAGCGGGAGATTTGCGAGGAAATCGAGTGGCGACACAAGGATCCTTCCCAGGATCAACTAGAGCCCATGATCAACAAGTTCATGGAATACCGTGCCCAATTCCACATCTCGTCACCTGAGCAGCAGCAGAAGCAAGATACCCCCTTTCGGCCGCAGGATGATGACGATGAATGAATTATTTCTCTTCCTCTCTCTCTCTCCTTCGACTTTCTTTTTGTAAAATGTCTAAAGTATGTTGGCACAAATGATGACATCATCCATGTTGCACCATGGGATGATGTCATCCATTAAGTTGTCAAAAGTCAACATGACTTTGAGATATTGTTGTAGATATTTTGTATATTTTATGTAAATAGGTGGTTGGTTCCTTTTTGCCTTCCTTCTCCTTCTTCTATAAATACTCAAATACTTGTTGTATTTGGTGATGGATATCTTTTAGATGAAAAATAGAAGTGAGAAGAAAAGACTTTGAGCTTTTTGTAACAGAAGGAAATATTAATACAATATTTAGACTTTGTGCTGAATACATGTGTTATTTGCATTAGATCTTTCTTATGTCAGATCTGTGTGTTTATTCAGTTGGATCTACTTCTTTTTTATTGTCATTTATTTGTCAGTATTGCTTTGTTCGTTTATGAAAGTAGGTGTGGCTCTGTTTACTACCAATCCCAAAACATAAACCTTCTGACCTTTCTGCTTTGGAATTCATTTCTTTTCTCCCTTCGGACCTGATATTTCTTCATCCTCTCTTTCATTCCTTTCTTTTCGCAGTTGGAAATAACCCTACTGGGATGAGATCCCAAACCCCCGAAGGTAGAATATTGTGAGACTTGCACAGATTCCTGCTGGTAGAATAGCAATAAACTAGTTTTACTTTGCTGACTCAAAGAGGGCTATGCCCCGCACACTGCTGTTACCTCGTCTATCCATAAATCGCCCAAGCGACGATTTTCGAACCAACACATTATAGAATCATAACTTTGTACCACACAAGAACTTACAATAATTTAGCATACACCAAGTATTTATAGGGGTGGGGATTTTCCCTTCACCACCCATGTCCCAAAAAATAACTTACATAACACTTACTAATACTAGATTTATCTAAGAATATTTTTCTTTAATCCTATTAATATCCAAGTCACCGCATGTTCCTTAATCCTAAATCTACATGTGTATTTATCAAAAATTATCCCTTGCTTGTCTACCAATTTAGCATGATTTTATCTTTTTCTTGGTCGGCACTCCATCTCTTCTTTTCCTATTTTTAGCTCAACCTAGAAAATAGGCTAAGTCTTATGTTAACTCATATTCTTGCACATTCTCATGTTTTATCTTATCTCTCACCTTTTACACTTTCCTGTTTTCTACCTTGGCTATTCCATGTGTGCGGTTGATTCTCACATATCTTATATACTATTGTACTTAGTCAATTTTATAACCCAAAATTACCCCACACTAGGTATATTGTCCATCCTCGATAATACTAACTAAGGAATCATTTCCAAAGAATCAAAGGATATTTTCCATGAACAAAAGAATAAAGAATGTGGCTTATGCCAAAGCATCAAGGAATTTGTATATGTGTCTTTCTAGGAAGGAATTAATTAAATTATCTATCCAAATTTTTCTCTAACTCCCTCCATCCCTTCAGCTTCCTTTATTTCCTTATCTAGCACAACATCCATAATATCGTGCACTTTTTCAGTTTTCAACTCATCGCTTTTCCTATTAAGTTTTGTAATAAATTCCTCTAATTGCAAGCTCAAATCATCTAACACATTCATCATGTGTGCCGCATGAGGAAATATTTTCTTACGTATTTCCTTGAATGTGTCCTTCATGTGAGTAATCAAATCACTCTTCTCTTTTATTTATGTCAACATTATTTCCCACTCAACCCTATTGTTTTTCATTTTGTCCTACATCTCTTTCATCTCAGCTTCATCATTGATCACCAATGAACTCATCACTTGATCAAAATCTTGGAAGATATCAAATACAAACTCCACCCTTCACACAACTTTTTTAAACAACTAGCACCTAATACTATGTAATGTGAGCCTTTATTTTCTCTCTATCATCCTTCTTTTTTTGGGCCATTACTTCTTCTTCGGGTTCTATTTTTATTGTCCTTTTCTCATGTGTTAGCATATGTACCAAGTCCTCTAAGAAATGTAGTGTCATCTCATATGTGGCTTAATCTTGTTCAACCAGATCCAAGTGTGTGATTTTGATAGCATTTTCAATGCATTCCACCTTGGTGTATGCTACACACATTCACCCCTTATCTTCCCTCACCTCTCATTTCAATTGCGCAATGATTTTATATTTCTTAGCTATCTCATCATAAAATCTACTCATCTCAACATTATTATCTAGTTCCCTTAGTCCTACTTCTAATATTAGCTTATTCAGCATGTTTATCACCTGCTCATTAGTTAAGAGTTGTGAATTTACCACTGGGAGACTCTCTCCTAGCGTGGACTTCAATTGAGTCTCTAAAAATGACTTTTCGCTTATCTTGAATTCTCATTCCTCTATATGTGATTGGTATGCCTAGGATAACATCTTTTTGGTACACGGTAGGGTCTCCTTTTACTAAAGAATGACCATTATAACACATCCTTAGTGGCCACCATACTTTTATATCTTACGCACAAGACCTTGGTATGATCATCAACATATTATATCGGGGGAGATTTGGGAATTTGTCTTTCTCTTCCTTTACCTTTGGGACCCTAGGTATTTCTTACATCACAAGGTGTAGCGCACTAATTTTTCACTTGATTCCTTCATCCCTTCTTCCTCATGCTCTTCTTCAGGCTCCCCATTCTTCTCTAAGTCATTCTTTGAGTCATTATCTTTAACACTTCATTATCTTTAATATAGAGGCTCAATGTTTTTGACCTCAATGTACACAAACAATGAAGAATTGATATTACCTTTAGAAAAAAACGAACCAATTCATTATAATAATCCACTATATCAAAATTATAAAGAAATTGAAGTTATCTTATCCATGTCGGTAGCCTCCACACATATTTGATAAATAAATGGTAAGGAAGAAAATAATTTTAAAATTTTAAATACAAATCTAGTACCTTCCCAATATTTGTACTACTTAAATTCAAAACTTTGAGGAGTTTCAAATTTCTAAAGCATTTGGGTAATGTACAAATATTGGTGTGGCTTAAGTCAAGAACCCGTAATACCCTCATTCTGGTGAAGAAGGTTACATGAATATTTTCAATCTGATTTTGAGACAATGAAACATTGGAGATAATTTTGAGACTAGAGAACACACTACTTCTTGTTATGACATTATTGTCGATGCCTTTTTGGCTAGTGAAATCCTACTACATCCATTCCTATTCGAACATTGGAGGAGTCATCCTCCATATAAAATTCAAATTTATTTTCTTTGGATATATACAGAGATAAATCAAGCACCAAATCTTGCACACTACATAAATCATATGTGGAACTTACACTATGACTTATATTAAGTAAACAGACACTTTCAAGTTGATACAAATATTCCCATCCAATATCCCATTGGTATTCCCTTGAGGAATGAATCCTTCATTATGAAAAATATATGATATATTCGTAATATATTAATTTATCCTTGGGAAATAAATAATGGTAAAAAAACATGGGTTAAGAGGTGGAGGAAGGGATTCATCGATAACTTGAAAATATTCATAACGGGATCACTACGATTGATTACCTATTTTAGATGATCCATATTCTCCTCCCATGTTGAGAAGGTGGATATGATTCCTCATCAATACTCTTTCAATTAAAACTAGAAGAACAACCCTCTTCATGAGGTATAGGAACAGAAAGTCTATGTCAAGAAAACTGTCATCACATGAAGAAGGTGAGGAAAAAAATGTATCATATTAAGAAACAACAACATGAAATATCTAAAGGGTTTCCAAATAAGGACTAAATAATTATCTAATCAACTTGAGGATACTCTGTGAGTGCCACATGATGGTGGAGAGGCCTAGAAACAAGTATCAATAAGCAACAAGAACATGATTTCACTTTTCAAGCTAGTCTTTAAGATGATGAGGATCAGTGGGTGTAGGAACTTTCACATAAAGAAAAGGGTAAAGGCGTTCATGAGTAAGGTAACATTCCATGCCATAACACCATGATTTATAATTCTCTCTACTAAGAATAAGAGGCAGAGGCTTAGAAGCAATCTTGTAAAGCTCAATTTTGGTAAAAACATCCTCCATGGTGCACTTGCAAGAATAAAAACTTAAAAAAGATTCATAAGGACAAACACACTCAAATGGACATCGACTTAGCCAAATATGTGTACATAATGCAAGAAAATAAGGATGCAATAAAAAACACAAGGTTGCAATATGTCGGACTCAACTGATAACATGTTTATATGCAATTACAACACCCAAGAACAATGATAACCCCATGTTTATGGAACTTTATAAATATTGCATTGATTATAATAAGGTGTGTTCATGCAATGTGAAACATTTGACCACTCACCTTGTAATAGGATAAAAATTTCAAGAGTGCGGGCCACAAAGTTTCAATTGGAAGCATTTGCACAAAACATAAACAAGAACAAAAGGGTGAAAGAAAGAACCAAGGGGAAAAACAAAGTTCAGTGTGATAATAATTGTCTCGCATCACATATGAGGATCCTTGTTACTGTTTTTGTGGACGTGCTCACTAGACGTAAGTGAAGAAGAGCACTAAAATGAAAAATGAATCAAAAGATCCTAAAACGCCGAGAGAGGGCTCCAAAACGCAACAAGAACATTGAAAACACACAATAGCCACCTAAAAATGCTATAAATTACAACAAATGGGACCTAAACACTCCAAAAAGATACACACTTCCACAAATATTTAGTGGCAAAAGATACCTAGTAACCCTAGTTTGCTAATAATTTTACCCAATTTTACTTAATTTTCCAGATGAGAAAAAATTTTAAAATGGGGTTTTTAATTTAAAACTACGATAATTTAACATCCTATTTTCATATTAATTGACCAAGTTCCAACTTTAATAAAAACCCTTCCATTAAAATTAGTTATACCCAAAATAATTAAAATCTATGTGATAAAATAAGTTTCTAGTTTTAATAAATTAAGAATTAAATTATACTTTAGTTAATTTAACAAGGCTAACTATATAAAAGGAAGGCCTAGTTTAAATTTTCAAAGGATGGAAAAGTAATTAGGTCAATCAAGGAAAGAGGAGGGGTCAAAGGAGAGCCACATGGCCCGAGGAGGTAGGTGAACAATGAGTCAAGTGAACAGATCAAGACAAGGTTAACCGATAAAGGATGTGGGATGACCAATGAGGATATTGGGGAAGGATCCCAAGCTCGAGGTAAAGGAGAGTTGGATGGTGAGTGAGATGGGTTGGAGAAATGACGATGAGATTGGTGAAAAACTTGGGTGCGGTATAGGTTACAATGTATAGGATATAGGAGAAAATGTAGGGTTCACAGTTTGGGTGAGGTAATGGCTAAGGATTTGCATGGTTCAATAAAGGCCACATGGCTCAAGTGAAGTAGAGTTAAATGAACGAGTCGAAAATATGGCCAAGCGAGAAAGGATAACCAAGTGGAAAAAAACATCATGTATGATCTCAAAGAAGTTGTAATAAATGCAAGGCAAGGGCCAAAATAAGAAAGAGTTGGGGTGAAAAAGGACATCCAAGGAAAGTTTGAATGGCAAACAAGGTGAGACATGAAGTCATTTTAACAAGGAAACCAAGGATAAGTTAGGGGCATACAGATCCGAGTTGAGGTGGGTATCACACAAACCTAAGAAACTAAGGGATCTTAATGCAAGATGAAAAAGGGGAAGATGTCAATGAGCTATAAATGAGCTAGATAAATCTTGATATAGGATCTCGTGAGGTGTAGTGATGTAAACAACTTGGTGATCTAGACAGGAACTCACTGCAAGAGCTCAAACTAGAGTGTTCAACTTATCGAGAGGAGATGGGAGGGAGAAGATATCGGGTGGAGCTAGATGAGAAAAGGAGTAGCATGGAGCGGGGTAGAAAAGGAGAGGAAGTAGAAGGGAGAATAAATTTTTAATAAAAACTATTTTTTTAATAAAACTGTTTTTTAATGGAAAATTTAATAATAAAAAAACTAGAAATGCCTCTAAAGATACTTTTCCACCAAATTTGGCTGCATATAGCTAGAGATAGCACGAAAAATACCTAAAACTCAAAAAATCTAAAAAAACTTACAAAAGCACCAAAAAAGTACACAAACCAAGAAAATTGATAAAAGCTAAGATGAACCCAAAAATAAAACTAAATCACCAATCAAAATGGAAAATAAAGTTTTCACAAGAAAATAGTAATAAAGCACAAAGCCAAGAGTAGTAGGTAATATAAGATGGTGACTGATGCGGATCCCAATAGTTCACTCTAATATCATGTGAAAGAATGTGAGAATGAGGATTAACTAGGATTGTTTACACATAAACTATGTTGCACTTGAACGCAAACGTTAATTGTGTGTCATGTAGTAAGTAAACATTCAACCATGAAATTTGCATGTAAAAGAAAAGGGTCTACTCATTCTCATAGATCAAAATGAAAAGGTATAGATAGGAGTGATGTCTAACTCCCAATACAAGATCCATCATACCTCTATATAGGAGAAGAAGAGTTACATTCTATAAATGGAAAGTAACTCATATATGATGCACTAACACACACTTATGCAAATGATAGATTCTATGATAGAATTTTTAATAGATCCTAAGACACCTATGACCTTTGTGATTAACTAAAATAGAAATATGCTAGTGTAATCTAATGTTATAGGAGTAGTAAAATGATTGAATAAACGGAAAAATAAAATACTGAAATACACCCAAGTAAACTAAGATATAAAATATGAAACCCTAATGTGTAAGAAAGCTTAAGAAAATCCATAGATGATTTCTCGATATCACAAAATTGTGTTAAAGTGTAGACCAGTGAATAGGAGAAGGAAATGACCTCACAAAATCTTGATAAAGTACATATCCGAGTTATCCGATTGGACTGGGAGACTAGAAAGATATAGGGGAACCCATGGGCACCATGGTTTGATATTTGGGTTCCCTAGTTAGTGGAAATGGATAGAAAACCTCCTTTGAAGTGTTGCTGGTTGTTCGCCTATGTTTGCTTCCTATTGTACTAAATTCACCGAATCGCACCAGATGTTGCTTGTGAATAAGACATGGAAAAATCACCCGTAAGACAAGCAAAGCATCAATACTCTAAAAAATAAACATGCATATGAAGGGTTCAAACTCTCCTCAGCAACCAGAATGGAAAACTTACTAACTTAGTGTTGGACTACATCTTAGACCCAATGTATTTCTAGGTGTGTGTGTGTAATTTTGTCCTAAGTTACTCTTGTGCCCATGACACTTTGTGAAGTAGTGAGTAAATAAATAGATGTATAAGGTAGTAAATGTTTTTATGGAAATAATAAACTCCCCTCTTATGAAGTGTGATGTAGAATGAACTAGCCTTGTGTGCCTCATGATGGAGCTATATGGATGTAATTGTAGCTTTATATGCCTTTAATGGATGGAACTCTAGATGGTGATAGTAGACGATTAGTGCTTGGTCCCTCATTATAGTCACATAACTTTATATTAATATGTTTCTCTTGTTCTAATTTCATAATTTACCCCAAAAAGTCCAGCAACCAAAAATATAGAAATCTCAAACAACTAGAAAGTTCCCAAATAGTGAGAGTAAATTGCAAAGAGGATCAAGGTAACCAAAAGTGTACCAAGGTGCCTAGGGTGCCCCAATCCTAGCTAGGAACCCTTGTTAGAAATAAGAACAATGCAAAATGAAAATAATAATTTGGAAAGTGTCAAGTGCAATATCGAAAGTAACGACAGAAATAAAATTAAAAATGGCCAAAGACATCGGTTAATTATTACTCTTTTCACTTAAGAACCATATGAATAGTAGTATGAGACCGGGACTAAATAATGAATCAAAGTGCATGATTTTGTGTTTACATTTTCCCCCACTATATGTTGGTGAGCATAAATCTCAGTAACATAAAGTAGATATAGATGTGTACATGATAATATATATAGTGATGTAGCAAATGTGTAAAAGGACTAGACAATGCGTGGAGTGACAAAAATATGGAGCATGGAGACTAAATATCAAAAAGTGTAAAAAGTGATGAGACTTAACCTAGGGTGGAAGTGCATGTGTAGATGCCAATGTGTGTAGTGTGCATGCATGGTTAGTATTATGTGTGTGATGTACCTGTCATGTGTGTGTTGTTGTTGTTGTTGTCTGCTTTTTTCCCATACGAGATGGAACTACAAAAGAGAATATGATAAAGTAGTCAAATATGCATGTATATGTGTAAAAACGCATGTAGATATGTAAATAAACATATAAAAAAGTTCAAAAATGACAATGAAAAAGTAACATGTGCACCTGATCCATGATGAGATAAATAGGTTGCGAAAGGTTCCCGTAAATTTTAGTGAAGTGTGACTTTTTGGGTGATCTCATGCCACTATGGCTGAATAAGTGTAGGTAGAAATATGTGTTATTCTCCAACCTATAACTACTCCCCAGAATGCTAAGGAAAATCTTCCCTATAAAATCCATTGCTTATGGAGATCGTATAATGATCTCAACTCACTCGCTATGTAACCCATTGTTTCATAGATGATAACTCGAATTATACCAATATTGCATTTTTAGTGTGTAAACCCAATTGATGCCCCCTATTTTGGGGCTCATGGAATGTCGTGGATAGGAGAATGCGGCCCCAAAATAGGACAAAATGTGTAAATTGAAACTCGCCTGCAAGGGGAGAGGAATATTCTTTATAAATACCAAGGCACACACAAAAAGTGGCTAGAAAACAAATGTTACTACAAACATGCATGTAGGAAACAAGTGTAAGACAAAGAAACAATGTGTAAGCTAGAACAAAAGAAAATCAGTAAACACCCAAAAAGACAATGTAGGCCACACAAAGTGGATTGAAAACATAGGAAACCACTCACGGTGTCACAAGAAACTCAAGGCCGTAGTGGCCATAAATAAACAAGTGTGCACACAAGACAAAGCGAAAATCTTGCAAATAAAATCAAGAAATAGCATAAAAATGTAAGAAATGAGTATGGAAGAAAATATCCCTGCATAAAAAATGTTGCACATGGAACACCAATTAGCATGTTAGAAAAATAAACATTATGTCAAAGCATGTATAACACGATAATGTAAAGTGCTAGGTACAAATTGAAACAATAGCACCTGTAGTGTACGAATGTGGATGCCATCATAAGGTAGTGTGTCAAGCATCGGTGCTACATGTAGAAGCTATGTATCTACGATCATAACTATAAATCAAGTGAGCATGCATATGTGTAGGATAATGATAATGACATATAAGATATATATCTAACATGTGTAGTAAAGTGAACATATAAGAGAAAGTACAAGAAAGAGTAAATGCAACCATAAATTTTAGTATGATGTGGATGACGGAATGGAATGCAAATTGAATGATATGATCTGTGTACACCTCGATTGAATGGAATTTTATGTAGTGAGGTTCATTTAATATTCCCCTTAACAATCAATAATCAACCAAAAATGAGATTATGTCATTGGGAAATGGTCGAACTATGTGTTGTGTGTAGCACACTCGATGAGTGGGTAGTAATGATATGTAACATCGAGATGATGTATGAAGATGCATGGTGATTTAGACTAAATTTTATATCAAGATGAGATAATTGAAGGAGGTGGTGATGTATTCTACAATGTATACCACTACAAGATGATAAGAGAGGTAAGAATTTATCTTATAGCATATGTCACTAGCTTAGTAATGTTACATGATACAAGGTTAAATGATGAACGTGTGAGTGTGGTGAGGTCCATTTGTGATGTATACCCTCAACGGTTCAGTATAGACCATGAGCATAGAGTGCATCATTGGGTAGTGAGTAAAGTGCATAGAAGAGAACATGTAAAATGTGTAATGTACGTCGTAAGGTGTATGGTAAATAATGCAAGATGCGAGATGTAAAATGTAAGGTGAAGGGTGTAGAATGTAAGATGACATGTATGGTATAGGAAAGAAGAGTAATATGTGATAGCTATGGTGAAGTATAGGTAGAATGTGTATGATGTATGTAGGAAAATTTGTAGGATGTTGATGGGCCCCTGAATATAGCTTCCAAGTCTTAAAGGCGCGTGGCGTGCATGGGCGAGAGGAAGCATGCTAGTGAAGGCACACAAGGTAGAGTTCAAAAGGCTTCTTGGAGAACCAAGGATGTGTACACCGCATGAAGAACAATTCAGGACTTAGCTATTTTTGGCCTTTTGGGTAGGACACATGAAGAACGTGTTCTATTTGGATAAGGTTCCAGCCTAGTGATAGGGTGTCCTGGAAGGAATATACCTTGCGATAGGAAGATCCAAAAAGATAACCATGACATGGAGAAGCATGCACCTAGGGTGACCCACACCTTGACACTTGGGGCCATATCTGAGGCTGCAAAAGAGTTTTTTAGAGCTTAGATGCCTATTTATATGCGTGCCCCTTGGAAAAGAACATAGATAGAAGGGAGGTAGTGGAGCTCTGCAGAGTTACTTTGCAAGAACTATGGGATGAAAATGGGTAAAGGATTCCAGTAAGGATGTAATGGGGAAATGGGGAATGAAATTTTTCTTTTGTGAGAATACATGTATGAATCTAGAAATGGAGCATGACTATGGTCTGCCTCTTTATGATACTTTGTAGCAAGACTATTAATGAATATGATAAGGTTACCATCATGTTTACGTTAAGATATTCTTTTGTATTATCTACATGTTTTTACTCTACTTTTGATCTTGTATAATCATGGACCTTACTTGAATGATTAAGTATATTTTTGGATTTACAACTTCTTGGTTCTATTATTCCTATTGCGCACTTTGTTTCCATTATGACTGAAGGGGTGTAGAAGTCATCCTGAGCTCTATAGCTTCTTCATGTCTGTTAAATCACTAAGTCAGAATCATGAACTATGCCTTCCACTAGACTCACATAAAAGAGAGACTTGGATCCCTCTCGTATGCCTCGAGTGAGCACTCAGTGCCCACTGGGTGAGAGGCCAGTGCGCATGAGATTCCCTTGTTCTTAGTGGGTGTAAAAATGACTACATCTTGGTTCCGTTACTGGGACCTCTTTTCAAAGTTGTAGTGGAACATGGAATACATCATGATCTATGAAAAAAGTGATGGTGGAGTGCTTAACACTTGAAGGTGTTAAATATTGGTTTAAAAGCACGGAGGATGAATTCGCTCAGAGATTTAGTACCATATATGGGTTTGATACATGAAGATGGGTGGAAGACACTCTTTATCATGAGTTGTATCAAACCTTCTTTTCGTTGTTCCCAAAGAGAGTTATTCGAATGGCTCTTGGATTAAATATCTAGATTGGGGTGGTGTTATTAATCACACCCCTAGACCCAAGAAACGAATCAAACCTATAAGATGTTGGTCTAACGTGGACCCGTGTTATAGATCATTGGTGGAAGGGAGTATTGACTAGCTACACTCTGGAATATGCCATTTCCACGTATTCCTATCTAGAAGTTACTGAGTGTGATTTCTTGTGAGATCCCAGGGGATCATTTATGTGTGCTATTCCCCTTGTGATCAAAATCTTGATGGTAACCATGGGTTTAGAGGAATTTCCGATGGCTGGCTAAACCACCCTGAGCATTAGGCGAGGAAGCTAGGTTGGGGAAGAATGGTTGATCTAATGATTGGATAGGAAAGGGAGGAGAGACGAATCAAGTATAACAAAGCACGTGAAAAGGAGATCAATAGATAGCATGGGATTACAAGTGGGTTATCGATCTAGACATGGTTGAAAGGAGTTGAGGTTCACACAAAGGATGTGGAACCCAAATACTCTTTGGTACCACATCTTGGTAAGCGCGGGAGAGAAAACCTTACGGATTTTGATGAGAGTCCTTTGTGTAGAGAAATAAGAGTTGTGGTGTGCATCTAACCCCACCTAGTGACCAAACCTTGGCACTTGGTTTGTTCAAATGAGGGAAAATTATAGTTGATCCATTTGATATTAGTGGAAGTAACCGATCAGTGCCCAGGAGATATAATTTCTCATTTGGGACTTCTATGGCTTCACACACTATTCTAGTATTTAGTGGAATGTTTGGAAAAGGCACATACACAAATGGTTTTGGAAGCGCGTTAAGAAGTGGTCAAGGAAATACTACTGAAGTGGAGTTAGTTCACAAACCGTTAGTACACAATTCATTGGAACGATGGGAGCATTTGGCATGACAAACATAGGCCCTGTACCTAACACATGAGGATCTGAAGGTGGAAGTGGTGGCTCGAGGATTTAATGGGTCAGTGCAGAGAAAACACCGAGGAAACCAAGGGACTGGATCGGGAGGGCAAGGGCCTCACCTTCTCCTCAAGTCTTTTTTGATATGTCTCTACACTTACCAAATTACAATGGGATAGAAGATGACATGGAGCATGTGCATAAGTGTGAGCTGCTATGACATGTGAAGGGAATCACGACCCAGGATCAAAAGGCCAATCGGTTTGCAATGACCTTATAAGGATGCTTGTATAGTTGGTATAGAAAGTATGACCCCCGATCGGACAATTTTGGATTATACCGCACTAAGAGATGCATTCTTGGAAGAATTCCACATACCTAAGTTTGAACAAAAGAGCATTAGCTCTCTCAAAGAAATATATCATGGAATGGTAGAGAGTGTGCGGTAATATGATGCGTGATTTGAAAATATTCTGTCTAAACTATCTTATGATATCCACCCTTCACAACATTCTCAGTGGTTTTTTGGAGGACTGATCACACCCTTTAGGAGGAATTTATCTCATAAAACATTCACGGAACCGTGTGAAGTGTTGGAAGCTAATTTGCATGCTGAGGTAGTTGGTAGTGTTGACACCGGTGTTAGCCCATTTTGGAGGCTTAGATTATCGCCATGGCTAAGCAATTGGAGAAATTACCTCGCAACATGGTTCCAGAGATTCATGGAGGGATGTGGTGCATGGATTTTAACGTATAAGGGCACACAAAGGATAATGGTGGGATATGTACTTAGAAGGTGGTGCGTACCATAGCGATAAAGAACTGTAAAATATTTCACGAGGACCATGATGCAAGTAGGTGCCCCTATTGAAAGCACACGATCCACAAAAACATATCTTGTTATTGCAAGATATGTACCTCAACCACACATGACACCAAGGATTCTAGATTGATTGATCAGATTCATGAGGCAATTGATCTTGGTGTGTGCCAAAATGGAATTTCTAGTAGTTCCGAAGGAGATCACCATGGGTATGGAGAGTGTAGAGATGGAGGTGTGCATGGAAGAGGGTTTTGCAGAGGATTTCGTGGTCATGGTAACCGTGGAGGAAGAAGTGAGTTCCCGCGTGGAACGTGTTTTAATTGTGGAGCCACAAACCATTATAAGCGTGAATGTCTAGATCTTCTACAATTCTCATGGTGTGGAAAAAACATATGTACAAAGAATGCCCAGTTATATGAACATATGATTCGAAGTATCGAAGGATAAGGGTGCTACCATGGAAAGTATTAAGAAGGGTAGCATGCAATGGCTTCCATGAGTAATACATGAATCATAACAAGAGCCTATTATGGTAACAACAAGGGCAGAATATGCATGCGCAAGGAAGTTCCTAGGTAGAGACCTCTAGTTTTAAGAGAAGAAGTAGTACATAGGAAGTATCTAAACCCGAATCACTAGAAAAAAATTCTACTAGGAAACCATGGACATAATTTTAAGCTTACAAGGGAGATCCAATGCTTAAAAGAGAAAACTAGAAAAGATGAACTAAGGAGACCAGTAAAAGCACCAAGGGATGACTTGGATGAGGTTAAGGAGGTGTGTAAATGGCTGAGGTAGGAGAATATTATTCCCTACTAGGGGCATGGTTAAGGGAAAAGGCATCACGTGTCGGGAGAACATGAAAGGTAGATCCTGCATGTAAAACTCCCACCTTACACCTTGATTACGAAAAAGAGATTACCTTAAATGTAGTAGTGGATGGATGGTTGCTTCACAACATCCTTATTGACACACTTGTGCGAAGGTTAATGTTCTCACTTTGGATGCCTGGCATCAAATGGGAAGACTGCATTACAGCCATCTTCAAATATGTTGTATATGGAAAATAAGACAAAGGAAATGCCCATAGGTGTCTTGAAGGATGCGACCATTACCATTCATGGGACTAGGTTCACTAGGGATAAGTCTTGGCACTTGCTAAGGTAGATAATTTCCCAGCTCTACTTGGCCGCCCGTGGTGTTATAAGAATAATGCGGATCTCCCGGTTTAACAAGGGGTACATAAGCTTTAAAAACAAGAATGGATAGTTATACCATTGGTTGATGGGAAGTCCACCCTTATACCGAACCCCTTGGGAGAAAGTCCTAGACATAATATATGTGCATTCTATAAGAGATCCAAAGACCATCCACCATACGAAGAGTCATCCAGTTTGATGATGCTCAATATTTTAGTGATACTACTAGTATAGCATGTGATAATTGGGTGCATGGGACTTATGAATTGATTAGGTGACATCTGAAAGGATCAATAACCAAGGTAACAATGGCGCGTACAGTTTAGTGCCTAGGAGGAAAGGTAATAACCAAGTATTCTGGGGATGCATACCCGAGGTATTTTTGAGAGAAATGGAAGCTCAATGGAGGGAGGATGAGTGACAAAGTATGCTAGGTTATGTTTTGATAGGCACAACAACAAGGTGGTGGGCCACACATAGTGAAAATTTGATGGAATGACATGAAGTTAGGAATGCACTCACTATATGATTCTTGAAGAGAAATATACCCACTACTATCAAGGATTACAATGGCAATGGACCCACCTCTTCCAACATTCAATCATGTGAAAGGGTCTCGGAGAGAAGGCATGGAAGCTTTACCACCATCCCTTTGTGTGTGCAAGTTATATTTGACCCTACAAGGTTGTGTGCACACTTGGTACATCCATTCTAAAACATGCCACCAAACAGGAAATTGGTAGGAGTTAGCGGCTAACTTGGTTCACAAATTCGAGTACCGAAGTACCAAGCAACCAGTTGATGAGGCATTGTATACTATCAAGCACCTCACTCTGGGGGATTGCGCCATGGCAGAAGATAGATTAGTAAACTTACTTAGTGGGGCTAGCTTGGAAGCGTGGTTTGAAGAGGAGGAACTAGAAGACCTATAATTCAAGCGTGTATGTGCTAAAAGGGAGAAAGGAAAGATGGTATACATTATTGATGGAGAGGAGATGGAGAGCTTGAATGTTGACCATTCGGTTGGAGCACGCGAAGTAGTTAATAGCATGGATGCATTTGTGCGCACATATCATGAACCACTCAAAACCAAGAAATATAATACCGTCTCGAGAAAGGAGCACAAGGAAGCTATTATTGGGGACTACTGGTCGAGACATGGAAGTATCAAAGATCATCAATCTCTTGTGTGAATTTGAGGATTTATTCCCGCATGGATACCATGAGTTGAAAGGCATCCACCATTCATTAGGGGAAATGAGGATAAAGTTGAAGGATGGTGCATGCCCGATCAGGAAGAGGCCTTATAAGATGAATCCAAACATGTGAGTAAGGGTTAAAGAAGAGCTACACAAAATGATAACATCCAGGATCATTGAGGTTGTGGAGGAATTAGAATGGGTAAGTCTAATGGTGATCAGCATAAAGAAGGATGGGTGGATTAGGATATGTGTGGATTATAGGAAATTAAATGTTGTTTGCATCATAGATCCTTTTCCCACCCCTTTATTGAAGAGATTTTGGAAGGATTTGTTGGGTGCGAGGTCTATTCCTTTACGAATGGATTCTTGGGATATCACCAAGTAAGAATTTCCAAGGAAGACCAAGATAAGACAACTTTCACTATTGAGTGGGGAAATTTTGCATATACGGTCATGCCTTTTGGGCTAAAGAATATGCCCACTATATTTTCATGCATAGTGGTACAAGCATTTTAGGACTTCATTCACAAATTCCTTCGTGTATTTGGATGATTGGATAGTGTATGGATTGGTCAAGGACCATTTTGATAACTTGAGATTGATGTTTGAAAGATATCGGTGGTTGAGGATTTCCCTCAACATCAAGAAATGTATCTTTGTAACTCCTTTTGGAATGTTGTTGGGGCATATCATATGAAAAGAGGGCTTACTAATGGATCCCATAAAATTTGTAGTTATTTTACGATTAGGGGAGCCTACTGTACCAAAGCGTCATGTGTGGATTTCTTGGACACACTTTGGGTAGTACAGAAAGTTCATTAAGGCGTATGCCAAGATCGCTACACCTTTGGAAATACTACTCAAACATAAGAGTGCCTTTCGGTGGGGAGAAGAGCAACAAACGGCATTTGACACTCTAAAAGAAAGGGTTATCACCACACCTATTCTACGATTCCCATCCTGGGATAAACCTTTCCATGTCCATGTGGATGCCTTTGGTATAGTAATGGGAGCTATTCTTGCTCAACCAGGAGGGGATTGTTGATCATCCCTTGTGTTTTACAAGTAGAAAGTTTACACCAGCAGAACAGAATTATACAACGACTTAGCGCGAGGCATTGTCAATGATCTACGCACTCCATAAATTTAGACAATATCTATTGGTAACTCCCTTCGTATTCTACATTGACCATATGGCCTTGAAGTATCTAGTAAACCAAGCAGTGTTGCAAGGGCGCATATGATGTTGGGTACTTTTATTTCAGGAATTTGAATTCAAAGTGGTGGTAAAACTAGGAAAGAACAATTGTGGGCCAGATCATTTATCAAGGATTGATTCGGGAGAGGACGCATAAAGTATTGAGGAAACCATGCCGGATGCACAACTATTCAGGTTATGGTGTGTGCCCTCAAAATTAGAATACATTGTCATTTTTCTCAAGGAAGGTGTGGCACCTAAAGGGATGAATGCTCTGGAGAGGAAAAGGTTAGCCATATGCGCCATGCCCTTCATGTTGATCAATGGGGATTTGTATAAAATGGGCCACGATGAGGTTTTGTGCTGGTGTGTATTAGAACATGAGCGTGTAGCTATAATAGAAGAAGCCCATGGTGGGATTGCTAGAGGACACTATGCGGGAACGTAACCATGCACAAGATCCTAGTTGTTAGACTATGGTGGGAGATGATTCACCAGGATTGTATTCAATTTTGTAAGGCTTGTGACCACTATCAACACCTTGGAAAACCTGGTAAAAGGGATGAGATGCCCTTGCACCGCATTACCAGCATGGAACCTTTTGAAAAGTGGGCAATATATTTTGTCGACCAATCTCACCAGCTGCATGAAGGACTAACTCGTGGTATATCATTACCTATACTGATTATCTGACAAGGTGGGAAGAGGCCGCACCCACTAAGGATTACACCATAGCCACGACTGCTAGATTTTTGTGGGAGAACATTATCAGTAGGTGTGGGTTCCCATTAATTTTAACAAGTGATAGGGGCACTCACTTCTTAAATGAAACAATCAGGATTCTATTAGTAGAATTCATGGTAGCCCATCACAAGACTACCCCTTATCACCCTCAGGCAAATGGAACTGTAGAGGCATTTAACAAAATCCTTAGTCACACATTGACTAAGATATGTGATGTGGGTAGGCAAGATTAGGATGACAAAGTATCAGTAGTTCTTTGGGCATACAAAACAACGTATAAAAGGTTGAACAAGGCCACACCATTTCAACTGGTGTTCAACGATGGAGGCTATTTTTCCAGTTGAATTCATGCTACCTTCATTGTATATAACATGCACATGAGGGTTGGATGATGAACAAGCACTTTGGAAGAAAGAATTGATGAATTGATAAAGTTGGATGAAAGGCACTCACTAGCAAGATGGAGCCAAACAACTGAAAAAGATAAGCAAAAGGCATGGCATGACCGCCACATTAAGAATAAACAATTTGAGGTTGGCCAGATGGTATTGCTATATGATTCAAAATTTCTATGCCATCCTAGAAAGTTAAAGGTGCATTGGTTGGGTCCTTATGTAATTTCATACATCCTTGATTCGGGCACATGCCAGTTACAAGCGCTGGATGGAACAAAATTACCTAGACACTTTAATGGGAGTAGGTTGAAGCCCTACTATAAATAATGCTTCTTCGTGTTTGTAAATAAGGCGATTACGCCAGCTTAGTTTAGAATTTCCTTTTATGATTTTCCTTTCTTGTTTTTCCCTTTCATGTTGTTCTCTTGTTTTTCACCTTGGGTGGCGGTAACCTTATTACTTTTTAACTTATGAATGCGTAGAGGACCGCACATCAATTTTAGTGTGGGGTGAGGTGATAAAGAGAGGCATGAAATTATTCTACAAGAGGATTGGGTTGGTGGACCATTTGAATTGGCCCTGTTGAAAAGATGCATTAGGAGGAAAAGAAGGTAGATGGATGGCAAGATAAGGTTACATTGGAAATCCACGTACAAAAGGGAAAAAGCGCTAAAAACATGAGGTAGGAGAAAGCAAGAATCATGAGGATGGAAGAGGTTCCTTTGGCGCCGGTAACACACGCGTAAGAGTATTCTCGCCAAGATGGATTATCTGCATGCCAAAATGTTGGAAAATTTTTCACACAAGGATTGGGCATGGGTGAAAAAAATTTCACCCAAGGATTGGGCATGGGTGAAAAAATTTGTGCGCAAGGATTGGGTGTGTAAGAAAAAGCACTTAAATCAGGTTTGTTTTAAAAATGTCACATTAAATATTGTCGTACGGTGGTAGGTACCCTATCCTTTAATGCGTAAAAGTGGGAAAGGCTATAAATACAAGGATGGGTAGTTCATTATTTTACTTTGTGAAAACAAGGAGAACGATTTTCTTTCAAGAGCTAGGGTTGAAGAGCTAATTTGTGTGAAGGAGAATCTTAGAAAATCACACGTAATCAGTCCAGTTGATCTATAAGCTAGAGCAGAAGTGATTCATGGGTGTGAGGAACATTGTGAAAGAGTGTTGTGATCGAAGGAGGAAAATCAGAAATTAGGGTTTGTGCTCTAGGGCACGGGCGTGTGAAGAAAACTCTCAGACAACTTGAAAGTAACTAGGGAATGAAAGCAAAGGGTAAAATGACGGTCACAAAACTAGTTGATAAGCCTGCAGTACAATCCAAGAAGGGAAAGGGTAAGGGAAAAAGAAAGAAGAAAGAAGAAGAAATCCCCTTAGATACCAATGAGGAATGGTACTCAGAGATGTAATACCCAGATGGGGTTTTGCTAGGGCAAGAGTGGGAGTCCCACATAAGATAGATGACCGTGATTGACTACAATCACCGGTCAAGTATAATTGTGAAGGAAATGGCACTGGAGCTGGTGCACCCCACAAACAAATGAACACTTGACGGGATGCCAATCTACAGCGACGTAGTCAAGGTGAAAGTGGAGAAGGTAGGGCTTCTCCAGCTTTATGAGCTGCCATATTTTGGGAAGCCCGAGTGCTTGTACCAATGGTTGATGACGCACATGCACAAATATTTCTTCTACTTTGCAAGGCACAAAATGTGCATAACTCCCCAGTTAATCTCACACTTTACATGCCTAAGTTATAAAGGGGATGCACTCATAGATGACCTCTAGGATGAGGAGGCAATCAAAGAAACCATTACATCCCAGGATTATAAGAAGGGATCAAGATACTACGACATCTTGGATATCAGCAATCTAGTGATGAAGATGGCCATGCACCTTGTCTCCAAGCTGAATGGACAAGAGAGGTGGACCTAGGTGAGCAAGCCCTAGTTGAATGTCTATAGGAAGGTTGCAAAAGGCACTGTGTACAACATCTCCTAGTACATAGCAGATGAAATCATAAGCAAGCATGGAGAATGGAGGAAAGATCTTGTTTGGAAACATTTTGTTAACAATTGTGTTCTCAGAAATCAGGGTGCTAGATGCATCTAATAAATTTGTATGGGAGTACCCCACTGAAGATCCCTCACCCACAGACAGATTCCAGAAATACACATGTGAGTCAATGACAGGGGTGCACAAGGTGTGCTTAGACAAATGGTACATGTGCCTTAGGAATGCATTCGGGGCTGAATGGTGAATTCCTGAGCAACTCCCACAATAATTGAAGGAGAAGCAGAGTTTGCGGTATACCAGCACTTCTGCATTGGTAGATTCATCTTGGTGGATGGCAGTTGGAGTCCCTGGTGTAAACTCCCCTTCTCATTTACTACCCAATTTTTCCAAGCAGGAGTGAACAGGTATAAGGAGTCAAAGAAATTAAAACTCGACCTATCCACCCTTGATAGTGAACACAGAGAAATGAGAAAGAAGTTGGTCTACCCGAGGAAGCATGCGTACGTTGAAAGGTACATGTCGTAGGACGTGCACATCATAAGGTCCATGACCTTACTGATTGCTGAGATCACTGCTGCTAGGATCTACCTACGCATAAGGCCAAATTTTGAGAAGGGCGCATACGTAGAGAATGAAATATCCATCCCAAATGACCCCATGGGAAGGAATAAGCTAGCGCCAAAGCACAAGGAGAAAGAAGAATAAGAGGAGAAAAAGGGGCGGTGGAAAGGTAGAACGTAGATACTATAGGGCCGAGTACCTACGTCTAGAAGAAGAGGAGAACGGTGGTCAGGGAAAATACCCCGAGCCTACAAAGCCACCATCCCCTAAAGAACCTTTAGATGAAGAGAAGACAACATCCCCGACTTCGAGTTTTCTGCAAGGGAAGAAGAACAAGGGACGAAGGAATAAGGGTCTGAAGATACAGACGACCCGAATGCCTATATAGGTGAAAAGGATGATGATGGAGGGGAAGAGTTGGAGGTGGATCAAGAGCCAATTGATGTCCATGATTCGAGGGAGAGGAAGTAGAGGATACAAATGATGCTTTCATCTTTGTAAGGAGGAAGGGTGCCTAAAGGGAGGAAGGGGAACAAAGAAAAGAGAGGAGCAAAGGGGCTAGTACCAAGGAGCCAGATATGCCCAAGCTCACTCAGGAGGAGGTGAATGAGAAGGAAACAAGGGAGGCAGAGAAGATAATCAATACCTTGGTTAAAGAGGAGTTGGAGCGCAGCGCGGAGTTAGTGCTCAACTGAATTCAAAGAAGAGCAAAGGGAGAAGAGTGTGGGTAGCACAAAAGTCCTAACTCTTTTGGTAACTGTTCCCAAGGGCATGTGTAGGGGGAGTAAATGTGCAGAAGGGGGAAGAACAATGATGGGTTACATTCATGACCCCAACAACATTTTGTGTGCACATTTCCAAAGTATCGTGCCCTCCAAGGAGCTCACCACCATGGAGTCCTTTGATCTTTAGGGTGGATACCCGTGAACAAGGAAGATGTTATCATGGGCATTCGACTCCCACCTCAATGAGCCTGAGTTAGAGATTAACCAAGGAGTGGTATTAATGTTGTCTAAAGGAAAGGGGGACAACCCCATTGTAAACACATAATAACTATCAAATGAGCAAGTGAATAATGTGCTCAAAATTTTTCCATGGAAATCGAGGCTAGGATCTTCGGTAGGAATGATAGGGTTAGCATCTTGGAGGACTGTTGGAGAAGAGGATGAAGAAGTAGTGAAGCTAATGAAGGATCTCAGCCTTGAGAAATTAATTAGTGCTAAACTATAGAGGGAGCTTCGGGAGGAAAAGGCAAGGGTACATGAAGTTTCCAAGAAGGTGGAGCTCATCTCCCAAGTGATTACCACGAAGTCAGACACCAATTTTTTTCTTATGACACCCTGTGCCCCGCATCTCATTTCGCAACCTAACCTCACCACCTAAACCTTACACAATTATTTATTAATTACCTTATAATTAATAAATTCACATCTCCAAACCTGCCACCTCATTTCACCACCTCATCATGACCTAGCCCTAACCCTAAATTAACCTAATTAAGACCTATAACTTGGTCTACATCCTCACCCATGACTAATTACTCCTCACCCACACCAAAACCAACCTAATAATGACTTTACCAAGCCCACAACTAATCCCTCAGGATAAAAGAGGAAAGTTAGCTATTTTACTAAAAATAGCCCACTTTGACTTAACCGACATCGGTTCCTACTCGACCATCGTCGGTTACATAACCGCCATCGGTTCCCTGTAAATGACCTCCCCAACCAAAAACAAAAGACCCCGAATTCATTTGAAAGATCCGGAATTCACTTGGCAGAGCAGAGACAAGTGAAGGAAAGAGAAGAGTTTGTAGAGAAGGACATCGAGCCCAAGACTACAACTGAGTAACTAGAGCACAGTGACACTCGTCCAAGCATTGGGAGAGAAGATAGCTCACTTTTGATTGTCGATCATCCCACCTGAGCCTTGCCTTCGTCATCACAGTCCTTGAACCTATATCTTCATCAGGAACTAGTAAGTGGTGTCTTGTATGTTTAAATACCATTTTCTTGAACTTCTGATTCATAGTAATTATAAGCTCACTCCTAGATCTACTACCCGATAGCACCCTACATCTAACTTTCATTCCCCTACCCTTACATTGCCCCAAGAACAGCTCCCACACTCTCTGAGTCTTCTCCATCACCCTATTTCCTACCCCTAATCATTTACCAACCTTATAAACACCATAACCACCTTACAGCCAACCTTCATTGAAAGCCCCTAAATCACTGCCCCTACCGATATCGGTTATCAACAACCGGTACCGGTTATACATTGACCGGCATCGGTCACTATGACTCAAACCAAAACCAGCCTTTCCTCAATTTCCTTTTAACGAGGTAACTAAATTATGATTTCGCAATAACTTCTTTGTTAGCAATTGTGTTAATTTGTATTAAAAGGGCCCGACCACCTTTGAAAGGAAGTCTAATATTTCCTGGACCCAAGGCAGTTCCCTCATTTATTGTCTAACTATAATCTGGCGGTCTTGCATTCTTATTCACAGGTAGTCCTTCCCAGACAAAAAGGAGTTCTTTGCAATCGATCGATCTCTCTACGGTACACGCACACCCTCCCAACACTCAACAGGTATTCCTCCTAGCCCTAACCCTTATCTGTTTCTCAAAATAATGAAAGGATAGAAGAAAATATATTCTAAGAATCGAAACATTCTGTGTGAAATGTACACCTGCACCTTAACCCTCCAGGGTAAAAGTATAGATCCTCCCTGGAGTGCCTAGAGGACTTGACTCAGATCCTCACCATGGAAAGGCAGTCTTTGGCATTGGATTCAGCAAAGGAGGTAGAGGCACACTTAGAGAAGGAATAAAAGTTGAAAGTCATCACGCTCATGGCCAAATACAAAAAGGTACTCGCTATTGTAAGAGTAGTTGCACAAACCGCAGGGGTCACTTACAACCATTGTGCAGATCAAGACAAAGTGATAAGCATACTACTTGCCAACAATGAGGCCAAGCTGAAAGACTTCAGGGAAAAGAATAAGGGTAATAGAGCCGAGCGAGAAAGGATCATAGCCGAAGTGGAAAATAAATCTGAAGCCATTGAGAACTGGTGAGTCTCAATCAAAACCTGACTAAAAGATCTCTACAAGGTCATCACGAGGAAGATGGATGCCCTGGAAGATCACGCTAAGGAACTAGAGACTATGGTGGAAACCATTTCCACACAAGGGGAAGGGTTAAACTTCGACAAGGTGAGCACCTTGGTTGGTGAAATCTACACTAAAACGTAGGAGGAAGTCAGTGCTTGGAGTACACTGGAGGCTGACCTACAACAAAATTTCCCCCTTCTTCTTCTTTAGGAAAATTTCCCCTATTCTTTCTCTTCCCCATTCCTTATTCTTCCCCCATTATTTTCCAAGCCAAGGCCTTGCATTATTTTAGTACTACATTCTTTGAGAAGGTTCTTGAGGAAGGAGAACAGGTGTAGTATGGGGTAATGTTGGGCCCCTGAATATAGCTTCCAAGTCTTAAAGGCACGCAGTGTGCATGGCCGGAGGAAGCATGCAAGTGAAGGTGTGTAATTCGAGTTCAAAAGACTTCTTAGAGAACCAAGGATGCATGCACCATGTGAATAACAATTTGAGACGTATCCATTTTCATCCTTTTGGGTAGGACACATGAGGAACATGTTCCATTTGGATAAGGTTCTAGCCTAGCGACAGGGTGTCCTAGAAGGAATATACCTGACGATAGGAAGATCCAAAAAGATAATCATGACATGGAGAGGCATGGACCTGGGGAGACCCACACCTTGACACTTGGGGCTAGATCTGAGGTTGTAGAAGAGTTTGTTAGAGCTCATATGCCTATTTATACACATGACCCTTCACAAAGAATAGAGACAAAAGGGAGGTAGTGGAGCTCTATAGAATTACTGCAAGAACTATGGGATGAAAATGGGTCAAGGATTCCAGTAAGGATGTAATGGGGAAATGGGGAATGAAATTTTTGTTTTGTGAGAATACATGTATGAATCTAAACATGGCACATGACTATGGTTTGCCTCTTTGTGATACTTTGTAGCAAGACTATGAATGAATATGATAAGGTTACCATCATGTTTACGTTAAGATCTCCTTTTGTATTATCTGCATGTTTTTAATCTACTTTTGATCTTGTATAATCATGGACCTTACTTGAATGATTAAGTATATTTGTGGATTTACAACTTCTTGGTTCTATTATTCCTATTGCATGCTTTGTTTCCATTATGACTGAAGGGGTGTAGAAGTTGTCCTAATCTCGTAGCTTCTTCATGTCTGTTAAATCACTAAGTCAGAATCATGAACTATGCCTTCCACTAGACTCACATAAAAGAGAGACTCGGCTCCCTCTCGCACTCCTCGGGTGAGCACCCTGCACCCGCTGGGTGATAGGTCGGCACACATGAGATTTCCTTGTTCTTAGTGGGTGCAAAAATGACTACAGATGCAAAGTGTAGAATGTATGAAGACTTGAAATATCTATAGCCTATAGTGTGTAACATGTAGATGATGTAAAATTCTGTGATGATGTGTAGTACCTTTAATGTGTAGTGACTATTGTGTAGTGTGTTGTAACATCCTCATTTTAGTACATTAGAACAAGAATTTTTTTTATTAGTGTTTTCTAGTTCTAAATACATAACTTAGAACTCACAGATCATAACAATCATTCTTATAACAGATAACCATATGCAACCAGTAATGACTCAAGATACCACCGATCTATTCATTCCATGACTCGATGAACTACGGATCTATTCATATGTATTGTAGAGTTGGAATTTTCATCTGAACACCTCACTCTTGTGGTTCTCTTCCCTAATCCAGGATTTTAGAATGCTCTGTCCAAGGAACCTATCTGAATAATTGTTACCATTATTCATCGACATCACATCCCTTAGACTAGGTGACATAGGACAATGCAATCAGCCACTTGCGATACTTTGGCCAAAGATTTGAAACATACTAATCATGTCTTATATTCCTTGACGACATACTCGTCAATCTGAATACATCCTTCACCCCACTCTGATGTTATATAGATCATCTTATACTGACTTCTGTCAGTCCCCTTGTCCCTAGTTTTCACTCCGGAATGGGTTAATATCATACACATGTTATAAGGATGCCCTTGGAGACTAGGGTAAGCTGACATACAAGATCAACCACTGTTAACCCCGTGTGTCAAGGTACCTTGAGTCCCAAAGGGCTGCCTCATAACATGTTTATGGTCCTAACCAGTCCCAAAGGAAAATCTTGATCAAGTTTTGGGTGTAAATCTTAATGATCAATGCAAAAGGGTGTTACCAAATGTCACCTGCATTGTCGTATCCTTGAGAAGATCCTAATCTTCTCGAAGGTACAACCTAGATTGACATATGTCAACATCCTATGATATAGCCTCGAAAAGATGTAATTACCCCAAGAATTCAATTAATTCGAGTTAAACTTGGATTACAAGCCCTCCCAACCGGGTTGCATTTCCCCAACCCAGGTCCCACACTTTAGAGTTACATAAGCAATTAGGTTCAGTTTCATGGAGAAAGGTTTTTAATAAGATTGAGATCTCGTCAAGGTGCCAATCGGTTCCTAATAACCTTATTTCCTCATAATAGGGAAATAGCCCTAAGTTCTCCCATAAGGAAGATAACTAAACCCGTAAGGGTTCATATCAACCCCGAAGACTGAAATATATCAGACTTATTACTATAAGACATGATTATTTAAAGCCATCAATTACATTGCTTTGACTTAGATCATTGTTAGGGAGTAATAGAATACTCTTCCTATTTTAGCTACATATCGGGCATTCTTTGAACCTCAACTTCCCTAAAAATGCGGTGGTCTAATTTCAAATTTAGCCTTATTTATAATATATAAGAATTACTAGTCAAACATGAAGTATTCAAATCACATAATTTTACAAGGCTTACTTAGGGAATCCATCTAGATCCCATGGAAAATAATAATAAGAATGCACTCTCATTCTTTCGGATGTGAGAAGATCAATTCAACAAATAAGAATACAACCATGTAGGTAACATTTCCCCATTTCATTTAATCTCAACCTATACAATTACAACTTATGCACTACAACATATTTTAATACAATAAACATCAACAAAAGAGTAACTTTCTTCTTATAGTACAATTAGAGAGATCCTGTCGTAATTCATCATAAAAATCAGATTAAACAATCTGAGCATCATATCAGATCTGCATGCCTTTACCACTTATGATGACCATCTGCAAAAATTGCTAGCACGGGTCAGTTCAGTGAACTGAGCATGATAAACACTAATTCTTATTACAATTACATTCCTCCAATTGTTTCCATTAAACAACCTATTTAAATGAAATCATTTCATCAAATCCATAAACATGAATCATGCTAATTATCTTTCTACCATTCTAATATGACTTTATAACATAACTCATATTATAGCTACCATTTCAACTTAAATATTTTTGGATGATTCATCTTATATTAGAGAATAAGAAGAAACAAAATGAATCTTAAATACCTAGCCATCCGAAAACCAAGAGCAGTATCAATCCTAATATAATTACTCCATTCAAGGAATGAAATCTTATCAAGGCATGTAACCAATAGATTTTCATATAAACAATTCAAGAAAAGATAGATTATAGCCTCAAGAAAGTTCAACTAATAGATTTCCTCTATACTTTTTGTAACATTTCATAAGCATTGACAAGTATACAAACTTTTACTACAATACTAATTTTTTACAAGTAGATAACTGAATTTCTCAAATAGGGTAATAATATAGCTAAAGATAAGGAAAGGAGACTTCATAAGATTCAACACTTACCACTCTCTCCACTTGACTTTAACAGGTCTATTCATCTCATTCCCATGCTGAAGATTTCTTATAGAAAATTCTAAATAAGGGAACACTCATAACTTCTAGAAAGAGAGAGAGAAAAAAGAGAGTACCTTTGTACTTCAAAACTTTTAAATACTATCTTCCTTTATCTAGAATAAGGAGTAGAGAAATTCTAATCATTACCCTACCTAAAATCATGTTTGTACAACTTCCATGAAGTAATATACATATACTCTAATCCTATCAGGAGAAAGGAGGGCAAGTAAAGAAATACGTACGTTTAGACTCAAGCTCAGATCAAATAGAATCACCTTCAGATTTGCCAATAGATCATTGTGATCTACAACAATACATTTAACGAATGCCAACAATGTCTCCTTTACATAAAATGTAAAAAAAAGGATCTAATCTCAGACCACCATTCTATTCAAAAGCAATAGTCTACATTTCTTCTTTTGATCATGTAAAATTTACAAAAACAACAGTTTAATCAAACACTTTTATACTCACAAAACTCTGTATACTTAGGAAAATTCATACTTCTTTGAAATAAGAAACAAACTTAGAATTCAAACATATTTCCAACTCATGTGACTAAACCAGTTGAGCTTTACCTTCAGACCCTTATCTAATAAAGGTACAGGCTTAGTATTCAAACATATTTCCAACTCATGCGACTAAACCAGTCGAGCTTTACCTTCAGACCCTTATCTAAAAAAAGTACAGGCTTAGTATTCAAACAAATTTCCTACTCATGCGATTGAACCAGTCAAGCTTATAGAAGGAACTAATAGTTTCACCACAAATCCAACTATATATTTTCCCCGAAGTCACAATTAATAGTAGAGCTTATAGAACTAAGCAACAATCAAATAAACCAACCAAATTTGACACAACAGTTCATTTTGTGGTATCTTCAAACACGAAATCATCAAGTACGATGTCCATCATGGTGCCAGTTTGGAAATTCAATACCTCAGTCAGATAAAGAGACATAAAACACTTCTACAGAATTCAAACCCATATTGTATTCACAGCAAGGAGAGAAGATAAAAGAAGTAGATTTCATCAGGGTCTACGTATAACCAGGGATTCCCAAATCAACAAGAAAAGAAGAAAACCAATACATTTCTACCAGCCAGGCCAACTGTACAAAAATCATCTGAATAGAGTTATTCTAATGAAAACATTTAAAAGAAAGTAATATTTTTAAAAGTTAGGGCCTATCATGCCTGATAGTGTCGCTAAAATTCAAAGAAGACCTCTGAATGTGCTCACACCTTCTCTTCTTCTTCCACGAAAGATTAAACAACAAAATATTGTTACCTCCATGCCTTATATATTTCCCCTGACAGAGAAGTAAGCTAGAAACTCTCAAAGTTGCCATGCAACACAGAGTAGATGGTTGGTTCGAAGAACCAGTGCTCATACAGAGAAAAAAATAGAATGCATGGAAAACAAAACAACTAAACCAAATTCCACTTGCATGCCTTCCCAAGCAATCCGCGCTCGAGGACCAAGGCTCATTAATTGCATTTACTTCCATTCTCCCACCTATTTTCCATTGCCACCGACTGCCAAAGTTGGTGATAGCCACAACACAATAAACAAACATTCCCATCCTTAGAGATACTGCCACGTAAGACTCGTATTGGCATTTTTTATCCTCACCAAACTGATTGCATGCCATTTCCTATAACCTTATCTCCCTCTTAAATGCCATGGAAACCACCGCCCATGACTCGCGACCCTCCTTAGGTCCCCCTTCCTAGAATTAGTTAAGGTAGGTTAGAGACTTAGGTTAGATCATAGGGTATGACATTAGTCTCATTTCCATAGCGCTAGGTGTAGTTAACCCTTGAGTATTAAGCTCATAGTTTAGGGCTAGGTTAGATTAGCAATTCTTTTAACCATAAGGTTATAGTTTAGGTTAAGACTATTAACCTTAACGAATCTAGTCTAGGTCCCCAAAATAGGACCAATCAGTGTTAGAGTCCATACAGGATAAAACATTCCTATAAAGGATTCCATTTGGCATCAATAAATTAAGCTTTAGATATAAACATAAACATCTTACCTGGCCTAAGGTCCAGGTCTTTCCTGATGTTACGATATCTAGAACCAAATTCCATTTACCATGATCAGCCTGAGTTAACCTCCGGGATTGATCATTCAAAGCTCAATCATACTTTGTAACTTTCGTAAAGTCAATAAAATTTGTTCATCCTGAATAAACTTAAAACATTCCTTGGATCAATGCAATTGATCCAAGGCTGAGTCATAAAGGTGGATAAATCCACAATTTATCTGGAAATCAGGTTGAACTCAAGTGCAAAAATGAAAGAAACGAAAGCATCCAATCATATTCTGGTTCAATCAAATATCTTCAAGAGCAGAGAGGATACAATCCATATCAAGCATGAATTCCCAAAACCAAAGGAAAATGTCCTTATATAGAAGATATCATTTATCAATACTTGAATTCTCTAGAGAAAGTAACAACAGTTTAGGGTGTTACACGTGTGGGGTTCATATGTATAGAATACCCTCAATAGTCAAGTTTGAAGTAAATAAAAACTCGTGTCATCGATAAATGGCAATGCATATGCATATGCTAAGATGTATGCATGAGTAGAAATAATAAGTTGTTGTGTGATTTTGGAGGGGGAGGATTATAGATTTCATGCCCCTTGAGTGTGTGGTGGTGATTATAATCATCTGACATTTTCTAACAGATTATCATTGTTGTAATCAAAACCCACCGGAGAAGCATTCAAGATGTGATAAGAAATAAAATGAGGTGGATCTTATAAAGAACCATTGCAACACAAATTTAAACACTCATGGCATACTCTTCATCAGTGAAGGGTATTGGTGGACAATCATGTGCATACCAATGAGAAATATTATGAGCATAAGTACAAGATGAATCAAGTAAAAATAGAAATATTCCCAAATGGCATCGGGAACGTGATGGAGGTGTGGTTAGAATCCAAGGTTCCACCAATATAGTCAAGCCATGATTTCCCAAGTATCAATGGAGAAGGACAAGGTGTACGCATAATGAATATTTTCAAATGGAACATATATATGCCATAGGCAGTCATAACATGACAATAGCCATGGTGAATATGTGATGATTGAATTTTTGGTAGAATGTCATTAACTATCAAGCCCAGACCTAGTTAAGCCCTCATGTATGCAAATAGTGTCCGGAAAAGTATGATCAATCGGTATATGATGCTAAAGATATTTTTGATCAAGGACATACATGTGAAAGGTAGTGGTGTAGATGAATATTGTGTAGGAGGAGATTAAACAATGTCTAAAGTGTTAAAAATACTTGATAGAGTATCATAACATTGGTAGAGGGAGGCGTATTGAATCTATATTCACCGGGACATCAACTACAAAGGAAAGAGTCATCGACACTTTGAGAGGTGTAAATTTTAGTTTCCTAATGCTTCATTAGTAATTTCAATAGCATCAAATTCATCATCAAATCTCTCATAATCAATTGTGGTAGCATTATCATATTGTATAGATTTTTCAATTATATTTCTAAGGATTTTACTAGGTGGAGGAATGGGAAATGAGGCCTCAATAGGTTGAGTAGTGGCGGGGACTAAGGTGGGTACTCTAGGTGAAATGATGGCAGTAGTATGAGTATATATGACTGAATTATTTTGAGTGGTGGACATGTGGGAAGCACTAGAATGAACAAGGTCATATGCATCGATACTATTGTATGTGATGCACTATTTAGGAGGAATGGGCATAGCCATAATGGGGCATATGTGACGAGAATTTGAAAATTTCAGGATCTATCAAAATAGTATGTTCATATCCATCATGTAAGAATTTGACACATTGATGAACAATATATGGGACCACTTGCATTTCTTAGATCCAAGGCTGACCTAGCAATAGATTGAATTGAAATGAGGCATTTATAACATAGAAGTTAGTGAGAATGGTATTAGTTCCACCCTTAATGTGTAATGAGATAGTCCCTAGACATGTGTGAGTGGTAGAATCATAACCTTGAATGAGAGTAGAATTCTTAGAAATTAGATTATTGTTAATACCTAGTTGTTTTAAAAGAGAATGAACACATAGGTTAACCACTAACCCATTCTCAATAAATACATTTTTGATGCAAGTGGTACTAATGGTAGCAGTAATGAGCAAGGGAACACATGGATTGCTTCTAACAAAAATGGGATAGATCCTCATCGGTGAAGGATATAGTGCATGGAAGATTATGAAGAGACTGTATGAGGTGTGTAAAGGTGCTCATAGAATTATCACTTTCTATATAAATGGAAAAAAGGACTACCTCTAGTGTTTGAAAAAAATATGGTACACTACACAAGAGGTCATAGAGATAAATCTTAGCTGGTGTGTTTTTAAGTCATTCTATGATATCATAACCCATAATAGGATCCGGAGGAGATGAGGAAGTGATAGGTGGAGGAATATTATTAGGTGGAATCCTAGGAGGCTGAGTGTGGTGAGTAGTTACTACATTGATGGATGAATCGATCTATGGATAACAAAGTGAGGGAGATGTTTAGTATGCACTAAAATAGAAATATTATAGTTTAATCTAATCCTATAGGAGAAGTAAACATTCTTAATAAATGGAATAGTAAAATATTTAAATACACCCAAGAAAACTAATCTATAAAATATGAAACCCTAATGTGCAAGAAGTGTTAAGAAAATCCTTAGCTAATTTACATGTCACGGACTGTTTCATAGTGTAGATGAGGTGAAAAGGAATAGGAAACAATTACACTTTGAAGCTTTAGAAAGCACATATATGAGTTATCTAACTACTCTAGGGAACTTGGAAAGGGATAGGGGCAATTGTGGGAACCCTAGTCTCGAGATCTAGGTGCCCTATTCTATGGAAATGGTTAGGAAACCTCCTCTCCGGAGTGTCACTTTGGATTTTTATGTTTTAAATTCCAATCGTACTAATGTAGTTGAACTACGCTAGATGTCACTGTGAATAGGATATGGAAGAATCACCTAAAAAAACCTAAACAAAGCATCAAAACCCTAAAAATAAATATGCATATGAAGGGGTTGGACTTCCCTCATTGGCCATAATGGTGAACTTACTAACTGAGCATTGTACTACATCTCAGACCCAATGGAGTTTTAGGTGTGTGTGTGTGTAATTTTTCCTTAGGTTTCTCTTGTGCCAATGACACTTTCTGAAGTAACAAGAAAATAACAAGATGTAGAATGTAGTAAATGTCTACATGGAAACCATAGAATCTCCTCCTATGAAGTGTGATGTAGAATTAACCAACCTTGTGTGCCTTGTGATGGAGCTAGATGGATACTAATATATCTTTAGATTCTGTGATGGATCTAAATCAAGATGGTGATAGTAGATGTTTAGTTCTTGGTCTGTCATTATGGTCACAAAAATGTATATTTATATTTATATGGTCACAAATGTATCTTTATATTCCTTTGATGGATTTAAATCAAGAGTGAAGAGGATCAATGCACCCCAAAGGGGACAAGGGTGCCTAGGGTGCCCTAGTCATAGCTTGACACCCGGTCGAAATCAAAATAACACGAATGAAAATACATATTGGGAAAGTTTTGATGCAAGATCAAAAGTAACGATAGAAAGAAAATTAAAAATGGCCAAAGACATGGTTTAATTATTACTCTTTTCACTAAAGGACCATATGAATAGTATTATGAGACTAGGACTAAATAATGACTCAAAGTGTGTGATACAATGTGCTTAATAGGTGAGAGTAAAGTGAGAAGGGGATCAGTGCATTTGAGAGGGGACTAGGGTTCTGGGGTGCCTTAGTCCTAGCTTGACACCCCAATCAGAAATAGGAATAATGTAAAATGAAAATATAGATTCGAAACTTCGATGCAAGATCATCAAAAGTAACGATACAAATCAAAGTAAAAATTTCCAAAGACATGGTTTAATTATTACTCTTTTCACTTAAGGACCATATGAATAGTATTATGAGACTAGGACTAAATGATGACTCAAAGTGTGTGATTTAATGTCTACACTTTGATCTCACCTAAGTGAGATGACTCACCAAGTGATGTGGATAATGCCCTGAGATGACAATGTAAATACCCCATACCAACATCCGTAATCATCAATTATCACTTCAAAAACATCAACTAATCCTATTTCACACAGGGTAATCCACCTCAAACCATTTAGAAACATTTATATGACGTTCTTTAAACCCTAATGAGCAGGATGGATAACTTAGAAGCTTCTACCTTGAGGCCCAAAAATGTATTTTCATATGAGAAAATTTGTATTTAACATGTCAACCTAACAATATTGATCATATTATACCCAATGCATTATGAAATCCTTAAGTATACTAAATTTTATAGTAATGAGGACCCTCAAAACCACCTAAAATGAATCCCAACATTCATGATATCTTATCACCCATAATGATGTTCTTTTTATTTACACCTTCCCCATGTCACCTTGGCAGGTCTTACCTTACACCGGTATTCAAGCATCACTGAAAATTTAGTGTACACATTCACACAAATTGAACAAATCTTCCTCGATCGTTTCTCTATCAAAAATTTAGGAAGGTATATATTACCGACCTATATGCCATTAAAAAGTTTGAGGATAATTCTCTTACAAATTTTGTCTACATATGGTGAGGATGAGTCCCTTATTGTTATCACTTCCTAGTCTAAGGTAATCAAACTGTTTAAATTTTATTTGGTATTGTGACAGGCATATTACTTCCATACTCCAAATCTAGTATTTTTAAGATATTTGAATAAACATGTATGAATTTTAGGAATATGGAAATGTGATCCCTAGAAGAAGAAAAATTAAACTACATAACAAAACCCACGTGATGTAAACAATATGAATTTTGTAACTACCATCAATTAAAATGCCATGAAATTAATATATGCTAATATTTCAAAAATGTCATTCAAAATATCATAGAAAAAGGAGAGCTCAAGCTAGATAATCCCAACCCTCCCTCAACCCAATTCCTACACGTCTTAAAAAAACATTTCTGATCACTTAGCCATGACCAACTTAGTGCGGATAGGCATTGAGAACCCAATTATTTATGTTAACAACATTCTCTCCCAATATCCCCTTGTTGAAAATATCCTTTCACCAAAAACAATGCCCCTAGAAAATCCATAGTTTATGGACCTTCTTACAGGCGGTCCTCTAATTATAACAAAATACATATTTACTATCCGCACACTAACTACTTCTTCTTGACCTTCCCGATCTAATTTCATGGACCAACCTTAAGAAGACCCTAAATTAAAAAACCCCAAAACTAAAACATTCCCCATACTAATAAAAAATATTGATATCTAAATGGAGCAAAACTAGCAACACCCACACTAGATGGTGGAACTACCACAATCTAAATAAAATAATTTAATCACATCCACAATTTATCTTGTGTATTCTATTTTATGACCCCATCCTTATTATAAATTAAAAATCAAAATAAAAGAGTCAAAACTAATCCACAAAAAAGTCTTTTTCTTCCACCCACATCTTAAATGCTCCCCACAACTGTCCATTACCCTTGGGCTCCAACATATCCTAATATATCAAAAATCAGGTGCATTCCACTAATCCCCCTAGTAAATTAGACACAAAACATGTAAAACAAAAAATTTAACTACCCCCTCTAAAGGAGACCATGCCACACTAAAATTTGAAGTGAACCTAGACTACCATCCTTGAAAAGATTGTGCAATCCTCTCTGTCATTTTACCCCCAATAAAAGTTTCTAATCAACATATATAGAGAACCACATATTATAAACTAGAAAAAACATGTGCCTACCATAATACCCCAGTCATAACAGAGAGAGTTACAATGACCTTAAAATTAGAATCCATAAATTCTCTTATACTAATGACCTCCTTGCGGAGAAGATCATCTTGGTCCACAATTGAATCCTCGATAGCATAAAAATACACTCACATAACAAGGGGAAAGATGTAATTTGACACTAACAACCCCTTTCAAAAAAATTTATCATCACTCTTTCCTAAATATTCCTTCTTCCAAATCAACATGGTTCTTATAACCATACGATCATAGAAACAACATCTGAAAACACAAGACAAAGGAAAAGATAAAGTCTCTATATCAAGAGTAGCTTTAAAGCCCCCTTCATCATCTTCCCCCAAGGATAAGGTTTCCATACTTGGATCAAATCGAACCAAACCCATCATAAACATCCAAAACATAGTCCTAAAATATATCCACTAGGCACCAATGAAGATTTCATCATACGAGATCATTTAGAAATCCCCACAACATAAAAAATTAATGATTGAGACTTTACAATCTAATTATGTCCCTCCAAAAGAACTATAACCATTATCCACCTTCATCCATCCCTTAAAAATATCCATATCCACAAAAATCCCCACATCTTAGTCGGATGATCAAGACCCCGCTTACTCATCATAACCCAAATAAACCAAACTTGCATCAAATGAGTCACAATTGAAAATGGTGTGAGCATCGACATCATATCTACTAATGTGTTTAAAAAACTAATGTTTTTAGATACCATGGTGTGTCACTAATCCACTGTCCAACTTACCTTTAGTGACATCATTACTTACACACGGGGAATAGTAGATCTACCCATCCAAATCAGTAATTGCACCATCCCTTAAATCTTCTACCTAGTATAAGGGTAAATCCAATACAAAATCATACTTGCACATCCTTGAATTTAGAAGATGCATTGTTTCCTTCAACCCTACAAAGATTCCTAAAATATGATCAAGAAGGTAGAGTTTATGTTATTCCAAATTAATGGGATCCATTTAAAACCCACAACATGACTTACTAACCTAACGATGTCTTAATATCCCTCAAGAGTATCACCTCCTCTTTTGAGGCCACTTCTAGTTCTTCCATATCAGCATCCAAACTCCCCAATAGGGATTTCTTTGACTCTACATTTCTATGGATCTTACTTGGAAAATACCAATTATTAGCCTTAACTACACTCCCTACACTTTGAAACAACATCAAAACTATGACAAAAACCCTTTTATTAACCTAAGTTTTGGAATTTCATCATCTTTGGTCCCCTTCCCCGATAAACCAATATTAACTATGGAAGATCAACCGACCATCCTTATGTAAAGATATCCAAAACACACAAGGCCCTTCTCATATGATTTCTCCTTCTTATAAAAACCATAGTTTATCAAGACTTACCTTTACCTTTGTGTTTAGAAGGGAGAGTTTAAGTTATTCTAATTTATCCTAATCCAATGAAAACCTGCAACATGAATTACCAACCTAATGATGTCTCAATATCCCTCAAGAGTATCACCTCCTCTAGTGAGGCCAATTCTAGTTGCTCCATATCAGAATCTGAACTTGGTAACAAGGAGTCCTTTTATTCTACATTTCAATGGCTCTCACTTGGAAAATACCAATTGTTATCCTTAAATACACTCTTCACACCGAAAGAACACAAAATATCTAAGAAACAACCATTTTATTATCCTAAGTTTAGAAATGTCATCCTATTTGGCCCCACTCGTGGATGCCTTGTGTCTCTTCCACCATACATATATTCCAAAAATATGATCGGAAGGGAGAGTTCATGTTATTCTAGTTGATCCTAATCTATTGAAAACCTGCAACATGACTTACCAACCTAATGATTTCTTAATATCTCTCAAGAGTATCACCTTCTCTAGCGAGGCCACTTCTGGCTCTTCCATATTAAATTGCAAAATCCCCAACAAGGAGTCACTTGATTCTACATTTCAATGAATCTCATTTGGAAAATACCAACATGAAAACTCCAAAAAATAACCCTTTTATTACCCTAATTTAATAAATTTCATCCTCTTTGGCCCCCTCCCACATAAACCAATCTTAAATATGGGGATTGACTAACCATCCTTATGTAAAGAAAAAAAACAACACACAAGGACCTTCTCATATGAATTCTCGTTCCTAAACAAACCATTGTTTATTAAGAGTTACCTTTACATTTGCATTTGGAATGAATTTGGTATAGGTAAATACAAACAAGGCCCCCATAAATTTTCTCGTAGAAGACTTCATATTGCCTCACAAGAAGTAGCGTTTGGGTTTCATAAAACTTCCTATGGTCCTTCCGGAACTTAAGCTCCAACTAGACCCCATCCTATCACCCGCCAATAAATCCATAGAAATAAACAAGAACATTTCCATCACCCTAAGATTTTTTTATTTGATATTATTTCTCTAGGCACACTCACTTACTAAGTTGAGAATCAAACTAAAACCCTTCCTCTATTTTTCTCTAAAATTATATAATAATATTCTTCTACCATCGTTGTTGTAGAATTCCAAGATGATAGATCCATCCTAACCTACATGTGAGAAAAACAGACCCTCCTACACAAATATTTTCCACTAACACCTTCACTCTTTTGAATGAATACACCATTTTTATTAATACTTGGAAAAACTTAGATTCCACACATTGTCAAAATTGGGTAGTCCTTAAATGTAAGAACAAAAACTTCTCATCCATTTTATCCAAATGGTTCCAAGCCTTTCCTTGGTATTATAACAACATGTCAAGTATTAATTCTAATGTAGTCATGCACAACATTCCCATCGTCCCCAATTCCAAACCTAGAAAAGAAAAATATTTAGAAAATACATCCTCTCATAGTCTTCTTGATCAAATAATAGTTCCAAGACCTTTTATCCATCAAATTTATCCAACCTATTGATGACCCACAATAGATATCTAAGATTGTGTCAATTACAAAATGCTCGAGGAACTTAACATCTGGACCAGATTTTGATACCTTAATCATTCCTATCTAAAAGATAATTTTCCCATTCCTATTATCGATCAACTAGTAGATCTCATAACAGGACACGGCATGTTATCCCTCATGGATGGGTTTTATGGGTACAATCAAGTCCTCATCACCCTTGAAAATCAACATAAAGCATATTTTATTACCCATGGGGACCTTTTATTACAAGGCCATGGATTTTAGTTTGAAAAATGCGGGAGTAACATACCAATGCACCATGAATTATATCTTCCATGATTTAATATAAAATACCATCGAAGATTGAATAGATTACCTCCTCATAAAATCAAAAATTTTCAAATAATACTCATTGTAGAAAAAATATATGACCTGATCGGTCCAATTTTTCTCTGTCTCGATCCCAATAAGTGTATCTTTATAGTCCTAACTAGTAAAATATTTGGTTTCATCATATCCATTAGAGGAATTGAATTCTATCTATATAAAATAAAATCCATCTTATATATGCCTCCTTAATACAACTTAAAACAACTATATATCTTACAAGGTAAACTAGAGTCCATTCTTCGCTTTATCACACAACCGTATGACCACTACCAAAATTTTCATCACCTCCTTAAGAATGATGTCTAATTTAAATGAGATGCCCCTTGTCAAGAAGCCTTTGAGGGTATGAAATAATATATCCTATCACCTATAATGCTTATACTTCGTAAGGAGGATCAACTATTTTACTTATACATTTCTGCTCGACCATGCCCTAGGTGTTATACTTGCGCACTAAGATGGCTAGAATCAAGAGCATGATAACTATTACATCATTTGTACTCTTTTTATTACTAGACCTGATGCACTAACCTCGATAAACTATTTTTTCCTAGTATTAAGTAACGTCCAATATTCTTCACTACCTCATCAATCATAAGAATTATGTAGTTATAATATTTAATCCCTTGAAATTAATATATTCCAAAACTTATCACAATCAATGAATCACTCAATGGATCATGATCCTAAAAAATTTCACCTAGATTTCATCCATTAAAAATAAATCAAAGGGCATTTCATTGGAAACCACATCACGAGGGTACCCTTAACTAGCAGAACTAGCATTTCAAAACCCAATTCCCTAGTGAATGTATAAACCTCCTATTCCATGAAAATCCCCCCACTAAGATGATATTATATTTCTATGGATACAATTTTGAGCTTAGAGTAGGATTTTTGGCATATTATACCTCTTGAGTGGACACATATTTCACTTTCCTTCAAAATCAACTTTGATTAGACTAAGAAAATGGCAGAGTACAAATATTTAATCATGGTACTATAAACAACCTTGGCATTAGGGGTTAAATAATATTAATAGCTTGGGTGATTCTCAACTCATAATCAATAAAATCAAAGGAACTTGATAATTTAATAATGATATATTATAGAAATAGAAAACCATCACTACCCATTTGTTTAGCACCTTCGACCATTATGATATCCAATTATTCACATGGTCAACTAAAACATTTGTAGACACCATGACCTCCCTAACTTATTTTATCCCTTCAACAGAGAGTGGATCAACCTTGCTATAACAAGTTCAATATCCCCTCTTTCAATATCATTTAAAGAATGTGATTAAACATATGGTATTCATAAACCTACAATTTCCTCTTAGAAGGTAAAATCCCTTTCGATCTTTCCGAAATTTCTAAAGATATTTTCAATAATGGACCACCCACTACGTCATATTAGGGGGTGTTTTCTATAAAAGAGGATTTAGTAGCATCCTCCATCATTACCTCTAATCCCTTAAAAACAACACACACCATCAAGTAATTCCATGATGGTATATGTGGCGAATACTTGATGTCATAGTTGTCTCTAACCACCTCTTTAAAATTGGTTACTACTAGTCTACAATGAACCAATATTATTTCTCATATGCCAAAAAATGTCTCAAATGTCAACAAAATTATAACCTCGCACATGTTCCTAGCCATGCTCTTTAACCCGCCCAAGATATATATCCCTTCTCATAGTGGTGGTTAGATCTAATTGGTATAATGAATCCTAATTCTTCTCAATAATACAACTTCATCATCATAGCCACCAAATATTTCACTACATGCATGGAGACCATTACCCTTATTAAAACTAAAGCATATAAGATAGTCTAATTTATTCACCAATATATTATATTACGCTTCAAAATTCCTCACAAAACCATCGAGAGATAATGGAAAATCCTTAAAATTACAAAAAAATCCAAAAAATTTATGAAACCTTTAACATCAAACTCATATTTCATACACCATATTATCAAAAATCTAATGGACAAGCTAAGGCATCTAATAAAACTCTCAATAAAATCCTTCTTAAAACTATCAATATTGTTGGTAGTGATTAGCAACTTAACATAACCTTTTCACTATGGGATTACTTGAACAAACATTCGAGATACCTACGGGTTCCACCTGTTCTCTCTAGTCTATTGCTCAAATTCATCCTCCCTCTTAAAGTAAAAATACCCTCCTTATGAATCTATCTTATGGATCATTTATGAAGAATAAAATTGACAAGAGTGCCTCTCACAATTATTACTATTAGATAAATTTCATATAGATTCCCTCAAACATATTAAGTTTTACCAAGAAAGGATTAAATGAGCTTATAACAAAGATCTCCAAGAACAAGAATTTAACATTGGAGATCTTTTCCTCAAAGAAAATCATCATATCACTAACATGGAAAGAAGTAAATGTCAGAAGTTTTCTTTGAATTATCTTAGAACCTATATAATAACACATAAGTATGCATCCAGGGCATATCATTTATCTTCTCTTGATGGAAAAACTAAACATGAACCCCTCAATGCTTTACATTTTTGACCTTATTATTAGTAAAAAGTCTTTTTAACAAAACCATGGTTCACCTCAATAATTTATCCCCTCTTCCTTCAAACGGTGGTATATAATTATGTGTTTATCCATCAAATAAATCAACTTGACCTTAAATATGAACACCATGGTCCTATCCATAGCACATTCTTAGATAAGTTTCCCTATTACTAGTGTAGTAAATGTATGCATGGAAACAATAGACTCCTCCTATGAAATGTGATGCATAATGAACCAACCTTGTGTGCCTTGTGATGGAGCTATATGGATGCAAATGTATCTTTAGATGCCTTTGACAAATGTAAATCTTGACAGTGATATTAGATGTTTAGCTCTTGGTCTGTCATTATGGTCACATAACTTTATATTTATATGGTTCTTTTATTCTAATTTCTTAATTAACCACGAAAAGGCCAACCACCAAAAAAATATATAGCTCAAACAGATAGAATGTGCTTAATAGGTGAGAGTAAAGTGTGAAGAGGATCAGTGAATTTGAGAGGGGACTAGGGTTCTTGGGGTGCCTTAGTCCTAGCTTGACACCCCAGTTAGAAATAGGAATAATGCAAAATGAAAGTATAGATTGGGAAATTTCGATGCAAGATCAAAAGTAACGATAGAAATCAAAGTAAAAATTTCCAAAGACATGGTTTAATTATTACTCTTTTCACTTAAGGACCATATGAATAGTATTATGAGACTAGGACTAAATGATGACTCAAAGTGTGTGATTTAATGTCTACACTTTGATCTCACCTAAGTGAGATGACTCACCAAGTGATGTGGATAATGCCCCGAGATGATAATGCAAATACCCCATACCAACATCCGAATAATCAATTATCACTTCAAAACATCATCTAATCCTAGTTCACATAGGGTAATCCACCTCAAACCATTTAGAAACCTTTATATGATGTCCTCCAAACCCTAATGAGTGGGATGGATAACTTAGAATATTCTACCTTGAGGCCCAAATATTTATTTTCATATGAAAAAATTTGTATTTAACATATCAACCTAACAATATTGATCATATTATACCCAATGCATTAGGAAATCCTTAAGTATACTAAGTTTTATAGTAATGAGGACCCTCAAAACCACCTAAAATGAATTCCAACATGCATGATATCTTATAGCCCATAACAATGTTCTTTTTATTTGCACCTTCCCCTATCACTCGACAGTCTTCTTATGTTATCCAAAATGTTCCCCTTGCACATTTTTGGCTAACTCCTTTCATTCTTCCCTCTCTTTTGCCTTAGTCATAATTTTTTGATTTTCAAGCACTCAAAACTTTCTAGAAATGGTACCATTAGATAGAGCTCTTTCTCGCTTTTCCGAGAAGGTAAAGTTTTCCTCCTAACTCCATGTAGTTTTGAAGTTATGGCTCAAATGGAGTTTTTGTGGGAAATTTTCCCCTGGAATGCCCACAACTAGTAATATCATTCCACGTGTCTCGAAGTGGTGGGGGTCGAGAGGAAAACTTAGATTTTTTACCAAGTGTTTGGAAAGATTTCAAAAGGGATATTTCACCCCGCAGGTCCACCATCCAATTGGATTGCGCCACGTGTCCAAGGGGGAAAATTTTGAAAAACGAATAAGTGTTGACGCCATGGAAAAATCTCCAGGACAGGCCCGCACCCAACCACATTGTGCCATGTGTCCCTGGGGTCAAAGCAGCGGAGCATGGGGGAGATTGGGATTTTTTCCTAAAGGCTAAAATCAAAAGAAAATTTTTTTCCCCAAGGTCCCGCGGCGAATGAGATGATGCCACGTGGCATCTAAATCAGCAGAAGGTAGGGGAAATTTGGGAAATTTTCCCAAAGAAAATCAAAAAATTCCAAAAGGAAAAGTCTGCCCCCCGAACGCGAACCAATCACATCTTGCCACGTGTCCGGTGGCGGCAAAAAATTGATGTCGGGCCAAACAGGGAAAAAGGGAAGTGGAAAACCCATAGCCAATGGCATTTTGCCATGTGTCCAAGTCAAAAATGGTCAAAAGTGCCATGGAAAATTTCAAAAGGAAAGGCCCACATCTAATGCGATGCTTTGCCACGTGTCCTCGAGCATCGGCTGGCAGCAAAGATAAATGGAAAATTTTTCCAATAGCCAAAAGGGTGGAAAATGAAGTGCCTAAAGCCCACATCCAACCAAAACGTGCCACGTGGCACCCCGACTAGCGGAGCATGGGGATTTTTTGGGAAATTTTCCCAAATGCAAAAAAGTGGAAAATTTTAAATTTTTTCGCCCACTAATCCATTTTGGCCCTATTTTTCCCAAATTTTCAAACGTCCATATATTTCAATCTAGAGCTCATTTTTTCACGTTCTTTATATCAATGGAAAGATGGTAAAATTTTCTAAAATATTCCAAGATCATTTTTTTATTTTGATGGATTTTGAGAGAGAAAATTTAAAAACACCTCTCGCATGTGGTCATGAGCAGAAATCACATTTCAACCACCATTTTTAATGAAGAATGGTTCGCATTATCTCCCAAAGACATGGTGAAAAATGTCGGGAATGGGCCTATAAGGATGTCCATGAGGTTTTATTACATTTTTGTCGATGGTTGAATCTCTCCCATGTTTTCCCACGTTTCTCTCTCTTGGGGTCACTTAAGCACTTTGTAAAAGCCAAATTTGGCTCATTTTTAAAGGGGACATTTTTCATGTATTGCAAGCTCCCTCTTTCACCAAAAAAAAAGTTATTTTTTTGGAAAATTCAGACCTCTTCCAGGACTGCAACATGTTTTATGCCTTCCAGATGCCGTAATGTATGTATTTTGATGTTAAAAATGACAATGTAAGCTTTGTGAATGAGTTTCAATCCTCTCGATTATGTTGTTTTCTTTCTTTACGATCTTTTATTACATGTCATCAGTTGTGCATGAATTTTTGTTGCATTTCCATGACCTGTGTCAATCTACAAAAGCAAAAAATTCTCACCACTCCTTTGGTGCATCACCTTATTAGCATTAGTTTCAATTTTTCATTCTCTATCTCTGCCTTCTTTGGAATTTAGAGTAGGATTTTGAATTCAAACCCTCTGCAACTTGCAAGTGATATATCTAATCGGGGAGTTAAGGAACCACCTCTAATCTGGAGATTCCTCTCCCATTTTTCAAGTCCCACACTTGGGAGAGAATTCAATGTTGTGTAATCACACTAGATGTCCAAAATATCAAACTAGAAGTCTGATCAACATCCAGGGGTGTTGTTGATTTGTAACAACAATTTTGGCATGCCCAGTGGGACCTTAGAGGTCTTCATCTTCATTGCAACAAAATTGATGTGCATTTTTACAAGTTTCTTACTTAAAAGAGCCCTAAATTACACATCTAGCAACTCCAAGGAAGAAGAATCAGCTGGTTTTATCAGTGCAGACCTAAAAACTCATGAGAAGAATCAACAAAACGTCAGGATTTGGAGAAGAAGAAGTGTTGTTTGAGTATCTATAGTTATCTCCAAGAAGAAGGTAAAGAGGGAGGACAATTCCAAGGTCTCCATCTCCACCAAACAAAACTCTATCAACTCCTCCACTTGGTAGGCCTTTCATTCAATCCATAAGGGTTCTAAGGCCAATCGAATGGCACAAAACAATCCCTATGTCAATTTCATTGGAAGCAGCCCACTTGCTCTCAATGTACGCAATACAATCCCAGTTGCAGCATTGAAGAACATCTCATACTTTAGTGGAGAAAATCAGACCACTCCTAGTGATCATGTTAAGGATATTGCTAATATTTGTGCAATCCATGAGATTAATGAGATGTAAGTTGTCGTCAAATTGCTTTGGCATCTTCATTCGGAGGGAAAGCGTTGTAATGGTTCAAGAGTTTTGCCTCGGTTCTATCCAAAATTAGAACCAGCTATATATAGCCCTCCATGAGCAGTTTGGAGAAAAAGGAGATAACTTGTCCCTTTTGGAACAACGTGACAACCATCAAGAGAGCTCGTAATGAGCACCTCAATGACTTCAACTTCAAGTTTCAAATGAATTGGGAAAGAATTTTAGTGGTAGTAAGGCCAGTAGTAGAAGGTGCTTTTCTATATTACCTTACTGACTTTAAATTATGATATTTGTATGTTGATTTAATCCATGGGAGGCACAACTATCCTTGTTTCTTATAGCATTGCCATTAGAGCTGAATTTTTTTTTATTCAAGCTGGAAAGCTAGCTCCTAGGCCTCCAATGCCCTTGTTCCCAAGTTTAGAGAGCCCAAATATTGGTCAAGAGCCTATTTTAGCCCATATCCACACTCCAAGAAATCAGAATTCAAGTGGAGCTTCTACTTCATCTTCTAGTGCCTCAAATGAACTTCAAGAAGTCATGAAGCAATTGCAAAATTTAGGCAATGAGCTGGTTACACTCAAGAGGTAGCAAGCCCAAGGTTTTAGACCTCCTTTCTAGCCTCAAGCTCAGCCTAATAGGCAACCATACCAGCCTCAAAGACCACCCAATCTAGTTGCAAATCAAAATCAAACAAGACCTCCTGCCAACAAACCATTTTAGCCCTATAATTCCAATGCTATATCTACCTCTAAGGCATAGTGCCAATGCAAAACAACATAGCTCAAGAGTATGATTGGTGTTTCCCATGCAATGAACCCCATAACCAGTCTATGTGTTTCAATGGTTCCTTAAATCAAGCATTAATGGTGATAACTACTGGTGTGGAGGGTGAAGGGAGTCAAGGAAATAACCAACAACTGGACACATTCCAGCAGCAATCAACTCCAAATGATGCCACACTTGTAAACTGGCAGGTAAAAGATTTTTGTGGCATGAATCAAATAGTTTCCCAAAGTGTTGCAGCCAACACAAGGTCAAAAACGAGAAATTTAGGTGAAGAAAAACCATTGGCTCCAAGTAATCCATAACCTCCCACTACTCCACAAATTATTGGCAAACAAAATTCAGTTCCAAAAACACAAGGGCTACCTAAAGAAGCTCCTAGGCCAATTCAAATGCCAGTTGTTGCTGCCCATGTACAAGGAATGAATGTGTAGGCCAAGGGACAACAAAGAGATGCTTCATCTCCATTCAACATCATTGATCAAATGAAGAAGACAAATGTAAACATATCAATGTGGGAATCACTATCTATCCCAGGCCAGAGAGATTTGCTACAAGCTGCCATGAAGGACTGGTCAACTTCAAATCAGCAAGTCCAAATGCAAGAGAAGGTGCTCACAAATGTTTCCCAACCTGAAGGGAATCACGGAGGATAGCAAGGTAAAATTTTGAAGCCCCCTCCATTCTATGTTTCATTGATCATTGGAAACCAATTAGTACACAATTACATGATTGATTCAGGGAAAGTAGTTCAGTAATGCCCAAGAAAATAGCTGATCAGTTAGGGCTTCAATATGAAGTCATGTCCAAAGGGGTAGTTCAATTGGATGGGACAGCAGTAATGACAGTTGGAGTGATAAAAAACTTGAGCCTTACTTTACATGCATGCCCCATCGTTGTTGTTTTACAAGATGTCTCAGTAATAGATCTTCCACCACTCTTTTCCCTATGTCTGTCAAGGGATTTCACAGCCAAGATTGGAGGCTACTTATCTACTGATTGGTCACACATGTTGTTCAGAACAAGATATGGAACAAAGGCCACAATCAGATATGAACCTATTACAAACTTTCACATTGAGCCTTACACTCCAAGTCAGATCAATACCAATTGTTCATGTTTGATCAAGAGGATTATCCAAGCACTGACAAAACTGAAACCAAGGTAGGAAGCATCCCATATCTAACTCTTGATGAATGGGAAAACAAGGTGCATGCTTTTGATCCGTATCAAGAAATAGAAGAATCGAGCTAGAGTCTATTTCATGCATGAAGAAAATTAGTCTATTCCTAGCATCACCAAGCCAAACCACAAGGATGAAAATGATAATTGGTAGTTGTTTTTGATGGATCAAGGAGTAGAAAAGGTGCAAGAGGGGGAGCTATGCTTTTTCACCTCAAGGAGTTAAGTAGTATTCAGCTTTTAGATTTCAGTTTGCATGCTCTAATAACACTGCTTGAATATGAAGCTTTGATACAAGGATTGCATTGGTCAATCAAGAGAGGAATAAAGAACTTGCAAGTCTTTGGTGACAATGAGTTGATTGTCAACCAAGTTAAGGGGCAGCATGCTGTCAAGAATGATCTACTCAAGTGCTACAAAAATAGGGTGTGGGACCTCATTGAAGATTTTGAGGGCTTTGGCATAAAATCCATTCCTAGAAAAGAGAACCAAGCTGCTGACAGGCTTGCAGCAGTTGGGGCAGCCTTTGACGTTGTTGAAAGCATTCAAAAAGATAAGGTACAACCAAACATCCATGTGATTGTGAGGCCTTCAGTGCCAGAAAACAATGTAAGTTGGTAAGTGTTTGAAAATGATCAACAAATCATCCATTTCTTGCAAGAAGAGGTTGAGTTCTCAGCTAAAAATTAGGAAAAATTGGAGCAGCAATATGGTGACCAAGTGGTATAGCTGAGAACCAACAAACTACCAAAGGGACTCATTACTTTGGACTCCATTTTCAATCCTAATGATCAGTTTAGGAAGGAGAAGGAAAACATTCAAGTCAAGGGAGAAGATTCAGTGTCCATCTTGGTGGAAGAAGGAAAATCACTTCGAGTTGGTAAAGTGACAACTGAGCAAGAAAGGTATGAGTTCATACAACTTTGTCAAGAATTCCTTGATGTGTTTTCTTGGAGCTATGAAGATTTGAAAGGTTTCAATCCCAAGTTAGCCCAACACACCGTTAAATTGGATCCAAGTACTAAACCCATCAAGAAAAAACAAAGGCCACTCAATCCACACATGGAGCCTCTCATGAGGAAAGAATTGAATAAGTTGATAGAATCAATAATCATATTCCCTATCAAGCATTATAGTTGGGTAGCCAACTTGGTTCTTGTTAGAAAGAAGAGTGGGGAAATCATATTATGTGTTGATTTCAGAGATTTGAATAGAGCATCTCTCAAGGACCATTACCCACTTCCTTCCATGGAGTAGATTTTTTAAGTTGTTGCCGGCTCACGAAGGTTTTCATTACTTGATGGATATTTGGGGTACAATCAGATTATGATGAAAGAAGAAGATCAGTTCAAGACAGCCTTTACAACCAAATGGGGAACTTATGCATACAGGAAAATGCCATTTGGGATGTCCAACGCTGGATCTACTTTCCAAAGAGCAATGGACATGGTGTTCAAGGATTTGATTAACAACGTGGTGCTGGTATATCTTGATGATATCACTATTTTTCACAAAATGCAGTAGACCATCTCTTCCATTTGAGACAAGTGTTCCAAAGGTGCGAAGATTTGGAGAATCCTTGAATCCTAAAAAGTGTATTTTTCTATCCCATGAAGGAAAGCTCCTTGGCCACATTGTCTCTAAGGAGGGATTAGCAATTGATCCAAAAAGAGTTGAAGCCATAAGAGCACTACCATTGCCAAGCCACAAGAAGGCCCTTCAAATTTTCTTGGGGAGAATAAATTTTGTTCGGAGGTTTGTCCTAAATTTTTCAGCCCTAGTCAAACCTATCACCAAGAAGTTAAAGAAAAGCATGGTTTTCAAATGGATAGCAGAAGGAAAGGAAAGTTTTGAAGCAATCAAAGAAGCCATCTCTCAAGCCCCAACTCTCATTAACCCATATTTCTCCAAGGATTTCATCCTCTATGCATTTGGGGGTGATGATACTATTTCTACAATTTTGGTACAACAGAACAAAGACAATGATGAGCATCCAATTGCTTTCTTCAGCCAAATCCTGGAAGACTATGAGGTGATATATTCTTTCATTGAGAAGCATGTTCTTGTAGTAATCAAAGCTTGAAGAAATTCAATAATCTAGTTTCAAACAATAAGGTTCGATTCTTGGTTTCTCATGTGGGAGTTAAAGATTTCCTCCTCAACAAAGATTTGAATGAAAAGAGAGTAGGTTGGATTACTTGTGTCATGGAGTATGACATTGAGATCAAAGTCACCAAATTTGTCAGAGGAAAAGGATTATGTGAGCAACTGGTCTTGAACAAATACAAGGAAGCATGCAATGAGAAGGAGGTTGTTTTGGCGTTGCAAGATAGCCATGAGAAAGGAAGCACTCAAAAGGAAAATGATTGTGTCCTCACTCCTTGCTGGACCCAATACATAATGCACTTCCTAAGCATAGGTCTATGCCCTCCAGAGATGAACAAGACCAAAAGAAGACACTTCAGATTGCAGGCTATCCCATATGCCCTTGTTGATGGCATTTTGTTCAAAAGGGATGTGAATGGAGTGCTACTAAGATGCATTGGTACAAATCAAATTCATAGGGTGTTGGAAGAGTTCGTAGTGGACCAGGTGGTGGTCATTTTTCACCAAGAGTGATAGCTCTAAAGATCATGAGGGTTGGCTATTATTGGCCCAAGGTTTTTCAATGATTGTTATGCATGGATCAAGAGGTGCAAGAATTGTACATTCTTCATAGGTAAAGAGAGGCTAGCTTCCCTTCCATTGCATCCAATTTCAGTTGACCAGCCATTCATGCAATGGGGTTTGGACTTCATTGGAGTCATTAATCCCAATTCAAGCCAAGGGCACAAATGGATTTTAACAGCAACAGATTACTTCAGCACGTGGATTGAAGCAGTAGCGCACAAGGAAGCAAATGAATCTAGCATCCAAGACTTCTATGAGGGAATAACAACCAGATTTGGCATACCTGCTACAATAATATCAGATAATGCATTGGCATTCATTGGGTCCAAGGTGACTGAATGGGCTATCAAGAATGGGATCTACCTAAGTAATTCATCAAATTATTACCCTTAGGGTAATGGCCAGGCTAAATCTACGAAAAAGAACTTGTTGAGGATCATTAGGAGGACTCTTGATGAAAATCAGAGGTCTTGGCATACTAAGTTGAAATCAGCCTTATGGGATGATAGGATAACTCCCAAGAGATCTACAAGTAACTCTCCATTCAAGCTTGTTTATGGAAGAGAGGAAATTTTTCCCATGTCACTTGAGTTGCCAACATTGGAACTCATGAAATAGTTGGAGTTGTTGGAGTTTGGGCCTATGGAGGTTAGACATGTAGAATTGATGGAGCTCCAAGAAATCAAAAATCAGGCATCCCAAGCAATGGAGAAGGATCAAGCTTTGATAAAGAAGACCTTTGATAGAAAGGCCAAGAATAGATCTTTCCAAGTTGGAGATCTAGTGTTAAAATGGGATGCGAAAGAGCAAACCAGGAAGACACTCAAAATTTGATGCCATTTGGAGTGGCCCATACATGGTCACAAAGTGTAAGGACAACAATGCCTTCCAATTGTCTTCATTAGATGGTGAAGAATTATAGATTCCAATCAATGGAATCCATCTCAAGCATTCTGCTTGAAGGGAATTCTCCACCTTGTACATATTAGCTAGGTTTTCATTCCTCCACTTGCTTGTGCACATTGTTTTGTTGTAGATTAGTTTGCTTTCCCTAAGTGCTTTGGCACAAGCTTGTTGTTCTTGGAAATGTGTTTGTAGGCCTTGCTCCATTAGGTGATGTTTCACCCTCCACCTTCCTCCTTGCAGTGTTCTAATCAGTTGGGCTACCAAGTAGAGAATTTAACGACTCCATGCCCAATGGTTTGCTTCAGGAAACTGGTAACTTCATCCAGCAGGCAGATGACCCCTCTGAGTCACCAAAATTGTTATCCAAAATTTTCCCCTTGCACATTTTGTGGCTAACTCCTTTCATTCTTCACTCTCTTGTGCCTCAGTCATAATTTTTTTCTTTTCAAGCACTCAAAACTTTTTGGAAATGACACCATTAGATAGAGCTCTTTCTCATCTTTCCATAAAGGTAAAGTTTTCCTCCTAACTCCATGTATTTTTGAAGTTATGGCTTGGCGGAGTTTTCATGGGAAATTTTCCCCTGGAAGGCCCGCAACCAGTAATATCATGCCATGTGTCTCAAATTTGCGGGGGTCGGAGGAAAACTTGGATTTTTTACCAAGTGTTTGGTAAGATTTCAAAAGGGATATTTCACCCCATAGGTCCATTTGTCCAATTGGATTGCGCCACGTGTCCAAGGGGGGAAACATTTAAAACATGGCTAAGTGTTGGTGCCATGGAAAAATATCCGGGATAGGCCCACGCCCAACCACATTGTGCCACGTGTCCCCAAGGGTCGGAGCGGCAGAGCATGGGGGCGATTGGGATTTTTCCTAAAGGCTAAAATCAAAAGAAAATGTTTGCCCCAAGGGCTCGCGGTGAATGAGATGATGCCATGTGGCATCCAAATCGATGGAAGGAGGAAAATTTGGGAAATTTTCCCAAAGAAAATTGAAAAATTCCAAAAGGAAAAGTCCGCCCCCCGAATGCAAACCAATCACATCTTTCAACGTGTCCGGTGGTGGAAAAATATTGATGTCGGGCCCGCAGGGAAAAAGGGAAGTGGAAAACCCACACCAATGGCATTTTGCCACATGTCCAAGTCAAAAATTGGTCAAAAGTGCCATGGAAAATTTCAAAAGGAAAGGCCCGTGTCTAATGCAATGTCTTTGTCACGTGTCCTCGAGCATCGGCCTAGCAGAGATAAATGGAAATTTTTTCCAATAGCCAAAAGGGTGGAAAATGAAGTGCCCAAAGCCCGCATCTAACCAAAACGTGCCATGTGGCACCCGCACGATAGAGCGTGGGGTTTTTTTGGAAATTTTCCCAAATGCAAAAAAGTGGAAAATTTTAAATTTTTTCACCCGTAATCCGTTTTGGCCCTATTTTTCCTAAATTTTCAAACGTCCATATCTTTCGATCCAGAGCTCAATTTTTCATGTTTTTATATCAATGGAAAGATGGTGAAATTCTCTATAAGATTCCGAGGTCATTTTGTATTTTGATGGAGTCGGAGAGAGAAAATTTAAAAACACCTCGCACGTGGTCATGAGCGAAATGATGTTTCAATCACCATTTTTAATGAAGAATGGTTTGCATTCTCTCCCAAAGCATGGTGAAAAAGTCGGGGATGGGCTTCTAAGGATTCCCATGCTATTTTATTGCATTTTTGGCTAGTGGTTGAATCTCTCCCACGTTTTTCTCTCCCCTGGGGTCACTTAAGCACTTTGTAAAAGCTAGATTTAGCTCATTTTTGAAGGGGGAACATTTTTATGTATTGCAGGCTCCCTCTTTCACCAAAAATAGTGATTTTTGTGGAAAATTCAGACCTCTTCCAGGACTGCAACATGTTTTCTACCTCCCAGATGCTGTAATGTATGTATTTTGATGTTAAAAATGACAATGCAAGCTCTGTGAATGAGTTTCAATCCTCTACTTATGTTGTTTGCTTTCTTTCTGATCTTTCATTACATGTCATTAGTTGTGCATGAAGTTTTTGCATTTCCATGACTTGTGTCAATCTGCAGAAGAAAAAAATTCTCACCACTCCTTTGGTGCATCACCTTATTAGCATTAGTTTCAATTTTGCATTCTCTATCTCTGCCTTCTTTGGAATTTAGAGTAGGATTTTGAATTCAAACCCTCTGTAACTTGCAAGTGATATATCTGATCAGGGGAGTTGAGGAACCAACCTCTAATCTAGAGATTCCTCTCCCATTTTTCAAGTCCCACACTTGGGGAGAGGATTCAATGTTGTGCAATCACACTGGATGTCCAAAATATCAAACTAGAAGTCTGATCAACATCCAGGGGTGCTGCTGATTTGAACAACACTTACCTTACACTAGTATTCAAACCTCATTGAACATTTAGTGTACACATTTACAAAAATTGAACAAATATTCCTCAATCATTTCTCCATCAAAATTTTTAGGAAGGTATATATTAACAACCTATATTCCATTAAAAATTTAGAGGATGATTTCCTTACAAATTTTTTTCTGCAAATAGTGAGGATGAGTCCCTTATTGTTATCACTTCCACAGTCCGAGCTAATCAAATCATTTTTAAATTTTTTTGGTATTGTGATAGGCATATTTCTTCCATACTCCAAATCTAGTATTTTAAAGATAATTGAGTAAACATGTATGAATTCTACGAATATGGAAATGTGATCCCTAGAAGAATCAAAACTTAAACTACGCAACAAAACCACCAAACTAGATCCTTCAAAAACATTATTTAAAGTGAAGGGCTGCTAATGATAATCATTCTTAATACAACCTCAACCAGTCAATCTAATTCATCATAGATACATTCTTAGAGATCAACAACTCAACCATAAAGAAAATAAACACCTTTAGGATAACCTTAGGATGTTATCCTTAAAAACTCTTGAAGGATCATTTAATCAAATTACCACCCATTCACAATCCATTTGTCTAGTATTGACATAAACCCACATGATGTAAAGAATATGAATTTTGTAACTACCATCAAGTAAAATGCCATGAAATTAATAAATGCTGATTTTTCAAAAATGTCATCCAAAATATCATAGAAAAATGAGAGCTCAAGCTAGATAATCCCAACCCTCCCTCAACCCAATACCTACACGTCTTTAAATAACAATTTCCTAATCACTCAACCATGACCAACTTAGTGGAAATAAGTGTTGAGAACCCCATGATTTATGTTATAAAAATTCTCTCCCAATATCCCCTTGTTGAAAATATTCTTTCACCAAAAATAATGCCCCTAGAAAATCCACAGTTTATGGACCTTCTTACAAGCGGTCCTCTAATTAAAATGAAATACATATTTACTATCTTCACACTCACTAATTATTCCGACCTTCCCGATCTAATTTCATGGACCAACCTTAAGAAGACCCTAAATTGAAAAACCCCAAAACCAAAACACTACCCATACTAATAAAAAATATTGACATCTATAAGGAGGAAAAATAGCAACACCCACACTAGATGATAGAACTAGCACAATCTAAATACAAGAATTTAATCACATCCACAATTTATCTCGTGTATTCTATTTTATGACCCCATCCTTGTTATAAATTAAAAATAAAAATAATAGAGTCAAAATAATCCACAAACAAAGTCCTCTTCTTCCACCCACATATTAAATGCTCCCCATAATGGTCCATTACCTTTGGGCTCCAACATATCCTAATATATCCAAAAATGAGGCACATTCCACTAATCAACCTTGTAAATTAGACACAAAACTTGTAAACCAAAAATTTAATTACCCCCTCTAAAGGAGACCACGCCACACTAAAATTTGAAGTGAACCTAGACTACCATCCTTGAAAATATTGTGCAATCCTCTACTATCACTTTACCCCCAATAAAAGTTTCCAATCGTCATATATAGAGAACCACATATTATAAACCGTAAAAAAAAATGTGCCTACTATAAGACCATAGGTCACAATAGAGAGACTTCAATGACCTTAAAATTACAATCCATTAATTCTTTGATACTAATGACCTCCTTGCAGAACAAGATCATCTTGGTCCATAATCGACCCTAAAATAATCCACAATTGAATCCTCAATAGCATAAAAACACACTCACATAACAAGTGGAAAGATGTAATTTGACACTAACAACACCTTTCCAAAAATTTTATCATCACTGTCTACTAAATTTTCCTTCTTCCAAATAGACATGGATATTATAACCATATGATCCCGAACAAACATCTGAAATCACAAGACAAAGGAAAAGACAAAGTCTCTATACCAAGAGTAGCTTGAGCCCCCTTCGTCATCTTTCCCCAAGGATAAGGTTTCCATCCTTGGCTCAACTCAAACCAAACCCATCATAACCATCCAAAACACAATCCTAAAATAGATCCACTGGGCACCAATGAATATTTTCATCATACGAGCTCATTCGAACTCCCACAACATAGATAAGTAATGATCGAGAATTTACAATATAATTATGTCCCTCTAAAATAACCACAACCATTATCCACCTTCATCCGTCCCTAAAAATATCCATATCCATCATATTTAACTCCACAAAAATCCCCACATCTTAGTCGATGATCAAGATCCCCCTTATTCATCACAACCCAAATCAACCAAATTGCATCAAATGAGTCATGATTGAAAATTATGGGAGCATCGACATCATCTCTACTCATGTATTTAAAAACTTATGTTGTTGGATAATGTGGTGTGTTATTAATCCACCGTCTACTTGCCTTTAGTGACATCATTACTTACACATGGGGAATAATAGATCTACCCATCCAAATCGGTAATTGCACCATCCCGAAATCTTCTACCTAGTAGAAGAGGTAAATCAATACAATATCCTACTTGGACATCCTTGAATTTATAATATGTGTTGTGTCCCTTCAACCCTACAAAGATTACTAAAATATGATCAAGAAGGTAGATTTTATGTTATTCTAGCTGATCCGAATCCATTGAAAACTTGTAACATGACTTACTAACGTAATGTTGTCTTAATATCCCTTAAGAGAATCACCTCCTCTAGTGAGGCACCTTCCATCTCTTCTCAGTATTACCATCTAAACTCCCCAATAAGGAGTTCTTTGACTCTACATTTTAATGGCTCTTACTTGGAAAATACTAATTATTATCCTTAAATACACTCCCCACACCAAAAGAACATGAAAACTCTAACAAAAAACCATTTTATTATCATAAGTTTGGAAATGTCATCCTCTTTGACCCCCTCCCTAATAAACCAATATTAACTATAATAGATCAACCAGCCATCCTTATGTAAAGACAACTAATAACACACAAGGCCCTTCTCATATGATTTCTCCTTCTTATAAAAACCATAGTTTATCAAGACTTACCTTTACCTTTGTTTTTAGAAGGGAGAGTTCATGTTATTCCAATTGATTCTAATCCATTGAAAACTTGCAACATGACTTACCAACCTAATGATGTCTCAATATCACTCAAAAGAATGACCTCCTCTAGTGAGGCCAATTTTAACTCCTCTATATCAGCATCAAAACTCCCCAACAGGAGTCCTTTTATTCTACATTTCAATGGATCTCACTTGGAAAATACCAATTTTATCCTTAAATACACTCCTCACACCAAAAGAACATGATAAATATGAAAAAAATCATTTTATTATCCTAAGTTTAGAAATGTCATCCTATTTGGCCCCACTCGTGGGATGCCTTGTGTCTCTTCCACCATACATATATTCCTAAAATATGATCGGGAAAGGAGAGTTCATGTTATTGTAGTTGATTCTAATCTATTGAAAACCTACAACATGACTTACCAACCTCATGATGTCTTAATATACGTCAAGAGTATCACCTTCTCTAATGAGGCCACTTCTACCTCTTCCATATCGGCATCCAAACTCCCCAATAAGGAGTCATTTGATTCTACCATTCAATGGATCTCATTTGGAAATTACCAATTTTTATCCTTAAATACACTCCCCACACCCAAAGAACATGAAAACTCCAAAAATAACCCTTTTAGTATCCTAAGTTTGGAAATGTCATCCTCTTTGGCCCCCTTCCCCATAAACCAATCTTAAATATGGGGGATCGAATAACCATCCTTATGTAAAGACAAATAACAACACACAAGGCCCTTCTCATATGAATCCTCCTTCCTATACAAACCATTGTTTATCAAGACTTACCTTTACCTTTCCATTTGGAATGGATTTGGTATAGGTAAATAAAAATAAGGCCCCCATAAATTCTCTTTATAAGACTTCATATTACCTCACAAGAAGCGGGGTTTGGGTTTCATAAAACATCCTACGATCCTTCCTAAACCTAAGCTCCAACTAGACCCGATCCTATCACTCGCCAATAAATCCATAGAAACAAGAAAGGACATTTCCATCACCGTAACATTTTTTATTCAATATTATTTCTCTAGTCCCACTCACTTACTAAGTTGAGAATCAAACTAGAAACCTTCCTCTATTTTTCTCTAAAATTATAGAAGAATATTCTTCTACTATAGTTGTTGTATAATTCCAAGGGATAGATCCATCCTAACCTACATGGGAGTAAAAGAGACCCTCCTACACAAATATTTCCCCTAACACCTTCACTCTTTTGAATGAATAGACAATTTTTATTAACATCGAGAAAACCTAAGATTCCATGCATCATCAAAATTGGGTAGTCCTTAAATCCGTAAGAACAAAAAAATTCTCCACTATTTTATCCAAATGGTTTTAAGCCTTTTCTTGGTATTATAGAGACATGCCAAGTATTAATTCTAATGTAGTCATGCATAACATTCCCATTGTCCCCAATGCCAATCCTTTAAAGAAAAAGCTTTAGAAAATACATCATCTCATAGTATTCTTGATCAAATAATAGTCCCAAGACCTTTTATCCATCAACTTTATCCATCCTATTGATGACCCATAATAGATATCTAATATTGTGTCAATTATCGAATCCTTGGGAAACTTTACATCTGGACTAGATTTTGATACCTTAATCATTCCTATCCCAAAGATAATTTTACCATTCCTATTATTGATCAATTAGTAGATCTTACATCAGGACATGAGATTTTATCCCTCATGGATGGGTTTTTAGGTTATAATTAAGTCCTCATCACCCTTCAAGATCAACATAAAACATATTTTATTACCCATGGGGACCTTTTATTACAATTTCATGGATTTTAGTTTGAAAATGCGGGAGTAAGCTACTAATGAGTCATGAATGATATCTTCCATGACCTAATACACAAGGCCATTGAAGATTGAATAGACGAAATCCTCATAAAATCAAAAACTTTCCAATAATACTCATTCTAGAAAAAAACTTTAACTTGAATGATCCAGCTTTTTCTTTGTCCCAGTCCAAGAAATTTATCTTTGGAGTCTTGACTACTAAAATATTTGGTTTCATCATATCCATTAGAGGAATTGAATTCTATCTATATAAAATAAAATCCATCTTATAGATTCCTCCTCTCCGTATAACTTAAAACAACTACATAGCTTACAAGGTAAACTAGAGTCCATTCTTCACTTTATCACAAAACTCTATGACCACTGCCAACCTTTTTATTACCTTCTTAAGAATTATGTCTAATTAAAATGAGATGCCCTTGTCAAGAATCCTTTAAGGCTATGAAATAAAATATCCTATCACCTATCATGATTATACTTCATAAGGAGGATTAACTGCTTTACTTGTACATTTTTGCTACCAACCATGCCCTAGGTGTAATACTTGTGCACTAAGATGGCCAGAATCAAGAACATGATAACTACTACATCATTCATACTCTCATTGATTACAAGACCTGCTACACTAACCTTGATAAAATATTTTTTCCTAGTATTCGTAACCTCCAAAATTCTTCACTACCTCATCAATCATAAGAATTGTGTAGTTATAATATCTAATCCCTTGAAATTCATATATTCCAAAACTTGTCACAATCAACGAATCAGTTAATGGATCATTCTCCTAACAAAGTTTCACATATAGTTCATCCACTATAAATAAATAAAAGGGAACATCATTAGAAACCACATCACAGAGGCACCCTTAACTAATAACTAGCATTTCAAAACCCAATTCCCTAATGAATGTATAAACTTCCTATTCCATGAAGATCCCCCAACAAGACAACCTAATATTTTTATGGATACAATTGTGAGCTCAAGTAGGATTTGATGGCATATTATAACTCTTGAGTGGACACATATTTCACTTTCCTTCAAACTCAACTTTGATTATACTAAGAAAATGGAAGAATACAAATCTTTAATCATGATTCTGTAAAAACCTTGGCATTAGGGGTTAAAAAATCTTAATAGCTTGGGTGATTCTCAACTCATAATCAATAAAATCAAAGGAACTTAATAATGTAATAATGATATCTTATAGAAATAGAAAACCATCACTAACCAATTGTTTAGCACCTTCGACCATTACAATATCTAATCATTTCCATGGTCAACTAAAAAGTTTGTAGACACCATGGCCTCCCTCAATTATTTTATTACTTCAACAAAGTGGATCAAACTTCCTATAAAAATTTCAATCTCCTTCTTTCAATATCATTGAAAGCATGTGATTAAACATCTAGTATTCATAAACATATGATTTCCTCTTAGAAGGTAAAATCCCTTTCGATCTTTCCAGAAATTGCTAAAGATGTTTTCAATAATGGGCCACCTACTATGTCATACTAGGGGGTGTTCTCTGTAAAATAGGATTTAGTAGTATCCTCCTCCTTTATCTCTAATCCCCTGAAAACAACACACACCATCAAGTAATTCCATGATGGTATATGTGGCGAGATACTTCAATGTCATAGTTATCTCCAAGCACCTCTTGAAACCGGTTACTACTAACCTACAATGAACCAAGATTATTTCTCATATGCCAAAAAATGTCTCAAATGTCAACAAAATTATAACCTCACAAATTTTGCTATCCATGCTCATCAACCCACCCAAAATCTTTATCCCTTCTCAAAATGGGGTTATATCTCATTCTTATAATCAATCATAATTCTTCTCAACAATACAACTTCATCATCACATCCACCGAATATTTCACTAAATTCATGGATACCATTACCCTTATTAAAAATAAAGAATATAATATAGTCTAATTTACTCACCAACATATTATATTATGATTCAAAATTCCTCATAAAACCATCGAGATAATGGAAAATCCTTAAAATTACAAAAAAATCCAAAAACTTTATGACACCTTTAACATCAAACTCATATTTTATACACCATATTATCAAAAATCTAATGGACAAGCTAAGGCATCTAACAAAACTCTTAATAAAAGCCTTATTAAAACTATCAATTTTGTCGGTAGAGATTAGCATCTTAACATAACCTTTTCACTATGGGATTATTGAACAAACAGCCATATTCCTACAAGTTCCACCCTATTTTCTTTGGTTTATTGCTCGGAATTCATCCCCACTCTCAAAATAAAAATACCCTCATTATGAATCGATCTTAAGGATCATTTATGAAGAATACTATCAACAAGAGTGCCTCTCACAATTATTACTATTAGATAAATTTCATATAGAATCTCTCAAACATATTAAGTTTTACCAAGAAAGTATTAAATGAGCTTATAAAAAACATCTCCAAGAACAAGAATTTAACATTGGAGATCTTATCCTCAAAGAAAATCAACATGTCACTAACATGGAAAGAAGTAAACGTGGGAATTTTTCTTTGAATTATCTTAGAACCTATACAATAACACATAAGTATGGAGCTATGGCATATCATTTGTCTTCTCGTGATGGAAAACCTAAACATAAACCCCTCAATGCTTTACATTTTTGACCTTATTATTGGTAAAAGGTCTTTTTAACAAAACCATGGTTCACTAACACCATTATTTTATCTCAATAATTTATCCCCTCTTCCTTTAAATGATGATATATAATTATGTGGTTATCCATCGATAAATCAACTTTGACCTTAAATATGAACACCATGGCTCTATCCATAGCAAATTATTAGATAAGTTTCCCTATTACTAATGTGAAACTTTTAGATCTTGATCTTCCCACTCCTATACCGACAAAGCATGAATAAGGAAATATTGTTTCACCTTATGTCTTGGAATGGGATTCCTCGGATAGGAATGTAGGATCTCACCTAAAACGATATTCATAAGGATATGTATCATGATAAAATAAATCCATCATAGAATACCCCGTGAAGGATACATATCATCTAATTAATGTAGACCACTCCCTCAAAGGATGAATACCCTTAAAATTTTCTATACTACCATGGACCAATCCATCATAGGATGACCACCCGGTCAAAATAAATCACTATTTTAGACCACTACTAGGAAGGATGACTACCTTGAAAAATTCAGTAAACTACCATGGACCACTCCCTCAAAGGATGGAAACCCAGTCAAAATAATTTACTATTGTAAAATACTGCCTCAAAGGATGACTACCATTGAAATATTCCCACTTTGATCACATTTCAAATTTTGATACAAAAATAATCAAGATTTTTTATCCCTAGAAATATTCCCACATCAATCATCTTTGGTGGTACAAATCAACTTACAACAATTAATGTGTTGTACATTGAATCACATTCATTTAATTATCAAACCAGAGAGTGTAGGCTAGAAATATTTCTTGTGTTGTTTGAATAGTTACAATGATTTAAGAGGTTGGAAAGGAAATAATTGTCACGATAATGATGAAAGTAAAATAAAACTTAAACTGGAAAACGAACTAGTGTTAACTACTAAATTTTCTAAAATAGAGTTGCAGATTTAGAAAGTAAATTGCTCCTAAGTAAACATGCATGCAATAAAGTAATGGAGGGGATTTAGCAGACCTCAAGTATGTCCTGAATTGGGTGCTAACCCCTTCCTAAATCTGAAAATAGAAACTAGATAACATAACTCGATCTTTGTTGATTTGCATTAACAATAGATCAAGCAACAAAAGAGTAATCTCCAAATCGACTCTTACTCAATTACAACTCTTTCCTATGAATTTCCTATGACTGTTTTGACTCTCGATTTCCCTATTACAAGGCACACCCTTTAGTTTATACCTTCATTTATAGCACAATATGAAAATAAGAAGAGTTCAACAAGGAGTTTCCAACAAAACAAGTGAGAGTTTAGACACCTAAAATCCGCTTACGTAATTTTAATACTAAGATTGAAATAATGACCCTCTTTCCCATCATTTCCATTATAATTGGTGATTTTACACTAATTAACTAATTTTTCCCAGTGCTCCATTTCAATCAATTAATGGCACTTTGTGAATTAACTATCATTTCCCTCCATTTTGGTTAATTAACGACACTTCGTTAGTTATAATCCTCCTCTAATTAATTAATTGACTATCATTAGTTAATTAAGCATTTATAACCTTTCTTTTAATTGATAAATCATCTTATTAATTAAATCCCCCTTTCAAATCATCCAAATCCTACCTATTTTCCACTATATCCACTCCAAATAGTTTTCTAAGTTTATCTTACCCTATTAAATAATCCTAGTTGATTAATTACGTCATCTCCAAATCCCATCAGTTTCTAATTCTAATAATTTATTTGTAATAAATCTTATCTCTTCTAAATCTAATTTATCCTTTATCCCACATGCATTATTTTTCATGCTTCTCCCAAATTGGAAAACTATATAAAGGACCCACCCCCTTCCTTCACACCTTACACCTTTACAAACACCACACTTTTGCTAGTGATTACTATAGGCATATGATAAGATCCTTCTCCATTGTTGGAATAACTACTTCATATTTGCATCCATTCTCTCATATTTGAGTAGTAAAGGAAGATCTAAACATGGATTTGTATCCATTTTAGTGAGATCCTTTCCTCATCTAGAGACAACACACAAATTGATTGTTTATGATCTAAATAGGTTCATAATTTGATAACAATCATGCATTTATAATAGTAAGAATGGTTTAACATTAGATTTTCATTCATGTTTATGCATTAGAATACATACATTTGGCATGCCTAGTGGGACTTACTCTATTGTCCTTTTCATTAATTTCAAGTTTGTGTAGTTAAATTTCAATTTTGGTTACTAACCCACTTTTTATAATTTTTAGATAAATCTTGATTTTGGTAACTAGCTTAGTTAATTTTTCTTGGTTTATGTGCTCTTTTACATGAATAAAGGAGGTGAGATATTACTAAAATTGAAGTTAATTGGAAAAGATTTGATCTTTTTTGACATTATTTTTGTCAAATATCATGTTTTGATGTTACATAGGTTCCTTGCACTAGTGTGAAGAACCCTTACATCATCATCGAAAGGATTGTGCTACTGTCAAAACCCATGAGTTACCATTGTTAGGCTTATGCTACTTCTTCTAGGCTTGTGCTAGTGTCTCTCATCCTATGTTACTGTTGGCCTAAATTTTTCTCCTTTGTGTTAGACTTGCACTACTATTGCTAGGCTTGTGTTACCATCTCTCTCGCATGTGCTAGCATTACACTCGTTATATATTTTTTTCACAGACACTGCTTTTATTTTTAGTATTTCTACACTAATTTAAAGATTCTTATGTTACTACTCATAGGCTTGCACTACTGTTAAAATGCTTGCGCTAGCATTCCGTGTCAATTTTTGGCTCATTTTTTAGGTTTCTAGATTATGATTTTTGGTTTTTTCTACTATTTTACAAGTTTTTGAACTCTATTTTGTAGGATTTTTCAGTTTAGATCAAATTTATAGCATTTTTTTAAGTTTTAAAGAATTTTATGCTTTCATGCTTTACTTGAGTTAGGCTAAAGTTTGTGTATGCTCTTCTCTCGTGTCTTTGGATGATCTTGAGAATCAAAATCAACCTTTGATTCTCTTTCAAATATTGTGATTTTATTGGAGAACTACTAATATTTGATTAAAGGACCATATATACTTGTCAAGGAAAGAATAATATTAAAAATAATAAATATAATTTGTTGTAAGTTTCCATTGGTTTGTTAAACCAAATTAAGTTCAAAGATAAAAACACACCACTATTCATAACACTCTATTTGTAGGTTCATTGAAGAGCTACGGATCATCCTCTTTAAAATATGGGAAGTATATTTGCATAATCAATAAAAATAATTAGGAGAATTACCACAGAACCCCAAATTAGTCCACAAATTAAGAGAATTGGTGGATGAAATGAGAAGTTCTCTGCTACCCACTTGACTAGTTAAAAACTCATGTGAGAAAAGATTCAAGTTACCCATATGAGGCCTAGTTCATTAATTTGATTTTGGGGTAATGGTCCATTGTATGGGAGAAATTATAGAAATTTTTACCTCTCTTAGGTAAGAATTGGCAAGTGTTGAGAAAAATCTTAGGAAACCATTTGACATTGGGGCCAACTTGAATTTATCCATTATGTTTTGAACAGCTCCCACAAAGTCAAAAATTATTCGAGTCAATACCTTGTTAGTTAAATAAGGGGAGGTTTCATTGAATTTTGAGCCACATGTTACTCATCTTGGAACTTACAAGGCATCACTTTGTCTTAGTTTCTACCTTTTCATAAGATAAGGAAAAACTCTACCAAAGTTAGGCTAAGTATTTTTCATCACCACTTGGTCTACTCATTTGTTTTCTTGTTTCCCTTTTGGGAAAAAAAGAAAAATATATACGTGGTACCACCAGAAATAATCATGTCCACCAATTTTTTATTTTACTTACATGACCATTTTGCGACAAAAATGTAAGTGTTGAAAGTGTGTTCGTACATGTTCATGTTTTAGTAGGCCCTTGTTTTGATACCCACTTCAAGACTATCTCGTTATATCTAGGTTGTTTCATCATTGACTTCCTCTTGATTTTTTATGTTTCTCGCATCATATTGATATAGTTTTAATACTTACATCTTGTTTCCTTTGTGAAACTTGATTTAAGTCTCTAAGTTATATTGTTACACTACTTGAAAAACTATCAACTTCTTGATATACTTAGACCTTGTTTTTATTCGAACATTGCCTTGAGTTTTGAAAAGTGTTTTCATTATGCTACTCACATCATGCTAACATCAATCTAATACTAATATATTTTTTTGTATTCAAATCTTGATTAACATATCCAAATTTTGTTGTTGTGCTTCTTGCATTTGTAGCTTCCATTTTCAAGATTTGGACTTTGTGGGTATCTAAACTTGTTTAAATATACCTTGTTTGGAAATATCATCAAAAACATAGTAGTACTTGAGCCTTTTTTAAAAAAACTTGATTCATGTATTGATATTATGTTGTCATTTATTGTACCAAACCTATCTTTGAGACTAGAGGGATTAGTTATTTTTTTGATTGGATCTTGGTCTTTTTCTTGCTTTATTTATCTTAGATATTTCTTACTATAAAGTACACTATATTTGGGTCATTCTTCATTATTTGGTGTCCTTGATTCATATTTAATTGATTCATATTTCCTTGATTCTTTGGATTCTTTACCATTAGTTATTTGACATTCTTTGTGATGATTTTAGTCGTCATGTTGCTTAATTTTTCCTACGGTCCTTTTTATCAACCTTAGTGAAATTATTCCATATGCCTCCTATTACAAGAATGGGGCATCGAAGGTTAGGGTCAAACCATTTTTTTAATGACAAGTTAAACCCTCTTTTTGAAGATAACAACATGGTTGACCATAGTGGTGACAAGGGGAACTCTCCTCAGAATTACTTTGAATTTGATCCCACCCACATGGATAACTTCCTCTTCCAAAATAAGAATTAAATCCTTATGCATGTTATATAATTGGGGGCTAAACTACCACCTAAATTTAATCACAATCTCCTCACAAACATGGTTTATGGAGAGGAAGAAGTAGAGCATCCCCTTCGTAATATTGATGAAATCCTAAACCTAAGAGATGATTCTACCTCCAGCCAAACGAATGAGGAATAATTTCCTTCTCAAAAAAACATAGTTTATCACATACCCACTATTATAATTAACTATGAGGATCATGAAGAACATCACAATAATGAACAACATCCTCCTCATGAAACTCATGAGGAGACAAAAACAATGAGGTTAAAATTGAACAACAAATACAAGATCTTACTCATCAATTGGAAATTTTGGATTCACATGCTCACAAAGATCCCACAAAGAATCCATTATAAGAAAAACCTAGATCTTCGTATCATTATTTTTTCACGAATACTCCAAGACAAGAAAAACCTAGAGCTTCGTGTCATGATTTTTTCACAAAACATTTGCGTGAAGAAAAACCTATAGATTTGTATCATGATTTTTTCACCAAAACTTTGTGTCAAGAAAAACATAAAAAGACGTATCATGAATTATACACGAGATAATAAAGGTGGTGATACAACTATAATTAACTATGTATATATACCTTATTCACCTACACATGGTCAAATCTTTGACCAAGAATGGTTATCTATGAATAATACCCTCACTTCTTTGCAAAAATTCAATGTGGGATGTAACAAGACATATCAATTTGAAGATCTATGACCATACTGTTTGATAGAGATATGTTGAGAACACATTTCCCTCGTCACTTTGATTATCCAAAATTTGATAAATATAAAGGTAAAGGTGATCCATGGAACCATCTCAAAGACTTATTTATGACATGTCAAGAGGTCACATATAGTGATAGTTATGTCATTCACATCTTCCTAAGGAGTCTAGGGAAAAAAACACTCAAATGGTTCTTACATATACCTAAGGGGTCAATCTTTACAAGGCTGGAATTAGTAGAAAATTTGTATATCAATTTTCCTTCAATATGGAAAATGACATCACCATGATAGGTTTATGCAATAAAACAACAAAATAATGAAAACTTTGCTAGTTTCTTACAAAGATGGTGAGGATTAGCTAGTCATTTTTTTATATCCATAGTAGAGGAACAACTAGTTTGCATTTGTGTGCCTAATCTACACCATGAGATTTCTTTCCACTTGCAAATGCATTGTGTAAACACCTTTGAGCAGGTTATATAAAATAGAAAATCAATTGATAAATCATTATTATCCAAAGGGACCTTACAATCCTTTCAAGAGATAACCACGAATCAAAGCCTAAAAATAGACCTAATTTCTTTCAAAACAAGAATAAAAATTCCTAGCTGATGGTATAACTGATTATAAACGTGTGGAGGTAGTTCAAAATATTTCTCCTTTGAAACTTACCAAAGGTATCTTTGCTACACTTAAATTTAAGCATCGTGTGTTCACCCCTCTAACATATTATTTTTCATCTATATTAAAACAATTAGACACAAAGTGAACATGATTAAATTACCAAACACTATACCATATGGAGATGATAAGCCAAAACCAACATAGTTCCAAGAAAATGAATACTATAAGTTTCATCATGTTAGGGGTCACAATACTGATAAATGTCTAAATTTAAAGAACTTCATACAATATCTAATTGATAGCAGATAGGTAGAAATGGATTCCTAGGACCTAACAAGTCTTCTAATCAAAACTTGGGAATTTACAAAGAACCTTTCCTAAGCATAATCAAGGGAAGAAAAGCTAGATCTAGGTCATTCTTCCTAGAATAAGAGTACTAACTATGTTTCCAAAACCAATAATCCTTTTGATTCTCTATTTGGTTATGTTAACCCACTTATTGAACATATCAACACTATTAATATTAAAGTGAGAGAGTTTGTCATGGAAACACGATGTGCTCACCTCATTATCCCAAAACCTCCTCTACCTACCACTCAAAATAGTAAATATGATGTTTTAGAAAAACTTGAGAAGACCAATACTAATATTTTGATCTTAGATCTTCTCAAAATAACTAATGTTCAAAATAAAAATCCTTTGCAAAATGATACATTGGTCAAGAGTTTCAATTGATATTGATCCTAAGCGCTTCCAATCCTTGGTCACGTAGATTTCTCCTACTGAGAACATAAACTTTAGCCATCAAGAGATTCCTAAAGAGAATCATATGCATAATCTATCCTTGTATATTGAAGTAATTTTTAATCATAATAAGATAAAAAGGGTGCTTATGGGTGGTGGATTACGCCTAAATATTTTTACTCTGAAACTTGTTCGATAAGTGGGCCACACTAATGTCTATCTAGAACCTAAATTCATCACCATCAAGTCCTATGATAATGAAGAGCAACAATCAAATGATATGGTCATATTTCCTATGGAAGTGGAGCCTACTACTCATGACATTAATTTCCATGTTTTGGACTTGGAAATTCCTTACAACATGTTCCTCGGTCACCCATGGATTCATGCCATGAAATTCATGCCTTCCACATACCATCAGTGTCTAAAGTTATACCATAAAGGATAGACTATTACCATTCAGAGGGGTCGTCAACCCTTTTCTCATTACAGAGCATTATCGGGTTATTTTCCCACCACATTTAAATTTCCTTCTACATAAATGGTCATTTAGGTTTAATTAAAGGCTCTCACCTCACACACTGATTTGGATACCTTATGCTCTTGTAAGGATGGTGATTCTACATAGACTCTCCATTTTCTTCATGGAGATGAAATTTATTACAAATGGTTGTGGATAATGTGACCTCCAATAGGCCCTCTTGGTTTCAAACTCCCCTATCACCTAGAACACATTGTAGGCCTTTCTATAAGTATCAACATGCCCGGAAGCATTATAACATCGATAATTTCACTCCCGGTGGCCTATTAAAAGATGAAAAGTTACTTGACACCTCTATGATACTACCTTATACTTGATGAAATGACGTCTTGTTATCAAGCACACAAGTATGCTATCCTAATCAAATTATGTATGCCATGTTATAGCAAGGATATGGTTATGGCACCAATGAAAAAGGTGTGTGGGAACCTCTTCTAATACCACATCACAAAATTGAGAAATATGGTAGTGTAGTCTTTACAAAGACCTTAACTCCATGAACCTATTTTCTATCATTAATATCTTAACCATATCCCCTACCATTCCTTATTTAAATCTCATTTTTCCTTCCCTTGTTATCTAGGACCAATAACAACACATGTCAATTGAATTCATTGATAATGATGAAGTAATTGGTGATTTTATGGGTCTTCGTGATGGTATTCCTATTGACAACCATAAAAAGGACTTATCCATTAGTCTTGATGCCTAGGTGTACTTTGGGGAGAAGGCTGAAATTCATGGTTACACAAATCAAAATAAAATCAAGGTAAATATATCCTCGAGACAAACCTTGTAAAAATAAAAATTCCAAGTCCTATAGTGAAAACCTCTTCGAGACACTTACAAAAAAACAAATGGAAATATCATTGGACATATAAAATGACTAGTGTAAAGGTAAAAACATCATTAAGACTCCCTTAGATGAAGATCTCAATCTCCCCCCGATCCTACACATATAGATGAAGAATCCAAATTTCTAGTGGAGGAGACCATAGACGTGAACATTGGAATAAAGGAGCAACCTAGAATGGTTAAGTTGGGAGCGTCACTTTCAACACAAGAGCAGAAGACCTTTTTCATGCTTCTATGAGAAATTTCATATATATTTTTTTGGTCCTATGTGGACATGTCAGGGTTAGATCCCTCATTAGTAGTGCATGACCTAGTTGTGCAAGAAGAAGAAAATTCTATCAAGAATAATCTTAGAAATATTAATCCTCATGTCACTCTATTAGTAAAAGAAGAACTCAAAAAATTATTGGAGGTAGGCTTCATCAGTAATATTTACTATTCATAATTAATTTAAGATAGCACCTATACAAAAGAAACACATTGGTATCGGATCTATAAAAATTTCATAGATATTAATAAAGTGTGTCCTAAGTATGATTTTCCTTTTAACATTGACATGATTTTTGATTCAACTTGGTTATGAAAGTATATCCCTCATGGATAGCTTTTTGGGATATAATTAGATTAAAATTACAGAGAGAAGATCAACACAAGACAACTTTTACTGCCCTTTGGGGGACATTTTTTATCAATTCATGCCCTTCGGCCTCAAGAATTTAGGTTCAACCTATCAAAGGAATATGACTACAATCTTTCATGACATGATAAATGATATAATAGAATATTATGTGGATGGCATCATGGGAAAATCTAGGACTAGAGAGGACCATCCAATGATCTTATGGAACATATTTCAGCATCATAGAGACTATAATGCTAGACTTAACCCAAAGAAATGTGTCTTTGAAATGTTATCAAGAAACATTTTAGGATTTATTGTTTCAAGGAGAGGAATTGAAGTGGACCCCAAAAAGGTATCATCTATAACATAAATGCCTCCTCCTAATAACATCAAATAACTACACATTTTACTAGGGGAAGATTCAAGCTATTAGAAAATTTATCTCCCAACTCATAGATAAGTTTCATTCAATCACACATCTTCTAAAGATAGATGTTGATTTTCATTGGGTTCTATAAAAACATCAAGAATTTTCTTTTCTCAAATAATATCTATCTAAACCCCCTGTTCTAATGTTGCCTAATTTAGGAGAACCATTGTTTTTGTACATTTTGCCACTCAATGTGTAACTCGGCATGATTTTGGAACAATATGATAGCAATTAGAAATAAAAATTTGTCTATTACCTTAGTCTCACATTGATTGCTTACAAGATCAACTATCCACATATTGAAAAGGATTTTTGGGCCATCATTTTTGCTATGAAAAACTTCATTATTTTCTAAATAATAATACTAAGCTCATTTCTAAAATTGACCCAAATGACCATCATTATGCATTTTCTCTGCAATGGAACAGGAGTTTCCGAGCACATAATCTTGAAATCTAGATATGGGATATGGACCCAAAAAATTGAGTTTGAAACTTTGAGATGTAAACATTGTCATAACATAGGACACTCTGACAAAAGTTGTTCCAAGAAGAAGACCCCTACAATGGAAGCTGAACAGCCTGTGGAGGGCTCAGTTCTAAGCAAGGATAGTAGGGTTCCTAGCACGGATAGCCGAATGAAGAAAAATCCCCTAGTCAGAAGGAGTTGGAGTTCAATAGAAAGGGGAAAAAAGGGGTTTTAGAACTCAAATAAGGAAACATCTGGTTTGGTGTCCCAAAGTCTCAACAGCATAGCTTTGCCTGAAGCACCTAACAAAGAGGACTTGGAAAATCCTGTGAAGGTATCCATGGTGGTGAATGAGCAAGAAGGCTCTGTGAAGATTAATATAGTCCCTATTGAGCAATTTCAGAGCAGTAAGGAAGTCGAGATAGATAATCAGTTGTGCATCACTAAGGAAACTTCGAACAAGGACTGTATGGCTTTTAAAGAACCTTTGCAGAAAAACACTCCTAGGGGAGATGGTAATTCATTTGCAGATATACCTCCTTGTTCCAGCAACATATCAGTGGTTTCACCTACTTGCTTCAGCACTAGAACAACTGATACACACACACCTGACAGGATTCAAAAAGAACATGAAGAGGGAGAAGTTACGCCTATCAAGGATGAGGAGGATCCAGATTCTGGATTCACAAAGGTCATTTCAAAAAAGAAAAAAAGAATGAAAGGATTTGAAATGATCCTAGAATCACTCTATAGTGATAAGAAAAAGAAAAAAGACAACTGGGACACCTCAACATCCAGAACAACTAGATCTTCTGCTAGACGATTAGTTGACTTTGGAGGAAGTACAAAAAGAGGAAGACCCTCTAAAAAGGCTCTTAGATCTAAGAGAACAGAGAGGGACATTACAGATGGCGTTCAATGTCAGTTGAACCATCAGGAAATTCCAACCACCAATCATTCCAAATGAAGATTATTTCTTGGAACATCCGAGGCCTAAATGGAAACTCCAAGCAGAGAATCATCAAGGAGTTACGGGATTCTAGTAATCCTAGTATTTTGATTCTGCAAGAAACTAAGATGAAAGCTAAGACCCTAGAAACTATTAAAAAGAGTTTCTGGGATAACTCTGAAATGGCGGCTGTTGACTCCTAGGGAGCTTCTGGAGGACTGGCTACTCTTTGGGATAAAAGGCACTGTACTGGTACGGTTCTCAATGCTAGTATTAATCATCTTGCAATCAAATTTGTTGCTATTGAGAATAATGGTGAATGGATCCTTTCTAACATTTATGCCCCTAATATGGTTAGTGGTAGAAGGAAGCTTTGGGCTGACCTTAAAACATTTAGAAACCAACATTGTTCTGCTAACTGGCTTATTATGGGGGATTTCAACTCCCCACTAAACCTAGGTGAAAAGTATGGAGGTACCTCCAGCTTTTCTACTGGTATGGAGGATTTTTCTGATTTTATTGCTGAACATAACCTCTTAGATGTGGATCTTCATGGGAATAAATACACTTGGAATAATAGAAGGTTGGGAAAGGAGTTTATCCAGGTGAGATTGGATAGGGCACTAATTTCAGCAAGTTGATTCTCACCAAGATTTCCACCTCTCTTCCTTGCCCGAGTTGATCGATCACAATCCGATTGCTTTAAATTTTCTCAATTGGACTAAACCCACCGTAAGCTCATTCAAATTTGAAAAGATGTGGATGGAGCATGACAATATCTATGAAAAGATAAAAGAATGGTGGGGTTGGAATGGTGAAGGCACCGCTCAATTTAGATTGGTTCAAAAGCTCAAAATGGCAAAAAACAAGTCAAAATCTGGAATAAAAGCGTTTTGGTAATGTATTTGACAATAAAAAAGTTAAAACAAAAACTTCAGGATCTGAAATAAAAATGGATACTATGGGGAGATCAGTTGAAGACAAAGTTAATGAAAAGAATATTCTTTCGAGTTGCATACGATCTGCAACAGAGAGGAATCTTTATGGAGACTTAAATCTAAAGCTATTTGGCTTAAAGAGGGAGACAGGAATACAAAGTTCTTTCATATGACCACTTTGAAGCACAAAGCTTGTAATAGGATCTTACAAGTTTCTAAAAACAACGGAAATATCATAAAAGATCCCAATAGCATCAAGAAAGAAGTGCTTGATTTTTATAAAAAACTTCTTGAGGAGAGGAATATCATCAATTCTGAAGCTATTTCTTTTATGTTGGAGGCCATTCCCCAAGATAAAATTGAGGAACAGAAATTTAGAAGTATCACCAAAGCGGTCACACTTGAAGAGCTGCAAAAAGTTGTATTTGCTTTAGAGGGTGACAAGGCTCCTAGTCCGGATGGGTTCTCCATAAATTTTTTCCAGAAATTTTGGGAAATATGTTCGAGGATCTTCTCAGAGTGGTGAATGAATTCTATAGAACGGGAAATCTTTTGAAAGAGCTTAATAACACTCACATTGTGTTGGCCCCAAAAAAATGGATGCTAAAGATTTCAAAGACTTCAGACCTATCAGCCTTGTGAATGCCATCTATAGAATTTTTACCAAAATTATTACTACTAGGCTTCAGCTCATTATGAATGAACTTATCTCAAGGCAGCAGAGTGGCTTCATCAAAGGCAAGATTATACAAGATGGAGTGATTATGGTTCACGAGACCATACATTCTATGGAAAATAATAAAAAGGAAAATATGGTCCTCAAGCTTGATATGAATAAAGCTTTTGACAAGGTCTCTTGGGTTTTCCTTGACAAAGTCTTAACAAAATTTGGGTTTCCAGAAAAATTTAGAAGAATTATTAAGGCTTGTATCTCTACGGCCAGATTCTCAGTGGTAGTTAATGGTGAGCCTGTGGGTTTTTTCACTAGCAGCAGAGGACTTAGACAAGGGGACCCTATCTCCCCCTTGCTCTTCATTCTTTTGGCTGACAGCCTTAGTAGAACAATTGGCAAAGCAGTTAATGATGGGATTTTAAATGGCTCTAAGCCCACTTCCATCAGTCAAGCTGTCTCCCATCAGCAATTTGTGGATGACACTATCCTTCTTCTTCTGGCATCATTCATTGAAGCCAAGGCTACCAAGGCTTTATTAAGGCTCTACGAATCTGCTTCTGGGAAAGAGATCAATTATGATAAAAGCTCCATCTTCTTTTTCAACACTCCTGAGGAAAGGTAGCTTAAAATTGCTAAAATTCTGGGTTGTAAAATAAGTGCGCTTCCAGCCACTTACTTGGGCCTTCCTCTCGGCACTAGGAAAGTCTCTTGTAAGGTGTGGGATGATTTATTGGAGAGATTCCAAAAAAAAATGGCTGGTTGGAAAGGAGCCATTTTATCTAGTGCTGGTAAGTGCCTGCTCATTAAAAGTACTCTTCAAAATCTGCCCATTTATGTCATGTCACTCTACAAGATCCCCTTCCTTCATAGATAAGATTGAAAGGATTTAGAAAAAAAAATTATGGCAAGGCATGGAAGAGAAGTTCAAATTTCACTTAGTGGCTTGGGACAAGGTTTGCACCCCAAAGTTTATGGGAGGTCTGGGTATAAAAGATATTGAGAAAATGAATGAGGCCCTCATTGCTAAAATGGGCTGGAGAATGCTGTCTGAGAAACAACCCTGGATTGATTTAATCAAAGAAAAATACCTAAATCATCAAACTGTACTCTTTCCTACAAGATGAGCACCTCCCCTATGGTTCCATTTTTTGGAATAATCTGGTCAAGAGCAGAAATTTCATCAAGCAGGGTAGTAAATGGAAAGTGGGGGATGGTAGGGACATAAAATTCTGGGAGGATAATTGGTTTAATGGCAATCTCATGGATAGATTTGGGATTGTTAAGGACAGTCTTATAAGCAAGTATGGCATTAAAATCAAGGACTATATTGAGGGAAATGGTACCAACAAGAATTGGAAAAAACTTACTGTGGAGAGAAATGATCTGATGCAAATTACTTCCTCCCTTCAAGATCAATTAGATCTTATTCCATTAAGTCAGCTGGATTCCAAGGATGAGCTGGTATGGAATAATTCCAATGATGGGAATTACTCTGTCAAAACTAGATATAATAATTTCTTCCACAGTAGTCAAACAGAGTTCAATTGGAATAAGATTTGGATGACTGAATTAACTCCTAAAATAATTTTTTTCCTTTGGCTAGCTATTAGAGGCAGGATTCTTACCATTGACAACCTAATGAGAAGAGGATTTATAATCCCTAATAGTTGGCATATTTGTAAGAAAGATTCTAAGGATATCAAAGAATTGCTCATACATTGTGAGTATACTACCATAATATGGAGTTATGCCCTCTCTAAATTTGAAGCTCTTTGAGTGGTACCGAAGGATCTTAATCAGCTATGGACTCAATGGAACCCACCCTTTAGGCATTGTGTTGTCAAAAGGATCTAGAAGCTGGTTATCCCTCATTTAATCTGGAGGATATGGAAGGATAGAAATGATATTATCTTCATAAATAAGAAGCAAAACTATAAACTTAGTATTGGTAAAATTTCTAATGGTATCAAAGAGAATATTGCTAGATTTAAACCCCCCAAGAACAAGAGATATCTAGAGAATGAAGAATACATCTTATCCAATTGCGTATTGAACCGGCACAATAGTCGAAGCAATCCCGGAATAACATTGATAGATCTTTGATTAAATGGCATCCTCCTGATTTTAATTGGTATAAGTTGAACTTTGATGGGGCCTCTAAGGGGAACCCTGGGATTGTGGCAGGGGGAGGAGTGATACGGGATCATAAAGGTAATCTGATTGCTGCATATGCTGGGAAAATGGGAATTCAAACTAATCATTTTGCCGAAGCATTATCTGCTCTATGGGGCCTGAGAATTTCCCAGACTCAAAATATCTAGAACCTCATTATTGAAGGGGACTCCCTGAATATCATTAATCTCCTTAAACAGTGCTCATCTCCAAGTTGGAGCATCAAGGATTTTATCTCAGAGTCCATAAGTATTTGTCAAACATTCAATAACATCAGGATCATGCATACTTACCGAGAGGGTAATAAATTGGTAGATGCGCTGCTAATTATGGCATTAATGTTAACCACACTGTTTGGGATAATAATAGCATCCCTAAGTAGCTTCAAAATAACATTCATGCAGATTTCTATACGCACGCAATATCTTGAGCTGAGTTATGATTATTGGGTGTGGATCAGCATCAATAATACTCCCACACGTGTTGACTTAAAAAATATGATTATGCAAATCATGTCAAATAATCAAGATAGTGTGAAGTATATGGGGAATTCCAAGTGGAGTTACATTGATTTGAAAATCGCGCATGCGGGCTGCACTGCGTCTGCTAAAAGTTGGATACAAGGCTCCACGGAAACCGAAGACAGTAGTAATGTGATTGATGACAGGGAGTGGGCTAACAAAAAGGCCGTTATTCCCACATGTGATTTTCCACAGGCTCAGATCAGCAGACACGCAGCCATTCGTGGGAAAAGCAATGGCTCTCATTTCCAACATTGTGCGGATTACAACAGTAAAAAGCAGACTGGCTTCAGCGCTCACAAGGATTTGGGAATTTGTTGCAAATAGTTAAGCACAGTGAAGATGGGGGGTCCCCCTTGCCAAATTGAGCCTAGTGCGGACCCGGACTGGAAGGATAATATTGAGCTATGGAGCATACTCAGCAAGGGTGGCATCACCAACTTCATGGAGAAGGTTCAGGGGCATGATCAAAGCATCTCAGTGTGTTTTGTGAAGGATTGGAAGGAGCGGACTATGGAATATGGGGGGCAGAAGATCTTGGTCAATGAGGAACTTATTGCTGAAGTGACCGGCCTTGGCTTGGAGGGCTACCATTTTTTTAACAAAAGGGTCGACAGAGATGTTGAAGAGAGGAGATTTGTGGAGGGATCTGAGAAGCTGATCTACGTTACAACGGGCCTACTTGTTAGCTCGATCCCTCCACCTTATGATGAGGTTACTCGCATGATGATATGGTTCATTTCCTTGGAAGGAAGGTTTGTCACTGTACCTGCTAAGCACCTTATCTTTCTTAACCACTTCCGTAGGAATCACATGGTTTGTTTCCCCCATTACTTGCTGAACTCTCTTGAGCACTCCATTTTGGAGTTTCAAAAGCATACCCGGTGGTTCCTTTACACCAGGGGCTTATTTTGCTGCTACATAAATGTTGTCTTCTTAAGTATCCTGGTCTCCCATCCTCTCCTAGCTCAGCCTCCCTCTACTAGGTTCTCGCTTTGCTAGCCCCGTTTCTCCATTCTCTCGCCCCACCACCACTCACTCACCCCCCTGCCGGCCATCTAGGCTTCTTCTTCCATTCCCCCTACTGCTGCTCCCGCCCCCCACTTCACCTCCACCTCGGCCAGACCTGGTTACCAGGGCTTCTAGAAAGCTTAACCTTGAGACTCTTGTTGTGGGGAAGGGTCCTCATGAAATTGAAATTACACATGACCTACTGAATATTAGCAGTGCCAGTCCCCGGGATGTGCATATGGAAAGCTCTTCAAAAGGCTATTGGAAGCCTTAGAGGCTGATATGAAACTATTGAAGGATGAGGTTAAGAACTTGGCAAAATAGAAAGGTAAGAGGAAGAAGGAGGAGGAGGTGGATATTGATAATAGCCAGATTGATGATATCTACAAGAAGTTGAACTCCTTAGACTCCCATTTAGGGAAGGCCAAAACTTGTCATGATTACAATATGGCCATCTTTAGGGTGATTGAGGAGTTCATTGAGCAACATGTCAAAAGTGTCTCCAACCTCAGCGGAGTTCCGACAACACTTTGGGGCAATGATAAGGAAAGCAAAAGGACCATTGATCAGCTGGATAAGACTGACGCTGCCCACATGAAAACTTTGGGTATGTTCCATTCCTAGAAGAATATCAAGACCAACGCATAGACAAAGCTGCCAAAAAGTAGTTGTTGATGCTTTAGTTGTTCTTGTCTGTTTTTATGTTGTTTTTTTGCGGTCTCTCTACTACTTTTTTGCAGTGTTTTTGTTGTTTTGTCTTGTTTGGGTAGCTGTTTTTTGGCTACTTTGGGCTTCATTGTCACATTTGGATTCTGATCCTTTTCTCTCTGGTTTTCATTCCTATTCTAGCTCCTAGGCCATCTTTTGTACTCAAAATGTAATTGGTGATTCTATTTTAATCATCAAACAATTAAATGAGTATAAAGTTAAGGATGAGAAGCTCATTCCTTAAAAGAAAATGGTTGAAACTTTAAAGGAATTATTTTTATAGATCATGTTCCAAAAAATACCTAGGGGAAAAAATTATGCAACAGATGTTATGGCTACAAAGTGGGATCTTTATTATGCATCCCACCGAGAAATAATGATATGCATTTATTTGTGGAGCATTTAATGATACCAACATACGACATGTCAGAGTCTTATTTGGTATGTGAAGTTTTTGGTCCCTTATCACCCTAGTATAATGACATTTATAATTACCTTCATAATGAAACCTTCCCTATAGAAATTTCACATTATCATAAATGAAACCTTATCCAATGCATATCCCAATATACCCTACTTGGGGTAACACATTGTCATAGAGGCTATGATGGGAAACAATTAAGTTTCCTTAATTCGATGAATCTACCTTGGAGGTCAAGGAGGTTCATGAAGGCATCTTTGGGACCCATATAAGGTGTATGGTTCGCTCAAAAATTGTTGAGAGTAGGTTATTAATAACCTATCATGGAAACTAATTATTATCAAGATATTAAGAAATGATTTATGTGCCAAAAATATGATAACTTTGATACACACCCTAGTACAGGTTTTATATCCAAATCAACATCATGGCCACTTTGAAAGTGGGGGACTTGATCTCATTAGAAATATTATCCCTAATTCATCCGATGGCCACATGTTCATTATTATTTCCACTGTGCATTTCAAAAAGTTGGTAGAATTTTTCTTCTTACCTATGTCACTGGTCTAAAGATTTGAATGTTCATCATGAACCACCTCATTTGTTATTATGACATTCCCTTTTGCCATTGTAACTAATAATGGAAATTATTTCAAGAACAAAAACATAAAGGCATTGTGGAAATGTTTTCAAATCTGATTAAATTAGTCCACCCCTATTACCCTCAAGGTAATGGACATACCAAGCCTCAAATAAAACTCTTGTCAATATTATGGAAAAGATGGTTAACAAGATTGGTTGTAATTGGAATTTACATATTCATCTTGTACTGGATCACCTTAAAGTGTATCAAAATTGAGTGTTATGAGGATATAAATAAATATTCATACCTTTCCAGTTCTATTTAGGATACCTTATCTTAAAGGATAATCAATTCAACATGACAAAGGATCATGAAAAGAAAGGTAGGTTTGAGCCTAACTGGTTAGGACTGTATGTTGTGGTTGATAAGTTTGGTTTAGGAGCATATACACTTGTTAATTATAATAATGGTGATGAGCTACAGGAACCAATGAACACCATGACCTCAAACACTTCTATTCCTAATCACAGGTCCTTCAAATATCTAAAAAATCAAAAAAGTATAAAATTCAGAAGAAAAAAAAGTAAAGAGAAATCAATCCATCCAAGTGTGAAAACCACATAATTATGGCACTTTGGACAATTCATTTGGTGAAAATTGATTTTTGGCACCATCAGAGGGTCCGTTGTTCATAATAATATCATATCTAGGAATACGGTGGCTTTATCTTAAACTAGTTTTTACATGTGTCTAAGATACTTTTGAGCCTATCCTTCATGGCCTTGATCTCGCTAATCCTATTTAGATATGCGAAGTGTTTGTCTTTAAAAATTTCCATCTCACGCCAGGGGCATTTTTGCATCTTCACTTTTATTCACATACACATGACATTTTCCTTCTACATTTCCATCTATCATTGGGGGAATTCACGTTTCTTCATTTTCTTGCACATAGCTTTAGAAAATTGTTTGAAAAAATCTAAACATCCGCATTAATTTTTTGAAAATATCAAAAAAACATTCAAATATGTTTCATAGAAAACTCAAAAATGATATAACATCGTATTTAGAAAATACATAAACAATGAAAAAAATTTCAAAACCGTCTCACAAAAACAAAGTAGTATTTGCTTGCTTAGTTGTTTTTTTGTACATAGTTTTGTTGGCTTACTTTTTCGTGTTATGTTATTTTATAGGATTCATTTTTTCTTTTCTTTCTTGGATTAATTTTTTCTTTAATTTTGTTTAAGTTCATTATATTAGTTCTATTTGAATGTTAGTACATGGTTGTGTTGTTATATTAGATTTGATTAAATTTTTCTTGTGCTTATACAGTTTGTTATCATTTCATCATCCATATCATATATCATCACATATCAATAAATTCTAAGCTACATCATCATACAAATGAAAATTAAACATGTATGCTAAGATAACATCATATAATATCATCAATGGGGCAATAGGGATTATTTTTATCCCCCTCATCATAGACCATAATAAAAACATGGGATAAACATGATATCTCATAGAACATAAAATGTCATACTCAACATAAAGTCCATAATAATCATATATCCATATAAAATGGAAATGTCCATATAAAAAAGTGTCTCAATGTACATCAGATACAAAGTACGCCATTATGGGCATGTATTAAAATTTTCCTTTTTCTAAAGGCATAATAAAAAAAGTATATACATCCCATCAAAAATGTTCCTTTGTCTTGAGGCATCATATATATATATATATATATATATATATATATATATATATACACATCATGTAAAAAATATGCCTTCATCATGAGGCATATACTAAAAATACATGTAAAATACTAGAGTCAACCCTCGACTCTCACCGACACCGTAACTACATGTCATATGTTGTGGTGGAGGCATCTGTATTGATCTAGTAGACTGGATGCTCTATGAGATTAGGATCTCAAGCGAATTCCAGAAATTTGACTATATGGAATATCCCTTTGTCCCTCTATCATAGTAAAATATCTCAAAAATTAGTAGAAGGTAGTAGCAAATAATGGGCCGCGATGTATTTTACCCCTTCCGCTATGATATTTATACCCTCTAAGACCTAATTCTTCATTTTCATTTCCTTCTAAGGGCTAAATAACTAACACAATATTCTATATTCTTCCTTCCAAGTTTTGGCATTCCATCATGATGATTATTTTTATTAAATGGTTATTTTTCTAGCATTTTCATTACGATGGGGAATTGTTTTGCTTCCCGATGACCTTGTCTTCTACCCGGGGCATGTTTTTGCTTCCCACAGCAATTTTGGAAATTTCCACACACATTTTCATTCTTATATATCATTTTCTTCCTAAATTTCCAAAACTCCAAAAACATTGGTAAAATTCATTAAAAATCCAAAAACTATTAAAAATATAAAAAATCTAATTTTTTTTGGAAAATTTCAAAAAAAATCAAAAATTGGTAAGAAGCATGCACATAGTTGAAGAATTTATGAGACACATCATCCTCAAACATTGAAATTTTTCCTACATAATATATTTTTTTGGTCCTCAATTGTTCTTGCAATTGACTCATGAATCATCTGGATCTACCTCCATTAACAAAGTTGGTTTGCTTGTTATGTATGTACTCCCTTGCAAAACAAGTTTCTTGGTATTGTGTCATAGTGCACAATTTCTTTTTCATAGGACCCATGTGTCCTCCGTATATTCACCTCACATGTATCTTTGCTTGAGGTTTCATTTTCAACCCTTTTCATTAACTCAAACATTTGGGAACTGAAGCTTGATAAAAAAAGCATTGGTGCAACTATCTTGAATGTTATTTATTTAAGTATGCATTTTTGTACTTGTTTACCTATCATGTTAGCTTGTTTACTTTCTCGTATTACATTAAGTTATGTATGTTTCATTGAGTTAATGTTTTAGTGATGAAAAAATGTTAGTATTATAGTTTTTCATGTTATTTTACACTTTTGTTGTATGTTTATATTATAATAAAGGGTCGATGATGTAGATCATAAAGCAAAATGATGAAACAAAGTTACTCTTGAGCTAAGCTAGATGAAAGCTATTTCCATTCTCTTCATATTAATTATTCTTCATTATCATTTTTTTCTTCAAAAACACCGGACAATAAGGATTGTATTTTTCTCCCATCCCCTCCTTATTTCTTTTATCCATTTCCTTCATATTTTCGATCAAATCGATCACTGTTTCATCACCCCATCGACACTCAAGGGGCAATCCTTCATTATACTAATTTTTCTTCCCATCACTCAAAATTTACTTGTCTGTAATTTTCTACATTATTTGAAGTGGCATCATTTACGCCACACCAATGAGGGGAAAATGTAGACATCTAAAATCTGCTTACACAGTTTAATACTAAAAATTGCACTAATTACCCTATTTCCCGTCATTTTCGTTATAGTTAGTGATTTTTACTAATTAACTAACATTTACATCTATTTTAGTCAATTAATGACACTTCATTAATTAACTAACGTTCCCTCCATTTTTGTCAATAAACAACACTTCGTTAATTAACTAGCCTTTGCCCCACTCCGAATGCCAATTAAAGACAACTCATTAGTTATAATACTCCTCTAATCAATTAATTAGCTATCATTAGTTAATTAAGCATTTATAACCTTGAATTTAATTAATAGACCCTCTTATTATTTAAATTCCCCTTTTAAAGGATCCAAATCCTACTTATTTTCCTCTAAATCCACTCCAAATAGCTTTCTATGTTTATCTTGGCCTATTAATTAATTCTAGTTGATTGATTTAATCATCTCCAACTCCCATGAGTTGTTAATTGTAATCAATCTTATCTCTTCTAGATGTACCTTATTATGTATCCCACATGCACTAGTTTGCAAGATTCTCCCAAATTGGAAAGATATATAAAGGACCTACCCCTTCCCTCACACCTTACACCTTTACAAACAACACACTTTTCTAGTCATTAATATAGGCATATGATAAGAACCTTCTCCAATTTTGGAATAAATACTTTATATTTGCATCCATTCTCTCATATTTGAGTAGTAAAAGAAGATATAAGCATGGATTTATAGCCATTTTAGTGAGATTCCTTCCTCATCTATAGAAAACACATAAATTAATTGTTTATGATCTAAATAGGTTCATAATTTGATATCAATCATACATTTACAATAGTAGGAATGGTTTAGCATTATATGTTCATTCATGTTTATGCATTAGAATAGTTATTTCCTTTAAGCTCTTATCATGATTTTCATGGTAGATTAGTTTTGCTTTGAGACTACTAGGTGTTAGTGTCATTGCAATAGCTTAGAAAGTTTAGCATACATATAGAGATCTTTAGAAGAATAGTGAGAGATTAAACACATGTTACAAAATCATATTAGGTGTTTAACACCAAAAAAATTCAAATAATCAATAATTCCTTCATAAAAAGTGTTTAAATTAATCAAATAGTTCTCCACTAGTTTTTAATCAATAACCAAATCAAAGATTGATTTGTTTCCTAGTTTTCTACATTCCTATTATAACTGATTCTCCAATGGTGCATACAAACTTGAGTATCATTACTTCGTGTTTCCAAAATATCTTCATAAATGTGAGCTATTTTTTTGAGTGAATTCCTTTTGATGGAGACGATTTATTCTAAATAGGTTCTTTGGCTACATGTACGAGTTATTACGGATAGGTTCCTTCACTACATGTGGAAAATTAATCACAACCAAGAATGGCATCAACACATATAAAATCATCCAAACAATTTATTGAGATAAAAAAATGCACACATAATATCACAAAATAAAGATAACTATATATAACTATATTAATTAGTCATTATGCCAAAAGTTCATGGTTGTGATGGTGATGTTCAGCAAGAAATACATAGACATTGTTTATAATAGACTTATCAAAATATAACATATGATTTTTATGAAATAAATTTATACAACTCATCACACCCCTAGCCTTAAACTCTTGAATTTTCTCATTCAAAGGCTTCATATCTTCTCTGCTAAAAAATACACTCTTTCCTAAAATTAATGGGTGTGTCTATTCCTTCTACTTCTGATAAAAAATGTCCACTATTCCTCATGAATCTGTCCTAGAATCTATCTTGTACTATCTGATTAATTAGTAAATTTTTATCCAAGGTGGAATTGGGAAATGAAATATTGGTGGATGATAACCTATATGAAACCACTCCTCACATTCATTATCTATTTCAATATACTTATTCACCCTGCGGAAATTTGGAATTATTTTTAGATAGGAATGCATCTCTTTCCTCTATAGTGCAGGGGATAACTCATTCCATCTAATTTGACATGCCTGCACAACCTTAATTCCATGTTCCCTAATCATGTTTTTGACCTCATCATGTGCTTCCTTCCTCATTCTCAACACTCTTTTTCTGATTACATCCTCTTCCATATAACTGACATATTGTTCTATAATTTCTTTAGTTTGTGTGGCCTCGTCCCTAATATAAAATGGTGTAACCTTTTCCAGATGTCTATATTCTTCCATCTTCTTAGCTCTTTCCAATTCATTTGAGAAATAAGAATGTGATGCCTTCACTAGTACATACCCAATATATAGAATTGGGATCCAATATTTGTCATATGGGAGTTCATAGTTATGTAAATAAATTTTGCACATCAAATTCTAGAGCTCATGTGTACTATTCTCATATAGAATAAATAATTTTATAACTGATCTAATATCATATACCATATTATAATAGATGCAAATAAACTTATGATGCATCATTATTTCTTTTAAATATATTGCATTGACACTTGATGGGGGTTTTCAACCCATCAACTCCAATGCCACCTGCACTATATCTTCTTATTTTTGTTTCAACCTCATAATCTCTTTTTATTTCACCTCTAGTTACTTCTTATGTTTAGAGATGATGGATTCCTTCTCCTTTTCCCATTTCCCTTTGAGCTTGTTAATGTAGGCATCCAATTGTAGCATTAGATTGTCAATATTTTGCCCCATAGTTTGTGTTTCCATCTCACTACAAGATGGTTTTGTAGGTTCCCTGATGACTTCATGAATAATAATTTGAGGCTGCATTGGTGCTACATTTTCTTCGGTAGATTATCATGTTGTGCTAGTTCAAAAAATTTCTCAATGACTTGTTCAACAACTGTAGGCATTTTTGGTGTTCAATTCCTCCTTCTACTTGCCTCCTCTTCTTGTCCCTCTTCATGTCTTTCCACTTCATGAACCATTTCCTAATTTTGAGTAATTTCCTTTTGTTCTTACATGAGTTATTCATGATATTATGGATCATGAACTATAATATCATTATATGTATGCTCTATCTCCAATTGTTGAGGCTCAAATTTTCATCTCTCACTTCCAAATCACTATCTAGTGAGATGGGTTATGACTGTGTTAGATTGGAAATTTTTGCCTCTTTGTCCTAAGACTATGAGAGTACCTAGGTTATTTAGGAGAAGAATGAGAATATTTTTGTTTGGCCTTGGAAGTGGAGGTTTCAGGAGAGGATAATTCCAATAGAGTTTCAGCTATAAAAATTATTTCTGGAGAGATAGGTACAAGGTTTTCTTCAGTAGGAGGTAGACCTTCAGAAGTTAGGGGTTCTTAATCTTGGAAATTGGATGGTACTTTAGAGGATATTTCAATGTTTCTCCTTATTTTCCCGTTATTTCCCAACAAAGTATCAATGTTTTTATGCTTACAAAGTCATCCCATAATATCTATGGATGATCCCTTTGCAAGGTGTGTTTGAACACTAGGGTTACTAGAAAATGGTGTGATAGTTTTGTCCTACCCTCTAAAATTATTTAATAATATTCTTAAGAATTTAATGTAAGAAATTTTGAATATTTACTTGATTTTTGTTCTTTATGTTATTCAATAATTTGAAATGTATTGTGTTCAATCTCAAATATCTCGCTTCACAAGTAAAGTGTTGGCATGTAGGCCTAATATGTGATATCATTGATGAAAAACCACATTAATGAAAAATTTAATGTTGTAAGATGATTTAATGATGATGTATGTTGTGCTAACATTATGTTTTATATGTTTATCAGTTGTTACATTGGGATTCAATGATGCATGCTTTCTCTAGCAAGCCCATACAGGTGCCTAAGAGGTGTAGCTTGATAGTATGGGATTCTTGGATGCTTGGGAATCATATTGGCATGATGAATAGAAAGGTGTTTATGGTTCTTGAACACTCACAGTAGTGGTATGGTACAGACATAGCTAGTTCACTATCTTACAAGTGCTCATTGGGAGCCGGGTATGCTTGCTTAGAGGTGTGAAAGAGTGTATTGGAGCCATTTGAGCTCATGGATGCATGTTATCAGGTATATCATGTCATATTAGGTATTTTTGGGAAATTTTCATAAGTTTATTTTCTGGTTCTTGCATTATTTTGGTTAGTACTAGTTGCTACTATGAGGATCTAACATGTAAGTGTAGGCAAGTCTTAGTGACTAGAGAGATTGAGCATTGAAATTGATATTCTGATGATTGGATATGTTATAGGGATGAGTGATGATTCTCTCAAAAAAATTAAGGTTCTCATGATGTTAATTTTTCAAGTTATGACAATTTATGTGAGACAAGGTCAAGAACAGGTGAAAATCAAACTCAAATTTGAATTTCTGATGCTCATTGTGAATAGTGTGATTTGCATGGGACCTTGTGGATTTTAGGGAAGATTATAAGGTGAGTATATAATATTTCACAAAAATAATGAGGTCATTTCATCATCACATTTTTATGAATGAATGTTAAGAAGGTAAAGAGGTCAAAAACCCTAGTTAAACCCTAGCTAGGAGCAGTTTGCAAAAGGTGAAGTATATTGACCCATTTTTATTTCAAGTGAAAAAGTGATGATTTTATGTTGTATAGGAATATTCCATATTTCCATAAAGGTATGTTTGAGCATGTGACCATATGTGGGCCCCACCTAAAAATTCCATTTTAAGAATTTTAGTTTAAGGAAAATTTCTCCAAAGAAGATAATGGCTAAATTTGAATTATGTTATTAATTTGAGTTATATTTGATTTACATGGATTTTTAAGAAATTTTCATGCATTTTAATGAGGTTTTGAGTTCCAAACAAGTTGATGGTAAAAGGGTAGTTTTGGGATCTCAAATAGTAGGGTTTAGTGTTTTGTCCATAACTTGAGTTACAAGTGGATTATTGAGATGATTAAATTTGTGTTCAAAATTAGATTAAGATGGATTTAAATTTATATATTTATTTACTCATGATGATATGATATGAAAAGGTTTCCATTCCATTCTATAAGAAATAAGGTTTTTGGTAGTTCAGGACAAAATATGTTTTTGTGCAAGTTTTGTGTTGGTTGAAGCATGCGATGGATTGGGTGATACTTTCTATCAGCTGTAATGTTAATAGGGATGAATTTGGAATATAATTAATCCATTTGGAGGTATTTAATACATGTATATTTTATTTTATGAGCTAACCTTTGGAAATAAAGTTTTTGGCAGGTTGATTTGGTGAAGGCAAATCTTGTTGTGGTTTGAAGAGAAAGATGTTTCATTACTTATAAATTGTTTAAAAGTGTTCTATAGGTAATTTATTTATATGTTTCACATTTCATGTTTTTATTTAGTATAATTGATTTTGTAATCAGATGAAGTTTCCAGTGTTGAAGGGTGCATGAAACAATTGTTTTAAGAATTGTAAAGGGAATTGAGCCCAATAAATGAAATAATTTGATTGGTTGATATTAATTACGACCATGTATGAATGTTTTATGATATTTTAATCATGTATAAGGGTTCATGGGTCATTTAAAATTATGGTACTCATGTTAAGGTAATTTTAAGATTATGCCCATGTGGTTTTAAGCCATTTGGCACATGAAATGATGGTTTTATCTAAGACCAAATAATTGGGTCATATGTAACTGTTGTATTTCAAATTTTAATTATTTCCTTGCCATATTATTCTAACCAAATGGAGGTAAAATTCTGGGCCTAATTTTGAGAGATGAAATGCATATGAAAAGCATGTTTTGGGTGCTTTTTCAACTAATTGAGTGTGTGCAAGGTGGAGCGACCTAGGCGAAGTGTGATTGTAGGTTTTTGGGAATGATTTGGATCTGAAACAAGCATGTTATAGGTGAAGAAAAAATCAGAGAAGATGAGAGAAAGGGTTTGATTAATTTAGAGTGATTGAAGAGCTTTTTTTTTGAAGATGGATCACCTATGGTTTGAGTAATGAAGTGTGAGCTGAATAAGAGGTCTCCATCAGTTGTGGAAGAAAAAAATCATATAAATACAAATCATAATGTAGTTTAGTTGGTGCTTGATCATATTGGGGGGTTGTAGTCTTCTTGTGGAGTTGGTGCTTCATAAAATTAGAGGTTGGTGCTCCTTGTAGGGTTAGTGCTCTACTAAAATAGGGGTTGATGCATCACTAAATTTGAAACATATCAATATAAGATTATGTTTTAGTTGTTTTTATTCCCATTGAGGTTTTCCCACTTATATATTTTTCTCTCAGGTGTTCTTTTGCTTTCATTTTTTCATGCATTGTTAATGATTTATTGTTTGCAAACATTAAAAGTTATATAAGTGGTTATTATGGCTATTTGGATATTGTGATTTGAGTTTCAGATATGATGTTTAAATTGAAATTTTGTAAGGACTGATTCATCCCCCTCGACCATTACACTTATAACAATTGGTATTAGAGTTGGTCCTTTTGCGAAGTTTGACAACTTAAAACAAGTTCCTTGAAGCACAAAATGGCAAGAAACACTATGATTAGAAAGCCACCTATGTTTAATGGAGTAAATTATTGCTTCTAGAAAATAAGAATGAAGAACTTCATCATGGCACAAGGTTTTGATGTTTGGGAAGGAATAGTTGAAAATGCTTATAATCCTCCTACCACTTCTCCAAGAACTGAAAAAGAGAAGGTTGATTATACCAACAACTCAAAGGCTTTCAGTGTCATTCTAAGTGGACTTGGAGAATCAGAAATGGGTAAGATAATGCATTGCAAGAATGCAAAGGAGGCATGGGAAAAGCTTGAAGTTCTCTATGAAGGTGACTCAAAGGTAAAAATTGTAAACTTTAAAATTTTAGAAATCAGTTTGAAAGTCTAAAAATGAATGATAATAAGGATATTTCTTCATATCTTCTTAGAGTTGAAAAAATTGTGAATAAAATGAAAGGATTAGGTGAAGAAGTAAAATAAGAATTTGTAGTTCTGATCCATAGGGATCCAAAAATAGACCACTTCATCATATCATCAACACTATGAAGGAATAATGAAGAAAACTAAGGAAACAAAGGTTTTGTTAGCATTTTAACAAAACCACCATTTTGTGTAGAGTGGTGGTTATAGAATTGTCACCCTACATTATAATGATCTTGTAATTATTTCCTAGCCAGCTTAGTGGTCTTATGACCACCAATCTGCATTAGGTGGTGGTCTTGTCACTTTTGGAAAAAAAATAAAATGGAACCTAAACTATTTGAATTTGAACCAATTATCGGTCTCATCCTTTTCTTGCATCCCTTCACATCCTCCAGTGCATGGGAGGACATGAGAAGGTTATAAATGCATGAAGGAGAAAGGAATTTGGGCATTCAAAGATCTAGAGAGATCAAGAAGAAAAGTATTGATTGTGTGAGAGCAAGTGAGTAAGGAAGTTCGGTGCTGGAGTGATTTGTAGGAGCAAGGTGAAAGAAAATAGAGAAAACAAGTAACTAGAGGGGAAGTTTACATTTTTATTCTTCTCTATACTTATTGTAATAGGTAAAATATTTGAAATTGGTGAATACAAGTGGGAAGAAATATCATTTTCCCTTTCTGAATGGTTTTCCTTCGATTTGGGGGTTTCCGAGATAAAATTCTTATATTGTGTGTGGAATTATTTTAGTATTTCTCTACAATTTCTATTCTAAGCACTAGTTAATATTCATTAAAGCTCAAAACTATAATTCTACAAAGTAGAAAGTAGAACAACATATTTGTGTGATTTGGTATATTTCCAAAGCTATAATTTTATAGATCATTTTGTTATTAGAGTTTATTATATATCAAGGATTATGGTATTTGATTCATTATATTGATTTGTAGGATAGTGACAAGGTCCCAAGGTGAAGAAGTTTTACCTTGAAAACTAGATATTTCTACGAATAACTGGATACATAGAATTCTATATCAAATTGAGGAAGAGAACTTGGTGTGTGGAGTCGAGATGCTATAGACCATGATGGATAAGTTGCATAGAAAACAACTAGAGTTTTCAGATCTGAAAAATATGGCTTTAGTTAAGAAATATTCTATCAACTCGTGGTTCAAGAAATGGCCAAAAATTTGGTATTGGAGGGATTCATAATGAGGAATATTTAGAAGGTTATGAAGAAGAGAATACAACTATAAGCAAGAATGTGAAACCTACTCATACTCCTTTTAAAGTCGAAACAAAAGTTGATATAAAGAAATTTGAAGGACAAGTATATGTAGAATTACATGATAAGTGGATCTAATAGTTGGAAGTTTATTTTAGTGTGCATAATGTCACCAAGGCATAAGGGATTACCTTTTCATGTCTAAAAATGGAAGGTCATGCTATGGTTTGGTGGGAAACCCATCTAGCCACTTATGAAAGGAAGAAATGTCCTATTATCAGTACTTGGAAATGTTTTAAGGAATTACTTAGAGCTAACTTCTATACTATCAGCCATAAGACTAATCAGATGATTAAGTGGTAGTAATTTAGTTAGGGACGTGGTCAAAGCATGAAGGACTATACTACGGAGTTTCAGAGACAAGACATGTTTCTTTATATGGACTTGGAGGATGAGGACATTCTGACCAAATATTTGGGAGGACTTCACACTCACCTCTAGAGGAAGGTAATCTCCATGAAGCCCAAGGATATCAACAAAGCTTATATACAAGTATACTATATTAATGATGAGAAGAAGTAAGGAGAAGAAGAGCCAAGGGAAGACCAGGTCACCAAATCAACAACAACAAAGGAACAAGGATCAATAAGTAGCCAAAGGTAAATGGAAAGGTAAACATGCCGCCACTTTTTGCATACTTATAAAGATCCTAAAATTTTCTATAAGAATTGTGACATCAATGGTCATACTAACTCCACATGTTGGAATTTGCATCCGAATTATACCCAAAGCACCGAACCAAGGATTCTAAGAAATCCGTGGCCACTATGAAACCGAGAAGAGGAGTTGGAAATTGAGGATGATTCAAATGTAGACGAGAGGTGGGATGCATAACCAATAACATGTACAGATGAGAAAATAAGATGAAAACATGAGTGAACTATTCTAAAATAGAATCCAAATCAAGAATACTAAGGTAAACACTTTGGCTAATTCTGGTTCTCACTCCAACTTGACTTCTGATGTAGTTGTAGAGTAGCTTGGTCTGGAGACTTATGTGTATCCAAATCTATACCCATTGTGATTGGTGAAGAAGGGTGTAGAAATACAGGTTATAAGAAAGTGTAAGTTTTAGTTTGGGATAAATACCCAATACATAGATGTATTAGAGTCTGATATAATTCCACTTGATATATTTGACGTTATTTTCAGAACTACTTACTTATATACCAGGGATGTTATATTCACAAGGATTGAGAGATGGTAAAGATGGGTCAAGGACGGGGTCAGTTTCAACATCTGGGCACACCAAAGCAAACCAAATAATGCTATGGTAAGTTCCAACCAAGAAAAAGGACTAATTCAGGAAAATCATTTCAATTTAATTTCATGGAAATAAAAACAAGATGGGGTAGAGAGAACAAATGTTAATGAAAAAGGATAAATAATATGGGTAGCACCACTCAATTTTTGTAGAAGGATTTCCAGAATCCTATGTAGAAGGTAGTGCATAAGATTATACCATAATACGGTCCTCTACCAACAATTAGATTTTATAGGTGGTTCATGTTGGGGAGTACAAAGGAGAAGAAAAACCACAAGAACTTATCAACACAATAGAAATTTACACTTACACAATGCGGTCACCATGTCTACCTACTAATTCACTTGACTTGATTATAACATAGCAGGAAGAGGAGGGGACACATGATTCAAAGTTGACTAGAGTAGTAAACTAGAGATCCACAGGAGTTTTGGTAGGTTGGATTAGGAGAGAAGGTACCAAGGTAGGCCAGTTGTACTCATAGGAGAAAGAGAGGGAGTTGATTCCTCTACCATTCCCCACTAATATTTTATTGTACCAAAATCCTCCTAAGAAGGGAGGTATGATCTATAGGGATCCAAAAAAATAGACCACTTCATCCGATCATCATCACTATGAAGGAAGAATAAATTAAAAAAGGAAATAGTGGTTCTATCAGAATTTTAACAAAACCTCCTCTCTATGCAGAGAGGCGATTCTAAAACCACCACCCTATAGGGTGGTGATCCTGTAACCACCACCCATCCAAGGCTGCGGTCCTATGACCGATGGTCTACACAAGGTAGTGATCTTGTCACTTTTTGTGGAAAAATAAAATGGAACCCAAATGGTTTGAATTTAAACTAATTTTCTTTGTCTCTTCCTTTTCTTGTGTCCCTCCACATCCTCCAGTGCATGAGAGGACATGGGAAAGTTATAAATGCATGAAGGAGTAAGGGATTCGGGAACTCGAAGAACTAGAGAGTTTAAGAAGAAAATTATTGATTGTGTGTAGAAAGTGAGTAAGAAATTTTAGTGTTGGAGTGATTTGTATGATCAAAGTGTAAGAAAACATAGCGAACAAGTAACTATACGGGAATTTTACATTGTTATTATTCTCTATACTTATTATAATATGTAAATATTTAAAATTGGCCATTACAAGTGGGAAGAAAGAGTAGTTTCCCTTCTGACTGGTTTTCCCTCGAATTGTGGGTTTCAAGATAAAATAATTGTGTTGTGTGTGGAATTATTTTATCATTTCTCTACAATTCCTATTATAAGCATGAGTTAATCAGTCAGTAAAACTCAAAAATTTCATTTTCCAAAGTAGAAAATAGAACAACATATTTGGGTGATTTGGTATATTTCCAAAGCTAGAATTTTATGGATCAAGTTCAAAAGGTTCTAAGGTCCTTATCCTCTATGTTTGATTCTAAAGTGTCTTCTATAGAAGATGCAACAGATCTAACCACTTTTACATTGGATGAGTTGCATGTTACCTTAACTACTTATTAATTGAGGATACATGACTCAAAATCAGCCAAGAATTAAATTGCATTAAAATCTTAACATGAAGGCAAAAGACAAGGAGGTAAATAAGGTTGACACCAACCTAGAAATTGAGGATGAATAGTTTTTTTTCTATGTTAGCCAAAAGAATGAAACTAAGTTCTGCTGACTATAAAGGTTAACCCCCTTTCAAATGTTTCACTTGTGGAGGAGTTGGTCATTTTTCTTCCAATTTTCCTCATAGGCTAAAATTATGATGATGAAGGTAAAGAGGAAGGACCCAAGAAGAATAACTACAAGTTTGGTAAAGGTAAGAATTTTTTAAGAAGCCTAATTACAAAAGGGAGAAAAAAGTTTTTACTCAAATCAAGATGATGATTTTTCAGATGCTAGTAGTGGTGTATCATATTCTAAATATGAAAATGAGTATGAAAGCATAGGTTATGAGGCATTGTTCATGACTAAAGAAGTTATGAGATCTTTAGGTGATGGTTATTCACTTCTAGGTGATTTCATTTCTGGTTATGGTAAATTTTCTGATAATGAGTGTGAAGAGGACATAGGTGATCTTGAAAGTATAAAAAGGGAACTTGAGAAAGATAAAAATAGAATCAAAAACTAACCTTGCAGATTAAGGAATATGAAAATCAATTTCATAAGATGGATGAGCAATATGTGATTGAGTCCACAAAGCTAATTGAGGAAAACAAGGTGTTAGAAGATAAGGTAAAGTTTCTTGTCTCTAACTTGCAGGATAAGAAGAATTATTTCACTATATATGAGCAATATATAGAGTTATTTAGGAGCTGAGATGATAGAAATAAATAAGAATACTATGTCCTTGCAAAAATTTGAAAAGATTACTAAATATCTAGATGACCTACTTAATGAACAAATAACTAAAGATGATAAGATGTGTTTGGGCTTCAAACAAGATTCTAAGGACAAAGAAGTTGAGCTAGAATTTGGTGTTTCAAGAAAGGAATCATATAAACTCATTGTGAATGAGGAAAGGAAGGTGAATCCTATCAAGAACAATGAAATACCAAGGTTCATTAGACAACCCCAAGCTTCAAGGTATGAAAGAACTTTCAATGGTCATTTTTACTTATAATACTTTTGGTCATAGATCTAAAGAATGTAGAAGATATCCTAGAGATGATCATCCTTGGAGAGACAATAGGAGTGATTTTTCTAAGAGGATTGTATGCTACAATTACAATGAACAAGGACACATAACTAGGCATTGTTTGCATGATAGACCTAGTCAAAATGAATGTTTTAAAAGGAAGAAATTAGTTGTTTGCTACTACTATAATGAGATTGGTCATGTGGCAAGATTATGTTTTCATGCTCATTAAAGACAAGAAAAGATGAATCAAAGACCTAGAGTGTATGAGAACAACTTCCAAGGTGTTATAATGCAAGGTAATAACTCTAGAAGAGCATGGGAGCCAATAAAGGACAATGTTGTCTCAACAAAGACAATTGACACTGAGAAGAGAGTTGTAACATAGTGTTCATAATAGAGGAGAGAGGAAGATGGAGTATTGCAGGTGCCCAAGAAGGCTTGGGACCTCTTCAAGACCTTATTTTAGGTCTCCATGGATCATGTATACCTTCACTATGCTTCTTGAAGGTATACCATTGCAAATGAAGCACCTAGGTGAGGTGGAGAAGTATAGTCATGTGTGTGTCATATCTACATGGTTAAGGTCAAGGTATGTGTGATTTTTCTCCTCATGGTCTTGTTTGGTTCATATTGATGATTCTTGTGAAATAGTCTTTTCATCCACTCTTACATCTCTGTGTTATTCTTGCAAGTGGTCTATATGGTCTGTTCATGTGATATGATGATGTGTATCTCACCTGAGGTGAGTCTTATTTGGTCTAGAGTCATCTTGACATATCCCCTAAGAGTCTAAAAGGTGTTAAGCTTCATACTCATATCATTTAAATACATATTTTGGTATTAATTATATCATTATTCTGTGTTGGTCTTCTCAATCCCATCCGATTCATAAGATGCTTGTATGAGGTTGACATGAGCTATAAGTGGTCTTGATAGATGTGAAATGATGTCCTTCATGTGTATGGTGTCACAAGTTATGTCAATTCATTCAAATTGTGTCTATCTTTCACAATGTGTGAGTAGTCAGTCCCTAAGAGGTATGTTTCTAAGTCTAGGAGTATCATGATGAAGATGATGAATGTGATCAAGTTCCAAATTGATCAGGTATTTATGGTGAAAATGCATCATTGTCAGTAGAGGTTCTCTAAATCAAGCTTTTTACAGGCAATATGAAGAGATATAGGTAATTAAGGTGATTTCTCATGATGAAATGTCATTGAATAAGGTGTTATCCAATTTTTCACACTCTAGAAAAATTGGACAACATGGGCTAATTATACCCTAGGACTAGAAAAGAGTCTTCATGAAGCATTCTAGGGTATTTCAGGTTCTAAGATTACCTAAGTTGGAAATTGGCCCCAGTGGGCCCACTCTTAGTCATCATGAGGAAATTTTTTTGTCAAGATTGATGCCTTATCTTATAGGTGTCTTTCTCAGTATCCATGACCTTCTATTTTAAAAGGTAAGCCCAAACAATATAAATCAGGCCAAAGAATCAATTTTGGGATCAAGGAGTTGTTAATGAGCTCATGATGCATTAAGAGAGTTTTCCTTCAAAATAGATTGATTGAGGTGAATTGTGTGTGGGCTGAGCTAATGAGTTATAATGCATTTTGGAGATAAAACCAATGGTGAATTCGGGTCGAAGTGATTAAGATGAGATCGGTCGGGATAAATTCATGATGACTCGGAATTAGAGAAGAAGTGGGCCATAAGATACCTCAATCCACTTAGATGTAAGTTACCTCATAAGAGCTCAGCCTTAGTAAATAGTTGAGGAGAACATCTAAGTGCTAGGTTGAGTTTAACTCAACTTGACATTATGATTTCATAAGTTTTATGACCGAGCTCAAACAAAGCATCTAACACAGAAAATGTTAGAGGAGTGACTGCGGTTGATCTCAGCGTCACGTAAAGAATGGATAGAGGAAGAGTAGATTCTAATAGGTTTGAGCTAATCATTACGAGTCATGGTGCTTAGTACGAAAGTTTGGGGGTGGCGTGGTCGGTAGTTGATACAAGTCAAAGTGAACTCAATTATTCTAAGTCATTGGCAAGTTGAATGAAACACTTTGCTTAAAATTTGTGATGTAGCGAAATCGGTTTAGATCTCGTCTCACGGAGAACATCTTAGGTCTTTGAAGAAGACTGATGTGTGCTAGCTCTAACTAACGGTATGGAAAGATATTAACTCTATCCACCAAGTTATGGTCGACTTGCTCGATGGCTAAAAGGAAATACAAGGAGTCATCCGAGTTGGGGCACTAATCGAGATGGCATTAAATCTCAATGTAGTGAGTCGAGAGAAAAACAAGGGGATTTTGAAGAATGAGGTAAATCAAGGTAGGTGTGAAATGGTGAGCTCACAGACCGATTTATTGTATTAGCTCGGAAAGGTTTGTGGATGGCTCAGTGAGCCAGGATGGTCACTACTCAAAGGAAAATTAGCTTTAAAAGATCAAGAATCCACCGTTGCAGGTTTGTGGGGAAATTTGTTTGAGCCATGCCACAATCAGGGAACTTTGGGGATTTTTTTCAAGATAGATAAAGGAAAAGTTTCCGTGTGGGAAAATTTCACCCTCATCACCAAGTGGGAATACTTTTTGACAAGCTAAGTCAATGTTTTTATGTGGGGGAGGTTGAGGAGTTGATCACCATGTCTGAGATCTCATATTGGCAAGCCATCATGATCATCCCACTCGAAGAAGAATTCCAAGTATTTACATATTCACTAGGTAGATCGTTAGGAGAATTTCAAGTGGAATAATAGGTGCAATGATCGTGGCAAGTCATCTCACGTTTCAGTTATGGGAATCGGTTTTCCACTAATGATTGTCCTTGGTTTGGGAATGGGTTTTCTAGCTAATGATTGTCCTTGGTTACACCAAGTTACTTGGCCATTGATGACCCAATGAATGGTTAGAGCTATAGGTATTAAACATAAACATCAAATACAAGAACTAATCATCATGCAGAATGAAACCACCTCCACTACCTCAGACGAGTTATAAATTGTATGAAGAATATAGTGAGCTAGGAAACCAGGTGTGGGGAGAGCTCTATGTAAGGATGAATTAGAAAACCTGTTAAGAAGAAAAAAATTAGTAGAGGTTGGTTCCGGTGGTCGAATTCGGTGCTTGATGAAGAGCTCACGAAAGTGAGTGAAATCGTCTTGACCAATAACTTGATGCATATCCTAAGGAACTCAAAGTGATTCATGAAGGACCTCATCTCGGCATCGAGATGGATGATAGATCAAATGGAAGGTTCAAAGCTCAGTTTATATGATGCATGGGATGGATCAGCCAATGCATTATGACCTCATGGAAGGGAGCATTGTTGATGTTGTAAAATGATGGCCAATTTACTTGGTTGTAAGAATGAAAATGGAAAAAATATCGCAAGGGAGCTCGACATCATGTAGCAAGCTACATGAAAATACCAATAAGATCAGTAAGAACGAAGCTTAGAAATAATGGAGGAGAGCTTGTTTATATTCGACATGGAAGAAATAAAAGGAGCTTGATCTTTGATGTATGAGCTTGGTTGCACATAATGATGGAGGGGTTTGTTTCTTACGTAAGAGCTAAAGTAGCTCATTGTTATGAGCTTGGATAGTTTTGAGTAGGTTATTCAATGAAGAGCTTGGTGGTGGAAGCATTTTGGGCTCGTAGAACCGAGTCATGAGGTGATAGGGACCCATGAGTTGAACCATGCAAAGTGATCTCATGGGGGTCGCAGAAAATCATGCTAGGGGATCGAGATATACAAATAGAAAAGGTGCGCTCGAGTCAAGCTCAACAATAAGCTCAAGTGAAGATGTTTTGGTTAGATGTAGAGTTCGGTATAGTGATTTATGGCTGAGTTAAGACCAAAAGAGTAGCTCATTCAAATGCACGATGGGCTTGGTAATGGATGTCACCGAGCTGAGAAAACTTGAGTTTATACACCAAAATCTTCCATATGGCTCAATGGAATGTATTCAAAAGGGTTCAAGTGATTTGGAAGTGAATTTCATCGAGACTAAACCAAGGGAGCTCGACATACATTGTGATGAGCTCACAAAACTTGGTGGTGGGGTTTACATCGGGATTATAGCGAGAGCGAGATGTTGGCTCAATGCATCGCCAAGAACGAGATGAGATGAAGCTAATTTTCTCGATGTTAGGATGTGGATAAAATTTCAATATCAAGCATAGTGAGAAAAAAACTTGATACGATTAAACATGGGAATCAATAGATCTATGATGAAGTGAGTGTTGTGATTTTTTGATGAAGAATTCATGATGTAGATAGTTTGAGAGGAGCGATCAAAGAATAATCAATGGTGGAAGATCGGTTGGGGTGATTTGGGAGTGCACCCTGAATGATGAGGTCATTTTAGTGATCATTGGGTGAGCTCGAATGATGAGATTGAAGGATATGTTGGTCAAACCATGAGCGAGTAAAGGAATAGAAGCCCCTATGGAGGTGAAATTCAAAAGGATATCTAGAGGATTAGGCATTGTGTGGGTTCAAGAAGCTTGGTTGAGGCATTAAAATGAAGGATCTTGGTGGCGTGTTCATAGGCTAAACTCCCAAAAAAAGCTTATAGAGTGGGCTGAGCTAGCATAGCTGAGTTAGTGTGGCATAAAGAGACTAAATACGTTCATTGGGAGTCATGAGGACCCGACTTTGGCATGGTTAGGTTGAGCTCAAATGTGTTTGCAGTGAACTCGACATCTTTTGGAAGCGTCATGGGATAACTCAACTTATGGAGCTCTGTACAAAGTTTTTTTTGTGAAGATCGACACAGGGAGGTCATTTGATGCATGTAGGAAAAGGATCTTGGTTTGTAGTTGGCGATCGGTGTGACATGGAAGAACTTGAGCTCAACTCAGTGAGTTGGATCGGCAAGCCAACCACCGAGTTGGGTTATTTTTTACCGTTTCACATAGAATTCCCTCCTCATCACAAACCGATCCTAAGGGGCTCCCACATTATTATTTTTAATTAATTTAATATTTTTATTTAAATATTTTAATAATAATATTTATTATTATCATTTAAATATTTTTTTGATTAATTGAAAAGACTAGGTTAACCGAGGCATTAAAGGCACATGATGGAAGCTTCTCGATTGGTTCACCAACTGCAATAAATACATCATGTGCCTTTAATTTAGGAATGTAATTATGACCTTTCCTCTTCTCTCTCACATATTCTTCTATAAATGTAAGTTGGAAGCTCATTCCAAAGGGTTCCAACATGTCAGATAGGTTAGAAAGTTAGATATCTTAGGAAAGTGCAATTTTCAAGAGTCCTCTCTCTTCTGCAAGTTGTCCTTGTGTGTTGAGAGAAATTTCAATCCTCCTCTTCAAGACTGTAATGGCAACCATTTCCTCTTCTAAATGTATGATGCATTGTGCACATTATTGAAGTAATAAAAGTGTGTGTTTTGTGACTAATCTCGGTCCTTTCATCCTTCTATACTTCCTTATGCCTTTTCTCATGCTTATAGGTACACTATGCAAGTTCACGTTTCTATTGCAGGTTCTTGGATTTTTGTGCTTATCAAGTGGTGGAGTATTGCATGTAGTTGAGTTGTGGTGTCCATTCACCCTTCTTAAGTTCATCCTTCTTCATTTGGTCTATCGTGGTATTCTATACCCTCTCTAAGTTGTAGTAGGTGAAGTTGATCTATGGTACACACACCCTCTTCAAATTAACTCTTCCTGAGTCTAGAAACACCCTTAATTTCGTGCATCACCATCAATGGTATAGTTTCATTTCTATAAATATATTTACTTAAAACCCAATGAAAATGTTAGCATAGGACTAAATATCCTTTTTACCATAGTAGGAGTAGTAAAACACTTAGTTTAGGAAGAGGAAGTCGGCCTTCTTGGAGGTTCACCTTGAGCCCAAATCCCATAGCTTGAGAGGTGATCCCATGTGTCCCAATCACACCAAATGTCATGTTCACATTCTAGCTTTTCAGAGGGTGCAGTGATTTGGTAAAAACACTTTTTGGCATTCTTGGTGGGACTAAGATTTGGTACTTCTCTTCTCACTTACAAAAGTCAAAGTACCTAGCGACTCTATAGCTCTGGATTTTAAATCTCAGTGTGTTAACTTATGTGAAGAATTCAAACAAGATATTCTTCAAAGAAAGGAAATTATCAGCATATCAAAATTTCTTTGTCTCCTCCAAAAAGAAGATGAAGAGGCATTTCAATGGAAGGTTCACTCCACCAAGGAGAAATCAACCTCTTTCTACTATGGCACAAAACCAAAATTTTCCCCCTTTCAATGCAAGAAGTCATCTTATGTTGGCTCAACGTGACCCTATAACTCTTTGACACTCAAAAGTTTAACCTTTTACAAGGTGATGGGAATCTCACATTACTCTAGTGGAACATATTCTTGATGTAGCCAACATTTGTGTCATACATAATGTCACGTAGGACAATGTTGTGGTTAGACTTCTTGCTACCTCTTTTAACGGAAAAGAAATTTAATGGTTTTGACGGTTAAGTGTTGGTAGCATAACCACTTGGGATGAATTAGGAGAAAATATTTGTAAATGGTTTGAAGACAAGAGTGATAATCTTTCACTTTTGGAACAACTCACAAATATGAATAGAGCTCCCCAAGAATACATGAGTGACTTAAAATTCTGATTCCAAGAGGCCTGGAATAAGATTCAGGCACTTTTAAATCCTTCTACACATAATGCATTATTTTATTATTTATGAGCCTTGAATAGTGATGTAGCAATATTGATACAGTCTATGGGAGGGGCTACATTACCTAATGCCTATGATGTTTCCATAAGACTAGAAAATTCCTTGATTCATGCTTTGGAAAGATAGCTCCATGACTGCCAATGTCGTTGTCTCGAATCTTACCAACAATCATACTATCATTACTTCTATTCTAGTAGCCTATAATCAACTAGCTCATTCTGCCCCTACCTCTTTAAATGATCTATTTAAATTCAAGTCACTATTGTAAACATTCAAAAATGAGCTTGTTGCACTCAAGAGGAAATAGTTTAAATACAATCATCCATATCAGCCACAAAATTGGCGGTGTCAGGCTAACCGTCCTCCTTTTCAAGAAAAAAATCAGCTACAAAATCAAGTTAAAATCAAGCTACAAATGTCGACCTTTGAACTTTCAGAACCCTCTTATTATCAGGTTCATCTAGGGCCATTGTACCTATCAAGAATAATCTAGTTCAAGAATACAAATGGTGTTACCCTTGTGATGCCCCTATAATCAAAATGGAACACCAAAATTCCAAATTTGATCAAAAATCCACTTCATAGCCTCATAACACAGGCACCTAAAGAAACCACTTTGCTAAATTGCAAGTAGAATATTTTACAGAATATAGATCCTCATCAGCTGGTGGTAAACACTCATTCCAAAAAGAGAGATTTGGGTGGGAGCTTTTCTTCGGTTGATAAAGACGTGGGAAATAAACCACCAAATTTGATCAAATACCTATTAGCATGGGAAATAAACACCGAGCCAAGCCAAGAAAATAAAGTTCATCAGGCATCACGGTACCCAACAAGCATTTTCTAAAGGAGGATCCCAACGCTCAAAGAAGTGTCAAAAAAGTAAGAGAAATTACCTTCATCATAGTGGAATAGATGAAGAAAACCAACCTGAGCATTACTATGTGGGACACTCTCTCAATTCCTTCTCAAAGAAACCTGTTACGAGAGGCTCTAAATAGTTTTGGTACAACTGGCACATCATCAAGTCATGGAGCAACAACTACTATAAGTTTATGTCAACCAGAAGGGAAAATTATTCTTAAATAAAACAAACTACCACCATTCTATATTTCCTAATCATTGAAAACCACCTAGTGTAAAATTGTATGATAGATTCGGGTGTCATGCCCAAACAGATTACTGAGATGTATTAGGCATTCAATATACGCTAATTGCAAGAGGATTTGTTCAGATAGATGAAATAGTTGTTAATACCATTGGAGTTATCAAATGACTTCAACTTACCATTCATGTATGCCTACGTTTTTCATTCACCCAATACATATCAGTCATTGATCTTCCTCCTCTCTTCACCATTTACTTATCACGAGATTTCACTGCCAAGATGGGTGGTTATCTATCAACCGATTGCTCACATATGATTCTCGGAACTTGATACGGAACCAAAGTGACTATAATATCGGAACCAATCTACCACAATCATGTATAACCCTACACTACTAGTCCTATAAATGGGAATTACACCATCGGAGATCTAGAAGAAGAAGATGTTGATCATGAACCGACCACTGTCATTAAAGAAGTGCCTAATCTGTGCTAGATGAAGTAAGTGGAGATCATTAGTATGATTCATACACCGATGTTTTGGAAGAATAAGAATATGGTTTGCTACTTTTGGAAGAAATAGGATTTGGTACATACTGCATTCATGAAGAAGATAAAATCATATTGTAACTTTTTAAAACACCAAGCGATTCAAAAGAACTTTGGAAATTGTTCTTCGATGGCTTGAGAAGTAAGAATGGAACCAATGCTTGTGTTATGTTAATATCTCGAGAGGGAGATAAGTACTTCTCATCTTTAGGTTGAAATTCAGTTTCACTAACAATGTTCTTGCATATGAGGCCCTTGTAAAAGGAATTCAACTAGCCCAAAAGAAGGGGGTCAAAGCCCTTACTATTTTTGGGGATAGTGAGTTAGTTTCCCATAAAAAGAATTCATGTAGTGCATCTAAGAATGATAATTTAAGATCATACAAGAATCGAGTCTAGTACTTGATTGAATATTTCAAAGCTTTCAAAATCCATACGGTTCCTAGAAATTAGAATCAAGATTCTAATATGCTTGCAATAATTGGCTTACAATAAAACATACCTATTGATGTCATGAAAGAAGGGAGAAATTTTTTCAAAATGGTGGTTTGACCTGTAGTCCCCGATAATGTGAGTAGTTGGAAAGTGTTCGATAGTGACAAACAAATAGTCCTTTTCCTACAAGAAGAGGTAGATTTTTTTGCAAGAAATCAAGATAGGTTGCGAGAGTCATATTGTGATCAAATTATACAATTGAAAAGAAACAAACTACCAAAAGGTTTAGTCACTCTGGATTTTAAATCTCGGTGTTGTAACTTATGCGAAGAATTCAAACAAGATATTCTTCAAAGAAAGGAAATTATCAAGCATATCGAAATTTCTTTGTCTCATCCAAAAAGAAGATGAAGAGGCATTTCAATGGAAGGTTCACTCCACCAAGGAATAATCAACCTCTTTCTACTATGGCACAAAACCAATTTTTTCCCCCTTTCAATGCAAGCAGTCCTCTTCTATTGGCTCAACGTGACCCTATACCTATTGTGGCACTCAAAAGTTTACCCTTTTACACTGGGAAACTCACGTTACTCTAGTGGAACATATTCTTGATGTAGCCAACATTTGTGTCATACATAATGTCACGGAGGACAATGTTGTGGTTAGACTTCTTGCTACCTCTTTTAAGGGAAAAGAACTTCAATGGTTTTGAGGGTTAAGTGTTGGTAGCATAACCACTTGGGATGAATTAGGAGAAAATATTTGTAAATAGTTTGAAGACAAGAGTGATAATCTTTCACTTTTGGAACAACTCACAAATATGAATAGAGCTCCCAAAGAATACATGAGTGACTTAAAATTCTGATTCCAAGAGACCTAGAATAGGATTCAGCACTTTTAAATCCTTCTACACATAATGCATTATTTTATTATTTATGAGCCTTGAATAGTGATGTAGCAATATTGATACATTCTATGGGAGGGGATACATTACCTAATGCCTATGATGTTTCCATAAGACTGGAAAATTCCTTGATTCATCTTTGGAAAGATAGCTCCATGATTTGCCCGATGATGTCGTTGTCTCTCGAATCTTACCAACAATCATACTATCATTACTTCTATTCTAGTAGCCTATAATCAACTAGCTCATTCTACCCCTACCTCTTCAAATGATCTATTTAAATTCAAGTCACTATTGTAAACATTCAAAAACGAGCTTGTTGCACTCAAGAGGCAATAGTTTCAATACAATCGTCCATATCAGCCACAAAATTGGCGAGTATCGGGCTAATTGTCCTCCTTTTCAAGAAAAAAATCAGCTACAAAATCAAGTTACAAATCAAGCTACAAATGTCAGACCTTTGAACTTTCAGAACCCTCTTATTATTAGTTCATCTAGGGCCATTGTACCTATCAAGAATAATCTAGTTCAAGAATACAAATGGTGTTACCCTTGTTCTCAACCCCATAATCAAAATCTTTGTCCCAATAGAGTTCTTTACCGTGACCTTATGGTTCAAAGTGTATCTTTCCCTTCTGCGAAAATAGAAAACACATCTACACAAGGAACAACAGATCAACCACAGGCACCTAAAGAAACCACTTTGCTAAATTGGCAAGTAGAATATTTTTGCAGGTTGAATATAGATTCCTCATCAATGGTGGTAAACACTCGTTCCAAAAAGAGAGAAATAGAACCCCAAAATTCCAAATTTGATCAAAAATCCACTTCATAGCCTCATACACAAGCAGCGGTTGATAAAGATGTGGGAAATAAACCACCAGAAATACCTATTAGCCAAGCCACAAGAAAATAAAGTTCATCAGGCATCACGGTACCCAACAAGCATTTTCTAAAGGAGGATCCCAACGCTCAAAGAAGTGTCAAAAAGTAAGAGAAATTACCTTCATCATAGTGGAATAGATGAAGAAAACCAACTTGAGCATTACTATGTGGGACACACTCTCAATTCCTTCTCAAAGAAACTTGTTACGAGAGGCTCTAAATAGTTTTGGTACAACCAACATCATCAAGTCATGGAGCAACAACTACTACAAGTTTGTGTCAACCAGAAGGGAAAAGTATTCCTAAAGAAAACAAACTACCACCATTCTATATTTCCTAATCATTGAAAACCACCTAGTGTAAAATTGTATGATAGATTCGGTGTCATGCCCAAACAGATTACGAGATGTATTAGGCATTCAATATACGCTAATTGCAAGAGGAGTTGTTCAATAGATGAAATAGTTGTTAATACCATTGGAGTTATCAAATGACTTCAACTTACCATTCATGTATGCCTACGTTTTTCATTCACCCAATACATATCAGTCATTGATCTTCCTCCTCTCTTCACCATTTACTTATCACGAGATTTCACTGCCAAGATGGGTGGTTATCTATCAGCCGATTGGTCACATATGATTCTCAGGACTTGATACTGAAACCAAAGTGACTATAAGGTCGGAACCAATCTACCACAATCATGTAGAACCCTACACTACTAGTCCTATAAATGGGAATTACACCATCGGAGATCTAGAAGAAGAAGATGTTGATCATGAACCGACCACTCTCATTAAAGAAGTCCCTAATATTGTGCTAGATGAAGTAAGTGGAGATCATCAGTATGATTCATTCGCCGATGTTTTGGAAGAATAAGAAGATGGTTTGATACTTTTGGAAGAAATAGGATTGGGTACATATTGCATTCATGAAGAAGATACAATCATACCGCAACTTGTCAAAACACCAAGCAATTCAAAAGGACTGTGGAAATTGTTCTTTGATGGCTTGAGAAGTAAGAATGGATCCAGTGCTGGTGTTATGTTAATTTCTCCAAAGGGAGATAAGTACTTCTCATCTTTCTGGTTGTAATTCAGTTTCACTAACAATGTTGCTGAATATGAGGCCCTTGTACAAGGAATTCAACTAGCCCAAAAGAAGGGGATCAAAGCCCTTACTATTTTTGGGATAGTGAGTTAGTTTCCCATAAACTGACTTCATGTAGTGCATCTAAGAATGATAATTTAAGATCATACAAGAATCGAGTCTAGGACTTGATTGAATATTTCAAAGCTTTCAAAATCCATGCGGTTCCTAGAAATTAGAATCAAGATGCTAATATGCTTGCAATAATTGGCTTACAATAAAACATACCTATTGATGTCATGAAAGAAGGGAAGAAATTTTTCAAAATGGTGGTTTGACCTGTAGTCCCTGATAATGTGAGTAGTTGGAAAGTATTCAATAGTGACAAACAAATAGTCCTTTTCCTACAAGAAGAGGTAGATTTTTTTGCAAGAAATCGGGATAGGTTGCAAAGTCATATGGTAATCAAATTATATAATTGAAAAGAAACAAACTACCAAAAGGTTTAGTCACTCTAGATTTTAAATCTCGGTGTGCTAACTTATGCGAAGAATTCAAACAAGATATTCTTCAAAGAAAGGAAATTATCAACATATCAAAATTTCTTTGTCTCCTCCAAAATGAAGATGAAGAGGCATTTCAATGGAAGGTTCACTCCACCAAGGAGAAATCAACCTCTTTCTACTATGGAACAAAACAAATTTTTCCCCCTTTCAATGCAAGAAGTCATCTTATGTTGGCTCAACGTGACCCTATAACTATTTTGGCACTCAAAAGTTTAACCTTTTACACTTGGGAAACTCATGTTACTCTAGTGGAACATATTCTTGATGTAGCCAACATTTGTGTCATTCATAATGTCACGTAGGAAAATGTTGTGGTTAGACTTCTTTCTACCTCTTTTAACGGAAAAAAATTTAATGGTTTTGAGGTTAAGTGTTGGTAGCATAACCACTTGGGATGAATTAGGAGAAAATATTTGTAAATGGTTTGAAGGCAAGAGTGATAATCTTTCACTTTTGGAACAACTCACAAATATGAATAGAGCTCCCAAAGAATACATGAGTGACTTAAAATTCGATTCCAAGAGACCTGGAATAGGATTCGAGGCACTTTTAAATCCTTCTACACATAATGCATTATTTTATTATTTATGAGCCTTGAATAGTGATGTAGCAATATTGATACGAGTCTATGGGAGGGGATACATTACCTAATTCCTATGATGTTTCCATAAGATGGAAAATTCCTTGATTCATGCTGAAAAGATAGCTCCATCACTTTGCCCGATGTCGTTGTCTCCTGAATCTTACTAACAATCATACTATCATTACTTCTATTCTAGTAGCCTATAATCAATTAGCTCATTCTACACCTACCTCTTCAAATGATCTATTTAAATTCAAGTCACTATTGTAAACATTCAAAAGCAGAGCTTGTTGCACTCAAGAGGCAATAGTTTCAATACAATCATCCATATCAACCACAAAATTGGCGTATCGTTAACCATCCTCCTTTTCAAGAAAAAATCAGCTACAAAATCAAGTTACAAATCAAGCTACAAATTTCAGACCTTTGAACTTTCGAACCCTCTTATTATTAGTTCATCTAGGGCCATTGTACCTATCAAGAATAATCTATTTCAAGAATACAAATGGTGTTACCCTTGTTCTCAACCCTATAATCAAAATATTTGTCCCAATAGAGTTCTTTACCAGGACCTTATGGTTCAAAGTGTATCTTCCCCTTCTGAGAAAATAGAAAACACATCTACACAAGGAACAACAAATAACCGCAGGCACCTAAAGAAACCACTTTGTTAAATTGGCAAGTAGAATATTTTTGCAGGTTGAATATAGATCCCTCATCAGTGGTGGTAAACACTCGTTCCAAAACGAGAGAAATGGAACCCCAAAATTCCAAATTTGATCAAAAATCCACTTCATAGCCTCATACACAAGCGGCGGTTGATAAAGACGTGGGAAATAAACCACCAGAAATACCTATTAGCCAAGCCACAAGAAAATAAAGTTCATTAGGCATCACGGTACCCAACAAGCATTTTCTAAAGGAGGATCCCAATGATCAAAGAAGTGTCAAAAAATTAAGAGAAATTACCTTCATCATAGTGGAATAGATGAAGAAAACCAACCTGAGCATTACTATGTGGGACACTCTCTCAATTCCTTCTCAAAGAAACCTGTTACGAGAGGCTCTAAATAGTTTTGGTACAAATGGCACATCATCAAGTCATGGAGCAACAACTACTACAAGTTTATGTCAACTAGAAGGGAAAAGTATTCCTAAATAAAACAAACTACCACCATTCTATATTTCCTAATCATTGAAAACCACCTAGTGTAAAATTGTATGATAGATTCAGTGTCATGCCCAAACAGATTACAGATGTATTAGGCATTCAATATACGCTAATTGCAAGAGGAGTTGTTCAATGAGATGAAATAGTTGTTAAGACCATTGGAGTTATCAAATGACTTCAACTTACCATTCATGTATGCCTACGTTTTTCATTCACCCAATACATATCAGTCATTGATCTTCCTCCTCTCTTCACTATTTACTTATCACGAGATTTCACTACCAAGATGGGTGGTTATCTATCAGCCGATTGGTCACATATGATTCTCAGAACTTGATACGGAACCAAAGTGACTATAAGAGCGGAACCAATCTACCACAATCATGTAGAAACCTACACTACTAGTCCTATAAATGGGAATTACACCATCGGAGATCTAGAAGAAGAAGATGTTGATCATGAACCGACCACTCTCATTAAAGAAGTGCCTAATACTGTGCTAGATGAAGTAAGTGGAGATCATCAAGTATGATTCATATGCCGATGTTTTGGAAGAATAAGAATATGGTTTGCTACTTTTGGAAGAAATAGGATTGGGTACATACTTTGCATTCATGAAGAAGATAAAGTCATATTGCAACTTTTTAAAACACCAATCGATTCAAAAGGACTTTGGAAATTGTTCTTCAATGGCTTGAGAAGTAAGAATGGATCCAATGCTTGTGTTATGTTAATATCTCCAGAGGGAGATAAGTACTTCTCATCTTTCTCGGTTCCAATTCAGTTTCACTAACAATGTTGCTGAATATGAGGCCCTTGTAAAAGAATTTAACTAGCCCAAAGAAGGGGGTCAAAGCCCTTCTGTTTTTGGGGACAAAGGGGTTAGTTTCCCATAAACCGACTTCATGTAGTGCATCTAAGAATGATAATTTAAGATCATACAAGAATCGAGTCTAGGACTTGATTGAATATTTCAAAGCTTTCAAAATCCACGCAGTTCCTAGAAATTAGAATCAAGATGCTAATATGCTTGCAACAATTGGCTTACAATAAAACATACCTATTGATGTCATGAAAGAAGGAAGAAATTTGTCAAAATGGTGGTTTGACCTGTAGTCCCTGATAATGTGAGTAGTTGGAAAGTGTTTGATAGTGACAAACAAATAGTCCTTTTCCTACAAGAAGAGGTAGAGTTTTTGCAAGAAATCAGGATAGGTTGCAAGAGTCATATGGTGATCAAATTATACAATTGAAAAGAAACAAACTACCAAAAGGTTTAGTCACTCTAGAATCCATTTTCAATTCAGATGATCAAGCTAAAAGATAAAGATCCAACATGGTTGTCAAAGAAAAAGATTTTGAGGAGGTCGATGTAGTACATGAGAAGTTTTTGAAGATTGGAAAAGTGTGTACTTCCAAAGAGAAAGAAGCTTTCATCAAAAAATTTCAAGAGTATCATGACATCTTTACATGGATCTATAAAGACATTTGTGGTTTTGATCTAGGTATAGCACAATATAGCATCGAATTGGATTCTAATGCCAAGCCAGCTCACCGTAAATAGAAGCCGATTAATCCCAAAATTGAGCCACTAATGAGAAAGGAGCTAACCAAACTCATCAAGGCCTATATTATTTTTCCCATCAAGCACTCCTCTTGGTTATCCAATATAGTGCCTGTAAGGAAGAAGAACAAGAGATTTGGTTGTACGTAGATTTCAAGGATTTTAATTATGTGTCATTGAAAGACCATTACCCTCTTCCATCAATGGAGTAAATCCTTCAAACGGTGGCAGGAGCTCAAAGATTTTATTTTCTTGATGGATATTTAGGTTACAATCAAATCCTAAACCAAGAATCTGACCAATTAAAAATGGCTTTCACTACCAAGTGGGGCACGTATGCCTATAATAAAATGTCATTCAGATTGTCCAACATTGGGGATACTTTCCAAAGAGCCATGGATATGGCATTTAAAGGAATAATCAACGATATCATCTTGGTTTACCTAGATGACATAATTATATATTCTAAGCATATAGATGATCACATCGTGTATCTAACGAAGGTTTTTCTAAAGGTGTAGGGAATTTGGAGTTTCACTCAATCCTAAGAAGTCTATTTTTAGTGCACGAAGGAAAGTTATTGGGGCATGTTGTTTTAGCGGAAGGACTGTTAATCAATCTAGCCAGATTCGTTTGATTATGTCCTTGTCTCTCCCAAGTCATAATAAGGGTCTCCAATGTTTTATGGGAGCCATAAACTTTGTGTGGAGATTCATCCATCAATTCATGACATTGGCTAAACCACTAATAGGCATGTTGAAGAAAAACATGCCATTCTCATGCAAAAGGAAGGATGAGAGAGCTTTGAAGCTATCAAAATAGTAAATTCTAAAGATCCCATGCTAGTGAATGCCGAGGTTTGATAAAGGTTTTATCCTTTATGCTTTTGCAGGTCAAGAGAGCATTTCAGGGATCCTCACCCAGAAAAATGATGATCTGATGGAGCAGCCAATTGCTTTCTTCAGTTAATCCCTCAAAGACTATGAGCTCAAATACTCATTCATTGAAAAACATGTCTTTTCATTTATTCAAGCTTTGAATAAATTCAAGCACATGTTGTCCAACAACAAAATTCATCGATGGTGTCTCATCTAGGAGTCAAGGAGTTTTTTTTTGAACAAAAATATGAACGAGAAGCACGCTAGATGGATCACAAATGTGATGGAGTATGATGTACATATCAAGGTTACCAAACTTTTCGAGAGGTAAAGGTTTATGTCAACAAATTACTGCAGAGACATGGAATCAAAATTTTATGAGGATACGATCCTCCTAAAAACTAATGAGCGTGATGATCAAGTTGATTGGTTATCAAAAATGAAAAATTTCTTCTTCTTAGGAGTATATCCTATGAACATGGATAAAAACCAAAGAAGGAATATTTTTCTTGAATCTATTCCATACATTTTGGTAGATATGTTCTATTTTAAAAGTATTTGAATGGTGTCCTCCTTCGGTGCGTAAGACCAAAACATGTGAGTAAGATACTCGGAAGAGTTTCATAATGGCCTATTTGGAGGACATTGCTTTGCACAAACAAATGCTACTAAGATCATGTGAGCCAATTACTATTGACTATATTTGTTCAAATATGCCCATCTCTGGGTAAGAAGATGTAAAGAGTGTTCCTTTTTCATAGGCAAACAGAAATTTGGCAGCTCTTACACTACATCCAATTCAAGTGGATCAACCCTTTGTTCAATGGGGATTGGATTTCATCGGAATGATTAATCCTCCATCAAGTGATGGACATAAATGGGTCCTTACTACAACAAAATATTTTACTCAATGGACAGAGGTGGTAGCATTGAAGGAGAGAAATGAAAAGGTAGTTCTAGATTTTTGGAAGGTATAATGATAAGGTTTGGTGTTCCTTTTATAGTTATTTCAGATAATGCGATGGATTTTCTTGGTATGAAATTAAGTGAATGGGCTATTAAAAATGGGGTCCTTTCAAGACTTGGTCCAATTACTATCCACAAGGAAATGAATTGGCCGAGTCTAGTAATAAAATCCTCATAAGGATTATTAAGTGCATGATGGAAACTAACAAGAGGACTTGGAATACACAATTTAAGACCACCTTATGGGAAGATCAAATCACACCTAAAATGGCCATATTGAATTCTCCTTTTTGTGTTTTTATATGTAAGGGAAGAAAAACTTTTGCTCTCCTTGGAGTTACCTTCTTTGGAGTTAGCTCATCAACTTTAAGTTATGGAGAGTGATCCTTTGAAAATAAGGTTTGCTAAACTCATGGAGTTAGAGAAAGTACGGAACAAGGATATGAAGAATTTGGAGCAACATCAGGCTCAAGTTAAGATATATTGTGATAAAAAGGCATCTGACAAGCATTTTTAAGAGGGAGATCTAGTCCTCAAATGGGATGAAGATAGGGCCAAGCTAGGAAAGCATGCCAAATTTGATGCTCTCTAGAGTGGGCCATACATCATCACAAGTTACAAAGAGGTAAATTCATTTCTTCTATCCAAGCTTAATGGAGAAGAACTACCCATTCATGTGAATGGGATACATCTCAAATCTTATTTTTGAGAAGTGTTCTAACCCTGTATAGTTTAGTTAGGTGTTTTCCTCCAAGTTCTTATGCACATTGTTGTGTGTTGTTCTTTTTTTTTTTTATTTCCTTGTTGCTATGTTTTTTGTGTTGTTGTTGCACATTGTTTCATCATTGGAGGTGTCAAGGAGAAAGAAGGTTCAAAGTTTCCATAAGATTTTCATGATCTACCTCATTCAAAATTCTACAGTGTTCCATAGATGTCAAGCATTCAACGGCTTCAATATACTTCATGCTTAAGATTTTTCAGGGAGGTCTAAGATCAGATTTTCTCAAGAATATTCTGGGATGTATCACAGAGGATCAAATTGCTTTTAGGATTCCAATATAGAATCCATGACTAATGGATGAATTAAGGTTACTAGAATCATTCTTAGTAGGAAATCATCCTTGAGAGGTCACCAAAAATGTTATCCAATTTTGCACACTTTGGGAAAATTAGAAAACATGAGCTAATTGTACCCTAGGACTAGAAAAGAGTCTTCACAAAGCATTCTAGGGTATTTCAGGTTCTAAGATTACCTAAGTTGGAAATTGGCCCTGGTGGCCCACTCTTAGTCATCATGAGGAAATTTTTTTGTCAAGATTGATGCCTTATCTTATAGGGGTCTTGTTCGAGATCCATGACACTCTAGTTTAAAAGGTAATCCTAAAAATATAAATGAGGCCAAAGAATTAGTTTTGGGGTCAAAGGAAATCTCAATGAGCTCATGATGCATTAAGATATTTTTCCTTCAAAATAGATCGAATGAGCTAAATGGTGTGTGGGGTGAGCTAATGAGTTGCAACACATTTTGGAGACAAAACCAATGGAGAATTCAGGTCGAAGTGATTAAGATGATATCATTCGAGATAAATTCATGATGACTCGGAATTAGAGAAGAAGTGGGCCATAAGATACCTTGATCCGCTTGGATGTAAGTTACCTCATAAGATCTCAGCCTTAGTAAATAGTTGAGGAGAATGACTAAGTGCCAGGTTGAGTTTAACTCAACTCAACATTATGAGTTCATGAGTTTTATGAGTGAGCTCAAAGAAAGCATCTAGCATGAAAAATGTTGTAGGAGTCATCTCACGGTTGAGCTGAGTGTCACGTAAAGGATTGATATAGGTAGAATATATTCTAATAGGTTTTGTTAATCATTCTGAGTCATGTTACTTAACAGAAAGTTTAGGGGATGTCATGGTCGGGTAGTTGATATAATTGTGAGTTCAACTATTTTGAGTCATTTGAAAGATGAAGGAAACACTGCTTTGAAGTGGCAATGTAGCAAAATTGGTTTAGAGCTCATCTCATAGGAGAACATCATATGCGGTGAAGAAGAGTGATGTTTGCTAGCTTGGGCAATATGGAAAGATATTAACTCGATCCACCGAGTTATCATCGACTCGCTCGATGGATAGAAGGAAATACAGGGAGTCATCTGAGTTGGGGCACTAATCAGAGATGGCATTAAAGCTCGATGTAGTGAGTCAGAGGTAGATAGGGGGATTTTAACAACTGAGCTAAACCAAGTTAGGTGTGAAATGGAAAGCTCACAGACGAGTTTTTGTATTAGCATGGACGAGTTCGTGGATGGTTCGGTGAGCCAGGGATGGTCACTACTCGGTACATTAGCTTTAAAAGCCCAAAAATCCATTGTTGTGGGTTTGTGGGGTAATGTGTTTGAACCATGCCATAATCAAGGAACTTTGGGGATTTGTTTCTAGATATACAAATGAAAAGTTTTGTGGGAAAATTTCACCCTCATCGCCAAGTGGGAACAATTTCTTTAGAAGCCAAGGTAATGTTTCCATGTGGGGAGGTTGAAGAGATGATCACCATGTCGTAGATCTCATATTGGCAATCCATCATGATCATTATGCTTGAAGAAGTCCAAGTAGTTACCTATTCAATAGGTAGGTCGTCAGAGAAGTTCAGGGAAAAAGTATAGGTGGAATGATCGTGGTAAGTCATCTCATGTTTCAGTTATGGGAACTAATTCTCTTGCTAATGATTGTCCTTGGTTACACCAATTTACTTATCCATTGATGACCTTGAGAATGGTTAGATTTACAGGCATTAAACTTTGACATTAACTATAGGAACTAATCATCACGCGGAATGAAAAAAACCTCCACTAGATCAAATGAGTTAGAAATTGTATAAAGAATACATCGAGCTAGGAAACCAGTGTAGAGAGAGATCCATGCATGGATGAATCACCAAAATTGTTAAGAAGAAAAAAATTCGGTAGAGGTTGGTTGCGGTGGTCAAATTGGGTGCTTGATGGAGAGCTCTGCAAAGTGAGAAAATTCATCTATAACAATAACTCGATTCATATCTTGAGGAACTCATTGATTTATGAAGGATCTCGGCTCAGCCTTAGGGTGGAGGAAGGATCAAATGGTAGGTTGAGAGCTTGGTTTATATGATGAGTTGGATGGATCAACCAATGCACGATGACCTTATAGAAGGGAGCACCGTCGATGTTGTAGAATGATGGCCAATTTGTTGGATTGTAACCATACAAAAAGCAAATAATATCATGAGGGATCTCGGAATCATGTAATGAGCTACATGGAAATACTAAGCAGCTCAAGAAGAACAAAGCTCGAAAGAATGGAGGATAGTTAATTCTGATTCGACATGGAAGAATTAAAAGGAGCTCGATCGATGATGTACGAGTAAGATCGGTTATACATAATGATGGAGGGTTCATTTCTTACGGAAAGAGCTAGAGTATCTCATTGTGATGAGCTCATATAGTTTTGAGAAGGTCAGTCAATGAAGAGCTTAGTGGTGGAAGAATTTTTTCCTCATAGAGCTAAGTCGTGAGGTGATAGGGACCTACGAGTTGAACCATGTGAAGTGAGCTCATTGGGGTCATAAGAAACTCATGTTAGGGGCTCAGACATAAAAATAGAAAAAGGTTTGCTCAGATTCAAGCTCAACAAAAATATTGTGTGAAGATGTTTTGTTTGGATGTAGAGTTCATTATGGTGATTTATGGCCGAGTTAAGACTAAATGAGTAGCTCGGTCAAATGTACAATGTGCTCGGTAATGGATGTCATTGAGGTAAAAAGACTCGAGCTTATACACTTTGAAATATTCCATATGGGTCGATGGAATGAAGTTGAAAGGGTTCAAGCAAGTTGGAAGTGAATTTCATCAAACCAAACTGAAGGAGCTCACCATGCATTGTGATGAGCTTGCAAAACTTGGTGGTGGCACTCGTGTCAGGATTATAGTAGAGTCAGATGTTGGCTTGATGCATCACCAAGAATGAATCAAGATGAAGCCAATTTTCTTGATGCCGGATGTGGATGAAATTTTGATATCAAGCACATTGAGCACAAACTCGGTACTAGTAAACATGGGAATCAATGGATCTATGATGAAGTGAGATATGTGATTGTTTTGATGAAGAATTCATGATGTAGATAGATCAGGGACTTATCAAAGAATAATAAATGGTGTAAGCTTAGTCAAGTGAGTTAGGAGTGCACCATGAATGACGAGCTTGTTTTAGTGATCGGTGGGTGAGCTCGAATGAAAGGATCAAAGGTTATGTTGGCCGAACCATGAACGAGTAAAGGAGTAGAATCCACTGCTAAGGAAAAATTCAGAAGGCTATCTCAAGGGGTCAAGCTTTAGGGGTTCAAGCAGACTTGGTGAGGAATCAAAATGAAGGAGCATGGTGGCAAGTTCATAGGGTGAGCTCATGAAAAAGAGCTTGTGGAGTGGGCTAAGTTAGCATAGCTTGGTCAGTGTTGTGTAAAGAAACTCAATACGTTCATTGGGAGTCATGAGGACATGAATTTGGCATGGTTAGGTTGAGCTCGAAGGTAATCACGGTGAGCTCGATGTCCTTTGGAAGTGTCATGGGCCAACTCATTGTATAGAGCTCAGGTGAAAACTTCATTTTGTGAATATCGATGGAGGGAGGTTGGTTGATGTGTGTAGGTAAAGGAGCTTAGTTTGTAGTTGGAGCTCGGTGTGGCATGGAAGAACTCGAGCTCAACTCGGTGAGTTGGCTTGGCGAGCCAACCACCGAGTTGGGTTATTTTTGACCATTTCACATAGAATTCCCTCCTCATCACAAACCAAGCCTAAAGGGGTCCCACATTATTATATTTTAATTAATTAAATATTTTTAAAAAATATTTTAATAGTAATATTTATTATTATTATTTAAATATTCTTTTAATTAATTGAAAAGCCTAGGTCAACCAGGTATTAAAGGCACATGATGGAATCTTATCAAAGTGGTTCAATCAACTATAATGAATACATCATTTGCCTTCAATTTAGGAATGTAATTATGACCTTTCCTCTTCTCTCTCACATATTATTCTATAAATGTAAGTTGGAAGCTCATTCCAAAGGGTTCCAACAAAGTTAGATAGGTTGGAAATTCGGATGACTTAGGAAAGTGTAACTTTCAAGAGTCTGCATTCTCTTTAAAAGTTGTTCTTATGTGTAGAGAAAACTTTCAAGCCTCCTCATCAAGATTGTAATGGCAACCATTGCCTCTTTTGAATATATGACACATTGTGCACATTATTGAAGTAATAAAAGTTTGTTTTGTGACTAATCTCAGTCCTTTCACCCTTCTATACTTCATTGTACCTTTTCTCATGTTTATAGGTACACTGTGCAAGTTCACATTTGTATTGTAGGTTCTTGGAGTTCTGTGCTTATCAAGTGGTGCAGTATTCCATGTAGTTGATTTGTGGTGTCCATTCACCCTTCTTAAGTCCATCCTTATTCACTAAGAAACTAATATATTTCTTTGTTTGATCAAGTTTAACAAAGGGAACACATGTTTCTTAGTCTGTGGTATTTTGTACCCTCTCTAAGTTGCAATAGGTGAAGTTGATCTGTGGTGCACACACCCTCTTAAAATTAACCCTTCCTAAGTTTGGAAACACCCTTTATTTGGTGCATCACCATCCCTAGTATAGTTTCATTTCTACAAATATATTTCCCTAAAACCCTATGAAAATGTTAGCATAGGAATATATATCCTTTTTACCACACTAGGAGTAGTACAACACTTAGTTTAGGAAGAGGAAGCTAGCCTTCTCCAGAGGTTCACCTCAAGCCCAAGTCCCATAGCTTGAGAGGTGATCCCATGTGTCCCAATCACACCGAACATCCTGTTCACATTCTTTCCATTCGGAGGGTGTAATGATTTGGTGACAATAGTTTTTAGCATGCCCAATGGGACTAAGAGTTGGTACTTCTCTTCTCACTTACACAAGTCAAAGTACCTAGTGACTATGTATCTATGGATTCCAAATCTCAGTGTGTTAACTTATGCGAATAATTCAAACAAGATATTCATAGTGGATTATGGTAGAGATAAAGACTTGGATGGTGTTTCATCAATACTCATGCCTAAACATTTCTTGTTACAAGACACTAGCTGAGTTGATTGTGTTAGTGGTATGAATGTTGATCCCCTTCACTAAGGATATGTTTCTTGAAGTTTGAATTCTTATAAAATGTTTTCATGATGCTTGGAAGTTCATAATTTGATGAACTCAGTTGATGCATACTTGTGTAAGACTAATGTTTCTTCTTGAGAAAAGATGATGACCTACATGTCTAAAAGGAAGTGTTGAGTGGTTGCAATCGTATGATAGTGCTCTCAAGGATCCATTTCAACTTGAAAGTTTTATGTGTTCTCATAAAATTTTTGACTTGAATACGGTGGTTTTTGGATTGATTTATATGAGCTTGTGAAGACCTAGTGGTACTCCATAAAGTGGAATGATGACCCACAAGTATGGAAGGAAAAATTGCACTATGGAAAAGATATGACATGATTGTTCAAAGCTAAATACTTTCTTGAAAGATATGTTTCAATTAATTTCTTGTGAATAGTATTGTAAGGGTACATGAAGATAGTATTAGGGTCTAGAAGGATGAAAACTATGTTACCCCATAATTACATACTACATATATGCGAAACTTCTATTACACTATGTCATGGTGAGCATGAAGTCATAAGATGAGTTATTGGTATCTTACATGAACTTATCTTGATGGATACATGTGAAAGTGGGTAATTCATAAGTAGATTAATCAATGTTAGGCACTATTGTGGGTCTAATCCTTCATAGGGTGAGTATGAAAAAGATACAGTGGTGTAGAATAGGGTTTTGAATTATAAGAAGATGTACGTTATGCCTTTAACAACAAAAGGTGTTCTTACACTTTCCCCCAAATGATGCTAGCGGTGATCTATTATGCTAAGGAGATATCTTCTTGATAATTTGGTGCTTTATCCTAGATGTGGGTTGAAATTTGAGATTATGTCAAACATAACAAGTGCACCTAAAGGTATGAATTTGTCATTTTGGTGTATATAATTCCTATCAAGAAAGGGGGAGTGAGTGTGTGAAATTCTAGATGGTGTATTGGTGATTCCCAAAGCATATGAGGTAAGTTATTGCAAGATTGAACATGATAGTGATAAAATTTTCACTATCTCGTCGATTAGGACTGTTGTAGACTAAAAAAGGTGTTTGGGGCAGTAAACAAAGGTGCTCAAGATGATTTCTAGCCTAGTAACCAAGGTAAGTTGCATGTTTTTGTGCTTAGGAGATAGATATAGTGCTCTTATGTCCAATGGGAGCTATGATTTTCTTAATCAAGGTATGTATGATGTTCTAGGGCATGTTAAAGTTGAGTTAAATTAGATTGAGATGATAATTCAATGTTGTTAGTGTCTTGAAGTGAATGAGAAGCTAGAGGATGCATAGTAATGCTCAAAATAGACATAGTCATGATGTTTTCTAGTCAAGAAAGGAGATGCAATTATTTGATTTGCTCAGAACTAATATTGTTGGCATGTTGAAGGTGATTGCACCCTATTCCATGACTACTACGAGTATAATTAAGAAGCTCAAAACAATGTTATAAGTGAAAATGTGTGTTTTTGCATGCCTAGAAGGTGGAATATGATGATTTAGCTCCAAACATGGTAAGGTGATGATATTTTCATGGTCTATTGATGTTTTCAGATGTTGTAGTTTCTTATCCTAGGGGAAGCATGGTGTTTGCATGCTTGAAATAAGGTAAAACTTAGTTTTTGGGAAAAATCAAGAAAATGGAGCAATTTGAGGCCTTTCGTGGATGTTTCCAACTAAAAATAGAGGTATGAAGCTGAAGAAGGTGAATAAGGTAAGATGCGGGTATATCTTTGTCATTAATGTAAAAAGGGGAGAATTTCAAGGTGTTTTCCATTAATGACAAAGGGGGAGATTATTGATAAGTACGTCGAATAGGTGTTGTCATTGATGAAAAACCATATTAATGAAAAAATGGATGTTGTAAGATGATGTAATGATGATGTATATCATGCTAACATGATGGTTGAGATTTTTATCATTGTTACATTTGGATTCAAAGATGATGCATGATTGCACTAACAAGCCCTTACAGTGCCTAAGAGGTGTAGGTTAACAATAAGAGATTCTTGGATGCTTGTAAAGCATATTGGCATGATGAATAGAATGTTTATAGTGTTTTTGAGCACTCATAATAGTGGTATGGTGCAGATATAGATGGTTAGCTATCTTACAAGAGCTCATTGGGAGAAGGTATGTTTTCTTGGAGGTGTGATAGAGTGTATTGGAGCCATTTGAGCTCATGGATGCATGATATTAGGAATATCTTGTCATATGAGCTATTTTGGGCCATTTTAGAAGTTTCTTGTTCATTTATTGTATTATTTTAGTTGGTACTAGTTGCCACTATGAGGATCTAACATGTAAGTGTAGGCAAGTCTTAGTGAATGGAGAAATTGAGATATGGAATTTACATTATGATGATTTTATATGTTACAGGGATTAGTGATGAAGCTCTCGAGAAAAAAATAAAGTCCTCATGATGTGAATTTCGCAAGTTATAACAATTTATGTGAGACAAGGTCATGAATAGGTGAAAATCAAGCTCGAATTTGAACTTCTAATGCTCATTGTGAATAGTGTGATTTGCATGGGACCTTGTGGATTTCAGGGAATATTCTAAGGTGAGTATATAAGGTTTCAAAAAAATAATGAGTTCATTTTATTGTCACATTTTTATGAATGAATGTTAAGAAGGTAAAGTGGTTAAAACCCTAATTAAACCCTAGCTAGGAGCAGTTTGCAAAAGGTGAAGTATACTGACCCAATTTTGATTGCAAGTGAAAAATTGATGATTTTATGTTGTAGAGGACTCTTCCATATTTCCAGAAAGGTATGTTTGAGCATGTGACCATATGTGGGCCCCACTTGAAAATGTATGTTTCAAAGAGTTTTAGTTTAAGGAAAAGTTATCCAAAGAAGGTAATGGATAAATTGGAATTGTGTGATGAATGTGATTTTTATTTATGTCCATTGAAGTTTTAGGACTTTTTCATGCATTTTCATGAGGTTTTGAGGTCCAAACAAGTTGTCTTGGTCAAAGGGTAGTTTTGGGATCTCAAATAGCAAGGTTTAGTGTTTTGGCCATAACTTGAGCTACATGTGGAGTATTGAGATGATTAAAGCATTTATGGGAAGTATATTAAGATATATATATATATATATATATTAATGATGAGGTCATATGATAGGGTTTCTAGGGAATTCTTTGAGCAATATGTTTTTTTATATTTATGACAAGATCTATTTTTGTGTAAGTATGATGATGATTGAAGAATGATATGGATTGGGTGATACTTCCTATCAATTTTAATATGAAGAGGATTTATTTAGAATATAATGAATCCATTTTTAGTTCTTGAATACATGTATATTTTATTTTATGAGATAACCTTTGGAAATAATGTTTTTGGCAAGTTGATTTTGTGAAGGCAAATCTTTTTTTAGTTTGAAGAGAAAGATGTTTCATGACTTATAACTTGTTTAGAAGTGTTATCCAGGTCATAAAATTTAGTTTTGGTAGTCACACATAATTTTTTTATTTAGCATAATTGATTTGGTGATCAGATGAAGTTTCTAGGGTGTTGAAGGGTGTAGGAAACAACTGTTTTGAGAATTGTAAAGGGAACTGGGCCCAATAAATTAAATAATTTGATTGGTTTATATTAATTTCAGCCATGTATGATTTTTTTATTATATTTTAATCATGTATAAGGGTTAATGGGTCATTAAAAATTATGGTACTCAAGTTAGGGAAATTTTAAGATTGTGCCCATGGGGATTTAAGCCATTTTTAGCACATCAAATGATGATTTTAGCCAGGATGACCTAATTGGGTCACATGTATATGTTTTATTTATAATTTTAATTTTTTCCTTGATGTTTTTCTAGAACCAAATTGAGGAAAAAGTTTGGACCTAAGTTTGAGAGATGAAATGGATAAAAAAGCATGTTTGGGTGCCTTTTTGAACTAGTTAAGTGTGTGCAAGATGGAGTAACCTAGGTGAAGTGTTATTGAATGATTTTGGGAATGATTTAGAGCTAAAAAAATGGGTTACAGGTGAAAAAAATTAGATAATATTATAGAAAGGGTTTAATGAATTTTAGAGTGATTGAAGAGCTTGTTTTGTGAAGATTGATTACCTACGGTTGGAGTAAAGAAGTGTGAGCTGAATAAGAGGTTTCCATACATTGTGGAAGAAAAAAATAATATATATAAACATAATACCATGGTTAAATTTTTTTATTGATCATCTTGGGGATAGTAGCCTCTTTATGGAGTTGGTGCTTCACGAGAATGAGGGGTTGGTACTCCGTGTAGGGTTAGTACTCCTTGTGGGGTTGGTGCCTCACTAAATTTGAAACATATCAATATAATATTGTGTTTTAGTAGGTTTTCTTCCCCTTGAGGTTTTCCCACTTATATCTTTCACTCTCATGGTATTCTTTTGATTTCATGTTTTCATGCATTGTTAATGGTTTATGGTATGCACACATTAAAAGTTGTATAAGTGGTTATTGTGGTTGTTTGGATATTGTAATTTGAGTTTCAGATCTGAATTTTAATTTGAAATTTTTATAAGGACTGATTCACCCCATCTCATTCCATTTTTATTCTAATATAAAGTACTCAATAACAAAATTGGTAGCTTGTGTCCATAAGGGTTTAAGAGATGTTCATAATGTACCTTGATGGTTTGAGATGAACTCATCATCATCATCTGTGAAATCCCTTCTTACTACGTCTGGGTTGGATTTATATTGAAATGGATCTCCTTGAGTTGTAGACTAGTAACTTCTATCAATACTTCATCACTTAACCTTATTGTTAACCCTTTTACTCTTGCCTCACCATCATTCAAGGTGTTTGTAAATTTTGTTACAATTGCCTCATCAAAACCCTGAAACTTGTTGATATACTACATCCAACCATGATTCTCAAAATACCAGACAATATCAGGATGATTCTACAGTTGAAAATGTACTAAGGGATTATGTTTTGTCAAGTCACCTCCCATGTCCGATACGCATCTTCCCCAGGATCAATACACAACAACATGATTTTCCTTTGAAATAATTTTGCACAAATGAGTTATGTTGATGGATTTTCATCACTTGAAATTTATTGCCAAGGGAAAAAATAATTTGTGTAGGGGTTACTAATCATTAATGGATGTGACAACATTGAGCATATGAAGCAAAGTGATGTGATAACATTTCTTTATGTGGATAGCTATGGTGCACACATCATAGCTTGAAAGGAAGTAGTCATTTAATGTGGCACATGCATGATGACTTGACATAACTCGTATATGTAATCTAATAATACTTTATTAAAGTGATAGATGGATTCAATTATCTTTTTGTTTTCTTACAATGATGGATGTGCATGCTTTATTAACTGTATTCTTGGATGCATGCAAGTTCCCGACACTTCGGATGTGGATTAACTTGTGTTAGATTCTCTTTACTATAAAAGATGATTCTCGGGAGGTAACTCCAATCGGTTGGGGTTCCAATCATTCCTTGGATATCTTCCATATGTAAATACTTCCTTGATTTTTTTTATGCAACCATGAGTTCTTCCAGACGCTACAAACAAAGATGTGCTTATTTCTTGTGGCTGTAAATGGAACTTTTGGTCATTACATTCTCTCCTTGTGATGGAGATCATGCCCTTCTGCAATCACTTGTCATTAAACCCTACAAAATAAAAACTTACATAAAATAAATAGGTTAGTAGAGTGTTGATGATCACCTAGAAAGGTAGATCACAACACTTTTATTTGGCCTTCAAATATTCAAAGATGAATGCTCCAAGGCTACTGAAATATCATCAATCCTATGGAACCTTAGAAGGTGATCCAATAGGATCAACCTATGAGGTTGATTCTGATGTTTCTTTCTCCATTCCTTACTAATATCCTATGAAAAACTCCATGAATGAGATTTTATCAACTAATTTTTTTACAATCTTAACCTATGGTCATTCACCAAAAACTTGAATCTCACATGATCAATAGTAGTAAGCTTCACAATTATATTAAGGAGGATCTTCTCAATCTCATAGGGGCTTAGCCACCTTGTTCTAAGTTTTCCTATATAATCCTTATAGTCTGAGTCAAACAGAAGTGCCCAGTAACCTTCTTGGAATTGTCTTGTCTTGATATACCAGTCATGCAGTTTCATTCTTTTTTTTACACTACCTCTATGTTATGAATTGTTTTCTTTCTCAATTCATCTAACTCATTGAGTTTGAGAATTATATATCTCAGAGCTTCTGATAAATCTATTCCCATCTCAAGTGCAATTCTCAATATTTTATGCTCAAATTCTATTGGTAAAATAAAATTCTTTCCATATAAGATTTCAAATGGTGTAAATTCAGTTGTGGTCATCCATGTTTGTGTTGAATTCCTGAATCCTTCTAGAATTCTATCTTCGTAGTATTTCCTATATATTGTTATAGTCTTTATCAATATGGATTTTATCTCTCTATTTATAACATTTAGTTGAACATTAGACTAGGGATGGTATGGAGTGGAATTCTTAGGCCTAATTTCATATTCACTAATCAAATAAAAAATTAATTCAATAGTAAAATGTGTACCTTGGTCTATTACAATATCCCTTAGAATTCCATATCTAGTAAATATGTTCTCATACAAAAATTTAGTCACCTTCTCACTTTTTTGTCTTGGAAATGTTTTTACCTCTATCCACTTAGTTAGGTAATATGTGCGACCATTACACACTCCTTTTTTGAGATGAAGGGTCTATAGGGCCAATAAAATATAAGCCCCACTTATCAAAAGGTTGTAAAACCAATTGAGGTTGCAATGACATCTCATCAGACTTAGTGGGCTTTCCCATTCTCTGGAATTTGTCACATCTCTTAGTGTATAGTGTTTAATATACTTTCATGCATTTATTTATCAAATCAGAGAAGATACTTAGGACTACCCTTTGAAATGTAGTAGGTGTATTACATAGGCCAAATGGGAGAACTAGATAGGAAAATTTCCCCCTGGACATGTGAATGTAGTCTTCTCTTGGTCCTCTAGTGCAATATGGATTTGATTATAACCACTATATCCATTAAGAACTAAGAATTACTTTTTACCAGCTAGGGTATCAAACACTTGATCAATGAAGGGAAATGGGAAGTGTTCCTTATTTGTAGCTAAATTTAATTCTCTGTAATCCATACAGATTCTCCATTTCTCATTCTTCTTTGGTACAATTTCAAGAGGTGTTACCCACTGGCTATCTAAAGTGGGGTATATAAATCCAACATCTAGCAAATTCTATAGCTTAGCTTACACAATCTATGTTACTTGATGGGTTCATGCATATATGTGGTTATATTATTGTTTTAAAATATTATTTGATGTAAATTTGTGAGTGAAAATCGTGGGATGAATCCCACGCATATCACCATAACCCCAAGTAAATGTTGTTTTATGTTTTTGAAGAAGAGCAATCAACAATTTCTCCTGGTGTTATTTCTACTTGCTTAGAGAGGTCCAACATTGAACACATGTTTCTACTAACAAAATTTAATATGAAGTCATGAGGAAGAAGTTGGTGAAAAATATAATTCTACCTAGAATATTCATGGTGCTTTGTTGTGGTAGGACTTGGTTCAAGGGATAGCTCAAGCACCTTAATCTATCATAAAATTAATCATTCCTTCCATATATGTTCTGTAGAATATTATAGAGCACACCATCTTTCTCCAAATCTTCAATTGTGCAAGATTTTTCCAACATCATCATCTATTTGACATAACATTGATTAGTTTCTTTTTTCAACCCAATATATTTGATCCTCATTTCAATGGTTGGGTACAAGGATAGAGTTTAATTTTCTTGGTAACATTTCCACTTGATATGATCATGTTGTCAGAATTGTACCCTATAAATGCATCAATAATGGGTAGCCATGGTCTTCCTAGTATAATAGGGTAACCTCCTAGACTTTCCTTTGTTTGTAGGATGATAAAATCAGAAAGGTATTTCCAAGATTCTACCACCACAATAATTTCCTCAAGGAATCCTTAAGGTCTTACTGATGATCTATCTACTAGTTGCAATATTGTAGTTGTTATCCTAAGTCCTTCCAACTTTGGTTCATCCATGAATTTCTTGGTCACGACATTGATTTCTACCCTAATTCAATCAAATTATTTTTAATTGTAGTTCCATTGATAGTGAAATTCACTAAAGGAATCCCTAGATCTATGTACTTAGGTAACACAAATTTTCTAAACATGATGTCAACCAACTGTCCAATGACTTGTACAATAGATGGATATTTTCTCTTTCGTATGGCTTCTTGATACATAGATCCTTGATCAAATTGTTGTAAATAAGAACATCCTTGATGGCTTAAATGAGTGGAATTTTTACACAAATTTCCTTCAACTGATTGAAAAATCATAATCGAATCTGATTTAGGGTTAGACTTTCTTTCTTGCAATCTTTCTAGAAATGGGGTTCCATTGACTTACATTTTAATTTTGCTAGCATTTTTTCATGTTGTTGTGGATCATCTTGCAGCAATTGTGGTTCATCTTCTATCTCTGTGATTGTAGGTTTACTTGGTGGCTCAAATGATCTTCATGAGTGAGATATATATTATTGATATAAATTGAATAAGAATAGTATTGCATTGATTCAACTGTTATAGGATAGATGAGTATATTTATTATTGGGGTTAGGTTTTGGTTGAGCTAGAAATTTAATAGCTTTTTTGTAGATCTAGATTGGGGTTCGGAGTCAAATCTTGATACTATGGATAAGGAGGTTTCTGGTAAGGTTGTTGGTAGTTAGGAGGTTGATTACCCCATTGTTGCCATCCCTTCTAAGGTTGATGCCATGAAAAAGGGGGTTACTACCACTTTTGGCCTGAGAACTGAGGTTTCCATGGCTATTGGTATTGGCTAGGGTAAGGAGACCAACCTTGTTGAGTATTATCCCAAGGTGGGGGTTATATATCTGAATTACTAACCTAATTTTGAAAATATGGCATGGGATCTTATGACATACATCTTTGTCTTGGCATCCATGGATTCATATGGGAAACATAGAAAACTTGCACATCCTCTATTTCTATTATTTTGAACTCTAGTGTAGCCTCCTTTCCTTCTGTAATATTGGCATTCCTCTGCATGTGTAATCAACTTTCTTTCTTATGTAAGAATGGTAGAACTATGTAATTTCTACATCTGCATCCTCTCTCTTCTTATTTACATGAATAAAATCAAGTTGGTTGGCCATGTCATTAACTATTTCCTATTTCATGTTCTTAAACATGTTTATAATCTTTGATTTAGATATTTCCCCAATTACTTTGGCAGTTGCTCCACCCTTTGATCTAACACTTCTTATTATTTTCCTAGTTGTTATAGAATCATTCCTGCATACTTCATAAATCTCATAACAAATTTCCTTGAAGATGTCTCCATCTCCTATTAAGTCCAAAGCATCCATATCTTCCTCAGTCCTTTTAAGAAGAGTAACTTAAGAGACTTAGGAGGTAACCTTGTGTTTCTTGACTTTTAAACACAAAATAGGAATCTATCCAAGTAATATTCTAGTGGCTCATTTTCCTTCTGTTCCATCTCGAAGAGTTCATCTCCTCTTCTTCTACTTATCCTATAGTATTATTGGTACTTGGTCAGAAAAGTTTCCTTCATCTACTACTAGGAAGTAACAACATCTCTTCCTAGGCCCATAAACCATCTCAAGGTTGCATCCTTGAGTGTAGCAGGGAACAACTTTATCTTTTGTGCATCATTTTTGTAGTCATAACTCCTACATAAGACATCAAACTCAAACAAGAAATTTTTTGGGTCTTCAATCATAGATCCATGAAAATTAGGAAGAGATGATGGAGAGATGTTCTTCATAACAATAGGATAATTGTTATTAGAGATAGGAAAATCAAATGTTCTTGGTTCCCCTACTTCCACATTTTGATTCACCTCCTCTTCCATGTTTGGCTATTCAAGAATAGATTTGAATATATCACTAGGGAGGGTTTGTTCTATTAGAAAACCTTGTACATAAGAGGATGTTTCTTCTTTAGAATTAGAAGTAATTTATGCTATTTGAGGATTGGGTAGGAATCTACCATGGGCATCTCTACGATGGTGCATACATCAACTGACTCAACTCAATCAACATTCATTAGTGGGGGGTTTTGAAGGTGGAATTTATACAACCTAATATATTCTAAGAAATTTAGAAATGCAAAAACCTCACAAAACTCCTATAACTTGGCAATATCCCTAGAAATGGTGCCAAAAATGGTGGTGTAAATCAACTTGTAGTAATTAATATGTTGTACATTAAATCACATTCATTTTATTCCCAAACTAGGAAGAATAGACTTAAAATTTTTATAGTGATGTATGCAAAGTTACGAGTGAATTAAGAGGTTGGAAAGGAAATAACTGTCACAATAACGTTGAAAGTAAAATAAAAATTAAACTAGAAAATGAACTAGTGTTGATTGTTTTTTCAAAAATAGAGTTGCAGATTCAGAAATTAAATTTCTCCTAAGTAAGCATGCATGAAATAAAACAATGGAGGGATTTAGAATACCTCAAGTGGGTCCTGACTTGGGTGCTAACCCCTTCGTAACTCTGTAACTAGAAACTAGATAACATAACTCAAATATTTATTGATTTGCATAAACAATACATCAAGGAACAAAAAATTAATATGAAAATATGACTCTTACTCAATTACAACTCTTGCCTATGACTATTTGACTCTCGATTTCCTGTTACTAAGAATGACCCTTTCCTTTATACCTTTATTTACAACATGACATGAAAAGAAGGAGAATGTAACAAGGAGTTTCTAATCAAACAAGTGAGATTTCTTCACATAATAGTGAGAGATTCAACACATGCTATAGAACTCATAATAGGTGTTCAACACATAAAAAAATTCATCTAATCAGTCAATCCTTCATAGCAAGTGTTCAACTTAATCAATTAGTTCTCCACTAGTTTGTAATCAATAACCAAATCAAAGATTGATTTGTTTCCCAGTTTTCTACGTTCCTATTGTAATTGCTTCTCTAATGGCACATACAGACTTGAGTTTCATTACTTCATGTTTCTAAAATATCTTCATAAATGTGGGATCTTTAATTTTAATGAATTCCCTTGTCTACGGATGAGTTGTTTTAGATAGGTTCTTTGGTTCTGAGATGATTTGTTGTGGACAAGTTCCTTCACTTCATGTGGAAAATTACTTACAACCAAGAGTGCCATCAATATATAAAATCATACTAACAATTTAGTGATATAAAAAAATAAATGCACACATAATACCACAAAATAAATATAACTAGATATAACTATATTAATTAGTCATTATGCCACAAGTTCATGGTTGTGATGATAATGTTCAACAATGTTCAATAAGAATACATAGACATGGTTTACAATAGCCTTATCAAAATACAAAAGATGAGTTGTTATGAAATCAATTTATATAACTCATCAATATTTATCTCAAAAATTACCACATGCATCCTATCCTATGTGTCAAAAATATAAACCTTGAGGTTTGTTTATAGGAAGCTCAATCCTTGACAAAAAAATAACCTTCCTTCCGAAAGTGCTCAATAAACGTATACCTTGTTGACTAAGAATTTTTAGCTACCCTTTAACATTTGTTAATATTTTAAGTGCATCACATACAATCACAAATTTTATCTATATCCAATGCACATTAAGAGATAAATATCCCTATATTTAATTTTTACCATCAAAACATGCATTTTTACCCATCCAAAATATCATCTACTCTATCCAAATAGTATCCTTCCTATCACATCCCTAAATCCACATATCATATAGAGCTAACATCATAAATCAACAATATAAAAATACATTAAACTATATAAATCAAAAATCAATCAAACACATTAAAAATGTCTCAAATGTCTCCACACACACATGCATGCACACAAACACACACACACACACACACACACACACACACACACACACACACACACACACACACACACACACACACACACACACACACACACACACACACACACACACACACACAAACACACACACACACACAAAGAAACAAACACACACAAATCAAATGTTTTAATACATCCAAGGCCCTATGGTTTATAGATAACAAATGAGGCCCCAAATTCCAATATACTATATACAAACACCACACCTAGGTGGTAAACTTGAGATGACTCATATCCATGCCACCGCTGCTACCCTATCCTTGGTATCTATCCCCTCCATCATCCCTATCTTTAGCCACACTCCATGCTCTTTTCTAGGTAATAGGAACCTACCACAATTATTGTCCTTGAGTAGCATGATGAACCCCATCTTGAGGCACCTCTTATAGTTTCCTTACCACTATCGGATATTAATAGAACAACTCATCTAGCACATTTTAGTGCCTCTCAACACTTAATGTATTAGGTGGAATCATTCACCTTGTCAATCTTACCATATAACCCGCTTATGACCATACCCACATGTATACCACCATGATGTCACTCCTAGTCACCCCGAAGTATAGATCAATACCTATCCTAAGCATGTTATGTCTATGAGAAGTATAATTCCAAGGAACTCAATCTTTGAATCATAGTATTTACTTGATGAAGTATCATATCCCACTCATCCCTAAGCACTCCCACATTTTCATCCTCTGGAACATCCTACCTCCCCCATCCCTTGGCAACTCCTCTTCCACTTCCCGCACATCCGCCTACTCCTAACATTTTCGTACCACCATATCACGATGTGTTTCTAACTACTCCTATCACTACACCACATAATTTAATGTCACCCACACATACTCTACATCTGTATCCCTCATCTCCTCCTCGGCCATAGGTTGGAGCTCCGTGAGCTCCACTGTAAAGTCTACCTCTATATCCTCCCTCTTATACTCGATAGGATCACCCAACACATCCTGAAGTAACCTAAACTGATGTAGGGAAATCTTCAATGGACATTAAACAAGGAAACTATCATAGTCGGGGGGATAATTTGAGTATGGAAGAAAGGTTCTTAGTTCGTTAAGAATTTGAATTTTCAAATTGGAGCTTTTACCTCCAAAAGTGTATTTGAAAATTGTAAAGCATATGAAAATGGCATAGTAACTTGTGGTGAATGTAAAAGGAAAGGAAATATTTTTATAGAATGGGAAAGTGTCTAGATGAGCTGTCTTAGGTCCTAGGAGTAAGTAAAAGACTATGAAAAGACAAATAATGTAAAATGACCAAAATAAGATATGAGGCATATAATGAGTCATTATGGGATTAGAGGATTTAGATTAAAATTCAAGGAGTTAAAACACTCAAATATATGGAGAAAGAGAGGGAGTTATATGTCATTCCTTATAGGAGGATCAAGTAGGAAGGGATGAAGCCTAAACTTTGTAAGAAGCATAGTTGATATAAATATATAGCTCTATTTCGTGTGAAATATTAGCTTTGTGGATGCATGTTTCTATGTTTTATGGTTAATAAATTGAATAAATTTCCCTCATTTTTATGTGGAAATTATATTTAAATCCTTGAAATAATTTTATAGAAGGATGAGTTGAAACTCGTTTTCTAGTTTGAAACCCTAGTACAGTAAGTTGTGCATAGTAGCAAGGACAGTGTACTTGTAAAGAAAATTGTTGTGACTATTTTTGTGCTGAAATTTTTCAATTATTAATATGTAAAAGAATTTTTATATGTGCTTGTAAAAGGTTGGAATGTAACTCTCTAACCACTATAATTTAGTTTAATAAAAGCATGCGAGATTGTCAAAGCCTATGACTATGAGTGAGAATGTTTCTTAGAAGTTATATATGTGTTTTATAAGATGTCAATAAGGGTGAATATAAAATACAAGAGTATATCCATTATGTTAAAATGTATTGAAAAACCCATACATTCATGTTATAGCAATTTAGGTATAAAAATTCTTTGTATGATTGTGAGTGTGTGTCTACTCAGGCGGAGACAAGTAGGAAAATTGAAGAAAATGAGATTTCACGTGCTCTTAAAAATTTACTTGGTAAATAAATATTATAGAAAAATTGAGAAAAAAATTATGAAAATTTTAAAGCCTTGAATCGAAGTTGCAGGAATTTTATAGCAATTTGTATTCTCTCGGTTTTTAGGAAGGTTAACTCGAGTTTAGCTAGGGCTTACAATTTCGGGATTAAATCAAGGAATAAGAGTGTGAATTTTTTTAGAAATAATATTGAGGAAGTAATTTAAGAGATTAAAGAAAATTTAGTAGTTTTATTAGTTGAAATGGAGATATTGTTGACAATCCTCATCACGGGGCAATGTAACACGGTGTGAGACCTAAAGAAATAATTCATTTTCCAATGGAAGTGTGAGATAGGTTTAGAGTTTGGAATTGAAACTTCATAGGAATAAATAACATGATAATGGGTGCCTATAAATTTCATCCTTTTAGCTTGAATCCATTTACAAGATAAATTATGCATGATGAAAGACTATCCCATACTAGTTGTGGCTTTATAACCCTAGGAAGAGAAAAGTGAGATAGAGATAAAAGGAGGAGTAGAGTTATAAAATTTTGCACTCATCCTATTAAGGGTAAAGGGTATTTTAATGTAATTTTACTTTTTATTGGTAGGTATAGAATTCCTAAATAATGAATGTTTCAATATACATTGTCTTAAGGGTATAAGATGACAATTTGAGTGAATAGGTGAATGAATGATCTATAGACCTTTTAAGATCAAATAAATGGTTGGTTTGAAACTTGTTGGAGTGATGTAACAAGTTGAATAAGCTATAAAGAATTATAGGAGGCTAATAATCCAAAGTTTCATGTTTGAGAAGGTGTAAGGTGGTGAAGAGCCAAATGGGAAAGGTAAGAGCAAGTAAGTTTTCTGAAGAATGAGAACTTGATGTTTAAATGGAAATTGATCAAGATTCATAAACTATGTGAGATAGGGAATGAGGATGAGATACCCATTTGAATAAATTTTAGTCAAAATAAAGCAATTTTATCCAGTTTTGGCTTGGAAAAAATCTTATATTACGAGTTAAGGTGAAGTAGTGGTTTTGAATCTTCTTGATCGCATTAATGTATGAAGAATGTAATTTTTCTATGCATCATAAACTACCTCTGCAATAGAATAAAAAACATCACATCCACTTTCTTAATGCACCTCTCTTGTAGCAAACTATCCTACTAAATCATCTTCATCTCACTCTCCTCTCCTAGATAAGATGGGAACTACACATATGGTCTTCGGATGACCTCATCTACAACTAAATCTATAAACAACTTCATATAGCAATATAAATATATCTCTGGCACCCCAATCACCATTTCACTCCTCCATATCATGAAACCAATACTGAATACACCCTCACGCCACCTAATGTAAGGTATTCCTTGTTAGAATTTGAGGATTCTAATAAATATGGATTTAATCAACTTACATATTATATAATGTTACAATAAAGATTACATCATAACATAAGTAAATAAAGAAATAATTACAAGAAATAAATAACACAAGTGACATAGTATTTATAGTGGAAAACCCCAATAGGGTAAAAACCACAATGAAAATAACCTTTTACTTCATAGAACTTATTTTACATTTAGTAAGATCACATCCTCCTTTGAAACCCTCGTTACCAAGGGTAAAACCAAATCACTTGATTCACACACCTTTGATATATTTCCTAAATATATCAAATGAGGACCTAAATTCCTTTTTATGTAAGGTGATTGAGTATGTCTCCTTACCCACCTTTTAAACCTAAAATGGTTGACACATACACCTAGGTTTATAATATTTAATATTAGAAATATAATCATTTCATGATATTAAATATTTAACCTAAAGTATATACCTATGTTACCATATTTAATAATAGAAATATAAATATTTCATATTATTAATATTAACCTATATATTAGTGATGGACCCATATACATTAAGGGTTGGCCATACCACTTAATCATTATGTTCCAACACTCCCCCTTAATGTTAAGTTGGATAACATAACATATGCCAATAGATTACTGTCCATAGTACACTACAGGATTTACAATCCTTAAACCATAAAGGATTTAGGTTAGCATATCGGTTGAAGGAATTATAACACCTTCATCATACTCAATTTACCTTTTGGTACAAAATGATTTGGAATCCCAAAGATCATCCCATGATTAATGGCTAAGTATGATTTGTGAGTTTTACATGTTCTCATAGGTTCTCATAAAAGGTTATTGAACCCAATCATATAAGAGCCTTTTACAACCAAAAACCTCCTTAACAATATGTTTATATTGGATGTTTACTAGTAAACTCAATAACACTAAAGAGTTTACTGAAGACCGCCTTTAAGATCTTTCTATACTTCTTTCTAAAAAAGAAGCCGAGGAGGTATACATGCCCGAAGGTCTTTTTACACTTTCCCGAAGGTCTTTTTTTACACTTACCCTAAGTTATTTTACAAATTCTCGAAGGTATTTTTACAAAAAAACAAGTTCCATTAGGAGGTGACATTGTCATGCACACTCCCCCTCAATGGAAAATCCAACAATCCAATATTTTTACGAAAGTGACAAAAATTTGCAGCACTCAGGGACTTTGTGAAGATGTCAACAACTTTGCTCTTTAGTCAACATGAACTTGAGATTTATGTGATCACTTAACACATTCTCATGGGTGAAGCGTATATGTATCTCAATGTGCTTCATCCTCTGATGTTGAACTAGATTCTTAATCAAGAGTAATAAAACTCTGACCACTACATAGAAGAGGAATACTTCCTTTAACTTCCATGTGTATCTCTACCAATAACCATTGTAACCACATGGCTTCTTTACTTCTTCCATTGTACTTCTCTACCTCAGTAGAAGAAATGGAGAGTGTTGATTGTATTTTTTGTTCAAAGTAATGGTTCATACACCAAAAATAATTGAGCACATATCCAAAGTATATTCTATAACAAAAAATCGGTATTGTTAGAATCAAAAATCTATATAAGATGGAATTTTCATTCTTAGTATAATGCAACCCATAATTGATTGTTCCTTTAATATATCTTTTTTTTTTTTGCAAGATTCCAATGATCTCTAAAAAAGGTTCCTACATAAACCTTGAAGTAATTCCTACTATATAGGAAATATCTGATCTAGTTATAGTTAGATAAATCAAAACATCAACTAATAACGTATATAAAATAGGACCAACCTTTTTCATATTCAAATTTAGGGTCAATATTTATTCCAACTTCCATTGAAGTAGAAAATTGTTTACAATCAATCATAAGAATTTTTTCAATACAATGGTTGCATATTGTGTTTTCAAAATAACAATAGAATGAAATACGATCATCATACAAATAACATAATGTGAGAGACCTAACTCATTCATTTCAAAGTATTACTTTAATTTCTCTTTAATCCTATGAATTAAATAAGAATTATTACTAGTCATAAGTAAATCATCAACATATATACATATAATGATAATATGTGAGCCTTATTATTTAATGAATTTACCATTGTTTAGAACAACAATTAACAAAACCTAATAGTTTAAAGAAGGAAACAATTTTCACATACCAAGCTCTAAGAGCTTGTTTTAAACCATACAAGGATTTCTCAACTTACAAACATAGTTTTATTTACAAGTTTTTTCAAAAATTTAATTTGAAACATGTAAAGTTTTTCTTTTAAATCACAATTCAAAAAATTATTTTTCTTATCCATTTAGTAGATTTCCCACCAAAATTGAGCGGCAATTGCAAATAAGGCCCTAAGAGTACTCATTTTAGCTATAGGGAAAATGTCTCAAAGCATAATCAATAACAGGTTTCTAATTGAAACCTCTAGTAACAAGTATAACTTTATGTTTGTTGATACTATCAACAACATTATACTTTAATTTGTGTATCCACCTAGACCCTATAATACTTCATGGCTTAGGTTCATACAAGGTAATTAATGTATGGTACATATGATGACTTTTGGTCATTTTCCTAAGGTTAATAGGATTTAAAATTTCTAACATAGATTGAGCCTAATTTAGTTTCTTATCTAGGAAGATAAGAGTTTTAGAAACATCTATAGCATCAAAATATCATCATGACCATTTACTAAATCAAAATCAAAACCATAATTTAGAATCATTTAATGAAGTATCTTCAAGAGAAAAAAACAACACATGTAAACCTTTCACTAGATTATATCTATACATTTCATATAAGCTTCGATAATTAACATGTCATAACATTTCATGCCTTAGTTTTGAATTATTCAAACTTTGAAATATAAAACAAGATGCAAAAGAGAAATCATCAAAAATATACAAACCATTTCCTTGAATTCCTTACTCTCATTACTATCCTTGATATACCAAGTATCCTTCATGCATGGATTCTAGTTGTGTCCATACTTCCTTGGGATGTTTTATATTACCAATGTGTAGAAGGTACTCATTGTTCAAATTACGTAAAATCATAGAAATATCCTCCTGCATTCGTTGCGAGAATACATTCATGTTATCTACGATTGCTTGATGACCGAGTGGGAGAAACCTCGAGATCTAAAAACGGTTGTCAGAGTTTCCTCACCATAAATTTTTTTTGACGCAAATATTGTAGTTGGTTTCATTCGGGATCTAGGTTTTTTCAAGCCAAAAATAGCTATATGCCATTGTTTTCCTAAACCTATAAAACACACCCCATTATAATATACAATGTACCACATATTTAGATACATATTTATCGATAATAAAAACAACACTTTTAAGAGAATCATATCTAAAGAAACTATTTGATCATAACTAATTATGTCATTACAATGCATTATAATTAACCTCCCATGATCAAAATAATAACCCACGATATAAAGAGCTATGCCTTATACCCCAGATTTATATAAAAAATATTTCCAACCATATAGAAGTGAAGAAGATACCCCTAAGAATGCATAACAACTTCAAATTTCTGAAAAAAATTAATGTAGACAAAGATCCATCCATCTTAAATTTGACGTCTAAATGACCGTCATAATGGCTTATTTTTTGGTCTGTCGTGATGGTCATTTGACCATCAATTTTAACACAATGAAAGTTTCCTGGAACTTACGAGCTTAAATTTAACGTCTAAATGACCATCATATTGTCTTATGTTTGGTCTACCATGATGGTCATTTGACCGTCAAATTTAATGAAGCCAAAACTTGTTGTGTATTTCCAGAATGTGAAATTCCAAAATTTCTTCTTCTGTATAATATTAGGGAGGTTATATTTTAATACATTATAATAGCCTATATTATAATTTACAATATAAAAATATATACACTTTTTAAAAAAAGGTATATAGTTTATAGAATGTAAATAAAAAACAACATATAGTTCATAAAAATTATAAAATATAGTATAATTTTTAATAAAAAACAAAATGACCAAATAAAAACATCGGCCACTTGGTATGTGATTATTATTTTAACTTTTATAAACATAAACTATGCTAAGGTTAATATGGCATGATAATTTGGAAACATAAGTTAGGATATTAGTTTTTTTTTAAATTAAACATGCCATACTTACCAATGCCACGTGAAAAACCTAAGAAAATGTCATATGATTTAAAAAACTACTTAGGTTTTAAGTTTAATTTTTTTATATCTCACTTAGAAAAAGAATGGGGCTACTTTAGAGTTGAAGTAGTTTTTATGGTTTAGGTGTCCATTTTTGTTTTTTAATGAACAAGTATAGGATTAAACTTAATAATATTGATTACTAAGGCTACCAACCTTTAACTACCCACCATTCGCCACGTCGGACATTAAGATTAAAAAAATATTTTATAGTTTAGGTATGTTCAAAACATTTTTTTAATGAGACCCATAGGAATGGGGTAATTATAAACTATAGTATAAGAACTATATAATATATATATTTTTTCAAATTATATAAATCTTAATACGATGCTTATATAAGTTATTATATAAACCTTATTCTATATATATTTTTATTTAAAAAAAATATAGTTATAGATTAATTATAAACTATAGTTTTTCAAATCAAATTCTTTTAGAGGGGTCCAAAATACATGCTATGAATTTACCTTCTGAAATATTTAACCTACAAACATTTGAAATTATAGAAAACATAAAAATTATTTCATATAGTAATAAATCATTTCCTTTTCTTTATGTGATTTTCACACAAGTAAATATTTGAATCCCCTTTCACTGGTGCACACATCAATCTCCAAAAAAATATTAATTCCATATAATTTACAAAACTTAAATGAAAGTAAAAATCATATCATACTATATCTCCTCCCACCCAAAAAAACAATTAGGGATTTAAAATTGAAAAACCCTAAAAATTTACCAAGAGTTTAATTGCACAAATGTAGTGCCAAAATAAATTGGGGAAAAAAATAAGGGGACCAGATACTTTTAAATACCCTTTCGGGTTGGTTGAAAAAACCCATACAAATTAAATAAATAAAATACAAAACATTTGATCTTAATTTATTTAATTTACCTCGCTCTGATACCATGTTAAAATTTGAGGATTCTAATAAATACGGATTTAATCAACTTACATATTATATAATGTTACAGTATTAAATAAAGATTACATCATAACATAAGTAAATAAAGAAATACTTACAGAAATAAATAACACAAGTGACACAGTATTTATAGTGGAAAACCCCAATAGGGTAAAAACCACTTTGAAAATAACCTTTTACTTCAGAGAACTTATTTTACATCCAGTAAGATCACCTCCTTTTAAACCCTATTTACCAAGGGTAAAACCAAATCACTTGATTTACACACCTTTGATATATTTCCCGAATATATCAAATGAGGACCTAAAGTCCTTTTTATATAAGGTGATCGGTATGTCTCCCAACCCACCTTTTCAACCTAAAATGGTTGACACATACACCTAGGTTTATAATATTTAATATTAGAAATATAATCATTTCATGATATTAAATATTTAATATAAAGTTATTTAATAATAGAAATATAAACATTTCATATTATTAAATATTAATCTATATATTAGTGATGGACCCATATACATTAAGGGTTGGCTAGACCACTTAATCATTATGTTCCAACATTCCTTACATCTGAATCACACCAATGTGCTCATACGCACAACAATGCAAGATGAATGTCATATCCATTTGAAACCTCCACCTAACCTTGAACTATCACAACTCTATATACACCTGAGATAGAGAAGATCCCAAGGAAAAAACCATTTGATTCTCCATCATATTTATCACTACTCCTATCAAAACTCCTAGAAATCTACTCCCCTCAGAGTCTAAATTCACATAGAATCTAATGGTACACATCATCATTATCAACAATGTCCCCTCCCTATCTCCACATAAAAATAGTTCATATAAAAACTACCTAGCTCTATACACCACCCCCAGTAGTATCCCCATATAGTTAAGTCATTGTAACACCATGACCTACCTTGTCCACAGGTGTGATAATATACCCAAGTATATGTAGTCCAAAATTCATGTGTATATCCTACATGGTAATGGTAATATACCCTATAGGAAACCAAAAATACAAAGAGTGGAATCCCAACTCTCCAAAAGGTCCACCATTATATCCACATACCAATGAATATTCCTATAAATGTAAAATATACCAAACCTAAATGCCTCCCTAAGATCCCAATCCCCATCTCATCTCATGTTGAAGGCACTCTCGTAAATGTGGTATCTTATCCCTCATAGTCGATTGTGCCCTGCTTGTATCCAAAAACACAAACAAAAAACATTGAATTATTCAACAACACCAAAACCCCAAAATCTAACATAATAACATCTAATTTAACTTATAGGAGTCCAAACATGATTCAACATGATCAATACCAATCCAGCCAAATCGACACTGATTGCTACAAATCTATGTAAATCCTTAGGATCAACATCAATCCGGTCTCCACACGACCAAAAATAAATGCCAAACACAATAAACAAAAAGGCATACCTTATCATGTGAAATTCATCTCCTCCTTTTGATAATTACCTCCATATTTATTAATCACAAAAAGATCTTAAATGATCAAATATCTATCTCTAAATCTCTTAAAATAGTAAGCAAAAATAAGCCAAACATTTTCCACTCCTCCTATATAGAGTATACTATCATAATCGATAGTGATCCTTAGGATTGACCACGATTGCATGGATTACAATCGATCACATGAATCGACATCAATCCCTACCCAATATACATATTTACAATATTTTCTTATTTCCCTTTCATTTCCCGAGACCTATCCAACAAACATGTAGCCACGTTACACATTTTTACCCTTTGAAATGCTAGTAGACCCTTTAGTACCACTGTTTTTAAAGTTTGATAACCCATTTTGAATAGAATGCACAAACACACAAGTTATCTAGGACCATATGTCTATAAATTGAACCCCTTTTGTTAGGCCCCTAGAGGCCCAAGTTATTTCTTCATATCACTTATTTTCTTGGTACCTTGTCTTATATGAAGCCCACAAGGTGTCGCCGATTATTCCACATGCTCTATCTTGGGGCACCTTAAGTAATTCATAGACCTGGGGACAAACTCCCTATCTCACATTGATCACTATTTTGAGGAGGAGCACTTCGCACTACACACACGAGATATATATATATCCACACCTTTTTTTTTTGGATTTATCATCATTGATGTCAAAGGATTTGGTCTAATGTCTATCGTTTAGAGTTGAGTTTATTCTATTACCTATCATATGGAGCTTGAAGTGTAGGTTGTTTGGTTACTCGTTACTTTTTGGAGCTTGAATTGAAAATGTTCCAGAGCTCAAAGTGTAATGGTCTGGAACTCATGTATAGGGGTTCCTATCATCCAAAGCTAGAAGTAAAAAAAGGTCAAGAACTCATAGTAACTATTATCTGGATCTCATAGTAACAATGGTCCAAAGATCAAAAGGTAAATGGTCCAGAGCTCACCTATTGATAAATTCCTATCATTTATAGCTATGAATAAACTTGGTTTGAATCCTTATTGGTCCGGAACTAGCATTATGATTGGTCTAGATCTTGGAGATCTCTCATTTGGTTGTTTCTCTTTATTAATATCTGGAATTTTGTCTTTTCTTTTTGCTTGAGAAAATATACAAATGGATCTCTACATTGGTAGTGGTGTTTTCATTTCAAGAGGTCCTTAGGTCATCTTGTGTTCATGTTTCGATATTTATTTTAAGTTACCTATGATTTATTTTTGGCATTAACATTTGAATCCTCTATTTTGGTATTATCACTTGAATTTTTCTAACTCATTCTCTACATGCAAAGGAATATTCTTAGTCGACCCTTCAAAATAATAGAAACCCTTTCAAAAGGGTAAAGTACATATGAGAACCGAGATAGTTACAAATATTTAGGGAGAAAAAGGAGAATATGATGAATTATTAAATAAATAGAAGTGTGAAAGACGTATTACATCCTTTAAGGTAGAAAATACAAAGTGTTGATCATTAAAAGTGTTGGCTAGCTATCCTCTCTTTATGTGTTAACTGTTTTGGAATTTATATTAAAATAATGGGCTGACCTTCATCTAATATTTTTGCCCAATGTTTAAGAGGAAAGATCAGGTATAAATAAAGATGAAGTTGAAACTACAAAAAGAGAGTATGGAGAGATGGAATAAGTGGGTGGAGTAAGTTGTGGATACTAGAAAAAGTGGAGTAGAATTATAAATGTGCATCGTTAAAGCCCAAGTAGACTTACGAAGGAGAGAGGACCATAATAGAGTAACAAAAACTTCTTAGTGGATGATGTGGTGATAGAGTGCATCAACTAGGATAAAAAATGAGCTGATGTGAGTAGATTAAATAAAGAAGATATATTTTAAGCTTAATGGTGAGTTACTCAAGTAGAGATGTGATGGAGACGATTTGACAAGGAAGAAGGAAACAATAATGGTAGAAATCATAAGCTAAAATTACTTGAAATGTGATAAGAGAAACTAGAAAGAAAGTGAAGCATGAGATAAGGTGAATAGAAGAAAGTAGAGAAAGTGTGTTGAGGTGTGTAAATGCATAGATACAAGCAACTATGTAGTATGTGGAAATAAAGTGAAGTGTGATTAGTCCAGGTGTATGAAGCGAATAAGACAAGTGAGTGAAGTGTTAATAGATGTTAGTAGAGTGGGTGAATGAGAGTGGAATATTAAAGATATTTGATTCAAAGATTATTTTTAAATAGGTAAAAATAAAGAAGAAAAGGAGAGAGAGATTTCGGGAATATACAAAGTAATCTGATCAGAACATTATCCATGTTGGAATTATGATTTAATTTCCATCATCAAGTTTAATAAGCAACTACAGAAGGTGGAATTTTGTATTGTAAAGGTTGATCCCTCATATAATTGGGGATTGGTGTCTCTAGTGAGTTGGTGGTCATGAATTTGCTAAGTTGGTGCTCATAATTGGTGATTTGTGTCTCTAGTGAGTTAGTGCTCACAAATTGGTTGAGTTAATGCTCGGTATTGGGGATCGGTGTCTCTAGTATTTTTTACCTAAAAAAATTTGTAAATAAATTAATATTATGATTGTATTTTGATAGCAGATCTGAAAAGTATTTTCTTTGTGGTTTTCTCCTCAAAGGGTTCCTACATGCTTCATAATTGTTGGATCTTGTATGATTGTTGTTTTTGTCAATGTTAATTCTTTAAATAAGTAATAGATTGTATAATATTAATTCACACTCCTTCTTAGTATTAGTGTGTGATCTTCAATTGGTATCAAAGAGATTTATTTCAAAACAATTTAATCGCTAAAAGGTAGGACTTTGTTGCACACATGGCTAGTCAAGAAGGATTATCCTCAAATAAAGCACTATTGTTTGAAGTAAATAACTATGATTTTTGGAGTATAAGGATGCATGCATATCTGATGTCTCTTGGGTTTGACATTTGGAAATCATTTGTAAGTAGTTATGCATCTCCATCATTTCCTCCTCCAGATCAAGCTGGTAAGAAGACAAGTAAGAGAAATGCAAAGGATATGAATACGATATTGTGTGGTTTGTATGAACTAGAATTTTTTAAGGTGATGCATTAGGGTTCATCTAAGGAAATCTAGCAAAAAATCAAGAACATATATGAAGGATACAAAAATTTTAAGAAACAAAAGCTCCAAATTCATAGAAATCAATTTGATGGTTTGAAGATGAAGGATGATGAAAATAGTAAATCCTATGTTCTTCATGTGGATGAAGTTTTCAACATTATTTGAGGGATTGGAGAAGAAATTAAAGATGAAATTATTGTGAAAAAACTACTAATATCTCTACCTTTAAAGTTTGACACAAAAATATCGATGTTAAATAGATAAAGAACTTAATCACCCTAAAAATGGATGAGTTGCATGGGATTCTAATAGCATATGAGATGATATCCGAAAAGAAAAAATCATCAAATTGAAAGTCAACCTTCAATTCATCAAAGAATTTTTGGACTGCGATTATCATTAGAAAAAAACTACGGGAATTAATCTCTACTACAATCACTAGAGTTAGGATCCACAAGAGGGGGTTAACCCATGTCACGAAACTCAAGAGGAGAATTGAAAGAACATGCCAATAATATCCCCCAACATTACCTAGGTGAGTCTCAAATTCGAGAATTATAATTCGATACCACTTTTCGTACCATGATTTCTATTAGACCAAATCGTACATGTGTTAATCTCCATTACAATCTCTAGAGTTAGGATCCACGATATGGGGTTAACCCATGCCACGAAACTCACTAGGATCATTAGACGCACATGCCAACAAGAATATGAAGAAAAATATGTCAAACAACATGACTTATCTAGTAATGAATTAGAAAAGGAGGAAGCTCATTTTTTCAAGAAGCTACGAAATGATCTGGAAAATATAAAGGTAATTTACCCTTTAAATGTTTTAATTTTTATAAAGTAGGTCATTATGCTACTAAATGCTACTAAATGTCCATATACGTAAAAAGATAATAGTGATAATGAATAAGATCACAACATGGAGGAAAGTAACAAGTATGATCCATCTAAGAATAACTACAAGAAAGGTAAATCAAAGAAAATAAATTTCTAAAAGCATAAGAAAAACCTCTACACCGAAGAGGAAAGTAGTATTTCATATGAAAAATTTAAATAAAGAAGCTCTATTAGTGATAAGGAAGAACCATTATTTATGGAAATAAAGATCATTGAAAGAGAATGAGAGATGGTTTCGAAGATGTTGAAGTTGAAGATGAAGTGGATCTTGAAGAAGATATCATTTGTGTTCTAGATGAGATCAGGATATTAAAGAGATGGAATTTGAAACAAATATGGTAGTTTCATAAATATAAAGAAGAGTATGGTGCCTCAAAGACAAATTTGTCACAAGACCTTGAATAATCCCAAAATATTATTAGCAGCCTACATATTCAATTAAAAGAGGTGAAAAATATGGAAGAGGAGGTGAGAACCCACATGAATAAAAAAGAAGAAAAAGTGCTAAGCTAGAATCAAAGGTTGTGGTCCTAAAGGAGGAATTAGAGAAGACAAATACTAAATTGAAAAACTACATAATATTCGAAAACAACATTGAAGTGATAGATGGATTTATAAATCACCAAAGGTCACCATGCATCAAGATGGGTCTTGGCTATGAGGAAAAGAAAGAGGTTACTAATAAGGATTTGAAATCAGAAGTTGTTGAACCTCCGAAGAAAGAAGATAAGGATCCTCAAAAGAACAATGCTCCACAAGAAAACAACAAAGGTGAGAACAAGTGGCATAATGTTCCCATAAGAAACCATAAAAGATCATTCTTTCCAAAGCAGTCTATTAGGTACTAGAAATCATTTTATGGATATTGTTTTGATTGCAATCATTTTGGTCACAAAGTAGTAGATTGTAAAGGACATGTGCGGAATGAGTATGGATGGAACAAAAACAGAGTTGTGCATGGTTTTTTAGGTACAAGCTATAATTATTTTTCTCTTTTATTAGATGATATTATATGTTATAATTTCAATAAGTATGCAGATATAACAAGATAGTGTAGAAGTAATCCTATAGATCAAAACAAGAAAGTGGACGTTTGTGCTAAAAATAAAGGTGAATTCATAAAGTTTTGAAGAAGAATTAGAAAAAGGAAAATTTGAGAAAATAGTAAATTATACTTTCCCTAAAAGGCGCATGACGTATTGGCCTACGATGCCAAGGATAAAAATGGAAGGAATTAAATTGAGAACAAGTAAGAAGATTGAATTGGAAGTAGAACTGGAGTGTTAGAATGTAATATTAAGTTCCTATAAACTTTATTTTATAATTAAATAATTTAGAATAGACTATATTATTAATTATTTAATATAAAATTTAGGTTATGTTTAATTGATTATTTAATAACTAATTTATATTAAATCAGGGTATTATTTAATTATACCCCATCACTTAATATGTTCATGACCCATGGGGTCATTTAAATATGGTTGTGGATCATATTTTTTGACTCAGGTGAATGGATTGGAGAGAAGTGAGGTGAAGGATATCTTATTGGATTGTAAATGACTATTTCTCAATTAATGGAAGATTCTCATTTGTCCATGGTTTTTTCCCTTTTGGGAGTTTTCCACCTAAATAATGTGTTCACAGTGTTATTTTTTTATTTTTATTTTATGCATTTACATTATTGTTTTCTTCAAATATTGATTTAATATGGTTTAATAATCCTCATCCTAATATGGTACCGAGTGAAGGTATGTAATTAATTTTAATTTTATTTAGTGAATGTGGTGTGTCGGTTGGGGTGTTTGGGTGGTTAAGTGATTTAATAAATCCCCCTCCTTTGGGACAATTTATTAAACGAGTGTGTATACACATTAAAAATATTCCAAACTTCTCTCAAGTTAGTTTACCCTCTTTATGAATAAGGTTTGGTGGGTGAAAAATCCGTGCCCATCCTTATATATAGGTAAGGGTAAAAATCATTTTTTAATATTTGAGTTATGTATTATAGTTTTCTAATGTGTGAAAAATAATTTAAATGCAAGATGTTAAAAAGAAGGGTGGAATTCAAGTAAAACCAAGACTTATAGAGGAGACAAGTTCCATCAAATTAGGGGTTTCAATTTTTCCGATTGGGTGAGATAAAAATATTGTCCCCTAGTGTGGTAAACCCCAATGTATTTTTACCTTTGGTATTTGAAATCAAAATTATATCCTATGTCCCTTAAATAAGTTTTTATTATTATTTTTCCTTTAAACTCTATTCTATAGTAATAAAATTACTATAGTTTATAATTTATAAACACTATAAAATATATGTACAATTATTAATATAAACTATATCTTGAATTTCATTGATTCCTCACACATCGGAAGGAAGACGGACTTCGAGGGGAGAATGGAGGGAAAATTTGTGAAGGCAGTGAATATTGGAAAGGCCGCGAAAGAAGCGTGATAGGGCTCGCAGGGACACATCATAGGGAAAAAATGGTCACGCCCGGCATGCGGGGTTTTCAGGTGGCGGAGGTGAGATCGGTAATGGTGGATGGGATAAGAAGGTGGAGGAGCAGAGCCCTAATCCTAGGGTTCCAAAATCCATCGGGATTTCATTGGGGATGGGTGGGAAAAACAAAGAAAATAACAGGAGCATTGGCGGCGGTGCTACTAGCCATTGTGGTCTAGAACACCCACAAAATACATCTTCTTTCAAAGACATTCTAGAAAAAAGCATTGACCATTCCTTGGGTAAATAAACAGCGAGTAATCCAGCCTATCTGGTTGATATGGCCAAGGATATTCCCTCTGTTATCATCGAGAACCCTGAAGTGGAGGAATACTTCAAAAATTTATCTTGGGATGCAGTGATTGGTAGGTTTAACGTGTTTGGCCTTCCTCCTCTCGTGACCGTATGCAGTGGGTATTCAAAACATGGACTGATAAGTATGAAATATCCCTCTGTTCTAAGGGTTTTTTCATTGTACATTTTAGAGAACTCTGAAGACTATCAACGATATCCGACGATGGTCCATGGTTTTGGGGACATGTGGGTTTATTTAGAACTCCATGGTTTCTAGATTTTGATCCGAACACATATTTGCTTACAAAAACACCCATTTAGGTTAGGCTCCTAACCTCCCTGTAGACACCCAGAATTATGCCCAAGCAATTTAAATACTTAAATTGTGCTAATTATCCCCTTTCTCGCAAATCAACGACATATCGTCAAAGGAACTCATTTTCCCTCATATCATCATTAATTAATTACACTAAGCTAATTAATTGAGTTGCTTATCCAAAATACCCTAATTAACGACCTTAGTTAATAAATCACCCCTTCTACCTAGACTAATTAATTATTATTAATTAATTAGCTTTCCCTTCCATTTAACCAATAAATCAATATTTAATTGATTTAATCCCCTTATAATAGCCTAAATCACACTAATATTCCTCTAATTGGCTTCTATAATCTTACACCTACCTATTAATTAATCGCCTTTAATTAATTAAAATACTCCCAACTCCCATGACTTGCTAAACATGTATTAAACCCTTCTAAAGTAAGGTTACCTTTAATAAAGCAACCTTATCCATTCCTAATCATGTTTTACCTTTATCCCACATTCATGAGAATGTGTTGAATCCTTTCCTTTGGGCTATATAAAGAGCCCTCCACCTACCTTTTACTTACACCTAAACTTTTTAAGAGAGTAAATGCAAAGCATATAGCAAAGAGACTAAGAGCTTGCACCTTGCCCTTTTGAGAGTTCATCATCTTGAAGAGTTAAGCCTCTTTCTTAAAGTGCTTGGGTCATATGGGAGGTGTCGAAAGGGTCTTGTAGCCCAACTTTGATTAGCCCCCATTCCTAGGTTCTTGGAACATTAAGGACAACTATTTTGATAGCCATGGAGCTTACTTAGGTCCATTCATTTATTTGTTGTTAGAGAATAGAGGAGTTTAGATATTTAGCATTGTTAGTTTCAAAGTTTGTATTGATGAATGCTAGCATCTAACCCTTGTTTAATTCTTATCATGATGGTGTTTATGCTTTGTTTTAGCTAAATTGTAGAACTATTTTAGGTGGTAGTTCTTGTTTCATTTGATTTAGCATTAAGCAAAGTATACATGCACACATTTGGCATGCCCGGTGGGACTTACTCCATTGTCCTTTGCACTTAATTTCAAGTTTTTGTAGTTAAGTTTTATTTTTGGTTACTAACCCTCTTTTACACATGTTGATCTAACTTATTTTTTTAACATGTTTTGTTGAGTTTACATGTGTTGGGTCTTCCTTGTAGGTATGAAGGAAGTGAAGTGCTGTCAAAATTGGAATTGAGGGAAAAATTTCAAGATTTCTCCATGTTTTCATTTTTAGAGCTTACTTTTTCAACATTCTACATGCTAGTTTTGTCAATTTCTTGAAGATTTTAAATTCTTGAGCATGTAGGTTAGTGTTTGATAGTGCTGAGTCTTCTATTTACATATTAATGTGGTGGGTTGCTGTCAAAATTTAATCTTGGTGAGAAAATTTCAAGATTTCATCATGTTTTCATTTTTAGAGCTTACTTTTTCAACATTTTACATGCTAGTTTTGTCAATTTCTTGAAAATTTTCAATTCTTGAGCATGTAGGTTAGTGTTTGATAGTGCTGAGTCTTCTATTTACATATTAATGTGGTGGGTTGCTATCAAAATTTAATGTTGGTGAGAAAATTTCAAGATTTCATCATGTTTTCATTTTTAGAGCTTACTTTTTCATCATTCTACATGCTAGTTTTGTCAATTTCTTGAAAATCTTAAATTCTTGAGCATGTATGTTAATGTTTGATAGCATTGAGTCTTCTATTCATATATTAATGTGATGGGTTGTTGTCAAAATTGAATCTTGGTTGGAAAATTTTTCCCATTTTGCATATTAAGGGACGTTTTTTTTACATTTTTAAGTGCATGTCAAGTGCATACCCATGAGCATAAGAGCATATGCGTAACCCATCTTCTGAAGGCCATAACTTTTGCTCCCGACCTCGAAATGACTCCATTTTTTTGCGTTGGAAAGGTATTGAAGTTAACTATGAAATGAAAACATAAATTCAGGATTTACACTTACAGAAGTTGCAAGTTTTTCTATTATTTTAAAACTGGTCATTTTCTAACATGTCTAATGTTTTGATGAATGTTGTATTTCCATGCTTACTCGATTTAGATCAAAGTGTGTGTATGCTCTTCTCTTGAACCTTTTGGTGATCTTGAGAATCAAAAACAACTTTGATCTATATCTTTTTAACATTGGGATTAAACTTGGAAATTTAATTATTCATTTTGCTTAAGGGAATGAACCTTTTACAAAGCATTTTTCAACGGTCCTTTGATTTGAAGTTTTCCATTTCTATATAGTTGGGCTAAAGTTTGTGTATGATCTTCTCTTGCACCTTAGGGTGATCTTGAGAATCAAAAGCAACTTTAGTCTTCATTTTATAACATTTGGTAAATTGGAAACTTCATCTTTCACTTTTGGTTTAAGGGAATGAACATTTATCAAAAATTTTGTATGGTTCATTGATTGAAAAGATTTTATTTACTTTTTAGTTGGATTATTTGTTGTGTATGCTCTTCTCTTGCATCCTTGGATGATCTTGAGAATCAAAAGCAACTTTTAATCCTCTTTTAAATAATGTGATTTTCTTGGAGAACTACTAACGCTTGAGTGCAGGACCTAAAAACGCTTGTCAAAGAAAGGAGGAATCAAAAAGAAATCAAAAACTACTAATACGGTTGTTATACGAGGTTGCCAAAAAGGTGTTCAAGCAAACCACACCTAATTAAACAAGATAAAAAGAACAACATATTTAAAACACTTGTATTGCGAGGTTTCGGAAAAGGGTACGTCCTCTCTCGCTCAATCGGAACATAACCCCTTTGGCATAACGCCTTAAGCTACAATAATGGGGGTGGTTCCCAACAGAACCCCAAAGTAGTCCACGCAAGAGGAACCTTGTGGAAAGCGGGAAGTGCTCCGCACTACCTACTTGACTAGTGATTCCTTTGTGAGATAGAGTTACAGGTTGTCCATTGTGGCGACCCTAGTGATAGTACACGTAGACACACTAGTTGCCTATTGTTCTTGAAGGGGGTAAAGTAAAGCCGAGATACTCCCAAACTAGTCAGTGTGACTTTTTGGGTAAATCGCACTCGCTCATGTGGCAACTTTGTAACCTAGGCGAGAGAACCACCTAGGAGAATATACTTTGGCCAGGAGCCCACTTTGACCACTTTAAAATAGTGTTGAGTTGTGAACCTTCTTTTTGAGAAACGTGTGACGTATTACTTTCGCCTAGTTTTTACTTGCCTTAGGGCAAGGCGAAACTCTGCCGAAGTAAGACTAGCATTTTTTGTCATTTTTTCTTGATGTATTTCCTTCATATTCTTTTGACACTTTGTTGATCAAAAGAGGTGTGATTACCTTTGTGTTTCCATTCGACTGTTTCTCTCACTTTTATGTTCGTTTACGCCCATCCATGTTTGCGGCTGGGTTAGTTAAACGTCTAAAGTGAGTGGAGGTGTTTTCACGTCATTTGGTAGCTATTGTGATCTTGATACCCACGTCAAGATCATCATTGTAGTTAGGCGTGGTTCATCACTATGGACTTCCATAAGAGGAGTTAGTTTGTTTGTCTCGTATCATTACAATTTCGATATTTACGTCTTGTTTCTTGTAAACTCGACATAAATACCTATATTATGCTGATTACATTGCACACACATTCTTAACTATTCCTAGCTATACTTTGAGCTTTTTTTTTCAGTTTTATTATTACCTCGATTTCAAAAGGTGTTAGGAACTACCATTTGTGTGTGTTATATCAATAACACCTCGATATCAATACTCCACTTTCTTGCAAAGTGGGTTAACATATCTTGGTGATATTGTTGTGTCATTCATAAATCGTAATTGACACTTTTTGAGATATAGGTCTTAATCAGACTTGAGCTTGCTCATCGTATATCTTGATTGGGAGATCGCATTTAACTTCATGTATTTACTTATGTTTTGTTCATTCCTTTGAACTTGGCATAAGTGGAGACATCTTGTTAATCATCTGGTGTCATAAATTACTTTAAAACGTAATCTAGGAGGTACTTCATTTGATTAAGTTTTGATACCAAACGATTGTTTCATTGGTGACTTTATCATTCTATCACATTGGTATTCTCACACTGTTAATTTACTCTTAACATGTACATCTTGTGTTTCACTTAGGGGTAGTCATTGAATTTTGAACAAATCTACAACTTACCTTAGTGAAACTTATCACGAAAACATGGCTCCCAAGACGCGTCTAGGGTTAAAGAAACAAACATATGAGGAACAACAGGCGCAAGCTTGGGAAACCTCTAACAGACAAGGGTCAAACCCATTTATCGGACATGATCTAGGACCACTATTTTCTGCAGAAAAGGAAATAGAAGAGATGGTCGATCATAGTGGAAATGAATTAGAATCACCACACGCAGACTTTGATTTTGACCCCACTCTACTAGATGAGTTTCTCCTTAGAAACAAAGATAGAGTTTTGGCACGGGTCATGGAATTAGGGGCCAAATTGCCCATTGAGAAGGAACCAATACTACAAACAAATGACACTACTAAGGAGGAACACCCCCTTATCAATATGGAAGATATTTTAACAGGCGGACATGCTTCCACTTCTTATGTAGAAAATGATAAAGTGGTAGGGCATAGAATACCCCTCATCAAATTACCACGAAGAAACAAGATAGAACATGAGACAGGGAAGAACCTCCACAATACGAAGAGGAGGAACCTTTAGAAGAAGAAGACACAAACCAAGTCACAATCCAACAAAAACTTAGTAACTTAAGTTCACAACTAGCTTTACTTACTTTCCAAGTACAAAAAGACACAAACAAGAACGTTCAAAAGTCAAAGCCTAAGTTTAGGATCCATGAACTCCATCGAGAAAACCAAGGAGAAGAAGACACAGGGTATCATCATGTACACATCCCCATTTCTCCCACTAAAGAACAATTGCTCGCACAAGAAGTACAATCTATGAAAGCAACGCTTGCGAGAGCATACAAGAAAGCAATATAGGGAGTATTAGGAAATACCAATACGAAGAACTATGCCCCTATCCTTTTGACAAGACAATGACCCTTGACCCTTTCCAAAGAAATTTGATATGCCAAAGTTCGACAAATACAAAGGAAAGGGAGACCCAGGATCATGTTAAAGATTTCTACATAGCATGTCAAGAGGTGTCTTATAGTGATAATTACCTCATCAGACTTTTTCCTAAGAGTCTCGGAGGTCAAGCATTAGAATGGTTTATGCGCTTGCCACGAGGATCAATTTTCACCTGGCCAGAATTGGCGGAAAGATTCGTGCGTCATTTCTCATATAACATAGAGAGTGATGTCACCATGGTAGACTTGTGCAGCACAAAACAACGCCCAAATGAGACCTTCGCCAGCTTCCTCCAACGATGGAGAGGGATAGCTAGTCGCTTCCCTTGCGCTTTCCCTGAGAAGCAGCTAGTCAGTATTTTTGTCCCTAATCTCAACCCAGATATAGCTTTCCACCTCCAAATGCATTGTGTCCGCACCTTTGAGGAGGTTATCAAGAAAGGGATTCAAATAGAAAAGGCTCTCATTGCCAAAGGCACCCTCAAAACCCAATCTAAAGACAACCAAAGTGTCAAACCCATTGAAAAGCCAAAGATCTTTAACAAAAACAAAAACGTGGTGGGAGACGGAATCACTGATTCCAAACGTGTTCAAATGGTCCAAACCAGTCAACCTTTTAAACTGACCAAGGGCCCAATTCAACCACCACCAAAGCGAAGAACATTCACCTCCCTCAATGAGCCGTTGTCCGTCATACTAAAACAGTTGGATGCGGCCCACATGATGACCTATCCTACAACACAACCGTTTGATGACAACGCTCCTAAACCTTCATGGTATAAGGAGCATGAATACTGCGAAATGCATCGCGTTAAAGGTCATAAAACAGACAAATGTTTGCGACTTCGCCACTATATTCAAGACCTCATTGACAATGGGGAGATAGAGGTGGATAACCCTAGCCACATGCAAACACCTAACGAGAAAATGGGGATTTATAAGGAACCATTCCCCAAGCATGATAAGTCGGAAAAGGAAAAACCGGATCGGGAGAGTCATCCCAAACCTATAAAGCCACAAATTACTTGTATACAAAGAGATAACAATCATTACGATTCACTTATCGGATGTATTCGCTCCCCTACTGACCGTGTCAATACCATCCGGATCAAGGGAAAGGACTGCGCTGCGGTAACAAGGCGTGCCCGCCTCGTGATTCCAGAACCCTCTCTGTTGACCCCGCAAACTGGTAAATATAACCTTTTAGAACAACTTGAGAAGACACCTGCTAAGATCTCGATCTTAGATCTTCTCAAGATATCCAATGTGCATAAGGAAATTTTGTATCAAACTCTTCAGGGGTCGGGAGTGCCTTTAGAAGTTGATCCTGCATACCTTCAAGCCACGGTGGCAAATATTGCACCCAGTGAGCATCTCACTTTCAACCATAGGGAGGTCCCTACTGAGAATCCTACACATAATCTTCCCTTATACATTGAGGTAGTTGTCACCCACAAGAAAATCAAACGGGTGCTTGTGGACAATGGATTAGGATTGAATATCTGCACGCTTAAGTTGGTCAAACAATTGGGACATACGGAGGAAGATCTTGAGTCCCATATCATCACTATCACCGCATACGACAACGCGGAAAGAGAGTCAGCAGGCACCATTACGCTGCCAATGGAGGTGGGCCCCACTTGCCATCAGACAAAGTTTCACGTCTTAGACTTGGAACTTCCATATAATATGCTTCTAGGCCGACCATGGATCCATGCCATGCAAGCAGTGCCATCAACATTTCATCAATGCATCAAGCTGAAGCATGAGGGACATACAGTAACAATACCAGGAGACTCAGAGCCCTTTGCTCATTGTAGAGCTATTAATAGCTTTGCACGAAAGGGTACATATGCATGTCCCTCCATAGATATAGTTGTCCCTCTTCATTCTGAGGCCATGGAATCTCGAGTAGATTCAAATTCTCTTCATTCTTGCACTCATGGGGCATCTACTTCAACATCTCCATTTAATTCATGGGAGATGAAAATTCTAGAATATGGCTGTGGGGAGTATAATGTACAACAAGCGCTCTTGGTTTCAGACCTCTCCTTGTCGCCCAAGACTAGAGGTCGACCCAACTACTCGCCAGGGAGACCTAGAGAGGAACATACTATTGGGTCGTTCCTACACCGGGGCTTGTTAGGCGAGGAAAAATTACTTGATCCACCTACTACTTGGGTCCCTGAGGACACTTAGCCATCTTGTTATCAAACCCCAGAATATGAAAAATCTAGCAGAATGATGTACTCCATGGGCTACAAAGGCCTAGGATGTGGGAGGAATGAACAAGGACAAAGAGAACCAGTCCCTCTTCCACATTTCAAAACAGAAAGATATGGCATTGGGATTCACCCTTATGGAGCACACCCCAACGATCAAGATGTGACTTGTTCTGAGCATGAGGATAGCTCCGATTATCTAGACAGCGATACAGATTCCTGTTGTAGCCAATATGAGGATCTGGCCTCCACGAACCTTTTCATGAATAATGCTGTCCTAACCATCACCCCCAATGAACCAACCCTTGACCTTGTATACCCCTCCCTTGTTGAATGGGACCAACAACGTCACGTGCCACTAGATTTATTTGAGAATGACAAGGCTATTGTAGAGTTCATGGGCATAAGGGATACAATTCCCATTGGAGATCACAAGAAAGGTTTCTTTATCGACTTAGACACCTGCGCCTACTTCGGCGAGGAGGCTGAACTTCGTGGTTAGCAAAATTTAAAGAAAAGCGAGGGCAAGAGTTCTAAAGAAAAGCCTCGGCAAAAATCAAAGTCCAAGTCACACAGTGAAAACCTCTTTGAGGCATTGGATGACAAACAAATAAGAAAATCAAAGGACAAACAAAGTGACCACGCCAAGGATGAAAATCTCGTAGAGACATCCTTGGATGAAGATCTCAACCTACCTCCCGATCCCACGCGTATGGAGGATTTATCAAAATTGTTAGTTGAAGAAACCATTGATGTTAATATTGGTACTGAAGAAGATCCCAAGATAGTAAAATTGGGAGCATCACTCTCGGCCAGAGAACAAAAGACGTTCACTATGCTACTGCGAGAGTTTATTGATGTGTTCGCATGGTCTTACAAAGACATGTCCGGCTTAGATCCAACTTTGGTCATGCATAACTTGGTTGTGCATGCAGACGCTAAGCCTATCAAACAGAAGCTTCGAAAGATGCACCCAAGAGTGGCCTTGTTAGTTAAAGAAGAGTTGGAAAGGTTGCTTGCAGCAGGATTCATCAGACCAATTGATTATTCTGAATGGATATCGAACATTGTTCTTGTCCAGAAGAAACCTATTGGTATCCGAATTTGCACAGATTTTAGGGACATCAATAAAGCTTTCCCTAAAGATGAATTTCCGTTGCCCAACATTGACATGATTGTTGACTCAACCGCAGGGTATGAAATGCTATCACTTATGGATGGCTTTTGGGTTATAATAAAATTAAGATCGCTGAGGAAGACCAACACAAAATAGCTTTCACAACTCCTTGGGGCACCTTCTGTTATCAGGTGATGCCATTCGGCCTTAAGAATGCGGGAGCAACTTATCAGCGGGCCATGACAGTAATATTTCACGATATGATTCATGACATCATGGAAGACTATGTAGACGACATCCTGGGAAAGTCCAAAACAAGAGAGGAACATCCTATCATTTTGTGGCGTATCTTTGAACACCTACGTGAATACAAAGTCAGGCTAAATCCAAAGAAGTGTGTCTTTGGTGTGCTATCTGGGAAACTATTAGGCTTCATCGTGTCAAGATGAGGTATTGAGGTAGACCCTGCTAAAGTATCTGCCATCACAGAAATGCCTCCACCTGAGAATATCAAGAAACTGCGTAGCTTGCAAGGGAAAATTCAAGCCATTCGCCGCTTTATCTCCCGCTTGCGAGATAAATGTCACTCATTCACTCATTTTCTTAAGAAGGACATCACTTTCATTTTGGGACTGAGCAACAACAAGCCTTTGCTTTGCTTAACAGCATGCACTGCTAATCCACTGTCCTCATGCCTCCCACTCAGGAGAGAACCACTTTTGCTCTATATTTCCGCTACGCATATGCTATTGGTGCACTTTGCTCGCCCAATATGACCTTAGCCATAAAGAGAAAGCAAAGTGTACTATCTGAGTCGCACCCTCATCGCCTATGAATGTAATTATCCTCAGATTGAGAAGGCTTGCTTGGCTGTTGTTTTTACCTTTCAGAAACTTCGCCATTACCTGCTAAATACTAAGACCAAGCTCATATCCAAGGTCGACCCACTCAAGTATTTGTTGTCCAAACCTGCCCATACAGGGTAGAATGGCTAATTGGATCATTCTACTCAGTGAGTTTGATATAGAATTTGTCCATCAAAAATCAATTAAAGGACAAGTACTTGCTGACCAACTAGCGGAAGCACCTTTGCAAAGCATAGAACCTTTGAGTCTGGATCTGCCAGATGCATCTTTGCTCTACATTGAAGAATCTATCGTATGGCAGATACATTTTGATGGATCTTTTACATTTCATGGTTCAGGTGCAGGAGTGGTCCTTATTACTCCTTCAGGTGATCCTATACCACAGGCTTTCCGCCTGGCCTTCCCTTGCACAAACAACATTGTGGAATATGAAGCACTCATTACAGGGATGAAGCTAGCCATCAAGTGGAATATTCAACATGTGAAGGTTGTAGGTGATTCACAGCTAATCATCAAACAGGTTAATGATGAGTATAAAGTTAAGGATGACAAGCTCATACCTTATAAGAAGTTGGTGGAAACTCTGAAGGAGTATTTTGTGCGCATTACCTTTGAGCAAATCCCAAGAGCGCAGAATAGATCGGCAGATGCTATGGCAACGGTGGATCTATGCTTCGTATTCCACCGAGGAACAATGATATGCCCTTCTTCGTAGAAAATCTACGCTAGCCCGCGTATGACATGCCAGAATCTTTCTTGGCTTGTGAGGTTGTTGGTCCCCATTCACCATGGTATGAACCCATTTTCACCTATCTTAAGGACAGTACATTCCCTCCCGAAATCTCCCACTCTGAAAAGCAGAGCCTAATTCGCCAAATAGCCCGTTACACCCTGTTAGGAGGTACACTTTATCGTCGTGGCTACGATGGGAATTTGTTACGTTGTCTGGATGTGTCGGAGTCAATCCAGGCAATTAAAGAAGTACACGAAGGAGTATGCGGAGCACATACAAACGGAATGGTCTTGGCTAAGAAACTGTTAAGAGTAGGTTACTATTGGCCCACCATGGAAACTGATTGTTGTAATTATGTTAGAAAATGTGTGCTATGCCAAAAGTATGGAAATTTCATCCATGCTCCATCATGAACCATTGCAACCATCACTACCCCGTGGCCATTCTCCAAGTGGGGACTTGATCTAATAGGGAAGCTTACTCCTACCTCATCTGATGGTCATACACATATCATCACAGCTACAGAATACTTCACAAAATGGGTGGAGGTTGTCCCTTTAACCTATGTCATAGGAGCACAGATTTCTAAATTCATCATGAATCACATTATTTGCCGATATGGTATCCCTGCAGCCATTGTCACAGATAATGGGAAGTCATTTAAGAACAAAAATGAAAGGTATTTGCCAACAGTTCCAAATCAGATTGAAATGGTCCACGCCATATTACCCTCAGGGTAATGGACAAGCTGAGGCAACAAACAAGACTTTGGTAAGGATAATGGAGAAGATGGTTAGCAAAACTGGTCGAAACAGCACCTACAAATCCACCCAGCCCTCTGGGCCTACCAAACATCAATTCGCACTCCTACGGGTGCGACGCCATATTCCCTCGTGTTCGGGACAGAATCTATCATCCCTTTAGAGATTGAACTCCCATCCCTGTGAATTTCTCTTCGGGACTATTTGGATAAGGATGAAGATTACCGAGTGGCAAGATTGGCTGAGTTAGAGCTCCTAGATGAGAGGCGCATTCGCACTCTTAATCACCTGAAAGTATATCAACATAGAATCTCCCGCAACTACAACAAGAGAATCATCCCTCGCCAGTTTGAGGTGGGTGATTTAGTTATGAAGGAGAACCAGTTCAACACCAGAGCAGAGCGAGAAAAGAAAGGGAAGTTCGAACCACACTGGTTAGGACCCTATGTCATAGTTTCCAAGTATGGCACAGGGGCATACAAGTTGGCTCACCCCAATGGTGATGAGCTCCGGGAGCCCATGAATTCCATGCATCTTAAGAGGTTTTATGCCTAAACATGGCACAAGAAAGTCATAAAAATCATAAAAAAATATAAAAAAAAAAAATATAAAAAAATCAAAAAAAAAAAAAAAAAAAAAAAAAAACAGGTCGTCCACTAGTGAAAACCACGCAATTGTGGCACTTTGGACAAGTCCTTGGGTGAAAACCGGTTTCCGGCGCCTCGGGAGGATTCGTTGTTCACAAGCATTCTGTATTAGAAGGGTAGTTGTCTTTGTCCTAGACCTGGTTCTACCTTCGAGTTTCCTTGTGCACACCATCTAGTCCAGCCTTGATCCGGCTTTTCCTTCTTCTATTCGTCTGTAAGGGACATGGTCTTTCATTATTTCCCATCTTACACTGGGGGCAACTCAACGAATTCACCTTCTTGTTCATAATAAGTGTGGCTTACCGCCCTTATATTCTCCACCTAACGCCGGGGCATCCATGCTTTCTTGGTTACTTGCACATAGCTTTGGCTTTAAAAACACAAAAAAAACTTATTTTTCAAAAAACACAAAAACAATAGAAAATTGTTTACAAAAACAATAGAAAATTGTTTAAAAACAAAAACAATAGAAAATTGTTTCACAAAAACAATAGAAAATTGTTTCAATATAACATTGTTTCGAGAAAAACACAAAAACAATAGAACATTGTTTCGAGAAAACAACAAAAACAATATATATATATATATATATATATATATATATATATATAATCTAAAAACAAGGCAAAATTTTTCAAAAAATTCCTAAAAAGTAAAACACCCTACAAAATGGTAACTTGCTTCTTACGGCTGAAACTTGTGTCTTGCGCATGGTATTTTCTCCATATCCTGTTGGTTTGTCTCACATCTTCCCCGATTAATACGACTCGTGGATCACTGGATTCATAACCATTCACAAAAGCTAGCTGCTTGCTTCGTCTGTACTCTGGGGCACTTTTGGTTGCCTAGTGTTGTTTCGTTGCACACAAATGCTTTTCATGGACCCCGTGTCCATTTTCATTTCCCCTTGCATGTATCCTTTCTTGGGGCATCATTTTTAACCCTTGTCATCAATCATGAACTTGTGGATCTCTTCAGCACTGATAACAAACCATTTGTACAACTGTCTTGACCGTTGTTGGGTTAGATATGTGTGTTCGTACTTGTTTTCCCTGTTATATGAGCTTGTTTCCTTCTCGTATTGCATTGCATTATTGTATGTTGCGTGGAGTTGGTATTTTCAGCAATGGACAATTGTTCGTATTATGGCTTTTCATGTCATTCTACCTTTGTCGTATGCTTATATTTTTCATAAGGACCGATGATGTAGTTCCTATGGCAATATGATGACATCAAATTTGTTCCAAACAAATAAGTGGCTAGAGGTTAAGCTCTTCTCTCCCTCATCCATATTTCTTCTACACCACTTCCCTTTCACCCCTAATTCTCCCTCTCCTCGGGGCATCCTGCCTCGTCCCATTCTTCTGCCTACTTCTCACCTTTTTCGATCGTCGATCGAGTTCTTCTATCACCCCATCGACACTCGAGGGGACATCTCTCCCTCCTACTAATTTTTCTTCCATCTCTTCAAAATATCTTTTGTCTACTATCTTTGAAGTGGCATCACTTATGCCACCCCAAAGAGGGCAAATGTAGACACCTATAATTATGCCCCAAGCAATTTAAATACTTAAATTGTGCTAATTATCCCCTTTCTCAAAATCAACGACATATCGTCAAAGGCACTCATTTTCCCTCATATCATCATTAATTAATTACACTAAGATAATTAATTGAGTTGCTTATCCAAAAATACCTAATTAATGACCTTCCATTAATAAATCACCCCTTCTACCTAGACTAATTAATTATTATTAATTAATTAGCTCTCCCTTCCATTTAACCAATAAATCAATATTTAATTGATTTAATCCCCTTATAATAGCCTAAATCACACTAATATTCCTCTAATTGGCTTCTATAATCTTACACCTACCTATTAATTAATCACCTTTGATTAATTAAAATACCCCCAACTCCCATGACTTGCTAAACATGTATTAAACCCTTACTAAAGTAAGGTTACCTTTAATAAAGCAACCTTATCCATTCCTAATCATGTTTTACCTTTATCCCACATTCATGAGAATGTGTTGAATCCTTTATCCTTTGGGCTATATAAAGAGCTCTCCACCTACCTTTTTACTTACACCTAAACTTTCTAAGAGAGTAAATGCAAAGCATATAGCAAAGAGACTAAGAGCTTGCACCTTGCCCTTTTGAGAGTTCATCATCTTGAAGAGTTAAGCCTCTTTCTTAAAGTGCTTGGGTCATATGGGAGGTGTCAAAAGGGTCTTGTTTGATTAGCCCCCAACTTTGATTAGCCCCCATTCCTAGGTTCTTGGAGCATTAAGGACAACTATTTTGATAGCCATGGAGCTTACTTAGGTCCATTCATTTATTTGTTGTTAGAGAATAGAGGAGTTTAGATATTTAGCATTGAGTTTCAAAGTTTGTATTGATGAATGCTAGCATCTAACCCTTGTTTAATTCTTATCATGATGGTGTTTATGCTTTGTTTTAGCTAAATTGTAGAACTATTTTAGGTGGTAGTTTTTGCTTCATTTGATTTAGCATTAAGCAAATTATACATGCACACACTCCCCTTGCATCTATGGTACGTCCTGGAGGATATTGGTAACAGTTTGGGAAATTTTATCAAAGAAGACTTAGATAGAATGCATTTGGGTCTGTGTTTGTTTTCCCGTATATGTGTTGAAATTGACTTGAGAAAGGTATTAGTGGATTGGATAAATCTTAAATTTGGAAATTTTCAGCATATCCAGATATTAGACTATGAGAATACTACATTCTGATGTAGATTATGCAGAAAAATGGGTCATCTAAAAGCTTCTTTTCCGTCAAAAAACTAGAAGTCTACAAAAAATAAAGGATCGACTTCTTCAAGTGGATGGGGCTCTGTTAACCCGGATTTGGTATTCGCTTTGAATTTTAAGGATGTTTCAATAATTTGACCCCATGAATAAAGAAGCCATAGAGAAGGAAGATACTAAGATGGGAACTCCAGAAAATCACATGATAGTAGGTGGAATGAAAACAGGACATACTTTGGAAAGTTCAAAATTAGATCGGGATTTTGTGTCAGATAAAAGGATTGCTTGAGAATTTCTAGTGACCTTGTGCTGGTTATTTCGACCGACCAAGGCAAGTGGTTTGAAGTAAAAAAATGAAGAAACCAAAAGGGTTGAATGGGCAACATTGAGGATTATTTTCCATCCCAGAGTGGGAAGTAATTTTTTTAAAGTTGTTTTGGTTATTCTAATGCTTTTAGAAGTTGGTGTTCAATTGTAGTTGTTTACTTTTGGCTTTTAAAGCCTATTTCTTTCCAGAGGATCTAGCCTCTACTTTATTAATAGGGAACAGGTCCCTTGAACCCGATTTATCAATCAAATATATATGTGTATATATAAACTATATATTATAGATTATATGGACACATTTAAACCTATTAAAAACTATAGTCTATATCCTAATAACTATTCTTATGTGACCACTTTCAAAACTTATATATATATATATATATATATATATATATATATATTTAAAGGGGTCATGTGTTTAATTTGACTATCGTATTTTAAAAGAAATAAAAAACTTAAATATTCTACTTATTGTATTTTTAGAAACTATATTATATAATTTATAATTATTATAAATTATATTTTTGGTTATTTTTACAAGTGTAGAGTGGCCCCATTATTTTGTTAGGGTTGGTTATTATGTATCCTTTCTCAATCATTCCTCACTCTCACTATTCTTGATTTGTCTTAATTGATTATCATGACACTAACCATTACCCTATTTGGATCAAGATTTCAATTTCTATATTCATTCAGTCATGGGATTAATGTCCAATTTAAATTTCTCTTCAAGTTGAACGAAATACAAGAGAAGATTTCCCTTTCCTTCACCCTTAGTCAATTATAATTGAACTTAATTTCCTTTTAAAAATACTTTTCTTCCTTGAATTTCTCACTTGTCAATTGAAATCAAATGTATTTCTTGTAAATTCATTTCAATAAGTTTTACTTGTTTTAATTTTTATTTTAACTAAACATTGGTTGAACTTAATTCAAGTTATATTGTTAACATTTGAAATATCAAGGAATTTAAGCCATAGTTTCCTCTCGGAAAAAAAAACAACTCACTTGAGATATAGATACAAATCTAGATCAATCAATTTATATATAATAAAATGAGGAGATATTAGGGTTACAGATTTATCTTTGTGTGCGAGCTCATTTATCCCATACTAGTATTGATTTTTTTGGATGATTATTAGCCGGAGATCTGTTTAGCATAATTCCCATAAATGTTATGTTTATTTTGTGAGAGTACAAAGATCTTCTAGTAAAGCGAGCTCCAACTTCTACACTAGCTACAAATATCCAATTACTACTAAATTTACAATGTTAACTAGTGTTTAAGTTGTGGTTAATGCCTTTGTATCTCAAATAAAGTTCTTGTATTATTATGCGTGGAAAATGACAGTCTAAAAATTCATTTAGGATGTGTTTTTTTTTTTTTGAAAAGAAATAAACATCATCCAACTCGCTAATACACGCCATGACAAGCCACCTCACATAATATGTCTTTGGTCAACTCAATGACCAAGTTATATTCCACAACGTGGAACCCATAGGCCCCAATGCTACATGGATTGGATAAGTTAACAAGTGTGATAACTTGGTGGGCTTGCATGTACTATAAATGGTATTAGACTAAATAAATTACTACCGAAAATAACAATGTCTCCCCATTTATGACCTTTTCTAGTGCCACATGGTCATGACACGGTCATTGTTTTTTATTTATTATGTTTGGATGTTTAGTCCCACATGCCTTATGCAATGGGTGATATAAGAATTTATAATGTGAAGGGTGACTTGATCTTATCATGGCTTTGGTCACGTCTTGGATATTTTAGTTGAAACCCAATCGATCGACTCTTGGCTCGTTGGTTGGTTGACCGGATTGCACTCACTTTAGTCATGGTAAATTAACACTTGATTGGTCGAGATGATGGAAATTCTCGGTGAGTTGGATTTGAAATGGTTAAGGAAGTTGGAATGTATGGAAATTTGAATAAAATTTTGAAACCTACTTTGGGACCCAAACTCAATTTGTAGCTCTCCGAACTCGGACCAGCTTGGCCCCTAGCTCGGTCTCTTTATAACCCTTCAAGGAGCTATTCTCCAATTTTTTTCTACACATAAAATATATTTTATCTTTATCTTGTTATTTAAATATATGTGTTTGTTCTTATCTAATATTAACATTTTTAAAAGTATTTTTCTTTGTATTAGAGAAGAAAAATTATTACCTTTTTAATAATAATTTAATCCAAAAAAGAAGTAAAACATTTTTTTCGACAGGTTGAGTATGATGTTTCTTGCAAAACTAAAAAAATCACTCACATTTCAACAAAACAACATTATTGTCAAACTAATATATTGTATATCTGGATTACTTGTTTGACATCTCTATTTTTGATGAGAAAAATGAAAATCCATCAAAAATATGACTAACATATGCACTTGAACAATAGGGGGATTGTTTCTAAGTTCTATTTGTAATTTGTTTCCTCTATAAAACCTAATTTATTACTGAAAAGTTAATCATACAAATTGTCGTAATAATTATGGTTTTTCTCAAAAAAAAGTTATTTTTTTCAATTTTAAAGGACTAAATTATAAATTAAGCTTGGCGTCAAGGGAATTTCCCTCGACCCCGCCTTGTCTTTTGAAATGAAGCGTTATGGGGCACTGCCCCCAAACCCCATGAGGGGAGTTGCCTCACGACCCCACTAGGGGTTACTTCCCTATACCCCCAGTCACCGATCTTGTTTTCAATATCTTATATGAACAAAATCCCACCTTTGTGTATACAAGAAGTATAGTCGATGATGTTATATTGATTTTGATTTCTTATTCTTAGCTAACTCGAAATAATTATAGTATAATTATGTTATAAGATAAATGAGTGATGTGTTACTAGATAAAGTCATATAAAATAATGAATTATAAGTGTTTCAAAGGTTTTCTTTGACTTCTTGATTTTCTACTCAAAAATAAAATTTATTTTTAATTGTGGCATGAAAGACTAGGCCATTTTGTAGGAACATGTATGACATGTCTTACCTTAACCTAGTTTCGATTTTCCTCCTATTTCTCATGAAATGTGTGAAGGGTGCTTACATGGTAAGCTATCACCAAAAACCCTTCCCATCATTTTTAAAGAAAACTTCACATAAATCCATGGGATGTGTCCACAATTAAAGGATTATTTTTATTTAGTATATATTGTGATTATTATTACATGATTTGATTATCTTTTTAGATATTTATCATTATTATAACTTTTTAGGGATTATAATAGATAATGAAGACATATATGTTGTTGATAAAACATTTCTTAGTATGAGATTACTAAAATATTATTATATGCATATCAAATGACACTTGGAGACACATGTTTTTGTATTTGAGACAACCAATACTGATTACATCTAATATATATTTTACAAATATTAATGTGTTGATAATTTCAACATATTTATAATATAACATGGTTAGTTGTTAAGCATGTTTTTATGTAATTCGTTATACAACTAGTGTTTAACTTTTACAAATGGTTAAAAGTGAAATCAGTAAATATTTATATACTTATTATGATATTGTGACTCTAACCGTGTTGATGTTGTGTTAGATAAAAATATATTGGATATGTGTTCAAGTTTTTTTGTGCAAGTAAGTACCATTACTTGGAGACATAATAAAAATCCAAAAATATCCATTTCAACATCGAGATAAAAAGCATATAGAAGTTCATTTTCCCTTTATCCGAGAGAGAAGATTCTCTAAGGTGATATAGATCTCCAGTATTTTTTGATTGAAGATCAAGTTGCAGATATGTTTATGAAGCCATTGTGTGTTGTAAAATTATACAAGTTTTATACAATGTTTGGCCATTCAGAGTTGTCATTGAGGTGGGTGTGCATGGAAATATTACCTCCTAATGGTTGGTTAGTTGATATCTCCTTTTCCTTTATACTTCTTCTCCATTTTTAAATCATTGTAAAAATATCTTTTTTATCTTTTGTAAACTTATAACTCTAATTTTACGATTATGCGATTCAAAGTGTGTTGCATCTATTTTTAAAGGAGGTACCTGTGTTATAGAAGGCTCCTAGAGATGTAGTTTGATATTTTTTCCATGAGAAACTATGAGATGTAGTCTCACAAAAAATATTTATCCTAAATTATAACTTCTTATTCATGAATTTCAAATCCTTTTGTACTAAAAGGTAAGTTGAACATGATGAAGTTGTTATAAATCCTTCAAAATTGATATGCTAGCATAAAACTTCATTAATGGTTTATGGATTTGTTGATCCTATTGTACAAACAGGTAATGTTGGCATATGGTTCCCTAATTAATATTAAGGGGAGTGTTAGAACGTAATATTAAGTTCCTATAAACTTTAGTTTATAATTAAATAATTTATAATAGATTATATTCTTAATTATTTAATATAAACTTTAGGTTATGTTTAATTGGTTATTTAATAACTAATTTATATTAAATTGGGGTACGATTTAATCATACCCCATCACTTAATATGTTCATGACCCATGGGGTCATTTAAATATGGTCATGGATCATATTATTTTCATCGGGTGAATGGATTGGAGAGAAGTGAGGTAAAGGAGATCTTACTAGATTGTAAATGGTTGTTTCTCAATTAATGGAAAATTCTCATTTTTTTGTGTTTTTTTCCCTTTCGAGGGTTTTCCATGTAAATAATGTGTTTAAAGTGTTATTTTATTTATTTATTTATGCATTTACATTAATGTTTTATTCAAATATTAATTTAATATGGTTTAATAATCCTTTTCCTAATAGTTGTAATTCTTATCATCTAGAGATCAAAATTTAGATCATCTCGAGCTCGCTTGGTTACTCATTACTTGTCTATATCTTTAAGTGAAAATGGTCTAGAGCTCAAAGTGTAATGGTTTAGATCTCTCCGATATGGATTCCTATCATCCAAAGCTATAATTAAAAATGGTCTGGGCTCGTAGTAATAATAGTTTGGAGCTCGTAGTAACAATGGTCCTGAGCTCGAAAGGTAAACTATCTGAGCTCACCTATAGGAAATACCCATAGTCCAGAGCTAGGAATATACTTGTTTTAGAGCCTTATTGGTCTAGAGGTAGTAGTATGATTGGTTTCGAGCTAGAAGTTATCTCATCCACCTAATTCTATTTTTTAATCTCTGAAATTTTATATTCACTTTTATATCGAGAAGAGCTATAGAGGGATCTCCACTTTGGTGGTTCTTTTTTCATTTTAAGAGGCCACCGGCTCATGTTATGTTTTTGTTTTGATTTGAATTTTGGCCTACCCATGCTCTATTTTTTACATTAACATCTAAATTATTATTTTCGGTATTATCATTTGAATTTTTCTAACACATACTCTACATCTGAAGGAATCTTCTTAGTTGACCCTTGGGAAGAATAAACACCCTTTTATGAGGGTAAATGATATATGAAAACTAGATAGTTGAAAATATTTAGCGATAAAAGGGAGAATATGATGAGTTAATAAAGAAATAGAAGTGTGAAAGGTATATCACATCCTCCAAGGTAGAAAATACACAATGTTGATCATTAAAAGTGTTAGCCGATTATACTTTGTTATAGTGTTACTTGTTGTGGAATTTGTATTCAATGAATGGGCCAACCTTCATATAGTCTTGGTTTCCATTGTTTAAAGGGAACAATTAGGAATAAATAAAGATTAAGTTAAAATAAAAAAGATAGTATGGAGAGATGGAATAATTTAGTGGAGTGTGTTTTGAGTCTAAGCACAAGTGGATCGACATTATGAAGATGCATCATTCAAGCCCTAGAAGAATTGTAAAGGATAGAGGACTAGAATGAAGTAATAGTGTAGTGATGAGTGGATAATGTGGTGAGAGAATGTGTCGGTGAGGAGAAATAATGAATTGTTATGAGGAGATGAAAAAGAGAGAGATATCTTAAGATGAATGGAGAATTGTTAAGGAAGAAATGTGATGGAGAAAATGGTGATTTGACAAGTAATACGGAAACAAAATGGCAGAGCTCGGAAGGTGAGAGTATGTGAAATTAGATAAAAGCATGTAACAAGTGAGTGGAGAATGAGAGAATGTGAATAGAAGTAAGTGAAGTAATTGTACTAAGCACATGCAAGTACATAAAGGTGAGAAACTATGTAGTTAGTGGAATTTAAATGAAGTATGAGTAGTTTAGGTATATGAAGATAACAAGAAAAGTAAGTGAATTGTGAAAATATGTGAGTAGAGAGAGTGAATGAGAGTATAATATTAAATTATAATATAATAAATCAATAATCTATAAATTATTCAACCCATAATGATCTTTTTTAGCATCTCCATCAACCCATATATATTATATTATCATATCCCAAGGTACATAGCATTACCTCCCTCTTTGACATGTTTCATCCCCGAAACATAAGAAGAAGCCATATAATGAGTGTGCTTTAAATTATTGCACACTTGTCGCCATGCTTGATCATCTAACCACCCATATGAAATCCTAGTGGGTGATGTTACTCCAAACATGATTCCATATTCCATTGTGCTCATCTGATTCCATCCTGGTCCATATGTGTTCCTCCTTGGCATCCATGCATATCCATAATTATTATTCATGTGATTCCATGACATATAATTATTGTTCCATTGATTCCATGTATAGCCAAAATTATTACTCCTCCAATTCCCTGTATATCCATATAGATTGCTGCCCTTGTGTGTCCTAGCATGTCTCCATGATTTTTTCCTCTCATGATGATGTGGGTGTCTATATGGTGCAACCTTAGTATGCTCAACCTTATCAATCTTTTCCTCCACTTTATTTTCCTCTTCCAACTTGTTTGCTATTTCTTTTTTCTCTTGAGTAGAGAAACTATTTTTTACTTTTTCATCATGTTCTTCATCCTCTCCTTCTGATTCATCCTTATTCCCTTCTTCACCATCTTCAAATTCATCTTCATGATCCAATTTTACATTACTTTTTTCCTTGCTAAGTGTGATATCTTGCAATGTAATTTTCTTTCTCTTGTACCATAATTTCATGAATTTCTTTTACACATTAATATTAACTGTTCCTAATGTCTCTAACCAAGGATATCCAAGAAAAATATCCATACCATCCATATCTAAAGCATAAAAATCTGAATGTAAAACATATTTATCCATAGAAAGCTTTAAATCTTCAAAAAAATGAATATGCTTACCATCGATTTGAGATTCCTTGATATGCTTTGTTTGCACATGTATATTTTGAGCTACATCCATATTGATGAAGTTATATTTTCTGCTAGGTTTTATGGAAACAATTACCTTTTTTCTTTGAATGCACCCTTCAAACTAAAATATTGAAGCTTATTTCCTTGAAATGTACTATCCTATGTATGTAGCAGCTTCATCATCAACATTTTCTTCTTTAGCACCATCAAAATTTTCTTCTTCTTCTTCTTCTTCTTTTGATGTTGTTGTTGCTTCTTCTTCTTCTTGTTTTTTAACAAAATTATGTTTCTTTTTTGTCTCCCATATAGCTAAGAAAATTTCCTCCCAATCCCAATCCAATAGATCTATATCCAAATAAGAATGCCAATGTCGCTTTGCCACCAAGATGAAGATAAAAACTAACTCATACTAAAATTTTTTAAAATACATTTGTTTAAATTGTATCCACCATTTTTTCGCATCAATTTCCCCATTACCATAGAAAAATGGTATATCCATGATGCATAAAAATTAGGGTTTCACAAACTTACTCCTTTGACAAATATTTTACCTGATGATTTCTTCAATCACTCTACCTCAAATCTGAAACCACAAAGAAGTAACCCCTGCTAAAATTTTGAGAGATTTTTGAAAATGTAAGAAATTAAGGAAAATTCCTCAAATTGCAGCTTGTGGAGAAAAATAGTGAAAAACAATAAAACTGAAATAAATATGACCAAATATATCCAAAATTCTAAAATTTTAGTGGTATCACCTTTTAATATATTATCATCAACTCAAAAAAAAATTTCCTAATTCATCATTATTCATAAGATATAGATGAAACCGTAGAATTAGGGTTTCAACCCGAAAATAGACAACTTTTGTAAAAGAGATCAAAAAAAATTGAAATTTGGAGGGAAGATCACTTGAACTATTTATCCACTCCCCACAAAAAATATCTGAAAAATTCCATGCTGTTATCTAGATATAGATGAATCACCAACATTAGGGTTTCATCCCACAAATTACCTGGATCACTGCTCTGATACCACTTGATAAGAACCTTGCATATAATAAATCAATAAATTGTAGAATATAACACAACACCAGATATATGTGGGGCCAAGATGCCCTAATATGCAATATATTCAGAATAATACCCTTAAGGTAGGGAAACACCATAAAATGCTCCTTAAGGAAGGAGTAACTCCATAATCTCCCAAGATGGGAATCCACTTCGAGGGGGACACCTCCAACCGGAACAAATTTAGGGATAAAAATCCATATGGATATACAGAGAATCACAAGAATACTTTTGGCTATAAATGGAATCAATGGAAAAATAATTATATGACATGGAATCATAGGAATAATAATTATGGATATACATGGATGCTTTGGGGAGGAACACATATGGATCAAGATGGAATCGAGATGAGCACAAGGGAGTATGGAATCGGGTTGGAGAAGCACCACCCTAGGATTTCATATGGGTGGTTGGATGATAGATCATGGTGAAAAGTGTGTAATAATTTAAAGCGCACTCATTATATGGCTTCTTCTTATGTTTTAGGGATGAAACATGTCAAAGAGGGAGGCAATGTTATGTACCTTGGGATATGATAATATAATATATATGGGTTGATGGAGATGTCAACATGTGGCACACATCCCCTTAGTTATATGTATGGGTTCACATGGGATATAATATTATAATGTATATGGGTGGATGGAGATGCTGACATGTGGCACACATCCCCTTAGTTAGTTATATGGGATCACATAGGAATAGGGTAAAGCGTTAGCCTACATTGGGATTAGGTGTTACCCATCCTATTTAAAGGATGTGAGTATCATTATGAGCAGGTCATGTAGGTATGATTTGAGTCTTCTAATTGGTAGAGGTATATTGGAGGTGTCCCCTCGAAGTGGATTCCCATCTTGGGAGATTGTGGAGTTACTACTTCCTTAAGGAGCATTGTATGGTGTTGCCCTACCTTAAGGGTATTATTTTGCATATATTGAATATTTGGGTATCTTGTCCCCCCACATCTCTTGCGTTGCATTATATTCTACAGATTATTGATTTATTATATGCAAGGTTCTTATCAATCCAAAAATAATGGTCAACACTGGAATTGTCTCATATCTACATTTCTAGGTTTGAGGTATAACCAATTCTTTGAAGCTTTTTTATTTCAAATAAATTTTATTTCATAGTGTTAGAATACATTTGTTCTAGAGAATTAGAATTCCCAGTAATTTCATTTCCATCTTCCATTGAGTATTTCTTCTCATCTCATCCCTGTGGATCTTTCTAGGAAGGATTAAGAGGAATTTCTTATGTAGAGAGTATTTCATTTCTGTATAGTCAAAACACCAAGATTTTTCTTTTGTTAATTTAGTTAGATTTTTCCTCCATATGGTTAAGGTTTATATTGAAAAATTATTCCCCACCTATCCCCGTGGATTTCAAAGGGATGTGGGTTTGAAGCATTTTCTATTTCTATGTTTTTCATTAAGTTTCACTTTAAAACCCTATTACGAGATCCTATTGTTTTTCCAGGGAAGCTTCGGGGAGGAATTGCTTCTTAAAATCTTTTCAATATTCTCATGACTTTGAGGTAGAACCAAAGGAAATAAAATCCACAATTACAAATTAGGAAAATCATCATTTTTATTAGATTACATTAAATCAATTTTGTGACAGGAGATAGCCACATCCAGCTATTTCACTATTTATTTTATTTTATTTCATAATAGAAGCAATTTCCATTTAATTAGAGGTAGTTGTATTGTCTATGTAGAATTGTTTTATTTAATTCTAGAAAACCCAAAAATATAGATTAGGTAGATGTTATATTTATTTATTTAGATTTCTTTAATTTATTTCCTTTTTTAAAAGTAAATTTTTCATCTCTTTTGGTAAATCAATTGGGAATGAATCTATCTAGTTAAGATATTAAAGCACATTTGTCTTTTAATTAAGTTATATTTACTTTTCTTAATTGGTTAAAATGAACATTTCAACATATTTTAATCTTTAAATCAAACTAGATAATTAAACCATAGGAAACTTCCACTACTAGTATATAGCCTCTAATTCCCACTTGGTCAATTCACCTCATAGGAATTCACACTACATGTTCTTAGTCTCTGTTTATCTATAGACCTATTTTAGCGTTTCCTGTAATCATGAAAATTCTCGGTTATCCCAAAATGACCTCGGGAGGTCGATTGCATCTAGAATCATTTTTTTATTCTTAGGTATATAAAATTTTTGAGCGCAGCATGAAGGACTAGTTCCTTGTTATTTCATTTTCTTTCATTACTATTACCTCACCTTTCCATTTCTTCCCCTATTTTGGTGGGTATTTTATACCTCCCCAAATATGTATGGTAGATAATTTTGTGGGCCATTTGGCTCTAATAGATACTACTCAAATGTTTAACCAAAACAATCCCCTTCCCTTTCTAGATGGGCTGAAAACTACACCAATAACATGCAAGCCTCCCCTAGGTATGCTTCACGCCCCACTAGTTATGTGAGGATAGAGTAGGTTGATCAACCTTTAAACATGAAATACAGGTCAACCCAATTCAAACAATAAGGTTTTTACAAGTGGAATAAATCCTTACCATAGAGTCTTATCGAGAACTCAGATTACCATGCAATCAACAAAATCTTACATTTTTGCATGAATTTGTAATCCTCTTTGCCAAATAGATGATTCCTTAGATAGGATGAATATCCACACCTCTTAGATGTTCAATAAAAATGTATCTACAACCTCTACCGAGACTCATATTTTTAAGTAAAATAAGAATGAAAATGTTGACCAATTCATAAAAGGATATCATGTGTCCTCTCAACCAAACCCTACACCATAGGAACTCAAACAAAGAACTCAATCCTCACCCCATAATGTTATTTCCACTTTAGTAAAGAGGATTAGATAAATAGAGATTACTCAACCTTCAAAAACACCTATGAAAGAGGGAAGAACATGGGGTATCCCATTAAAAACAAAGGGTACACACATCCTTATCAATGCACACAACCAAAGGCACCACCAAGGTTATTTAGTCTAATTAAATATAGGTAATTTTCTTATGGGAAATGATACCCTATGTATGGGACCTCACAATTATCACACTTATCCTACACAAGGGTTGTCTCAAAGTGCATTCTTGAATGTCGCTCCATCAAGAGAATGTGACGTTCCTTAGTTTCATCACCACTAGCCCATTTCCTAAATGCAGTTCCACCTTACTTGCATATGTATGTAAATTTTTCCGAGATGGACCCATATACCTTCCCTTCTCCTTATACGTTGTATCAAGGATCTCCATACGTTCCAACCAATGTCTACACTACAGCAATTATCTAACTCCTCCTCCACCTCATCATCAGGGAATTTTAATGGTGGAATCTTACACAATGGGTACTTATGTTGAGTATTTGAAATAACTCCTTCACTTTACCATACGAGGTATCATACTTCCATGTCACCTTCCCATCATCCTAAATGTAAGGGAGAAGGATATTTGAACACTCATATCAAGGCCTATACTACTTCCATTAGGGAGTTGCTTCCTTGGGATGTTGTAGTAAATAAAATATTTTTGAATACCCTTTAAGGAATTTCCCTAGACTGGTACTATTAGATTCTTGAAGATTTTATAAATTATTTTAAACAACTTGTTCTAGAATTCATTAGAGAATTTGATATGAACAAGTTGCTTTGAACAAGGATTAGAGAGTTTCCGTATATTAAGCAGGAACAAAACAAATTTGTTGCCCATTTCATTTAGAGGTAGTGTCAAGTTCTTTACTCCTCTGTAAGTGCACCTAACATGGAACAAATTGTAATTTTTTATCTCTTCATTCACTCGATTGAGAGACCAAGAAAAAATTCCAAAATTTTCCTTTCTATAGTTATAAAGAAGTGTTAAAATGTACACTTTGAATTAACCAAGCTGCTATAAATAGTGGGTGTAAGACTTATGGTCTCAATGGTAAATTGGTGTCTCCTAATCAAAATAATGTAAACCATCAAAATAATGGATCCAAAAACAAAGGACCTAAGGTTTTGAATCACAATCATAGTACTATCATAGGTGGTGTTATCGACCAAGTAAAGAATGTTGGTTTCAAAAATAATGGTAACACTAACAATAATAATAAAAACAAAAATTCCGAAATAAAAGAGGCCCTAACATTGTTTCCTCTATCAAAATGGATGATGTGAATCATCCCCCTCCTCAAAAAGATCAAAGCCAAGGCCGAAACCAATACCATAACTCCATCCAAGGGGAAATGAGTTATGGTTATAACAACCAATTTCAAAACTAAAATGAGGATTATAATTAACAAAAAAAACCAAAGGCCAAGAGATTATGATCCCAATATTTATTGTGGTTTTCATTGTGTTATTGGTCATGATACTATAACTTATAGGGATTACAAAAATTTCATACAAAGACTCCCCAAGAATCAAAGGTAGCTCTTTGTGGACATGTTCTTAGAAAATCCTGAAACAACCTCACAACCGAGTTGCATAGGACCTGTCACACCCTAGAATGAAAACATAGGAATCTATTGGGACCCATTCCCTTGTTGATTTATGGGGCTTAATTTCTTGACATTATCATGCTTTATTAACTTTTTGGAATACACAATAACTTGCATCGGTTGGCATACCAGTGTTGGTAACTCATGCGGACTAGTATCAGTCAGGAAAGGAGAAACTGACATTGGTTAGGATAACTGACATTGGTTTCCTATGCGTGATTGTTTTATTTAACTCATGGGAACTAAATATAGCCTTTGATATAAATTTTATTTAATGATTGTAATTGCATAGCTAAAGTTCCCTAAGTTTGTATATGCCTATATAAGCTAGAAAGCTAGGGTTAGAAGGAGAGAACTCATTAAGGATTAGAAGAATTGTAAGAAGGAATTCTTGGAAAGAGGAAATAGAATCTTGTGAGGAAAAATTATTTTACATCTGGGAGAGGTGTGGAAGATTGTATATCTTCAATTTTATATCCTCTATGAATATTTGAAAAATATATTGGTCGTTTCTTGGTGGATGTAGTCCACACTGGGTGAACCACATGATATCTTTTGTATCATTTCTTCTGGTTTATTTCTGTATATATTGCTTGTATGCTTAGATTTGAATATGTGTCTTTACAACTGGTGTGATTAACCCCAATAAATAGTATCAGAGATTTTTTGTTTGAGGTTTTGTGTGTTGACATATTTACTCATAAAGGGATTTCTAATTGAGTGGGAGCTATAACAATGGTAGAAGATGGAAAATATAGAATTGAGAAATTTTATGGCTGTAATTATCAATTATGGAAGATGCAGGGAATATTATATATATCATAAAGATATATAATTACCATTGGATGATAAGAAAATACCTACAAGAATGATTTATGAAGAATGGAAATTCTTGACAGAAAAGGCTTTGTGATCTATAAGATTGAGCTTGGCAGCATCTGTGGCTTTGAATATTACCGAAGTAACAACCACATTAGAGTTGATGAAATATTTAGCTAATTTATATGAAAAACCTAGTGCTTCAAATAAATTTTATTTGATGAAGATATTATTTAATTCAAATATGTAAGAAGGCTAATCGCATCAAGTCATTTGAATGATTTCTATTCTATTGTAAATAAACTAAAATCGATGAATATTGCATTTGATGATGAAGTGAAAGAACTTTTATTTCTATTCCCTTTTCCATATAGTTGGGATAAATTGGTAATGGTTGTTACTAATACAATTTTTGCTACTAATATTTTAAAGTTTGATGATTTGGTTAATATAATCCTAAATGAAGAAATACGTATGAAAAGTATAAGATAATTATCATCTACAAATGCTTTAAATGTAGAAATAAGAGAAATGTAGAAGGAGATATCCAAGAGAAAGAATAATGGGAAACCAAATTCTAAGAATGGAAGATCTAAATCCAGAGGTAAATGAATATCTTGCTGGAATTGTGGAAAGAAAGGACATACAAAGAAGTATTATTGGTTCAAGGAAAAAAAAGAGAATGTGCTAGAGAAAGGTAAATAGGATAACGTTGCTACATCTGAGGTAATGCAGATTCCCTTATTCTCTCCTTGGATGATAAAATTGAATCATGGGTTTTATATTAAGGATCTTTTTCCATGCTACCCCTAATAAGCGTTATTTCAAAAATTATGGCTAGGGTAATTTTGGGCATGTTTATTTAGGATATGATGAACCATGCAATATTATTAGTAAAAGGAAATTTCATCTAAAATTGTAGAATGGAAATACATTGATATTGAAAGATGTGAGGCATGTGTCAAGCCTTGGGAGAGATCTAATTTCAGCAGGACAACTAGGTTAATTTGGTTACATGGTTACATTCAGATCCGACTCTTGGAAGTTTACCAAGGGATATCTTGTTGTATAAAGAGGAAAGAAGGTAGGAACATTGTATTTGTATACCTATATTAATGATTCTTTTTTTGCTATCTACTTCACATTCAAATGCAAGCATGTGGCATAATTGGCTAGGTCATATGAGTCAAGAAATGAATGTAGATCTTAAAGGCTAAGGGTAAGTTATCATATTTGAAATATGTAGATCTTGATTTCTGTGAGCATTGTATATTTGGAAATAAAAATAGAGTGAGATTTCTCAAATTTGGGTCAACAAAGAAGGAGCAAAAATTGGATCTTGTGCACTCAGATGTGTGGGGACCAGCCTAGGTAGCTTCTCATGGAGGATCCCAATATTATGTGACTTTCATTAATGATGCCACAATAAAGGTATGGGTTTATTATATTAAATGTAAATCTAATGTTTTTGAGACTTTTAAAAGATGGAAATCCCTTGTGGAAAATGAATCAAATTCAAAGTTAAAATTCCTTATATTTGACAATGGTGGTGAGTACTATAGTAAGGATTTCAATGATTATTGTTCAATAAATGGAATATGCAGAGAAAGAATGGTTCCTAGAACACCACAAGAGAATGGTGTTGTAGAAATAATGAACAAGACAATCATGGAACATGTAAGAAGTATGAGGATACATGTTGGATTACCCTTGCAGTTTTGGGTAGAAGCAATAGACATTTTGGTTTATTTAATTAACCGTGTGCCTTCCAAGGGCATTGGATGGTGGAATACCAGAAGAATATTGGACTAGAAAAGAGGTAGATATTTATTTTCTTAGAGTATTTGGTTCAAAATATTTTGTGCATGTTGATAAAGAAAATAGAAAGAAGTTAGATGCTAAATCCAAGAGATGCACTTTTATTGGTTATGGCTTTGGTGATTTTAGATTTCATTTTTGGGATTTATAAGATTTTGAGATTTTTAGGAGTTGTGACATTGAATGAAATGAAAAGATAATTTACATGGATCAAGTTTTGATACCCAAAGATGAACTAGTTGGAAATTTTTATAAGAAAACTCATTCTTGGATTTAGAAAAGTCATCTACAGTACCAGTGTCAATCATCCCGAACTAGTATCGATTGAACACAAACAGTATCCATCACCAAGACTGACATCAGCTACAAAAGAGTAAATCGAGATCAGTTAGCTGAACTAGTGTCTCCAAGAGGTGACCGATGGTTTTCATTGTCGAGGTGGATACAAATGTATAGGACATACATATTGAGCCTCTGGCACCCCGATCTTAGTTAGAAGGTAACAAAGGGTAAGTAGACCTACAAAAATATTTTCACCTTCTTTTTCTTATTTATTATTAACCGATAGTGGTGAATGGGAGATTTTGAATAAGAAATGCAGGATGAGACCCATGTGCATTGGGAGCATGGAATGGATGAGGGTGTGGACTCCTTGAAATAGAACTAAACATGGGATTTTGTTAAGTTATTAGTAGGTAATAGAAAATTATAGAACAAATGGTTTTACATGATCAAGGAAGAAGAGGGTAGACAAAAAAGATATAAGGCAAGGCTTATGGTAAAAGGATTTGCATAGAAATCAAGTATTAATTTTGGTGAGATATTTTCTCTTATAGTAAAAATGACATCCATAAATATTGTATAGGTTTAGTTACAGTAGAAGATTTGCATTTAGAAAAACTTGATGTTAAGATGGATTTCCTTCACGATGATTTGGAGGAAGATATTTATATGCAGCATTCGCTTAGTTATGAAGTCAAGGGTAAGTAGAAACTTGTGTGCGGGTTGAAAAAGAGATTGTATGGGCTCAAGTAAGCCCCAAGGAAATGGTATATGAGGTTTGATAATTTCATGCATGAGGATGGTTATATGAGATGCGAATATGACCATTGTGTTTATTTCAAGAAGCTTAAAAATGGAAGCTATATTATTTTGTTATTGTATGTGGATATTATGTTTATTGCAAGATCTAGTATGCATGACATTGTTGACCTTAAATAAAATTTAGCTCACACATTTACAATGAAGGATTTGGGAGCTACAAAGAAAATCCTTGGCATGCAAATTCATAAAGAAAATAAGAATAGGAAGTTGTATTTGTCTCGAAACATTATATCAATAAGATGTTAGAAAGGTTTAATATACATAATTCAAAACATGTAAGTGCACTAGCGGTGAGACTTAAAATTGAGTAAATATCAGTCTCCTACATGACACGAGTTGCATATTTTTAGTAGTTGGAAGTTTCATGTATGTTATGGTTTGTACCAGACTAAAAATTACACAGACAGTAGGAGTTGTGCGTAGATTTATGGCCAATACAGGTAAAGAGCATTGGAAATAATTCAACGGATTCACGGTATTTGAGAGGAACATCCAACATGTAGTTATGCTATGGAGGGTAAGATATTTCTTTATGTGGCTATGTTGATTCAAATATGGCTAGAGATTTTGATTGTAGGATAAGCATCACTAGATATGTATTCATAGTAGGTGTGACAACAATTAACTGGATTTCTAGATTGTAGAAGGTTGTGGCCTTGTCTACTATAGAGGCCAAGTATGTTGCAGCTATAGAGGCTAGAAAAGAGATGATATGGATGAGTAGGTTCATGGAAGAGTTGGGAAAGGAGAAAGAGGATTGTAGATTGTACAGTGATAGTTAAAGTGTGATTCATCTGGAAAAGAACTCAGTGTTTCATTCAAGAACAAAACACATTCAGTTGAGATATCACTTCATATGGCAGGTGTTGGAGGATGGGAAACTGAAACTAGAGAAAATTCATACAAATAAGAACCTTGCAGATATGCTAACGAAGCCATTGGAAAAGGAGAAGTTGGAGCTACACTCCACTTCTTTTGGTCCATGAGTTTGAGACTTGAAGAGGGAGAAACAGGCCAAGGAAAGGATCCAAGAATCGATTTGTGTGGTACATTGTAATAATTTACCTCCAAGTGGGAGATTGTTGACTTTTGGAGCTTAATTTTTCACATTAACATGATTTATTAACTTGCTTTGGAATACACGATGAATCGCATCGGTTGGCAGGTCCAGTGTTAGTCACATGTGGACCAATATCATCGGGAAGGGAGGAACCGACATCGATTAGTGTAACTAACATTAGATGACTAGGTGTGATTGTTATATTTAACTCATGGGAATTAGATCTAAGCTTTGATATAAATTTTATCTAATGATTGTAATTTTATAGCTTAATTTCACTAAGTTTTTATATGACATATAAGCTAGTCATCTAGGGTTAGAAGGAGATAACTCATTAAGAATTAGAATAATTGTTAGAAGGAATTCTTGGAGAGAGGAAAGAGAATCTTGTGAGGAAGAAAGTATTGTACATCTAGGAGAGGTGTGGAAGATTGCATATCTTCAATTTTATATCCTCTGTGAAGATTTGAATAATATATTGGTTGTTTCTTGGTGGACGTATCCCACACTGGGTGAACCATGTTATATCTTGTGTATTGTTTCTTCTATTTTATTTCCATATTTATTTCTTGTATGCTTAGATCTGAATATGTGTTTGTACAACTGGTGTGATTAACCCCAACATTCCTAAGCATTATGAAGATGTTAAAGTGAATCCTCAAAACATAAAAAAGTGTATTATTATAGGGAATAATTACCATGAATCCCCAACTTCTGATAACTCTTGAGTTACTCTTAGTCTTGGTTCAAAGAACAATACAACTATTTTGGGATTAATTGACCTAGAGGTTGAACCAGAAATTAATGCAATAACTCGAGATAAGGTAATATGTTTCGTAATCCCTCACTACTTATTATTTATCTCAGGATGATGTTCCTAAAGTCTCAAAACTGGTGAGAGTCTATGATTTTATATCGGATCTAAAAAGACATTTTACCACATCTTGTTTCTAAATTTGTTGAAGAATTCCCTGCGCATTGTTCTACATTGCTTGGCGCATTAGGTCTTGGTAATTTAATCCATGTTATGCATCCTCCTAGAGCTCTAATAAATCATATTGAATTCAAAATACATCCTCTGGGAAAAATAGATAGTGATAATCTTTGGGTTATTTTTTTATATTAGCAAGGTGCCATCTCGATGCTGAAATATCCCAAAGAGGTGATCCTGCCTTATATTTGTAAGTTTAGGTTTATAAAAATTACATCGAGAGAGATATGATTAATGACATAGCCACTATGAATGTGCTTCCTTTCTCTTTCTTACATAATTTTGGATATGGCTATACTAACTTCTCCTCAACAAGAAAAAAATCTTGCGAGGTATGAAAGTCTTAAGGAAACCTCAATTAGAACTATAGTTCTTCCTATTTCCCTTGGGCTGAAAACCATCTTGATGGAGTTTTACATTATTGACAAGGAGATGAATTATAATATGATCCTTGATAGACCTTTGATTAACTGGAGGAAAGCTATTCCCTCCAATTTGTTCCAAGAGGTTAGATTTATCCACCTAGGAAAGGTCTTCATTGCTCAAGGGGATCATGATCCCTTATACATACATTTATAAAACCTCAAGAATAAACAAGGGGTAAATTGAGAATATGAGATCCCTATGAATCAGTTAAACAAACTTATTCTATGAAAATAATTTTTCACAACCACCCCAAGCGTTCTAAGGGTTGAAGTCGCTGCCCCAAAAATGTTTAAGGTAGGGAAAATAGATAAGGGTAAGGCAATATCTATGGAAACTATGTCCACTAAAACCATATCCAATATTATGAAACTCTTAGAGAGTGATGAACTAATTCTTCTCCCCTTCAACCACAAGGAATGGGTAACCTCCTTGGTATATCCTCTCTTCCTTCCGATGATCTCAGTATAGGCATAAACATGATAGAAATAATGAAGGAAGGAGAGGATTTTGAGAAAAAAACTACACCCATTCAAACCATCTCCAGGAATTCTTCTATTCTTATCCTTGGTCTAGACACAAATATGTTAAAAACAAAGCTTATTTTATCTACAAGACATAATCATATAGCACAAAAATGTCAAATGCAATCATTACTCCCTATGGAGAGAACAAAGTTGAGTAGCATAGCCATTCTCACATGAGTACAATATGTCAACAACATGATGAAGAGGTTCACAAAGACCTCTTTCAAATGGATGGATTCACTCTAAGGTGAGATGTTCATATGTATACATTTGTAGGTAAGGGTTATATGTTTAAACCCAAGGTAGTAGGACCTTGCAAAGAGAACAAAAACTTCAAAGATCATTTGTGTACCTTGAGGGTGAGGGGTTGACATCTTTTAACTCGTTGCACCCTAAAACTTTCCATGCATAGTCACTCACATCTCCACTTATACACTATTGCATCCATACTATATACCATCTGCATTAACATATTGTGAAATTATAAATCAAGAAACTTATTTTTCAAAAAAAATATAAAAAGATTTCAAATATTGGCATAAACATTCAATCACATATCTTCAAGTATCCATCATATTATCTCGATTTATTAAAATCTCTTTATAATTCCATAAATTAAGAAAGGATTTTGACAAAGTTCCTACCAAGGCATACATATTTAGTTCTATTCAGGGTTTCTTCTAGCTCAGGTGTCTTTTCCCATAGTTTGTTCTAGAAGCTTCTTGATGTCACATCTTTCCCTAAAAACCTCTCTCATAACAGAAGCAATCTAAACATTTCACCTAGGACTATTTTCTGCCTATCTCAACCTTTGGTGGTGAGCCCTTACATCCTACTAGTTGTGTGGGATTGAGACTAGGGGAAAGCATTCCTTCCCAAAAGCACAAGTCTAAAATCAATAAACAAAAATATATAAATCTACAATAATTACAAAAATTATTTCTTTTCAAATAAAACTACACTTCTTTTCCCTACCAATATTTGGTGATGAGCCTACACTTCCTACTATTAACATGAGGTTGGGAAAGGAGGGAAGTGGTCTTACTCACCTATTTATTATACTCAGTTATGATCCCATGCTTCTTACTAGTAGCATGGGGAAAGATGTAGGGGGTTTAGTCAAGTAAATCATTAACTCATAAAATAATTCAATGAATTAAAAGTTCTTTAAAATATAAAAATCCAAAGAAAGTGAGTTAGATTTGTAATTTAAAAGAGATTAAATCCTTAAATCCATATTTTGTCAATAAAAATTCCATCTAAAAATCTAAGTCTAGATACACTTGCAAAAAAATTACATTCTCAACTAGTTAGTTGACCTTTCTTAGGGTTGAGTTGTAGGTTCATAATTGGATCTTTGTCAAAATCTCATCTTCTTGTTACCATTTCCATCCATCAATATCATATAACTTGTGTCCTTCCTAGCTCTCGGTGATGATCCCTCACATCTTACTGGTTGTGTGGGGTTAGGAATAGAGTAAGGTCATATTTTTATTATATCACATTCATCACATTTTGCCAATAAAATAGAAGCTATAAATATTTCTTGAAAATGAAAGTATCTAATTACAATTTTTGCTCATGTGCATCATATATATAAAGAGAGAAATCATTCTATTTACAAATTTTCATTATCATCCACAACATGCATCCATAAAAGCATATAAAAAGCATAGGAAATTCTAAACATCTAAGAGTACACAGAAAAGAAAACCATGATCGATTCAACTCTTACAAATAATGGCCAAACCATATATATATATATGTGTGTGTGTGTGTGTGTGTGTGTGTGTGTGTGTGTGTGTGTGTGTGTGTGTGTGTGTGTGTGTGTGTGTATCAATAACATCAAGTTTCATGTACAATTCCATCACACTCTTACAAGTGCAGTCAAAATTCTCATCTATGATCCAAAATCCAAACAAAACTTATATACACAAAAGAGATCTCAAAGAAATAAGTTCCTATGGCCTATCTCTATCTCTGCAAGATCCCACTGATGGTGTAGGACAAGGGCTCCTACTGCGAATCCTATGACAAAAGTTATATCCTTCATGTCTCAATTGATGAGAATGCCCATGAGAGTGCCCATGTGATGGGGTAGGTGATATACCAATAGTGGCGGTGGCATCACTATGAGAATGGCCTCACCAATGTCTCCTCTTAGCCATCTCGTATCTAGTAAGGTATTCTCCCATCAGAGTTAAGGCCGCGAGCATGCCATGCTGATGTGAACACATTAGTGTGATAATCTGCCATTGTTTAATACCTAGCATCTACAAATAATTGATCTCATGTATTCCCTATAGAGAGTGTGAAGGTATTTAGGATAATCCAACAAATAATACCTTGCACACCATCATCGTAGTAGTTATAAGTCAAAAATGAAAACAATGGTGAGTCAAAAAAAAAAATTAAAAAAAGAAAGAGATTGTGTAGTTTACTAACAATCTAGTTTAAGAGTAAATATGGGAAAAGAGTAAGTTAATTACTCGGATCTCTAGGTATCCAATATGGATCAATGATAAGTTCTAGCATAGAAAGGCACCTCTTCTGTAGCCATCTTCCATCCAAAAAATGACTCCTCATCCCCTCCTCCTTCAGTGGTTAAAGTATCCTTTGAGTTTAGTGTCTCTACCCAGCCTCACCTCATATGCTTCTCCTATGGCCATCCAATTTTTGTTACTTTATTCCTCTACCTATGTCTCACCCGCTCCTCTCCTCTTTGTGCAGGAACTACTGAATATGTAAAATCTGCACCAGGTCTAGTTGGGACTCGTGTAACATGAGGTGTATCGATCGAAACTCTAGGAGTAACAATGGTCCACCCAAGTTCACCCTTTGGGAAATATCTAGCCTCTCATATCCCCAGTATACTATCTATCAGGACTACGAGAGGGCACCAACATAAGGAAAACCAAAATTTTGTGGTATCCTATGAACCGATGGGCCTCTAATCTATTGATCCTATCCACTATGTAGTAGAACCGCATGTATGTAAAGTAATTACCTCCTTGCCCCAAATGTGAGTCATGTCCTTATATGGATGTGTGATCATGTCATCTATCATAAGTGTATAATTTGATCAATGTGGCCCTTTCAAAGCAGAGCCATATCAACCCATCTAGCCTTTATTATTGCCTTGGGATTTGTTATCCTAATTCCCTCTCGATAGGGGATCACATACTTATACACCTAGCTCATAAACAATGTGGGATGACTAAGGGACTTTCCCTTCAGTATAAAAACTCAGTATAAATCATGGTAAGTGGCACCGAGGATGTCAAATCCCCATCCATATATGTGGCCATGCCACTTAATTTTCTAAATGGTGGGTGCAAAATAATAAATAATCTTTCCCCTGCCCTTTTCCCCAACCAACTGTGAAGCCAAGATGCACATAATAGACTTACACAAGGAAGGGATAGGTGTAGAGGAAACTGATAGCAATCTCATCCCATGCTTGGCACTCATATCGGGTTCCTATGCATCTCCCATGTATGTTTCCCAGCCACGATCTGAGAACAACTATACTTGAACTAGTCAAATTCAACTTCCTGCTAATGACAAAAACTCCCAAAATCCGTAGACATCCTCTAAAGTGATCATCCACTCTCCCCTAACTCCAGGCAGCTGAAAAGTGTTACGGTATGCATCCTTATAACTCGTAAGTCACATAATAGGTGACTAGATAGTGTAACTAATCGCATCTAATATATCCTCCATATCCCAACTTTGTGTAATAAGTCCCTCTCATCTTGGGTCAGTGCATCCAAAATCGGGGGAAACCAATCACACTCATGAGCTCTGCTCCATCTAACATACTTCCCCTACATTCATAAACATCAAAAAGAGAAAGTTAGAATCATAACAATGCATAATAAGCTCATCATAAATATCATAAAAATAATTTACAACCAAATTTTTTACTATACTTATTCAATTTTGGGATTTTCCTCAGAAATTACGTAACCTCCACTCTATGTAGATTGTACGTTAATTAAGCTGTCATGGTAATTCCATTTTTAACCATGTAGTGGTTACATATCCAACATGGCGGTTGCACGATCATCATGGTAGTTCTATCTATGAAAAATGGGTCATACCCTAGGGCCCCAAAAACTCCAAAAAAGATAAGAAAAAATATCCATTTTAAATCAAACAAATTACGAGATCCTATCTCAAGCACCCCCTTCGTGATCATTTTAAATATAAAATTATCAAAAATAGCCCCCTATGTCAAGTTTTTAACATTTCCTACATTTTAGGGTAGAAATAAAGAAATTCAGATAACACGCATGTTCATGACCCGTTGCACCTCCCACTAGTTGGGATGTCATCGCATCAGAACACTCTTCATTTTGACTATATTCTCTTTCGAAACCGTCACAGGTAATCCAAAGCTCAAATTTTACTAAAATAGGTAAGTGTAAATGATTTGTAAAAATAGTAATTTTGAGATATATGTGGCATGTTTTAACAATTTTTTGAGTGTGTGTTTGCAAGGAGGGAGCACTACTCAGGTAAATTTCTCCTCCCCATGGATATGGTAAGTCCTCTTGTCATTTTAGTTTTAATGTTTTGTCAATTATATCATTATATATGCACTTGATTCTCGTTTTCTTCTTGCAGTAGTGAGAAGATTGGATTGGCATGATATCAATACAAGGGTGTGTTAGGTATAATTTCTAACTTTTCCATTTGGGAAATCTATACTCGAGACTTCATTTTTACACCTCTTCATGGCTAAAATTCTTCTCTAACAGGAATATGTATGCACCCAAATTTACATGTGCTACATTATCGAATGGTTTAAATCCCCAATGATGATAAAATATCGATTCTAATGATATCCAAGTCCATTTTCCAAGTTACAACATTTTCTTATAGCTCATTATTATTTACTTTTCTTTTTATAACTTTTTCCCTACTTTCCTTAGTTAATTTACAGCTTTTCCTTAGCTTGTTATATGTTAGTTACTGAGAACCATGCCGATGGTTACTCATCTGCCATAGAAGTTACATAACCATCATTCTTCGCCGAGTGGTAGTTATGCAACCGTCGTTGATGTTTTATAACTTGCTAGTCTATATAGATCGCTAGTTCCATGCACATTTAAGCGATACTTTCTAAGCATGTTTTGAACACATGTTGTCTTCTTCCAACTCACCTTTCTTGCATGTTTCTTGACTGAATCACTTTTTCTTGATCTTGTTAGATGCATATAAACTTTTTTCCCTTATTACTATTATTAGTAAGTTAAATAACACTCCCATGAGTGATGTGGCACTTCTTAGCTTCTAAGTGGACTGGACCACTTCTCTGCCAACTTTCTATAAAAACCAAGCTTTTTCTTGAAGCATTGGTTGGATAATTTTGATTTGGAATTTCATTGTTATGATCTTATAATCCTTCCCGATAAGTAAACAAGAAAACACAGTTCATTTTTATTTTTATTCTCTTGTTTTTATTGCTACTGGACTTCATATAACCCATCTATCTCCAACACTCCTTCATCTCCTTTGCACACTACCAACACAACTCCATGGACATGTTTATACATTTCATTAGAAAATAAGATGAGGGGATCCAAAACATCATAGTCAATACTTAAATTATCTTAGTTCTACATTTTCAGTTAGAGGTGTAATTAAATGCATTAAAGCTTTCTTTAATTCAAATAGATTTCATTTCATAGTGTTAGAATACATTTATTTTAGAGAAGTATAATTCCTAGTAATTTCATTTCTATCTACCATTGAGGATTTCTTCTTAGCTCATCCTTGTGTATTTTTCTAGAAAGGATTCGGAAAAGTTCTTGTCAGCAGACACTACTTCATTTCTTTATAATCAAAACACCGTAGCTTTATTTTGTTCATTTAATTAGATTGTGCCTACATACGGAAAAGGATTTTACTTGAAAAATTCCTATCTGCTTTGAAGAATTTTCATTTTCTTTGTATTTTAATGATTTTCACTCTAAAAAGCTTATGTAGATCCTATTGTTTTACCAGGAAGCTTCAGGGAAAGAATTTCTTCGAGAACCTTTTCAATCTTCCCATGATTTTGAAGTATATCTAAAGGAAATAACATGCACAATTACAAATTAGTAAAATATTCATTTTTATCATATTAGATTAAATCCATTTTGCAACAAGGAGATAACCACATCTATCTATTTCATTGTTTAGTTTATTTTATTTTATAATAGAAGCAATTTCCATTTAATTAGAAGTAGTTATATTATCTGTGTAGATTTATTTTATTTAATTCCACAAAACCCAAAACCCAAAATATAGATTACGTATATGTTAGATTTATTTAATTCATTTCCTTTCAAAAAATTAGATTAAATTGTTCATTTCATTTTGGTTAATTAATCGGGAATGAATCTATCCATTTAAGAGATTAAAACACATTTTTCTTTTAATCAAGTTAGATTTACTTTTCTTAATTGGTTAAAACAAACTTTTCAACATAGTTTAATCTTTAAATCAACCCACATAATTAAACCATAGGGAACTTCTACTACCCGTACATAGATTTCAATTCCCTCTTTAATAATTCAGCTCATAGGAATTCACACTACGTGTTCTTAGTCCTTGGTTCTCCTATAGCCCTCTTTTAAAATTTCCCATAATCTTGTACATTCCTGGTTTTCCTAGCACAACCTCGGGAGGTCGAGTGTGTCTAGAATCACAAGTTTATTTGTAGGTGTTGGTTTCTCAAACATGCACCCGCGTCTTGGATCTTGGATGGGCCAAGGTGTTTGAGACCACAATGGAACTGTCCCCAAGTTGTGGGACCTTGTGTGCTTGGATAGATATCTAGAAAAGGCTGGTTCCTCTATCTATTTCTACTACTACTTCTACTCCTAGTACTAGAAGGAAAAACTAAACTAATAAAGCCAAGGGAATAGGGATAGAAGGATGACATGAAAGGGAACTACACTAAATGGTGATAGTACCAGAAATGAGGGATGAAAACTATCTATTCTTAGCAATAATTAAAGGAAATGCATGAAAGGAGAATAGGCACGAGTAGCAAAAATAAACACATATTCACCGGATTGTTCTCATGAAACACAACCAAATAAGGAACTGCAAGGGATGTGAAATGGCACAACTAGCACACAACGCAAATGAAAAGGCAAAAAGAAGGATTGCAAAACATGTTAGGATAGAGAATCGTCACAAAAATGCTTCTATTACTTCTAAAAATGCATAGAGTTCTTATAATGGCATAGAGGCCGACATCCACATGAAATATCTAGACTCTAGAGGTATGCAACTCAAAATACAGAAATTATGGAGTCCTCAAAAAAAATGTGTAAGGATTACGAGTGTCCAACATAACAAATGAACCTAGCTCTTAAATTTATATATGAATCCATGGAGTAAGAAGGGAAGAAGGATGGAAAACCTGAAATTGAAACACAACCACCAATAAGAAGCATTTAATGGCTACAAATCTACCTAGAGATATGTGAAATACAATTATGTAATCCTATTTGGTGCATTGAAGAAGAAAGCAGAGAAGATCATATCAAATCAAAGTTGCTGGAGCAATCAGATCTACTCATCAATTCTCATAAAGATGTTTTCCCATTTCTCACCTACCGATCCACCAAGAATTTAGATTTGAATTTCTAGCCTTGTATTTTATGTCGGCATCTTTCTAACAAGTCCAGGCGCACACTAATCTAAGCTTTTTATAAAAAGATATGGTTGTCGAATATGTTATATTTTTGGCACACGTAAAACACGTGGCGTGCCATGCATTAGCTGAAATTATGGCCAACTATGTAAATATTTATCATTTATGCCATGTGTCACTAGTTGATTTGTTACAAGGGATTTTCACCCTATTGGCATGCTTTGGTTGGTTGAGCGGAACACTTAATCATGTCGAAGATGACCTTGGCATAGAGGCGCAAAGGAGGGTGTGAGGGAAGGGCACACGAAGAAAAAAGAGGAAGGAGAAAAAGGGCATGTGTGCGATGTGTGCTAGGTGAAGACAAATACTTAGGAGGAAATTGAAAGTGCGAAAGGTGGGCGCGAGGGAGGAGTAGAAAAAAGAGGAAAAGGAAAATGGAAGGAAAGAACAAAAATTGTGCAAGGGCATTTGAGGAAAAGAAGGGGTGCCAAGGGAAAATGCAACCAAGGAATTATGCTAACTGAACCTGAGTGTGTGCAACCTTCAATGAGGAGCCGAGAGCTAGAATATGTATACAAGTTACCCAAATAACTAGGAGAGTTATTTGGATAACAATAGGCACACAGTGTCTCTACTAGGCTACTACCTACAAGAATTTGTAAATAAATAAATATTTTGATTTAATTTGGATAGTAGATCTAAGTAGTGTTTTCTCTGTTGTTTTCTCTTGAAAGGGTTTCCACATAAATTTTTTGTTTCATAATTTTTGGATCTTATATCATTTATTTTATTTTGGATGTTAAAGTTTTAAATAATTAAAATATTTCATAATATTGATTCACCCCCTCTCATTATTAGTGTGTTCTCTTCATGTTTATCTCACATCTTATTGTTACATTCCCTAAAATGCGAGACACTCGAATTAAATTTGTTAATTATCTTAGGTATGTACACATCCTAAACCCCTTAAAATAACTTATTAATCACTCCACACATGTCACACCTCTATGTAATTAATTAATTTAATTATTTTTTACCATGCCAACCCCTTAACAACCTAAAACCCCCTAAAACCAACTTAGGATAATATAGACCCTTCCCGATAACTTATTTGGCATCCATAACAAATCCTACATCCATTAAAAATCCAACATCACTTTCCAAGATAGGAAGAAGTTTGGAAACATATAACCTATCATTAGGCCCAAATGGACCGAATCGACACTGATCAGTGCAAATTGGTGCCAATTCCACATAATCCATGTCGATCATTTTAGATTAGTGTCAATTCCCCGGATCAACCATTATTATTAAATAAACTAGCAACATTCATCCCAAGTGTATGATTCTTGATCCCCAAAAGTCCAATTTTTTTAATCCATTGATCCCGAGTTTGAATGTATCAAACCTCTAGAGAATTTGTAGAGTAACAAGACATCTTAGAAGGCCCAATTACCAGTAATAGTCTCTTGAATCTATGAGAAGCCTCTCGCTAGCTACCTTCACCTCATCACCATATCAAGCCTTGAGAAAAAAACTTACAAGGTACATTTCAATTTATTCATGTTATTTATTGTTTTCATTATTTAATACATTCCATTATCTACCTTTTTCCCACCCTACTCTAGACCTTGAGTTTGGATTTCCCTATGGAAATCTCAAAATGTTAAAAACACCTGTTTTAGTAGTGATTTTCATCAATTTTCCTGGATTGACATTGATTCTTCCTTATCAACATTGATCCCCATCATTTTTACCCTTTTTCCATTATTATAAAAACCTATATGTCTATTCAATATAAAACTATCCTTTTCTAATTGTCACATGCTTGTAGTACGGGAATCCTCATATGACTATCCCTAGAGAATTATATGAAACAAATTGCATTTATGACCTTTCTATTGTTTGACATCCCTTTTCTTTGGAATAATCTGATATCAATCATAAATTAAACTTATAGGCCATAGCTCATCCATCTGATCCCAATGACATCCTTGATCGAGTGGACCTCCTTTGAAATGCAATGACTAGGATAATTCTTATTGGGACCATTATTTTGAGTTAATTTATCTTGTCGTAGTTGAGCGTTAATTGTGTGTTTGTATATTCAAATTTGTTTTCTTCTTTTACAATCACTAGATATATATAATTAGTTATAATTGCTTATTATCTTATTATCCACTTAAATTCTTAATAGTGGTGGCATTTATGAAAGGACGTGCATAATCTCTTGGGAATTAACATTTTGTTAAGAAGTACACCAGCTATTTTTCTAATCATATTCTATGAAGATAGTTACTTGTGTGTATGTTATCCTTCCTAGATAAAAAGAATTTCTCATACTCGGATGGATTCAATGATGCATAATATATCCTATCACATTTCTACACATGTATCCTTTCTAAACCCTATTTATTTTCAGTGTTTTAAGTACTTAATCATTATACAAAGAAAGAACTAAAACATACCAAAAATAATACATGAATTCATAAAGGAGAAATCTTTTCTCATAATAATAAATAACAGAGTAACTCAACTTTAATTAATACATAATTTTATTCATAACTTATTTCTTATTTGTACAATAATATTTTCTCTCTATTGACTATCAGTTGATTTTTCTCTTTATTTATTTATGTAACTATCTTTGAGTCTATGTATATGTGTCTCTTTGAATGAACCCTCAAGGGGTATTTATAATAGTGGTGACTTATCCTTCACTATTTGAAGAAAAATTTATATTTAGCCCTTGAGGTCTATTATTAATAACTATCTATTACATAGTTATGGTGTTTATTCCACATGTCACATGTTTATGATTTAACACTTTTCATGGTAGTCTCGGTTCTCCCATTTTGAAGTCCCATTACTTTAATGACCAATTCCTTATTTTTGTATGATTTTTTTTTCGATTCTTTGGAAAATATATATCTATCACTCAACCTCCTTCAGCTAGAAAATCCCATGCTAATTTTCCTATTTTGGAAAACACATGATTAGAAATATAGTTTCTTTTTTATACTTAGTACAGTTGTTCCTTTGGTCCAACAATACTCGACCATGCAACTTCCCTATGGATATAAGTATATACACATGTCCTATTATCTCCACTATGTCTACATGTATTTAAATTTGTCTCCATTATCTATAATGGGGCATGTATTTTCCATTATTTATGTTGAATCCTATGTGTATATTTTTCATTCCTCTTGCAAAACTATGTGTGCTAAAATAATATAACAGAATAAAGAATATGAATAAGTTCCCAATGTGAACTTAGCTAATAAATGAATTAAGGGTTTAGGGTCTCAACATTTAATATTCATCATATCAATTCATGCCCATTTATTTTTAGGAGAATGATAAATGGAAACCAAATACATTGATCTAGGAAGAATGAAAACATACAACCTACATAGATTTATATCTCACCTAAATAACTTGGACAATATATTACATCTTTCTCTCTATACCAACATATTATGTTTTTACCATGTCATATTGTGTTTTTTAATTTGATCAATGTGGTATCATGTGATTTATCGTTGTAAACTGTTTTGGAGCTGACCCGATACCATATTTCTTACAATAGATTCATAAGACCAAGTGAAGTTAAGGTTGAATTTGTGATCATGTTGTCATGTGGTAAGATATCAAATAGGTATTGTTTGACATGGGCGTACTCCTCCCCGCCATTTGTAATTATTATTGTATTTAAAAATGTGTGTTTAGTGGTTGGTAGAGCACATTATCAATTTGGTTATGTCATGTAGGCATGTTTACATATGCTCATGATTGAGTGGTTTGGAATTGTTTTATTTTCATGTGATCGACACCTTTGATTTTATGTGGTAAATTATATGGAAATGTTATGTAAACCTTGGGATTCAACCACCTAAGGCCATAATTTGGTATTTGGATCCATATGTGACTCAAGATATGACACATTTCTTGGATTTTTTCATTTTATGTCACTCCAATTTGTTTGGACTAGATCCAAGGGGTTGGAAGTTGGAAAAATGTGGAGAATGGAGGAAATGAGGAAGTAAGTTGAAGGGACATGGGGTTTAGATATGTCATGATCATTACTATGGCTATTTTTAGAAACTCTTTCCTATATAAATTGAATCTATTTCATGAAGATAAGTGAGGTTACATTTATTTTTTTGATCTTGTGGGATTGGAAATATCTAGTTCATTTTGAAAAGAAGGTTTTGGTGTATGAAACTGGAAAGAAAAAGGTAGGAAGAGGAATGGGTATTTTCTCCATTTTGTGTTAAGAATTTACACAACTGATGTTATTGAATGAAATGTTTTTATAATGTTGGGAATCACTCCCACCAGCTAGGTAGATGGAAATGTTCCTCATTTATTTCAACTCCATAGGTTTAACCATTTTTATGTTGTGTTTGGTTTTTTTCTTGATGGGTAGTACGAAAGTTAATAAACCAAACACTATTTTGTTGATATTTTATACTCCTTATATATTTTTTTATACTTCCCATACATGGCTCTTTTGATTTTGGGTTATTTATCTAGATTTTTTTGTATGAGTTTGAAAACATGTGTGCATTCTCATTTTTATTGCATTATGGTGAAGGGAGATGTGATGCGGTTAAAAAAACCCACTTGAGACCCAACAAACAACCTAGGGTTAGTTAAGAAAATTAGGGAATAATTTTTTTATTAGAAGTGTCTACAACCAGGTTGCAAGGCAACAGTTGTCACTAACATGTTCCTAAATAAGTATAAAATTACTAGAACATATTTTTCATTTATTAACAATTTCCAAAGGTCACATGGTCAAAATTTTAGGGTTAGAAGTTTCAGTTAGGTTCGGGGGTAAAATATCACCGTGCCCACTCTCTAACAGGCTTAGAGTTTCAACTTGATTTTTCTCACACTTAATGCCTTCAAAATTTCTCTAAATCATTTCCATTGGATAGGAAATTTTCTCACCTTTATAATGATAAAAATAAGTCCTCCTAACTCCTTGTAGAACTCTAATTATGGACCGGTGGAGCTTAGGGGTCAAATTTTTCCAAAAGGGGGACATGTGTCAAGCGGGAAGAAGACCAATTTCTTGGGTTGGTGGGTCACAGGGGGGTATTTGGAATTTTTCCTTGCATGGGAGAAAATTCCCATTTGTGCCTGCACCTCCGTGGGTCCTCCAAGGACACGTGTCGAGTCCTAATCAAAAGCGGGAAAGGGCGAGGGAAGGGCGGAGCGGTGGCGGTGATACAAAAAAATATCCAAAAAGGGAGAAAAGTCTACTTGGTGCCCATGCACACATGGGTTTGCTGCGGACATGTGGTGCTCAACCAACAACATGGGGAAGAAGGTAAGTGATGGTCGCAGGTAGTGAGAGAGTTTGGGGCAATTCGCGAAAAGGAGGGAAAATGGAAGGGTTTGGCCTTGCGGGTCCACACATCCGTGGGGAGTAATGCTTGAGGTGAAGGCGAAGTGCGGGGGCTGCGGGGTTTTTAATCAAAAATTTCCAAAATCCAAAAATTTTGTGACGGTTCTGTCCCCTTCGCTAACACCCCATGTTGCCACGTGGCTACCTGTGATAGGTTGCGGGCCAACAGGAAAAAAAGTAAAATTTTCCTAAATTTTCTAAAGGCCTCAAAGACCAAAATAATGTCGTGCCTCCGCCACTTCCTTGTGAGGACACATGGCAGCATTTTATTGGCTGTGGGCTAGTAGAGAAAAGTTCAAAAATTTTCCCAAGAAATTTTTTCAAAGAAAAATTTATAAGGATTTTTAACGGGAAATTTTTAGGCCGCGGGCCTACTAGGGAAATTTTTTCAAATTTTCCCGCCAAGATAGGAAAACTTCAAAGGGTCATAAATTTGGCTAAGAATCTTGGTTTTGGGAAAATGAGGACTTTCTGAAAATCTCTCAATGTTCTCTTTGTAAAAGAATCATAAATTTTACATTTTGATAAAGTTTGAGGGGTCAATTTTGTGAAAATGATCTGCAAGCTTTTAAATAGCAAATTGGTAATTTCCAACTTAGAATTTTGACTCAATTTGATCTCCTTCTTCACTCAACATGCCAAACAGACATGGAGGATTACTCTAGGAAGGATTTAAAGTGTTTTAGGAAGGTAGATTTTCTTGTTTGATTTTCAATTCACATTTTTCCGACAATTGACAGAAAACGACTGTGAAAGGGATTGGGTTCGATTTTGAAATGTTTAAATTATTTTCTTAAGTTTTATTTGTCAATTTGAGTTCATTGATGTCTTAACATGCTAAATTATATCATTTTCAAGTTGATTATTATGTACAGGTCTGAACTATACAATTTGATTGAATTTATTTGCTAGTATTAATTTTTATAACAGAGATCCATTTCTTTTAAATATGTATATCAATTTTATCATTCAAGTGTGGCATTTCATTTCTAAACTAATCCATTACATTTAAATGACTTAAATCAAACTATTCTAAACCCAAAATGCAACTCTGATTTCAATTTTGTATATTTCCAAAGAGGCAATTTACTGTATTTTCCTTACATACGTTTCTTTCTTTCAAACAGAGATTTAATTAACTCTTTTGCCATACAATGAAACATTGAATTCAATCCAACAATGCATATGAGAAAAGGTCTTTCAATTCTTTATTGACTTCAATTATAAAACTTTACATCTTTCCATGTTTGAATGCAATAACACATTTCTATTTCTTTCCAATAAATAGAACAGAATATAATTATCCTCCACATTCGAATGTACAACTTTCACAACCAATTACAACATCCTTTCTTCACAAATATAAATATTACAATTTCATCCACATCAAGTGGGAAAGGATTACAAGTGAATTTTTTCATAAGGGACTGTCAAACCTGTGTTTTCCTTTCCTCCATAATAGCAACATGCCACTTTCCTTTTTCTTCCAAGTTGATCACAAAAAAAAAAGCGGGAAAGGCAATGCTCTCCACCTAACCAAGACATTCAATGAAAGGAGAAGCCTTCTTTCATCATTGGCCCCAGAGCCCCAACCATAATATAATAAGAGGTGTAATTCAACCCATGGCAACAACTATCTTCCACAACACACAACATTTTTTAAACATGCATAATTCATTTTAAAACACATTCCCCACAAAAACAACGGTTTACAACTACATTTGAAAACAATCAAAACAAAACTTAGGCTTGATCATGCAATCCAAAGGAGAAATGTCTATGAGGGAAGTTGCTTATTCCTCCCAAATGGGAATTAGGCATCCACCTGTAACAAACTACCAAAATAATTCATCACACAGACATCCTTATGCCCCCCACAAATCCCTCCTTATGGCCCCCACAGATTTCCTTATGTCCCCCACAAAGTAAGAAATGCAAGCTATTTCTTTTCCATGGTGGATCCCAAAACCAAACTCCCTCCACAACATTCTGATGCCAATGGCATTCCCTTATGCCCCCCCACATAGATTCCTCATAGCCTTCTCATACACCATCCCTATGGTAGTCTACCCAAACAACCAACAATTACATAACAACATTCACCATTCACACAACACAATAAAAAAATAACAGACTTAAGAGAAGAGTTAAACTCCTACCTCTCAATGGTAGATTTTGTTTCCAAATAGCAAGCTTTAATGACAAAAATAAAGTCCCAAAACAGCACTCTCCAAGCATTCAAATTTTCTACAACCTCCTTCCAAAAGTAAGAGCTCTAAACACAAGAAAATGCACCCCCAAAGAAGTTTTGCCAAAGATTCAACAACCCAAAAAAAGTAAAGAGTTTCAATTTTATAGAAGAGGGAAGAGAAGAGAATGATGTGGATCCATGTAGGATGCCACATCACACATCCTCAAAATTCAAATGCAAAAGAATAAATTTCATTCTCTAAATCATAATAAAGACGTGGGTGAAAATATGACAAGTTACTTACACACTCTAAAAGCCCACACGCAAAAGGACTGCAAAATAAATAAAATTTAAGATGGTGCAATCAAAACTTGTAACATGATTAATAAAATGCATTATAAAAGTCTAAAATCACCTCTCCAACCATAAGTATGGTTGTTAAATTAAATTGAGAGGTATGGGATAAGTTTTACTTGTCCTACAAGCCTCCAAAAACAGCCCCCAAGGACAAATTCGAATTTCCAGGAGGTGGAGTGTTTCTTACTCCAAAATATGACTTACACAACTCTTACACAACTTAAACATCCCTTACATATTTAATACAAGGAACCAAAAACATTCATTATTAATTTCCCATATCCCAATTTAATTAATTTAAATTTTAACGATATGATTTCTCACATTAATCTACCACATTTTAATTAATTAAAAGAAAGGGACCCTTCACTAATAAAATAAATACAACAATAATAAAAGGAAACACATTAATAAAATACACAAACCCATGGTCACATATAAAGGTAATCCCCCATGGGAATCCCTAACAAAACAACACACAACATAATAAAACAATTTGCTATGGTGACCTTGTTGAATTCACCTAGGATTCCATTATGGTTGGTCTCTAATCTCCCAGATGTTTGTTGTGGTATTTAACTTGCAAAACACAAATACCTCCTTCGGCCTCATGGCCATATCAGAAAATCTAAAATGAATATAATTATAATCACAAAACCAACTATATAAATGAATCACAACAACATTGAAGTAACAACTACATCGTCATCATATAAATATCCATTTTCTAGATCTACTCATAATATAAAAAGTCACATGTCCAAAAACATCCATAAAACATCCATGTCAAAAATTATATCATCATCCACATATGAGTGTCTCTAATAATCATCATGTGTCATATCCAAATCAAGATCAAAAATAATCTGTGATCAAATGTCTAACAACATACTAAATCAAAACATAATAATGTCCATAATGTGATCAATTGTATCAAAATAAGTAATAACAGTGTCAAAGGGAAGTGGGAACTACATCCCCCTCCCCTTAGACTCAACTTCCTCCTGGAAGTCACTGGAACAAATGTGAAAACTTAACTCGTAATGAAGTAGCATCCTCCCATGTAGCTGCATTCTCATCATATCTGTCCCACTGCACCCGAACCTAATCAACCTCTCTACCTTGAAGGCCCAAGTTCCTACGATCTAGGATGTAAATGGGATCCACCATCGCCTACCCCTAATCCTATACCTACAATGGCGTTTAATCTAACACATGAGAAGGATCTATAATATATCTCCTAAGAATTGAAACATGAAAAACATCATGTATGTGAGACAAGTTGGGTGGCAATGCTAGATGGTAAGCCAAAGGGCTGATACGCTCCAAGATCTCAAAAGGACCAATGAATCTAGGAGGTAACTTAGAACCTTTTCCATAGCAGATAGGTCTCTTATGTGGCACGACACGAAGGAACACCTTCATGCCCACATCGAAACTACAGATCAATCCTATGCTAATTTGCATAATTCTTCTCGCATGCCTTGTGCCTCCCGAAATCTCTACCTCATCAACACCACCTCTTTGCTCCATGTCTTGTAAAATATCTAGTCTAAGAATCTTTGTGTCCTCTAAGCGATCCCAACTAAGAGGTGTCCTACACTCTCTACCATACAAAGATTGAGAAGCATCCATGCCTATGGAACTCGAAAACTATTATTGTAGGCAAACTCCACTAAAATACAGGTACTCCTCCCATTTAGACTTTGCTGATCCATCACATACATCCTAAGCATGTCCTCTAAAATTTGGTTCACCCACTTGGTTTTTCCATCTATCTTAGGGTGATATGCTGTGCTAAAGTTGATTCTCATCCCGGGACATATTGCATGGTAGTCCGTAGAAATGTGAAGTGTACTGAAAGGATTGCGATCACAAATGATCTTCCGTAGAATCTCGTGTAACCTAAAAATATCATCCAAATATACTCGTGCCACTTCTCTAGTTGTATAAGTGGTCTTCACCAAAGAAAAGTGACCCACTTTTTTCAATTTATCAACCATGACCATAATGGCTCCATGGTGATATCTCAACATCAGTAGCCCAATAATGAAATCCATGGAAATGGTGTCCCACTTCCATTCGGTATAACATGAGGATAAAGAAGGCCTGTTGGATGCTAATGCTTGACATTAACTCTCTGGCACTCTAAACATTGTGACATAAACTAAGCCATGTATCTACAAATTCCTCTCCAATGATACATCGGTCGTAAGGTGGTATGCATCTTCTTCACCCCGGGATGGGATGAATAGGGTGTATGATGTGCCTCTACCAAGATGTCCTACCTCAAGCCTCCATCTCTGGGAACATATATCCTGCCTCTATGCGAGAAGACCATTTTCCTCTAAGGAAAAACCATCAAACTTCCCTCAAGGGGTCTCTAAGACTTGATCTCTGCTCGTACTGCAATGTAGAAGCTATCAAGAGGAATTTGTTATAGAATCCTACTTCACAAATCTATGCTCACTAAAGTGGCCATAGCCACATGTCTCCATCTCTTGAGTGTTTACTACTACATTCTCTTTCCCTTTCACATGCTCAATCCCCATGTCATACTCACAAATAAAATCCATCTAATGCTGCTGATGAGTGTTGAGATTGGGCTGCGTGAAAAGGTGGCGAAGACTCAAATGATCTATCCTGAGTGTGAATCTCCTGCCAAGAAGAAAGTGCCTCCATCTAACCAAAGCATGCACAAATACCACAAGCTCAAGATCATGGGTCAGATAATTAAGCTTGTGATCTTTGATTTTGTGAGAATATAAAGCCACTACTCTACCCTCTTGCATTAAAACACCTCCAAGTCCTACCAATGAAGCATCTTTGAAAACAAAGAAATCACCCCGTGTATCCAAAGCCTTTGCAAGAATAGGTTTTGTAGTGAGGCACTCCTTCGATGTCTGAAGGCCTGCTCACATTTGTTTAACCAAACAAACTTCTTCCCTTTCCTCTAAAGGGAGTGATAGGGTGTGCAATCGAGAAAAGTCTGAACAAATCTCCTATAGTAACCTATTAATCCCATTAAACACGTGCACCTCGGCCACTATAGTGGGTGCTTTGGCCAATCCATAATGGCTCTAATCTTGGAAAGATCAACTACGATAGCTTCCTCGAAATGATATGATGAAAATACTGCACTCTATCTCGAAATAAAGTACACTTCTCCAAGTTCCCATAAAGCTACTACTACAACTAAAGACACTTTGAAGAACTTGGAAAGGTTCCCCTCGTGCTCCTCATGTGTAAGTGAGTATATCAAGATGTCATCTAGGAAGATGAGCACAAAGTCATATAAGAAGGTCCTAAATACCCCATTCATCAAACTCATGAAAACTGCAGGGGCATTAGTCAAACCAAAAGGCACCACTGTGAACTCATAGTGCCCATATCTCATGGGGAAGGTAGTCTTATAAATTTCTTCCTTTAAAATCCTCAGCTGATGGTACCCTGACTTAAAATCAATCTTAGAGAAAACTATGTCTCCCTTCATATGATCAAACAAGTCATCAATATGAGGAAGAGGATAACGATTCTTGATCATTACCTTATTCAATTTGGAGGTAATCAATACACAACCACAAGGATCAATCCTTCTTCTTTACAAATATCACTTTGGTGCACCCCAAGGGGATACACTAGGATGGATAAGACCTTTCTTGAAAATTCCTTCATGCTACACTTGAGCTCACGAGCTCTAGGGTTGTCATCCGATAAGGTTCTCATCGAGATAGGCTCTGTTACAGGAACTAGATCTATATGAAAATCAATCTCACGTGGGGTGGTAACCCCATGGCTCCCTTGGAAAGACATCTGCAAACTCTCCCAAAATGGGATGATCATCTAGCGACGGTCCACTAGACACATCCTCGATCTATCACTTGAATGTAATAACATACATATAACAACCCCATCACACACACCACTTAAGCTACATATCAGATATGGTGTGAATAGAAATGGGTCTCGACCCACTGAAATCACTTAAATTAACTCCCAAATCATCTGCACAAGATATAGTCTTGTGATAACAATCCATCCTAGCCACCGCTGCAAATAACCAATCCATACCCAAAATGACTCCATACAAGCCCAAAGGAAGGATACAGAGATCTGAGGTAGTGGTGAAAGGTCCCAAATCCACTACACACTCCTTAACTAAGGAGTCTATAGAGATCTTGGCTCCAGAATCCATCTCGACATCCCAACTAAGACCCTTCCTAACTACCACCAGCCTACATCACTCTACTAAATATGGTACAATGAAAGAATCAGAAGAACCAGAATCAAACAATACTGAGGTAGGAATACCATCAATGCTACTTTTGGTCTCAATGACTGTGCTCTGATGCTCTGCATGATAGTTCTCAACCACTGCATAAATCCTGTGGCTATGTCCCATGTCACCAAAATTCAGCTCCAAAATCTATACCTTACCCTTATTGTTAGGGTTCTATGGGAAATCTCTCCAAAAGTGTCCAGTAACTCCATAACCATAACACCCTCCCGATCCTCCCCAATGAGTAGCACCTCCAAAAGGTTCCCCGAAGTATTTGGTGTGGAACCTAATGATCTAGTTGTTGTCTGCTAAGGTCTCTCTTTGAGAGCTCTCCCTGACTAAGCTCTAGGTCTACCCCATGTCCTGATGGGACCTCTAGGAGGAGGCCCCATACTCTGACCTCTCTGTCCATCGGTCTCTCTGGAGGTCTATGAGGTGGGTAGGACTGTTGTTGCTACTACTTCTACTACTATGGCCTAAAGGATGACCGTGTTGTACCACTGCCACCGCGAGGAAGGGGTACTAATCCCCTTGATCTACTATCATGCATCTATCGTATGCAGATCTTGACTTGGTCTCTAGCTGCTTTGGTATTTCCTTGAGTTTCCTCTCTACATATAGGCCTTCTTGATGGCCTCCACAAATGTCTCTGTGGGTAGTGGATCCACACTACACCTCCAATATCTAAATTCAGGCCCCAGATGAACCTGTGAATCTGCACCTGCTCATCCTGCATATACTCAACATACTAGAGTAGATCTAGAAATCTACTCTCATACTCTGCTACTTTGAAAGAGACTCCTGTCGAGGTCATGGAACTCGTCGATCCTCTACTGTATGAACCTTCGTGAAAATACCTACTCCTGAATCTCTCCTCAAATAGATCCCAGGTCACTATCTCATAATCTACATGGAGCTTCTACTCCTCTGTCCTCCACCATACTCCTGCTCCATCCCTTAGTAGATGGATTGCAACATGAGCTTTCATGTTCTAGAACAGGACAAAGCTTTAAGCAACCACTCAAGCTCACTAGCCGGCTTCTTCCTAAAATCCACCCATGTCACCCGAGTAATGTGAGGGCTGAATCTTGAGGATCTCCCGATGTGATCTTCAGCCGTGGTCGAGACGGCCTCTAGGTCTCTCTGCACGCTCATCTCTAAGCCTAGGGCTCACGAGACCTCTCTCTATGCTCTAGAAATCTATCACCCCGTCCCTCAATGGTGACTCTACTCTGGGTGACTTTGCATGGGAGTTCTCTCCTCTATTCTCCTCACCTTTGGGTCAAGGAGATTCCTAACCCTCAATGGAGGGGATTTGTCATGACTAGGTGCATGTCCTCCTCCTAATCCTTAGTGTAGAGTGACATTGACATCCTAAAGGGTCCGCAAGATCAGGGGTAGGATGGTTTCTACACCTTGATCCGTGGTGGTGCTAGTGGTAGTTACGAGTCTTTATGTAAATTCCCCTCACCCCATCTATTCCTCATACACGAAAAAAAATTGAGAGTTAGTTCATTTTCTAAGTTTTATATAATTCTCCATGTTTACTACAATATTTAATTTTTGAACTAATTTTATTTTGTCTTAGATTTAATAATGTGTTATGTTTAAGTTTCATGTCTTAAGTTTTCTAGTGTTCCCAATGGTCCAAGCTTCTAAACCACTTTGCTCGATACCAAGTGTGATGCCCATTAAAACAACCCACTTGAGACCCAAGAAACAACCTAGGGTTAGTCGGAAAATTATGGAATAATTTTTTTTTTATTAGAAGTGTCTACAACCAGGTTGCAAGGAAACAATTGTCACTAACAGGTTCCTAAACAAGTCTAAAATTACTAGAACATACTTTTCATTTATTAACAATTTCCAGAGGTCACATGGTCCAAATTTTAGGGTTAGAAGTTTCAGTTAGGTTCGGGGTAAAATATCACCATACCCACTCTCTAATAGGCTCAAAGTTTCAACTTAATTTTCTCACACTTAACACATTAAAAATTTCCCTAAATCATTCCCATTGGATAGGAAATTTTCTCACCTTTCCGATGATATAAATAATTCCTCCTAACTCCTTGTAGAACTCCAGTTATGGACCGACGAGCTTAGGGGTCAAATTTTCCCAAAGGGGACACATGTCGAGCGGGGAAGAAAACCCATTTCTTAGGTTGGCGGGTCATGGGGTGGTATTTGAAATTTTTTCTTGTGTGGGAGAAAATTTCCATTTATGCATTGCCTCCATGGGTCCTCCAAGGACACGTGTCGGGTCCTAATCCAAAGCGGGAGAGGGTGAGGGAAGGGCGGAGGCGGCGGCGATAGGGAAAAATTCACCAAAAAGGGAGCAAAGTCCACTTGGTGCCCATGTGCCCATGGGTCTACTAGGGACATGTGGTGCTCAACCAACAACATGGGGAAGAAGGAGAGGGATGGGCATGGTGGTTAGAGAGTTTGGGGAAATTCACCTAGGAGGAGGGAAAAGGGAAGGGTTTGTCATGTGGGTCCATGCATTTATGGGGAGTAATGCCGAGGGTGATGGCGGGAGTGCGGGGACGCTAGGTTTTTAATAAAAAATCCCAAAATCCAACAAGGTTGCAAATTTTTGCCCCCTCTACAAACACCCCATGTTTCCACGTGGCGCCTATGATACTGCTGCAGGCCGGTGGGAAAAAATGTAAAATTTTGCCAAAATTTCAAAAGGCCCCAAAGACAAAAATAATGTTGTGCCTCCACCTCTGCCCCCATGAGGACACGTGGCGAGAATCTGATTAGGTCGGGCTGGTGGAGAAAAGTTTAAAATTTTTCCCAAGCAAATTTTTCAAAAAAAAATTCTAAATATTTTTAACGGGAAATTTTCAGGTAGCGGGCCTGCTTGAAAATTTTTTCTCAAATTTTCCCGTCAAGGTAGGAAAACTTTAGATGGTCATAAATTTGCCTAGGAAGCTCAGTTTTGGGAAAACGAGGATGTTATGGAAATATCTCGATGCCCTCTTTGTACAAAAATAATAAATTTTAAATTTTGATAAAGTTTGAGGGTCAATTTTGTGAAAATGATCTGTAGGATTTTAAATAGAAAACTGGTAATTTCCAACTTATAATTTTGACTCAATTTGATCTCCTTCTTCACTCAACATGCCAAACAGACATGGAGGATTACTCTAGGAAGGATTTAAAGTGTTTTAGGAAGGTAGATTTACTTTTTTTATTTTCAATTCACATTTTTCTGACAATTGACAGAAAACGATTGTGAAAGGGGATTGGGTTCGATTTTGCAATGTTTAAATTATTTTCTTAAGTTTTCTTTGTCAATTTGAGTTCATTGATGTCTTAACATGCTAAATTATATCATTTTCAAGTTGATTATTATGTGTAGGTCTGAACTGTACAATTTGATTGAATTTATTTGCCAATATTAATTTTTATAACAGAGATCCATTTCTTTTAAATATGTATATCAATTTTATCATTCAAGTGTGGCATTTCATTTCTAAAATAATCCATTACATTTAAATGACTTAAATAAAACTATTCTAAACCCAAAAAGTAACTCTGATTTCAATTTTGTATATTTCCAAAGAGGCAATTATTGTATTTTCCTTACATATGTTTGTTTCTTTCAAACAGAGATTTAATTAACTCTTTTGTCATACAATGAAACATTTAATTCAATCTAAGAATGCATATGAGAAAAGTTCTTTCAATTTTTTTTGAGATCAATTATAAAACCTTACATCTTTCCATGTTTGAATGCAATAACACATTTCTATTTCTTTCCAATAAACAAAACAGAATATAATTATCCTCCACATTCAATGTAAAACTTTCAAAACCAATTACAACATCCTTCCTTAACAAATATAAATATTACAATTTCATCCACATCAAGTAGGAAAGGATTACAAGTGAATTTGTTTTTCACAGGGACTATCAAACTATGTTTTCCTTTGCTCCGGAAAAGCAACATGCCACTTTCCTTTTTCTTCCAAATTTATAACAACAAAAGAGGGAGAAAGGCAATGCTCTCCACCCAACAAAGACATCCAATGAAAGGAGAAGTCTTCCTTCATCATTGGCCCCCAAGCCCCAACCATAATACAATAAGAGGTGTAATTTAACCCATGGAAATAACTAGCTTCCACAACACACAACATTCTTTCAACATGCATAATTCATTTTAAAACACAGTCCACACAAAAAAACAATTTATAACTGCATTTGAAAACAATCAAAACAAAACTCAGACTTGATCATGCAAGCCTAAGGAGCAAGGTCTATGGGGGAAGATTCTTATGCCTCCCAAATGGGAATTGGGAATCCAATTGTAACAAACTAAAAAAATAATTCATCACACACACATCCTTATGCCCCCACAGATTTCCTTATGCCCCCCACAAAGTAAGAAATGCAAGCTATTTCTTTTCCATGGTGGATCCCAGGACCCAAAATCCCTCCTGAAAATTCTGATGCCAATGGCATTCCTTATGACCCCCACATGGATTCCCATAGCATAGCCTTCTCCTCCACCATCCCTATGGCAGGTCTACCCAAATAGCCAAAAATTACATAACAACATTCACCATTCACACAACACAATCAAGAAAAATAGCAGCATAAGAGAAGAGTTAAACTTATACCTCTCCATGCTAGCTTTTGTTTCCAAACAACAAGCTTTAATACCAAAAACACATTCACAAAACAGCACTCTCCAAGCATGCAAAGTTTCTCTAAACTCCTTCCAAAATCAAGAGCTCCAAACACAGGAAAATTCACCCCCAAAGATGTTTTGCCAAAGATTCAATAATTCAAAAAGAAAAGAGTTTGAATTTTATAGAAGACGGAAGAGAAGAGGATGATGTGGATCCATGTAGGATTCCACATCATACATCCTCAAAATTCAAACACAAAAGACTAAATTTCATTCTCCAAAGCACAATAAAGAGGTGGGTGAAAATATGACAAGTTACTTGCACACTCTAAAAATCCCACACCCTAAAGGACTGCAAAATAAGTAAAATGTAAGAGAGTGCAATCAAAACTTGCAACATGATTAATAAAATGCATTTACAAATTATAAAATCACCTCTCCAACCATAAGTATGGTTGGTAAATTAAATTGAGAGGTATGGGACAAGTTATACTTGTCCCACAAGCCTCCAAAAATAGCCCCCAAGGAAAATTCGAATTTCCAAGGAGGTGGAGTGTTTCTTACTCCAAAATATGACTTACACAACTCTTACACAACTTACACATCCCTTACATATTTAATACAAGGAACCAACAACTTCCATTATTACTTTCCCATATCCCAATTTAATTTATTTAAATTTTAACCATATGATTTCTCACATTAATCTACCACATTTTAATTAATTAAAAGAAAGGGACACCTCACTAATAAAATAAATACAACAATAATAAAAGAAAACACATTAATAAAATACACAAACCCATGGTTACATATAAAGGTAATCCCCCATGGGAATCACTAACAAAATAACACACAACACTATAAAACAAGTTACCATGGTGACCTTGTTGAATTCACCTAGAATTCCATTGTGGTTGGTCTCTGATCCCCCCGATGTTTGTTGTGATATTTAATTTGCAAAATACAAATACCTCCTTTGGCCTCGTGGCCATATCATAACATCCAAAATGAATATAAATATAATCACAAAACCAACTATATAAATGAATCACAACAACATCAAAGTAACAACTACATCATCATCATATAAATATCCATTTTCTAGATCTACTCATAATATCCAAAATCACATGTCGAACAACATCCATAAAACATCCATGTCAAATAGTATATCATCATCCACATATGAGTGTCTCTAATAATCATCATGTATCATATCCAAATCAAGATCAACAATAATCCATGATCAAATGTCTAACAACATACTAAATCAAAACATAATAATGTCCATAATGTGATCAATTGTATCGAAATAAGAAACAACAGTGTCAAAGGGAAGTGGGCACTATAGGAGAGAGAAATATTGTTTAATTATCTATGTGTTTGTTATAATTATGTGATCTTCCTCATAAAATCTTGTTGATGGATGGGGATGGTAGGGCTGATTCTTTTTATTTACCTTTTGGGTGTGACATATTATTTTATTTTGTAAAACTCCTTGTTCATGATAACTACGAATGTTCTTCCATAGGAAGGTACCTTGTCAAATTCCTATAAATAGATGTTGGTATATAGTTAATGAATAAGGAAGTGGAATTCCATTTTCTTAACTTCATAATTATAGGTAAACTCCAATGGTAAAGGTTTAAGGCCTTGATCCCAACTTCATGAAAATATAGTATACTTGATTAGTGATATGAACGTAATATTTTATAAAATTTTACAGTATGGATGATGACTTAAAGGTATATAATATGTTACATCATTAAATATTAAGGTATATCATAGTAATTTATTCTCTTGAAGATTTATATGGATTTCACTGGGAAATATAGTTTAATAAAAAAATTCTTAACATTATAATGAGATGGTGCCATTTTTTTCTTGAGAAAGATTATTTTTTATAGATAAAGTTTGGAAAGGATCCAAGGGCCATATACAAAAAAATATTATAATGAGATATCATAACCTTAAAAACATCTAAAAAACCCAGCCAATAAAGAAACCTATGCAATTCAAGAAGGGATTGACTCCAAAAGAGCAACAAAAATAAAAAACAAAACCACCTAAACCATTAAAAACTAACCAAAACAAAAGACCAAAGACAAAGGTCAGCAACAAGGCCATAAACAACTCCTTAGGTACTTTTGGCCCATGTCCTCGAACTCGGTCTAGCTACCCCACCCTTGTTGTCACATTCATCTTCATCATCAGAGTTGCTAACCTCCAACATCCTTTTCTTCCCCTTCTCAGCTACTACCATCTCCTGAAGGATATCCACCCTATTGCTAAGCATCTGAAGCTCTACACCATAACATTGAGCTCCTCTGATTAAAATCTTATTCTCAAATTTCAACCGAGTAACCATATCTTCAAGGATTTCAATTTTACTAGCAAGGAAATTTATGAAAACATTTCCCTCACTCCAACCCTCCGAAGTACTTGTATCTGGATTCTTCCCTACAAGAAATTGAAGAGAAGACGCCACATCCAATTCCTTCTTAGCCTTCTCTTTCAAAACATTGAGCCTGCATCTATCATCCAGAGTCAAATTTTCTTCCCAATCTTCACCATACCTAATTCCAACACTTTTGGTTTTAGGAATTAGGGTACAAAATTTGAATAGCAGAATAATTAAACCTAAGTGCAATAGAACATCCACATTCTTTGTTTGAAAATATTTCACCAAATCTTGTAGGGAATTAAACAAATAGAAAGGAATGCTCACCTTCCTATTCTACAAAAGTGATTTAATAACATGAAATGCTAGATTTTGAGCTTCCTAAACTTCCCATTAAGAGTGAAATAATTCATAATAATAAATCAAACCTCGAGCCACTACCACAAAATATATTTTTGGGCAATACCATATTCCATGTGAAAAGTATTCTCATCAACCTCAAGGAAATTGAAAACTTCCTCCACGAAACTACTTTCTATCCTTAAAAACTTACATTCCTTACAATCCATATCAGTAACCTTCCCAATTAGTTCCTCCAAAATTAGTAGACTCACACCATGCATAGTCACAACCCCTTTATCCTATACCTACACAAAATCCTTGAAACATTCTCATCATAACCACAGAGCGTATAAAATAAATGATTAACTCCCCCATTTTTAAAGATATCCCAGATAGTTGTATCCCTTTCCATAGCCAAATAGGATGAAGGCTCCACCCTCACTTTGTTGTCACCCATGATGGAAGAACTATACAACACTTGCAAAAACTAGAATGAACAAACAAATTCTGCATAAAAAACCAAACTAGGAATAAATAAATATATCTTTGGGCCCACACATAGAATAGTGAGAGAAATGATTACACAAATCCAAATCCCATGCTTGACATAAATATCACTCAGCATGAAGGAAAACCCTAGTTGATGGTGGAAGATCCACCTCATCTTGCCATATATGATTATGATGAGCATGTACTCCATAACTAGCCAACGTGTCCACATAAGCATTCACTTCCCAATACACATGTTCAATTCGAATCTCCTCAAAATTTAATAATAAAGTCCTTATATCTTCCATAATAGCATTCAAATTAACATGATATTTCAATTTACCCTTCATTACATTAATAATGTACAAAGAGTCCCCTTCCACATAATTTTTTCTAATTTGATAATGATTAGCCCACTTTAAACCATACAAAATAGCATAGGCCTCTACATAATTATTGGTTTTATTATCTATAGGAATAGAATAGGCAATAAAAAAAGAACCATTTTCACCCCTAATAATACCACCAACACCAAATAAACCCAAACTAATTTTTGCAACACCATCAAAATTAAGTTTCATCTATCCATCCATAGGTTTTCCCACTTCACATTATCCCTGATATTCTTCTTCCATAGTGAACTCTGTTGAATGCTTTTACCAAATCTGAGAGCTTGAATACTTTCCCTTCACAATTAGGAACACTTTTTTCTTCCTTGAATCTAATAATGGAAATATTTGTGATCAAAGCTCCCGTAATCATATTCCCCACTCTATCAGAAGTTTTTATTTTCCCAAAAAAATCCTATGATTTATTTCAATTTGTATTCCCCATATGAAATGCGGTAACACCAATTTCCAAGCTTTTGACAAACACCTAGAAGAAAAGGAAAAATTCCATTGTTCATACCAATAAGAAAAAGTTTTTGGATAAACCCGTGAGACCTAAAATAATCTATTAATTTTGGAGAATACTTTTTGAGAAAAGGGACATTGGAGGAACAAATTTTGAATTGTTACACTATTAGATTTTCAAAAAAATCACCTATTTGGGATTGGCATACCTTTATCCTGCGCAAGTTATCAATTATAATAATTTAATTTTGAATGGCATGTGACCAAAATAAATTCACCTTGGGCATAAGAGTATTGTCCCAAAGATATTTCCACCATGGGTTTGGTTTAGGACCATTACGAGCAATACAATATCCATTTCTCACAGAGTACTCACCATCCTTTATCCCTACCCATATAAGAATATCCGGTTTAGGTCTTTACAAAATATTAACACCAATCAGATTAGTATTGAGATTTTGAAGAGAATCCTTGATATTTTCATCTTCACCATCCCAACGAAGAGGTCTCCAAGACTAACCCCAATTTTTTCTAATCTAGTAGTCTCTCAAGAGGCTTACCATAGTAGAAATAAAATTATTAGCAACATTTCTCCACAATGGATGGTTTAACAGAGTTCTTTCAACAATCCACTAATCTGTTACCATCACCTATTTCCCATTTACTCCCTTTCATCAACAAACCCCTACACTTTACCAAACCATTCCAAAAACAAGATCCTTCAGAATGATATCATTTAAAATAAAATATATTTGCTCAGTATACATGTATTTAGCTTTATGAGTCTTATTCCACAATCCATCCTCCACCTGAAGTCTCCACCTAGCTTCACCAAAAGATCCATATTCATAATCTTTAATTCCATAAAACCAAAGCCACATGTATTCTTTGGAAGAGTAACCCTATCCTAGGAAAAGGGGGAATTCCATCCTTTGATTTAGTACTTGACTAGAGAAATATCCATTGAATCTAGGTAATCACATTTATTATCTTTGAATACATTTTAAAGTTTGACATAAGATACATCGGAAGGCTCTGTAAATAACTCAAAGTATTTGTAATTTACCATATTGTGATAATAAAGTACCTTTACTGGTAGCAAATTATTTTGAAACCTACTAACAAGAGAATTCTAATTATCTAGAACCATCAATCCCTTAAATAGAGGCATTCCAAAATATGAACAAGGAAACAAAATGATTCGACACTCCAAAAAAACCGCTATTCTATTCTGAACTTCCTCATCCACATTCAAGAAAATTATAGAACTTTTTCAAAAATTAATAAGCTGACCAATGACTTCTTCAAAGTCTTGAAGAATATCCTGAATATCCTTACTTTTGAAATAGTTTCCATACCCAAAAGAAAAGTATCATCCATAAATTGTTGTAAAGAAATAGGTTCCAAACCATTAGAAATAATTAAACCATTCAAAATCCTACTTTTCCTTTAGTCAACACAAAGTTTTCTTAAAGTCTCTACCAAAATAATATAAATAAAAGGGGACAAAGGATCCCGTGTCTCAAACCCCTCCTAGATGAAAATAACCCCTTAGACTTACCATTGATAAGAATAGATTATTTAGGAGTGATAATACATTCCATAATCAAATTTATAAAATGATCATGGAATCCCAACCTTTCCAGAATAATCCCAAAAATTTCCATGGCACTCTATCATATGCCTTATTCATATCAAGTTTTAGTAGCATTGGCTCCCTCTTTGAAATATCCACTAAATGAATAGTTTCATGAATAGTAATAACAACTTTGTCAAGGATTTATCTACCTTTAACAGAGGCTCCCTAATTTGGAGAAATAAAACCATTCAACAAATATTTTATCCAAAAAGAAATTATATTTGTAATTATTTTGTAAACAGATTCTACATAGACTAATTGGTCTAAAGTTAGTAACTTTACCAACACTTGGAATCTTAGGCACTAGGGCTATAAAATTGTTGTTAACCTCTTTCAGTAACTTACCATTCATGAAAAATTATTGGACAACTTCCTCCACATCATCATGAACAATGTCCGAAAATTCCTAAAAGAAAAAAGTAAGGAAACCATCTAGCCTAGGAGACTTATCCCCTTATAAATAAAAAATAACCTTTTTATTTCTTGGGGAGAAGTAATTTCGACCAACTCAGCATTCTCCTAAATAATGATAATAGGTTTGAATAAATTAATGATTTTACTCTCCTTGACAAGGTTAGGCTGACCTCGAGTTGTTAACAAATCATCATTGTGAAACTTATAAATTCATTTGAAATCTCAACCTAATTATTCAACCTCACTCCTATCCTATCCTCAATTTCCATTATTGTATTACTTTTTTTGTGAATAGATGTAGTCAGATGAAAAAAATGTGTATTCTTATAACCCTCTTTTAACCATAAAGACCTTGAATTTTGTTTCCAATATGATTCCTTTTTTTCTTGCAAATTATGATACTTTACCAAAAGAAACTTTTATTTGATCCTGATCTCTTGATCATACTTCCCACTTTCCAAGATTTCCTTGATCCTTTTTAGATCCTCGGATACTTTTTATTTATGGGTGAAAATGTTACAAAAAAATTTCCTTGTTCAAAATTTTCATTCATTCTTTGACATTTTTCAACTTAGAAATCATTTTGAACATAGGTTTACCTTTAACACTAATTTGCCAACAAGATTGAATCTCCTCTTTTAAGTAAGGATGAAACAACCACAATTTAAAGAATTTAAAAGGTATACCTATCATTCCAATACTATTTCTACATTGAAAACAGATAGGACTATGGTCCAACCCAATTATGGGTAAAGTTGTAAGAAAACCAAAAAAGACAAGAACTAGCTTGGGTTGATTAAAAATCTATCCAACTTAATTTGGATAAGATCATCTCCCATTCTCTAATTTTACCAAGTATATTTCCCACCCCTCAAATCAATATCAACCAAATTACAATCAACAATAAAGTTAGAAAAATCTCCCATACTATCACTAAACATATTTGAACCCCATTGTTTTCAACTAGGCTTAAGGGAGTGTTAAAATTCCCTCCAATTATCCAATCCAAGTCCCTATATTGAGAATGAAACTACACAATTTCTACCCACAAATTTCTTCTCTCACTCATAAAATTGGGTACTTAAATATTAGAGCATATCCAAGTAAAACCATTTACATTCTCTCTAAACAAAATGGCAAGATGATGAGACAAATTACAAATAACCAAAGCCTCTCTATCCTTTTGAATCCAAAAAGTAGCAATTCATCTAGAGGCACCCAAAGAAGACACATTGCATATCCAAAATAAACCATAACTTACTTTTAATATCATCCATTTTTTCTTTTTTCATCTTGGTTTCTTGTATCAACAAAATATTAGGTTTATGAGTTTTTATAAAATTTGACAATATACTCTATTTATTGGGGTTATTTAGACCCCTTATATTCTAAGAAATGAACTTCATTTAATCTTATTTAGAGATATGCTCTCTTTAATAGAGTGTTGCTTACCTGAATCAATTTCTTTAGCCATTTATTTTTCCCTTATGTCCCTATTTGACATATTACCTCTTTTTGCAAAGGGATTCCCATAGTCTGCTTTAAATTTGTCTTGTTTCTAAGCACTCCTTGTATTAATATTTTTGTTTTCCAAATTATTTTCTAGATTCAGAGAAAAAGGCACAACCTCAGAGTCTAAAAGATCAACTTCTACTTTTGTAGACATATCATCTCCTTTTACCTGATCCTTCTCTTGAGAAACCTATATGGGAACCTGTTGAGGAGGAAATATATATCACTTAGTAGAAGGAATACAAAATATTAACACAAAAGAGTAGAGTACATTCAAAGGCATGGGAGGATCAGAAAGGAATCACACGCAGAGGATAGAGACAGATTCAGGACTTAGCCATTTTCATGATTATGATCTATTTTTGGAAGATGGCATGTGGATCACACAAATGGGAAAATACTTGTGCAACATGCATCGGATATTTTGGAAGAGCGGATATGGAGCACTTTGCATGGATGTGAGCTAAAGATAGAATTACAATTGATAGTTATCTAAGAGAGATCTATTATTAGCGCACTTGCATGTGTGTCTATAATTGTAAAGACACATGGCTATTTTCAGCATGCAACCAATTTTGGAAATAGATAAGTGATGAAGGGAAAGTCCCCACCCTTATAAATATGTGATGAACTGCATAGTATAAGATATATAGATATGTAAGAACTGGATTACTATGAGAGTATGTTGTCAAAACTGTTACACGCATGAGCATGTAATGTTATTATTGTAAGAATATTCTATGTATTCCTGTGTTTTTATATAATGGAGTGTATTTTTGAACCATTATATTAACCCTAACTATAATTGGCTCTTTCATGCTCGATTTCATCATGATTATCATTAAGTTTGTTGTTCTCTAGAACTAGATATGTACATGCACTGTAGAATGATGTATTAATTTTTTATCTAGATGCATTAAGTATTCATCATGCTAACATCCTGTAACAACAACCCTAAAGAGGGGATTGATACCTTTGCACACTTCAACTGAATGCTCGATCTAGGGTGTGTGATGTGCCGGTGTGCTAGGCTTTTACTAGTGAATTCTAGGCTGCATCATTGGTTCTATTAGAGGGACCAATTTTTTATTTTTTTTCAGGATGGTTCATGATGAAGACATATTGGTTGATCCTAGAAAGTGTTAAGGAGTGGATACATGACCTAGAAGAAGAATACACACGAAGGTTCAGCACCGGATCTGAGTTTGACACATGCACGTGGGTGGAGCGGAGAATACAGTATGACTATTTGTATGAGATATTTTTTTCCATCTTTACGGTAGAACTATATAAGTGGTTGGTTGTTTATGCGTCTAAAAAAATTTGAATGTATCCAACACTTGTCTAGATGCAGGAAGAATTTCAGACCCTTTATGATGTTGATCTGATTTGGACTCACACTGCGGATATATGGTTCCATGATGTTTTGAATAGTTATATTTTGGAGTACTCAATTTCCACTTATTCATGCCCAAAGGTAGCTAAATTCCAACTTTTATGATATTGAAGGGGAACTTACCTATAAGGCATTCTCTTTGGAAATCAAAATTTTGATGGTAACCCCGAACTTGGAGAGTAAATCGATGGCTAACTAAAACCCACCATGCACAAAGGGCAGGGTAGGCTTGGTGAAATATGGAAGACCTAGTAGTAGAGAGGTGAAGAGAGGAAAGGAGGCTTAAGTATAATGAGGCATGCAAGAGGGAGGTAGAGAAACAATGGGAGGTTGTAGAGAGAATGACATTGTGGAGAGAGATAGTTCACTATGTATTTGAAGTTCACGCAAAAGAGGTGGAACTCGAGTATTAGGAAGTCTCCCATTTAGGAAATCATGAAAGAAACCCTCCTTGGCCTCACGTAGAAGCATGCCAGGAGAAACAACCTCGGCTATGGGCATGCATCTGAATCCAGCTAGAAACTTTTCCCTTGTTCTTGGTCTTCCAGTATCTAGTACAACAAATAGTTAGCAAGCTAATTCAAGAAGTGGGAGAGTAGGAGTGAGTCATATAAGAAGCACAACGATGGTAGCACAAATGAATTTTTTGTTATATGGGAGTAAATTTTTTAGGTGTATCATCTGCACAAAATTTAGGCACGTAGATTTTGGACTCTCTTCTTGGTGTAGTAACACTTCACAAACTGTTGGGTACAGATTCAAGACTAATGTTGCGGCATAGTGAAGCACATCTTCTACTCCAACCCTAACTATAGGTTTAGGATTAGGAGGTATAGGTGGCTCTAGCTCCGGTGGATCTGGTGGTTCTAGAGGAAGAGGAAACACAAGAAATTCTGCATTATGTGAGCAAGGTCCACACCAACCCCATAATATTTACATGGAGATGTCTCTTCATCTCCCATAGTATAGGGGCATAGAATATGTTGTTGAACATGTACACATGTGTGAAATAATATGGCACGTAAAAGGAATCACGGCTTCTGAGCATAGGGCAAGCCAATTTTCTACTACATTACAAGGGTGTGCACATAGCTAGTATAGAAAGTTTGACCCTAATTAGACTTGCATAGACTATACAACTTTAAAATATTATTTCCTTACAGAGTTTCACATCCCTGAGTTTGAGTAGAATATTATAAGTGTGCTCAAGGATATTAAGCAAGGCACTACTAAGAGTGTCAGAGAGTATGATGCTTGTTTCAAAATGTTGTTATCTAAGCTTTCTTATGATATTCATGCAAGCCAACATGTGCAATGGTTTGTTGGAGGCATGATTACACCTTTTAGAAGGGCACTTTGTCACATAAGACATACACTAATCCACGTGAAGTGATTGTATAAGCTTTATGCGCTAAGTCATTGGAAGTATAAACACTAGGGTAAGCCCATTTTTAGAGGCACAGATTACAGCTATGGAAAAATAGTTGGAGAAGCTATCGGAAAATTCAACACATGAGACGTGCACAGGGATTTGGTACACAAATTGTGAAGTGGAAGGTCACACAAAGGATATTTTCCCCACAGATCTATGCACTCACTGATGTTAGATTGTGAGATATGCCATTTAAACCATGATGATAGTCGTTTCCCATTACTACAACGCATGATAAGGAAGAATATTTCATGCTACTGTAAAATCTATAGGTACATGACTCATGATACATAAGACTTTCAGCTAATTGGTTAGATCCATGATGCTATAGATATTGGTGTATGACAGACAAGAGTTTCAGATAAATCTAAAGGCAAGAACAAGCATCAGGGTCGGGATCACAATTAGGTGCACTATGATTGGAGTGAAGGGTGTTTTTAAGGTGGTCATAGTAGAGGATGAGGATACTGTGGTGGATTCAGAGGATGAGGCCATAGTGGCGAGATAAGGAAAGTTCCATCATAGAACATGTTATACATGTGGATCTCTTGACCACTATAGGCATGAATGTCCTTAGAATATTACATGTTCTTTCTGCGAAAGAATCATAGCTATGAGGAATGCCCAAAATTGTATGAGAATCTTAGTAAGCAACATAAACAAGAAAACAAAGGCACATGGATGGTTAGGATACAATACATTGTGGAAAATCAATGGATGCCTAAGTTGGAATCGAGTCGAGGCATTGCGGTAAGGATCACTACCCGCGTTGAAGTGTTGTTTGCCAAAGAAGCATTACAGAAGAATCCTACCATCACTAAGGAGGAGGTTCTACATGCACGGTACCCAAATCCTACCCATCAAAAGGAGGTTTATCAAGAAACCATGGAGGTACTCAGAAATATTTTAGGTGAAATATAGTATTTAAAGGATCAATCATGAAAGATAGAGAAAAATAAAGTAGCAGGTACAATGCAAACTGATATGGATGACTTGAGAGAAGTGTGAAAAATGTTGTGCTAGGAGAATATCATTCAACTATTAGGGAATTGGTTAAAGGGGAACACCCTGAGCGTAATTATTGAGATTGGAAAACATATCATGCATGCAAATATCCCCCATAGCCTAGATTATGACAAGGAAATAACTCAAAATTCTATTGTGGATGGGTGAATTTTGAGTAATATATTGATTGATACGTGCGTGGAAGTCAATGTTCTTACTTTATATGTATGGGTACAAATAGGAAGACCTCTATTGCAGCCATCCTCTAATGTATTTTCATGGCTAATCGGACTAAGGCCACTCCCATTGGAGTTTTAAAAGATGCATCCATTACCATACAAGGAGCCAATTTCACTTGGATATTTTGAGGTCATAGCACTGGAAGAGGCAAATAGATTCCCAACTCTACTTGGGAGTCTGTGGTGCTATGTAAATAATGTTGAGCTTTGGTTCAATAAGGGTTATATCAACTTTGAAAACAAGGAGGAAAGAGTTATTATCCCATTAAAATATGGCAAATTTCTGCCCTATGTTGAGCCCTTGAGTGAAGAATACCTAAATCAAATTGATGTATGCATCCTTTGGGATCCATAGTTTCTTGAGCCATATAAAGAAGGAATCATTCAATGGGAGGATGCATAGTCCATCAGCGACACTACAAGTGTTGCTTGTGATAATTGGGCTCATAGCACTTATGAGTTGGTAGGGCGTGAAGTAAAGAGCATATTCGCTAGGGATTTCAGACCACGTTATATGAGGAGAATAGGTAACAACTCAGTACCTAGATACACTGGAGAAGGAGACCCTATGGTGTTCTTGTGTGCTATGGAGAAATGATGGGTAGACCAGTTGGAGAAAGGGAATATGCTAGCATATACCCTACACAAGATAGTAGTGCACTGGTGGGTGGTTCATAAGGATAATCTTGTAGGATGGAATGAAATTAGGATTGCTCTTGCTACTAGTTTCTTTAGGAGTAATGCACCTCCTCAAATATTTACTTATCATGGTAATCAACCTGTTCAACACCACGTTCAACAATGTGAAAGACTTTGGACAGAGGGGTAGAAAGATTTTCCACCTTCACTCTAGGTGCACAAGTTTTATTCCACTTTACAAGGCTACATGCATGTTTGTTATGTATATGCATAACTCTATTAAGAGACTAGAAATTGGTAGGGTTTAATTACATGGATGATCTAGAAACTTGACTTCTTCTCTACTAAATGACCAGAGTAGAAGAAGCATTAAAGGTTATAAAGCGCTTAACTATGGGGGATAGTGCCAAGGCGGAGGAACTCATTCAAGATTTATTTGATGAAGGGTACTCGAAGCGTGTTATGTTTAAGAAATAGAGATAGATGACACATTACTTCAACACACTTTCCTTGAGCAAGAAAAAGGAAAAATGGTCTACTTAGTGGATGATGAAGAAGTAGAAAATTTGGATGTAGACCATTCAACAGTAGATGTGAGGTGTTGGATAGTGCAGATAAGGCCACGCGTGCCTATCATGAGCATATGAAGACAAATAAATTAAATATTGGATCATATGTTGAGCCTAAAAGGCCATAATTTGAGACTATTGGTCAGACTCAAAGTGGCAAAAATCATAGAGTTACTATGGGATTAGCAAGACTTATTCCCTCGAGGGTACCAAAGGAGTGCATGAATCATTAGGGGAGATGAAGATAAATATTAAAGAGGGTGCGTGTACACTAGTTAGAAATAGACCCTACATGATGAACCCCAACTTGCGCGAAAAGGTCAAAGAAGAGATTGACAAAATGTTGAAGTCTGGAATCATCAAACCCCTTAATGAGTCATAATAGGTTAGTCTAATGGTGATCAATATTAAGAAGGATGACCAGATTAGGATATGTGTGGACTATAGGGAGCTAAATGTTGCATGTGTGACTGATCCCTTTTCTATGCCATTCATTGAGGAAATCCTAGAAGGCGTTGTAGGGCACAAAATCTATTTGTTTATAGATGGGTTCTCTGGGTATCATCAGGTTTGGATTACCCAGGAGGATTAGGAAAAGACTACTTTTACTACTTAATGGGGGAGTTTTTCCTATACTATGATGCCTTTTGGACTGAATATGCGCTTGTTGTATTCTCGCGCATATTTTTTTAGGTGTTTAAAGATTTTATTCACAACTTCTTAAAGGTTTATTTAGATGATTAGATAGTGTATGGACTTGTTAAATATCATTGTGACAATCTGCACTTAATGTTTGAAAGATGTAGATAATTGAGTATATATTTGAACATAAAGAAGTGCATATTTACTACACCGTTTAGAATACTATTAGGACACATAATATTCAAGGAAGTTTTGTTGGTTGATCCATCTAAGGTTCTAGTCATTATAGGCACGAAGAGCCTACTTGGTCAGAGTGAGGTGCATGGATTCTTGGGTCACATAGGGTATTATAGAAAATTCATAAAGGGATATGCCAAGTTTTCAGCACCTTTGGAGGATTTACTAAAAGGAAAAGGTACATTCTATTAGGGAGAACTGCAGTAGCGTGCATTTGAGACATTGAAAGAGAAACTTACTAACGTACCTATTCTACACTTTCCTTCATGGACCAGCCATTTCATGTACATGTGGATGCCTCTTGCATGACCATTGGCACGGTGTTGGCTCAACCTAGAGAAAGTATTATAGATCATCCTATTTTTTTACTAGTAGAAAGTTAAATCCTGCATATCAGAATTACACCACTACAGAGTGCGAAGCTTTGTCAATGATCTATGCGCTACATAAATTGTAGTAGTTACTGCTAGCTACACCATTTATCTTTTATATAGATCACATGGAATTGAATTATTTTGTGAATAGGCTCATTTTATAGGGGCACACATGTAGATGGGTACTCTTATTTCAAGAATATTATTTTATAATTTTGGTAAAACCAGAGAAAATTAATTCTAAACTAGACCATTTATCTAGAATACAATCAAGAGAAGAGGCACAGGCCATTAAAGATACCATTTCCGATGCATAGTTATACAGGTTACAATGTGTGCCATCGTAATTAGAGGACATTTTTGTCTTTCTATGAATAGGTATGGCACTAGAAGGAATGAAATACTTAGAGAAGAAACAACTTTATATACACACGTAACCCTATATGTGTATTAGTGGTGATGTGTACAAGTTAGGCCGGATGAGGTATAACATCAATGTGTCTTGGAACATGAGCATACATATATCATGGAGCAAGCTCATGGTGGTATTGTAGGTGGCCACTATGCAAGTGATGCCACTGGTCACAAGATTTTACTCGTTGGATTATGGTGGGAGACCAAGTATAAAGATTGTAAGGAATATTGCAAGGCTTGTGATCACTATCGGTTGCCTCAACAAGATGAAATGCCTCTAAGACCTATTACTAGTGTAGAACCATTTGAAAAATGGGCTATCAATTTTCTGGGTCCTATTTCACTAGCCACATGCAGGATTGGATTTCACTATATCATCACTTGCATAAACTATCTCATAAGGTGGGTAGAAGCAACATCTACAAAAGATTGTACATCAGCTACACAACATCCATGATTTTATGGGAAAATATTATTAAAAGGTATGGATGTCCTTTGAGTTTGACCAGTGATAGGGGAACACATTTTTTTAATGAGACAATCAGGATATTATTGGATGAGTTTATGATTGTGCACCATAAGACTACACCATATCATACTCGGAAAATGGGATTCGAGGCTTTCAAAAAAATTTGAGCAGACATTAACCAAAATTTGTGATTTTGGAAGAAAGGATTGGGATGATAAAGTGTCTAAAATCCTTTGGGCATATCGAACAACAGATAAAAGGTTGAACAAAACCACAAAATTTTTGTTAGTGTTTAGCATGAAAGTATTCCTTCCTATAGAATTCAAGCTCCTTCTTTGCATATTGCATGTTGTTGAGGATTAGCTAATGAAAAATAATTAGTATAAATGGATTGAAAGGTTACTCAAAATGGATGAGTGACGAGCAATGGCACATTAGAGTTAAAAGTAAGAAAAGACCAGGTAGAAAGCATGGCATGACAGTACATTCAGGATAAAAATTTCAATATTGGATAGATGGTGCTCCTTTATGATTCTAAGTTTTCACTCCATATAGGAAAACTCAAGGTACATTGATTGGGGTCGTATGTTGTCATTCACATACTTAACACATGTGCTTGTCAATTAGAGACGATTGATGGGATACGGTTACTCAAGTACTACAATGGGATTAGGTTAAATCCATACTATAAATAAGTCTTCTTGGTGTTTGTAATAAGGTAGTGTTTCCATTTAGATTCGGTTTCCAATTATGTATTTCCTTAATCTATTTCCTTCTTTTTCGCTATGCTTTATCAATTTAGTTGGTGTTTTTGTGTAATAAGCGTGTTCGTGCACTAGAAGCTAATTATTATTTGAATATTTTTATGTGCAGAGGACTGCACATACCATTAGTGTGGGGTGGTTATTGATATCTAGGTACAATAATGTTTAAAATAAGTACACATGAAAGGAACAAACTGCTACAGGTGGTATTCAAGTTGGAGAATTAAAAAAAGATTGCTTACGGAAATAAGGAACATAGGGGAGATGGATGAAGAAATAATTATAATTTGAGGTAACTAGGGGCCATGGGAAATACCAAGGTAAAGTGTAGTGGCGAGGTACTCGAGTGCATGGAGGAGTGTTAAAGAGAATTCCATGGCTAGAAGGTCGAAAGGTGTGCTATAAGGTTATAGCTTGGGCGTGAACATGTACAGTGTGGAAAGAATGAAAATGGTCGATTAATGAGAGGATTTTTGCTAGGTGAAGGAGTAATAAATGCACAATTTTTTTGAAAATCTATATAAGGACGAGATGTAATTTCATTTTTACTATTGCAATTGTAAAAATTTGAAAGAGCTAAGTGTAGATGATCTAATTGAATCATGTGAAGGTGCGAAGAGTGTGAAGTCGAAGTGGAGAGAGATTTGTGTGCGAGAAGAACCTTACGTCCCCATAGGTGAAGGATTTCAGATGAAGAAGACATGTTACAAGAGCAAGGGCACTGATTTCCACTATGGAACAAAGATTCAAACTAGGGTTTTAACTTACTTACTATGGAGGATAGAAAGGAGATATTTATAAATGGCACCGAAGAAAGCACCTACAATAGGAGTGAAAGGGAAGAAGGCCAAAGTGGAAGAATAAATTGCTCCTAAGAGTAATTTCTCAAAAATGTAATATCCAGAGGGTGTGATTGTGGGATAAGAATGGGATTCCCACATCCGTAAATGTAAAATCAGAAATTACAACCATTTAACATCGGATAGTAAGAAGGAATTAGATGTGTTGTTGAGAATGAAAACAAACAAGCGCACAACAAAATACATGCCAATTTACTATGACATTTGGAGAGAAAGTACTAAAGTATATTGGATTATTCCGATTGTACACGATGCCATATTTTTGAAAGTATGAACCATTGTATTAATGGTTGATGAGAAGATTCCATGAGGACCTCTTCTACTTCTTCGGACAAAGGGTTAGAATCAAAGTCACCTTGATTTCAACAGTGATAGGATTAAGGGCCTTAGGATAATATTTGGCGAGTGACTTCACAGATAAAGTAGAGATCTTGGAGATAAGGAAGGAGCTAGGATATACCAAGGGTCCATGCAACATGGAAATTGATAAATTGAAGAAGTACCCAATAGTACAGGAAGCTACCCATCTTGTAACAAATTTTAATGACCAAGAAAGGTGGTCGTAGGTGAATACAATGTGGCTGCACATTGCAAGAAAGATGTCTCAAGGAGTGGTCTACAATATCGCAGATCACATAGCAAATAAAATCATTGAAGAAGTGCATACAGGTGACATAATTAGTTTTGGCACTATTTTATCGTCTTTGGTGTTTATGGAGATTGGAGTGCCTAATGGGCCAAAGGAAAAGATTTGGGAGTACCCCATGGAAAATAAATCTTTGGCACAAAGGTTTGATAAATACTTATGTGAAGGGACCATGAGTGGGCCATTTAAGTAGGAGTGGCATTTTAAGAGGAGTGGTGCATACCCAAGGAGTTACCTTCAGTGGTGAGTAAGGTAGTACAATTTGCGATCTACCAACACTTTTTCATCGCACGATTTGTGATGAAGGATGGATATTGAATCCCTTGGTGTAAAGTGCCATATGCCTTCACAACATGCTACATACAAGCATCAATTCACTAGTTTATATATGCACTCCACCTAAAATTCATCGCAGATAAGGTAGATTGTGATTACCACACCCTAAGAGAAACATATGTATATCTAGGATGGAATTCCTACATTGAGAGGATTATCTCAGATGTAATAAACATGAAATGGGTAAGCTTGGCCATTAGAGATGTTGGAGAAGCGCTTGTGTATCTTCAACTCAAGCCCAAGCTGGAGAAAAAAAAATATGTGGAAAATGAGTTCACACTTTCACGACCACCTAAGGGTAAGCATATAGTAGAAAATGTGCCAAATCTAAAGCTTACGAGACTATAGTGGTGGATGAAAAGGAAGATAAACTAGAATATAGTGGTGGTATAAGCATAGAGGAAAAAGGTAGCCTTTAGACAAGGTAGAAATAGTGTGCATGACTACACCACCTCAGGTGCCATAAGGAGAAGATGAGGATTTGGATGCAGTACAAGGAGAGTGTCATTTCAAAAGGGTATTTAGAAGAACTAGAACCCAAGGTGCTACACCATAGTCAGTGCGTGGATCACCTCAAATCTCTCCAAAGAAATAGATAGCTGATAAGAGAAGAATAAATTTGAATCTGATCGAGGAGGTGGAAGATTCTAAGGAGAGAACACCCGAATCTTCACACAACTAGAGGATGTGGAAGATCTAAAGGAAGAATAAATGGAGGATGGAGGAAAGGGAGTAAAGGAGGTAGATGAAATAGTGTGTGGGACTACTCAAGGCATAGAAGAACAAGTTCCAAATCTTGACGCTCAAGTTCCTAAGGGCCAAGATCAAAGAGGAAAATTAGGGAGTATACTGCAATTACGGGATACTCTAAGGAAACAAGTAAAATTTTCCGCACCCATTTCCAAATCACAATGGGCCTTAAGGAATTGTATGTATGGGAGTTGATGGATGAACATATGGCCACCATGTGCACAAGGACGTAATTATCTTGGTCAATGTAGAAACAAATAGATGAACTAGAATTTGACGTATGTGAAGAATCCTATGTATCAAGAAGATTGAGGAAGGCACCTTAGGACAAATACATAACAGTAAATCCCTCTTTGTTATGTTGGATGAAAAAATAAGTAATGCCTTGGTGAAGGTATCTATAGAGGTGGAAAGGAGGAATGTGCATAAGGCTGTAACTATTAGGGCGCTAAAAGAAGAAATCATGGCCAAAGATACAAAGATAGCATGCCTATGACAAGATAAATATTTCGCATAGTATATGAACATTGTTTTCACCAAGATGGCGGATGAAATTAGAGATAATATATTGAAAGCAAGACTACACTTAGAGCCCAAGGTTCCCAAAAATTTCCTTCATTAATGCATTATGTACACACCTTGGTGGATTTGGTGCTTAAGGATGGACCTAAGCGCATGCCAACCCCAAAAGATCTAGAGCAAGAAGCTGAGCGAGAAAAGGTTATTGTTATGAGGAAGATTGCATCTTATGAGGAATTTCTCCAAATCTTATAGGAGGAGCTGAGAAAAGTAGACCGGGCATTGAACATTTGCACAACTACGAGAGGTGATCATCATGATAAGGATCATGGTAGAGGATAATGAAGTCTTAATAGTGATGAAGGATGACACATTGGGTTATACAAAGAGGTAGGCATTAGTAAAACAAAAGCACAAGTCCCTTATAGTAGAACACGAACCTCATAAGGAAAGGTTAGATGAACTAGTGAAGGTTATAGCACGAGAAAATGGATCTTCTATAGGAAATAATGTATGCATGTCTAGCATTGTTTTGGTTTTTACAGGATGAAAAGGGGGAAATTTCCCAAGATGAGTTGGAGTCTATTACAATAGATATCCCAGAAAATAAGGGGCCACACTAAGTGAGTGGTAGACATTAGATTCGGAATAAAGGAAGAGTATCCATAACTCATTCTTCCATTTCAAGCGAGAGGATACAACTAAGTAACTCATTCTTCTATATAGAAAATTCTTTACTATCTTCCATTTATGTTCTTTCTCATTCTTTGATCATTGAAGAGGTAACCATTACTGTGGTAGAAATTTAGTTAGTGTGGGGTAATGTTGAGTAAGAAATGTATTACACTTAGTAGAAGGCCTAAAAATATTCACGTGAAAAGAAGAGTGCATTCAAAGGTGTGGGAGGATCGGAAAGGAATCACGCGCAGAGGACAGAGACAGATTCGGGACTTAGCCATTTTCATGATTATGATATATTTTTGGAATATGGCATGTGGAGCACACAAATTGTAAAAGACTTGTGCAACATGCATCGGATATTTTGGAAGAGTGGATATGGAGCGCTTTGCATGGATGTGGTATACAAATAAAATTGTGAATGATAGTTAACTAGGAGAGATCTATTGTTAGCACACTTGCATGTGTGGCTATAATTGTAAAGGCACGTGGCTATTTTTAGCATGTGACCTATTTTGGGAATAGATAAGTGGTGAAGGGAAATTCCCCACCCTTATAAATATGTAATGAATTGCATAGTATAAGATATATAGATATGTAAGAACTAGATTACTGTGAGAGTATGTTGTCAGAAATTTCACGCACATGAGCATGTAATGTTATTATTGTAAGAAGATTCTATGTATTCCTATGTTTTTATATAATGATGTGTATTTTCTAATTTATATTATTAACCCCGACTATAATTAGCTCTTTAATGCTTAATTTCATCATGATTATCATTTACTTTGTTGTTCTCTAGAACTAGATCTATACATGCACCATAGAATGATGTATTAATTATGGATTTGAATGAATTAAGTCTTCATCATGCTAACATCCTAAAACAACAACCCTAAAGAGGGGCCTGGTACCTTTAAACACTTTAGGTGAGCACTCGAGTCTAGGATGAGTGATGTGCCGATGCTGGGATTTTACTAGTGAATTATAGGCTACATCGAACCTCCTCTTCTCGAACTTCCTTGTTGATATGTCCCACCTCCGAAAACTCTACTGAACATGAATCTTAACATGAATTTCAAGTTCAATCTGAACTAGATCCATGGAAATTTTTTCAATGATAGGTTGATGATCCGAATAATCCACTAAATAACAAGATCTTTAATTTCCAACACTTTGAAATAAAATTTTACTTAAGAAATTGTACTTGGGAACCCTATTTTTCTTCAACTCCTTTTATTTTTTCTCCCAAAAAATTTGAACTTGTTGTTTACCTTTCTTAGCTTCCTTACATTGTCTCTTATCATACCCCATCCTCAAAATATCTAATAGAAAATAAGTGAAACTTCATACTCATTTTTTTCCAAACACCAAACTTGAATTTAGTTCAATCTATTTTCATAGAAAGTTACCAACATGAACATTGACACAAAACCAAGCATACATTAACCCTATTCAATCCCTAGTAACCAAATCAAAATCACCAAGGTGAACCTATCACATTATCAATAGCCATTAATATTTCCTCCTCCCAAAACTCCATAAGAAGGCCTAGTAATTTAACCCACGTAGGAAACTCATCTGGTTTTTCATTAGAAGGATCAAAACCTAGGCTCCATTTCTAAACCAACAAGTGGATCTTCACAAAATATAGGTTCCTCCAAGGAGTATATTTTTACAATCCTTAGTATTAGAGATTTATTATAAAAAACCCATTCACATAAGAATCAATTTCTAATGAGCCTTTTGGTATCCACTTCCTTTGGGCCCATTCGCGAAACCACTCAACATTAGGTCTAGATCCATAAAACTTAACGACCAAAGAGAACTCCATTTGAGATTTATATTTATCATTGAGACCAAACGTTGAGCCACAATGTCCTTGTTGCAACCCAAAATCCTATCACCCCAAGAAGGAGAAAAAGATACCTTACCTTCTCCAAGCAGAGGCGATGGGGCTGTATTTGCAATGCCTCAACTGAGGGGTTTTATGTGTCTTGCAAGAGTTCCCATCCATTTGGTTTTTGAAAACATCCTTAATCCTGCTCCTCCTCTTGCCCCGTCATTCAAAAATAAAATTATTGTTCATCTTAAAACTTTAGATGGTAAATGCTTTTATTATACTAGAGATATGAACTGAAGTGGTCGAGGAGAACTTTCTCTAAGTGGAACATGGGGATGGGCTTGGGTCCTTAATATCTTCCGAGTGATCCACATTGGGAGCAGCCTGCTATGTTCCACTTGGTCCATATGGAGAAGTTTGACCCCTACATCAAGGTGTCCCCATGATCACTTAATGAGATAATCCAATGAACTCAATGAGAATGGAACTTGGGTTGATGATTACAAACTACTTGTATCTCACCCATAGCCCAAGACCTTAACTTCAAATCTTTGGATGGTAAACACTTTTGTTGTACCGTGAGCTATGAAATGGAGTGGTAGAGGAGCACTTTCTCTAAGTGGGACATCAGGGGTGGTCTTGGTTCCTTAATTTACACCGAGTGATCCACATTCGAGTGCCCCACTATGTTTCGCTTGGTCCATATGGAGAATTTCGGCCCCTACATCAAGGTTTCCCCATGGCCACGTATTGAAAGAATCCAATGAACTCAATGAGAATGGAACTTGGGTTGATGATTACAGACTACTTTTAACTCACCAATAGCCCAAGACCTTGAGTTTAATACTTTGGATGGTATATGCTTTTATTATACCAAATCTATGAACTTGAGTGGTGGAGGATCACTTTCTCTAAGTGGGACATGTTAGTGAAAATTAGCAGCACCCCCTAAATAACCTTCGATCTGTAGGGTGAGAATTGGGTCATTTAGTGTGATTGCACAACATTGAATCTTTTCCCCAAGTGTGGGATTTGAAAAGATGGGAAAATATTCTTCAGATTGAAGGTTGGTTCCTCTAATCCTTTGTTCAGATGTATGCATGAAGTTTGGAAAGATTTTACTCAAAATCCTACTCTAATTCTACCAAGGAGAAAAGGATAGAAGGGAGAAAAGAAGATAAAACTAGACTAACAAGGTGATACACAAAAGGAGTGGTGAACATATACTTCTAAAAATTGACACAGATTATAAAAATGCAACACAAATCATGCACAAATTGCTAAAATTGTAATGAAGGATCAATATAGAGCAAACAACACAACAAAGGATTGAAAATTCATTCACAGAGAGATTGCATTGTCATTTCCATTTTTAAATACAAGTGCATTACAAAAAAAAGGAGGTAGAAAAATGTTGTACTCTAAAAGAGGTCTGATATTCCACAAATTCACTTGTCATGGTGAAGGAGGGAGCCTGCAGAACATAAAAAATGTCCAACCCTTTACAAATGAGCCAAATCTGGCTTTTAACAATGAAAACTTGAGCTCAAGAAGGAGAAACGTGGGAAAAATGAAGGAATCATTCAACCACCAGCTAGATTCATCAAAATAGTATGGTTACCCTTAAAATTTAATTCCCCAAGATTTTTGACCATGCTAGAGAAGAATGGATGCCATACTGCATTAAAAATTGTGGTTGAATGTTGGTTCTTCTCTTTTCCCCATGCCAAAGGTGTTTCTTGATTTTTCTCTCACCAAACACCATCAAAAAACAAAATTGAAGATTCCATCATGTAGATAACTTCAATATCTTTCCAATGACACTAAAATCGAGAAAAACTGAGCTCTAGATCGAAAGATATGCCCCTCTAAATATTTAGGGCAAAATAGGGCAAAAATTGGGTCGGCGGGCCGAAACCCAAAATTTTTCCCTTTTTTGAATTTGGGAAAATTTTCTCAAAAAATATTCCCCCACCACTTCAATTCCATGTGTCACATTCCTATTGGTCCACTGGCTCAAATGACCATTTTATGCTTTTTTTGCATTTTGGAAAAAATTCCAAAATCGCTCCACTGCCACGTGGCACTCTTCAAGTGGACGTGGGCTTGAACTCCAAATTTTTCCTTTGACACCACTGACCCTTTTGACTTATGCTAGCCACATGGACACATGGCACATTTTGATTGGCGTGGGCCTTCGGGCTCAAAATTTTCATTGCACCATTTGTAACACTTTGCGAAATTGTTAAATTCCCCTACACCCCGACTCTTGCTGGCTTCATGGACATGTAACGCATTTTGATTGGTTGCGAGGCTTTGGGAAAAAAATTCTTTTACGCCCATTTTTAGAAATTTTCTAACTTTCCCCCACCGTTCTTCCCTTTGACGCCACATGTCATCTCCTCATTCGTTGCGGGCCTTTGGGCCGAGATTTTTCTTTTACACCCCGACCACTCCTTGGCAACAATTTATAACTTACTTCCGCTCCCCCACCATTCCATCGCCATGTGGCACATTTTGATTGGTACGCAGACCTTCCTAGGGAAAATTTCCCTCAAAAACTTCACCGAGCCATAACTTGCAAAATACAAGGAGTTAGAAGGAAAAATTTACCTTTCTGGAAAGGTGAGAAAATCCTCTATCTGATAAAGCCATTTCCAAAAAAAATTGAATGCCTAAAAATTGGAACAATTTGACTAAGTCACAAGGAAGGAAGGAATGAAAGGAAGTTGGTCACAAATAAGCAAGGGGCTTATTTTGGATAATAATTTTGTGACTCAAAGGGGTCATCTACCTGCTGGATGAAGTGACCAGCTGCCTGAAGCAATCCATTGGGAAATGGAGTCATCAACTTAACTACTTGGTACTCTCAACTCATTAGAAAACTTCTAGAAAGAAGATTGTGAGAGTAGAACATCACTTGATCTGGAACATGGCCTGCAAGATGCATCCTTGGGATAACAAAGCTTGTGCCAAAGCACTTAGGGAAATGTAAAACTAAGATACAACAAAAAAATGTGCACAAGCACTTGGAGGAATGAAAATCTAAGCTAATATGTACAAGGTGAGGAGTTTCCCTTCTAGTAGTAATGTTTTAGATGGATTCCATTAACTGGAATCTGCATTTCTTCACCATCTAATGTATACAATTGGAAGGCATTGTTGTTCTTACATTTTGTGACCATGTACGGGCCACTCCAAATGGCATCAAACTTTGAATGCCTCCTGGCTTTTCTCGTTCTGCATCCCATTTCAACACTAAATATCCAACTTGGAAGGTTCTAGCCTTAGCTTTCCTATCAAAGTTTCTCTTGATCAAGGCTTGGTCCTCCATTGTTTGGGCTACACACTCTCTGATTTCTTGGAGTTCCATCAATTTTGCATATCTAACCTCCATGGGTTCAAAATCCAACAACTCCAATTACTTCATGAGTTCTAACGTTGGAAATTCAAGTGACATAGGCAAGATTGCCTCTCTTCCATAAACAAGTATGAATGGAGAGTTACCAGTGGATCTCTTGGGAGGTATCCTATCAGCCCATAAGGCTGATTTTAGTTTAGTATGCCAAGTCCTCTTATTTTCATCAAGAGTCCTCTTGATGATCCTTAATAGGTTCTTGTTGGTAGAGTCACCTTGGCCATTACCTTGAGGGTAATAATTTGATGAAGTGCTTAGATAGATCCAATTCCTACTACTATCCCCTCATAAAAGTCTAGAATACTAGATTCATTTACCTCTTTGAGTGCCACTTCCTCATTCCATTTGGTGAAGTAGTTTGTTGCTGTTATAATCCATTTGTGTCCTTGGCTTGGTTTTGGGTTAATGAATCTAATGAAGTCCAAACCCCATTGCATGAATGTCTGGTAAACTGAAATTGGGTGCAATGGAAGGGTTGTTAATCTTTCCTTTCCTGCGAAGAATGCACAATTTTTGCACCTCTTGATCCATGCATAACAATCAGCAAACACTTTGGGCCAATAATAGCCACCTTCATAATCTTGAGGGCTGTCACTCTTGGAGATAAATTACCCCACTGATCCACTATGGAACTCTTCTAACATTATATTAATTTGATTTTTCCCAATGCATCTCAAGTAGCACTCCATTTATATCCTTTTTGAACAAGATACCATCAAAAAGTGCATATGGAATAGCCTATAATCTGAAGTGTCTTCTCTTTGTTTTGTTCATCTCTAGAGGGCATAGGCCTATTTGTAATAAGTGTACTATGTCTTGGGTCCAGTAAGGAGTGAGCATACCACCATTATATTTTTGAACACCTCTTTCCTCTTGGTTGTCTTGCAATGCCAAAACAACATCCTTCCCATTGCTTGCTTCTATTAATTTGCTCAAGACCAGATTTTCATACAATCCCTTTCCTCGGACCAGCTTGGTGACTTTGATCTCAATGTCATACTCCACAACATGAGTAATCTACCCTACATGTTTTTCATTTAGGTTTTTGTTGAGGAGGAAGTCCTTAACTCCCACATGAGAAACCAACAGTTGAACCTTGTTGTTTGAAACTAGATGCTTAAATTTTTCAAGCTCCTAATCACAAAGCAAGAACATGATTCTCAATGAAATAATACCTCACCTCATATTCCTCCAAGCTTTGGCTAAAGAAGAAAATTGGCTGCTCTACATTTGCTTTGTTCGGTTGTACTAAAATTGTATAAATTGTATCATCACCACCAAATGCATAAAGGATAAAATCCTTAGAGAAATCTAGGTTAATGAGAGTTGGAGCTTGTGAGATAGCCTCCTTGATTGCCTCAAAACTTTCCTTACCTTCAACTATCCATTTAAAAGCCATACTTTTCTTCAACATCATAGTTATTGGCTTGACAAGGGCTACAAAGTCTAGAACAAACCTTCGAACAAAATTGATTCTTCCCAAGAAACTTTGAAGGGCCTTCTTGTGACTTGGTAATGAAAGTGCTTTTATTGCTTCAACCCTATTTGGATCAATTGTCAATCTCTTTAGAAACAATGTGGCCTAGGATCTTTCCTTCATGAGCTAGGAAAATACATTTTTTGGGATTCAAGGATACCCCAAATCTTCTACATCTTTGGAACACTTGTCTCAAATGAAAGAGATGATCTGTTGCACTTTTAGAAAATATAGTAATATCATCTAGGTATATCAACACTATTTTGTTGATCAATCCCTTAAATGCCATATCCATTGCCCTTTGGAAGGTAGCTCCAGCATTAGACAACCCAAATGGCATTTTCCTATATGCATAGGTTCCCCATTTAGTGGTGAAGGTTGTTTTGAACTGATCATCCTCCTTTACCATGATCTGATTATACCCTAAATAACCATCTAGCAATGAAAACCTCTCAGAGCTAGCAACAACTTGCAAAATCTACTCCATAGAAGGAAGTGGGTAATGATCCTTGAGGGATGCTCTATTCAAATCTCTAAAGTCTACACACAATCTGATTTCTCCACTCTTCTTTCTAATTGGAACCAAGTTTGCTACCCATATTGAATGCTTGATGGGAAATATGATACTTGCCTCTATTAACTTATTCAATTCCTTCTTCATGAGAGGCTCCATGTGTGGATTGACTAGTCTTTGTTTTTTCCTGATGGGTTTAGCACTTGGATCTAATTCAATTATGTGTTGAGCTAGCTTGGGATTGAAACCTCTCAAGTCTTCATAGCTCCAAGAAAATATATCCAGGAACTCTTGGCAAAGTTTCATGAACTCATACCTTTCTTGCTTGGTTGTCACTTTACCAATTTGAAGTGATTTGCCTTCTCCCACCGAGATGGGCACTGAATATTCTCCCTTGACTTGGATGTTTGCTTTCTCCTTCCTAAATTGATCATTAGGATTAAATATGGACTCTAAAGTGACAAGTACTTTTCACAGTTTGTTGGTTCTTAGCTGTACCACTTGATCACCATACTGTTGTTCTAACTTTTCCTGATTTTTTTCTGAGAACTCATATTCTTCTTACAAGAAATTGATGATTTTTTGGTCACTTTCAAACACTTGCCAACTTACATTATTGTCTAGCACCGCCTTACAACCACATGAATTTTTGGCTACACTTTATCCTCCTTGATACTCTCCACAACATCAAAGGCTGATCCAATTACTACAAGCCTATCAATAGCTTGGTTTTCTTTCCTAGGGATGGAGTTGATGCCAAAGCCTTCAAAATATTCAATTTGGTCCCACACCCTATTCTTATAACACTTGAGAAAGTCATTTTTGGTAGCATGTTGTCCTTTAACTTAATTAACAATCAGCTCATTGTCCCCAAAGACTTGTAATTTTTAATACCTCTCTATCTTGGCCAATGCAATCCTTCTATCAAGGCTTCATATTCAGCAGATGTTGTTAGAACATGCAAACTGAAATCTAAAAGCTGAATAATACTTAATGCCTTGAGGTGAAACAAGCATAGCTCCCCCGCACCTTGTTTACTTCCTAATCCATAAAAGAATAGCTTCTATACCTCATTGTCATCTTTATGGTCCGGCTTAGTGATGCTAGGAATAGGTTGATTTTCTTGATCCATATAATAAACTCCTAGTTTAGATTCCTCTATTCCCTTGTTGGGATAAAAAGCATGTACCTTTCTTTCCCATTCATCAAGAGTCAAATATAGGATGCTTCAAATTTTGGTGTTAGCTTCATCGGTGCTTGGATAATCCTCTTGATCAAATGTTGAACATTTGGCATTGATTGGGCTTGGAGTATGAGGTTCAATGTGAAAGTTTGCAATAAGTTCAGACCTGATTGTGGCCTTAGTTCCATATCTGGTCTGAAACAACATGTGTGACCAATCAGCAGATAAATAGCCTCCAATTCTAGCTATGAAATCCCTTGAAAAACATAGGGCAAAAAGTGATGGTAAATCTATCATTAAGACATCGTGTAAAACAGTGACATTTGGGCATGCATGCAAAGTGAGGCTCAAATATTTAATTACCCATACTGTTGTTACTACTATCCCATCTAGTTGCACCACCCCTTTGGATATGACTTCATATTAGAGGCCCAACTGATAATCTATTTTCCTAGGCATCACAGTAACTACTTGCCCTTAATCAATCATGGAATTGTGTAATAGTTTATCCCGATAATCAATGAAACATAGAATGGAGGGCTTTAAAACTTTACCTTGCTATCCTCTAAGCTTCCCCTTAGGTTGAGTAGCATTTGTGAGTACCTTCTCTTACATATGAGCTTTCGATTTGAAGTTGACCAATTCTTCATGGCAACAGTAGTAGATCCCTTTATATTCACATTTTTATTCTTCATTTTCTCAATGATGTTAAATGGGGATGAATTATCTCTTTGCTACCCTTAGCCTCCACATTATTTTCTTGTACATGGGTTGCAACAGCTGGCATTTGAGCTAGTCTAGAAGGTGGCTTGGGGCTTGCACATTTGGAACTACATTTTCTTGCCAACACTTTGTGGAGTGATGGAAGCTTGTGGATCACCTGAGATAATGACTGCCCCCTTCACCATTATTCCTCTTCTTTGACCTTGTGTTAACTGCTACATTCTAAGAAATTGTTTGATTCATACCAAAAAAATCTTCACCCTAAATTCACAAATGTAGTCTCATTTGGAGTTGTATTTTTGAGATGTTCCTTATTGTTGGTTTGGTTCTTGACTCACCTCACTTTCTATGCCAGCTTTTTTCACCATCAAAGCTTGTTTCAAAGCACCATTGAAGCACATAGACCGGTTGTGAGGTTCATTGCATGGGAAACACCAATCATACTCTTGAGCTATATTATTTTGCACTAGCACTAAGGCTTTAGAGGTAGATGCAACATTGGGGTTATAGGGTTGAAACGATCTATTGGTAGGATGCCTTACTTGATTTTGATTTGCAGCTGGATTGGGTGGCCTAATAGGTGGATATGGTTGCCTATTAGGTTGAGTTTGAGACTGATAAGAAGGTCTAAAACTTTGGACTTGTTGCCTCTTGAGTGTAACCAACTCATTGCCTAAATTTTGTAATTGTTTCATGACTTCTTGAAGTTCATTTGAGGCACTAGAGGATGAAGTAGAAGTTTCATTTGAACTCTAATTTCTAGGAGTGGGAATAGGAGCTAAAGTAGGTGTTTGACTAGTGCTTGGGTTTTCCAAGTTTGGATACAAGGGAATGTGAGGCCTAGGTGCTAGTTTACTAGCTTGGATCAAACAATTCTCATCCCTAATGGTAATGTTATAAGTGCAGGTATATTTGCACCTCCCATAGATTGGATTAACATAGAAATGTCGAATTTAAAGCTTTGAGATAGTATAAGAAAGCACCTTCAGCTGTTGGATTTACACACCGGGATTATATCCCAAGTCCTTTGAAATATGAAATTGAAGTCTGTTAGCTACTCATTAAGAGCTCTCTTGATAGTTTTCAGTTGTTCCAATAGAGACAAAGTATCTCCCTTTTCTCCAAACTTCTCCTAGAGAGCTATACACACTGGTTCCAATTTTGATAGGGCCTGCCCCCAAGGTCCCCGAACCATTACAAGGCTTTCCCTTTGAATGAAGATGCTAAAAATTTGACAATAATTTGCATCTCAACAATCTCATGGATTGCACAAACATTAGCAATGTCTTTGACATGATCACCAGGAGTGGTCTGATTTTCCCCAGTAAAGTATGGGATATTCTTCAATGTTGTAACTAGAACTAGATTTTGTGCATTGAGAGAAAGTGGGTTGCTGCTAGTGAATTTGACATAAGGGTTGTGTTGTGCCATTCTGATTGGTCTAAGAACCCTTGTTGATTGGGTGAAGGGTCTACCAGGTGGAGGAGTTGATAGAGTTCTATTTGGTGGAGATGGAGACCTTTGAATTCTTCTTCCCCTATCTCTTCTTCCTAGGGATAACTGCAGATACTTAGAAAATCCCTCCTCTTTATACCTTAATATTGTTTGGATCCTTCTCATGAATCTTCAAACTTAGACTACTGAAACTAGTTGATTTTATCTCTTTGGAGTTGTCAGATGTGTAAATCAGGGCTCATTTTAAGAAAGAAACTTACAAAAATGCACATCAAATTTGTTGTAATGAAGATGAAGACCTCTAAGGTCCCACCAAGCATACTAAAACTGTTAGTGCAAATCAACAACACCCCCTAAATGACCTTCGAATCTGCAGGGTGAGAATTGGGTCGTTTAGTGTGATTGCACAACATTGAATCTTTCCCCAAGTGTGGGACTTGCAAAAATGGGAAAATATTCTCCAGTTGAAGGTTGGTTCCTCTACTCCTTTGCTTATATGTATGCATGAATTTTTCAAAGGTTGAACTCAAATCCTACTCTAATTCTACCAAGGAGAAAAGGATAGAAGGGAGAAAAAGATAAAACTAGACTAACAAGGTGATACACCAAAGGAGTGGTGAACATATACTTCTAAAAATTGACAGATTATAAAATGCAACAAAAATCATGCACAAATTGCTAAAATTGTAATGAAGGATCAATATAGAGAAAACAACACAAGAAAGGATTGAAAATTCATTCACAGAGCTTGCATTGTCATTTCTATTTTTAAATACGAAGCATTATAACAAAGCAAGGAGGTAGAAAACATATTACAATCTGAAAGAGGTCTCGATATTCCATAAATTCACTTGCCAAGGTGAAGGAGGGACCTGTAGAACATAAAAACATCCAACCCTTTACAAATGAGGCAAATCTAGCTTTTAACAATGAAAACTCGAGCTCAGGAAGGAGAAACGTGGGAAAAATGAAAGGAATCATTCAACCACCGACTAGATCCATAAAAATAGTATGTGTACCCTTAAAATTTCATTTCCTAATATTTTTACCATGCTGGAGAAGAATGGATGCCATACTGCATTAAAAATGGTGGTTGAATGTTAGTTCTACTCTTTTACCCTTGCCAAAGGATTTTCTTGAATTTTCTCTCATCAAAATCCATCAAAAACAAAATTGAATATTCCATCATGTAGAGGAATTTAATAGCTTTCCAATGACACAAAAATCAAGAAAAACTAAGCTCTAGATCGAAATATATGCCCCTATGAAGATTTAGGGAAAAACAGGAAAAAATCGGGTCGGCGGGCCGAAACCCAAAAATTTTCCCCTTTTTTGAATTTGGGAAAATTTCTCAAAAACTCCGCCCCCATCGCTTCGATGCCATGTGTCACATTCCTGTTGGTCCATGGGCTCAAACGACCATTTTACACCTTTTTTTACATTTTGGAAAAAATTCCAAAATCACTCCGTGCCCTACCGCTCCGCTGCCACATGGCGCTCTCCAATTGGACATGGGCTTGAACTCCAAATTTTTCCTTTAATGCCGCCGACCCTTTTGACTTATGCTGGCCACATGGACATGTGGCACATTTTGATTGGTGTGGGCCTTCGGGCTCAAAATTTTCATTACACGATTTGCAACTTTTTGGTGAAATTGTTAAATTCCCCCTGCAACCCCGACTCCCGTCGGCCTCATGACACGTGGCGCATTTTGATTGGTTGCGGGGATCTAGGAAAAAAATTCTTTTGCACCCATTTTTGGAAATTTTCTAACTTTCCCACCACCAGCCTACCCTCTCGATGCCACGTGTCATCTCCTCATTCACCGCGGGCCTTCGAGTTGAGATTTTATTTTTGGACCCCGACCACTTCTTGGAAAAAATTTATAACTTACCTCCACTCCCCGCCATTCTACCACCATGTGGCACATTTTGATTGGTCCATGGACCATCCTAGGAAAATTTCCTCAAAAACTCCGCCACGAGCCATAACTTGAAAAATACAAGAAGATAGAAGGAAAAATTTACCTTTCTCGGAAAGGTGAGAAAATCCTCTATTTGATGAAGCCATTTCCAAAAATTTTGAGTGCTTGAAAAGTGGAAAAAATTGACTGAGGCACAGGAAGGAAAGAATGAAAGGAAGTTGGTAAAAAATAAGTAAGGGGCTTATTTTGGATAACAAGACATGGGGGTGGGTTTGGGTCCTTAATGTCCACCGAGTGATCCACATTCAAAGCACCCCACTATGTTCTGCTTGGTCCATATGGAGAAGTTCAACCCCTACCTCAAGGTGTCCCCATGGCCACTTATTGAAAGCATCCAATGAACTCAATGAGAATGAAACTTGGGTTAATGATTACAAACTACTTGTAACTCACCAATAGCCCAAGACCTTGAGTTCTTGAGAAAGATTATTGGTATGGTTGATTAGATGAAATTGATTAGATATAAACAAGATTAAAAGAACCATAGTTTGTATGGATATTTGGTTGCATTACATGGGAGTAAAAATTTTGTGTTGAATGTTTTACAATGATCTCTTTCTCTGTGTAGAGATAATATGTATGATATGAATGTGGAATTATCTCTTCTAACCTAGAACATTATATCATGGAAGATGGATGCATATATTTTTAAGGCTTAAAAGAGTAACTATAGTAATATATATGGTTTTTTCTCTTGCAATAACTAGAATTTTATTTTATGTTTATAGATAAGTATCCTTTTATTTGTATTCTATGACATGACCAATTAAGGTTATAAAATAGTTATGTGGTGTTGAATTCTATTGGATTTGGAAGTTTGTAAGTCTATGTTGGGTTTGTGCAATGTGTTGAAGTTATTAACTTTCCTAAACTATAGGTAGGGGATTCCCTATAAAATATCGTTCATATAATATAAACCATGATCACCTGGTATTGAAATTGAAGTATTATTAAATGGTATTTTTTCATAAAAAGAGGGTATTGTGATCATATGTTTATTTGTTTAAGAATGATAAAGTACTCTCCATAGAATGTTTTTAGTGTTTTCTAATGTTTCTTAAGATGATTAAATATTGTTATGAACTCTTCTTAGTGGCTGCTTGTGGTTGGTTTAAATCTATTGGTGGGACAATCTCTTGATATATATGTCTATTTCATCTTGCATGATAATGTGGACTTGAAGTATTTTTATGGAGTTTTTGTGATCATTCTTGTGGACATAAACATATTCTTATATGTTTTTATATGTTAAAGAACTTAAATTATATCATTGGTTTTCATTTTAATTATTATATATAATAACATCAAGACTAGTCGTCCCGGATTGTGGTTATTTTACATTAGGAACATAGTGGCCCCTAACAAAACTCTATTACGGTTATTTAGTTCATTAAAAAAATTCTTACTATATTTATAAATGATTGTACTTTAGATTTTTATTATTATATCCTAATGTAAATATGAATCCTTAGTTAGATACTCTTACTTGATGCAATAGATGAGATCTTGTGAGAATGGATAAATTGGCGAGGAACCCTTTTCTATCCATGTATAATTATGAGTATGTTTTGTGTATAAAACATGATGAATATATCTTAATTTTGATTGTTAATCTATGTGTCCTTATGAAAATTATATTTCAATGTTCAATTTGATGATGGAATATTGTGGATCATGAAAATGAGGTTAACTTGATGAACTCGTGTTATTATTTTCCATTTTTGGAAGTATAAGGATGTATATAAGAGGTTTATGGTATAAAATATGTTTTATACTTCCTTAGTCATTAGGTGAATAGATGTTACACCTTTGTACTCTATTTTTCATGGTATACGATTTAATTTTTGGTTAGGAGAGCATAATAGTTCATATGTATCTTAAGAGTTGTAATGTTGTAATATTCATGTATTCAAATTGAAAAGAGGATACAATAGTACCAATGTGAAGAACCACTTAATTTATCACCATGAATGAGAATACCTATTTTGGGCATATGAAAATAATATGTGGTTAATTTTTATGATTTTAAATGATAAATCTATCAAGATTAATTAATGATTTTTTTATTCTCATTTTTTAGTCAATTCGTGAACATACTCCTGGAGTCTTCACTATCCCGAACATGGTATTTACCATAGACATTTGAATCTATCATAGTGTTCCATTTGTAATTGCTTGTGAGAGTGTTATGTTTTATCTCTAAGATGAGTTTAATTGAGTATAATTCTATTTTTATATGAATAAATTTCATCACTCAACCAATATTATGATAATGATGTGTGGTATGATTTGTATAGTGTTATTAGGACTTGTGTGGGTACTTATTGGAAATTTATCCTACTAGGTTGTATTAGCTATAAGCTATGAATATGGAACTATAACTAAATCTCCATTACCTTTAAGGTAGGAGATAATTGGTAGCATATTTTGTTATTGTAGCACTATTTGGAAATTCATCCTTGTGAATGGTGATATTAGACTCTTCTTGAATAAGTTTAGAGTGTATTATAAATTTATTGGATAATTGTTACATATTCTTTTACTATTTACTTCGAGGGATTTTTGATCACATTATGTTTAAATTTTAATTACAGTTATAAAGTTGGAAATATTTTATTTATAAATTAAAGTAGCATTTTCAATACAAAATATTTCAATATATGGTTTCATGTAATTATTATTTTTCCTGTTTTGCAAGAATTTGATAATCTTAAGATTTACAATATTGTAATGAATGATGTCATGATTAGTTGATGAAATTAAAATATGATTTATTGAATCCTTAAGATTTTATCGAAAGGATATACGAGACTAAAAAATAAATCTATATAACTAAGTGTAGTTTTGAAATATACTTTCACATAAATCGGACACCTTTTATACCATGGCAATAGGAAAAAGTAATTATTTATATGTTATTATTATAAATTTGTTGTTAAAACTTGAGACTTGTTACGGAAATTTTAAGTCATAAATTTTCGGGGTGACACATCATGATGACACTAAAGGGATAGATTATATAATATGTATGGAAAGGATACAAGTGGGGTTCTCACAAATAAATTTTTCATGGTTAAATGGTATATTCCAAAGAATAGAATGAAAGATAATATATCATAATAAGATATGTGTGTGTGTGTACACACACACACACACACACACATATGACAAAGACATTTATACACAATCCTCATTATAAAGAAATTCAAAATTTCAAGTTTGAAAATATAGTGGATTTATGGAAGATTGGAGGAAAATATGACAAGGAAGTCACACTAAAAGCATCACAACTAGAGAAGGTAGAGGATATGAAGTCTTGTGCATAGGATCATATATGATTGTAAGGTAATTTTTTTGTTTATCAATTATAAATATTTATTAAAAACAATATTATTTTTCTAATTAATTGTGTGACATTTATATTTTCAGACCATTATAATTCTTTTTAACACAATTTAAAATCATTATTTGAGGAACAATAATAACAGAAAATGTATTAGGATTAGTAAGTTTAAAATTTACCCTAGAAACTAATTAATTAATTATTAAATACTTTATTAATTAGTAAATTAGTTAATTAATTAATTATTTAATCGGTTAATATTTTATCATTAAGTAATTATATATGTATGATCAAATACATAAAAATTACAAATGATGACCAATTGAGAATTAATGAGTCCAATTGAAATGAAATAAGTCCAAAGTAAATGAATATTGTTAGATGTTGGAGATGTAATTAATGAGTCATGTCTATTGAAGATAATCACGCTTAGGAGTTGGAATATCCCAAAATCCCGACTAAGTCCAATATTTTTGAAATGCTCCTTTAGTGGTGCGAATTATATTTATGTTAATAATATGCCCCTCATCCTTCCTTCACTTTGCTCATAGAAACAAACCTATGAATGTTACATGTTTCTCTAATTTTCATGATCCTTTCCCTAAATTAATTAGAGATTTTTTACCTAAGTTTTGTGATAGCAATAGAGATGAAGGGGAAAGACAATTCAAAGAATTTTTCAATTTAGTTTAATATTATGAGATTGAAAATTAATTGGTTTCTATTAGATTATTTATTTAAATCCTAAATGTTGACTCGTTGGATTGGTATTATGAGTTTCCTACTATAATTATTGACTCTTGAGATAAATTTAGGAAATTTTTGTTGAGTAGTATGGGAAAAGAATGATATTAATTTAATGAGGCAATTTTTTTATAATATTGAAAAGTGATAGGATGAGAGTATTCAAAATTTTAATCTTAGATTTAGGTAGACATGGAATATGTTTCTTAAGTACATAAGACCTAGTAAAACATGTGTTATAGTGTTTTATGATACATATAGTGATTATTTGAATTATTATTTAGGTGATAAATTGCCATTCACGATTACACGTGTTTGCACATTGGATTTGAAATTTGAAATCATTTCCCATACCTCTAATATATGTGTTAATGTGTATAATTCTAGTTGTATTTTTGTGAAGAGAAATGTGCTTTTTGTTTTAAAACACTTATTAATTTTAAATATATTTGTAAAAAAATTCCTAGTTATTGATGTTGGTTTTATTTATGTGTGTTAATTACACTCTGAAGGAGAGAAATGACAGTTATTACATTCTAATCATTTTAGATTCAAGATGTGACTCAATGTGGGATCCATATGGCATTGACCTTCGAGATCAACGGGGATGTTGTGCAAGACTTTAAAATACTTATAGCACTACTCCTAGCACATTTTCACTAGATTTATCTCCACAATTTTCCTAGGTTATGTCTAACTAAAGAATACAACCTAAAGAAAAAAATTATGTAGAGCACTCTACATTTTAACTTAAAACCTGCATTTAAACTAGTTAGAAAGATATTAGATTCATGATCAATTTTATTTTCCATATATCTCAACATAAAGTAACCTTGAAAACTTTTGTAAAAATATCAAAAGATAAATTTTCTCACTTTCCTTGTCAACTAATATACCTCTATCTTTGTTGTGTTCTCCTTATTTTCCTTAACACCTCTTTACATACCTTCCTTTTTCATTTCACCTTTCATCCCTTCCTTCTTCAGTTAAATATTCTTGAACTCAATTTATTCCTTATTTATTTGAGGCTATCACCTTTCATTCTCCTCTAAATTATTTCATGTGCCCTTCCTTCTTCTAGGTACTCCTTATGAGTCTTTGTCCTATAATATCTCAAATAAACCATTAAATACTAATCACAAAGTATAAAACTTAAATTCTTCCTTACCTTTTTAATACCTGACGAGGACCTTCATATAACTCATTATTGATACAAATAGGGTGTACAAGAGATTTAATAACAATTTTTAGACCTGATATCATTCTCCTCATATTATTATAATCAAACTTCAATTCACCTCAACACCAATTTAAGGTTCTTAGGTCTTTCTCACCTAAATTTTAGTTTGACTAATCAGGTTTATCCTAATATTTTCAAATCACTAATCCCATTTTCTTAAGTTAATTTTATATTCACAGACCTTTTAGGTTAGAAACAAAAGGATTGTCCAAGCAACCCTAATTTTGCTCTTATTCTGGCTTATTGGCCTTTATCCCTCCAAATAATTACTTTCCTTGATAAATCCTCATAGAAAAAGTTTCACCAATAATTAAATCACTCTACATGGTCCCATTTGGTCCTTTTAAATCTTATAAAAACATGCACATATTTTTAAATAACAAACACAATTTCACTCATGAGAAATATTCAATTAGGTTTCTAGTAGGATTTTGTTAGTCCTAAAGAACTATATCATCATTTATGCCATATATATAACCCCAAAGCACCTAAAATAAAAAAATATGTTGAGGCATCATCCTCGACCCTACACACCAAATTTTAGTAATTTTCAATTTTCAGGATACAAGCTATTGTGAAATCTCCTCTTAAGCTAGGAAATAGGGTTTTGGATGACTCAAGAGGAAAAAAATTCCTTATTTTACAAAATATTCCAATTCGAGTATTAAAAATAGCTTTGTAAGCTCTATAAATACCTCCTTAACATTTTTCCTTTTTGTTCCTTCTAATAATTATGCATAGTTTCTCCCCAACAATAAGCTTCATATTAAAACATAACATAAAACCTTGTTTCATCTTAGTCTTCAAGCCTTTAAGCATAAGGTCAATATTATAACACCATTCACCACCTAAATCCTTCCTCTCAGTCACTTTTCTAAATAATAGTAATCCAAAAATCCTATTTCATAAGGTCCCATAACATTTTACTCTTTTCCTACAATATAGATAGGTGAAAGTATCACATACCTTACACTACTCTCAATAGCCTTTATTTTCTACTAAACATCACTCTTAGAAAAATTCAAGCACTCCATGAAACATACATTTAACATACTACATAACCTACATGGTCATTTTTTTCTCACACAACATCTATATGTACGAATACCCGATTTAACAAGCTACAAGAAATACAAACTTCTCACTAAATTAGATATCCATCACTACTAATGCTAAGAATATCTATTATTTTTAAGGCTAGATTCATCACATTATATACACAAAAATAAACTCATGTATATTTAGGATGATAACAAAATTGAGACTTTCAAACTAATTTTTTCATTCATATGTATAAGAAATACAAACTATCTCATGAATCCTAATTTTAAGTGCTTCGTAATCTCTCTCTCTCTCTCTCTCTCTCTATATATATATATATATATATATATATATATTCAAAATAAAGTATTCTTTAAGTTTTGTGAAATAATATAGTCGTATGGAAAATTATGTGTTTCCACCAATGCTCACGTGGATTCACCACTCCTTTTCTTGTATGGGAGGCTCCCATTATTGAATGTAAACTATGATAATCCTATATTTTGTTTTGGGGTTCCCAGGATAGTTTGGGGATCACACAAGAACACTTCACTGAACTTGTGGCAAAGTGTTTGTATGGGGTACAAGGGAGGAAATTACAATGATGAGAGGTGAATGAGAGAAATTAGGAAAGTGAAGGTTATTTTTGTGAGTATGAAATTGCAGAGTTCACACCCAATAACCAGATTAGTTCAAAATTCAATTAGAGGAAAGAAAAAATGAAGCATCTAGTGAAACTAAAACATTAAAGACACACAGTTCTTTATATTCATCTATCAAGGATGTAAAGTTCCTTCTTGATCACTATGCTTGCAAAGTGCATAAAAGAGAGAAAATAGAAGAAAACATGAAAAGAGAAATGGAATAAATGTAGATTTTATTTCTTGTGTTGGTGATACAAATATCAACACCCAAACCATAATCCACAATTGCTACCAAGACTAAAATTTCTGGATCCTTTAAAATGGATAAGCCATTTAAATTTGTAACAATGTTAACTAGCCTTTCACCTAACCCCACATGACTCTTCATGATCTCATTCAAATTGTGACTTTACATCTTCCTAGGAAATGATAAAATAAGTTCCCTTTTTATAAATCAAAGGGAATTTTACAATTCAACTTTAGAAATTTACTTAAGTGAATGATACAAAATATCATGATTACACATAATAAATAATTAGAAATGTGAAAGAAGAAAAGGGAGAAAGAGAGAAAGAGGAAATAAATTTCCATATCTTATGAAGAATATCCTTTTGATGATGAAATTGTTGATTCATGCTTCCTAATGAGAAGTTTCCGAAACGGACTCCTATTCCTTGAATTACTTGCTAAATTGAGCCACCGTAAGTGTTAAATTGTTCACCTCTAGAATGAAAATGCATCCCAAAACGTTGAAAGTATGGTTTTTTTTTCTCTTTACTCATCACAGAGCTCTTGGAATCCTTCATTGAAGTTTAGGTACCGTTTTCACCTACAAACTTCTTACCTCTAAGAAACATGCTTTCACGATTCTTGTTCCTAGACCTCCAAAAATTTCCTAAATCTTCCCAAACCTGTTACAATACATTCTAAAGTTCTTGAAACAACTCATATATTGTTTCAATGCTTCAAATAATTCTTTTAGGATGCACACCTATCCCGGAAAGTCCAAAAATAACCTTTCTAGACCTCTAAAGAATACACCTTTAGAAGCCTTTGCCTTTGAAATGACACAAGTCACCTTTTCTCAAAATTTTGAACACTTGGGAAGGTATGTACAACATATATAAAAGAATTTAAATAATAAGATAGAAAACACAGAGAGGGAATAATTATATGGAGGATGGTTTAGAAGGGTTTTCAAGAAAACAATTTGAAACTAGGGTTGAATTATCATGTTTCATCATTGATTTTCCCCCAAAAACACATAAAAACAACTTCCTAAAAAACATCCTTCACCTCTTCTATTTTAATTTCCTTCACATCCTATCAAGAATGAGGAGTCAAAAACTCACTTACCTAACTAGAGTGTAATTATCACCATTACTTCACTTGATTGGGTCTAGCTACTTGTTTACAAACCCACTAACTCTTTTCATCACTCCAAACATACTCCTAATGAAATTATTATTCACGACACCTCCTAATGCTACTTACTAAATTCAAATATTCAAACTTGATCTTTTGGAGGAAAAAACCATTTGACCTTATTATATGCCCAAGAGGATCCCATTAAGTGGGAATCCATACAAAACATAAAAATTAACTCTTTCATATAGAATTATAACAAAAAAATAAATTTGTCTCTATATGTTCTTACATTAGACTCCCTAGTGGGAGAAATTTGAGTTCCATCTCAAATGATGGTCTTCTTCCTCTTCTTCAAATCATATAGCATCTCTAAAATTATTCTTCATATAGATTCTCTTTTCTCATTGATGAGTCATTTTATTTCCTTTATAAAACACCTCATCTTTGGTATTTTTTGAGCCATTTGTAGCCCTGAACTTATATTTCCCTATGATATTACTAGACATTTTCATTATAACTTGAACTCATGGCATGGATATTAGTTAATATAATTATTACTAGTTTACATTATTTTGTGGGTTATGAGTATGAATTTATTAGTTTTATTATAATATGATGTTACATGATGTTTTGTATAATGACATCCTTGTTTGTAAAGAACTTGTTATATGCAACAACTGACATGCGGCCAAAAGGATACATACATAGTGTAACGACATGCATCTAAAGATACTTGTCTACAACAAAGAATCCATAGCCAAAGGAGGTCATACTCATAAATAAATCTGTGAAAACTTGGACATCACACCTAAGATCACACCTTTTGATAGAAGAAGCCATTATGAAAACTAGGAGAGGAACAAAAACCATCACATGATTATGCGTTGCAACTCAATAAAGAACTATTTGATTTAAATTCATAATTTAAATAAATGGTTTATCAATTGATCAGTTAGTTAATTTATGATATTATTATGTAAAAACTATTGAGTAGTTATGTTACATGCATGTAGTTTTGGGATTGATTGCTTAATATTTTTTCCTTAATATAATGGGAACTCCTAGTATAACTCTATCTCTTCACGTCTTTGTTGTAATGAAAGATATAAAAAGGAAATGCTAACGTTGAAGGAGGGATCGATCCACAGATAAAGAATTAGTGTATTTTCCAACTTTAATCTTCATGTTGATGAAATAAAAGTATGATTTTTGTTTATACGTGGTAGATATAAGGCTCATGAGGGATTAGCACCCAAGGCAGGGCCCACTTATGGTTTTCTAACCCTCTCCTTTTATTTTTTTATTTAATTCATTGCATGATTAGATTAGCATGTAGTTCATTCCTTTATCTGTGTTCTATTTTTACATGCTTTGTCATTAGCCATAGTATTTACTTTCAATCATAATCTAGTTCATTTTCAGCATTTTTATTTCTTAATTGTAGTGACAACAATTTACCTTTATACCTCCCAAATATCTGTAATTGTGCATATAGCATTGGAAATATTGAAATTTTATGTCCCTTGGTCTGATAATTAAATGACTATAGATTAATAAACAACATACTAATTGTTGCAAGTTAATTTGCACCACAATTTTTGGCACCGTTTCCGAGGATACTGCCAAGTTATAAGGTTTTTGAGAGGTTTTTCATTTCTTATAAGTAGTATAGGTTTTAATAAATTCACCTCCAACCCCCACTAATTTCAGTTGAGTGAGTTGAGTAGTTGATGCATGCACCATCCGAGAGATGCCCATGGTATATTTTTACCTAATCCACAAGTAGCACAGGTTTCCATATCATATTATGAAGAAAGTATATCTTCCTTTGTACAAGGTTTGGTAATAGAAGAACATACTCCAAGTGAAATTTCTGAAGTTGCTCCTGAGAAGCTAGAGATGGCAGAAGAAGTAGACCAAAATGCTCAAAATGGGGCAACTACTTTTGAGTTTCCCATTACCGATAATGATGAAGTTGTTGTTATGAAGAATATTTCTCCCTTAAATTTTCCTAACTTTCATGGATCCATGATTGAATACCCAACACCTTTATTTTTGAGTTTGATGTTTTATGTAGGAGTTATGATTATACCACAAATGCACACAAATTGAATCTATTCCCTACTACACTTAAGGATGTAGCCTTGAGGTGGTTCATGGGTTTAGGAAGCAGTAACCACTTGGGCATAGATGAAGGAGAAGTTCCTCAATAAGTCTAAATACTAATTCAAGATGAGTAGTAGAGGAGGAGATGAAATCTACAAAATGGAACAAAAGGAGGATGAACCATTGGAAGACTATCTATAAATATTCATGTTCTACGTTCAAAAGACAAGGCACACAAGACTACCTCCTGAATATCTCAAATTACTCTTTTTGAAGGGACTCGAGTGAGGAGGACATGGATGCTTTGGATTTTATTGGAGAAAGAGACATTTCAAAAGCTACCTTTGTAGAAATTTGTGAAGCTTACATAAATTACTCACAAGATACGATGGAGAGGATAAGAAATGTAAGATCAAGAGGTGGATTAGTTACCAAAATAATACGGGACATATGTAATTCAAATATTGTCAACATGTTCAATAACATGAAGAAGGAGATTGCCAATGATATGGCTAATCAGTTATATGTTCGCATTCCAAAAATAAAAAGGAATATGCGTAAGAAACACTCGCAGATTTTTCACGCGTATAGAAGAAATAAATCATTTGTAGATGTAGAGGATTAACTAACATTGTAGAAGAAAAGGAGGACTCACTTGAATTCAGGATGATAGAAAAAGAGGATGGAAAATTTCTCTATGTTGCCCAAAGAAATCCATGGCCAACAAGGCAAGGAGGTGTTTTATAAGACCCTATTTTGTCATTTCAAAATTGGTCTAATAATCCATATATGTAACAAACACCTTGGGCTAATCCTCAAGGTTGTGATCCATATCCTAGCCAATATCAACAACAATGGAAACCTCGGTTTCAGGACAAAAACAATGGAAATAATCTCCTCAACCACGGTAACATCCATGGAGAGGAGGGTAGCAATGGAATAACCCACCTCCTAATTACCAAAAATCCTACAATCAACCTCCTTACCCTAAGATACAATCCCTAATGTCAAACACCCAAGTAGACTCTCAACCAAAAGCTACCCAACTACCAACTCAACCAACTCCTAACCCTAATAATAAATCTTCTTAGCCAACCTACACCACTAAACTAGCTCAATACCCTACCTATTCATTTGATGTTGACAATATCCAACTATGCTCAAGAAGAGCACTTCCTCCACCAAGTAGACCCATCATTACGAGATTGTTGATGAACCACTGAAGTTGCTAGATGATCTCCAACAAAGTAAAAACATGCTTCAGGAAGATCCATACCAAAAATAGAAGACACGTAGACAAACCCACAATAACCTAAGTAAAATTCCAGCAAGGATAAAACACGGGCTAATGAACCACCATTTCGTAAAGGTTACAAGAAAAGAAGAATGACCTCGCATCAGAATCTAATTTTGATTTTTTTAACTAGCTAAAGGATATTTGTGTCAAAATTCCATTGATTCAATCCATTAAGGATGTGCCAATTTATAATAAGTTGGTTAAGGACCTATGCATAAAGAAACCAGGTAGGAAGAGGAAGGATCCATCTACTGTGAAAGTTTTTGGAAAACAAGCTGATATTATGCTTATAAATTCAATCTTTCCCAAATATATAGATCCAAGAAGCCCATTGGTAAATGTTTCAATCAATGACATAGTGATAAATAACACTCTGATTGACTTGGGGAAACCATAAACATCATGAATAATCATATCATGGATGATTTGAAGTTGGAAGGACTAAGGCCAATAGCTACAGTCTTACAACTTGTAGATAGATCAACAATGAAACCTGAAGGAGTCCTTGAGGACATAGTGGTAGTGGTAGACTCTTGGGAATACCCTACTGAATTTATTGTTCTTCAACCAAAAGCAATAGTGGGAGGATATCTTATCACCCTACGAAGACAATGATTGGAAACTGTTAATTCATTCATAGGATGCAGATATGGTAATATGATTATTTCTAATGGAAGTGGTACTAAAAATATCATGCTTTATCCTCCTACACAACTGTTGAATGAAGAAGATCAAACCGTTTGGGTTGAGGAGCTAGAAGAATACCAAATCTCGGTCACAACAACAACTCATGATCTTTGGATAATTCCTGCATAATTGAAGGGAAAAAAATATGTTGTTATTTCCAACATCCTACAAAATGACTATGTAAGGAGTGAAAAAGTAGATGGTATACTATGGTGTATCAGTTGCCATGTGAACCAGATTCTACTGTGGAAAATCACTATGAAAGTTATAGGTGAGAATTACATCATTCACCAAATTCTCCCACATGATTGCATATTGAACTCTTTAAGTAGAAATGTATACTCCATGTTTAATCTCTCTAAGAAATTGGAAATCACTCCTAGAAAGTAACTTAATGTCAATAAAATGTTGAGCATGCAACAAGAGCATCGATTAATTGATATTATGTAGAAACATGCATGGAATCCATCCTAATATTTTTACACACAAGATATACATCAAAGATAGATGTAAGATAATAAGGCAGCCAAAAAGAAGCATGAACCCAACAGTGAGAGATATTGTGAAAGAAGAATTAAAAAAATTATTGGATTTTGGATTCATATATCCAATTTTAGACAGTCAATGGGTGTCACCTCTTTTTAATGTACCCAAGAAGAATGGAAAATGGAGGATCTATGTAGACTACAAAGATTTGAATGCAAAAACAAAGAAGGATCATTTTTCACCCTCTTTCATTGATTAGGTACTTGACACTTTGTCTTGTAAGAAATAATTTTATTTTCTTGATGGATGCAGTTCTAGAGGAAAATTTAAATTTCATTAGAGGATTAAGAAAATACCACATTCACATGCCTATGGGGAATGTTTGCATATTTTGTTTTTCCCTTCGTTTTGTGTAATGCACCTACTACATTCCAAAGGGCAATCTTGAGCATATTTTCATATTTAACAAATGACTACATGGAGGTATATATGGATTATTTTACAGTACATGGCTATACTTTTGATAAAGAAATGAAGAATCTGGAAAAAATTCTAAAGAGATGTAAAGATCATAATTTGTCCTTAAGCAATGATAATTTTTACATAATGATGTCTAAAGGAATAGTCTTAGAGAATTACCTATCATCTTCTAGAATTCAAGTAGATCCAAATTAAGATATTTGTAATTATAAATCTGCCAACACTAAATAAAAGGAAGGATGTGAGGAGATTCCTAGGAAATGTAGGTTATTATATAATATTTATACAAGATTTCAGTAAGATTGCAGCACCATTATTTGTACTACTAGGGAAATATGTTTCCTTTTATTGGACTGAAAAATTTGAGACTGCATTCCAAAATTTTAAGCAAATGTTGACTTTTGCACGTGTTAAGAGGACTAGATTGGATTTTTCCATTTCACATTCATACTTGATGCCTCATACCATGCCATTGGAGTTGTTTTAGGATAAAAATATGGAGTTCTAAACTATGCAATATATTATGTTAGTAAGAACCTACAACATGTTGAACTTAACTATACAATCACAAAGAAAGAGTTTTTAGCAGTTGTGTATGCCATTAATAAGTTTAGGCACTACATCATAGGTTACCCAGTGTTTATTCACACTGACCATGTTATAATTAAATACTTGATCAATAAACCATTTGTAAGTAGTAGAATAATTAGATGGTTTCTACTCTTGCAAGAGTTTGATGTCACCATTGTGGATAATCCTGGTAAGGACAATGTTGTAGCTAAATTTCTTTCAAGAATGGAGAATAATAATGAAGAACAAGTAGTGGATGAATCTTTCACGAGATGAGCATCTATTTTCCATTTCCACTAGAACACCTTGGTATGTTCATATAGCCAATATTTGGTCTCACATAAGACATATCCACACTTTGTTGGTCCCATTATTGAGTTTTCATAATGTGCCCTAATTTTTCATGTCCAATTTTGCTCAAAACGTTTCATTTTTTGATTTGGTGGTCTGCAGTTCATCTTCCCCAATTGAATACCTTTGAAAATGCCTAAGATGTTATTATTTTTCCCTAATTTGAACAAAATCCATGTATGCCCCTTTTCATGCCTTAGTTTTTTAAATTTTTCGGGTGTGGTTTCTCCTTTGCCAAATCATGCAAAAACTCAAAATTGATCGAATCCCATTTTTGTGCAAGTGTTTCCCCAATCCCAGGCTCAAAAGCAATGTCAAAAATGGTTCAGTTGATTTAAAATTATAAAAATCCACCTTCCTTGTCGAAAATTTTGATTTCTAGGGCATCCGGTGAATTTTTGATGTTTTGACGGGCATACGGGTGTCATTTTCCTGTCAAATTCATCATCACAACATTATTTCTATGTGGCATGATATGAATGGTCAGAGGATTGGCAAGTTATCCTTAAAAATTTGGCTTTCATTTTGCAAGATTTTCAAAAATCAATTTTTGGCCCGAAAGCCCACACCAAATAGGGAGAGGACACGTGGCGTAGAGGGCGTATGGATGGCAAAGGGACTTGGAGAAATTTTAATGTTTTATGGCTCAAAATGATAAGGTGAAATTTTGGCCTGAGGGCCCTCAGCCAATCCATGGTGGGCACGTGTCCAAAGAAAGGTCAGCATGGGAGGGTGGAGGTTTTGATGAATTTGAAGTTTTTAACTTCAAAACTTTAAAGTTAAAATTTGAGCCGAAGCTCGCAAAAAAATCACGAGGTGACACGTGGCTAGAAGAAGTCAATATGAGGGGTTAGTGGGTTTTGTGATGGTTTTGAAGTTTTAACTTCAAATGGTATAAAGTCAAGTTTTGGGCCGAAGGTCCCCGACCAATGAGAAGTGGACATGTGTTCTGAAATGTAAAAAGTCAAGCAGGGGGACTGATGGAAAATTTTATGAAATTTGTGCCACTCCAATCCAGAGCCAACACGTGTCCCAAATGGAAAAATGGGGAAGCACAGGCCCAAGGAAATTTTTGAAATTTTGCAAATTTGGCAGGGAGGATTGAAGGAAAAATTTGAAAGGTTGAACCCGCAGCAAATAGAGGATGGACACGTGGCAAAGAGGAAAAAATAGGGTGCAGGCCCACAGGGAAAAATGTAAAAATTTTCCAAAATCTAAAAAATGGAAAAATTCATAAAATTGGCCCATATTTTTAGTGGGCCTGAGTGGACACATGGCGGGTGTAGGGGAAAAGCGAGGAATTTTGAAAAATTTCTAAAATAAAAAAATGTCACAAATGCATTTCTAAAGGATGGGAGTTTGATCCAATCATGTTTTTACATGTGTCCCACCTTATCCAAAGGGAAAAATGGGAATATTCAAGAATCTCATCCTCCACGTGGAGGGCTAGCATTTAAAGTTGATCCGAAATCAATGGCAACTATGCATTCACCCATTTTGCCGCCATGGGAGCTCCAGGAAGCTTGGATTTGTCGTTTCTTCACCAAATCACATCAAATTTTATATGATTTTGCATCCTCTTGGCCTTTTGAGTGTAATGGCACTATTTTCATGACCTAATTTGATGGTCTACGATGGATTTGATATAATTCTTTCCTTTTCCCGATAAAAAATGTGAAAAGTGAAAATCAAAGGTTGCAGAGGTAAAAATTGAAAAGGTAAAAGGTGAAAAATGATTTCTAAAGCATGTTGGCATGCCTGAATGACAAAAACATGACCCTAGGATGGATAAGGATCCAAATTTGTGTAATATTTTAAACTTTTTGTGCATCCCTAGCAATATGCGAGCTATTTTCCAATTTTATGTCATTTTCATGAAAGGATAAGGGTTTTTGTAACAAATTTGATCCCTTAAGCATATTCTTTGCTTGGGAGGCAAGACTCCAAGATGGCATTGATTTTCTATGATATTTTTGGAGAATTTGAGGAGAGAGAAAATGACATAGAATTTTTCAAGGAAGAAATAGGAAGAAGCCCATTTTCTCTGAGAAAACCACCTGAGAGCCATTTTCAATTCCATTTTTGTATCAGATTTCATCATGTTGAGTTGGTTTTAGTTGTAAATCCATCAACAATCTCTAAGATTGTTCTTATAGCACTCCCCTGCTAATGTATTTGATCAAATTTTGGATTATTTGGTGTTATCTCTTGGCAAAATTTGCATATGCTTATGTTTCAGAATGATTTCAATTTGTGTTTCTTACTCATGTTGCAATCTTATGTTTAGGATCTCTTTGATTATATAGGGTCTCATTTCTTTTTGATGGTTTAATGGAATTTGCAATTTTATATTCAGAAGAGCCTTCATCTGATAGAAGATAAACATATTTAAAATAATTTTACTATCCTTAAATATTGAGATTGTTTGTAAACCTTTAGGTGCACCTTAGATCATGATCAAATAGGGATTCCTGGATACTTTTTGGTATTTTACTTCAAGCTTTTGTGGTAGGTTATCAAATATTGTGTGGAAGAGTGTAGATTTATGCCTCCATTTGGTGCACATATCCTGGTTGAAGGAGTATTATAAACCTATTGAAACATCTCTGTTGTTTAGGTGTTGCAAATCTCTTGCAAAGGTTCTCAAAGAAGTTGGTAATTCTTGGCTAGTCTTGTCTAAATATCTCCCAACAAAATTTCATTCAAACTAACTCATCCTACCCATACTACCCCTACATTGCATTGTGTGTCAACAAAAGAATACAATCCATTCACAAAAATGTGCAAAGCATATAAAGATTTTATCATGTCTTTAGCTGCCTTAGCCTTGTCTTGAAAACATTTCCATCATTTAGTAGTGACAACTCTTTTGAGTTTGAATAATTGATAATTGATCATGTTTTCCCAAGGCCATTTCCATACAATGTGTAAAGCATAAGGATATCTCAATCTCCTTCATCAAACAAAGGTTTCAATATAGGTTCTCTTACCTTGGTTGAAAGGCACAACCTAGAATAGTGAGGATTAGATCAAAATCCACTTGAGGTGCTACCCAACTTCAAATCTTGAGTGCTAACAAGTCGGATAGATGTGTTCTCAGGGCTAAAAATGACACACAAATAATTTATCTACCCTTGTGTGTCTTGTGAGATCTATGATGTTTCTTGAGTTGTGAAGAATATTGAGTTTGGCTACCAACACCAGATTGGAGCTATTGCTAGGGACTTCTTGTAATTTCTTGGTGTTTTTAAGGTGTTTTGAGGTGTTTCAGCATTTGTATATTTAGTTCATACACTTTGGTTGCATAGTGATTGATTGATCTAAGAAGAAGAAGGTCTGATTTATAAGGCTCTATAAAGTTTTTCAGTGATAAGATACATTTGACAGATTATTTTAGTGCATTCTTGCACAACTGAGGTGAAATTCCTTAGTGGCGACTCCATGCTGATTTGATTTTAGAAATACCAGTGTCTTGAGCTTTCTATCATTTATTTTTGTGTTGTTGATCTCTGCAAAACTGGAGGGAAGAAGATCTCTCTTCCTTAAAGACTCTGCTAAAAAATTGTTCTTAGACTTGAGAAATTTAGAGTTGGAAGGGAGAAGAGTTTGGAAAGTGGTTAAAGGTCAGACATCAGGAAAAGATACAGTCATTGGTGAGAGAGATCAGCCTTTGGTAGAAGACTATCACTCTTCTTCAGGTGATTCTGATTCAAGAAATCCTCTCATAAACTTGTTTGCCTTAGCTGGTGAAGGTCCTTCTATTGTACCTGGTAAGTTCCTTCTCTAATCTACACCTCTGTGTTTTAATTCGAATCAAACTTTCCAAGAAAATCAGCACTTAGAGGATACCAGTCTTGTGAATCACATTCTTGAGCCCCAAAGATATTGCACTCCTCATCAGCTTGCCTCACCTCCAAGATCACCCCCACCAAACAATATGGCTCAGCCTAGACCTCCATTTGTTGTTAACACCTTTGGTCCTATAAATTTTAGAGGAATGGATGGTTACCCAAATGCTGTCCCACAAGATGTCAGAAATAGGTTACCAAAATTCCAAGGTAACAATGCCATTACTGGTGATCAACATCTCAAACTTTTTGATAATATGATGGAAGTGTTATCCAAAATAAGCCCCTTGCTTATTTTTTTGGCTAACTCCCTTCATTCCTTCCTCCCTTGTGTCTTAGTCAGAAATTTTTATATTTCAAGCACTCAAAACTTTCTATAAATAGTTTCATTGGATAGAACATCTTCTCAACTTTCCAGAATGGTACAGTTTTCCTTCTAACTCTTTGTATTTTTCAAGTTATGGCTCGGCGGAGTTTTGTACGGAAATTTTCCCATGGGAGGCCCACCAAAAAATCAGAATACGTTACATCATCAGAGGAATGGTGGGGGTGGAGGTAACTTAGAAAATTTTCACCAAGTATTGGCGGGGTGCACAAAGAAATTTTTTTCCTAAAGGTCCGCTAGCCAATAGGAAGAGGCCACGTGTCTAGAGATCAACTTAGTAGAGAGAAATTAGAAAATTTTCCAAGGTTGGTGCGGTGGAGAATTTTGAAGTGAAGGCTCGACCAATCAAAATGTGCCAAGTGTCCTCGAGTGTCAAGTGACGGGGGTGCGAGAAGGAAATTTTCCCTTTCTCCCAATTAGGAAAAAATATTGAATGAAATCCTACCAGCAAGATAGCATGTGCCAATCAAAAGCCACCACGTGTCCATGTGGCTGGTGAAAATCTTAAGTCGGGTCCGCAAAAAATGAAATTTAGAGTTTAGGCTGCACACTAATCGAATGTGCCACATGTCTTGTTTAGGGAAGTAGTTGGCGGTAATGGAAAATTTGGAAGCGCGATGGCCCGCTAACCAATCATAGCATGACATGTGGCATCGGAGCTTCGGGCCGCGGAGAATTATTGGAAATTTTTCCAAAGACCAAAAAGGCATAAAAAGGTAAAGAAATGGTCTGCAACCAATCAAAAAGTGCCACGTGGCATCAGGTTAGTGGGAGGTGGAGCCTTTTGGGGAGTTTTTCCGAAAGGTTAAAAAGAGGGAAAAATTTTAATTTCGGGCTCGCCAAGATTCAATTTTGCCCTAGTTTTTCCCTAAAACTTTAGGAGGGCATAAATTTTGATCTAGAACTTAGATTTTTGTGTTCTTGGTGTCATTGGAAATCTAGTGAAATGATCTACATGATGGAGGGATCAACTTTTTTTTGGTAAGGTTTGGAGAGAGAAAATTAAAAATGCCTCTGGCACAGGAAGGAGAACAAAACTGACATTTCAACCACCATTTTTAATGAAGTATGGCTCGCATTCTCTCCTAGCATAGTCAAAAACATTGGGGAATGAATTTTTTTAGGGTTCCCATGCTATTTTAATGCAATCTTTTTGGTGGTTGAAGCATCATTTCATGCTTTCCTGCGTTTTCTCCTTCATGGGCTCAAATTTTCATTGTTAAAAGCTAGATTTGGCTCATTTTGTAAGGGTTGGACATTTTTATGTTTTGAAAACTCCCTCTTTCACCTTGAAAAGTGATTTTGTGGAATATCAGACCTCTTCCAAGACTACAACCTATTTTCTACCTTTCTATTTTTGTAATGCATGTATTTTTGACATTGGAAATGACAATGCAAGCTCTAGGAATGAGTTTCAGTCCTCTATTTGCATTGTTTTCTTCATTTCTTGTCTTTCATTACATTTTATCAGTTTTTACATGATGTTTTATTACATTTTTGTGATCTGTGTCAATTTACAGAAGTAAATGTTCACCACTCCTTTGGTGTATCACCTTGTTAGTATTAGTTTTATTTCTTTTTGCATTCTCTATCTCTATCCCCTTGGAATTTAGAGTAGGATTTTTAGTTTAAACCTCTGCAATTTTCAAGTAATACATCTAATCAGAGGATTTGAGGAACCAACCTCTAATCTGGAGACTCTTTTCCCATTTTTACAAGTCCCACACTTGGGGAAAAGATTCAATGTTGTGCAATCACACTGGATGTCCAAATATCAAACTAGAAATATGATAAACATCCAGGGGTGCTATGAATCTACACTAACAGTTTTGGCACACCCGGTGGGACCTTAGAGGTCTTCATCTTCATTGTAACAAAGTTGATGTGCATTTTTTTCAAGTTTCTTACTTGAAAAGAGCCCTTATATGCACATCTGGTGACTCTAAAGAGAAAAAATCAACTGGTTTCAGCAGTCATAGTCTAAAGATTCATGAGAAGAATCAACACAAGGTCAAGAGCTAGAGAGGAGGGATTGTCTGAATATCTACAGCTATCTCCTGGAAGAAGGCATAGAGGAAGGAGGATTCAAAGGTCTCCATCTCCACCAAATAGAACTCTATCAACTCCTCCACCTTCTAGACCTTTAACTCAATCAACAAGAGTTCTCAAGCTAATCAAAATGGCACAACCCAACCCTTATGTTAACTTCATTGGTAGCATCCCACTTACTCTCAATGCACAAAATATAGTTCCAGTTGCAGCATTGAAGAACATTCCATACTTCACTGGAGAAAATCAGACCACTCCTGGTGATCATGTCAAAGACATTGCTAATGTTTGTGCAATCCATGAGATTGTTGAGATGTAGATTACTATCAAATTACTAGCATCTTCATTCAAAGGGAAAGAATTGCAATGGTTCGAAGCCTTGGGTCCGGTTCTATCAAAAATTGGAATCAGTTGTGTATAGCTCTCCATAACTTGTCTCTATTGGAACAACTGACAACCATCAAGAGAGCTCCCAATGAGTAGCTGACAGACTTCAACTTCATATTTCAAAGGACTTGGGATAGAATTCCAGTGGTAGTAAGGCCAACAGCTGAAGGTGCTTTTCTATACTATCTTAAAGCTTTGAATTATGATATTTCTATGTTAATTCAATCCATGGGAGGTACAACTATACTTGTAGCTTATAGCATTTCCATTAGAGCTGAGAATTGTTTAATTCAAGCTGGTAAACTAGCTCCTAGGCCTCCCATGCCCTTATACCCAAATTTGGAAAATCCAAGCACTAGTCAAGCACCTACTATAGCTCCTATTCCCACTCCTAGAAATCAAAGCTCAAATGAAACTTCTACTTCATCCTCTAGTGCTTCAAATGAACTTCAAGAAGTCATGAAACAATTGCAAAATTTAGGCAATGAGCTGGTTACACTCAAGAGGCAACAGGCCCAAAGTTTTAGACCTTGTTATCAGCCTCAAGCTTAGCCTAATAGGCAACCATATCAGCCTAATAGGCCACCCAATCCAACTACAAATCAAAATCAAGTAAGGCCTCCTGCCAATAGACCATTTCAGCCCTATAATCCCAATGTTGCATCTGCCTCTAAAGCCTTAGTGCCAGTGCAAAATAATATGGCTCAAGAGTATGATTGGTGTTTCCCATGCAATGAACCTCACAACCAATACATGTGCTTTAATGGTGCTTTGAACCAAGCCTTAATGGTGACAAAAACTGGTGTAGAGGGTAAGGTGAGTCAAGAAACAAATCAACAACAAGGAGCATCCTAGCAAAATGTAGCTCCAAATGAGACTACACTAGTGAATTGGCAGGCTGAGGATTTTTGTGGTATAAATCAAGTAATGTCTTAGAGTTTAGCAGCTAATACAAGGTCAAAAAATAGAAATATTGGTGAAGGGAAGTCATTGGATCTGCGTGATCCACACCTTCTGTCACTCCCCAAGGTGTTGGCAAGAAAAAATGCAGTTCCAAACATGTAAGGACAGCCCAAGCCACCTTCTAGACTAGTTCAAATGCTAGTTTTTGCTACCCATGTGTAAGAAAAGAATGTGTAGACCAAGGGACAATGAAGATATGTTTCATCCCCATTTAGCATCATTGATCAGATGAATAATACAAATTTGAATATATCTATGTGGTAATCATTATCCATTCCAGGCCAATGGGATCTCCTACAAGCTACCATGAAGAATTGGTCAACCTCATGTGTAAGAGAAGGTACTCACAAATGTGGCTCAACCTGAAGGGAATCATGGAGGATAGCAAGGAAAAGTTGTGAAGCCCCCATTCTATGTTTCATTGATCATTGGGGATAAACTAGTACATAATTGCATGATTGATTCTGGGGCAAGTAGTTCTAGTAATGCCCAAGCAAATAGCTGATCAGTTGGGCCTACAATATGAAGTCATATCCAAAGGGGTGGTGCAACTAGATGGGATAGCAGTAACAACAGTGGGAGTGATCAAATATTTGAACCTTACTTTACATGCATGTCCCAATGTTACTTTTTACAAGATGTGTCAGTAATAGATTTGCCACCACTCTTTGCCTTATGCTTGTCAAGGGATTTCACAGCTAGAATTGGGGGCTATTTATCTACTGATTGGTCACACATGTTGTTTAGAACTAGATATGGAACTAAGGCCACAATTAGATCTGAGCCTATTGCAAACTTTCACATTGAGCCTCATACTCCAAGCCCAATCAATGCCAACTGTTCAACATTTGATCAAGAGGATTATCCAAGCACTAATGAAGCTAACACCAAAGTTGGGAGCATCCTAGATTTGACTCTTGATGAGTGGGAAAACAAAGTACATGCTTTTGATCCCTACCAAGAAATAGAAGAATCTGAACTAGGAGTTTATTGCATACATGAAGAAAATCAGCCTATTCTTAGCATCACCAAGCCAGACCATAAGGATGAAAATGAGGTATGACAGCTATTTTTTGATGGATCAAGAATTGGGAAAGGTGTAGGAGGGGGAACTATGCTTGTTTCACCTCAAGGAATTAAATATTATTCAGCTTTTAGATTTCAATTTGCATGTTCTAACAACACTGCTGAATATGAAGCTCTGATACAAGGATTGCATTGGTCAATCAAGAGAGGTATCAAGAACTTACAAGTCTTTGGAAACTCGTGAGATGATTGTCAATCAAGTTATAGGGAAGCATGCTACCAAAAATGATCTACTCAAGTGTTATAAGAATAGGGTGTGGAACCTCATTAAGGATTTTGAGGGCTTCGACATAAATTCCAACCTTAGGAAATAAAACCAAGCTACTTGTGACAGCTTACAGGTAGTTGGGAAAGCCTTTGATGTTGTTGAAAGTATCAAAGAAGATAAAGTACAGCCAAACATTCATGTGATTGTAAGGCCATTAGTGCCAGACAACAATGTAAGTTGGCAAGTGTTTGAAAATGATCAACAAATCATCAATTTCTTGCAAGAAGAAGCTAAGTTCTCAGCCAAAAATCAGGAAAAATTAGAATAACAGTATGGTGATCAGGTGGTACAGCTAAGAACCAACAAACTGCCAAAGGGACTTGTCACTTTAGAGTCCATTTTTAATCCTAATGATCAATTTAGGAAAGAGAAAGCAAATATCCAAGTCAAGGGAGAAGATTCAGTGCCCATCTTGGTTGGAGAAGGCAAGTCACTTCAAATTGGCAAAGTAGCAACTAAGCAAGAAAGGTATGAGTTTATGTAACTTTGTCAAGAGTTCCCTGATATATTTGCTTGGAGCTATGAGGATTTGAAGGGTTTCAATCCCAAGCTAGCTCAACACACTATTGAATTGGATCCAAATGCTAAACCCATCAGGCAGAAACAAAGGCCAGTCAATCCACACATGGAGCCTCTTATGAAGAAGGAATTGAATAATTTAATAGAGGCAAGTATCATATTTCCTATCAAGCATTCTAGTTGGGTTACAAACTTGGTTCCAGTTAGAAAGAAGAGTGGAGAAATCAGATTGTGTGTAGACTTCAGAGATTTGAATAGAGCATCTCTCAAGGATCATTACCCACTTCCTTCTATGGAGCATATTTTACAAGTTGTTGTTGGCTCTGAGAGGTTTTCATTGCTAGATGGTTATTCAGGGTACAATTAGATCATGGTAAAAGAAGAGGATCAGTTCAAAATAGCCTTTACAACCAAATGGGGGACTTATGCATATAGAAAAATTCCATTTGGGCTATCCAATGCTGGAGCTGCCTTCCGAGAAGGCAATGGATATGGCGTTCAAGGGATTAATCAACAAAATGGTGTTGGTATATTTAGATGATATCACTATTTTTTCTAAAAGTACAACAGATCATATCTTTCTTTTGAGACAAATGTTCCAAAGATGTAGAAGATTTGGGGTATCCTTGAATCCCAAAAAATGTATTTCTATAGCTCATGAAGGAAATCTCTTAGGCCACATTGTTTCCAAGGAAGGATTGGCAATTGATCCAGAGAGGGTTGAGGCCATAAAAGCACTACCATTACCAAGCCATAAGAAGGCCCTTCAAAGTTTCTTGGGAAGGATCAATTTTGTTCGAATTTGTTCTAGATTTTACACCCTTATCAAGCTAATAACTATGATGTTGAAGAAAAGCATGGATTTCAAATGGACAACAGAAGGTAAGGCTAGTTTTGAGGCAATCAAAGAGGCTATCTCACAAGCTCCAACTCTCATTAACCCAGATTTCTCTAAGGATTTTATCCTTTATGCATTTGGAGGTGATGATACAATCTTTGTAATTATAGTACAACAGAACAAAGAAAAGGCAGAGTAGCCAATTGCTTTCTTTAGCCAAATCTTGGAGGACTATGAGGTGAGGTACTCTTTTATTGAGAAGCATGTTCTTGCATTGATTAGTAGCTTGAAGAAATTTAAGCATCTAGTTTCAAACAACAAGGTTCAACTGTTGGTTTCTCATGTGGGAGTTAAAGACTTCCTCCTCAACAAAGATTTAAATGAAAAATGTGCAAGGTGGATTACTCGTGTCATGGAGTATGACGTTGATATCAAAGTCACCAAGTTAGTTAGAGGAAAAGGTTTATGTGAATAGCTGGTCTTAAGCAAATCAACGGAAACATGCAATGAAAAGGATGTTGTTTTGGTGTTGTAAAACAACCAAGAACAAGGTAATGTTCAAGAAGAGAATGATGGTGTCCTCACTCCTTGTTGGACCGAAGACATAATGCACTTCCTACATACAAGCCTATGCCCTCCAGAGATGAACAAAACAAAGAGAAGGCACTTCAGATTGCAGGTTGTCCCATATGCACTTGTTGATGGTGTTTTGTTCAAGAAAGATGTAAATGGAGTGCTGCTTGAGATGTATTGGAACAAATCAGATTAATAGAACATTGGAAGAGTTCCATGGTGGGACAGCTGGAGGTCATTTTTCTCCAAGAGTGACAGCCCTCAAGATCATGAAGGATGGATATTATTGGCCCAAGGTATTTAGTGATTATTATGCATGGATTAAGAGGTATAAGAGTTGTGATTTCTTCATAGGCAAGGAAAGATTAGCAGCCCTTCCATTACACCCAATTTCAGTTTACCACCATTCATGCAATGGGGTTTAGATTTCATTAGAGTCATTAACCCAAACTCAAGCCAAGGACACAAGTGGATCCTAATAGCCACATATTACTTCACCAAATGGACTGAGGCAGTGGCACTTAAGGAAGCAAATGAATCTAGCATTCTAGACTTCTATGAAGGGATAGTAACCAGATTTGGTATACCTACCACTATGATATCAGATAATGCTTTGACATTCATAGGATCAAGGGTGACTGAATAGGCTATCAAAAACAAGATTTATCTGAGCACTTCATAAAATTACTATCCTCAAGGTAATGGCCAAGCTGAGTCTACAAACAAGAACTTATTAAGGATCATCAAGAGGAATCTTGATGAAAATTAGAGGACTTGGCACACTAAATTAAAATCAGCCTTATGGGCTAATAAGATAACTCCCAAGAGATCCACAGGTAATTCTCCATTCAAGCTTGTTTATGGAAGAGAGGCAATTTTTCCCATGTCACTTGAGTTACCAATGTTGGAACTCATGAAGTAATTGGAATTGTTGGAGTTTGAACCCATGGAGGTTAGATATGCAAAATTGATGGAGCTCTAAGAGATCAGAGAGTGTGTAACCCAAGCAATGGAGAAGGATCAAGCCTTGATCAAGAAGACTTTTGATAGGAAAGCTAAGGATAGAACCTTCCAAGTTAGAGATCTAGTGTTGAAATGGGATGTAGACCAAGAAAATCCAGGAAGGAATTCAAAGTTTGATGCCATTTGGAGTGGCCCCTACATGGTCACAAAGTGTAAGAACAACAATTCCTTCTAATTGTCTACATTGGATGGTGAAGAACTGCATATTCCAGTTAATGGAATCCATCTAAAGCATTACTACTAGAAGGAAGTTCTCCACCTTGTACATATTAGCTTATGTTTTCATTCCTCCAAGTGCTTATGCACATTGTTTTGTTGTAGCTTAGTTTTGAATTTCCCTAAGTGCTTTAGCATAGCTTGTTGTCCCAAGATGCATTTTACAGTCATGTTCCGTGATCCAGTCATGTTCCACTCTTTCATTTTCCTCCTTATAATTTTATAATCAGTTGGGGTACCAAATAGAGAATTTTATGACTCCATGCCTAATGGACTACTTCAGGCAACTGGTAACTTATCCAGTAGGCAGATGACCCCTCTAAGTTGCCAAAATTGTTATCTAAAATAAGCCCCTTGCTTATTTTTTTGGCTAACTCCCTTCATTCCTTCCTCCCTTTTGTCTCAGTCAGAAATTTTTATCTTTTAGGCACTCAAAAATTTCTAGAAATGGTTTTATTGGATAGATCATCTTCTCAGCTTTCTAGAATGGTAACTTTTTCCTTCTAACTCCTTTTATTTTTCAAGTTATGGCTCAGCAGAGTTTTGTACGGAAATTTTCCCATGGGAGGCCCACCAACCAATCGAGAACGTGCCATGTCATCGGAAGAATAAGGGGGTGGAGGTAACTTAGAAAATTTTCACCAAGTATTGGTGGGGTGCACAGATAAAATTTTTGGCCGAAGGTCCGCCATCAATAGGAAGAGGCCACATGTCCAGAGGCCCGTCGAAGATCGGCTCGGCAGAGAGAAATTGGAAAAATTTTCAAGGTTGGCACAATGGAGAATTTTAAAATGAAGGCCCACCAGCCAATCAAAATGTGCCATGTGTCCTCATAGCATTGGTAGTGGGGGCATGGAAGGAAATTTTCCTTTTTCCAAAATAGGGAAAAATATTGAATGAAAGCCCGCCAACGATAGCCCGCGCCAATCACAAGTCGCCACATGTCCATGTGGCCAGTGAAAATCTTAGGGCGGGTCCGCAGAAGGAAATTTAGAGTTCATGCCCATGCCAATCAGAAGTTTCCATGTGTCCTATTTGGGGAAGTGGTCGGCAGTGATGGAAAATTTGGAAGCAATGGCACACCAACCAATCATAGCATGGCACATGGCATCAGAGCTTCGAGGCGGCGGAGAATTTTTGGAAATTTTTCCAAAGACCAAAAAGGTGTAAAAGGTAAAGCAATGGCCTCGTGACCAATTAAAAATTACCACGTGGCATCGGGATGGTGGGAGGTGGATCCTTTTGGGGATTTTTCCCAAAGTTCAAAAAGAGGAAAATTTTAAATTTTGGGCCCGCCAAGATTCAATTTTGCCCTAGTTTTGCCCTAAAACTTTAGAAGGGCATAACTTTTGATCCAGAACTCAAATTTTTGCGTTCTTGGTGTCATTGGAAATCTGGTAAAATTTGCTACATGATGGGGGGATTTATTTTATGTTTTGGTAAGGTTTAAAGAGAGAAAATAAAAATGCCTCTAGCACGAGAAGGAGAATAGAACTGACATTTCAACCACCATTTTTAATGAAGTATGGCTCGCATTCTCTCCCAACATGGTCAAAAACATCAAGGAATGAAATTTTGAGGGTACCCATGTTGTTTTAATGCAATTTGGTTGGTGGTTGAAGCATCCTTTCATGCTTTCCCATGTTTTCTCCTTCCTGGGCTCGAATTTTCATTGTTAAAAGCTAGATTTGGCTCATTTTGTAAGTGTTGGACATTTTTATGTTTTTAGACTCCCTCCTTCACCTTGAAAAGTTATTTTATGGAATATCGACCTCTTCCAAGACTCGTAACCTATTTTTTGACTTTCTTCTATTGTAATGCATGTATATTTTGACATTGGAAATGACAATGCGAAGCTCGTGAATGAGTTTCAGTCCTCTATTTGCATTGCTTGCTTCATTTCTTGTCTTTCACTACATTTTATCAAATTTTTCATGATATTTTGTTGCATTTCTATGATCTGTGTCAATTTTTAGAAGTAAATTTTCAACACTCCTTTGGTGTATCACCTTATTAGTATTAGTTATCTATTTTTGCAATCTCTATCTCTATCCCCTTAGAATTTAGAGTAGGATTTTAAGTTTATACATCTATAATTTTCAAGCGGTACATCCGATCAAAGGAGTTGAGGAACCAACCTCTAATTTGGAGACTCTTTTCCCATTTTTGTAAGTCCCACACTTGGGCAAAAGATTCAATGTTGTGCAATCACACTAGATGTCCAAAAATCAAACTAGAAATTTGATAAACATCCGAGGGTGCTTGTGAATCTACACTAACAGAAGATTTCAAGATAGAGTTTAAAGATGTGTATATTAATTTGTTTATTCATACACTAGAAGAAGATGTTAGGGATTGGTACAAGGCTTTTCCCGATAATTCTATTGACTCATGGACTGAAATGAAAAATGCATTTAGGTTCTAATATGGTGATAGGACTGATCATAGATTTCTTTTGTCTCGAGTTTGAGAATATCAAGAAGAATCCTAATGAATTAGTACATGACTTCAACACAAGGTTTAACAAAAATTTAGAAGGCTTCCTATTGGTTTAAGGCCTTGTGATGAATCTTGTTTAATCAAATATACAAATGCAGTTGATAAAAAGGCATCCTACAACCTACGAGACAATAACCCAACCAATATAAGACAAGCTTTCACCATGGAACTTCAAATTGAGAACAATATCAAGGTTTTTGGGGAACCTCTTAAGAGAGATGGTGTAAAATTGATAAACCCTGAAAAACCTCAAGCTAACAAAGGTGTTGATTTAGAAGAGGTTGTGAAGACTTTGGAAAGGGCTATTAAAGAAATCTCATACAATTTGGCAAGAGCTGAGAAGGGAATTGGGAAGACTTCACAAGGTCAACCTAGGCAGCAGGCACAAGATAGATTTGGAAATCACCATAGGAATGAGTAGAGGTTCGATGACAAGGGTAAAGGCCCTGTTGGATCTATAAATAGACAACCCCAAACACATGAAAATAGATTGGTTACTGATCCTCTAACTACCGGGGTTCTTATTGTTGATGAAGTGACTGACATGGATTAGTGTGATAGATTTTTTCTTCCCCATCCTCCATGTGAGGTGGACCAACAAGTTGATGAGGATGAAAATAAGGATGGAACTAATGATGATATTTACATTATGGGATGTTCTTCAAGCTCACAAGGAGGAGCAACATCAATAGATGTGATAAGCGTAAGGATTGCTACAACCTTTTGGGATTGCATAAAGAGGGTACTATTTATTTCCTCCCCTCATGCTTTTGAAGTTGATGTAGTGCAATATTTTGAATTTCCTAACAATGAATTTGAATACTTGAGAACTTTGATGATTAAGAAGTATGATGGAGGTATCCCTTCGGAGGAAGATAGACAATTGTTGATGAATGTCATTATAGCTCAATAAAAGGACTATAACAATAGAAGAAAATTTATTAATGGATTTTGGCCTCAAGCCAAAACTATAACACCCTTACTCATAGGCATTCCAAAGGATGCTTCTAGAAAGAGACACTTGCTAAAAATTTTGTTGTCCCAAATAAAAATTACCGTCCTTCTCATCCCCAGTGCTACTAAGAATCCTTCTCCATCCGATGAACCTTCTTATTTCCCTTATAATGTTGTCTCACCAAATAATGTTCCATATGATATTACCTAGGTATTGAACCAGATTAAATTGAGTGTTCCAATTATTGAGTTGCTTAGAATTCCTAAGCATAAAAAGAGAGCATTTGAGTACTTGGGATTGAAAGAAGAGAAGATTACCCTGTGCAGAAATGTAAATGTCGTTGAGACTCCTCTTCAAGTCATTATTGGCCTTAAAACACCACCAGCATTGGAGGATCTTGGAGAGGCTCCTGAGGTGTATTTAGGAACAACCTTGGTTAATTCCCAATTGAATGTTGATCCATTCTTTACAACCTTACTCATAAAAGATAGGATACTTCACAATTATATGTTTGTTTCTGGTGCATCATGTAATGTCATTCCTCTAGAAGTCATGAATGAGTTATATATTAAAGTAACATCTACCTATGGGAAGTGTACTGCCATGGATTCAAGGGAAGTTCTAGTTGTTGGTTGTGTGAAGGGTTTAGTAGTGTAACTTTCCGCCTATTCGGGTAAGAACTTAAAACTTGATGTTGTAATTGTTGACTCGCCTGCTAAATGGGGTATTCTTTTATCAAGAAAATGGGCTACAAGTGCTAGTGGTAGTCTTCAAATGGACATGTCATTTACCACTATTCCCATTGAGGGCAGCCTTGTCAAAATATATGGTGAAAATAAGATGTTGCACTTGATTGAAAATCCCAACAATGCTTCTTATGAAGTGTTATTTGCTGATGTAGATGCTGACAATTTCATTGGCTTTGCTGATGGAAAAGAACACAAGATGGACAAATCAAGATGCCTTGATATGGTAGGTTCTCCTTGGACATTTTTATTTTATGGAGCTTGCTCCAAATGTGGAAATGGTGCATGTATAGTTTTTCTTTCTCCTAGTTTGGAAGAGTTTCATTTTTCCTTCAAACTTAATTTTGAATGCACTAACAATATTGCTGAGTATGAGGCATTATTTTTGGGGTTAAGGAATGCATGGAAGTATGGAGTGAAGGATATTATTGTCAAGGGGGATTTAGAGTTGGCTTTAAAGTAAGTAAGGAAGTTATATGCCACAAAAAATTATCGTATGAAACAATATAAGCATGTTGTTTGGGAATTGATTAAAATGTTTGATTCCTTTAACATTCTTTACCATGATATAAGTATTAATACTGATGCTGATAAGTTAGATGTACTTGGCTCTAGATTTGAAAATTGTATTGTTTCACCTTTTTGTGAATATAACATTGAAGTGCTAACAAGGCTAGTTGTCTGGATAATGTGAAACATTGGCAAATTTTTGATGATGATGCACAAGTGTTGAGGTTCTTACAATGACAAGGTGAGTTTTCTAGTCAGAACATTGATTGGGAGCCAATGGTATGCATGAATGAGGGAGAGAAACTTTTTTGACAAGGATATTATACAATTAAAAATAAATACCATTCCTAAAGGTCTTGTTGCACTTGAATCAAATTTTAGCAATGTTGATTGCATCATTAATAGGAACATGTTTGCTTCAAGGGATGTGGAAGAGCACAACTTGGGAACAAAGGAAAAACCAAGGAAGGTTTGGTTGGGAAGCAATATAAGTAAGGAAGAAAAATATGCCTATGCCCAACTCTTGAAGACATATCAAGACTGTCTTGCTTGGTCCTACTCGAGTGAAGGCATATAGAGAAGATTTGTTCCAACATGAGATTCCTCTTGAGGCCAAGACTAAGCCATTCAGACAGAGACAAAGGCCTATTAATCCACTTTTCTCCATGAAAATGTAGGAAGAGTTGAAGAAATTGAGAGATGGTGGTATCATTCAGCCCACTAGGTATTCATCTTGGGTTGTAAACCTTATGCCAGTTAGAAAGAAGAATGGAGACATCAAACTTTGTGTGGATTTTAGGAATCTAAACAAAGCATCCATGAAGGAAAACTACCCCTTGCCAAACATGGAAAATATGTTGCAACTTGTGACAGGGTCAGAAATTCTTTCTACTTTGGATGGTTTCTCGGATACAATCAAGTGGTTGTTAAAGAATCAGAAAGACTTAAGACAACCTTCACTACGCCTTGGGGAACTTATGTTTTTTTAAGGATTCCCTTTGGATTGATGAATGTTGGTGCCACTTTTCAAAGGGAAATTGATGTTGCCTTTTCTATTTACATCAATGAGTTTATTGCAGTCTACCAAGACAATGTGACTATTTTTTCAAGGTAGCAGGAGACCATTTGCAACACCTACGAAGATGCTGATCGATGTAGGGAGTATGGTATTTCTCTTAATCCAAAGAAGTTTAATTTTGGTGTGAAAAAGGAAAAGTTTCTGGGACATATTGTGTCAAAGGATGGTGTCATGATAGACCCTAAAAGAGTGGAGGCAATCAGCAAAGTACCTATCCCAAGAACCAAGAAAGGTATCCAATCTTTCTTTGACCAAATAAATTTTATTACAAGGTTTGTTTCCAATTTTTCTGAGCTGACTCTTCCAATCACAAGAATGTTAAAAAGGATCAAGTTATCATGTGGGAGGAGGTTTCCATTCAATATTTTGAAGGAATAAAGAATGCACTTAAGCATGCACCTGTTTTGGCAGCTCCAAGTTATAAGAGGCCTTTCCAAATCTTTTCTTTTTTGCCTCTAAATTTACTATTGCTTCAGTTTTGTTACAAAAGCATTAGAATGGAGTTGGGAGGCCTATTTCCTTCTTTATAAAGGATTTACAAGAAGCTGAGTTGAAGTATACAATCATGGAAAAACAAGCATTTGCCTTGGTGAAAGCAACAAAGATTTTCAGGCCTTATATATTGAGTTCAAAAGTTGTTTCCTATGTTCCCCACACCATGGTTAAAGACATCTTATCAGACATGGAGATATCAAGAAAGAGATGTAGATGGGTCAACAAATTACAAGAATATGATATGGATATCCAAACAACAAAGCTAGTAAGAGGTTTGGGTCTTGCCAAGCTCATGGCTGAGAGTAATTTGCAAAATGTAGAAGTGAATCAGCTAGAGGAAGAAAGGGAAGATCTTCTTGAGAGATTGGTGAGTTCTGAATGGTACAAGGATGTGATCTTCTACCTCGACACCTATAATTTCCTAGTCATTTAAATAAAAATAAGAAAATATCCCTTAAGTTGGCTTCTCAAAATGTATCATAACAGACCTTGGGCTGGCTTGGAAGAACCCCGAAGGTGTCCTCTTGAAATGCACAACTCAAGATGATGCTCCCAAGTTGATTGCTGATTTCCATGGGGGAGTTTTTTGAGGAATTTTTTTAGGAGAGTGACAACCATAAGATTTTAAGAGCTAGTTATTGGTGGCCTACTCTTTTTAAAGATGCAACCCAAACCAGTTAGAAAATGTGATAGTTGCCAACATTTCGTGGAAGACTCAAATCTTCAGGATCTCTTCCTTTGCGCACTGTATCAATTGAAGCCCCTTTCAAAAAATGGGGAATGGAATTCATTGGTGATATTTCAAATCCTTCTAGTGCTGGTCATAAATGGATCCTTGTAGCCACTTATTATTTTACAAAGTGGGTTGAAGCAATTCCATCTAAGAAGGCAACACACCAAGTGGTAATGGATTTCTTGTTGAATCATATCATATGCAGATTTGGAGTTCTAGTTAAGATTGTATCTAATAATGCCATGTGCTTTAGAGACAAACATTTAATGGCAATGTGTAATGAATATGGGATAAATCTAACTTATTCTTCAAACTACAACCCCCAAGGGAATGGACAAGCTAAGTTCAGTAACAAGAACTTGCTCAAGATCATTAGGAGGACCTTGGAAATCAACAAGAAGAAGTGGGAAGAATAGTTGAAATTTGTAGTTTGGGATGATAGAATAACTCCTAAAAGAGAAACTGGTAAAAACCTGTTTGAATTGGTGTATGGAACTCAAGCATTGCTACACTTACAACTGTAATTATCCTTATTTTAGTTTGCTCAATAGTTAGAAGATCAAGAACATGGCCAATATGAATCAAGAATCAATCATATCATTGAGTTGGATGAAGAAAGAAGAGCCTCTCATCAAAGGCATATTAGATTTAGAGAGAAATTGAAGAGGTTGTTTGATAAGAAGGTCACTCCTAGAGCCTTCAATGTGGGAGATCTGGTTTTGCTATGGGATAGTAAGCATGAAGAAAAGGGAAAGTATGGCAAGTTTGATGCATTATGGATGGGCCCTTATGCCATTAACATCAAAATTGGTGAGCACACATTTTTTCTCAAGGATCTAGATGGGGATTTGTTGGAGCTTCCTGTTAATGGTAGACATTTAAAACATTTCTTGGATTAAATCACCAAGTGAGGTATGCACAAGTTGTATATTTGTATATTCTTTGTTCTTGCTTTGTTTTTTGCTGTTGGTTGGTGTGTGGTTTTCCCTTTTATCCTTGGAAACCATTTTTAATTGGTTTTCTCGGTCCATTTTTGGTGGTATTTCTAGTTTTTGGGCTGCCTTTGTGTTTTGATTCCTTTGCCCAATGGTTTTTGGCACTTGGTCTACGTTTTGTCCTTGTGGCACTCACTGGGAGTGCCCATCCCTAGGAAAGAGCCAATGTTGGTCCCATTATTGAGTTTTCATAATGTGCCCTAATTTTTCATGTCTATTTTTGCTCAAAACATTTCATTTTTGATTTGGTGGTTTGCATTTTGTATTCCCAAATTAAATACCTTTGAAGATGTCTAACATGTTATTATTTTGGCCTTAATTTGAACAAAATCCATGTATGCCCCTTTTCGTGCCTTAGTTTTTAAAATTTTTTGGGTTGTGTTGTTTCTCCTTCACCAAATCATGTAAAATAGGGAAGCGCAGGCCTAGGGAAAATTTTGAAATTTTGTAAATTTGGCAGGGAGGATTGAAGGAAAATTTTGAAAGGTTGAACCTATAGCAAATAGAGGATGGATACGTGGCAAAGAGAAAAAGCTGGGTTGCGAGCCGATGGGGAAAAATGTAAAAAATTCCAAAATCTAAAAATGGCAAAATTCATAAAATCGGCCCGCGGTTTTTAGTGGGGCCCACAGGTGGACACGTGGCGGGTCCAGGGGAGAAGTGGGGAATTTTTGCAAAATTTTCCAAAATTAAAAAAGGTCGCAAATGCATTTCTAAAGGATGGGAGTTCGATCCAATCACGTTTTGACACATGTCCTACCTTATCCAAAGGGAAAAAAGGGAATATTCAAGAATCTCATCCTCCACATGGAGGTTTAGCATTTAAAGTTGATCCAAAATCAATGGCAACTGTGCATTCACCCATTTGGCCACCATGGGAGCTCCAGAAGCTCGGATTTGTCATTTCTTCACCAAATCACATCAAATTTTATATGATTTTGCATCCTCTTGACCTTCTAAGTGTAATGGCACTATTTTCATGACCTAATTTGATGGTCTATAATGGATTTGATATAATTCTTGCCTTTGCCTGATAAAAAATCTGAAAGTGAAAATCAAAGGTTACAGAGGTAAAAATTGAAATGGTAAAAGGTGAAAAATGATTGCTAAAGCATGCTAGCATGCCTGAATGACAAAAACGTGACCCTAGGATGGATAGGGATCCGAATTTTTGTAATATTTTCAATTTTTGTGCATCCTTGGCAATATGCAGATTGTTTTCCAATTTTATGTCATTTTCATGAAAGGAAAAGGGTTTTTGTAACAAATTTGATCCCTTAAGCATATTCTTTGCTTGAGAGGCAAGACTCCAAGCTGGCATTGAGTATATATGATATTTTTGGAGAATTTGAGGAGGAGGGAGAAAAAGGATGTAGAATTTTTCAAGGAAGAAACAAGAAGAAGCCCATTTTCTCTGAGAAAACCGCCTGAGAGCCATTTTCAATTCCATTTTTGTATTATATTTCATCATGTTGAGTTGGTTTTAGTTGTAAATCCATCAATAGGCTCTGATATTGTTCTTATAGCACTCCCCTGTTGATGTATTTGATCAAATTTTGGATTATTTGGTGTTATCTCTTGGCAAAATTTGCATATGCTTATGTTTTAGAATGATTTCAATTTGTGTTTCTTACTCATGTTGCAATATTATGTTTAGGATCTCTTTGATTATATAGGGTCTCATTTCTTGTTGATGGTTTAATGGCATTTGCAATCTTATATTTAGAATATCCTTCATCTAATAAAAGATAAACAGATTTAAAATCATTTTACTGTCCTTAAATATTGAGATTGTTTGTTAACCTTCGGGTGCACCTTAGGTCACGATCAAATAGGGATTCCTGGATACTTTTTTGGTATTTTTCTTCAAGCTTTTGTGGCAGGTTATCAAAGGTTGTGTGGAAGAGTGTAGATCTAGGCCTCCATTTGGTGCACATATCCTAGTTGAAGGAGTATTTTAAACCCATTGAAACATCTCTGCTATTTAGGTGTTGCAAATATCTTGCAAAGGTTCTCAAAGAAGTTGGTAATTCTTAGCTAGTCTTGTCTAAACATCTCCCAAAAAAATTTCATTCAAACTAACTCATCCTACCCATACTAGCCCTATATTGCATTGTGTCAACAAAAGAATACAATCGATTCACAACAATGCACAAAGCATATAAGGATTTTATCATGTCTTTAGCAGCCTTAGCCTTGTCTTGAAAGAATTTCCATCATTTAGTAGTGACAACTCTTTTGATTTTGAATAATGGATAATTGATCATGTTTTCCTAAGGCCATCTCCATACAATGTGCAAAGCATAAGGATATCTCCACCTCCTTCATCAAATAAAGGTTGCAATATAGGTTCTCTTACCTTGGTTGAAAGGAACAACCTAGAATAGTGAGGATTAGATCAAAATCCTTTTGAGGTGCTACCCACTCCTTCAAATATTGAGTGCTAACAAGTCAGATAGATGTGCTCCATGGCTATAAATGACACATAAATCATTTATCTTCCCTTAAGTGTCTTGTGATATCCATGATGTTGATTGAGTTGTGAAGCTGATTAAGTTTGGGTACCAACACACACTATTTATATTCTAAAAAGAGATACATATTTGAGAAAAATGTGAATTTTTCTTGGATAGATAGATTTCTATTCCACACAGTCGTCGGATAATGTTATGAGAAGATCTATAGATGATGAGGATTTATATGATGTCCTCAAATCCTTTCACAATAAAATGAGTGGAGGACACTTTGCTACAAAAATAAAAACACAAAAGGTGTTGACAATAGGATATTATTGGCCAACACTGCATAAGGATGCAACATTATATACCAGGAGGTGTGATAGATGCCAAAGAATGGGTAAGCCTACCAGGTCAGATGAGATGTCATTGCAGCCTTAATTAGTATTGCATCCATTTGACAAATGGGGTTTAGAATTCATTGGTCCTATAGATCCTAAATCTTAGTAGAAGGAATACATCTTGGTGTGCAAATATTACCTCAAAATGGACAGAAGTGAAAGCATTGTCAAATCAGAAGAGTGAGAAAGTTGCCAAATTCTTATATGACCACATATTCACAAGGTATGGAGTACTAAGAGAAATTTTTATTAATCAAGGTACACACTTTACTACTTAATTTATTTCTGATCTAGCTAAGGAATATGAAATTAGATGTAGGGATTATATAGGGTATCACCCTTAATCCAATGGGAGAGTTGAGCTAACAAATAGAGAAATATAAGTTATCTTGACAAAGACTATTGCACTCCATCGGAGAGATTGGGTAGATAGAATTCCAGAGGTAGTTTGGGAATTCAACACAATGTGGAAGACAACAAATGGATTCACACCATTTGAATTTTTGTATGGTAAAACTATTTTCCTCCCTATTGAATTTTAACATAAAACACTAAGGAATTCACTTGAACTAGGCATAGATTTGTCTGAAGCTCAAAGGAAGAGGATTCTCCAACTCAATGAGTTGGATGAAATGAGGAGATAAGTTATGCATAATACAAAGGTATAATAGAAAACAAAGGATCAAATGGCATAAAAGGTTCATCAAAACAAGGTAGTTTGAATAATGTGATTGGGCCCTCTTGTTTGACTCAAAGTATAAGGACCACATGGGAAAACTCAAGACAAGGTGGTTAGGTCCATATGATATTGAGAAAATATTTCCCAATGGAGCTATAAAACTCACCACCATAGATCCTGTGAGATTCAAAATATTGGTGAATGGTCATAGATTGAGGTTGTAAAAAAATCCAACTAATAGAAGGACCTTCATGCAACAGCTAAGAGGAGTTCAAATCAAGATGGTGATGAGAACATAAGAGTTAATATCAGAAGTTGAGCATGTTGGTTCATCTTCTAAAATTATTGAATATTGAGATGTTTCAATGGACTTGGAATATTTAGATTGTTAAGTACTCCAAGGATGAATAAAATTGATGTGATTAGCCCTCTTGGTGATCAGTAACACTCACCTAACATGTTTTTTTAGAATTTCTATTTTGTAGGATTTGGTGTATTTATTACAAGAATTGCATGGTCTCTGACACAAATAGATGATTCAAATACTAAGTGTTCCACTTGTAATAACATGCAACAAAGCTATGCTTTATTTTTATGTTTGGCAAAACTTATGATTTCATGAAGAAAATAAGGAACAATTTGCATGTGTGAGTGGTGATAAAGATGACTGGCACCAGAATGAGTCAATATTCCCTCTACGGAAAATTATTTGATTTCACTAAGGAGCCTTCAACTTGATGCTACATACACTTGCAACAACAACATGTGCAACATATTGATGGACCAACATGCAGTAAGGGAGAAATTATAAAATTGTAATACAATCATCATCCTACGTATATCCCAAGGTAAGTGCACTCATTTCACTTTAATAAAGTATCAATGGTATGATTATTTTTAATAAATATTTATGCCATGTCCTAAATGTATTTGATAGCAATTATCCTATGCCACCTTTAAATCTATTATTTGTAGCTCCAAGTCACCCCACGTCATCAGACCATTTCACCTCACACATCTCGTATCACTCAAATCAAATTAATTCATTCCCTTTTAGTGTTATGTGTGATTCGGTCATATAATTCAAAAAAAGGTACTCAAACATTCCTCCTTACTCAAATTATTGCATCATTGTTGCAAAATGTGTGATTTTCCCTATCGAGCTAAAATAATCTACAGAATTTGCAATGGGATGGGATTTAATTTTCCATGATTCAAGTGATCATTCTGAAATCTACAACCAACCACAGATATTTTAGTATTTTCATAATAGCGAATGGATGGACTATATCAGTAAGTTCTAGGGTTTCAATGAATCTATGGTAAAGGAATTTTCTACTACATTTAAGGATGGAGAGGCTATTGTCAAGGGTTTAGTAGTGAGAGTGGATGATGAAATTTTAGCTACAATTATAGGGCTTCCTATAGAAGGTGCTATTTTCCCTAAGAAGGAAAATCCACAAGTAGGTCAACGAGATTTTGCTAATGTAGATGATAACTTTATGACTAATCAACAAGGTACATTTCACACTTCTCTCAAACCACTTTGGGATGATATTGCTAATTATATCATCAAATATTTTACTTCATGAGGGTAGATATTCTAGACTGAATATAGTCCATTTCAATTTGCTCAATCACTTAAAAAATGATAGGCATGTTAATGTACCAAATTTCCTAAATGAAAGCTTGAAAAGGATGAGTAGAGAATCATAGAGAGGAGGTTAGATTTGTCCCACCATTGTCTTATCACTCTCATTGTCAAACATACTATTGGTATGTATATATGTTCATATTATTTATTTTTCTCGAATTTAATCCATGAGATAGATTATGCTTTGATGTAAGGTCGATTTCGAGATTTTTTTGCTAGGTGTGAGTATTGTGCTGATAAGATGATTTTCCCGAGGCCCAAGGAATAGTTTATTCTGGAGTTCATTCTAGGTTTCTATACCTATAGTAATGAAGAAAGGATGGGTGTTTTCAATTTTCAATTCACCCCGAGAATGTTCAAAAGGGGGGTCTATCCCCTGCATCTAAAGGGATTTATTTGTTTGACTTATAAAATGATGGAAGTTTCGAGATATCGTGTCCGATTTTCCTTCTACCAAATTTTAAGTGGTTGATGTGTTTCTTACAAGCCTTGACCATCCAATTACACAAATAGGAATGAAAATAATTATCCTCATCAAGCATGAAAAGGATTGGGGTGAGAAAAGTAATGAATGTACATTTGTTCTCTCTCGAGTAGAACACAAATTGTGTATGATATGATCGGAGAAATGATGAATGTTTCATTTTCTAAAGTTTTTCACATTACAAAAAAGGATAATAAGAAAATAAATGATATATTTGAATTATTACAATAGAATAATTCTTACACAAATCATGTATTGATAAATCAAAAGGACAATTCATAAAAATAAATGCTATGAACAAAATGGGGTTTTATTTTAGGGGCCCTGTCCTTGAAAATATATACGCATACATATGAAATATTGCAAAGTGTCAATTTATTTACAATAGAAGAACAAAAAAATCAATATTCATAAGGCATAACTTCACCCTTGGATATTGGTGCACATTTTAGCAGATGGTCCCTACATTGAACAAACTCCTCTTGGGCTATGGTATTGAAAATAAATTGAATATCCCCTATTAGGCCCCACGACATGCTCTTGTCCACCATATCTTGCACCCCCATTTATGGCCGTTCATAATAAGGGTAAGTTCTCCTTTATTTTTTAGTGAGTTCAACCACTCAAAAAGGGAGATTCCCCCTCCTATATAAGCCTTGGTTTTCCTTCCGAAGAAAGTAGGGACACGGGAAAATGGATGGCTCTCCCGAAAAAGCCCTCCACCATAATTTTTCTTTTCTTCAGAGGAAGTACTTAGGAACCTTCCAAAAACCACATTTCATCTAGAAAAACTTTGATAACTTATAGTCAGTTATCTATTTCATTCTCATATTGATTTGGGGCTTATTTTTCTTCTATTGAGGTTGGTAGCGGGTCTGCAGTGTCGAAAGCTTTGCAATCAATAAGGTAGAATGGTATTATGTTTTATTCATGTACCACTAGTCATCATGGACATATGGACAGTGTTGAATCTAATGATACTTCAGTTGTTCTATGGTCAGATGGTGTTCCAGGTGAATCAAATGGAAATGAAGAGTTTGGAAGATGGGAAATGAAGCACATAATTTAGATAGTCGATGCAGAAAGGGTAGGATTGTGCCATCTGGGGAGGAACTATCTAGAGGGCTAACCTTGGTGTCTAGTATACTAAGAATATGCTTTGAGCGAATGCTTCATTAAGCCCTATTGGTTGAAAAAACTCACCCAAATGGGTAATTTATCCATTAAAAGGATTCAATTTTGTAGATGAGGAAGACATGGAGGTAATAATCTTGATTTGAAGTAGATGGCGGAAGGCTCTAGGAAATATTAGGTGATGAATTGGTAACATAGTGAACTATGTATAAATAGGCATGACTTCTGAGCTAACATGTCTAGGAGAAATCATTTTTCCATCAATTTTGTATCCTCCTAGATCACTAGCCTTGAGTGAAAATTGAATTGGGATTGATAATTTATGGAAAGTGTGTCACCGGAGATCAATTAAATATCATTGTGTTTAAGAAGTATCTTATCAAGTTTAATATTTGGCCACATCATATTTTCTCACCTAAGGAAGGTTTTGTTATCCAAAATGTACCCCTTGCTCATTTTGTGGCTAACTCCTTTCATTCTTCCCTCTCTTGTGCCTCATTTATAATTTTTTTCTTTTCAGACACTCAAAACTTTCTGGAAATGGCACCATTGGATAGAGCTCTTTCTTAGCTTTCCAGAAAGGTAAAGTTTTCCTCCTAACTCCATGTATTTTTGAAGTTATGGCTCGGCAAAGTTTTTGTGGGAAATTTTCCCCTGAAAGGCCCACAGCCAATAAGATGGTGCCACATGTCCAAGGAAGTGGCGGGGGGTGGAGGAAGACTTGTATTTTTTACCAAGTGTTTAGCAAAATTTCAAAAGGGGTATTTCGCCCCCGCAGGCCCGCCGTCCAATTGAATTGCGCCATGTGTCTAAAGGGGAGAAAATTGAAAATTTTGACTAAGTGTTGGCGTATGGAAAATTTTGGGGGAAATGCCTGCACCCAATCACATTTTTCCACGTGTCCTATGGCATCGGACCGGCAGAGCATGGGAGGAGATTGGGATTTTTTCCCAAAGGGGTTGTGCAAAAGGAAAAAAGTTTTCCCAGGCCCCGCAATGAATGAGAGATGCTTTGCCACGTGTCACGGATCGCGGAAGGTGGGGACAATTTGGGAAATTTTCCCAAAGGAAAAAGAAGGAAATTTCAAGGGATAAAATTGCCCCCCGAGCGCGAACCAATCACATCTTGCCACGTGTCAGGTGGCGGCAAAAGATATGAGACAAGCCCGCATGGAAAATTTGAAGGGAAAGGCCCACAACAAACGAGGTTTTTCCACATGTCCGAGTCAAGAAATGGGATCAAATAGCACCCAAAAATTTTGGAGGACAGGCCCATGCCCAATCATCACATGCCATGTGTCCTCAGATCATCGACCCGGTGGGGAATTTTCAGAAAATTTTCCAAAAGGAAAAACAATGGAAAATGAAGCATTAAAGGCCCACGCCTAATCAAATCATGCCACGTGGCACCCGAATGATGGAGTGTGGGGAACTTTTGGAAAATTTTCCAAATGACCAAAAAGTGGAAAATTTAAAAAATTTTGCCCGCCAATCCGATTTGGCCCTGTTTTGCCCTAAAATTTCAAATGGCCATATCTTTCGATCCAGAGCTTAGTTTTTCACGTTCTTTATATCAATGAAAAGATGGTGAAATTCTCTACAAGATTCTGGGTCATTTTTTCATTTTGATAGAGTTTGGAGAGAGAAAATTGAAAAATTCCTCTGGCACGTGGTCATGGACAGAAATGACGTTTCAACCACCATTTTAAATGAAGAATGGCTCGTATTCTCTCCCAGAATGGCGGAAAATGTCAAGGGATGGGCCTGTAAGGATACCCATGCTATTTTACTATGTTTTTGGTTAGTGGTTGAATCTCTCCCATGTTTTCCCATGTTTCTCTCTCCTGGGGTCGCTTCTGGCACTGTCAAAGCTAGATTTGGCTCATTTTCAAGGTTTTGAACATTTTTTTATGTATTACAAGCTCCCTTTTTCACCAAAAAAATGATTTTGTCAAAAATCAGACCTCTTCTAGGATTGTAACATGTTTTCTGCCTCCTAGATGTTGTAATGTGTGTATTTTGATATTGGAAATGACAATATAGGCTATGTGAATGATTTTTAATCCTCTGTTTGTGTTGTTTGATTCATTTCTGACCCTCCATTATAATTATTAGTTTTTGCATGAAGTTTTGTTGCATTTTTATGAACTGTGTCAATCTGCAGAAGTAAGAAATGCTCACCACTCCTTTGGTGCATCACCTTATTAGCACTAGTTTCAGTTTTTACATTCTCTATCTCTATCCACTTTGGAATTTAGAGTAGGATTTTGAGTTTGAAACCTCTGTATAACTCATAAGTGATATATCTGATTAGAGGAGTTGAGGAACCAGCCTCTAAACTAGAGATTCTTTTCCCATTTTACAAGTCCCACACTTGGGGAAAAGATTCAATGTTGTGTAATCACACTGGATGTCCAAGATGTCAAACTAGAAGTCTGATCAACATCCAGGGGTGCTGCTGATTTGTAAAAATAGGTTTGATATTAAATAAAGTGACATGAAGATGTCGAGATGACAATGGGTAGGATTAAATGTTTTCATGGAAAATTATTCCCTGATGCTCCTAGGAATCTCTAGGATGTGACCTAAATGTGATTTAGTTATAATGCAGATGAATATTCTCTAAGAACCCCTGGGTGGATAAGGATATAAGGAGGAAATGGGGCTTAGAAAGAGGAGAGAGAGTCTTGGTGGGAAAAGGAGGTGGGAAGTTCTTCAAGGGAAAAGGTTGGGGAAAATTCTATCGGATGTGTCATCAACCGGAAGAGACAGTGTCTTGATGGATGTTTTCATTATGTGACCCATTCACTTAGAACTCTTGTTAAGGTGATTACACATGTACAATCATTAACAGGATTTGAGAGCATGAATATGTTTTCCTTGTTTTCCCAAGTTTAATGGATTTTTCGTGGATGACCTACTAGAATTATTGGCGTTTTTGTTCTTGTCATGAAATGATGTTGAGGGTAAAATGGTGTGTGTCTTTTATTTTTGATTCTATGCAAATTATGATTGTGATTTAATATGGAAATGCCTTGTAACTACTTGGCTCTTGTCTAGGAATGGTGTGAGAGATCAATGTCCTTTGGGTGTACCTATGGATATCATTTCTAAGACCTATAAAAATATCCCTGTAGATTGAGTAAAATTGGGTGGTATATTTATAAATCTTAGGGGTCCCTCGATCTAGAATGTTCAACATGATTTGTGCATGATGATCTAACCTTAGGTGTACTGAGTTAGATTATCAGGAATTTGGATCTTGTGCTTGCTTGGATATTTCCCTGTAGATTACTTTCTTATGAGAGACCCATTTTATGTTTACTTTACCTTCATTCAGTGGTAGCAACACACAATGGTTAACATTTAGTCTGTGATTTTCCCATAACCCTCAAATTTTTATTTTCTTATCCTTCTCAATTCACTCTCATCTCCACCTCAAAATTTTTTATCAACTTGTTCTAATATTCTTTTTTTTTTAGTGTGGATCTCATCCTACCTATTTATCTCATTTGATTTCACATGTGAGAGCACCATATTAGTGCATATACCTTAAGTTATTTCACTTACAATCTGGAATCCTCATCATTAACCTGAAACAAGTCATGTAAATCCTTAGACTTAATGTGTAAATCATACAAGTGCTACCTCTAGAAGTCCATATCGAGTTCTCAAGTGCCTGCAACACTTATTTACCACTCTTTCAAGTGATTTTTACAATATGTGGATACACCTAGCTCAGATTGTTTATTTTCGAGGTTTCAAGACATCACCCTGAATCCTTGCCATACCTTCTATTTCCCCGACCACATCTTGGGTCCTCTCACCCTGACTAAGGTAGAGTCAAAAGTAGTAGAGACATTAGCCACACCATTTTTCTAGGTACCTCCCCATCCCTCCCACAGGAAGAGTGGGTGATCAAGAATAGGAATATCCCATCCCCGGATACAAATTGACACTTAATTTGTGTCACTCTCCCTTTCCCGCCCCCTTTGCATTCGTGTTTTCTCCCTCTCCTCTAGGGAGTAAATCCGAGGAACCAACAAATCCATTGGAGAGAGACACCCTCAATGAAGTGGGAATATTTTGAAGGTCAAAACATATTTATGAGTTATTAGGAAAATAAGGAAGAGGATAAGTACTTCATATTTCATCAACCCATACATTTGAACCCACAGACTTCCACTTCTCGGAGCCACAAAATCCATTTTTCTTAAAATATGCCACTTGTAGAACAAAACCTTGTTTGAGTATCCCCGAGGAAATTCTCATGGATTTTCAACGCTAGAAATTGTCCACTTCATGGAGTAAGAGAAAATTTTCTATGCTTACTCCTAAATATTCCAAGTCTACTCCTACATCTTCCAAATCCACTCCTGCACCACCTAGGCATTCTCATCACCTAAGAACTAAAAATCCACAAACATCAAAAGCCACAAATACTAAAACCATAGCACTTGATAGTGATAAAGAAGCTACAGAAGAGAATATTGATGCCACATAAATGAACATAGACTAGAAAATTATTGATGTTGGAATTCATGATCAACAAGGTCTTGTGGAGCCCATGGAGGGTATGGAAGAGAAGAAGGGAGAAGAAAGTGGAGAGAAAATGGTTCAAGAAAGCCTTGCTAAATAGATGGAAGAATATGTAGAGGCAGTTCATGCTAGGGAAACCCATGAAAATCATGAAGGAGAAGGATTTTAAACAGAAAATTGCAATCACAGATTATATAGCCATAAATGATGAAGATAAGGTAGAGGAAGCACATGATCACACAATTCTTGAGACACAAACTGATGAGATGGAAATTGGGGATGATATGCCCCATGTTATTGAAGAGGTTATAAAAAAAAATTCATACAGTAAAAATAGAACAACTACATAAGAAGATTGATAAGGTACGGGAATGTTCCATATTAGAGCCATTGCCCCACTATTATTTCCACAAGCTAACATGCAACCACATGTTATCATTAGAGAAGTTTTCAAAGAACCTACAAAACTAGCTTGCAGGAATATGGCAAAATTGTTTTGGAGACAAGTAGTTGGATGAAGACATACAAGATAGAGTCATGGAAAGATACAAAAGGAATTGAGGTTATTTATTCACCGAGTTAGAAGGAACATCTATCCCAATTTATTTTAGACCTTAATGTAACATCATTTAGGAAGATCCAAAGAAACCTAAGGAGGAGCCAAAGAAACTTGAATGAGGACATTCAAGAAGTTAAGTCTAGGGGTGTGATGATTCATTTTATTTCCTTTCTAAAACACCTCATCTTTTGTATTCTATTGAGCCATTTGTAGCCTGAACTTGTATTCCCTATGATACTACTAGACATTTTCATTATAACTTGAACTCATGGCATGAATATTAGTTAATATAATTATTACTAGTTTACTTTATTCTATGGGTTATGAGTATGCATTTATTCTTTTGATTGCAATATGATGTTAAATGATGCTTTGTATAATGCCAACCTTGTTTGCAAAGAACTTGTTATATGCAACAACTGACATGCAGCCAAAGGATCCATACCTAATAAGCGACATGTAGCTAAAGAGACTCATCCGCAACAAAGCATCCACAACCAAAGAAGTTCAAACACATAAATAAAGTTATGATTCGAGGTTCTTGTTCAAAGTGGAAATCAAACCTAAGCTCAAATGCGTGTTGATGGAAGAAGCCATTATGAGAACTAGGAGAGGACTCAATGCCATCACTTGATTATGTGTTGCAACTCAACAAAGAACTATCTAATTTAAATTCATAATTTAAATAATTGGTTGATTAATGATCGGTTAGTTAAGTTATGAGATTATTAGTAAACAAATACTGAGTAGTTTTCTTACATGCATGTAGTTTCTGGGTTGATTAGTTAAGATATTTTACTTAATTTGACTAGAACTCCTAGAAGAACTCTATCTCTTCATGTCTTTGTTGTAATGAAAGATATAAAAAGGAAATGCTAATGCTAAAGGAGGGATCAATCCATAAAAAAAGATTTTTGTATTTTCCAACTGTAATATTAATGTTGATGAAATAAAAATATGAGTTATGTTTATTCATTGACACGTTCCTTAGGAGGGATTAACACCCAAGGCATGTCTCACTTACGGTTTGCTAAACCTATCCTTTTGTTTTTTTCTTTAATGCATTACATGATTAAATTAGTAATATTCAATTCCTTTATTTGTGTTATATTTTTACATGCTCTATCATTAGCCATAGTATTTACTTTCATGCATAATCTAGTTCATTTCAACATTGTTATTTCTTAATTATAGAGACAACAATTTACATTTATACCTCCCAAATATCTCGTAAGTGTGCATACAACACTAGTAATATTGAAATTTCACATTCCTTGGTCTTATAATTAAATGATTGTAGATTAATAAACAACATACTAATTACTGTAAGTTAATTTTCACCACCAGTCATCATGTTTTCCTTTTTCTTCATATATATCTTCCATATTCTTTTCCATATCTTCGATCTCCAAAATGAGAATGTCTCCTTGCATTCTCTACATTTGACTTCTTTTAATATCTTCTTCTTAAATAACTTGCACTTATTCAGCTATTACACCTATACAAAAACAATCCTACAAAATATTAGATGAAAAATATGGAGACTCTTGAGTCTCCTCATGTGATCCATGTGTCTTATATTGCTTATCCTCCTTGAATTGTGTTTCAACAACTGATTTGACATATTCTCCAACATCTTTAGTTCCCTCAAACATCACTTATATTCGTTCTTCATCACTCTTCACCCCATTACCAAACAAATATTGTTCAAGATCTTTTACCTCAGCATTTAGCTATTCGACACCTTCATACACAAATATAATTTGTTTTTCCTTTTTCTCTCATAAATTCTTCTTATTTACATACATAAGAAACAAACTTATCAAGAAAACATGATCCATGACATTATCACATTTTAATCATCCTTCATGTCACCATGAGCCAAATTCTCATCTCATAAATCTATATCATAAAATACTTCTTGACCTTCAGCGCCACCTTCATTACTTAATAATTTTCCATCTTCATATCCTTTAAAAGAATATAGAAAGATCTTTATGGCCTCCTATTCATCAATTTTATTATATTCTATAAGTAGAAATTTTTGACTACCTCTTCTTCTTATTTTTTTGTCCTCTTCTTCATTTTATTTAGCTTTATTTTATATCCTCTTACCAAATATCTCAACTACATTCTCTTTCTCCTTTTTACAAGCAACCTTATAGGCCACTTGTTTTTCTTCCTTATCACTATCCCATCTCCGTGATTTTATTATTCACTCACTTTTCCATCAACATTTCTAGTTTCTTAAAACCCTTCCTAATCTATCTTATCTATTGTTAAAACCACACCTCTCTTTTCTATGCTAGTTCTTTCATCTTCTCCTATTTCATTTTTCTTTATTTCTCTTCTTACTCTTTCTTCTTGTGGCATAGTAAATCGATCAATCCCTTTTCCATATCTAATCATTATTCCTCCATTTTCCTGTCTCTAGAAATTTTTTTAAACCTTACTTATGTCTCACCTAGGTTCTCTCTCTTCCACTTACATAGTATTTTGATACTCTTCTTTCTTTTCATTCTCTTTAATTATAAGGGATACTTTCCTCACTTGTTTTTCTTCTTTCAATTTTCTCTTTCATATTTCCTTCTTATAATAAGAAACCTGTCAAAATTTTAACTTTTGGGAGGATAGTTATTTGCCATTAATATTATTCCCTATCTCAAAAATATTACCAAATTCTGTTCTATTTTGGTGCTTGATTTTAGTTTTTTTGAAAATTTGTATGGTAAATAGCCAAGACCGAATAGATTTTCAGTCTAGCATGTCTCAAATTTTCTGATGAAATCATGATTTTGGAGCCATATTTTTGCAAACTAGAGTTGATTGCTTATTTTTACATCCAAATAATGTTTCTAGAAGAAGAAATCTTGATTTCAAACTTTGTAATTTTGGAAAATAAAAATGAGTTAAGGAACTAGAGAGACATATCAATGGAAGAAGAATTAATGAGACATGTTTAAATTTACTTGTACATCACTTGACCTAATTTTCTATAGGTATAATGGTGTCTCGGTACATGATTATTCCCCTTTACTATATGATTCAATCCAGTTACTTAATAATCATTCATTGGTTGTAATTTTTATACATTGGGTATAAGTAAAATTATTATTTTTCCATTCTTTATGAAAAATATTCAATTGAAGGCTTCATTCATATTTTCATGTAGGCAATGTAAAATTTGATTTAAATTAGTTCATTATGGCATGAGTTACAAGTGTATAATAAGCTTAAGGTAAATTTATGTAAATTAAATGATATGGATTATTTACATGGACATATGATTTATCATTTCAATCATTTACCACCTACATGGTCTTGAGGATTCAAATGGTGACAATTTTTATATGCCTATAATACTTATAAGAACCCGAAACCTGAGGCTAGAATTCATTGCCACAATAAAGCATACATTATTCTAGTTTAAAGTTAAGGTACGTATTCCAAGAATTAAATAGAACTAGAATACCTATTATTCATTTTGAGATCTCAAATTTACATCATCTTCTCTTTTGATTTGTTTAGTATTGTATCTTCCTCTGATTTTTTATTGTTTATTGTTCATATAGCCATTGGAAGGGTATAATTTATATTTTGAATTACCATCATAGATACCCATGACATGGAGTGAAGGGAAGATGGATGGAGCTCTAATATTTATTTTTGGGAAGGTTTTAATACCCTAATAAATCAATGATATGATTTTTAAGGCCGTTCACATGAGAAGAAGGATTGACTACGAGTGTTTGAACACCAAGAACCCTGAATGTTCAAATAATTACTACTAACATCCTAGTGAGGTTGCATAAAAATTTCATAGAAAATTTCCACCCACTGCAAATACGTGTATTAAGAAGAAAAAATATCATACATATTAAATTATCTATCTAAAAGCTAATCTAAGATACCCTACAGTATTGGATAGAGTACTCATGAGTCATTGGATGAATGTAGCTCCCTTAGTAAAGAGGCAAGTGTAAAAACTAAAATTTAATATAATATAAGTGATGCCTCCCACCATTAAATATTTATAAATAAAACAATGAAATTGCATCAAGATAAAATCTACATAAGGTTGAGGATATTTATTTTCAAAGATATCCTATTAGAGGATTCATCGATACTAATATCCAAGGGAAGTGGTAAGGGAATTCAATTGACCCTTTCTCTTGAAAATAAATAAATAAAAGTAGGAGACTCCCATTTAGGTTATAAATTCAAATTGTTAAATGGATTAGGCCTAACTCAACACTTAAATGTTTCTAGAGAGAAGGCTATGATAAAACACCCTTGTTCAAAAGAATAAGTTCTACCCATTATTATTAGTTTGGAATTTCTCCTACCATTAGTGTTGAAGTATGGGGAGTGTAGAACCATACATATAACATCCAAAATTACAAAGAGAGAGAGAGAGAGAGAGAGAGAGTGTGTGTGTGTGTTCTTGTGCATGTGCGCAAGTTGAGCACAACCAACTATAAGGAGGAGACAAATAGAACCCGTGGAGGAGATGAAGTTGAAAATAAAGTTCAATAATAATAAATAATGACATACCTTAACTATTTTTGTTGATCCATGTTTTTATGCTAAATTTCTAGCATGTAAAAATTAAAATTTATGGCAATGAAAACTAATCCCACACTTTAAATTTCCCTCTCCTATTCACTTTGTGAATCCTTCATGTGGCCATCATGTCCTCATTTTTACCATATTTGTTTCTCAAATTAATTTGATAACAATATTTTCAAGTGTGGTTAGATATTCATGGCTATATGCTGAATATGATTGGTGAAGTCACCGAGTTTCAATGAGAAACAATTGCTCACAGAGGCCTAAAAGGGCCATTTTAGGGAATTTTACAACTAGAAAATCCCTAGAAGAATACAACAAAGATTAAAATAATTAGGGAGTGGTATTAGAGAACATTGAATCATTCCAAGGTATTTTTAAAAAATTTGTGGAAGAAATCTATGTTAGGAACAACTTGTGCAACATTGGGTGATTTTGGGCAAGGGTATTAAAGGCTCCAATGGTAAAAACCAATGTGTATAAATGATTGTGGGAGCTCCAAAAGGATTTGGAAGGAAAATAATAATAAATAGAAAGGTTTTTGAACCATCTACATGATGGATACATCAATTTTAATCCAAGACTCGATAATCTTTTGTGAGAATCTAGGACACCGTAGGTGGCCCTTCTAGTCAATATAGAAATGGGCCCTAAAATTATATATAAGGCACAATAAGATCTTGATAATGGGTGGAATGATCTTAATAGGTTTTTAGAGTAAAAATAATATAATTTTTGACCCCTACATTCTCTCATACTCCCGGGAAATAAATAACACTTCAGGGATCCTCAAATGCACTCGGTGGGTGACATCAGCACTCCAAAACACCTTTGTCAATTTTTTTCACCCTTCGAGACAGATTTTATTTTCCTTGAGGTGAAAATGGGACAAAGATGACACTAAAATGTGGCCCCCATAATTCTTAAGTCTTCCATCACTTAAAAATCAACCTTGGGTGTTACAGTGAGCAAATGGGTGTTTTAGGTTTCCTAACCGACCTTTCATGATCATAAAGCAAGCCCAAATCACAATTTTTCACTCTTATTATCCCCTTTGTCCCCCAATGTGAAAATGGGACAAGGGGAAACAAAAGTGTGACCCCCATCATATCAATCCTTTAAAATTTACCTTTCATCGCTTTTCACCTAGGTTGCACAAACTAACTTCTCACCTTATCCCCCTTCCATGATGGTTGAACCCATGTCATAATTCCTTGATCTTGATGTCCTTATTTTCCTAAGGGTTAAAATTGGAACAAGGGGGACACAAAATTTCAACTGTTTCCTCTATGTAGCCCTTGGTCACCATGAAATCACTTTTCATCTCGTCGATGATCATTCCCAGCCCCTCCATCTCACAGACAAGGTACCAAAAGTTCTCAATTGTCACCATATAATGAAAGTCACATTTTTTTGTCCTTTATGTCCTAATTTTCACCATTTTAAAGGTGTAAATCTACTTTAACCAAATCCCAACTCTGGTTAAACTATCAGGTCAGAGGTGAGAAAAAACTAAACCATTTTGGTTATTTGAAGTGTTTTTGTTTTCCTAAAAGACCTTCATAGTTACACATGAGTGTTGTTGTAGTTTTTAAATAACATAAAGCTCCCAAAAATAATAGTTTATCATAACGCACAAACCATGCACATGATCTCTATCAAAATCTACTAGTATACTCCTCCAAAAAATGCCTTTAAGCTGGTTATAAGAGCATTTTCATGGATTATTTATACAATTTACATCAGAAAGTTGAAATTTTCAACACGGGAAGTTAGCTTTTTTCTTCTATGGAGTTCTACCAAAATAAAAACCTCAAAAATCGAAGCACAAAGGTCTTGAAGTAAAACCAACTTTTGAGACCAATTTCATTATAATCTAACATCCATATAAAAACACTATGTCTGCAATGCTTCACATTTTCAAATATAGTAAGTTCCTAAAAATGGTTAATTATTAGCATCTATACACTTTAAAAAATCAAAAACTATCAAAAATTGGAAATTAGGAAAACTTACTAAAAATGGCCATCCTATTTAGGACCTACTAACAATAGAAAGTCTTGTAATTAGGATTAGATCACTTGTATCAACTCACGTTCCACCTATCTCATTGTTTTTTTACAATGGCAAGGCTAGGAAGTTTTCTTGTAGCTCAAACATGAGAGAATGTACTCGTAGGCTCCCAAAACATCAATCTCAATTTGAATTCGATATTGCATGCTTTGATGCAAGAAGAGGATGATCCAACTCATTCAAATTTTCACGAAGGGGATCATCAAGGTTGAACCATTTGGGAAGTTTTCACGAAGGATAATGTGAGGTTTGAATGGTTCATGAGAATTCATTTGATGATCTCCACATCTCAACTCTAACCTTGTGCTCACATCTCTTTCCAGGAGGAAAGGCGTCATTACAAGGAAGTGTCCGAATGAACTAGTATGTGTAAGAGAATTTCACTTAAACCATAAGATTTTTAGGTACCCAAGACCATTAGGTTTTCAAGAGTAGGAATATATCTCAGGTCCATGTGGTGTAAGGTCTCACATTAATATTTATAAACACTCATTTAATACTTTAGAGTGTGCTTACATCTCACGAAGAAGGAGATTATACCACAATGTTTCTATCCAACAAGATTTCAAAGGAACAATGTTTCATTTAGAGAGTAATTAGTGTGTCTTAAGAATGACCTATTTCAAGGGGGAGCATATGAGCAATAAGGTGTTAGAGAATCCTAGTTTTGATTCCATTCAAGGATAATTTTGGATTCGGAAGGGAAATTGGATGATCTCCATGTGGAGTACCATGTTTGGAAGAATGGGTAATCATCTTAATTTCACATGATGTAATTCATGTAGCAGTGTTCATAAACACTCATTAAATACCTTGAAGTGTTTTCAAACCTCATAAGAGGAAGTATATGCAATCATATTATTTCAATTCAATGGGTGGTCATAGGACAAGAATTTCATTCAAGGATAAATTCTTCTATCTCTAAGATGAAGACCTATTTCAAAGTGAGTGAAAGATAAACATGAAAGGGTTTGAGTATCTTAGAGTTAATTTTTGGGTCGTGAAGGTTAATTATGAAGGCCAAGAGGAGTAAGGTATTGATCTCCATATCCTAACTCCTACCTTGTGATCGAGAATATCATCATGTTCCCATCTCAAAGTGCGAGATCTCATAATAGTTTTCTTGAACACTTATTTGATACCCTGTAATGTTTCCATATCTCAGAAAATAAGGAAATTGTAATCATAGTGCCTCAAGTCAACAATTTATTCATCAATATAAGTTTCATATTTTTCATATTGATCAAGTCTTATCTCTCTCTCTCTTATTTATTCTCTCTCCATATTCTAATTCTTCATTAAGAATGTACTTTTTCACTATTTTTTTAACTCACTTAAGTGACCTTAAATTTAACACTATAAGAGATATTTTTCATTAATAAGAAAAAGGCTCACCTTTATTCCATATGAATATGAAAGGTCGCATGTGATGAGGAAAGGTCAAAATTCATGTGGGGTAAATGAAAATATATTCTTTAATGCTATGAATTAGAATGGATTCTCGATTAACAATTGTTGATTGTTGTAAGTTGTTAAATTTCACTACTACATCAAGCAATACAAGTTGCATTTCCTCTATTCCCTTGTCTATGTTCCTCTATCCTCTCAATTCCTCAATTTTTCAAGCATTGTGATCTTTTACAACCAAGAAGAAAATTTTTGTCCTTGAGTAATGGATCTATAGAACTTTATTTTTCTGATTTATTAGTCTTGTTGTTTCTTTCATTGTTGAGTTATTCTAATCAAATGTGGACCTAATTTTTCTAATGTATGTGAATTATGTAAGTCTACTCAAAACATTAAACCTCTCTCTACATATTTATCCTACTTCTTTGTACCTTCCTTCGCATAAAATTCCTCCCTTGTATGAGAAAGTTTCCACAGGTTTAGTGGAGTATTATTTTGTGATCCTCAACCTAACACCACTCAAAAAAATTTAGTTAGTTTACATTGATTAATGGGAGCCTCCTCATACCAGAGAAGGATGGGCTTATCCCCATGACCATTGGTGAAAGCCAAAAATTTATACTATGAAAAATTATTTTACCAACAATCCACAAGGATCTAATGTCTACAATCTGATGCTCCTTCTAACCTTCATATTGGTCAAATTTATTTTCAAAAATTCTTCCCTTACAAATTCTGAGTTCTATAAATAGTTATATCCCAGAATAAAATTACATTCCTTTTTTTTTCCTAAATACCTCCAATATGTAAATTTTACCTCCAACCCCAAGATAAACTACCTCTTAATTCCAAAAAATAATATTCCCCAAATTTATCTATTATATCAAATGGCATGCATTTTTTCCTTGAATGCCTCCAATGTATAATGTTTCCCTCCAACGCTAAAACAATCTCACCCCCTTCAAACAAAAATTCCAAAATAGTACTAGGCCCTAAATTTTACTTCCTCTAAATCCTTGTTAGGAACATGATATGCCTCAAAATTAAAATTTTGTGGATACTATTACATTTGATTTTATATTAATGAAAAAATTACCATTTTTGTAAAACTTGATAATTATAAAAATACTAATAACTTTATGTGCATCTAAAAATTTGTGTGGAACACTTATAAATAAAGGAATTGGAAAAATAAGTTCTAGGCACAAAACCAAAAATATATTTGTTTATTAATATCCTATACAAAACAATACAAGTGACTCTACAATTTTAGTATATATAATACATCCTTGACTTAGGGGTTAAATTTGATGGCCATTTAGAATTTTTATGATATTTCTGTAGAATACTTACAAATATTTGAAATAACTATCACATGTAACTTGTATATATAAAATATGACCATTATTTTTATACAAATTTATATGTAAACTTATATTAAATATAGTTGAATATATAAAATAATTCAATTAATTCACAAAAATAATTTCACACATTTAACAACATAGGATTAAAATTTTCAAAAATTCCTTATCGAACTTTCACAAGAACATTTGGATGATAATAATGATTAGCTTATAAACTACTATTAATGTAAATTAAAAGTTGTTTTTCATGGAAAATGAAAAACACTAAGTATTATTAGTGTTTTCTCTCATTGTCGAAAAACACTACCATTGTTGGGCCTCAAAATATTGGCTAAGTACAAAAAGGTGCATGGGCATGCAAGGCCTATATGAAGAAGGGAACACAGGGTGAAGGTGAGTAGGAAAAGGTTTTAGAAGGGTTTATTAGAACCCAAGGTGCGTACGCAAGGAAAAGCAAGGGGTTTCAGGACTTATCCATATTCGGCATCCTAGGAGGCACACAAGAAAAACGTGACCCGACTGAGCATGTGGAGTGGATAAGGTGTTAGCCTGGAAACTTGATGGTAAAGGAAGGAATATTCCATATGATGAAATGATCTAGAAATACATCATTACGGACATTGGAGAGCTCGAATGGGAAGAAACATGCTCCATTAAAGGACCATGTGCACACTTGGCAACCAATCTACTACTTCAAGAAGGTGTGGCGGTGGTTGTTAAATCTATATATAGAGATGCTTAGGTAGAAGGAAGGGATGGGTCTTTGAGAAGAGGGCGTCAAGATAGATATCAAGAGAGGCGGAGAAGAAGAAGAGGAGAGGCAAAGCTCTACAGAAATAGTGATGGGTTATAGGGATTTTCATTAGGAAGGCTATAGGCGAGATGACATATCTACGAGGGGATGGGTCAGGGTCATTTATTGTAACATGGGGAGCATAGTTAGGATCTCTATTACATAATTATTATCTACATCAATACATTTGGTCTATAATGGCCTTGAGGAATGTAATGTGGCTACTAAATAGAGAGTAATATGAATATATGGCTTTATTTTAAAATATATACATTTTTCATGTGTATAAACCCTAGTGCTTTTTCTTTGTATTATCGGATCTATTATCTCGTTTGATGTTTTCCTTGTTATCTAAATGGATGCATTTATATAGTAACTCATAGTAAGACCCTCGGAATGAATGCATAGTTCTTTCCCTTATTGTATATAAGCTTCGTGAGTGGGGTGTATTCTAAAAAAACACATAAAGGATGGGCTCAAGTGCCCATGCGTGCCTCAGTGAGTGCCCAAAACTGTTCAGGTGATAGGATGGCATGTATGTGATTAGATTATTGTACTAATGACATAAAAATGAATACATCTTGGTTCCGTTGATGGGGCCTATTTTAAAACTTGTTGTGATAAATGGCATACATCTTGGTCCCCGTGATGCCTAATGATAGAATGTATGACCTTGGATAATGTTGAAGCATGGTTCAATAATTTGGAGGATGAGTTTACTCAAAGATTTAGCATTGGACATGATTTTAATGCATGTAGATGGGTAGAAGAGAACATGTACCATGAGTTATATGAGACGTTCTTCTATTGGTTTCCAGTAGAACTATATGAATGACTTTCAACATATGCATCCAGATTGAGATGGTACTATAGATCACGCATATAGACCCAAGATGATTATCAGAGACTGTAGGATGTAGATCTGACTTGGATGCATGTTGTTGATCATTCCTAACTAGTTATACTCTAGAATATGCCATTTCTACGTATTCTTTCCCATAGGTTGTTGAGTTCAAGTTTTTGAGGGATCCTAGATGATCATTTTTACATGTTATCCCTTTGGCTATGAATATATTGATCATTACCTTAAGTTTAGAGGAATTCCCTAGGGCCAACTAAGGTTCTCTCGAGCATTGCATGAGGAAGCTAGTGTAGTGGAAGATGGAAGACATTGTGGATGAAAAGGAAAGGGAAGAGAGATGAATCAAGTATAGTAAAGCTCGTGAAAGGGATATGGATAGAAAATATGAGGTTGTGGGTGTGATGGATCTATGGAGGAAGATGTCATAGAAGGATTTGAGGTTCACGCAAAGGATGTGGAACCTAAGTATTTTGTGCTACATCATCTTGGCAAGCATGGGAGAGAAGCCCATTTATCTTTTGATGAGATTTCATCGCATGGAGAAAGGAGATCCGTTGGCGTGCATCTAAACCCACATGGTGACCAACCTCTGGCACTTGGTTTTTTAGATTAAGGAAGAAGTATTGATAATCCAGTTGGTATCGGTGGAAGTAACTGATGTACGCCTAAGAGATATAATTTCTTGTTTAGGACATCCATGGATGTGCAAACCATTCTCGTATTTAGAGGAATTTTTGGACAAGGTGTAAATACACAAGGTTTGGGTATCACATATGGAAGTGGTGCAAGACACATAATTGGAAGTGGGACAATATCAAAAACCATTTGTGCACAATTTAATGGAATGTTCGGGACACTAGGCGCAACCACTTCAAGCCATTTTCTAGCTACGGAGGTGGATCTGGTGGTATAGGAGCTAGAGGACCTGGTGGACCTAGTGGATCTAGAGGATCTGGTGGTTCATAAGGGATAGGACCTAATGGGTCTAGTGGATCTTGTGGTAGAGGAAACACCGGAGGGAACCAAGGTTCTAGATCAGGAGGACAAGGGCCGCAACCACCTCCATAAGTATTCTTTGAGATGTCTTATCACTTTCCGGACAACAGAGGCATTGAGGATGCCACAAAACATGTGCAAAAATGTGAATTGTTGTGGTGCACATAGGTAATAACTACCCCAAAGTGAAAAACAAGTCAGTTTGCAATGAATTTGTAAGGGCGCACACACAGCTGGTACCATAATTATGACCCACATGAGACAGTGGTGGATTACATTACATTGAAAGATGCCTTCCTAATAAAGTTCCATATCCATGAGTTTGAGCATAAGAGAACCAAAGGTGATCTGAAGGAGATCCAATAAGGAATGGTAGAGAGTGTGTGGGAGTTTAACACAAGATTCAAAAATCTCTTGTCAAAACTATCCTATGACATTCACCCTTTTCAACATGCTCAATGGTGTTTTGGGGGATTGATAATGTTGTTTAGAAGGGAAATTTCACACAAGACTTTCACTGAGACCCACGTGAGACCTTGGAAGCTTCATTACACATTGAGGATGTTGGGAGTTTTGATATTGGTGTTATCCCTTTTCTAGAGGCTCAAAGTGCTATAATGGCCAAGCAGTTGGAGAAGTTATCTGCAAATTCAGCACATGAGGTTTGTAATGGTATTTGGGTCAGAGACTATGAAGTGGAAGGGCATATAAAGGATAGTTTCCCTCGGAATTTGGTACGTGCCATGGTGGTAGACTGTGATATTTTCCATGGGGATCATGATGTAAATAGGTGTCCTCTACTACAATGTGCAATCCACAATAATGTTTCTTGCTATTACAAGATCTATACCTCTACGACACATGATACCAAGGATTATAGTCTAATTAACCAGATTCATGATGTTATTGATCTTGGTGTGCACTAGAATAGCCTTATAAGCAGTTCCAAGGATGATGATCACCATTGTGAATGGTGTGCAGATGGAGGAGCACGCAGAAAAGGATTTCACAGAGGATTTCATGGTCATAGTAACCACAATGTAGGAAGAAGTTATTTCCTATGAGGAACCTATTATAATTGTGGGTTTATATAGCATTATAAGCATGAGTGTCCGATATATTGCAGTGCCCATAGTGTGGAAATAAACATAAGTACAAATAGTGCCCTAATTTGTTTGATCACATGATCCAACAACACTAAATACAAAGGCACTAGGATGGTGAGCATAAATAAGGTTGACCCTCGCTTGATGCTAAGAGTGGCATGCAAGTTCGGATTAGAACTTGTATGCCGGTGATGATGTAGGTAGAGGTCACATATGCCAAGGAGATGCCAAGATAGAAACTAGTTGTTAGGGAAGAATTGGTGCTTGGGAAGTATCCAAACCCTACTTAAAAGAAGGAAATGTATCAAGATACTATGGATGTGATTCAGAGTTTGCAAGGGGAGATCTAATGTCTAAAGGACTAGGCAAGGCACTTAGAGAAAATGAATAATGTTGAGACTCCACGAAGGATCTATATGAGGTCACTAAGTATGCAAAATGTTAAGGCAAGAGAATATCATTCCCTTACTAGGAGAATAGCTACGAGAGAATGTACCACGTGCCATAGAAGAGAACAAAAGGTAGGTTTTGCATGTAAACCTTCCTCCTCATAGCCTTGACTATGATAAAGAGATCACATTGAATGTAGTTGTTGATGGGTGGATTCTAAGCAATTTCACCATTGAAACGAGAGTAGAGTTCAATGTTCTTACATTGGATGCATGGCATCAAATGGGAAGGCCTGCATTAGCCATCTTTGAATGTGTTATATATGGAGAACAAGACAAAGGAAATTCCTATTGGAGTCTTGAAAGATGTGATTATCACTATTCAAGGGGCTAGGCTCATTGGGGACTTTGAAGTCTTGGTACTCATCAAGGCGGATAATTTCCCAGCATTACTTGGGTTCCCTTAGTGTTATAAGAACAATTTTTACCTACGGTTTAACAAGGGCTATATCATTTTCGAGAATAGGAAATAAATGGTGATCATCCCTTTAACAGATGGGAATTTAGTTCCCTATAGTCATCCCTTAGGAGAATAATTTCTCGACAAAATCTATGTGTGCTTTATCATAGATACCGAGGTAATTCATCCTACATAAGGAGTTATCCAATTTGAATATGCTCAGTCGATGAGTGATACAACTAGCATAGCATGTGATAATTAGGTGCACGAGACTTATGAGTTAATTGGGTGATAATTAAGAGGATCTATAACAAGGGTGATGAAGGCGTACTTAGTCAAGCACCTGGGAAGAAAGAAGCTACCAAGTTACTCTAGAGGAGCAATCCCTGATGATTTCTTATGAGAAATGGAGGCTTAGTGGAAAAATGAGGATGAAAGAAGAAGTATTCTTAGTTATAACTTGGTCAGGACTTTTGTGCATTCTTTGGACAACACATCATGAGAGTCTCCTAGAGTGGTGCGAGGTAAGAGTCACATTTTTGTAAGATTATGTAGAAGCAATGCACCCACTGTCATACATGACTACCATGGAAAGGAACCTACCTCATTCCATATCCAATCTTGTGAGAAGGCCTAGATGGAGTGCACGAAGCATTACCACCTTCATTATGGGTACATAAGTTATATTTCACCTTATAGGGTTGTGCATGTGCATGGTATATGTTATCTCCAAATCAATGCACCCCACGAATGGCCTAAAATTAATCATGAAATTCGGTGTGATTGGGACACATGGGATCACCTCTCAAGTTATGGGACTTAGGCTCAAGATGAAACTCCGAGAGAAGGTTGGCTTCCTATTCCTAGACCGAACACAACACTACTTCGATGTAAGAAAGATAGCTAACTAGTCCTATGATAACATTTCGTGGGATTAGGGAAAGAGAATGCAAGGAAATAAAACCTATACTAGAGGTTGTGATACACTAGGGAAAGGGGCATTCAACTTCGGGAAGAGTTAATGTGGATAGAATGCCTTCATCATTGGCCACCTTCACCTATTGCAACTTGGAAAGGATACAAAATATCACAGACTAGAAGCACACGTTCCTCTTCTAAACCTTAAACATACACAATATAGAGATCAAATTTGATTTGATACACAGATAATCTATTAAGATGATAATCACAAGCACATGTCAAGCATCCACTTGAGTGAAAATAATAATGTAACTCTTGATCAATAGAAGGAAAATAGTTTCTCACAATTGATGGGAAGTAATAGCACTATTCTTTTCACAATATGAAACAGATAATCTGAAATAAAGGTAAATTAATCAAATAATGCTAAGGAATCACATTCACAAGGCATGTAATGATTAATCATTCAACACAATAAAATATATTTTCAATTGCAAGGAAACTTTGAATGTAATTAAAAGGTTTCAACAAAACTCTGGGAGCAGTCTTCCAAGCTTGAAGAGCAACTTCACCAGAAATCACTAAAAATATGTATATTTAAATAATGGAAGCATTCAACTATTTATAAGTTCCTAGGATGAGCCATTACAGCTTGGGCCTTTAACTAACATTTAACTAAAAATAGTAATGTCATTAATAAAAGGGAACAGGATCCCATAAAAATAGCAAATTTGTTGCAAAAGGTTGACCAAGTCAACCTTACAACTTTGACCGATTCCAAAGCTTGAACCTGTCCTTTCATGGCTGCTCAACTTTGGCTTGGTTCATCTGTATCTCCTTTCTCTGCAAGTTTTTGTTGTCCTTCCTCCCATACAGCCATTCGGTGTCTATACTTGAAGAAATGCTTGATAATACCCTGAGTTTCTTCATCTCCAGTCCACACACATAGAGATTCACTACTTCCACTTTGTTTTGATCTCTTTCATGATCATGGCTAGAAACCTTTGAAGCTTACTTATGACTTTATTTAGTCTCTCTATGAAATTTTGACATAGAACTAGTCAATAAATGGAGTCATTATTGAAAGTCTTCACAACATCGTTGTCTGCTTCACCAAATCTTTGAAATTTTCTTTAATCTGGTCCTCAGGAAGAGCATCAATATTTTCATTGAAGAACTTGCAGTGGGCATTGTCAAACTCCTCTAAGATATCATTTAGGGCATCTGTAATCTCCACCCATTTATCCTCCAATTTCTTAATCAGATCTTGCAGCACTTGACACCTGGAATTCCAAAGACTTTTTATATTCGAACAATTTAGAGGCATCATCAATTACCTCTTCTAGTAGAAGTGAGTTAGAATATTCTTCTCTAATTTCACTCCATGTTGCTAAAGTTTAATTAAAGTTATTATTATCTTTAGAGAAATATTCGTCCATCTTAGCAATGGTGGTTTTTGCAATCTATAAATCAATATAAATCTCAACAACTTCCTTAATCAAAGGATTGGCCTCCTGCAAGATCCTTTCCATCCATCCATTCACTGTTATCCATTTTTTTACTAGCTTCTTGAGCTCATGATAAGAGATATCATTGATTGTATATGAAATAGTCATGCCCATAGTAGTTGAGATGTCAGTGGAGGGAGTGGGCTGAGTTACTCTATGCAGCAGTGTAGTGAGCTGTTTGACTTTGGCCTTAAGCTCGTCCTTGGTGGCCTTGTCTTTGTGGTATTTCTCCAAAAGGGCCCCAAGAGAAGTGTGTACATACTACTTGGCTACTTCATGAGTAGAATTTCCAACAAGAACTTTAGATCTAGTAATCTCTTTGTTGTGATGGTTTCTTTAGTTTTCCCCTCGGAGGGGTAGCTACTTCTATCACATCTTCTCCCGATGGATTAACTATTAGAATTGATATGGTTTTCGAGTATCTTAGCTTTGTCCTTTAGGCATGGACTCTAATATACTGAAATCTATCACATCTCCCAGAGGAACCTTTTTCTTTTTCTTAGGGAGTCTGTCTAAACGGCCACTCTGGTATGGCTAGAGCCGAGGAAGATGGAGTAGTAGATCCGATACCTGAAGTACCAATTAGAGAAAGATCACTAGAAATTCCAGCTGATATCTCATGCAGCGGTAACAATGATGAAAGGTTTGGGTGTGAGGACAGCCAAAGGAATTGACATAGTAATGCTTTGGGGTTGAGATCAAATAAAATCAAAGTGTCAAAGGAAGTGAAGAGGAAATGGGTGACTCAATATTTTCCCCAGCTAATAAAACTAAAAGTGATGAAAATACCTGGGCCATAGAAGAATATTGGAAGGAATAAATGGTGGTAGAAGTGGAAGGAATTGATATTGGGAGTGATAATGGAGGAAGGGGAAGATGGGATGTATCCTGAATGACACCACAGGAATCACTTACTTCAACTACCTCAATGACTGGTACTATAGATGTTATAATCCTAGGAGCAATAGACCTAGAAAGAGATGAGCCACCAACCACAAATGAGATCTTATTTGGAATGGTAAGAACCCTTTGAGTTAACCTCCTACCTTTTGTGGGTGTTGGTTGGTTTATTGCTAATGTAGACCCTATATTTATAGGTTGATTTTCTCCTTTGGGTGAGATTCCCAAGGTGGCCAACCAACTGAAAGTTCTCCTTAGAATGGGTCCTGCCCTTTCTTTAGTATTGCTGCACTCTTCCACATACCAATCAACCCATGGAAGTGGTTGATTAGCAACATTATCATTCTGTATGATGGATCTAGGACCTCATCATTATCCTGCAAGTCTTTTGGCACATCAGCCAACCCAAACTTCCACACTTCATCAAGAGTTAACCTTTCATAATCCCTTTGCCACACGATGTACTCATCTTGACAATGGATCCATATGTCTTCTAATTGGGTTAAATGAGCATTAGAATTTAATGTCTCCCGAACTAACCCCAATAGTCAAAGTTAATTTTCCATTGGAAGGTCCGTAGGGTTACCTCAACCATTTCAACATCCACATTTCTTTCCTTGTGGATATTTGGGCAAGAATACCTACCAATTGTAATAGGGAAATGCATTCCCACCTTGTGACACTTATTTTGGATTTTATGGTAATCCAACAATGCAAAACCAATTTCAAAAGAACCCACTTGTCGGTGGGGAACCTCGGTAACTTTCTTGGGGTGCCTATGAAACCCAAAATCTGAAGGTAGGTGAATGTGGGAAATTGAAGGTAGATTGCTCCCCATTCTCATACCTCTTGGAAAGCCTCATCGGAAACCCACCGATTATATAGCTCCTTGTCGAAGTGATAGAGGAAAACAACAAAGAAAGTGTCATTGATTCTTTAGAAGTGCTTGCTCCCCTTGTCTAGAGTAAGTTGGGGATAAAACTTGTATATTTGGGATGTGTTGCGAACACCCCTAGTATTCAATCCTACAAAATCCCCCATAGCAGCAACCGCATATACTAGAAAAGATGTCATGTAGAAATTTTTAGTTTCTGACACTTTTCCCAACTGATAGCGAATGTTGCTACTAATATGTTCACCCCATCGGATAAACTCATCATTCTTCTTGATAGTTACTATGTACAAGAACATCCATTCTTGGAATTCCTTTGTAGAAGGAAGACCTGAAACTCTTCTTAAAAGTATAATGAGATCATTGACTTCCTGAATGAAATCCGATTGATGTATAGTTTTGGGAAACTTGGCAAAATTCTTAGTCAGGTAGGATTTCATCATAACTTTCGAGCACACTTCTTTTTTTCCAAGTGCTCAACTATTATTTCAGGTGAGATAGTGGCATAATCTTGAATGTCTGGAAGTTTAAACAAGTCTTCAAAGAATTTTGGGTCTAGACGGATCACCACCTTATCATCACTATCTCTTATTGACATAGAGTCCTCGTCATAGTGGGTTGTTGTAGCTAGGAAAAACTTTGGGCATTGCATAGATGCAGAAAATCGGAGACAAGGGAAAAACCACTATTGAAGATAGCCTGCATCCATGGATTTTTGTTTGGGGCATTTAATCTTTCCTAGAACTCAAGAATATCAATTTTTCCTAGATCGGTGTCCCTGATATTTCCCAAGTCAGAGGTAAAGCAGGATTGGGGAGAAACCCCAAGAAATGTGTACTTTGTCTTCTTTTTCCCTCTTAAGTGGAGGTAGACATCAAAACACAGTGAATGTTACGAAATTCCAAAAATCCGAAGCAAGGAAACTTTGAAATCCTAAACCAAAAAATTCTAAAAGGAATTACCAAAATAAATCTCTAATTTTTTTTTCAAAATCAAAGGTCTCGAAAACCCCAAATTCCCGATTCTCCAAAAATTTGGAATTTGAATTCTCTAAAAACCCGAAAATGAAATCTCTGAAATAGTTTCCTGAAGTCAAAAGTCTGAAAGAAATATCCAAAGTGAAAAACTCTAAAAAATATATCTGAAATATATTCCCGAAGCCAAAAAGTCTGAAAGAAATCTCTGAAGTGAAAAAATCCAAAATAAATCTCCGAAATAGTTTCCTAAAACCGATAGTTTCAAAAAACCGAAAGCAACAATTCTCCAAAGCAATAACTCTCAGAAATTTTGAAATTGGAAAAATCTGAAGATTTTCACCAAAATTTTCTCTGAAATACTTTCCCACCTTGTGATCTTTTGAAGGAATTCTACGAAATGAATTTTCCAAAAAGAATTTCCAAATGGTCTCTAGAGGAACTACAAAAGAAATGTTAAAAATCCAAGTTGGATTTTCAGAAATGGGAGGAAGTATGAGGGACCTAAAAAGATCCCCTGAACATACTTGAAAACTTGGAGAAAGCTCATAAAACAAAACATGGTGAAAACAAATGACATTATAAGAAAAGACAGAGGGAAAACAAAAGGAAACCCAAATGGGGAGAAAAAGGGAGAAAAAAACCTAAAACCAAAACAAAGATTAAACTAAAAACATACCTTGAAAAAGACATCACAAAGGAAAAGAATGAGATGTCAGAGCGAATGTGTCAAGTAAAAATGAAAATTAAAAATCCATGTTTATATAGAAATCCCAACATTAATGGTAAAAATCCTATCCATACGGAGGTATGTGAGAATTAATTATGCATAGAACCTCTGAAGTCCTGAAACCTGAAAGCCTCAAATCCCAAAAGTTTGGGATTTTAGACTTCAGAAAAATGGGAAGCAAAAAGATGAATTGGAAACAAAAGGTCCAAAACCCAAAAACTTGAAAGTCTGAAAATTCAAACTTTTAGAAATTCACACTTCAGGAAAATTCAAGTAAAAATCCTAAAAATGACTCGAAGAACTCTAAAAACCCAAAACCCAAAAATCTAAAATTTCGAATTTGGAAGTCCGAGAGGGATTTAAACAAAATGATCCAAAAAGTTCTGAAACTTGAAAACCTGAAAGTCTGAAAATTTAGACTTTCAAAAATTTGGACTTCAGAAAATCTCAAATGTAATTCCAATATTGAGCATTAAAAACTTGAAAGAAAAACCTGAAGTCTGAAAATTGAAAATTTTTAGATTCTTGGCCTTAGCAAAAATTCACTATGCGAGGATTTCTTTAAAAACATAATTCTGACATGTAGCCTTCTTCTGGGTAGGTTAAATTGTTAAAAAATTTAGCAATCTTCGGGAAATATTGCCTACTAAGCTTCTAGACTAGTAGCCTTAAGAAAAACATTGGGCAAGGAGTCTAAAAAACCAAAACCAAAACAGAAAAAAACACAAGCAAAAGAAAAGAAAAACAAAACAATGTGCAGAGCACTTGGAGGAAAACAAAAAAAACCGTACAAGGTGGAACCTCCTCAAAATAAAGCTTTGAGGTGTATCCCATTCACATGAATGGAAAATTTTTTTCCATTGAGTCTGGATAGGAAAAATGAATTTGCCTCTTTGCAGCTTGTTATAACATATGGCCTACTCCAGAGACCATCAAACTTGGCGTGCTTGCTTGGTTAGGCATGATCTTCATCCCATTTTAGAACCAGATCCTCTTCCCTGAAGAACCTAGCAAAGGATTTCTTGTCAAAGGATATCTTAACCTGAGCATGATGCTCTGTCAACATATTCATGGTAGTGTTTCAAATCTCCTCTAGTTCCATGAGTTCTGAAAATATCACTGTTAAGGCCTCATCCTCCATAACTTCAAGTGATAAGCCAAATCTAGGGAAGGCATTTCCTAAGGAAAATGGTAACTTTACTTCCCTTTTATATACAAGCATGAAAGGTGAAACCCCAATGGCCTTTTTAGGTGTTATTCGATCTGCCCATAGAGAAACCTTAAGCTACATATGCCAGGTCCTTTTGTTGGCCTCCATTGTGTGCTTGATGATCCTTATCAGGTTCTTATTACTGGATTCGGCCAACCCATTTCCCTATGGATAGTAGTTAGACGAAGTCTTGAGATAGACCCCATTCTTGATGGCCCATTCACTTATTTTCATCCCAAGGAATGCCATTGCATTGTCAGAGATAATAGTAAATGGAACACCGAACCTTGTCATGATACTCTCTAAGAATTCAAGGACAAATTTTTCATTACTCTCCTTCAAGGCCACCACTTTTGTCCAGTGGTGAAATAATCTGTTGCAGTAAGGACCCATTTATGTCCTTCACTTGGATGGAGGATTGATCATACCAATAAAATCCAACCCCCATTAAACAAAGGGTTGATCCACCTAAACGGGATGCAATGGGAGACCTGTCAGCTTATGTTTTCCTGTAAAAAGAGCACATTCCTTACATTTCCTTACCTAAAAATGGGCATCTTTGAAAAAGTCTGGCCAGTAGTAACCAGCCCGTATGAAATTGGTAGAAGTAGTTCATGCCGATTAATGTCCTCTTGACATCCCATTATGGAACTCCTCCAATATATTGTTCACTTTCTTTGGTTTGATGTAGCGTAAAAGAATGTCGTTCAAATCCTTTCGAGAAAATAATGCCATCTACCACAACATATGGAATAGACTAGAGACGGAAAGTATGTCATTGAATCTTATCCTGAGATGGGAGATATACTCCTGAGAGAAGGAAATTTTCCATCTTAGTTAACCAATCAATCTGATCATTTCCTTCATCAATATTAAAGAGCGCAACATCCTTAACATCCTTAATTTCCATGTCTATGGCCAACTGTTGGCATAACCCCTTGCCTCTAACAAGTTTAGTGACTTTAATGTGTACATCATACTCCATTACTTTCGTGATCCACCCAGCACGTTTCTCATTCATCTCCTTATTCAATAAAAATTCTTTAACACCAGGATGAGAAACCATCAAGTGTACCTTGTTGTTGGAAAACATATGCCTGAACTTTTTCAGAGCTCGAATGACCGCAAAGACTTGTTTTTGACAAAAGAATACTTGAGCTCATATTCCTTGAGAGACTAACTAAAGAAGGCAATTGGTTTCTCCATCAAATCATCGTTCTACTAAGTGAGGATACCTGAAATACTCTCATGACCTACAAAAGCATAGAGAATAAAATCCTTGTCAAACCGGGGGTTTACCAGTGTAGGAGCTTGGGAAATAGCAGTTTTGATAGCCTCAAAGCTTTCTCTCCCTTATTTTTCCATGAGAAAGGAATGTTCTTTTTAAGCATGGTCGTCGGCTTGGCTAATGTTGTAAATTGGGAATGAATCTCTGAACAAAGTTTATAGTTCCCAGAAACTCTGGAGACCCTTCTTGTGACTTGGGAGGGATAGAGACAAAATTAACTGAATCCTAGTTGGGTTGATTGAGAGTCCTTCATCTGAAACAATATGCCCCAATAACTTGCCTTCTTGAACTGAAAAAAATGCATTTTTTAGGGTTTAGTGAGACCCCAAATTCTCTACACCTTTGAAAAACTTTCCTTAGGTCGCAATATGATCTTTGGCATGTTTGGAATAGATAATTATATCATCGAGGTAAACCAAGATCATATCATTGATGAGTCCTTTAAATTCCATGTCCATGGCTCTTTGAAAAGTAGCCCCTGCATTGGACAATCTGAATGGAATTTTTTTGTATGCATACGTGCCCCACTTAGTGGTGAAAGCCATTTTGAATTGATTAGATTCTTGGACCAGAATCTGATTGTACCCTGAATAGCCATCCAAGTAGAGAAAACCTTTGAGCTCCTACCACTTTGTTTGGAGGATCTGTTCCATTGACGGAAGAGGGTAGTGATCTTTTAATGAGGCACGAGTTCAAATCCCTGAAATCTACGCAAATCTGGATCTCCCCATTCTTTTTCTTATGGGCACTAGATTAGCTACCCATGATGAATGCTTGATGGGAAAAATTATGCAGGATTCAATAATATTGGTTAGCTCTTTCCTCATTAGTGGCTCAACCTTGGGATTGATTGGCCTTTGTTTTTAATGAACTGGCTTAGAGTTTGGATCCAGTTCAATCATGTGTTGAGCTAGGCTTGGGTAAAAACCACGTAGGTATTTATAGCTCCATGCAAAAATATCATGATATTCCTAACACAACTCAATGAAATATTCCTTTTCCTGAGCAGTGCATACCTTACCAATATTTAAACATTTCTCACTTTGGCCACCTCAACTTCCTCAAAATCTTCTTCTTTTACCACCATATTTGTGCTTTGTCGTTTGGCACTGGTCATCCAAATTGAAGATAGATTCAAGCATGACCAAGCCTTTTGGAAAAAAATTTCCTCTTAGCTAAATGACCTAGTCACCATAGGATTCCTACAATTACCTTGATGTTTGACGGCAAATTCTACTTCTTGTAGAAAAGAACAATCTGCTCATCACTATCAAAAACTTGCCAACTACTTACATTATCTAGTACTGTAGGGACGGACAACCATTTTGACTGTTTTCTGCCCTTCCTTCATGATGTCCACAGGTATATCATATTGAGATCCAATAGTAGCAAGCCTGTCAGCATCTTGATTTTGATTTCTAGGAACCACACGAATTTTGAAAGCTTTGAACTCCTCTATTAGGTCCCAAACTTGATTCTTATATGATCTTAAGAGATCATTCTTTGATGCACTACGGGTTGTTACTTGATGAACCACCAATTCACTATCACCAAAAGTGATCAGGGATTTGATTCCTCTTTGTTGGGCCAATTGCAACCCTTGTATAAGAGCCTCATACTTGGTGACATTATTAGTACAACTAACTAACAATCGAAAAGATGAGAAATATTTATCCCCTCCTAGAGAAATTAACATGACTCCTACACCAGATCCATTTTTACTCCTTGAACCATCGAAGAATAGCTGCCACAGTCCTTGAGTCGCTGGGTGCCTTAACCAATTGAGGCATGGTTGTACCTTCTTCATGTATACAATAAGTTCCCAATCTAGTCTCATCCAAAAACAACAGACCAGATTCTTCATTAGCCAATAAATCAGCATATGGGTCATATTGATGGTCTATACTTACCTCATCAAGCACTACATCAGGAACCTCTTCTACAAGAGTAGTTGGTTCATGGTCTACAACCTCTTCTTCTAGGTCACAAATGGCATAGTTACCATCTGTGGGTTTGGATGTGTATGGTTCCACATGGGTAAGAGAAATTGGTTCTGCTCTTATAGTTACCTTCATCCCATAACAAGTTCTCAGGATCATATGTGACCAGTCCACCGATAAATAGCCACCCATCTTGGCAGTGAAATCTTGTGATAAGAAAATGGCAAAAAGAGGAGGGAGATCAATAACTGATATGTCTTGTGTGAACGACAAGCTAGGACATGCATGAATAGTAAGATGAAGTTCCTTGATGATTCCAACCATCTTGACCATAGTACCATCCAACTGGACAACTCCTTTTGAAATTGGGGTATATGGAATACCCAACACATCTGTAATCTGTTTAGGCATGATAGAACTACTAGCTCTAGAATTGATCATACAATTATGAACCAAATGATCACCAATGATTAGAGAGATATAAAATGGTGGTGGTTTATTGGACCTAGGAATCCTTTTTCTTCTGGCTGACACAAACTGGTTGCTATGGATGCTCCATGACTTGAGGTTTTATCAGTAGTGCAAAGTTGTTCAAAGCTTCTCGCAAAAAATTCTGTTGTGACGGAATTGAGAGCGCATCCCACATGGTGACACTCAAATTAGTCTTTTTCATCTGCTCCACAATACTGAATGGTATTGCCCCTACTTTGTTGATAACCTTTTGAGCACTAGAATCCTCCTTTGGGAAATGTTTATTGGGCACTTTGTAATACCTGCAGTCCATCACCCTTTGAAGGCCAATTGGTAGGTGTTTCTGGTAATTTCTTCCCTATGTCTTTATCCACCAATGATTGTGCTTGAGGACATGAAGGAAGTGCCTACTCAATTTTGGAGGTTTGCTGCTCAGTTGTGGAATTTTGAGGATCTATTTCCCTCTTCTTAGAATGTGTATTTGCAGCTACTATGGATGTGTTGGTATTCAGTCCACAAAAATCATCAGCTTGCCAATTCAGTAACGTGGTTTCCTTAGTGATATGGTCTTGACTATCTTGGGCTAATGGTTCATCGACGAGTCAAATGGGGTTAAAATACCTTGGACCATGAGAACTTGACTTAAAAATTTGTTTGGGCAGAGGTTCTGATTATGGGGTAGAGCACAAGGGTAGCACCATTCATAGTCTTGGATGAGGTTGTTCTAGACTAGGACTATGGCTCTAGATGAGATGGCAGCGAAGGATTTTGGAAGTTCAAAGGCTTCACATTTGTAGCTTGGGTTATGGCTTGGCTCTATGGCTGACCATTTCCTTGAAATGGAGGATGGTTTATCTGATATTGGGGTTGAAAGGGGTGAGCATATTGGGACTGCTGCCTCTTCATTACTATGAGTTCATTCCCGAAGGTTTGTAATAGTGACTTTACCTCAACCAAATCATTTGAGGTATTGGAAACATGCGTAGCTATTGGAATAGAAGCTACCAAAATTGGGGTGATGACTGGATGTTGGCCAGTAAAATCTGCAAAAATAGGAATGGGAGTTCTAGGATCAGTTTTACCTACTTGAATCAGGAAATTTTCAACTTGTACAACAAATTTGTAAGCATCAGGGATCACAGTTCCCCCATGGATTGATTCATGACAACGACATCACTATTTAATGCCCGTAAGTAATATAGAAATGTGCTTTTTGGGGATGGCCTTACAAGTGTTGGGATCCATTTCCAAGTCCTGTCAAAGTGGAGGTTGAAGTCACTCATATACTTTGGGAGATTGCTTGATAGTATGAAATTGCTCCACAAGTGAAATATTATCACTTTTGTCTTCGAACTGTTTACACAACTTTGTGCCTAAATCATTCCAATTGGTAACGGATCCAGTAGCTAAACTCCAGAACCATTGAAGTGCCCTACCTTTGAATGAAGTAGTAAGGAGTCAAACTACCACATTATCTTCTATAATACTATGTACTACATAGATGCTAGCCACATCTAGTATGTGCTCTCGAGGTGAAACATTAGTCTCCCCAGTGAAAAATGGTAAACTTTTCAAGGTGGCTACTGGTATGGTGTCTCTTTGTGCTAACAACAAAGGACTGCTTGGTATTGAATGGAGGACAAGTATTGTCTACCATGACATTCACAAACTAGTTGTATCTTGGTAGGGGGAATGTCCTTCAAGAGGAGTTAAATTTCCTCTACGAGGTAAAGTTGTTGTTCATGGTACTGAAAGGTTTCTTCCCCTTCTTCTTGGGGGAGACAAAGAAATCTCTGTATGACAATAATTGTCCCGCCTTGAAGAATTTCTTGTGTGAATCCTTTGCATGAGTTGATGCACTAAAGTTTGAAATCCAGAGAGATGGAGTCTCCAGTACCTTGTGTCAATGAAATGAGAAGAGAGGTACCAACTCTATCCCACCGAGTGTGCCAAAAACTATTGTCTCCAAATCACTGCACCCCCCTGAATGGCCTGAAATTAATCATGACATTTGGTGTGATTGGGACACATGGGATCACCTCTCAAGATGTGGGACTTGGGCTTGAGGTTAACCTCTGGAGAAGGCTGACTTCCTCTTCCTAGACTAAACACAACACTACTTCTGATGTAAGAAAGATAGCTAACTAGTCCTATGCTAACATTTCATGGGATTAGGGAGAGAGAATGCAAGGAAATAAAACCTATGCTAGATGTGGTGATGCACCAAGGAAAGGGCATTCAACTTCGTGGAAGGGTTAATGTGGATATAATGCCTTCATCATTGGCCACCTTCACCTATTGCAACTTGGAAAGGATATAAAATACCACAGACTAGAAGCACACGTTCCTTCGCTAAACTTTAAACATATACAATAGAGAGATCAACTTTGATTTGATACACAGATAATCTATCAAGATGATAATCACAAGCACATGTCAAGTATCCACTTGAGTGATAATAATAATGTAACTCTTGATCAACAGAAGGAAAATAGTTTCTCACAACTGATGGGAAGTAATCACACTATTCTTTTCACAATATGAAACAAATAATCTGAAATAAAGGTAAATTAATCAAATAATGCTAAGGAATCACATTCATAAGGCATGTAATGATTAATCATTCAACACAATAAAATATATTTTTAAGTGCAAGGAAACTCTTAATATAATTAAAAGGTTTCAACAAAACTCTGGGAGAACTCTTCCAAGCTTGAAGAGAAACTTCACTAGAAATCTCTAAAAATATGTATCTCCAAATAATGGAAGCATTCCAGTATTTATAATTTCCTACGTTGAGCCATTATAGCTGGGCCTTTAACTAACATTTAACTAAAAATAGTAATGTCATTAATAAAAGGGAACAAGCTCCCATAAAAATAGTAAATTTGTTATAAAAGGTTGACCAAGTCAACCCTATAACTTTGACTGATTCCAGAGCTTGAACCTGTCCTTTCATGGCCACTCATCTTTGGTCTTGTTTATATGAATCTCCTTTCTCTACAATTTTTTATTTTCCTTCCTCCCATAAAGCCATTCAGTGCACATACTCAAAGAAACACTTGATAATACCCTGAATTTCTTCATCTCCAGGTCCACACACAAAGTGATTCACTATGTCTGTTGTTTCGATCTCTTTTTGATCCCGGCGAGAAACCTTCAAAGCTTACTTATGAATTTATTTTGTCTCCCTATGAAATTCTGACATAAAACCAATCGATCAATGGAGTCACTACTTGAAATTCTTCACAACATCATCATCCCGCTTCACAAAATCTTTGAAATTTTCTTTAATCTAGTCCTCATGAAGAGAATCAATATTTTCATTAAAGAACTTGCAGTAGTAGTCATTGTCAAACTCCTTTGAGATGTCATTGAGGGTATCCGTAATCTCCACTGTTTATCCTCCAATTTATTAATCGAGATCTTACAAGATACTTGACACAAAAATTTCATAGCCTTTCGATATTCGAACAATTTAGAGGCATCATCAATTACCTCTTCCTGTAGAAGTAAGTCATAATCTTCTTCTCTAATGTCTCTCCATATTTCCAAAGTTAAATTCAAGTTATTATTGTCTTCAGAGAAAGATTCGTCCATCTTAGCAATGGTGGTTTTTGCAATCTATAAATCAATATAAATATCAACGGCTTCCTTAATCAAAGGATTGGCCTCCTACAAGATCCTTTCCATCCATCCATTCACTATTATCGCTTTCTGGCCTAGCTTCTCAAGCTCATGATAAGAGATATCATCTATTGTAAATTAAATCATCATGGCCGTAGTAGTTGAGATGTTAGTGGAGGGAGTGGACTGAGTTACTCTACGTAGCAGTGTAGTGGAATGTTTGACTTTGGCCTTAAGCTCATCCTTGGTGGCCTTGTCTTTGTGGAATTTCTCGAAAAGGCCCCAAGAGAAGTGTGTGCATTCGAGTGGCTCCTTCATGAGTAGACTTCCCAATGAGAACTTTAAGATCTCGTAATCTATTGTTGTGATGGTTTCTTTAGTTTTCCCCTCAATAGGGGTAGCTACTTCTATCACACATTCTTTTGATGGATTAAGCTGTTAGAATTGATATGGTTCTTAGTATCTAGGCCTATCTTTTGGGCATGGACTCCAATATACTTGAGATCTATCACATCTCCTAGAGGAACCTTTTTCTTTTTCTTAGGAGTTTATCTAAACATCCACTCTAGTATGGCTAGAGCTGAGGAAGATGGAGTAGTAGATCTAATACCTGAAGTACCGAGTTAGAGCAAGATAACTAGAAATTCGAGCTGATATCTTAGTAGTGGTAGTAATGATGGAAGGTGTGGGTGTGAGGATAGACATAGGAATTGACAAAGCAATGTCGGGGTTGAGATCAAAGAAAATAGGAGTGCTAAAGGAAGTGAAGAGGAAATGGGTAACCTGATATTTTCCCAAGCGAGATAAAACTGAAGTGATGAAAATACCTAGGCTATAGAAGGAGATGGTAAGGAATAAATAATGGTAGAAGTTAAAGGAATTGATATTGGGAGTGATAATGGAGGAAGGGGAAGATGGGATGGATCCTGAATGACACTAGGGGAATCAGTCACTTCAACTACCTCAGTGATTGGTACTATAGATGTTGTAATCCTAGGAGCAGCAGACCTAGAAAGAGATGAGCCACCAACCACAAATGAGATCTTATTTAGAATGGTAGGAATCCTTTGTGTCGACCTCTTGCCTTTTGTGGGTGTTGGTTGGTTTACTGCTGATGTAGACCCTATATTTGTAGGTTGATTTTCTCCTTTGGGTGAGATTCCCAAGGTGGCTAACCAACTGAAAGTTCTCCTTAGAATGGGTCCCACCCTTTCTTTGGTATTGCTGCACTCTTCCACATACCAATCAACCCATGTCAGTGGTTCATTGGCAACATTATCATTCCTGTATGATAGATCTAGGACCTCATCATTGTCTGCAAGTCTTTTGGCACATAAGCCAACCCAAACTGTCACACACTTCTTCAAGAGTTAACCTTTCATAATCCCTTTACCACATAATGTACTGGTCTCAACAATGGATCCATATGTCTTCTAGTTGGGGAATCTAAGCATTGGACTTTCCTTTCTCCCAAACTTACCCCACTAGTCAAATCTAGTTCGTGGATGGAAGGTCCGAAGGGCTACCTCAGCCATTTCAGCATCCACATTTCTTACCTTGTGGATAGTTGGGCAAGAATGCCTACCAATTATAACAGAGAAATAAATTCCCACCTTGTGATGATTATTTTGGATTTTATGGTAATCCAACAACTCTGAACCAATTATAGAAGAACCCACTTGTCAGTGGGGCACCTTAGCAAATTTCTTGGGGTACCTATGAAACCCATAATCTAAAGGTAGGTGAATGTGGGAAAGTGAAGGTAGTTTTCTCACCATTCTCATACCTCTTGGAAAGCCTCATCGAAAACCCACTGATTATACAGCTCCGTATCGAAGCGATAGAGGACAACAATGAAGAAAGCATCATTGATTCTTTGGAAGTGCTTGCTCCCCTTGTCTAGAGTAAGATGGGGACAAAACTCATATGTGATGTGAATACCCCGTATTCAATCCTACAAAATCCCCCATAGCAACAACCGCATATACTAGAAAAGATGTCATGTAGAAAGTTTTAGTTTCTGACACTTTGCCCAACTAATAGCGAATGTTGCTACTAATATGTTCACCCCATTGGATAAACTCATCATTCTTCTTGATAGTTGCTATGTACAAGAACATCCATTCTTGGAATTCCTTTGCAGAAGGAAGACCTGAAACTCTGCTTAAAATTATAATGAGATCGTTGACTTCCTGAATGAAATCTGATCAATGTATAGTCTTGGGCAACTTGGAAAAATTCTTAGTCAAGTAGGATTTCATCATAACTTTTGAGCACACTTCTTTTTTATCCCAGTGTTCAAATGCTATTTTAGGTGAGATAGTGGTGTAATATTGAATGTCTGGAAGTTTAAACAAGTCTTCAAAGAAGTCCAGTCCGACACGGATCACCACCTTATCATCACTATCTCTTATCAACATAGAGTCCTTGTCGTACTGGGCTACTGCAACTAGGACAAACTTTGGGCATTACACAGATGTGAGAAAACTGGTAGTAAGGGAAAGACCACTATCAAAGATGGCTTGCATCCATGGCTTTTTGTTTGGGGCCTTTAATATTTCCCAAAACTTGGGAAGATCAATCATCCTAGATCGGTGTCCTCAATATTTCCTAAGTCAGAGGTCAAGCAGGATTGGGGAGAAACCCCAAGAAATGTGTACTTCATCTTCTCTTTTCCCTTCAAAGTGGAGGTAGACATCAAAACCTGTGAATGTTGTAGAAATTCTGAAAAACCTGACGTAAGGAAACTCTTAAATCCTAAACCAAAAAAGTTCGAAAGGAATTACCAAAACAAATATTTGAAAACATTTTCCGAAATCAGAGGTCCCAAAACCTGAAATTCCTAATTCTCCAAAAATTTGAAATCTGAATTCTCTAAAACCCAAAACTGAAATCTCCAAAATAGTTTTCTGCAGTCAAGAGGTCTCAAAAGAAATCTCCAAAGTGAAAAAATCTGAAAGAAATCTCTGAAATAGTTTCCCGAAGCCAAAAATTCTAAAAGAAACCTCCAAAATGAAAAACTCCAAAAGAAATTTTTGAAATAGTTTCTGAAGCTAGCAGCCCATAAACCTTAAAGCAATAGTTCTCCAAAATTCCAAAATTGGAAAACTCCAAATATTTTCACCAAAATTTTTATCGAAATAGTTTCCTACCTTGTGATCTTTTGAAGGAATTCTCGAAATGAATTTTCTAAAAATAATTTCTAAATGGTCTCTAGAGGAACTGCAAAAATAAATGTTAAAAATCCAAGTTGGATTTTGAGAAACAAGAGGAAGTATGAGGGACCTAAAAAGATCCCCTGAACATACTTGAAAACCTAGAGAAAACTCACAAAACGAAACATGGTGAAAAAAAATGACATTACAAGAAAACATAGAGGGAAAACAAAAGGAAACCCGATGGGGAGAAAAAGGGAGAAAAAGACCTAAAACCAAAGCAAAGATTAAACAAAAATGTACCTTGAAAAATATGTCGCAAAGGACAAGAATGAGATGTCAGAGGGAATGTGTCAGGTAAAAAATGAAAAGTAAAAATCCACGTTTATATAGAAATCCTTACTTTAATGGTAAAATTTTGATCTGTACGGAGGTAGGTGATAATTAATCATGCATAAAACCTCTGAAGTCCCGAAACTAGAAAGCCTGAAATTCCAAAAGTTTTGGATTTCGGACTTCGAAAAAATGGGAAGCAAAAGATGAATTTGCAACAAAAGGTCCGAAACCCAAAGTCTAAAAATTCAGACTTTAAAAAATTTAGAATTTAGGAAAATTCAAGTGAAAATCCTAAAAATGACTCAGAGAACTCCGAAAACCCAAAACCTGAAAATTTGAATGTTATGACTTTTGGAAATTCAGACTTTAGAAGTCTGAGAGGGATTTAAACAAAATGAGCCAAAAACTTTCCAAAACTGAAAACCCGAAAGTCTGAAAATTTAGACTTTGAAATTTAGACTTCGGAAAATCTTAAACGCAATTCTTAAATAGAGCTTTAAAAACTCCAAAAGAGAACAACCCTAAAGTCTAAAAATTGAAAAAATTAGATTCTTAGCCTTAGCAAAATTCACTGTGTGAGGATTTTTTTAAAAACATAAGCCTGACATGTAGCCTTCTTTTGGGTAGGTTAAATGGTTAATAGTATATCCACTCAAAGACACACCATCACACAGGTAATTTGTAGGATTTAACGGTTGATCTCATTCAAGCATTTGAGTATCGGAGTACCAAGCCATTAGTGGATAAGGCGTTGTAAGTTGTCAAGTACCTTACAATGGGAGATGGAGCCATGGTAGACTATGGATACTATATTTGTTAAGTGAATCTAGTTTGGAGATGCACTTTGATGAAGAGGAATCAGAAGAGATACAATTTGAGCGCGCGTGTATGGAAAAGGAAAAAGGAAATATGGTCTATGTAGTAGATGGTGAAGAAATGGAAAGTTTTTATGCTAACCATTCTAAAGGTATGCGTGAAGTCATAGATAACATTGATGAGTAAATGTGTGCCTACCATGAGCCCTTGAAAACAAAGAAGGTTAACATTAGGACAGAGATAGAACCTAAGGAAGATATCATTGGGGACTATTGGTCATATAAAGAGATTTCAAAATCATTGATACATTGCCATTGAGTTCCAGGATTTGTTCCCACGTGGGTACCATGAACTCAAATTCATCCACCATTCCTTGGGGAGATGAGAATCAAGTTGAAGGAAGGAGCACACCCGACTTGGAAGAGGCCTTATCAAATAAATCCAAACTTGCACATACAATTTAAGGAGGAAATAGATAATATGATTGCTTCAGGCATCATTGAGGATGTGGAGGAATCAGAAAGGATAAGCACAATGGTCATCAATATCAATAAGGATGGAAGAATAAGGATTTGTGTTGACTACAGGGACTTGAATGCAGTATGCATCATCGATTCTTTCCCAACCCCCTTTATTGAAGAAATTCTAGAGGGAGTAGCCATGCGTGAGGTCTACTCTTTCACGGATGGGTTCTCAAGGTATCACCAAGTCAGGATTGCAAAGGAAAACCAAAAAAAGACAACTTTCACCACTGAGTGGGGAATATTTTCCTACACGGTCATACCTTTTGGATTAAATAATGCACCTATTATGTTCTCGCACATCGTGATACAAGCATTCGGGAATTTATCCATAAATTTCTTCCGGATGACCACACGTTATATGGGCTAATGAAGGACTATTGTTATAGTTTGAGGTTGATGTTTGAGATATGTCGAAATTTAGGATGTCCCTCAACATTAAGAAATGTGTCTTTGTTACTCCATTTAGAACCCTTTTGGGACATATTGTATGTAAGGAGGGCTTGTTAGTAGATCCTGCAAAAGTTGTTGTTCTTATGGGATTAGGAGATCCTACTAATCGAGCATAGTGCATGGATTTCTTGGGCATACAAGGTACTATGAAGTTCATCAAAGGATATGCCAATATTTCTACACCCTTGGAAGAATTTATAAAACACAAGAGTGCCTTTCATTGGGGAGAGGCGTAATAGAAGGCATTTTACACTTTGAAGGATAGACTTGTCACTCGTGCACCCATACTACATTTTCCTTCCGGGGATAAGCCTTTCCATGTGCATGTCGATCCCTTAAGAAAAACCATGGGAGTAGTGATAGAACAAGGGAATTTTTTTTTTTAATACAACGTTCCCTGTTATGAATTATATAATTCAAACACACGTTCAAGTTTTAATAATTGTTCTCTGTCCAATTAATGTAGTTTGGATCACACAATTTCCTTTTAAAACTAATGTTCTTTGTTCACATATTTGTAATATGGAACACACATTCAGTGCCATTCAATCATATAACAGATACCATATGCTGCTGTAAATGACTCGAAGAACTACTGACCTCCCACTTTATGGCTCGGAGTTTCAGCGATCTCTCATTTCATGACTCGGTGACTTACCGATCCTTCATGTTAATTCATGCATAGTATAATGAATATACAGGGTTCTTTTACCATTTTCAGTTATCAAAGTGATCCATTTAAGAAGCCTATCTGAATGTCTGTTACTAATATTCATCTGACATCCTGCATCTTAAACTAGGTGATTAGGACAACGCAACCAGCACTTGTGATACTTTGGCCAAAGATTTTCACATGCTTTGCATGATCATATTCCTAGATGTGATACACACCAATGGAATATGTCCTTCACCTCACTTCGTCTATTATCTAGAATGGTCTTTCCTGGTCTCTACCAGTCCTTTCATTAAAGGTCAAACTCTAATCCCAACTAGCAATATTAACGAGTATAGGAAGTTAGTCATGGTAACTAAAGATACGCACACATACAGTGTCGTTCCTAGACGACTCCGTGTGTCTAGTTACCTTTAGTCCTCCAGAGTCACTCTATATACGTGATCACATTCCTATCCCCAGCCAAGAACTTAGTATCCAACTTATGTAAAATTGATGATTTAATTCGGGAGGGCATTGTAATATGTCAGCTATAACATTGTGTCGTCATGAAGGCCCCACCTTCACAAATACACCATATTGTAGCTGGCCTATGTCAATGTCCTATGGAATCCTCTCATCGAGGGTACACATCCAGCTTAATTGTGATTGGTTATAATATTAGTATTTAAGATCAACTTTCAGCACCCATGCTAATCCTTTATCCTAGTTCTTGTTACAGTTGTATGTAGCTAAGAGAGACTTAATTTGTCTTCTAGCTTAATACGCATCTCCTCCTTCATACCAAAGGGTTGCATATTCACTTCTTGGTTCCTTTCTTAATCTTTGGACTAATCATTCCATTATCGATAAACTTAATAAGTTTAACCTATTAAACTTAACCAAGTTTTCCACAACTAAAAACAAATTCAGAATTCCATCTTATTAGATGTCATTTAAACGAGGTCTAATTCTAAATGAATTTATTCATTTATCCTCCTTAACCTTACTTAGTTAAGGTCTGTTAACAATAGATATGATTTCCCATATCTTTATTTTCTGAATTTAAACATTCGAGGCTATTAACGGAGTCTGAATACAAGGTTTGGCTACTCCTAAGTTATTTGATATTCCTTAGCTTTCAAGCTAATCCCGAATACCTTCCAATTAGGATTTCGTGTTTATCTAAATATTTTTAATGTCAATTCAAAATTCATCTTAACCCAAGTATGAACTAATTGCACATTTCAACGTAAAAGTTGCATTTAGGTAAAGAATAGATGTTATTTCCTTTTAAATTCATCCATTAACATTTGAATAATTCCAAATCAAGGAATAATGTTATATTCTCAAACTTATTCAACAATATCAAACTGATACAGTCATTAAAAATATCACACTCGTACTTGTATTCATCCATCGACTTTACAATCTATACATTTGCCAGTCCAAATGACTGGACTTTGTTTATATTAAACAACATTACAACTCATAAAGATAGAAGAATGTAACTTCTTCCTTTCTCATTTCTTCGTGGAGGAGTAATAGCTATCAATACAATCCATCTTCAGTTAATCAAAGAAGTATCGGAAAACAACCATGTCTTCATTTATACTCAAGTTTCATTTGTAAAATTACTTACACGGTTCAGTTCATTGAACTGAGCATATTAAGCACTTGTCATTAAAATGAGGTGCTTTTAATTAACTATCTCAATAAAAAACCCCGATTTTATGAAACGTTAATATGAACATCATTCAAGAATTAAATACCAAAAAGGATGAATAGCATATCAACTCAATCATCTAATAACCCTCCTAATCAGACAAAGGATTACTGCCCTCTTTCCCAAATAATTATTACAAGAAGTAATTTCCTTCAACAGTTCCAGATTACAAACATCTGTAAGAACTAAAAACACAATTATGCAACTGTTGTTCTAACATAAATGCTATCAATTCCATTCTCTTACAATAGTTGTGAATTCAAAAGATAGATCTTAACTAAAATCTAAACCGAATTATTGTCCCTTCTTTCATACAACTCATCTGATTTCAAGCAATCAAACGCTGAAGAGAACAAGCAAACAACAATTAAATACAAATGCTTAACCCAAGCAGTACGAAATTTGTTCCATAACAATTATAGATTTCCAACTGTATGAGAGAAAAATGATCATTAATTCAAATTATCCATTCACACTCTCTTTCTTTTCCTCATAGCTGTACTAGAAGTTTTTAATCCAAACGTGATATCAATCAATGATAACAGTCCAAAGAGAAATAAACGAAAATCAATAATCGAATATAAGGGAGCAAGATCATATCACCTCTTCTTACTGTCTATCCAAATACCTCTTATTTAGAGCAGACATACTCCAATAGTATAATTCATTCAGAGTAGTATATTCAGTAATTGAAAACTACTATTACCTTTCCAAACAGTCCTATATGAATACCAAGAACCAGCAGGCAGAATACCATATCAAATTAGTACAGCAAAGTAAGATGCTACAATAACCTTACTGTCCCAGGGAACCCGTGTTTTATGCAATGAAAAACATCAAGGAATTATAACTCACATAATAGTCTAATTATATCACCACAGCTTTGTTTTTCCCAAACGTTTCCACACACTGAACTCAGAAATACAATATTCACATAACAATGCCTTTATCAATGCAAACCCGCATAGGGTAATAGATGCGCAAGCAAGGTACAGTCAAAACAATCTCAACAACAAGCCAAATCTCATTTGTTTCATTCATTTGCATAGAAACACTAAGCCATGTTCGTTTTCATGATGACAGTTCAAACTAGAAGATCAAACCACATCCAAAATGCACAATAAAATCCTCTTTCCCATTACCTTCAGATTTTGAAGAAGCAAAGAGAAAACATAATTCATTAATGATTTCAATAAGAAGAACAATCATTTTCTTCAAACACCCGAGAATACCCAAGTCGTGTTCATTCTTTTAAGGATAGTTCAACAAGACATACAAATCATCTCATCTTTTCATTTTCACAAGAATGCTCAGAACTCAGAAGTGATATTCATTTAGCTAATGTATTTATTAGCACAACCCAAAATGGTAATAAAGCGAATACCCAACACTGCCGAAACAAACCACACAGCAAGGACAGTGTATTCAACTTACTCATTATGCAAAGAATGCTCAAGCTACGTACAACAAAAGAAAACTGACTCAACTCGAAATCATCTCAACGTAATAGCCAAATCAAATAACCAAAACCCCCATCATAAGAGCAGGGTTGTTTTAATGAGACTATTAAGCAAAAGCAAGTGGTTTAAGGAGAAGGGCTTAACATGCCTGTTAATTTTTCTTGTGGCTCGAAGAAAACCGCACCCACTGGAGTTGTTTCTCTCCACGACGTCCTCGGCCAGGCTTTCCAACCAGTCACTAACTTCCACAGGCTCAAGAATAGCCTTTGTTTTTCCAAAGAATAGAGATAATAATCAAAACACAGCTGGTTTGACAGAACCATGGAGAAACAAAATGCAGAGCAACTAAAATCCAAATGCACACAACAACAAACAATTTTCCTTTTTCCTCTATCCTCTTTCCAAGGTGAGTTGGTCACTAAGACCAAGATAATTAATGCATTGAATGCACTTCCTTTCCTCATTCCTCACGCCACCACCGACTCGGGTTTGTGAGTTTCCAAATTTCAAATTTGCATATAAATTCCATTTAGTTTCTAAGCTAGTTAGATGCCTTCAACTTTTCTTTGTTCTGCCAAACTTGGCGCTATACATGTAAGGACTTCATTTATCATCCCATTAAATTTCCTACCTTCCCCCCCTTATCCTTTCCATCCACATGGGTCTATGCGTACCCTTCCTTAGGTTAGGATTAGTTTAGGATTTGAATAGTCCATATCTAGGTCATTCGCCTAGTTCATAGGTTAATGGAATTTATATCTATTTTCTCCTTATGAAATCTAAAATCCATATAGGATAGTAGTTAGGGTATAAGATAAAACTTAGGGGTAGGTTAGGATTTAATCCCCTAATATTTAATTAACTAGTTTCCTTATCAAGTCTTTCTCCTGCTTTGTGAGTCATATTCAACATTAAGCAGGACATTTCGTCCTAAGTTCCACATACCTGTGCCACTTGCATCCAGGCCCTTATCGTCTTACGCTATCTAGCGTTACAATGGTGTGTGGTTCGAGAATCAAACCTTTTTCATTGGCATCTACGTACCAGATATTCATACCTGAAATCAGGTGCTTTAACATTTATATCAACCTTCAGTCTGGTTTAAAAGTAAATCGACAAAGTGATCATAAGAAGGCCACAACATACGACAAGTCTGTTGTCTCATTAGCAATCACACAAGCAATAATAACTTCTGTCCCAAGTATCAAGTTACAGCAAACAAGGGTCCAGATCAGCAACACATTCCTCTAAGATCAAAAGATGTGTCTTAACATATTTATCTTCATTTCTGTAGTTACAACATCATGAAAGGTAATTACCATGATAACTTACAAAAATCAAGGCGTTACATTCCTCCCTTCTTAAAGAATCATCGTCCCGATGATCAAATTAACCAATTCAAGGAGTTTCTAGGACAAAATTCAGTTATTGTCCTTCCATTCATAAGTTCATACCAAAAATAGATTCACTCTTTAAAACAGTGTTTTAAGATAACTATAAAATAGACCAATAATTGTCTAAATTTGGTAGAATTATCAGTTTTTCGAATTTCAATTTCGATCAAACAAGTATGGAAAAGCAGATCTCATTTCTTCAAGATTTTCCCAAGTTACACTTTCTTCGCTAAACTGGTCCCACTGGACCCTACATTGATTCACTTCACGATTTCTTAAGTACAACTGGCGAGTTCCTAGCACTTGAATGGGCTTAACCACAATTATTCCTGGGTCTTGGACTTGTAAGGAATTCCAATTCAGCACATGTGATATATCTGTTACGTATTTCTTAAGCAAAGAAATATGAAAAACATCATGCATTTGTGATAAAGCAGGAGGTAATGCTAGATGATAAGCTATAGGGTTGATTATTTCAACAATTTCAAAAGGTCCCACGTAACATGGCGACAACTTGGCAGCCTTGCCAAAAGTTATTGAGCTCTTTTTCAGCTTAACCCGAAGAAAGACCTTCTCACCAAGTTTATAATTCCTATCAACCTGCTTTAAGTCTGCATAACTCTTTTACCTATTGGCAGCCTCCTTTAGATGTTCCCGAATCATTTTGATTTGTTGTTCCATTTCCGTGAGGATTTCTGGCCCAATTACCTCTCTGTCCTCTACGTTGTCCCAGCTAACAGGGGTTCTACATTTTCTTCCATACAATGCTTCAAAGGGCACCATTTTTAAAGAGGCGTGGTATGTATTATTGTAGGAAAATTCAACCAGCGGAAGGTATTCCTCCCATTTATACTGCTGGTCCATGCAATACATTCTTAACATGTCCTCTAAAACTTGATTGACTCTCTCGGTCTGTCCATCTGTCTCTGGATGATATGCAGAGCTGAAGTTTAATTTAGTTCCCAAGGCCGCATTAAGCGTTTTCCAAAACCTTGATGTCATCCTCAGATCTCTGTCCGATATGATCAATTCGGGTATTCCATGCAATCTAAAAATTTCATGTACAAATCTTCTTGCTAACACTGGTGCATCGTCTTTCAAATTACCAGCAATGAAGTGTGCCACTTTGGTTAATTTTTCGATGACAACCAGGATGATATCATGCTTATTCCTTGACATAGGCAATCCTTGAACGAAATCCATCGTTATCACTTGCCATTTGTACTGTGGAACGTTGTGGGGATACAATAATCTAGTGGGATGCATATGTTCCGCCTTAACATGCTGACATTCCAAGTAGTGTGTTACAAATTCCACCACATCCTTTTTCATTCCCTTCCAGAAGTATTGCTTCTTAAGATCAGCAAGCATTTTCGTAATGCCAGGGTGTCCAGAAAAAGGTGAATTATGGAATTCAGTTAACAATTTCCTTCTTAAATCATTTGCCAAGGGTATATAGACCCTATTTTCGAACCTCAGAATTCCTTCGCTATCAAAGCGAAATCCTTTATACCTCACATCCTTTGGATCTGCAGCAAGTGCTTTGTTTTAACTTGCTGGAAATAAGGATCTGATTCCAAGGCATCTTTCACCTCATCCTTAAACTGAGTTCTTAACGTTATAAGAGCAGAGATGTGCTTCCTTCGACTCAGAGCATCTACCACTCTATTTTCCTTGCCTTTGATGTAGCTTATATCAAAATCATACTGAGACAGAAATTCTAACCATCTTCGTTGTCTTGCATTCAAATTTGGCTGAGTAAAAATATACTTCAACCCCAGATGGTCAGTTTTTAACTCAAAAGGTTTGCCTAAAAGGTAATGCCTCCACATTTGAAGTGCATGTACAATGGCAGTGAGCTCTAGGTCGTGTGGAGCATAATTCTGTTCATGTAACTTAAGATTTCTGCTTTCATAAGCTATGACATGGTCATTCTGTAATAGAATACCTCCAAGGCCTTCTCCCGATGCATCTGTTACAACCATAAAATTTCCATTTGGATCTGGTACAGTTAAAATAGGTGTTGTAGTTAACTGTTCCTTTAAATTTTTAAAGGTAGATTCACATTTGTCAGTCCAGACAAATTTCTTATCCTTCTTTTGCAGTGAAGTGATTGGGGCAGTAATTTTTGAAAAATCCTTAACGAACTTTCTATAATATCCTACCAAGCCCATGAAGCTTCTTACTTCATGCATGTTCTTAGGCGCAGGCCACTCGGTTATAGCTGTGATCTTTGAAGGGTCTACAGCTATTCCATTCTTGCTTATAACGTGTCCCAAATAATGCACCTCTGCATCATAAAAGGAACATTTAGATAGTTTACCATACAACTTCCTCTTTCTTAAAACTTCCAGCACTACCCTTAAATGTTCTTGGTGCTCTTCGACATTTTTAGAGTATATAAGAATGTCATCTAAGAATACAAGCACAAACTTGTCTAGGTATTCTTGAAAAATATTGTTCATCAGATTCATGAAGGTGGCAGGTGCATTTGTCAACCCAAAAGGTAACACCGTGAATTCATAATGCCCGTACCTTGTTCTAAAAGTTGTTTTATGAATATCTTCTTCCTTTATTCTCAGCTGATGATACCCAGATCGAAGATCTATTTTTGAATAGACTGATGCTCCACGCATCTGGTCGAACAGATCATCAATCCTAGGAAGTGGGTATCGATTCTTAATAGTTGCCTTGTTCAACATTCTATAATCAATGCACAGTCTCAATGTGCCATCCTTTTTCTTTACAAAAATTACCGGCGCTCCCCATGGTGAGACGCTCGGTCTTATCAGCCCCTTAGTCAAAAGTTCCTGTAATTGAGCCTTTAGCTCTACCAACTTGAGGGTGGTCATTCTATAAGGTGCCTTAGATATGGGTTTAGTTCCTGGCTTGATTTCTATTGCAAATTCAAACTCTCGTTTGGGTGGAAGACCTGGTAATTCCTCCGGAAATACATCACTGAAATCCCTTAATAATGGATATCTTTCCATGAAATCATTATCCTCCTCAGCATTTTCTGTCATTTTTACTACATACAAGGTGCAGCCTCTATTTTTAGCCCTTTTTAGTTGCATAGCTGTTAGTTTCCTAACTGCAACTTCACGCTTTACACCTTGAATGATTGCTGCTTTTTGTCGTCAAAACAACAAATTTGTTTTTCATAACAGTTGACCTTTGCCTTATGTTCTACCAACCAGTTAACTCTAATAATGATATCATATGATCCTAAAGGAGTGACATACAGGTCAACTTCGGTGGAGAAACTGGGCAAGTCAAGAATTGCCCCAAAAAGGCACATTTCGACTGTATGGACAACATTATTCCCATAATGCACTGTCCATGTCTTATCCATTCATTCAGCCTTTATTTTTAATTTCATTGCAAGTTTAGTAGAAATAAAGCATTCAGTGGCTCCAGTATCAAAAAGTATGACTACAGGTGTACCGAATAACTTACCCAAAACTTCTATAGGCGTAACTTGCTTTTCAGCTTGTCTGTTAGCCACTGCAACGTGTATCCTATGTTGTTGATCATGATCATCCTTTTTCAGAGGATAGTGACTCGCGTAATGGTCCTTTCCATAGTTGAAGCATCCTCCAACTGGCCCTTTCCTAGGCTCAAATTTGTTACCAGCTTTGAAGTTATCATTCTGGCTCCCATAGGACTTTTGTCCATTGCCACTAACTTTTGTGAAGCTGTTCCACACACTATTTATAGGTTTGTTCATTACAGATTTCTTGTTGTTATCTACAACAAAAAAAAATTCACACCAAACCTTTTCCAAGGCCCCCTTTTGGGTGTGAGAGATGAAGAAGAATTGGGAATCTTCTTCCTTATCTCTTCCCTATGAGCAGAAATTGCTCTCAATTTCTGTTCCTGTCTTATTGCCTTTTCGACAACTCCTTCCATGGTGGTTGGACCGTGGACATCCACTTCACCACCAATGATGGGATTTAGTCCCATTATGAACTTTCATATTCTGAACTTCTCGTCAGCTTGGTACTGTGGCACATACTTAAGGAGTTTAGTAAACCCTTCCCAGTATTCTGTCACCGTCAGCCTTCCTTGCGACCAGTTCTAAAATTCAGTCATTTTCCTATCAAAATAGAGTTGAGGCAGCCACCGTTGCCTAAAGTAACCCTTAAATTGATCCCAAGTTATGTCTGATTCGACAATATTCAACTCAACCTTACGGTTGTCCCACCATGATGATGCTTCATGAGAAAGCTGATATGCTCCCCATATCGCTTTGGTCTCCTCGGAGAAGTTTCTTATTGCAAAGTACTTCTCCATTTCACTGAGCCAATTCTCAGCTCCGTCCCCAAGGGTTGTTCCATCAAACTTTGGAGGACTTATTCTCTTTATGTCATTTGTAAGTTCAGCTACTAATCTTTCCCTTTTAGTTCCAGGATGATTAGGAGCATTCACATTACTATTATCAACACCCGGATTCCCTCCATTGGTGTTGTCCACAGGAGGTGGCTGATCATTTATATCAGCTTCTTCTTCCTCCTCTTCATTTCCCATTGACTGTTGTTCCAAAACAGTCAAATGATCTCTTGTGTCTAGTAGGGCAGCAAGGATTTCATCCAGCTTTTGAGCAGTAGCTGCTTCTCCACCCGGTAACAGGTTGTTCATAGCATTTCTTCTTGTTCTGACCATTTTCTGTTCAATAAGAAAATGTAAACCTTATTAAATTGTGGACTCATTAGGTCCAAGAGCTGCAACCTTTAGCTCTGATACCAAGATGTAACATCCCCATTTTAAGATACTAGAACAAGGGAAAAAAAAATAAAATTATACAACGTTCCCTGTTATGAATTATATAATTCAAACACACGTTCAAGTTTTAATAATTGTTCTCTGTCCAATTAATGCAGTTTGGATCACACAATTTCCTTTTAAAACTAATGTTCTCTGTTCACATATTTTTAATATGGAACACACATTCAGTGCCATTCAATCATATAACAGATACCATATGCTACTGTAAATGACTCGAAGAACTACCGACCTCCCACTTTATGGCTCAAAGTTTCAGCGATCTCTCATTTCATGACTCGGCGACTTACCGATCCTTCATGTTAATTCATGCATAGTATAATGAATATACAAGGTTCTTTTACCATTTTCGGTTATCGAAGTGATCCATTTAAGAATCCTATCTGAATATTTGTTACTGATATTCATCTGACATCCTGCATCTTAAACTAGGTGATTAGGACAACGCAACCAACACTTGCGATACTTTGGCCAAAGATTTTCACATGCTTTGCATGATCATATTCCTAGATGTGATACACACCAATGGAATACATCCTTCACCTCACTTAAATCATTATCTAGAATGGTCTTTCCTGGTCTCTACCAGTCCTTCCATTTAAGGTCAAACTCTAACCCCAACTAGCAATATGAATGAGTATAGGAAGTTATTCATGGTAACTAAAGATACGTAGACATACGGTGTCATTCCTAGATGACTCCGTGTGTCTGGTTACCTTTAGTCCTCCAGAGTCACTCTATATACGTGATCACATTCCAATCCCCACTAAGAACTTAGTATCCAGCTTATGTAAACTTGATGATTTAATTCGGGAGGGCATTATAATAGGTCAGCTATAATATTGTGTAGTAATGAATGCCCCACCTTCACGAAGACACCATATTGTAGCTGGCGTATGTCAATGTCCTACGGAATCCTCTCATCGAGGGTACACATCCAGCTCAATTGTGATTTGGTTATAATCTTAGTATTTAAGATCAACTTTCAGCAGCCATGTTGATCCTTTATCCTTGTTCTTGTTACAGTTGTATGTAGCTAAGAGAGACTTAATCCATCTTCTAGCTTAATACGCATCTCCTCCTTCATACCGAAGGGTTGCATATTCACTTCTTGGTTCCTTTCTTAATCTTTGGACTAATCAGTCCATTATCGATAAACTTAATAAGTTTAACCTATTAAACTTAACCAAGTTTTCCACAACTGTAAACAAATTCAGAATTCCATCTTATTAGACGTCATTTAAACGAGGTCTAATTCTAAATGAATTTATTCATTTATCCTCCTTAACCTTACTTAGTTAAGGTCTGTTAACAATAGATATGATTTCCCATATCTTTATTTTCTGAATTTAAACATTCAAGGCTATTAACGGAGTTCGAATACAAGGTTCGGCTGCCCCTAAGTTATTTGATATCCCTTAGCTTTCAAGCTAATCCCGAATACCTTCCAATTAGGATTTCATGTTTATCTAAATCTTTTTAATGTCAATTCAAAATTCATCTTAACCCAAGTATGAACTAATTGCACATTTCAACGTAAAAGTTGCATTCAGGTAAAGAATAGATGTTATTTCCTTTTAAATTCATCCATTAACATTTGAATAATTCCAAGTCAAGGAATAATGTTATATTCTCAAACTGATACAGTTATTGAAAATATCACACTTTTACTTGTATTCATCCATCAGATTTACAATCTATACATTTGCCAGTCCAAATGACTGGACTTTGTTTATATCAAACAACATTACAACTCATAAAGATAGAAGAATGTAACTTCTTCCTTTCTCATTTCCTCGTGGAGGAGTAATAACTATCAATACAATCCATCTTCAGTTAATCAAAGAAGTATCGAAAACAACCATGTCTTCATTTATACTCAAGTTTCATCTGCAAAATTACTTGCACGGGTCAGTTCATTGAACTGAGCATATTAAGCACTTGTCATTAAAATGAGGTGCTTTTAATTAACTGTCTCAATAAAAGAACCCTGCTTTTATGAAACGTTAATATGAACATCATTCAAGAATTAAATACCAAAAAGGATGAACAACATATCAACTCAATCATCCAATAACCCTCCTAATCAAACAAAGGATTACTGCCCTCTTTCCCAAATAATTATTACAAGAAGTAATTTCCTTCAACAGTTCCAGATTACAAACATCTGTAAGAACTAAAAACACAATTATGCAATTGTTGTTCTAACATAAATGCTATCAATTCCATTCTCTTATAATAGTTGTGAATTCAAAAGATAGATCTTAACTAAAATCTAAACCAAATTATTGTCCCTTCTTTCATACAACTCATCTAATTTCAAGCAATCAAACGCTGAAGAGAACAAGAAAACAACAATTAAATACAAATGCTTAACCCAAGTAGTACGAAATTCGTTCCATAAAAATTATAAATTTCCAACTGTATGAGAGATAAATGATCATTAATTCAAATTATCCATTCACACTCTCTTTCTTTTCCTCATAGCTGTACTAGAATTTTTAATCCAAACATGATATCAATCAATGATAACAGTCCAAAGAGAAATAAATGAAAATCAATAATCGAATAAAAGGGAGAAAGATCATATCACCTCTTCTCACTGTCTATCCAAATACCCATTATTTAGAACAGACATATTCCAATAGTATAATTCATTCAGAATAGTATATTCAGTATTCAAAATCTACTATTACCTTTCCAAACAGTCCTATATGAATACCAAGAACCAGCAGGCAGAATACCATATCAAATTAGTACAACAAAGTAAGATGCTACAATAACCTTACTGTCCCAGGGAACCCGTGTTTTATGCAATGAAAAACATCAAGGAATTATAACTCGCATAATAGTCTAATTATATCACCACAGACTTTGTTTTTCCCAAACATTTCCACACACTAAACTCAGAAATACAATATTCGCATAACAATGCCTTTATCAATGCAAACCCGCATAGGGTAATAGATGTGCAAGCAAGGTATAGTCAAAACAATCTCAACAGCAAGCCAAATCTCATTTGATTCATTCATTTGCACAGATACACTAAGCCATGTTCATTTTCATGATGACAGTTCAGACTAGAAGATCAAACCACATCCAAAATGCACAATAAAATCCTCTTTCCCATTACCTTCAGATTTCGAAGTAGCAAAGAGAAAACATAAATCAATAATGATTTCAATAAGAAGAACAATCATTGTCTTCAAACACCCGAGAATACCCAAGTCGTGTTCATTCTTTTAAGGACAGTTCAACCAGACATACAAATCATCTCATCTTTTCATTTTCACAAGAATGCTTAGAACTCAGAAGTGATATTCATTTAGCTAATGTATTTATTAGCACAACCCAAAATGGTAATAAAGTGAATACCTAACACTGCCGAAACAAACCACACAACAAGGATAGTGTATTCAACTTACTCATTATGCAAAGAATGCTCAAGCCACGTACAACGCAAAAGAAAATGACTCAACTCGAAATCATCTCAACGTAACAGCCAAATCAAATAACCAAAACCCCCATCATAAGAGCAGGGTTGTTTTAATGAGACTATTAAGCAAAAGCAAGTGGTTTAAGGAGAAGGGCTTAACATGCCTGTTAATTTTTCTTGTGGCTTAAAGAAAACCGTGCCCACTGGAGTTGTTTCTCTCCACGACGTCCTTGGCCAGGCTTTCCAACCAGTCACTAACTTCCATAGGCTCAAGAATAGCCTTTGTTTTTCCAAAGAACAGAGATAATAATCAAAACACAGCTGGTTCGATAGAACCATGGAGAAACAAAATGCAGAGCAACTAAAATCCAAATGCACACAACAACAAACAATTTTCCTTTTTCCTCTATCCTCTTTCCAAGGTGAGCTGGTCACTAAGACCAAGATAATTAATGCATTGAATGCACTGCCTTTCCTCATTCCTCACGCCACCACCGACTCGGGTTGGTGAGTTTCCAAATTTCAAATTTGCATATAAATTCCATTTAGTTTCTAAGCTAGTTGGACGCCTCCAACTTTTCTTTGTTCCCGCCAAACTTGGCGCTGTACATGTAAGGACTTCATTTACTGTCCCATTAAATTTCCTACCTTCCCCCCTTATCCTTTCCATCCACATGGGTCTATGTGTCCCCTTCCTTAGGTTAGGATTAGTTTAGGATTTTAATAGTCCATATCTAGGTCATTTGCCTAGTTCATAGGTTAATGGAATTTATATCTATTTTCTCCCTTATGAAATCTAAAATCCATATAGGATAGTAGTTAGGGTATAAGATAAAACTTAGGGGTAGGTTAGGGTTTAATCCCCTAATATTTAATTAACTAGTTTCCATATCAAGTCTTTCCACCTGACAGTCATATTCAACATTAAGCAGGACATTTCATCCTAAGTTCCACATACATGTGCCACTTGCATCCAAGCCCTTATCGTCTTACGCTATCTAGCGTTACAAAGTGTGTGGTTCAAGAATCAAACCTTTTTCATTGGCATCTACGTACCAGATATTCATACCTGAAATCAGGTGCTGCAACATTTATATCAACCTTCAGTCTAGTTTAAAATTAAATCGACAAAGCTATCATAAGAAGACCACAACATATGACAATTTTGTTGTCTCATTAGCAATCACACAAGCAATAATAACTTCTATCCCAAGTATCAAGTTACAGCAAACAAGGGTCCAGATCAGCAACACATTCCTCTAAGATCAAAAGATGTGTCTTAACATATTTATCTTCATTTCTGCGCTTATTCTGACGTCATGAAAGGTAATTACCATGATAACTTACAAAAATCAAGACGTTACATTCCCCCTTCTTACATATGGGTACACATTTCAGAATGAAATTGTTAGGATTCAAAGCATATTTTATGGTGGCCCATCACAATATTACCCCTACCATCCACTAGAAAATGGAACTGCGAGGAATTTAACAAGATGTTAAGTCACATGTTGACCAAGATTTTTAATGTTAGAAGATAGGATTAGGATGACAAAGTATCAATGCTGCTATGGGCATATAAGACAACCTACAAAAGATTTAACAAGACCACACTATTTTAGTTGGTGTTTGGTGTAGAGGTTGTTTTACCAGTTGAATTCATGTTACCATCATTGTGTACAACGTGTGCAAGAGGATTGGATTATGAACAAGTGCTCGAGGAAACTATTGAAAAATTTATATAGTTAGATGAAAGGTGATCACTTTCTAGATGGAGTCAAAAGATTGAAAAGGCCAGACAAAAGTCATGACATGATCATCATATCAAGAATAAGTAGTTTGAGGTTGGGTAGATGGTTTTGTTGTATGATTTCAAGTACCTACACCATCCCGGAAGTTGAAAGTCCATTGGTTGTGTCCTTACATCATCTCATACATTCTTGATTTAGGTTCATGTTAGTTACAAGTGTTGGATGGGATGAAGTTACCTGCTCTTTCAATGGGAGTAGGCTAAAGCCCTACTATAAATAAGCCTTCCTAGTGTTTGTAAATAAGGTAGTATTTCTAGTTAGATTAGAATTTCCCTTTATGTTTTTTTATTTTCTTTTTGTTTCCCTTTCTCGTTGCTTGTTCCTTTCTATTGTTTTTTTTGTGCCTTGTGCACCAGTAATCACATTATTTTCAAAAGTTTGTGTATGCACATAGGATCGTGCATCTGTTTTAGTGTGGGGTGGAGTAGTGCAAGTGAAGTATAAGATGGCAGTAAAAGTTAAATATCCCGATTGAAGGATAGAAAGTGCGTGGGAAAAAGGTGGATGAGAATGGTTGGTGTCAGGATAAGGCTTTATAAAGACCATGTATAGAGAAGGAAAAGCATAGGAACAACATGAGGTAGGCAAGGGAAAAAATCAGGTAAAGGATAGAAGAGGTGCCTTCGGTGCCGCAGACGTGCATGTAAGAGTCTTCGGTCGTAATGATTTTTCATGCCGTAAGGTTGTAAAACATTTTTCATGTAGGATTGGGTACATGGGTAAGGGCACTTAACGGTCGACTTTAGTGCAAAAATCATTTAATGCTAAGTATGTTGGTAGGTGGCATAGCATTTATTACTAGAAAGGAGGAAAAATCTATAAGTATGAGGTCGGGTGAATCATTATTTTACCTTGCGATTACAAAGTGGAAGAGCTCTTGTGAACTAGGGCATCCAGAGAGATTTGTGCAAAGGAAGAAGAATCATAAAGATCTAAGTGTGTGACTAGGGTTGATCTGTAAACCAGAGTGGAAGGAGTACATGGGCATGGGGAGAGTTATTTTGGAGTACGTCATCTTATGGAAGGGTTTTCATAGTTATAGATTTGAAGAAAGGGCATGAAGGTAAGAGGATTATTCATGGAGTTTAGCCTTATATTGAGCATAGTAGTAGAGTGGAGTGAGGAGGAGTTTAAGTTATATCCCGACAAGTAGAATGACACCAAATAAGGCAACCATCTCACCAAAGAAACAAAAGAGTAAGGGAAAATTAAAACAAATTGCTATCATCACTAGTTCCAATGAAGAGTGGTATGCAGAAATGTAGTACCCAAATGGAGTGTTGTTAGGGAAAGAGTGGGAATCACACTTGAGGAATATGACCGTAAGTGACTACAATCATCACATGAGCATTACAGAAAAAGAGATGATGTTGGAACTAGTTTGTCCAACTAACAAGAGGACACCATAAGGAATGTTGATCTACAACGATGAAGTGAAGGTGAATTTGGAGAAGTTTAGGTTGCTACAAATTTATGAGTTTCCCTATTTTGGAAATCCTAGGTAGTTATACTATTGCTTGATGTTGCACGTACATGAATACCACTTCTATTTTACAAGCCACAAAATGCACATAACTCCTCAACTCATATCAAATTTCACTGGCCTGATTTGTGAAGGAGACTCCATAGATGATGACTTGGATGATAAGGAGGCCATCAAGGAAATTGTGGAGGCCTATGACTACAAGAAGGGTTAGCACTACTTCAATATCTCGAGATATCACCAACCTGTTATGAGAATGGTCGCACACTTGGTTACCAAGCTGAATGATCAAGAAATGTGGATACAAGTGAACAAATCATGGTTTAATGTATGTAAAAATATATCTGAAGGCACCATTTGCAAGCTATCCACCTATATTGGAGATGAGATCATTAGCGATGCATAAGAAGGAGAGAAGATACTATTTGGAAAAATTATCCTCACCATTGTATTCTTAGAGATTTGAGTGCCTAATGGGCTAGAGAAGTTTGTATGAGAGTATCCAAAAGAAAATACCTCACCCACGAAAAGTTTTGAGAAATATAATTGTGATACCATGACAGCCACTCACAAGGCGTACCTAGAAAAATGGTACAAGCGAATGCGCGACATATTCGGGGGTAGAGTGGACAATACATGAGTAGTTTCTTACACTCATAAATAAAGAGGTTTTGTTTACTATATATCAGCACTTCTACATCAGAATATTCACTTTGACAAATGGGACTAAGATTTCATGGTGCAAGCTACCATTTTCTTTCACCATGCAATACTTTCAAATGGGGGTCAAGCATTTTAAGGAGGCCAAGAGACAAAGGTTTGACCTTAGTGAGGTAAACTAGGACCACCGTGAGCTATGCATAAAGATCATATACCCAAAGAAGCACACATATGTGGAGAAATATGTCTCCCATGAAGTGTAGATGATGAAACCAATAACATTATCGATCGCCAGAAGGGCTACAACAAGGGTATATCTACACATACGGAATTTTTTTGAGAAGGGAACCTACCTGGAGAATGATGTCTCCATTCCAAAATACCCCATAGGAAGAAATAAGGCCATTCTAAAGAAGAGGGAGAGATAATATGGACAAGAGAATAAGGCACCAAGAGTGTAGACAACACAACCTCAAAGCACGCACATAGGAAAAAGTCAAAGAGCTAAACCAAACACTTACACACATAGGAAGAAGTACCCCTTAAGCAAGAAAATAACCTATAAGAAGAGGTGCCAAATAAAGATAATCCCCTCATAAGATAAGATTCGTCAAGGAAGGAGTCACGAGAAAGATGAGGCGATGAGGATGAAGAAGTTAAAATCATCCCATGTATGATATACATGATTCGAAGAAAAGGAAGTGAAGGGAATAATGGTGAGAAGAATTAGATACTTAAGTCAAATGGGTGAGCGAAGAAGTAAACACAAGAGATCAGAGGACCCCAAGTCTCACCAAGGAATAAATAGAAGAATCCATAGAGAAATAAGTGGCAGGAATCATAGAAACATTAGTGGAATAGGAATTAGAGTGTAGCATAGATGAAGTTATGAAGAAGAATGAGGAAGAAAGCATTGGAAAGGAGTATGGCAGCATGGGTGGAGACCCTAGCCTAGCAGTGAGCTTTCCAAAGGCTACACAAATATGTGGGAAGAGCATAGTGGCAGCACAAGGGAAAGGAATGGGTTACATCAATGATCTAGGAAAGCTGCTACGTGCTCACTTCTATAGAATTGTGCCAATAAAACAACTTATGGCCATGCCCTCATTTTTTTTACGTAGAAGGCACATACCCACAAACCAGGAAGATTCTATATTGGGTATTTGAATCCCATGTCGATTAACCTGAGTTCGAGGTAATCCAAGGGGCACTGATGAAGGTTATAGAGATGAAAGGAGTAAATCCCTTGGTGAATTCTCAATGCTTGTCGATGAGAAATTTTGTAATTCTCTTAACAAATTTTCAGTTGAGCTTGAGGCCAAAATTTTTAAAAGAAATGATAAGCGTGAGATTCCTAGAGGTGGAATTATAGGAGGAGAAGCTTCTTGAGAAAAGAAAGGATCTAAAACAAGAACTAATCATCACATAGCTAAGACATGAATTGAAAGAGGAGAAGGCAAGGGTATGCATATTACACAATAAAATTGAGATGATTATAGATGTTATTGTTTTAAATCATCCTAACCTAGCGCCACCTAAACAAAAATATGAATCAACCTTGTAAATTCTAGATGAATTAACTTGCACCCTCACTATGGAGAGGTGGCCACTCACCTTAAAGTCCAAATAATAAGCACTAGCGCGCTAATAGAGAGAAGACAAGTTGAAGGTCATAGGGATTGTGGATCAGTATACCAAACTCCTTGTTGATGTGAAGGCCACCGCGTAAGTTATTGAAGTTTCCTATGATAATTGTGTTGATAGAGATAGAGTAGCAAACATCTTGGTCGCTACACATGAGATGGAACTCAAGGAGTTATAGGAGAAGAATAAGGGGAACATAGTAGAGTGGGATAGGATCTTGGCCAAGGTGGATAAGAAATCAGAGGCTATCAAGACCTTGGGGCTTGATAAAAATTGTCTGAAGGATTTATATCCTCGTATCACCCAAAGGATGAATTCCCTTGAGGATTTGGGAAAACCACACAAAGGAATTTTTTAAATTATGAGTTCCAAGAAGGAAGGGATAATATTTGAGGATGTAAAGGCCCTAGTAGGTGACCTCTTTCAACAAGTGCAGAGTGAGGTTAATGCCTAGGAGAAGTTAGAGGCGATATAGGGAAGGATTTCCCTATCCTCCTTCAAAAATGAAAATTTTCTCCTTCATTTCACCATTCTTTCTCCCCAATTATTCATTCCTTCATTATTATTTTCTAGCTATTCGAGCCCACCACTATTTATTCATTGAAGAGAATTTTTTCCAAGGATGGAGAAAAATGTAGTGTGGGGTGATGTTGGGCCTTAGCATATTAGCTAGGTATAAGAAGGCATGCGGGGCACGTAGGGCCTATATGAAGAATGGCATGTGGGGTGAAGGCGCACAAGACAAGGTTTTAGAAGGGTTTAACAGAACCCAAGGCACATGCACAAGGAAAAGGAAGGGGTTTCATAACTTATCCATATTCATGTCCTAGGAGGTACATGAGAAAAGCATGACCCGGTTGAGCATGCAGAGTGGATAAGGTGTCATCCTGACAACACAATGGTCAAGGAAGGAATATTCCATGTGATGGAAGGATCTATAAATACATCATTACAAAAATTGGAGATCTTGAATGGAAAGAAGCATGCTCCATTGAAGGACCACATGGAAACTTGGAAACCAATCTACTACTTTAGGAAGGAATGGTAGTGGATGTTAAAGCTATATATAGAGATGCTCGGGTAGAAGGAAGGGACAACTCTTTGAGAAGAGGGTATCAAGAGAGATATCAAGAGAGGTAGAGAAGAAGAAGAGGAGAGGTGAAGCTGCGAGAAATAGTGATGGGTTCTAGGGATTCTCATTAGGAAGGCTATAGGAGAGATAACATATCTAGAAGGATGGGTCTAGGATCATTTCTTGTAACATGGGAGCATAGTTAGGATCTCCGATGCATAATTTTTATCTACATAAAGACATTTTATCTGTAATGGCCTTGAGGAATGTAATTTGGCTACTAAACAGAGAGTAATATGAATTTATGGATTTCTTTTAAAATATACACATTTTTCATGGGTATAAACCCTAGTTCCTTTTCTTTGTATTATCAGATCTATTATCTGTTTGATATTTTCCTTATTATCTAAATGGATGCATTTATATAGTAACTCATCCTAAGACCTTCAAAATGAATACATGGTTATTTCCCTTCTTACATCTAAGCTTCGCACAGTAGGGGATGTATCCTCATAGAACTCACATAATGGAGGATCTCTATACCAATGTGTGCCTTGGGTGAGTGCCCAGTGCCCACTGGGTGATAGGCCGACACGCATGGGATTAGAGGGATGCTTTGTTCTAAGGGCATAAAATGACTAGATCTTGGTTCCATTTCTGGACCTCCTTTCAAATTTGTTGTGAGAAATGGAATAAATCTTGGACCATGTGATGCATGATGAAATAATGTATGACCTTGGAGAATGTTGAATCATAGTTCAAGAGCACGAAGGATGAGTTTTCTCAAAGATTCAACACTGGACTTGAGCATGTAGATGGGTAGAAGATAACTTGTACCATGAGTTGTATGAGACATTCTTCTACTATTTTCTAGTAGAACTATATGAATGGATTTCATCATATGAATCCAGATCAAGCTGGTACTATAGACAACATGTATGGACCCAAGATGATTACCATAGGCTACAGGATGTAGATCTAACTTGGACATGTGATTTTGATCACTGGTGGAAAGGATTCTTGACTAGTTATACTCTAGAATATGCCATTTCTACATATTCTTGCCCAGAGGTTATTGAGTAAGAGTTTATGAGGGATACCATAGAATCATTTTTACATGTTATCCCTTTGGCTATGAAGATCTTGATCATTACCCTAAGTTTAGAGGCATTCCTTATGGTTGGCTAAGCTTCTCTGAGCATTGGGCGAGGAAGTTAGGGTGGTGGAAGATGGTAAACATTGCAGCTGAAAAGGAAAGGGAAAAGTGAGAACTCAAGCATCATGAATCTCATGAAAGGGAGATGGCTAGACAATGTGAGGTTATAGGTGTTTTGGATCTATGGAGGTAGATGTTATAGGAAGGAGTTGAGGTTCACTTAGAGGATGTCGAACCTAAGCAGTCTATGCCACCCCATCTTGGAAAACATGGGAGAGAAGACCCTTCAACTTATAATGAGATTTCATTGCATGCGAAAGGAAATTTGTCGATGCACATCCGAACCCACCCGCCGACCAACCCCTAGTTCTTGGTTTTTTAGATCAAGGAATAAGTATTGCTAATCCGGTTGGTATTAGTGGAAGTAACCAATCTATGCCTAGGAGATATAATTTCTCATTTGGGACATCCATGGCCATGCAAACCATTCCTGTATTTGAAGGAATTTTTGGAAAAGGTGCAAATACATAAGGTTTTGTTATCACATCTAGAAGTGGTGTAGGAAACACAACTAACAGGCGTGATAATATCACAAACCATCAACGTGTAGTTCAGTGGGACATTGGGGACACTAGGCGTGACCACTTCAAGCCATTTTTGGCTACAGGAGGTGGATCTAGGTGGTATAGGAGCTAGAGGAATTAGTGGACCTAGCATATCTAGAGGATATAGTGGATCCGTGGTGGAGGAAACACCGAGGGAACCAAGGTTCGGATCGGGAGGACAAGGTCTGCAGGCCACCTCCACAAGTATTCTTTGAGATGTCTTTACACTTACTAGACTAAAAAGGCATTGAGGATGCCACGTAAATTCTGTAGACTTCTAAATTTTTCAAAATGATCACAATGTAATAAACCAGAGGTCAAATGGTGCCCAAAATTATTTGTTCCAACAAAATCCTCACTTTATGCACCAACTCACATTCATCGGATTTCCCATCATTTTGGCAATGGAAACAAGCTAAAAACTTTCCCACGAGCTCCAAATGAAAAACCTATCATGATGGATTTATTTTTTTACAAACAGAGAAAAAAATAGACTCAGTAAATTTTGATCTCCATTAATGTCCATCATAGAAACTCGTGCTCAAATCCACCGTCAAAGTTAGAATTTTAAATTTTATTTCTCGGAATTCTAGTGGGAAACATTATATGAAATTCGAGAGATGTTGTTGTGATGATGAGATGGTTCTAAAAATATGGTTTAGTGTAAATCGAGCACTGAAACAAACTTTCTAAAAATAGTAATTTTTCCTATACAAACTTGCTATTTTTGGTAAGTCTTCGTCAAAAGCGGATATGGAAAAGGCAGTGTGCAATGAAGACCTCCAAGAAGCTAGAATGATTATCGGAGTAGAAAATAATGAAAATGATCACTTACTAAAAATATTAATTCCCTTATATAGGTGCTTACTAAAAATAGTAACTCACCCCAAGAAGTGGTCAAAGCAAAGGTAGTGTGCACAAGATCGAATGAGGGAGTTCATCACATCATGATGGTTGAGAATAAAAAAATCACCTCTCACTAAAAATAGTAATCCTTCCATTTGGAAACTTACTATTAATAGTAGGTTGTTCTCAAAGGGAAAGTTTGGCACAATGAGACATAAAGGGGTGTTCATCTCAGGGAATTGGACAATGTTTTTCGACACTTGCTACATAGTTCAGGTCATAGGTATATCATACACAAAGCTAGGAGTTTCATTCATCAATGGAATAATTCACTCAAATTGGTGAGCATTCATGAGATAATTTGAAGGATTTTCACAATGTGCATGGATTTTGAAGATTAAGAGTTTCACTATATTTGGAGATTTCCACCAACAAGGATTAATAGACTTCATCAGAATGTCATCTCCTTTTCTTATTCTCTCTCTCTCTCTCTTTCTCATTCTATAAATTATAACACCATTCTCATTTCAAAGGGTTTTTCATTAATTTTGTAAGCTCAAGAGTGCATTCTACCTTGAGAGATCAAAGGAGATATCCAAATTCATCCTTTCCCCGCTCTCTATTTTTCCTCCATTCTCATACTATGTACAACTTGGTTTAAGAAATCAATACAAGAAGAAGGAGTTTCAAGCCTTTTTTGACTAAGGGGTTTATTGATACTTTGTAATCATAAATTCCATTTGGTCTTGTTGTTATGCATAGATTTGTTTCCTCCTAATTTTAATGCATGTGATAAAACTTCTAATTGATGTATGTAGGAATCTAATTTTCTACCTACAACATTAGTTCTCCTATCTAATTTCTCACTCCCCTTTCCCTCTCTACAGACAAAGTCCTCTCTTGTAGGTATCTACAAGATTTTCTACAAGGTTAGTGGAGTGTCCCTGTTGGATCCTTGGTTGAAAGGCCACCACATAAATCCACATTTTCATGTGCATGCATATACGTAGTTGCACCGGTTAAGTAGAGAGACTTAGATTCCCATAGAGTTGGAATGAAGTCCATAAGTTTTTCCACTTGACAAATTTTCTCACCAATATTTTTTGGTGCCCACTGTGGGGTAGATTTAACAAAGATCTCGCACCTAAAATACGACCGCAAGGTCCAATTTTTTTTTTTAAAAATCACAAAAAGAGTTCACGAAAATCCATTGCCGAAAGACGCACTATTGATTTTCTGCACATGACTTTTCACATTCTACAGTGTCTTTTCATATTCCTATTGCAAATTTTTTTAGTGCTAGAATTCAAAGAAGGATTTGTAGAAGAAATATTTGAGATAGAATTCGAAGAAACAATGGCAGAAGAAGAATAAATACCTCAACACATTGTTCCTATTGATGATTATCCTTTTGGATGAACCGTTAAATTCATATAAAACCTTAGGTTAGTGGGAAGTGCACCCTAAGGTGACCTCCAGATTTTAAAGAAGCTAGCTCTTCTCTATGGTATGAGATGAGGGATAAAGAAAAATAAAACATAGCACAAAACTAACAGAAGTGATGCACCAAAAAAATAAATTAATCAAGAATCCAACTACCTGAAATGGGTAAAAGGTGAGCAATGAAAAGGGTGGAAAAAATGCACCATAGGCCAGAGATAGATTCACACATAACACCACTTCAAAATCATTAAGCATAGCTTCTAAAACCTATAGTAAACATTAGAAATATGCACAATATACCAACAATGAATAAAGGCTATTAGAGACAATAAAAAACATGCAAAGGATGGACAAAATGCATCACATGGCATATTATATTGCTCCAAAATTGTGCACAGACAACAATAGGTAAGAGGCAAGAAAATTTCATTACAAATCTTGAGAAGGAGGCTTGAGCTCCCAAATCATACCCCAAGTAGAGAAGAAATAGGGGTAGAAGAGAAAAATGACTAACTCCCTTTAAAATGAGACCCAGATTACAATATATAGAATGAGAAAGAGAGAAGAGTCCAATCCCGAAATTGCTTTTTCAACCACTTGTAAGATGTAATAAATGAGTGCAATCAATGGCACCTTGCTTGTAAAAGACTCCTCCTTTTATCCCATGACTGTCGTAGTGAAAGAATGATGGTCATGCTCATTAAATGCATTCCCCAACCAATTTCCAACTGTCTCTTTGAACTGGGCTTGTTTTCCTTAAAAATTACCATCAAAGCTCCATCAGTTTCTACATTTCTTGATTTCTCTACGTGCCCCTGTTTATTGGAGTTGGATATGTTTCTTTTATTTTCACCTAGATACCCTTATTAAAATACAAAATCCTCTTTCCTTGGCATAGAGGATATTGATAGCTTTTTGAAAAGTCCAATTTTGTGAAAATCGAGTTTTGGGTCAAACATTATGCTCATTTGAACTTCGGGGTCATGCATTCCATGCGGGCTCTCACAATATTTTAAAAGATATGAGCATTTAAAATTCCTGGTGGGCTTCATGATTAATCCTACATTGAATTAACTTGCCACCAATATTTTACAACCTGCTTTGGGTTCGGGGTCTATCTGTCTTTGAGCTCCACGTGGAAGCCAAGCACATCTATAGGGTCTCTACTTTTCTTACACCTTTTGAAAGTGCACTCGAGATGACACATGGCACCCTTTTTTATTTTTTATGAGTTCGTAATGAGACTCATTGCACATTAATACGAGGACCCTCTCTTGGTAGGCCCCTTATTATTGACTCCACATGGAAGTCCCGCGGGGTTTGGAGTTTCACTTTTCCCTCTCTTTTGAAATTATGTTGATTTGACATTTGGTGCCTTCCGTGAATATTCTACTTTTCCTAAGTTGACTCACTCTGGGCTTGATTTTGACTCACCGAGTTAGCTTTCTTTGTTTTTTCACCATGATTTGGCCAAGTCCTTACAAAAATGTCGAAGGCTTGACTCATCTCACATTAGTCCGAGATTCTCAACACTATCTTGATTAATCACAGTAGTAATATGCTTGTTATCTAATTTCGTGGGCTATGGAGGAAATTAGATAATAGTTCCATGGGGAAGGAATATTGGCCCGCTCGCTCTTGAACCTCCTCTTCATGATCTACCAATGGGTTCCAATAAGAACTTTCTAGATTTAAAAGGTGAAAACACACAACATCATAAAGAACACATCATTACTTTCATAACATCATGTGGAATCATTGGTGTCCAACATGAAGAGGTTGTTGTGATACTATTCATGGATTCCCTCCAAGAAAAAGTAGCATAATGGTTTTAAATCCTGCCTACCCAATCCGTCACTAGTTGGGATGACATCAAGACTACCTTCAAGGAAATATTAAAATAAACTAAAGACTGTCAGGACCTCTTTGTGCAGTTGGCTCAAATGAAGAAAGAAGAAATTGAAACTATGAGATACTTCATGGATCATTTCGAATGGTTACTTCATAGGATACCAGAAGAAGATTCATTGTCTAAAAAAATATCAAGAGATTCTTCATCAATGCTCAATCATCAAAATTAGGGTTTTGTTAAAAATATCCCAACTAAGGAACAATGTAGATGCAAAAGGATGGCCATTAAAATTGATGATGATATCATCCTCTCTGGAAAGATCAAGAATCCATCAAAGGGCAAGACCCAACATCCTAGAGATGAGAGAACCAATTCATCAGTGTAAAATTTGGTAAAAAAGATGGCATATTTGAAAAGGGAATTATTTGAATGAGTATCTTCTCAAAGAAGCAACAGAAATCAGATTATAGGAGCACCCCAAAGGCTCACCTTGGAGGCCCCACCCGTGAATGTAAATTGCAGATTTCAAGAAAGTGAAGAATATCTTGAACAAGAAAGTGAAGGTGGAAACTTCCTAGATACCAATGAACTTGAGAATGATAGAAAAATCATATTTTTTTATTATTCCAGAGGTGATGAAGAAGACAAAGAGTATGTGCCTAATTTATCATGTGTGGTATTCACTCATTCTCACCCAGAAATGAGCATCTCCTCTCTTTGCTACAAAATAAAATAAGTTTGATGATCCTCCTATGGTGACTATGTAAAACAAGATAATTTGTCAAGGATCCCCACTTCCATCTTCCATGAATTCTACATTTTGGATCCCGATCCCTTCGTAAGTAAGAAAGATCCCACAATTCCAAGTAAGTCTTCTTACGTCTCTTCCAAGTCTAAATCTAAATCTACTCCTGTAAAATCTAATACCTTGAAAGCTCCTAGTGTGCCATTTAAAATACCTTCCATTCCTCAAACAACAAATCCTACTCCCAAGCCTATTCTAGACTCCAAAATCAATCCCTTCACCCCCTTGTCCACATCTGATCCTTTTGATTTCATAGAATATGCTAACAAATCCAAAGTCCAAATTATTAAAACTAATTAATTATGGACTCATCTTGAACAATTTGAGAGGTTTGTCTAATACATCAAATATGGTAGTTTAACACCCAATGATGTATCTCCTTGTTATAAAGGATTAATACCAAACCCATCTACACCTCCCTCACAAAACATACTTTCTCTAAGTGCATCAAATACTAATAAAGTTAAACCTTTATATGTCTCCCTTCTTGTTGGAGGATATGTATTGAATAACTACATAATAGATTTAGGTGTCTCAGATAATGTCCTGTCCATGAAGGTTTCCAAAGCTCTCAAACTCACCATGACTCCACCCGATGGATTTTTACTCTTTGGAGTCAAAAGAGGTCCCACTTTTAGGAAATGTCAAAGATGCATAGGTAGCTCTCGCTAAATTTCCAGACAAGAAATTTCAGCAAGAATTTTTGTAGCAGACATCCCAGCTTCATTTGGATTGTTGCTAAGTAGAATTTTCTACCGAGACTTAGGAGGGAAAATTCAAATGAATTGGTCATCCGTAACCATACTAGTGAAGGGATACATGGATAAATTACTTCCAAAGAGGAATATGAGGTACACGGTACTAAATTCCGAAGCTTAAAAGCTAACATCTTGTATCAAGGTAGCAGGTAGATGAATCACTTTATGACAACTAAGGAAAAATAGGATATTCCCATCTTGATAGGTATATACATGCCTTCCTTGAGAGATTTGTACTTTACAGAAGCATTGAGGAGATTTGAGTTACAAGATGGCAGCCACTGAATTACAAGGAAATGCAAACCATGAGGAAGAGAATATGGTTATTGTTGATTTTGAAGAAGAAAAATCAACTTATATGTTTATCCAAGATGAGGAGTTATTCTCACTCCCATTTGGGGATGAAGATGATCTTAGTTAGGCCATCTATGGAGAGACAAAATCAGTTTTTGATGATCCCGTGAAAGGTTTGAAATAAATATTTATACAAGAATTGTTGAGATCCACGAAAGAAAGAAAGGACCCCGATCTCAATCTTGAACTCCTGATGCAAGCCAAAAATCTGCAAGACAAACATGAATTTGATTTGGAAGTCTTAACCATTGTGAAGGTTGGCCATATTGAGATATGGAAAGATGAAAAATATGATTTCACTCTTGAGCTAATGGTTGATGGATGCAATGATGAAATGGAGATATTTTCTTTCCCATTTGTAGAAGAAGATTTCCATGATGAAGAAATAGAAGCAAGAAGTTTCAAGGCCTTTGAAGATGAATCTCTTTTTGATGAAGGATCGATAAAGTGCAGTGATTCCCAAGATGATGAGGTATTCCCTCTAGATAGTTTCCTCGGAGATTTAAAATAAATATTCTTCAAAGGTGTATAAAGAGGAGCTGCAGGAAATGACGAAGCATAACTCCGTGAAAGAAATATTGGATGTAGTAGAAGTTTTGGAAGACCCCAAGATTATTTTTGATATCTTCACTCATGTCATGGACATGAAACAAAATTATGAGTTTTCTTTGAATTTATTTCCGGTTCTATGCTTATTGAAATCTTCTCCATGAGAATTATTAGATTCGTCCTTTATCTATATTCGATATGAGGCATTTGAGTGGAATTGGAATGAAAATCATCTTTGGGGTAGTGATAACATGCTCAGTGAAGAATCATTTATGTGGATAAATGTGGAATGAAACTGGCACTATGAAACCAATTTCAAAGAGGATGAAAGAAATGGAATTGCGAAGTGAATGCCTAAGCATCAAGAAGCCCATGTAGACTCACTCATACCAAGTACAAAGATAATTTTGAAAGCACCTATCTTTCATAAACAACTAAGGAGAGGAGGCTAATTTTTGGAACTAGTCAACGGCTTTGTGAAACAACATCACTCGAGTTTTCCCACTCAAGGGTAATTTAGAAGGAACGCAAAAGAGATTTAGTGAAAGTGGGTTATCCCCACCTTATACCATAGGTGATTTCTAGGCATGTTTCCCTTCTCGTTGTGTGTCATGTGTTTCCTTTCTGTATTTTTATGTGTGTGTGTGTTTCCTTCTTCACTCTCTTTATCTCTTGTTATAGGTTGTATATAACTCTACAGGAACAATGGATAAGGCACTAGTCAATATGTTGTAAGTTAACATTCTCGGGAGTTCTCATGTCATTTCTTCACCGCACTCAATCCATGTCATGCCCCCAAGATATATCTAACTATTTTCCTACAAATGTGCAATATGGAAATCAAAAATTTCCAAGCACAACAACTATACCCATGTGTTAAAATTTTCAAGTCTATCATTCCAAGACACCATGGATCTGTCCAAATAGTCCAAGTGACCTCCCAACTAATGTTATATCATCCCCCTAGGTGATTTAGAAAGTCCTGTTGGTACCCAAATTGATCCTTCCTTTGAAACCGAGTAGCATCACAAGTTGATCAGGATGCTTAGAGACAAACAAATCATAATAGGAGTCATTTTGTAGCCGGGGATGGATTCTAGATGACTCTTTATCACTCTAGTTTGGAAAGGACTGGATAACACCATGCTAAGAGTTTGACCTACCCTTACTACTTTAGGTTGTGCCTTCAACCAGGGTGAGAGGACCCATTTTGTGACCTGTGTTAGTGGAAAATATCAATGGATTAATAGTATTTGACTCTCCCTTTGTAATATTTTAAGGAGACCTTGAGAAAACATGGTCAATACAACATAACCTAACTCTCACGAGTTGTCACCTTAGAGAATGAAGATGTTTTCTAGACAAGTTCTAAGTCACTAAAGATAATGATAAAACTAATTGCATCTACATATTTTGGTAAAGGATAGAAAATTCAATGATCTTCTTCAGCATTTGTGGATATACAATGCAAGAAGGGATGGTTCATGTATGATTTATCATTGAATATGAAATTTTTGGTTGGGAAGTTAAGCAAGATAAAGTTGATTATACCAAATTCTTGAGAACTTTTAACAAATGTTGAAAAATCTACAAAGCAAAATGACAAATGGCTTCAAATAGTCAGAATGAACCTTCAACTAGAGAATTGTGCATCTATGAAAGCTCAAAGACACATGGCTTCACACATTCTTCAAGGATTTAACACAAGAACTCATGTTAAAGACTTAATTAAACATCAAAAGTCCCTGATTTATCACACTTATGATACACTCATAAACTGACAAACAATTTGTATCACTAAAATGAAAGTAAAGTGAATTTAAATTGTTTATTGCATTATGAAATGAAAACTCTCTTCATAATGTAATTGCAAATGCCACAATACTATCACAAGGACAAGATCTTGTGTGATTTTAGAGGGACTCCTAATATAATATTGCAACAAGAACATAGATAACTATTTGAAAATATCTCAAAATGATAGCAGACACAACAAGGTTCATGATTAACATGAATTACTTAAGGTTTTTCAAATTGATCAGAAAGGGAAAGTTTATTTACAATCTCAAATATTATCAATGGCTGGACACTTGCAACCATCTTGACATGATCAATTTCAAAGATACACAAGAAATAATTGGTTTCTCAAATATTTCCTTCGTGTTGGCAAGAAAAATTTTCTTGTAGACAAATTTGTGGATTTCAAGCCAACGCTACCGAATCTAAGTCCCTCTATATTTTAATGGTGCATCTCCCATTGTTTAGCATGTAAAACCAAAGTTGATTTATGGTGGTTTTTTAACCAAAGATCCACAGGAACACTCCACTATCTCTATGAAAATAATAACTCCTTGCTATAGCATAAATTGATTTGAGAAAGGGGAGGGAGTGAGAATGAAGGAGGGGGAAATCAATGTTATGGGTAGAGTGTCAGATGCCCACACACATCAACTAGAAGTTTCATTACATGCATTAATTAATAGAAGAAAGACAAATTTTTAATTTTTGAGCACAAGATAGAATAAAACATGTTGGTCACAAAGCACCAATCAATTTTTCCATCGGGGGGACATAAAATTCCTTCCTTTTTTATTGATCTTAGAGTTGAAACTTGTACAACAAGTGGGAATAGAAGAAAAATGTAGAGGAGGAGAATAAAAGAAGACTAACAATCATTTTTTTCCTCTATTCACAAAAATGTGCTTCCAGTTTCCAAATTTGATTTCCAGCCCTCACAAAGACTTCAAAAACCATTAAATCATTTGACCCAAAGTCGTTACAAAAAAATTTGATCATTTCCCCTCTTCTAGATTCCTCTGCCGCAAAGAAAACACTTCTAACGAGCCCAAAAAGAGATTTTGCATGCAAAAATGTGTTTTATATTTCAATTTTCCAATTTGTATATGAACCGTTTGATCCTTTTCCCTAATTGCTTTGAAATCAAGCCATCCACGTGGCAAGAGAACATTGAAGTAGAGTTGGGGAATTTTTTTGTTTTTACATGCCGAGATGTTTCCTTGATTTTATCCCACAAAACCCAATCAAAATATAAAATTGAAGTGTCCATCATGTAGACAATTTCAATAGATTTCCATTGATACTAAAAATGTGAAACACTAAGGTCTGGTTTGAAAGATATGGCCCTCTGAAGATTTAGGGAAAAAATGGTAAAAAATAGAGTCAAAATTAGGGTTAACGGGATCAAACTTTAAATTTTTCCCTTTTGAAAAAATTTCCTAAAATCTCTGTGGCCCTGCCACTTTGAGACACGTGGCACCTTATGATTCATCCGTAAGCTGAAGACCTACCTTTTTTCCTTCTGATTTCATATTGGGAAAAAATGTCTCAGTGCCCACTTTGCTTCTCGAGACACGTGGCACTCTCTAACCGGTCACGAGATATGCAGCTCCATTTTTTCCTTTTGATTTCATATTGGGAAAAATTTCCCAAAAAATGTCCATGCCCCACCACTCTGAGACATGTGGCACTCTCTTATTGGTCACGAATATGCAGCTCCATTTTTTCCTTTTAAATTTTAAATTGGGAAATTTTTCCAATTTACCTTAGCGCCCTGCCACTTTGCCTTGACACATGGCACATCCTAATTAGTTACAGGCCTCAAATCATTTATTTTCATCTTTAAGCTTTCAGATGAATGTTTCCTTTGATTTTTTTCCCAAAGGGCTAAGTTCCAACTTTCTCTTTGTGCCTCCACCAATTTTCTTGGTAAATTTTCCAACTTGCCTCTGCGGGCCTGCTTAAGAAAATTTCCCCTCCAAACTCTGCCGAGCCACAACTTGCAAACTACAAGGAGTTAGGAGGCCTTCCTTACCTTTCTAGAAATGGGAAAGAATTATCCATTTGATGGAGGTTTTTCTAAGAATCCTTAATCCCTTAGGAAGTGCAAGATTTCAAAATACTCAGACTGGACCATTTTCAAAGGGTAACAACTCAAAAATTTCTAAGTCCAGACTTGAAAAAAGAAGGAAAATTTTGAGAGGACAACAATGGCTCTAGCTTGGGGACATGGAATGGATTGAATAGGGAGAAAACATGGCATGAGGATCTAGAATCTTAAGTTTTAAAACATATAATGTTGAATAGTACCTTATCCATTGGGCCTTGCAGAGTCATGTACAATACTGAAGGAAGGAAGAAGGAAGGAGGGGAAAACACAACAAACCAAAACCACACCAAAATAGAAAACACACAACAGAAAATGGGAAACAAAAAAAAATATGGTACAGGGTGAGGGACAACTCACTTTCACTAATGGTACAACTTCAAATATTTCCCACTTCTAGGAAATCCCAATGGAGTTCCATCCAAGTATGATAAGAGAAAGGCATTCTCACCACAAGCTTCCTGAATTTGAAATGGACCCAACCACAAAGAATCAAACTTACCATGACTTCCCTTTGGCTCTCTCCTCTTTTCCCAAAGTAGGACCAAATCTCTAGCTCTGAACTCCCTTGTTTTAGCTCTTCTGTCAAAGAGCTTCTTCACTTTTAGCTAATGTTCTTTGATTCTATCCACTACCTAGGATCTACTCTCTTCTAGCTTCTCAAGGAAAACGATCCTCTTGTCAATTGAATCTCTGTATTAGTTTTCTTCCACTATTTGAAGAAGCTCGAGATCTAGCATTTCAATTGTAATAGGAATTTATGCGTCAACCCCATATAGTAGTTGAAAAGGTGACATGCCTATTGTCTTCTTAAGAGTAATCCTATCAGCCCACAATGCATCATATAATTTTTTGTGCCAATTCTTCTTATTCTCATCAACAAGATTACGGATAATGGTCACAATATTTTTGTTGCTTGACTCAGCTTGACCATTCCCTTGAGGATAGTAGTCAGAAGAATGAGCAAGAGAAATCCTGAAGCCATAATAGAATTCTATCAATTCCTTCGAAGAGAAATAAGTAGCATTGTCTACTACAATCTTCTGAGGAACTCCAAAATAAACAATGATATTCTCTTTTATGAAATTGTAGACAACTTCAGAGCTAGCTTGTTTGGTTAGAATGGATTCCACCCATTTGGTGAAGGAGTCCATGGTAGTGAACACATAAGTATGCCTAGCACTTGAATGGGGATTCAAAATGCCAGTGAAGTCTAGCCCCCATTATTGAAATGGTTCTTCAATAATCACAGGCCTGAGAGGCAATGCAAAGAAACCGTGGTTTTCCAAAAATTGCTTTGGCATGCTTTACATTTAGAAACCTAGCTTTGAGTATCAATAAAAATAGAATGCCAATAATATCTACCTTTGAGAATTTTTTGGGCAACACCTTGGCTGAAAAGTGTCCACCACAAGCTTGATCATGATAGGATTTTGAGGAGTTTTTCTTGTTGTTCCTTATCAACACACTTGAGAAAATATCCATCTATCCCTTTCTTGTAGAGTGCATGATTCCAAATCACATATTTGGCCACTTTTAGCCTAAGAGTTCTTTGCTTCTTGTAATCTAAATGAGGAGGGCATTCCCCATATGTAAGAAAGAAAGTGATGTCTGCATACCATTCCTTTGTAGTGTTCACAAAGAGAACTTGTGGGCAATCTTATGAGCAGTTGGGCAAGTGTCATCTCTTTCTCCAAGCTAAAATTTGAGAGATTCATCTTTAGAAATCAACTTGCACAAGCCATTTCTTCTAACCAAATTAGAGGACTTAATCTCCAGGTCATACTCTTGGATCCTTGCAATCCAATTTCCTCATTTTTCTTTGGGATATTGTTGTGTCAAAATGGACTTGATTGCACTTATGGGGACCATCACCACAGTGTGAGAGTTGAGTATGAAAAATATGAAATTCTTCATGGCCTTGACCACTGCATATGCATGATTCTCTAATTAACTATAATTTATTTCATGCTTCTTCAAAGGGAAGCTCATGAAAGAAATAGGTGCTTCCAATCCTTCATCATTCTTCTAAACAAGGACAATAGAAAGAGTGTTCTCTGAGGCATAATAGTACATGATGAATTCCTTGCTGAAATCTGGAGATACCAGCGTTGGAGCTTTGGCAATGGCCTTCTTGATTTCTTCAAATGTTGATTTTCCTTCACTACTCCATTTGAAACTTGTTTGAGGCTTCATCATATAAGTGATTGTTTTGCACAAAATTTCGTTATGGAATAGAGTTGCTTCTATCCTTTAATTCTCTTGAGAAATAGATAAGGGTTAGGGCTAGGAAGAATAACTATTGAGTGTTGGAAAGGTGTGCGCATACCGTAGAGAGATCGATCGATCAGTGAAGAACTCCTTTTTCTCTAGGAAGGACTACTGTAAGTAAGAATACAAGACCACCAAATCTTAGTTAGACCATAAGTGAGGGAACTGCCTTGGGCCATGGAAATATTAGACTTCCTTTTGAAGGTGTTCAGTTCCCCTTTTAATACAAATTAATGCAAATGATAACAAAGAAGCTATTGTGAAATCACGATTTAGGTACCTTGTTAAAAAGCAATAGAGACTAAACTACCAATAATAAAATGTCATGATGTTTGTTTGGTCACCGGTTATTGATGCATTCAGATCAAGTTACAAGGATAGACCCAACTGGATATGAGATTGTTTGGGGGTAAATAAGGGAAAGGTTGGTTTTGGTATAAGTCACAGTGACCGATGCCGGTCACTGGATAACCGACTGCGGTTATAACACCGATACCGGTAGAAGATAACCGATATCGGTAGGGGCAGTGATTTAGGGGTTTCGAATGGAAGTCAGTTGTAAGGTGGTTATGGTGTTTATAGGGTTAATAAATGATTAGGGGGGGTAGTAGGGTGATGGAGAAAACTCAGAGAGTGAGAAAACTATCTTTGGGGCAATATCGGGGTTGATGAATGAAAGTTAGGTGCAGAGTGCTGCCGGGTGGTAGATCTAGGAGTGAGCTTATAATTATTATGAATTAAAAGTTCAAGAAATGGTGTTTAGAAACATACAAGATACTACTTACTAGTTCCTGATGAAGATACAGGTCCAAGGAATGTGGTGGCGATAGTAAGGCTTAGTTGGGATGATCCGGTATTGGAAAGTGAGCTGATGAAGCTATCCTCAGTCTTTCCCAATGCTTGGATGAGTGTGACAGTGATCTAGTTGCTCAGTTACAGTCTTGGGCTCGATCCTCTTCTCTGCAACCTCTTCTACTTGTTTCACTTCTCTCTCTCCTACCAAATGAATTCTGGATCCTTTCTTTTTGGTTGGGGGAGGTCATTTACAGGGAACCGATGGCGGTTACGTAACCAATGGCGGTCGAGTAGGAACCGATGTCGGTTAGGTCAAAGTGGCTATTTTTAGTAAAATAGCCATATTTCCATCCTTTTCTCCCGAGGGATCAGTTGTGGGCTTGGTCAAGTCATTATTAGGCTCGTTTTGGTGCGGTGAGGGGTGATGAGTCATGGGTGTGGGTCTAGACCAAGTCATAGGTCTTAATTAGGTTGGTTTAGGGTTATGGCTAGGTCATGATGAGGTGGCGAGGTGAGGTGGCAGGGTTAGAGATGTAGATTTATTAATTATAAGGTAATTAATAAATAATTAAGTGTGTAAGGTTTAGGTGGTGAGGTAGGGTTAGGTTGTGGGACGAGATATGGGGTACATGGTGTCATAAGACACAAATTTGGTGTTTACATTTTCCCTTATTGTCGTGTAGTTTGTCTTGTAAAGCTGCACCGACAATAATAAGAAGTGGTTACCCCAGGGCTTAAGGGTATAGGTAATCCCCCGAAATCTATCACGATTGAGTCGGCGTGAAATCGGGGATATGGTTGATAAAGGGTGAATGATGATGAGATGATGGTAAGATGGTGGGGTAACTTCAAGGAAGTAGACGCACATTGAAATGTAGTAGTGTAACCGTGGTACACGAGTTGAAGAGTAAAAAAGGCAATTGATAGGAAAAGGTCGATAGTTTATCCAAACAAGGTTGATATAATCCTGGTATCCAAGGCATAGGAAGTAGCTCTAGGGGATATAACGGGTAAGGTACCAGAATGTTTAGGCATGTTCGGTAGTACCAAATGGTTGGTTTGGTTGAGATAAACGTCACGCCTCTCGGTCTAGGAAAAGCTGGTTGGTGATCATCAATTCAAGTATCCTAGGCATGATAAAAAACATGAACAGTGAGCTCAATTGAAAAAACAACTACATGATGGGTGGATAGAATCACAATGTGTAGTTATTGGTCAAGGTACTGAGTTGGTGCGGCCTTGGATCAAAGCATTGGTGGTCATGCGGCCTTGGGTCGGGTTGATTGAATGGTTATGGCCTTGGGTCGGTCCGATTGGTTGGTTACGCCTTAGGTCAAGCCTCCGATTGGTGGTCAGGCCTTGGGTCGGCTGATTGAATGGTTGTGGCCTTGGGTCAGGCCTGATTGGTTGGTTGCAGCCTTGGGTCGGGCCTGATTGGTTGGTTGCGGCCATGGTTGGGCCTGATTGGTTGGTTGCGGCCTTGGGTCGGGCCTGATTGGTTGGTTGCGCCGTAGGTCGGGCCGATTGGTTAGTTGCGGCCTTGGGCCGGGTGATGAATGTAAAATAAGGTTATGTAGCAAGGCCAGAGGTAGGCGATATGGTAAAAAAATGGAGAGTGGTGGATAAGGGCAGGAGTTAGGTTAAACTAAACAGATAACCGATATCAGTTATATGTGACCGATATCGGCTAGGAGACCGATATCGGTCTTCTAGGGCGCGCCCTAACCGGTATCGGTTAGAGGTCAAAACCTATAAAAAGAAAAAATATGGCATGTCATTGTCACATTGTGAATTTGAGTGCCAACCTTTGTCTTGTCTGAGTTTTGAATTGATTGGGCTGAGTTTTTGGGCTGAGGTGGCACTAGTTGAGTGGGGTAGTGAGTTATTGGTAGGCCCCAGAGATCAGGAGGTAGAGTTTGATTGGTGGAGGACCCTGCGGAGGAGATTTGGAGCTATGGCATAGCCTGGAGGAGCAGGAGGTGCTGGAGGAGCTGGACCACCGCCACCTATCCCACCATGATGACATGTAGTCGTACCGGTAGGCTCTGAACCCCTATTTGTGTGAAGTTGATGAAGTTAGCTAGGATGTGGGTTTTGGGGTAGGAATCCAAAATTTGATAAAATAATGAATAAATGAAGGTAAATCATAAAATAGAGTGGGTAGATATGTTAGGTAGGCCAAAATGGCAGGGTGGGTAAGTTTTTAGGCAATTATTGTGGGTAGATGGGTAGAAATAGGAAGAAAGGGGATTTGGGGGCCGTTTTCGATCCGGCCCCAAAATCCCACAGTGACCGATGTCGGTCACTAAGTGACCGACATCGGTCACCACGTAAGTTGTATAGATTAGTGGGTTCAGAGACCGGCATTGGTCATGTGTCCGTGGGTGACCAGTACCGCACCACCATGGGCAGGAGGTAAGGTTGTGAAAGTAGTTGTGTTGATTTGTTGTAGGCGGGTAGGATCGAGTGTTGGGGTGAAGGGGGAGAAGGTAGAGTGGCTAGGAAAGGTTATTGGGGTGGGGGGAATCGGGTGGTGTATGAGTGGGGTAGGTGGTAGGTTGTGGGATAGGTAAAGGGGATATTGTAGGTGTTTGTTGGGTGGGGTTAGTGATATTGGGGTTATTGGGTAGTTGTTTTGTAAAGGGTAGGCCTGATGGAGTGGGTTGTTTTTGTAGGCACGCCAGCAGCTGATGATGTGGGATCGGATGCCGCCTCTACTGGGGCGGATGTGGCCACATGTGACTGCAGTGCAGTGGGTAGTCATGCGGGAGGTTGGACTTGGCAGAGTCCAGAGGTATAGGGCTGTGGATAGGGACCATAGCCTGATGGTTGCCCTCATCAAGAGATGGGATCTGTAACCAATGTCTTCCATCTCCCGACTGGAGAGATGATAGTCACACTAGAGGATGTGTATCGCATCCTGAGACTGCCGATCATAGGTGAGGTGGTGTTCCAGGTGGATGCTGAGATAACGATGGATAGCATCTTGCAGGTATTTGGGGATGCAGCCCCATTGATTACGTACCATAGTGCGAGCATCTGCTATGGTGATATGTATTACACACATAGACAAGAGACATGGCTTACCATTCGATGATGATTGGTATCACCTACTTTGCCCTCCCGAACTCGAGGAGGCCGCTTCCCATGGGCTCACATGGGAGTATTACATGAGATGGTGTAGGAGTACACCGCTTTATGCATGGGCACCGGTGTATATGGTGCGCTATATACGAGAGAGCTCGGGGCTATCACCGTATGAGGTGATTCAGGATATGCTCTGAACATTCTTGCTACACTGCTGGGCCTACGAGCATATCATGTGTTTATGACCAGTAGGGTTGCCCCAGCAGCCAGGGCCATAGGTAGTTTATAGGTATGGGTTTCAGAGGTGGTTGGGGGTCGTGGGCCAGCCACGAGCAGTTATCGCAGGGCGAGATGTCACGTACTATAGGCATATGTTAGAGGGCCTGACCACACTAGATATTATATGGAGGCCATACAGAGGCCATCAGCCTCATGGAGGAGCTCGAGCACAACTGCGATGGATCCAGTACATCTTCTAGATAGTGGGACAGAGACCCGGGGAGTATGAGTGGATTCCCCTAGAGAGGGTACGACGACAGTTGGGCCTACGGCAGGATGAGCCACCTCCCTTCCCACAGTATCGGAGGGAGGATGTAGAGGCACCACTACCTGTACCGCAGCCATTGGACCCAGTCTGGGTAGCAGAGAGACCGGCTGATGATATGGTGGATGACGCCGGTGTTACAGGTTCATTTTTGGTTTGGTGGGTAGGGCAGAGGGCAGCCATGAGAGCACAGCCCGCACAGCCAGATTTGGTGGTTGTTATAGCAGAGAGGGACCATCTCTTGGGCCAGTGCACGCTTATTACAGGGCAGCCATCACATTACACAGCACGATTGGGGTGCTACAGGGGTAGTTGGCCCAAGCACAGGTATAGGCATAGCCTCAGGCACAAAGCAAGTATAGCCTCAGGCACAGGGCGTACAGGTAGGTCAGGGTCCACTTCTATTAGGAGTCGGGGACCAGCCCCACCAGCCATGGTGGCACGGGCCTGATATATGGAGGTGAGAGTAGAGGCCCGATATTATTAGGATGTACTAGATGGTACCGGTGCAAGTATCAGCCATATGTGGCTCACAGAGCCGAGACATCCTGGAGTCACAGGTCACAGGGGGCCGCAGCCACAGCCGGTGGGTCAGTGACGGGTAGGAGGTGAGATCCGAGCACAGGGGCTAGCTGAGAGACGAGCCGAGGGAGGGGGAGAGAGCTGAGTCACCCCAGGAGCAGAGATGGGTTTTGTTGATTTGATAGAGGATTTGTTGATAGAGACACCGGTCTGTGAACCGAGTGTGTATATAGAGGCCTGCGTGCCCTCATAGGATTTATGTATTCATTTTTGTTGTATATACCGCCTGCGAGCCAAGTACATGTTGTATAGTTGATACCGGCCTGTGAGCCGAGTATATTTTTGACATGAGAGGCCGGCCTATGAGCCGAGTCAAGATTTTGACAGAGACAGCGGCCTGCATGCCGACTTTGTATTTTGGATTACAGAGGCCCCATGCAGGGCAAGTTGTATATTGTAACATTGTTTTGATGATATATATAGATGATGAGGTTGATCCATATGGTGTGTATAATTGTGGATTTGATGCATATATTATAATGTTTCATGTGTTTTGTCGATGGTATTAGAATTGGATGTATATTTTGATGATGGTTTGATGATATGCATATGTGTTGATGGTATTATGATGATGATTGTTGATAACTATGTCGTTATGCAGGGAAAAGAGGTGGGCGCCGCCAAGAATTTGCAAAAAAAAAAAAAAGGACCTATAAGCCAAATGAGATATGTGACCGATATCGGTTATTTAACCGATGTCGGTCACATATGACCGATATCGGTTATGTAACCGACATCGGTTACGCTAAAACGAGCTTTTCTAAATATAGAAAAGCTTGGGAGGTAACTAAAGTTCTTATTTTTAGAGTCATGCAACATGTTAAATACGAAGATGCGAGGCTGTTTGTCATCCATACAGGGTAATTGCATGGGAGAATTGAGTAAGAAGGAGGAAGAGACAGGTAAAGTGATCATGGGCTTGGATTAAGAAGGCGTAAAGGAAAGTTATAGTGAAGAGGGTGGTGAACATGGCTGAACAAAGAGAAGCATCCAGCGGGCAGAGAGGAGAAGGAAGACAGGTTCCACCTCAAACGGCTGCATCCCCAGAGGTATAATTTGTTTTGGTTGGAATGAGATTTTGCATGGTTATAAATAGAATGTGGTAAGGTAAATGGGTAGAAAGGTGATAGGAAAGAGCTTGGGATGGGGTGAGTGTTGTAGGGTAGGTAATCAGGTGTTGGAGATATGTGCATAGGTACAGAGAGGGGAAAATGAGCGCAGAAGTTATCATAGGTGGTGTTTTTGAGTGGGGTGGTTGGAATTGACAGTGACCGATATCATTTAGGAATAACCAATATCGGTTAGGTAACCGGTATCGGTTGTCTATAACCGATATCGGTTACTGTGTAAAGTTGCGGATTGCGATAAAAAACACATGGGAAGTTATTTGTTGATTTGTTGTTTGTTGGTTTAATGTGTGCAGGCATAGGCAGGGTTGAGGATGAATGATAGGGTGCCAGCTTTGTTGTCACGGGTCCGAGCGGATGTAACACTAGCTGAGTGGGCATTAATAAACCATGTGGGGTTAAGAAAAATCTGCTATTATTCACGATCACATGCAATCATGCTATGTTGCAGGCGCTGATTGAGAGATGGAATCCTAAAAAGAATACCTTTTATCTACCAACAGGGGAGATGACAGTGACGTTAGAAGATGTGTTCCAAATTTTGAGACTCCCAATTACAGGAAGACCAGTGTATCAGGCAGGGCCTAACGCAGCACAGGCAGCGATAACGATAGTATTTGGTCCAGCCACATGAGATTTGACACAGCGAGGTTTGACATTCACTTATGGTATAATGTTTATGGCACACCCTGAGGCAACAAGGTTGGCAGTGGTATTAATGATAGCGGTGGGGTATTATGCATTACCTAGAGTGGACGGGGGAAGATTTCTGAAATCATTGATGTGTATTATTCATGAGATGATAGAAGGTAGCGTTACTTTCACATGGGCACCTGCATATCTTGCGGAGCTATACAGGGGTTTATGGGCATGCAGTGAAATCACAGGACTACACTGGATTGTGCATACTTATTACATTGTTGGGCCTATGAGCACATTGTGTGTGTGTGACCAATAGGCCAACCAATCTAGGGAGGAGAGACAGGAGTGCAGAGGTTGGGATTCAGACGATGGGTCTAGATAGAGCAAGAGGTAAGAGCTGAGACCGTGATAGATGACACCGAGTATTATAGGCAGATGTGGGAGATGGTGACGATTGTGGATATCTGTTGGAGGCCTTATGGGAACTACATGGTGATGGAGAACATAGCCAAGGATTTGAGGGGTGTAGAGTGATTAAGGTGGATCGCGGGACACAGGCCAGGTGAGTACGAGAGGATTCCTCTAGATCATGTGTGGTGATAATTTGGATTTGTTTAGGATATACCCATGGCTCATAGACCATATAGGAGGATCGATGCCGAGGCACCCTTCTCACCTCCACAACCGACACTTCCAGAAGGACCAGAAGAGACAACAGTGATCACAGGGTAATGGATGTAGGAGTGACAGAGTCTTATAGATTATGGTGGGTAGTAGAGTTGCGAGGTACACGTGAGAGGGCCGATCATCCTGACATAGCTGTGATTACAGCGGAGAGATACTGCCTGCAGGGTTTAGTTCACCAGCTTCAAACACAGGTGAATGAGACAATGGGATTGTTAGAGGTTTCGCAGTCACAAGTGGAGAGACTAGAGGCAAGATTCCTCCACACAAAAGGGCATACTCATATGTTACAGGAGAGATTGGAAGATCAGTGGGAGGAACCAATAGCAGTGGCCCCTTTAAGGATGGAGAGGCTAGGTGAGCGGCGTCGACGATCACCATCACTACCTAGTTTGGGATGAGGCACGGGGGCGTACGTGAATTTCATAGGGGTAGAAGAATAAATAAGAATGTCGACCTGCGCATCGATGATAGAGAAGATCTATTTATTTTAACATCTAAATAAAACTGAATATGTATGTTGATTTTGAGTTTATGATAATAATAAGAAATGTTTGTGTTTTGAATGTTTGGATTGATAAAGGAAAAAGGTGAGTGTTATCAATATAAATATGTGAAAACATTTATATTTTTAAGCAAAACACAACACATGATAGGTTATGGTAGGGGATGGTCGAGCTAACCTTGGGAGACCCCATGTCTCCTAAGTGTTGCCTACATAGCCCATTGCACAAAGCAAGGAGGGGCCTCAGACCGATGTAGTTCTCCCTTAGGACCAGGGAGAGGTGAATTCAGGCAATTTGGTTGTGGTTAGGCAATTTGTTGGTTGGTAAAAATTTTGATATTGGTAGGGTAAGGTTGTTGGAGTTGGTAAGGTATAGGTGAAGCGAGGGTTAGCTTACCCAAGCATTAGGGAACCATGTCCTGATTAAGGTCAACACATAATCCTAGATTCGGGTAAAAGAGGCAAAAATGTCCCATAGTTGGAAAGAGCTAAACAAACCACGTATTATCATAGGATGAGCTTGAATCTCTAGGTACCTTGCATATGCGAGAAGTCAATAGGTGGAAAGAGTTGTATAATCACAATATATCGGTTATACGTCACGTCCCTTGAGTTTTGTTGTTTTGAAAAATGGTGAGGTGAGGTGGATGGTATAGCTGGGGCGTAGAGGACTTGTTATAAGGTGATTATTCTGATGAAATAGATCCAAACCTAAATAGACGAGTCCATGACTCAAAAGTGCTTTTGAATACTTTTTATTTTTCTGGATATAGACTGATCGATGCGGGAAGTCTATATGGGATATGCATTTTGTTGTTTCTTGAGGTCTTCACAAAGCTAATCAATGCGAGAAGCTTCTGATAGAGGCTAACTTTGTATAGTTTTCCTTCAAGGGAGCAATTCTACTTATAGTAGCATGATGCAGCTTTGCACATAGCTATCCTTCAAGGGAGCAGTCTAGTTTATAATAGTAGATGCAGCTTTGCACATAGCTGTCCTTCGAGGGAGCAGTCTAGTTTAGAGCTTAGAGGTCTAGATGTCCATTTGGCATGAAGTATCTAGTTTTGCAAGAAGTTTGACTCAAGAATATCCCAGAATCATATAATTGAGAAATTGTTATTTTTATACTTTTAAGTCATGGACCAGACTAAAAAGGGGAAGGCATCTTTAAGAGGAGGTGATGATCAAACCATGTGAGCTTGATTCTATTTTGAGATGCACGAAACAAGGTGTATGAGGTGGTAAATGAGCTCAAGGGACGAGCGCAAGGTAGATAAGAAGTGATGTAACACTAAATTCAACAAAGAGAATGGTCGAAGATGTAAGGCATTAAGGGGTTCAGGTTCAGGTTTATAATTAAGTGAAGCTAAATGATAAGTACCTGATCCGTAGGTGTGAGTGATAATGTAAGGCCCAATCCAATTAGGAGCAAATTTTCCACAATTGCTCTTTTCTAGTTTGGTTACATGTTGATTCTCTTTGAGGACAAGATCACCAATCTTAAAGGTACGCTCATGAATTTGCTTATCATAAGCATGCTTAATGCACTTTTGATAAATTTGAAGGTGGTCAAGAGCTATAAGACGACGCTCATCAAGAAGCTCTAATTGGGCTAACCGCTCTTGGCGGAAGTCATCATTGGTGAGAATATCCTAAAGAGATATTCTGAGAGAAGGGATTTTTATTTCGAGAGGAAAGATAGCCTCGGTACCATACACCAGAGAGAATGGTGTGGCATTAGTGGAAGTATGAATGCTGGTACGATAATCCCAAAGGGAAAATGGGATGTGATCATGCCAACTTTTCCCAGAATTGTTAATGACTTTCATGAGAATTTTGGTTAAGGTTTTGTTAGAAGATTCAGCTTGTCCATTTGCTTGTGGATAGTAGGGTGACGAGAAGCTAAGTTTGATACCAAAGTTGTCACAAAGGTCTTGTAACAACTTATTTTTGAAAGATTTTCCATTATCTGTTATCAGGCAATGAGGAACACCAAAACAACAGATAATGTGATGATTGATGAACTCAACGATTTTCTCTTTTTTGGTTGAAATGAGTGGAATGGCCTCCACCCATTTAGTGTAATATTCAGTTTCCGTGATGATCCAATGGTGATGCTGCAAAGAAGGCAGGTGAATCTCGCCAATAAGGTCTAAACCCCATTGTGAGAAAGGCCAAAGATCTCATGTGACCTGTAACGGGTGGCTAGGAGTATGTTGAAGGTTGGCATGTTGTTGACACATAACACAATGCTTAACATATTTGCAGCAGTCTTTATTAAGAGTAGGCCAATAATATCCTAGGTGAAGGATCTGCTTGGCCATGGCAAGGCCACTAAAGTTCCCGCCACAAAGTTCATCATGGATTTGTTCGGTGGTATGAACGATTTCAGCGCTGGTTAGACAAATGAAGGAGGATACCATCGAAGCCATGTTTATAGAGGAGTCCCCCCATGAAGACATAATGAGAAACACTTTTAAGAAAAGCACGTTTGCCATTACTAGTAAGGTCAGGTGGTAGAACAGAGGTTGTAAGGTAGTCATGAAATTGGTGATACCAGGTATCCTGTGAATCAAGCCAGATACATTATTTACCATACAAACATCCGAACTAAGTAAGATGGGGCAAAGAGTTGTTGGACCAAGACAAATATGTCGAGTTAGTTTTGAGGTCGAATTTGCAAGGCCAAGCAAGCCATAGTATCTCAGTAAATTTATTAGTTGAGCGGGAATGGTTTGGATAGAATAATGAGAAAATAAGGTCAAAAGTGAATCCACGTAATGTTTGTACTTTTGAAATTCCTCATTTTTACATTGGCGATACCAAGAAACTTGATTTACTACCAATTGAGAGTCAATGAAAATATTAATAGACTTCACACCTAAGTGTAATGCAACGTGGAGACCCAAAACAAGGGCCTCGTATTCCGCTGTATTGTTAGTGTAGGGGAAATCAAGCTTGAATGAAAGAGGCATAGGTTCACCTTCAAGAGGAATGAGAAAAATGCTTGCCCCTCCACCACACTGACATTTAGATCCATCCAAGAAGAGGGTCATTGGATACGACACATCACCGAGTGAAAGAGTTGCGATGAGTTCATCGGGGAAAGTAAAATTGATAAATTGTTCCCGTAAAGGGGCTTCTGAGTTGGTGTGCGATAGTTTGTCCTTTGACTAATTTCTAGTGTACAAACTCAAGGTAGAGGTCAGCGAGGATCATAAGCCATTGGGCGATGTGTTGGTTTAGATGAGGTTTGACATACATATAATGTATGGGGTCAGCATTGGTGATGAAAAAAGTTTTGTGATTCGGAGGTAATGTCGAGTTTGGTGGCCATAAATGATAGGGCTAGGCACAACTTCTCTATGTGTGTATACCTAGTCTCATAATCCACAAGAGTATGGATTATGTAATAAATTTCTTGTTCTCGATGCTCAGAGTCATGATGTGTGAGCATGGCTCCTACAACATGGTCGGTGGCAGAAAGGTAAAGGTAGAAAGGGCAATCATCCTGAGGTGGGACAAGCACGGGTGGCTGCAAGAGATAAGCTTTAAGAGCCTCAAAGGCTTGGTGGCACTCCTTGCTCCATTGAAAGACAATGTCCTTTTTAAGGAGATGATGGAAAGGTTGACATCAATCCGAGAGTTGTGAAATGAAACGCCAGATAGATTGGAGTTTTCCCTGCAAACTATGTAATTGTTTGAGGTTAGTGGGTGGGAGTATTTCTAGGATAGCTTTGACTTTAGCTGGGTTGACCTCAATGCCACACAAAGATATGATAAAGCCAAGGAGTTTTCTTGAAAGGATGCCAAAGAAAAATTTCTTTGGTTGAAGACGAACACGATTGTAACAAAGCGATCAAAAATAATGGTTAAAACATCGAGATGTTCACTGCGATGTTTGGATTTTCCAAGAAGATCATTGACATAATCCTTGAGGATAGTGTGCATAATGTCATGAAAAATATAATTCATAGCCCACTGATAGGTCACACCAGTATTCTTAAGGCCGAATGGCATGACACGATAGCAGAAGATCCCCAAGGGGGTAATGAAGGCAATTTTATGTTGATCGGTCGGGGCTACCAAAATTTGATTGTATCCCGAGAAGCCATCCATGAGAGAAATCATCTCATGGCGGTAGTGAGATCAAAAAGTTGATCAATGCTAGGTAGGGGGAAGTCATCCTTTGGGAAAGTGAGGTTAAGGTCTCAAAAATCCGTACATATCCGAAGTCCCCCCGTCGCTTTAGTGACAGGTACGACATTAGAAATCCATTGTGGATAGTCAATAGGTAAGATGAAAGAAACAGAAAGGAGGTGTTGAAGCTCTTCTTTCACCAAGAGGGCAATGCGTGGATGCATTTTTCTTAGTTTCTGTTTAACTGGTTTAGAGTCTGGTTTCAGAGTGATGTTATGGACAGCAATGTCAGGATCGATTCCTGGCATGTCGGCGTAGGACCAAGCAAAAGCTTGATTGTGGGCACAGAGGAAGGTAGTGAAGGCGGCTTGTTCTAATGCATCGAGAGATTGTCCGATCTTTAAAATGTGAGGATCATCCTCTGTGTGGATGTTGATTTCTATAGTCAATTCATTCAACATAGTTTGGGTGTCAGATGGTAAGGCATGTTGAATATAAGAGTCGTCCGCACCAAGGTAGGTGAGGATGGAGTCATCATCCTGGCACTCCACAACATTAATTGAAGGTGAATCTTCTTTGATCATGTCTAGATACAAAAGGGGGAGAGAAGATGGGTCTTCACTATCATGTTGATAAGTGAGAGGACCTAGGAAGATAGCATTCACGAAAAAAAAAGTTAGGAGGGATAGATTCCGGGTCTATCGACTCTGTGGGTGAAGATGGAAAAATGGGTGATGATGGTTTGGAAGGGGTGACTTCATTGTTTTCCTGGATATAATTGACATGAGGTTTCTTCGGTGTAGGTGGTTCAAAAAATCCAAGACCACGACGATCTTTGTGTTTGCGGGTAGTTACGGGAATGATCGTATGTCGGCCTTGTTCATAAAGACCAAAACCAAAACCCTTCCAAGCACAACGACGTTAGGAAGGTGAGGGTGAAATGACGGTTGGTTAGATATTGAAAATCAGATTGGAAGGGAACCACACCAAGGGGAGGTTCAGGGGTGATAGAGGATGTGTCGACACCCCCATACATTAGGTTGGTGTGGCAATTAGGTGGTCCGTAGGAGATCACCTCCCCCACACGACGGTCGTAGGTAGGATGCGCATGTAACTGTCCATACTCCTGTGGGGTATGAAAGGTGCTAACATTGTATAGGTGGTATTCCCCCAGCGTAAGGTGTTGAAAAACATCTACCAAGGGATCTGAAGTTGGGATGTTGTCCGCGGGGAAGGAAGTGGTATTCGCGGTAGTGGGTTCATTGGTCAAAGGTGTGAGTGTGGTTAAGGTGGATGGTTGAGGCGTGGTTGAAGTAGATGGTTGGGTTGGATCAATGGGTGCCTTGACTGGTACAAGCACATCATTAGGGCGATATAACATATTACAGGTTTTGAAGGGGGAAGTGTCAGCTTTGATAGTGTATGACTTCCCCTTATACTTAAATTTGATGCATCTATGTAAGGTGAAGGGAATGCATCCCATAGCCTAGATCCAAGGGTGGCCTAACAACATGTTGTATTGGAATTCTCCCTCAAGGACATAGAAGAGTTCAGGTAAGGTACGTGGCCCTACATGAATGTTAAGGATCATGGTGCCTAAGGTATAAGTAATAGCATGGTTGAATGAACACAACATGGTGGGGTTGGCACACATGCAGCTAGGAGGGATAATCATCTGTTGGAAGGCTTTGGAAGAGATGATGTTTAGGCTAGCACCCCCATCAATCATAACACAATGTACCCAGATGTCCCAGACATAAGCCTAGATGAAAAGAGCGGGATCAGGATCTTCTGCACCAAAGACGAAAATTTCTTCTTCGAAAAAACTGACAGCAGTGGCTTACTGTACAGGGACAAAAGTGGTTGTGGAGGTAGGTTTTTTGGTGAGAGAAGTGATGTGGTTGGGTGTTAAAATGGAGGTGACGGGAAAGGTTTCATTAGGTATGACCTATATCCCTTGAAGGATCTTAATTAGAGCTTGTCGATGTGATTCAGATGTTTGAATGAGATCATAGAGTGTCATTTTTATAGGAGATTGGTGAAGTTGTTTGATCATGGTGCGATGGGAAACTCCATCAGAGATGGGATAGGCAGGTCCATGAATGACCACTTTAGGTGGTGGTGCAATTGGGATGGCAGAAGGAGAAAGAGAGGCCGTAGGTGTGCTTTCTTTAGCTTTTCCATTGTTTTTCTGACCTCGAGTAGCAATGTTAATCATGTTGATCTCGTGAATACGAGAGGAGGAAGATGGTAGGGATAAGTCATTGTTCTCGAGAGGTGGGGTTGTAATGATGATAGATTTTGGTGAGGTGGGGACAGGTGGTATAGGAGAAGGGATCGAAGCTAAGGGCTTCTCTCTCCGTAAATTGTCTTTCTTAGGCTGTCTATCTGAGATAGGTGACTGGCGAAGGATGGATTTCAAAGCTTTGCATCCTTCTACATCATGTCCTGGTGTGTGATGGTAAGCACAGATTTTAGATTCATCATAACCTATAGGTTGAGGTTTAGATGGATCATAGAGTCTGAGTGGGGGTAGGGAAATGGTCACATCCCCTACCAACATATCAAGGATCTTGGAGTAAGATCCTTTGAGCGGGTCAAATTCAGATGAAGATGAGGTTGTTGATTGAGTGGGTGAGATTTTTTATTGTTTTGGTAATGGTTGGGTACGAGTGGTTCGTACAGGTGGTGATTTAGGTAAGGGATTTTGATGATTGGTTTTAACTAGGCGTGGTTTCTTCTGCGCAGAAGTTATGTTTAGCTGGTTAGATGATGAGGTCCCAGCTGACATGGTGGCAGGAAACAACCACGGGGAGAGAGGAGCAACAACAAATAAGTCCTTCGATGATCAATTTTGCTTAGGGTTGGCAGGTAGGTGAGATACTTGGGGCGATGGTGTTGAGACGCCCGTGGGTGTCTGTAGGGGTGCAAAAGGTATAGGTCATGTTAAAGAAGATGTGGGAGGCATGGTGTATTGAGGCAAGGTGGAGGGGTGAGGCCCTAATATAGAAGGTAGGTGTGATGGTGAAGGCTGAAGTTGTGCCTGCTGTATCGGTGTGATCGGGGGTGAGGGTTTTAGTTGTGGCAGAGGCATAGATTGGACTCGAGGAGATTGGGTCTATCTCCTAGATGGATTGACGGCATTATTTTTGGATAAATCTAACCATTTAGGTGGGTGTGTCAGGCTGGGTATTGGTGAAGTCCCAAGCATAGGGGAAGGTTTGGTTAGGTTGATAGAGGTGGCTGAGGGATTCGATAGAGATGAGGGGGGTGAAGGTGAGGACATAGGCATTTTGAGCTTTTGTAAACACCTCGGGTATATGGTAGAGGTGTCTGGATTAGTCATCTGCATTTGAGTAGAGCATGGTGTACTCAAACACTCCCATAAGACTCGTCTATCTTCTGGGGATGACAATCTTCACGTGTGAATAGGAACTTTGGTATGGAAGAGAGGTGGGTTGTGATTCCGGTCCACTGTGGGTGTGATACAGGGGGTAAATGAGGTGCTGTATCAATGGGTGTTAAGAGGTCAACCGGTCGCTGGAAAGATTTAGGTGATGAAGAAATAATAGGTAGGAGGGCATGTTCGAGGGGATCCGTCATGATTAAGGATTTTGGTGATGTAGGCTCAAGAGGTTTCTCCTCTAAGGATGATAGAAAAAGTGGCAAGCCTTCTTCTTTTGCAGTAAGAGTGGTAGAAGGATATGTTTGGGAAATAGATAAGTTAGATAACATCCGCTCACAATCTTGCAGGGATGTGGTGTAAGAAGGTTCATTTTTGAGAAGAGAACTCTGGGTGGTTAATTCCTTTATGGGTAAAGGAATAGCGGGATTTTCCTCTTGTCCTAATGAAGGAGATGGGGGTGAGAATCCCTGCGTTGGTGAAGAAGCTTGATTCAAAATTTCCTTAATGGAAGCCCTGGGTTGGGAGTTTAAAATCGCATGGATCTCATGCACACTCTTCTCCTTAGCTGAGGTATCTTGGTTTGTGTTATTCTTATTAGATGCATCGTATGGAAATGGTTTGTTGAATATTTTTAAATTTCGATTAGCGGGGGCATTAGGATTATCGAGAGTTATATCCCCTGCATCAACCATTTCCTACACTATGTTTTTCAACATCTTGAAGTTTTCGTGACTGTGTCCCTTCACGTGATGGAAGTTATAGAAGTCATTTTCTTTATACCAAGAAGGTATAGCACAGGTGGAATAAAACCCGGAGTGAGGTTTAACAGGAGGCAAGGTGATAGCTCTTGCTTTAAGCAATTTGTCTAAGATCACACCATAAGTTTCTCCCAAGGGAGTGTAGTTGATGGGCTCGACTTTATACTTATAGGTGGCTTTCGGCTGGGTATTAGACAGTGCTTGAGATTTGACCATCACTGCGTGTACGGCACCCTTTGATTTCAAAGCATTCGATGCATGAGAGTTGGTGGTGTTGGGTTTGGTGGTAGAGTCTTGGGTCCGGAAATTTGAGATTTTGTTGCGTAACCTCAATTTCTCCTCCTCTAAGGCTCGAATCTCTAGTTTCCGAGCCATAGTAAAGGCCTCATCAAAGGTGCAGAAAGTTTGAATTTAGAGGGTGGGAGAAATGTGTTTAGCGCAGGCCCGCGTAAAGAGTTCGATGAGCTCAGCCTGAGGTAAGGCATAAGTAAGTTGGTTGATGAGGCCCCACCATCGTCCAACGAAATTTGCTATAGACTCATCTTCAAATTGTCGGATGGCATAGAGGTCAGTAATGGATACTTTCTTGGCAGTATTGATGGAGAAGATATCCAAGAAATATTGGGCTAACTGGTTAAAGGAGAAGATTGAGTGTTGGGCTAAAGCACTGTACCACTCCAAGGCAGGTCCTGATAAGGACATGGGAAAGGTACGGAGTAGTAAGGCATCGTCATGAGCAATCAGATAGCAGGCATGTCTGAATGATTACAAGTGTTGTTGAGGGTCCTCCTTACTATTAAAGCGAGTAAATTTCAGTAATTCCCATTGAGGAGGATATGTATGAAGGGGGATAGAAGGATGAATAGGCTCTGACAAACTTGCTCGTATGTCAGGGTGTTACGACTTCCTGAAATAGAAGCCTCAAGATTTTGCATCTTGTCCATCATCTGTTTGATTAAATCATTGGTTGGGTTAGATGATGGTGTTGTCATTGTAAATAGAGGAGGATTGGTCCAAGAGCCACTACTAGACAATGGTGGGATTGAATGTTGATAAGATAATGGTGATGAATGTGTTGGGGCAGCCGAATAAGGGTGTCCTATATAAGAGGTTGAGGCCACCGGATGAGTTTGTGGAAATGAAAAGGTGGGCGGAGCTTGTGAGGGAAAGCTCGTGTGTATAGGTGGCAGAGAGCAAGTTATAAAAGAGACAGTCTGTGAGAGAGATGAGGTAGGGTCAGTGGATGGTAGTGATATGTGGGGCCCCAGATTAACGAAAGGAAAGCCAATTGGTGTAGTATGAACCACCGAAGCCACTGAGCTGGGAGACGGGGCTAAGGATGAAGACGGTGAGGTGGAGTTATTAGGTGGGGAAGGGGCTAAGTGAGTGGCGATACTAATAGGCATACCAACGAGGAGCTGACCGTCGGGTGTACGGTCAGGGGTATGAGACAAATAATATTGTACGGCGCTAGGATTAGCATCCAAAAATTTGGCAAATTCCTTATCTCCTACAGGGATCTTGGGAAAATTACTGGTATCCGTAGGATTCCCCATAGGATGTGAAGGGGGTGACTCAGAAAAGGCACGGAACATGCATGTGAAACCATGGCTGCAACTTGTTTCTAGGTGATAAAAACCATGGAAAAGAGGACACAACAGGGATTTAATCAATCCAGAATAGAAACAACAACAAAATGTTGGAATTGATAGGTTGTTGGTTTGTCAAGAAACACGATGGCAACATATCAAGAATCGGATAGCAGATAACCGATGTCGATCGAGAATGTAGCGGCGTCGGTCGGATAACTCGATGTCGGTAGTATAGGACCGGTGTTGGTCACTATGAAAGCAAAGAGAGGATGTAAGAAGCTACTGGTCTGGGGATAAAAATGCTTAATATACCTACCAAACTGTCTTGAAGTGATCACTGAAACAGTGTATGACAGAGAAACAAAACTAAAAAACAAGCAAGATGCACAAGCAAATCAAGAGACTAACCCTAGGATTAGTTTTAATCACTTTGGGCTTATGCCTTAGATGCCAGATGATGTCAATCTTAAATAAAAGACCTAAGGGAGATGTCAAGTTTTTTTGGCTCATAAGGCTAACTCAATCGGGTGGAGGAATGCCGCGGGAAGGGGGGATGTTTGAGCTGTTGTGTTGATTATGATGTGATTTGGTATGTGTTGTGCAGTGAGAGTAAGATTAATTTCTCGTCAATACCATGGATATCACCCCCATGTGTATGACCTGTTACTTAATCTATGTTCACTAGAATTAAAAAAACAAGCAAGAATGTGATGCACGTGTTTTAAACCCAAATCGAAAATGATATTCGATGAAGAAAAGAAGATGACTTTCACTAATGCAAAGATGTGAAAGAAAGACAAATTCTTTTACCAAAATGACAAAATATTTTGTGAATATTTAGAAGAAAGAAACAGCAAGTGTGCTCCCTATATGAAAGCAAGCAAGAAAGAAAGAAACCTGAAAAGGGTCCCACCGGCGTGCCAAAATGTTTCACATAGAATTTCGTTCTCGGAATAGAGTTGCTTCTATCCTTTCATTCTCTTGAGAAATAGATAAGGGTTAGGGCTAGGAGGAATACCTGTTGAGTGTTGGGAAGGTGTGCGTGTACCGTAGAGAGATCAGATCGATTGTGAAGAACTCCTTTTTGTCTGGGAAGGACTACCTGTAAGTAAGAATACAAGACCACTAGATCTTAGTTAGACAATAAGTGAGGGAACTACCTTGGGCCCAGGAAATATTAGACTTCCTTTCGAAGGTGGTCAGTTCCCCTTTTAATACGAATTAATGCAAATGATAACAAAGAAGCTATTGCAAAATCACGATTTAGGTACCTTGTTAAAAAGTAATAGAGACTAAACTACCAATAATAAAATGTCATGATGTTTGTTTGGTCACCGGTTATTGATGCATTCAGATCAAGTTACAAGGATAGACCCAGCTGGATATGAGATTGTTTGGGGGTAAATAAGGGAAAGGTTGGTTTTGGTATAAGTCACAGTGACTCGATGCCGGTCACTGGATAACCGACTGCGGTTATAACACCGATACCGGTAGAAGATAACCGATATCGGTAGGGGCAGTGATTTAGGGGTTTCGAATGGAAGTCAGTTGTAAGGTGGTTATGGTGTTTATAGGGTTAATCAATGATTGGGGGTAGTAGGGTGATGGAGAAAACTCAGAGAGTGAGAAAACTGTATTTGGGGAAATATTGGGGTTGATGAATGAAAGTTAGGTGCAGAGTGCTGCCGGGTGGTAGATCTAGGAGTGAGCTTATAATTATTATGAATTAAAAGTTCAAGAAATGGTGTTTAGAAACATACAAGATACTACTTACTAGTTCCTGATGAAGATACAGGTCCAAGGAATGTGGTGGCGATAGTAAGGCTTAGTTGGGATGATCTCGGTATTGGAAAGCGAGCTGATGAAGCTATCCTCAGTCTTTCCTAATGCTTGGATGAGTGTGACAGTGATCTAGTTGCTCAGTTACAGTCTTGGGCTCGATCCTCTTCTCTACAACCTCTTCTACTTGTTTCACTTCTCTCTCTCTGCCAAATGAATTCCGGATCCTTTCTTTTTGGTTGGGGGAGGTCATTTACAGGGAACCGATGGCGGTTACGTAACCGATGGCGGTCGAGTAGGAACCGATGTTGGTTAGGTCAAAGTGGCTATTTTTAGTAAAATAGCCATATTTCCCTCCTTTTATCCCGAGGGATTAGTTGTGGGCTTAGTCAAGTCATTATTAGGCTTGTTTTGGTGTGGGTGAGGGGTGATGAGTCATGGGTGTGGGTCTGGACCAAGTCATAGGTCTTAATTAGGTTGGTTTAGGGTTAGGGGTAGGTCATGATGAGGTGGCAAGGTGAGGTGGTAGGGTTGGAGATGTAGATTTATTAATTATAAGGTAATTAATAAAAAATTGTGTAAGGTTTAGGTGGTGAGGTAGGGTTAGGTTGTGGGATGAGATACGGGGTACAGGGTGTCATAAGACACAAATTTGGTGTCTACAAAGTGATATTCTTTGTTAGTTCAAAGAAATTCGGGACAAAGTGTTGAAGAAAATTTACCTTCCCAAAGAATGAGTGCACTCCTTTCTTGTTGGTGGAAAGAGATAGTTCTTCATGATGTTTCCCAATAGCTTTCCTTCTATGACTCTAAAGATACACTTCTTGGGATTTAGAGAAATTCCATGTTTTCTACATCTTGCATAATTTGTTCCAAGTGGAAGATATGATCACTTCTCTTCTTTAAAAATGTGGTTAAGTCATCAAGGTATATGAAAATGCAATGCCCGAGATCTTTGAAATCCAGTCCATGGCTCTTTGGAAGGTGGTTCCCACATTTATCACGCTAAAAGGCATCTTGATGTAAGCAAAAGTGTCATAAGTAGTTTTGATATCCGTCTTGCTACAATGTTAAATCACCACTTTAATTTGATTATACTCTAAGAATCCATAGAGAAAAGAGAGCATCTCGGAACTAGTAATTGCTTGTAGGATATGATCCATGATCGGAAGAGGGTAATTTTCCTTGAGAGATTCCTGATTGATGTTTTTGAAATCTACACATATTCTGATCTCCCTATTTTTCTTTTTGACTGGTACAATGTTGGCCACCCATGTTGAGTGGTGAATGGGGAAAATGATTATGGCATTCAACATCTTGTTCACTTCTTCCTTGATAACATCAGAAATATTTGGATTATAGTCTTTGCTTCTACTCAAGGGCTTAGCATCCTACTTCATATGAATGGAATGATGAATTTCCTTCGGTTGAAAATATTTGAGCTCATCGTAAGAGTAGGCCAGCACATCAGAGTACTTTTTAAGAAAAGCAACGAACTTCCTTTTCTCAAGTGAGTAGAATTTTCCAATGTTGACCATCCTTAGATCTTCAAAAGTCCCAATGTTTTCCTTGTCAAAATCAGATGGATAGCGAGAATTTAGCTTTTATTTTCATGAATAAATATGTCATGCTTGTCAAATAGGTCCTCCAAAGAGACTAGACATTTAGGGATCTTATTCCCTTTAATCGATCATGCTTTCATCATCCACTCTTTCAATTTCATCTTATGCATCTTTATCCATAGCTTCTCTATGTGGATTAACACTTCCCTCAAAGAATAGATTATTGAAGTTGTCTTTTTGCTCTAATAAGGCTAAAATATGATTTTTGTCATTGAAAACTTTCCAGTGATCTGCGTTATCAGGTACACTTGGTCTGAAAACCATCTCAATGGTTATTTTGTCCTTGCCAAAATAAGGATGAGGAGTCAATAGGGATGTTGATACTATAAGAGAATCAGCTCTTTCATTTTTCTATCTTGGGATGGCTTCAATAGAGAATGCATCAAAGAATTCAATGCAATCCCACACTCTATTCCTGTAATGCCTGAGCCTTGGGTTCTTCACCTAGTATTGCTAGCAGATTTGCTTCACTATCACTTCTACATCACCAAGGCATCTCAGCTTTTTGATTCCCATGTCTTCCGCTACACTTATGCCCAAGAGGAGAGCTTCATATTCTGTTGTATTGTTGGTGTTGTCAAACTACAGTTTTTATGCAAAAGGATGTATCACATTGGAAGGAGAGTACAACACAAAACCAGCCCACGAGCCTAATTTGTAATGGCTTCCATAAAACTCCATAGTCCAGGACCTAATATTTCTCTAATTCCGAGGAAAGTGGCAAGTATTCTTCTCATTGTGAAGTAAGTAAATAGTTTCCTAATCCATAATCTTGAAAGAGGATATTAGCTCTTGGGTCACTGGAACTTCTTACTGTAAACTTCATTTTTCTTACCAAAAGTAGCTTCTTCATCTCACCCTTTACTAGAATAGTTGCAGAGGTCCAATCCATCTTTATCTCTCCACCAAGGTCTCTACAAAAACTTCTACTCAAGAGCATGCCAAAAGATGTTGGAATGTCTGCCACTAAGATGGTTAGAAGTACTTTCTTATCAGGGTATTCAGCCAAAGCCACTTGTGCATCTTTTATCCTTCCTACTAGTGGTACTTGCTTAGATTCCATTGAGTAACAAGCTCCGTTAACTCTGGTTAGTGTCAGGATGAGAGCATTGGAAAATTTGAGTGGCATTATGTTATTAAAAGCTCTCGGAGTCAATGATGCAATTGTTGAGCTCAAAACCATTCATGAGAAGAGACAAGTAGAAGGGTTCCACCTTATCTGTTTTGGAAGCACTTAGGGCCAGCATGTTTTGAGCAGGTGGTGTAGATGGTGTCGGGAGTAGACCTTTAGAATTTGAACTTGAGGGTATAGAAATGTTTCTCTAAACAACATTGATTAGTCTATCAAACTGAGTAGGGTGTGTTTGCAAGTATTCAATCTCTGAGAGCTGCACTTTGGTCTTACTTGCATGTTCCACAAAATAAAATGGGACAATGTTGGATGAGGGGGAAGTTCCTGGAGTGAGGGAAGGTTTACATGGTAAGGGTCTTTGAGGAACTTTGGCTGACTTGGAAATTGGATTGTCTTCTGAGGGTGAGGCCATTAGCTTAGAAGGAGGTGAAGGTGAAGCTATGGTCTGAATTTTAGCTGACTTAGGATAGACTTCATTAGAGGGAGGAGTGTTTTTAATAACTTGTGAGCTAGAAGAAGGAAAAGGTGACTTACTAGATATAACACTGATCTCTAGCAACCATTTGGCCTGGTTTCATTTTGGTTGAATCCATTGAGGGTGGTAATGGTGAGCCTCTCTTGATGATCTTCTTTTGTGTCACTTCTTTGGAGTGGTATCTTCTTTAGTTTTATTTTCCTCTTGAGCCATAGAGGGTAGATAATATTTCTTGGATTGATCTCGAGTGAAGATAGCACATGAGAAGCTTGGGGCTTCCTCTTCTTCTTCCCGTAGTCAATGAACTCAAACAAGTCATTGTGCATATCAACTTCTTCAATTTCGAGGTAGCCTTCACAATCCCCTACTATTTCTCCTTCAAGTTCATCAATTTCAGCATCCTCACTTGATTATTTGGTGTCACAAATAGCATTGACAGGAGGTGCTTCAAGGGAAAGTTGGCTAGGAGGTGGTGCAATTATTTTCCTATCAAGGAAGTTTGGCCTCCTTGAAGCATTTCTCGTTGTCATTTGGGACATTTGTTTCTTTAAGGAAACTAGATCATTTGCCATTTTCTGGAAGATAAGATCTGTAGTTACTGAAGCCAAAATTTGACCCTTCTACTTCCCATTTGGGCCTTTCACCTTTCTAGAGAGGATTAATTCATCATCAGTTTTAATGGTGAAGTCTTGAGCTTCCCTCAGTGTGTTTGGTTTGGCTCTTCTAATGAAGAAACCAACTTCTAATGCAAGACAACGATGAAGAATCTTCTCGAGATGGTTCTCGGGAGGTAGCACATCTTTAGGGATTCTTCTTGTCAATCTGGAAAACTTTCTACAAATTCCCTCATGGATTCGAGATTTCTTTCTTTATTTGGACTAATTGCACGGTGGCTCTTGACCATTTTTAGTGCTCTTGAATCTATTTTCAAATGATTTTCTAATATCTTCCCAACCAGTAATAGATCTTGCAAGAAGCATGTAAAAACATTCAATAGATTTTTCTTGAAGTGATTCCATAAATAGTCTGACTGACACATCTTCATTCTCAATTCTTAATACACCACAAGCAGTGATGAATGTTGTTACGTGTTCTTTAGGGAGTTGAGAACCATCTCCCCTAAATTTGGAAAAATTATTTCTAGAGCCTCTTGGCAGATCATGAAGAGATTGTTGGAGGGCAAGTGGGCCTATGTTTCCTCCCCATGGCACAATAGGCCTATGTGCTTCACGTTCACAGTCACCCATTCTGTTTCTATTTCTAGTTTCTTGGTCAGCTAAGGTTGCCTCTCTCTCCTCTGCTATAGCTTGGAGTCTTGCAATTTCTTCAAGTTGAGCTCTAATCTCTTCCTCTCTCAAAAATGAACTATAACCTCTACTTCTTCTCTCTCCAACTCCTTAAAAGTAGGTTCAATCACTCCTCCTTGCCTCAGCTGGTGAGTATACCTTCTATCAGCTAGCTTGAAAGTTTATTGTCTTCTCTGGAGGTGTTAGAATTTGTCTTTGTCTTCTTTTCACATCCATAATTTTGTAGCAATGGTGAGATGATTTACACTCTGCCAAATATGCCAAGTAACCTCTTTCAGGTCTGAAATTATTTCCTCTAGATATGACAGAGAAAAGAAGGTTTTCTAGAAGGATTTGTAAGAATTTTGAGTTACATCCATGCAGTTCATATGGCTGCTCAATCTGCAGAACTCTTCTATTTGAATCTTTTTATATTTTTGGATCACAAGGAATTTCAGACTTCAAAGGTAAACTTAATGATATTTTAAAAACCTTTTCATCATTTTTGGGTGCAGATGTTGTAACTCTACCCCATGGTGGGCACCAAAAACTTTTGTGAGAAAATTTGTCTTGTTGACAAATTTGTGGATTTCAGACCAACACTATGGGAATCTAAGTCCCTCTACATTTTAATGGTGCAGCTCCCATTATTTAGCATGTAAAACCAAAGTGGATTTATGGTGGTTTTGTCAACCGAGATCCATAGGAAAACACCACTTGTCCCTATGGCAATAATACCAACTCCTTGCTATAGCAGAAATCAATCTAAGAAAGGGGAGGGAGTGAGAATGAAGGAGGGGGAAATCAATGTTGTGGGTAGAGTGTCAAATGCCCACACACATCTACTAAAATTTTCATTGCATTTATTAATTAATAGAAGAAAGACAAATTTGTAATTTAAGCACAAGAGCGAGAATAAAACATGTTGGTTAGAAAGAACTAATCGATTTTTCCATTGGGGGGACATAAAATTCCTTCCTTTTTTATTGATCTCAGAGTTGAAACTCGTACAATGAGTGGGAATATAATAAAAATGCAGAGGAGAATAGAAGAAGACTAACAATTGTTTTTGTCCTCTGTTTGCAAAAATGTTCTTCCAATTTCCAATTTTGATTTCCGGCCCTCACAAATACTTCAAAAACCATTAGATCATTCGACCCAAAGCCGTTACAAAAAAATTTCATCATTTCCCCTCTTCTAGATTCCTCTGTCACAAAGAAAATGCTTCTAACAAGCCCAAGAAGAGATTCTACATGAAAAAATGTGTTTTATATTTCAATTTGCCAGTTTGCATATGAACTGTTTGATCCTTTGCCCTAATTTCTTTGAAATCGGGCCATCCACGTGGTAGGAGAACATTGGAGTGGAGTCGAGGGAATTTTTTTGTTTTTTCATGCCATAAACATTTTCTTGATTTTCTCCCACAAAAATCCATCAAAATCTAAAATTGAAGTGTTCATCACGTAGACAATTTTAACAGCTTTCCATTGATACCGAAAACATGAAAAAATGAGCTCTAGTTTGAAATATATGGCCCTCTGAAGATTTATGGCAAAATTGGTAAAAAGAGAGTCAAAATTAGGGTTGATGAGGGTCAAACTTTAAATTTTTCCCTTTTGGAAAAAATTCCTAAAAATATTTGTGGCCCCACCGCTCTGAGACACGTGACACCTTCTAATTCATTCGTGGGCCGAAGACCTACCCTTTTTCATTCCGATTTCATATTGGGAAAATTTTCCAAAAATGTTCATGCCCTGCCACTCTGAGGCATGTGGCACTCTCGATTGTTCATGGATATGCAACTCCATTTTTTCCTTTTGATTTCATATTGGGAAAAATTTCACAAAAAATTCTACACCCCACTACTCTGAGACATGTGGTACTCTCGACCGGTCGCAGATATGCGGCTCCATTTTTTCCTTTTAAGTTTTAAATTGGGAAAATTTCCCAATTTACCTCTCGTGCCCCGCTGCTCCGCCTTGACATGTGGCACGTCCGATTAGTTGTGGCCTCAACCCATTTATTTTCCTCTACAAGATTTTGGGCTGAATGTTTCCATTTTTTTTTTTGCCCAAAAGGGATAAGTTCCAAATTTCTCTCCTCGCCTCCACCAATTTTCTCGACAAATTTTTCAACTTGCCTTCATGGGCCCGCCCAGGGAAAATTTCCCCTCCAAACTTTGCCAAGCCATAACTTACAAAATACAAGGAGTTAGGAGGACTCCCTTACCTTTCTAGAAAGGGTAAAGAATTATCCATCTGATAGAGGTGTTTCTAAGAATCCTTGATCCCTTAGGAAGTGCAAGATATCAAAATACTCAAACTGGACCATTTTCAAAGGGTAACAACTCAAAAATTTATAAGTCCAAACTTGGAAAAATAAGGAAATTTTTGAGAGGAAAACACTTTGGAAAATGGATTTTCTCGGCTTTCTCTCCTTCTCTTTTCTTTGAATAATTCTTAGAAATATTAACCCCCTTTGGTGTGATTATCCTTTTTCCTTTTATATCACCCTCTTCACTTGTTAACCTTCAATTTTTTTCCCCTAAAAGTATAAATATTCCAAGGAATATTCCCTTTCAAAATTTGTTCTAGAACATGGCATTTAAAAAAATGTTTTTCTTTTAAAACTGCCAGATGTACAAATCACAAGTCTTTTCAATCAACTTCACTAGTGCTCAACTAGGATATCAAGTCATCACTTCTGGTGGATTACTTTAATCATTCTTTCCTAATATTGATTAGGTAATCATTTCAAACAATCTTTGAACACTTCTAGATGACACTAATATGACATATATCCATACTCGCTTTTCAATAATCTACCTTGGGTGCCACACACTCTGTTTCATGTCTCATTGGCTTAATTTCCACACATAGTTTCTGTCGAATCACCTTGATTTACCAGCTCTGCTCATTCCTAACCTTTTCCAATTCTTAAATTCTCCTCTATGTGAACTAAACAAAATATCCTTCATTTCATGGGAAATATTGCATCAAATCAAAACATATGTCTCCTTTTCATTATAAAACTTGGCTCAATTTCATTATCATCATGCATTTCCCTTCTTGTTCTAAGTATAAGAAATTTCAAAAAAATGGCAAAGGTACTTGTAGCTCACATCCTGAAGGATATTTCTTCAAAGGACCTAAATCAAATTTTTTTATTTAAGCGGTCCTGATGAAGCTTTTGTCAGGGCATCTGTTTGATATAGAATGTGTGGGTGACACTAGAGGGCCCTTAACATACCGGCAAGTCTAGCACTTCTTACAAGGCTAATCAAGATCAATCCTATGTTTACATCCTTCTAGGTTATGTATTTCCATCTTTTTAGATGGGAGCACTTGAAATCTCCCGAATATTTAAAAATATATTGGGTTGAGAGAAGACCTCAGGTCTCTAGGAAAACCAATTTTCAATGTCCCTTTTGTGTGATGAGGGGTTTGTATCAAAAGATATTCCTAAGGAATCATATGTGTTGTATGATAAATCCTCCATCGACACAGTGCCTACTATTTCCCACAAAATAGATGAGTTGGAGAAAAGGATCAATTTCCGGAGAAAAAGCAAGTAGAGACCGTGCCTTCGCAACTATTTTTAGCACCAGGGTCATCTTCAAGGAAAAGGAAAGGTGAACCACAACCTCAACCTCTAATCATTATCTCATATGGAGAAGATGACCAATAATTATCTACTCGCCATTCAAGGAAGTAATTGATTCTTGGAAAATCTTGAGCCATAAGGTCAATAGCTTGCACAGAAGGATATATTTTTCCTCATTTGAAATTAGTTCACTAATCCACCCTTTCACCAAATTTGTTCCATCATTTTCCTCTTGTGATTCAAGTTGAGGCTCCTCAAGGACAACCATTAACTGTTTGAAAACCCCCTGCTCATCCAGATTTAGTGATTCTACTTGTTTTTCATTATTTACTTCAATGACCATCTTGTTATTCTCACCTTGTGTTAATAATTCTTTTGGATGTTCCTCTCCTTGGTCTAGAGACTGAAGTTGATCATTTCTTCCTTGATTTATATCAACAGTTAGGGGAGATTCCTTCCTTATTTCTTTAATGGATGTCATACTGGACCCCACTTCTCCTTCGACATTTTCTTGAGTTCTTGATGGATCACGAGCCCCGCATTTTTCAAACTTTGGTGAGTTAGCATCCCACCCTCCTCGTGCTTTGATGATGTTTCTAGAAATTTAATGGTAGGTTGTTCATCTAAATCCAACTCCACATTTCTATCTAGGAGTTGCATGTCCTTATCAACAATGTTATCTCCCAAAATATTTGGCTTTGCTACCTCTACTTTCTCTTTATAGAAAGATTTTCCCTTTTGAGAGAGTTCATCAACCTTAGTAACTTCATCGAAATATAAATAATCTTCTTCTACTAACACCTCTGTGTATTGGCATCTTCCCTACTAGGCGGTTCTAGTTTGTCTTATTTTGCAACAACTTATTTTATAGAAGGAGCATATGTTACTCGAGCATGTTCTATACTATTCAAAAGAAGAGCATTTTTCTCTATTTCCTCACCAATTTTGAGGTTATCTACCAGTATCATTAATGGTTCACTCATTGATAATTTGAGAGCATCTAACATGGAAAATCCCTCACCAGTATCAACATCAATTACATCATCTAGGGCCTTTGCAGATTCATACAATGTTTTAGTCAAAGGCATACTCATATCATTAGTAAGTAGGGTTTTAGATGTCTTTTTACCTAGAGTTAAAGTTTGGATACTTACTTGAACTATCCACAACATCTTTCTAGGTTGCTTGATCTTGAGTGGCTTCCATTGTTGCTTCTTTCATAGGAAGAGGTGGGAAATGAGACTCTGATTGTCCCACTTGTGGAAATGATGGGGCATGTTGTGCCTGATAAACATCACTCCTTTCAAATTTAGGAGGATCAATTACCATATCTCTATGCTTGTGCTTCTTGGGCATGTGGGCACCTACTCTCACCAAGACTAGTACATGAGTAACCTTATGTTTCTTGTGTGCCCTTTCAAACTTTTTTAGATTAGGAGCCACTCTTTTCCCTTCCTTATGCAACTTAGGTTGAGTAAGACCACTTGTTATGGTTCCACTCATTAATTTCTTAGTATTATGAGGCTTTGGTGCAACACCTAAGCACACTACATGGGATGTTAATCCCTTCCCCTTTTCTTGAATTGGAATTGCAAAAGTAATGGGGGCATTTTCCATAGATTTCAAAAGCATGCTTTTAGTCTTTTCCTAAGAACTGACATAGGAGTACCAGTTCCACTAGCAGTTGAGGTCCACTCATCTATGAGTTTAAGGGTGGGCCTTTTTGAGGGAAATTGAGGTTCCTTTCCTCCTAGAGGATCCATTCTATCTGCCTCCTCCCTCGGGGTGGAATATCATCGTTCAAGTTTCCCAAACTCCTGAAGTTATTTAAGATTTTGGTATTTTGAATTGATAGGTCGATTCCTTTCTGAGTTAACCAATTCATAGTTCTTCTCATTACATCTGTTATCCTTATATAATAATCATCAGATTATACTTCATTCCAATCACGGGGGCATTATGGGTTATTCCTCCACCTTCTGATTGACATAATATCTGCTTACCATATGTGGGTCATCCACAATTCCTTTTGGAATAACTTTAATTTTGAAATCAATTATTTTGATAGGGTATTCTAGATAAATATCTTAATCTTACCCCTTCCTCATCCCTACAGTTCATCTAATAATCTTCAAACTAAGGCTCATGCTCAAAAGTGTTCACAATGTTGTTGAATACCCATATGATGTCATAACTGGCCCTTGCCTCAAAATTTTCCATATCAAATTTCTACATTTCATCTTCAATCAACATGTCCTTTATGATGGAAGGGCATGAATACCTTCCAATTCAAATAGGGAATTTGATATTTGTCTTATGCCTCCCAACAATTAATTTATGCACAAGTGCTAGCTTACCTTACTAGTTCACATAAAATAAATTTATCATCTACATACCTAGGAAAATTACAAGGCTTGCCCTCAAAACCACTAACCCTTATGTATGTGAAATTTTTATATTGAATGAAGTAGCATCCATATTCCAAAATCACTTGTCTAGCTTGTTCAAACATCCTATATTGTCCCCACTCTAGCTTGAAAATAAAAATGATTGGGGCAAAGAAAGCATCATTAACTAACCTTACATTCCCACTCCAGTTGATCAGTTGCAGTTGGGAAATATCTCATGCATTTGGCACTTCTTGAAATCTACACATGGTGACAAACCCGAGAAACATCTATGCCTAGAAACATTGTAGATTAAGTAAGTCATCATATAAAATTATAGCTCTGAATTGTCACCCATCTCAATTCTTGCTGCTAAGGTGACCATGTGGCCATGGAGTGCTTCTGCAATGAAATTTTCCCAATAGATGCTCCCTTTTCTCTCTAAAATGATCCATATATAGGTAACCATCCATTCCTTAAATTCATTTATAGTTTCCAAACCTGTCATTTGACTTAGTAACACAATGACATCTTCAACCTCTTCAACAAATTGTGCCCTAACCAGCTTTTTAGGGATTCTAGCCATTGTCTTTTTTACAATAAGCCATTTTGTATTTATCATCTTGACATAGTCCTTTTTATTTTCTTCATAATCCTATAGGGCTAATTTGATAGCAATGGTGATCGGGTTGGTGATTATAGGAAATTTTAACATTATTCTAATGGTTGTAGGTGTCAATGTCAAAACTACATCCCCACTCCCATCTAATACTTCCCTTTTTCAAGATCATAATTCATAGCACAATGCCACACCAACTCTGGGCAATGAACTACTGGTGGGATAGCACCTACTAAAGCAATACGACTGTCTTGAATTTCCTTTAGGGATTCACTCTTATGGGGGCTATTAATTATCTGAATAAAATCATCTAGATCAGCACACATCAATTCCATGTCTGTAATATTTTCTAAATCACTCGTGACCCCTAACGCAACCAAGAACAAAGATGGCATAGTCTTCATCTTCAAAAACCCTAACTTTACTTTAAACCAACTTGCCACTGAAAGAGAAACACAGGAGTTTCTAAGCTCTTACAAGTCAATTCGTGAGTTCCTAAACAAGTTAAATCCAAATCAATAAGTTTTTAAGTCCTCTTGTTTACAATTCAAGCTTCACTAATAACGTGATAATTCTCCATGAAAATCACAAAGGTAGCAACAAAAATCAAGAAAATTGGTAAATAAAGATGAAAGCATTCATAGGCTTTAAAACATCCTTGATTTACGTAGCAACATTAATGGTGGTAGAAATAAATGCAATACATCATGACCATTCAATCTGCCATTCTCAATTTTGAAAATGATCCATCCATGTGGAATGAAAATTTTTGCTAACACAAGCTCGGGGGCACCTTTTGTAATTTTGCAGCATTAGAGAATTTACACACTTTTGGAAAACTTGACCCGCCCATCCACCTTTTGGTTTTCAACACGGGCTCGACATGTGGTTGCACCTAAGTGATAGTGAGGCTACGGTGCCTTTTTGACGCTTTTATCCCATTTCCCTTTCAAACTAAAAATGCTTGAGTTCCTGGAGACCCACATCCCCACCTTTTGCATATAAGTAACCACATGTCCTTTGTGGGTTTTAGGAACCTTTTTACACCTTTATTCCTTTCCTCTTAAATGTGTAAAGCTACAAATATGTACCGCCTCCCCACATCCACTCCAATTGTGACACATGTACACTCCTTGACACCAATTGAGAAATTACTTGCATTAGCTTTTGATTGGATATTTGGAGAACATTTATCAGGAAATAGGGCCGATTTCACACTTTGTGAATGTGAGATAAAATTACAAGTTTGCAAATTTGACCTGCCACACCACAATCAATTGGGAGCTGCCACGTATCAGCGGGAAATGGGAGAGAAAATAAAAATAAAAAGACAAGACCCAGAAGTAATTTACAACAAGCGATCCCTCCAACTTGAACTTAAAACACAATAGCTTCCTCATAAGAAACCACTAGATAATGCATATTTAGACATGATCCTCGACCAAAAAAGAGGAAAGAATAAACCATACATAGAAAAGCCACAAAGTGACTCACACCTCTATAGGGAAAGTAAAAATATATTTTATAAAATGATGGAAAATCTTAACCAAATAAGGGCGAGATTAATTCAAGCACCAAAAAGTCCATTCATTCCCCTAGGTTATTTTAGGAGTTCATTTGCAAAGCTACAAGTAGTTGTGGGAAGGGCTATCATTGGCCTTCCTAAGATTGGAGCAACCACACAGAGAGGAATAGAAGATCATAAGTGGATGTGGAGGTGATCCAAAGGTCTTGGTACATCATGGAGATGATTTAGGAATATTTTGGAAGGTCTCGAGAGAAGTTGGGGTAGTTTCACCAGAATTAGGGTTCACAGGCCTAATCAATGCACAAGCCAAAACAACTATTGAGCTTCGAAAGCTGATTACGAGGCTCCAAATGGAGTTAATAGTAAAAAAACATCTCCAAAAATATAATTCTAATCCCTAAATGATGGTGAAATCATAGTTTTCACAACACTTTGGTGCATCGGTTCTACGGTAGTTTTTCTTTGGCATAGGTGGAGTACTAAATACAAATTCCAAATTTTTAGGGATAACATGGATGAATCAAGACATTATAAACACACCATTGGATTCAAAATTAAATTTATAGTTAGGATCATATAAAATTTCACCAATAAATTCCACCTGGGAGCTCAAGTTATCATCGTTCCAAGTTACCCTCTTGGAGATAGTTCGGGAGTTAGTCAATTTTTAGGAGGACACGTGTCAACACTAGGAGCTTAGTGGGATTTTATGTCCTTGAGGTCAGGTACAAAAACCTTGGTAAAATTCTCCTATCCCCCATGTGACCTTTGTGACCCTCATGTGACCTTCAGACTTGACAGTTCAACCCTCGGTGCATTTTGGAGCTCAAATTCCCTGTCGTCGGATCAAGGACACATGTCAGCTCTAGGACCACCATGGAATTTGATGTCCCTCATGTCCCTGAGGATAGGTACAAAATACATGGAAAAATTCACTCAGCCCCTATGGGGATTCCTTTGTTCATTCACGTGACTGGATTTCATCCCTCATTGCTTCCAGTGTTTTTTCAAGAAAATCCCCTACTATTAGATCGAGGACACGTGTCGTCCTCTTGCTCACCGTGGAATTTTATGTCCCTGAATCCTTAAGGTCATGGAAATTAGACATGGAAAAATTCACCCAACCCTTGCATGAGCATTTTTTTAATATTCAAATCCGGCACTTAGTTGTTTCTTCCCCCTCATTTCTCCTTTGACTTCTCACCATGCCATGGCCTTGTTCTTTCTTGTCCAGACACCCAGTCCACCATTACTGATCAAAAATAGATCCATAATGGTCACAAAAATCTCCAAACCATGAAAAAAATATATATCGGAGAAAACTTGATGAATAAATCAAGAAAGGGAAGAAAATGAACGTTTTTGCGAAATAATTGTGAAGTAACCCAATCAAGAAATCTTCATATCTCACAAGATACCATTCGAGATCAAGGTGCCATCTTCTAAAGACTTCCACATTTTTCAATATGATCATGATACAATAAACCATAGTTTAAATGGTGCCCATAATTATTTGTTCCAACAAAATCCTCACTTCATAAACTGACTCACATTCGTTGGATTTCCCATCATTCTAGCAATAAAGCGAGCTAAAAACTTACACACGAGATCTAAATGAAAAAACTATCGTGATGGATTTTTTTCATCGCAAATGGATACAAAAACTAGAATTTTAAATTTCAATCTCCATTCATGTCCGCCATAGCAGCTCTATGCTCAAAGCCAATGCCAGTGAAGATTTAAATTTTATTTCCCGGTATTCTACCGGGAAAAAATATGTGGAATTCGTAGGATGTGGTTGTGACGACAAGATGAGTCTAAAAACTATATTTCATCTCAAATCTATAAATGGAAACACACTTTCTAAAAATAGTAAGTTTTCCTATACAGGCTTCCTATTTTTGTAAGTCTTTGTCAAAAGTGGTTATGGAAAAGGTAGTGTGCACTAAAGACCTCCAAGAAGGTAGAATGATCATCCAGTAGAAAATAGTGAAAATGATCACCTACTAAAAATATTAAGTCCCTTATATATGTGTTTGCTAAAAATAATAAGTCACTCCAAGAAGTGGTCAAAGTAAAGCCGAGTGTGTACAACATCGAATGAGGGACTTCATTACATCACGATGGTCGGGAAGAGGCAAAAATCACCTCTCACTAAAAATAGTAAGCCTTCCATCTAGACACTTACTATTAATATTAGGTTGTTCTCAAAGGACAATTTTGGCACAATGAGACATAGAGGGTGATCATCTCAGGGAATTGGACAATGTTTTTTGACACTCACTACATAGTTCGGTCATAGGTATATCATACGTAGGATAGGAGTTGTGGTCATCAACGAGAATAGTTCACTCAACTTTGTGAGAATTTTTGAGCTAATTTGAAGGAGTTTCACAGTGTGCAAGGAGTTTGAAGATTCAAATTTTCACTGCATTTAGAGCTTTCCATCAACGAGGATCAACGGACTTCATCGGGAATGACATCTCCTCTTCTTCTTCTCTCTCTCTTTTTCTCTCTCCTTTTCCCCCAACTTTCTCTCACTTTCCAATATTCTAATTTCACATTGGGGTTGCACTTTTTCATATGTCCTAATGTTCCTAATGTAATAAGCCACCTTTATGTTATAAAAAGGGACGTAATATTCTCCTAGGAATTCAAAAATATTTTAAGTTGCACAGGACATATGAAAAGACATTGGGGGTAGATGATAAGTCACCTCTCATTCTATAAATTGTAATGTCATTCCCATTTAAAAGGGTTGGTAATTAATTTTGTAAGCTCAAGAGTGCATTCTATCTTAAGAGAACAAAGGAGATAGCCAAATTCTTCCTTCCCCCCACTCTCTATGTTTCTTTCATTCTCATACTATGTACAACTTGGTTTAAACAATCAATACAATAAGTAGGCATTTCGAGCCTTTTTTGACTAAGGGTTTATTGATACTTTGTAATCATAAATTCCATTTGTTCTTGTTGCTATGTTTAGAGTTGTTTCCTCCTAATTCTAATTGATGTATGCAAGAATTTGATTTTCTACCTACTGCAACATTAGTTCTCATATCTAATTTCTCACTCCACTTTCCTTCTCTACGAGACAAATTCCTCTCTTGTAGGTATTTGAAATATTTTCCGTAGGGTCATTGGAGTGTCCTGTTGGATCCTCGGTTGAAAGGCCACCACATAATTCCACTTTTTCATGGACATGCATATATGGTAGTTGCATTGGTTAAGTAGAGGGACATAGATTCTCGAGCATTGAAATAAATCCACAAGTTTTTCCACCGAAAAAAATTTCTCGCCAACAAATTAAAAATAACATTTTATGTGGTTAGGTTTGACCTTAGCATGGACATACATGAAAATTTTGACAAGTGATTAAAAAGGTGTAAATTCTATGTCTGGGTAACACAATCTAATTAAAAATATTAACTAGAAATGACAACTAATATTAACTAAGGAAAAATAAATGATTTACAATACTAAATAAAATTTAAATCATCACTTGCACTACCAAAATTATTTCTCTAACTTTATATAAATTAAATTAAACCAATCTCTCTTTTGGTATTTTCAAATCATGCATAGAATATAATTAAAGATTAAGCTGAACAAAATGTAAACAAAATTTCTTTTGTGGAATTTTATATATCATTTAAAATTACTAAAATAAAATAAACTACAAGATAAATATATGAAAACATAATGTGGAGTGGGTATATGTTTCAAAGGAACTAAATAAAAATAGTAAGGCTATAAATGAAGAGGAATTATTTGTAAATAATGAATGAAAGTTGTTTTTTTATTAAGAAAAACATGGTGTTACATATAGAAACATAAGGATATGAAAAGAAACATGTATGGGTTTTCCAATGATGAAAAATGTTTCAAAATGAATGATATAGGCAAAGTATTGATAAAAATTCATTAATTTCTTTTGACATTTTTTTTCATTCAAATGTGCAATAGGAAAATTCTCAATTTTCAAGCATGACAATGGACCCCAGTGTAAAAATGTTTGGTTATAGGCCTTGTTGTCAAAAATTCCCCCTAGGGTAAAATTTGATAACATGCAGTGATTCTCAAGTCCCAGGAGATAGATTGATTCAAGGCAAAAAATCATGTTTATAGGGTCCCCTCAGAATTTTTCTAACTCCCCTGTCCTATAAGAAAAGAGCAAGCTCTAAGAAATGTGGAAAAAGTTGCAGAAAATAAGCTTGGAACAGGAAAAATCATGAAAATTGGCTAAGTCCTAGTCCAGGTGGTCCTTGGGACAGTTGGGACATCTGGACGCGAACCGGCCGAAAAGCCTCCAGGCGGTCTGCGCAGCACTTGGGACAGTTGGGACATCGAGACACGTGGGACGCGGAAAGGCGGTTCGGCCGAAGGAGAAGAAAATCGGTTAACTATCTCTGGGACAGTTGGAACAAATGGACGTGAATTTCCTGAATCGACCGAACCGGAAGAACTTGTCCCAAACAATCCAGGACAAGTGGGACAAGAGTACACGAAGGACTCGAACCGGCCGATTCGGCCAAAAAAGAACTTTAAATGCAGGACAAGCGGGACAAAGGGGCGTGTAGGACGTGAAAACTCTCGAAAGGCCCGAGAACCAATCAAATTGTGCCACGTGTCTCTACAAGGAATATGTCGAAGGGGTCAAAGAACCCGACATCAAAGGAAAGTCGGGAAAACAAGTCGGGAAACACGGCGCAAAGGCATGTCGAGCCACCCTCCAAACCCGATGCACATGCAGGTTCATTCTCTGACCCCGAAACAAAGTGAAACCTTGGTTATACTGGCGGAAGCAAGTTTCGGGAGAACATAAGCATCTAACACATGTCGAGGTGTCCTCCAAGTCCGATGCAAATGCAGAGGAAAACCCCGAACCCGACAGGATGAAGACCCTGATGCGGGAAATATTCAAGTGGCCATAACTTTTCACAGGAAGCTCGGATTTTCACGTTCCTTAAATCAATGGAAAGCTGGAGAGATGCTCTACATGATTCCAGGGTCAATATTGCATTTTTAGTTCAGTTTGAGGAGAGAGAATCAAGAAACGTATCTCGGCACATAGTAATGGCGAACTCGATGTTTCAACAACCGATTTAATGCACATGGGTCGCATTCTTCTTCAGCATGGCCAGAACTGACATTTCAACAACCAATTTAATGCACATGGGTCACATTCTTCTTCAGCATGGCCAGAAGTGATGTTTCAACCACCGATTTTAATGAAGAATGCATTTTGGTCAATGGTTGGGTGGCTTGCACATTTTTTTTACGTTTCTCTCTCTTGGGCTCGACCCATGCAATGTAAAAAGCCGATTTGGCTCAAATCACAAATTGGTTCATCTTTTCTACTCGACCTCCCTTCTTTTTCTTCTCCAGGGTTGAAAATGGAGTTCGAACCTCCTCCCTTGCTCTGTAATGGCGTTTTTTCCTTTTACTATTGAAATGATGTTACTCAGGCAAACTTCCGGAACAACAAAAAAATGTGTTTTGTGATGCATCTACCCATCCTTGCTCTTTTTTCTTTTTTTTCTTCTTGCCTCACTTCATTGCAGGTATTTGCGCATGTTTGAACGTTCGTTGCAGCCTGCACTGTGTTCATGGAGTTTTGGGACATTTTACGTGTGAAATCTATCCTTGGGCTGTGATGTGTCTGTCCATCCTTCCCATCACTCACCTCTCTTTGTCCCATGGCAGTTTTGATAGATGTTCCACATTCTTCTTCTCTGGTGTATCACCATTTTAGTGTAGGATTTTGCTATTTTTCCCTTTTCTCTCTGTCCCTGTCCCCTTGGTGGTTAGATTAGGATTAGATTAGCTTGGCTGCACTAGAATAGCTTGTGGCGAGTAGTTTAGAGCAGGAACCTACCTTCTCTGAGATTCCTCTCTCGGTTTCACAAGTCCCACGCTTGGAGAGAGATTTCAATGTTGTGCAATCACACCTGGATGCATGAATGTCAACCTAGAAGCCTGATGTGCGTCCAGGGGTGCTGTGATTCTACACTAACAGTTTTGGCACCCCCGGTGGTAGCTTAGAGGTCTTTCACTTTATCTTTGATAGGTTGGTGTGTTCTTGTTAAAGATTCAACCTTTTGGAGACACTTTCAAAAGCACATCTGGTGACTCCATCTAATCAATAACTCATTCTCTGAGTTGCAGACCTGTTTTTCATCCATTCCCACCCATCTTTCTTTCCATCCCTTTCATTCTTTTCCATTCCATGAAGTTGTGTAATCATGACTTCATTTCCATCATGGAAGTCACATCAACAACAGCAGTATATTCCACCTCCAACATGTTTTACAAATCCTCCAAATCAGCATTTTGAGCAGATTCAAGATCAGTATGCATACCCATATGAGAAGCAGTGCCAAAGTCGGTTTGGACACGAAGCACATCAAGAGCAAGGGTATGCTGGTTATGAAGACCATCAGATGCAAGATGCTGGTCTGCTAGAACAAATCCAAAAGATGGAGGTAAAGATGGTGCAGTCCAGAGCAACAGCTCAAATGAGAGCTTTCAGAATTGGTTGCAGGACTCCTTGTCCATGGGGAGGCCCTTCTCCAAGACACTTCAGCGCTCAGGAGAAGTTGGAATTCATGATAAAGATGCTGCCCCAACTTGCACAATGTACAGTAGAAATAGAGGCCTATACATTTGGTGTTGAACTACCTTGTCAATGGGTAAGTTCTACACCATCATCTGGTTTTTCTCTTCCCATTACTCAAGCAGCATCATCTCATTTGGACTTGTAAATTCTAAACTCTCCATCTACTGTCCCAAGTGTTGAATCCATGTCTCCACCCCCTAGTCTTCCACCTCATCTCAATTCTTCTTTCCTTTTTCCTTCCAAATGGTCATCCCCTCCACAAGAGCTAAAATAAATCCCCCCTCCTCTAAAGAAACAAGAGATTTCATCCCCTTTACCACCACAAAAAATTTCCAAATCAATTGAGTTGCAACCCACCCCTCCCCTTGCATTCCCAATTCCATGTAGGGAAGAAGAAATTGCAAAAATCAGTCATCAAGGACAGCAAGAGGAAGAGCCAAGAAAAGAAGAAATGATTAAGAGCTTAGTAAGTTTGGCTGCCAAGTTTGGTATGACAAAGATCCCCTTGATGGTCAAACCTACAGAAGAGGCTAAGGTTGAACAAATAGTGGTCAGGGCTGATTTTGTTGCAGTAGAAGAAGAAGTTCTTGCAGTCCCAACTTGTCCTCTAGAGCAGCAGATTGAAGAGTTTGACTTGAAAAACTTCATGCTGGAGGAGGAGCTCACTCAAGAGCAAGATTGTCTTCGAACATTGGAGGAAGGAGAAGCTGCTCCAGATCCAGCAGCAGAGGAGCACATTCTAGCTGTGGAGGAGAAAGTTGCAGATCCAAGAGCTCTGAGCACAAAGCAGGCTACAGGAGAACCTTCAGTTCTTCTTTCTACTTCACCTCTCTCAAGTTCCAATGCTGAAGAGGAGTTTGACCTCTCAAACTCAATGTTGGAGGGAGAAAGAAACCATGGTGGTCAAGTTACAGATCAAGAGGACACCATGGAGGAAGTTGAACATTTGCAGCAGGACAGCCATGAGGCAGTTTATCTGTCAGATTTGGAGGACTGTTTTGATGGAGAAGAACCGGTTGAGTTTCCACCATTCTCTCTTCCATCATCCACATTCCAAACACTAGAGCCTGCTGTCATGGAGGAGAGCATTCATTTGCAGCAGCCTGCATCTTATAGCAGCTCTTTGGAACCGAGATTGGAAGGTTTTAATCTTTCATGTTCTTCATTGGAGGAAGAGAAAGGACAGAGGAATTTCACTATTTCTTCCACACCATCCATTCAAGAGGGTCTACAAGAAGACTCCATTTTTGGAGTTGAAAATCAGAGCTATGGGCATACTCAACGGATCAGACCTTGCCCAATCAGGTATTTGGCTTCATTGGAGCCAAAGGAGAAGCCACAACTAGTCATGCTTGCTTCTGAGCATGAGGGTGAACTACAGAGTACCAAGGATCAGTTGCCATACCTCTCCAATCCAAATGCAGAGAAACTAAAGGAGGTATTGGATTTTTTAGTTGATACCTTGATGATTTGGATAGAAGACCAGCTTCTTGTTGATTTTCCATCCATCCAAACAGCCATGATCAGTGCCAAATCAATTGCATGGCTGCCAATTTTGAAGAAAGGAAGCTATTTTACACAACCAGTTGCAGGGTTTGTTTAGCTTGCCTTTGCTTCTAGTTAGATTAGAGTAGGTAGGTTTGCTTTCAGCAGAAGAAGTGCTTTTGCACACTCTGCGCATGTTCCATTTGGAGCATGTATGATTTTCAGTTACGTACATAGTTTTGTGGTGCTAGTTTTGCTCTTGCGCAGTTCTTCATTTCGAAGGCTTTTGGTGAGGTCAACTCTAGGTTCAATGGGTTTCAAGCGGTTCGGAGGAGGTTTTCAAAGTTTAGATCAGTTTGCGGGTTATAACTCATGACTCCATGCCCAATGGATTGCTTCAAGATACCGATCATTCATCTAGCGGCGAGATGACCCCACTGAGTCGCCAAACTCTTGTCAAAAATTCCCCCCAGGGTAAAATTTGATAACATGTAGTGATTCTCAAGTCCCAGGTGATAGATTGATTCAGGGTAAAAAATCATGTTTATAGGGTGCCCTCATAATTTTTCTAACTTCCTTGTCCTAGAAGAAAAGAGCAAGCTCTGAGAAATGAGGAAAAAGTTGTAGAAAATAAGCTTGGAACAGGAAAAATCATGAAAATTGGCTAAGTCCTAGTCTAGGTGGTCCTTGGGATAGTTGGGACATCTGGACACAAACCGGCCGAAAAGCCTCCGGCGTAGTCTTTGCACAACTTGGGACAGTTGGGACATCGAGACGCATGGGACGCGGAAAGGCGGTTCGGCCAAGGAGAAGAAAATTGGTTAACTTGTCTCTCAGGACATATGGAACAAATGGGCGAAATCGCTGCAATTAGCCGACCTGGAAGAACTTGTCCCAAACAGTCTGGGACAAGTGGAACAAGAGTACGCGAAGGACGCGAATCGGCCGATCGGAAAAAGAGAACTTTAAATGCAGGACAAGCGGAAGGGGCGCGTAGGGCGTGAAAACCTGAAAGGCCCGAGAACCAATCAAATCATGCCACGTGTCTCTACAAGGAATATGTCAGAGGGGTCGAAGAACCCAACATCAAAGGCAAGTCGGGAAAATAAGTCGGGGAAACACGGCGCAAAGGCATGTCGAGCCACCCTCCAAACCCGATGCACATGCAGGTTCATTCTCCGACCCCGAAACAAAGGGAAACCTTGGTTATATTGGCAGAAGTGGGTTTCGGAGAACATAAGCATCTAACACATGTCGAGGCGTCCTCCAAGCCTGATGCAAATGCAGAGGAGAACCCCGAACCCGACAGGATGAAGACCCTGACGCGGGAAATATTCAAGTGGCCATAACTTTTCACAGGGAGCTCGGATTTTCACGTTCCTTATATCAATGGAAAGCTGGAGAGATGCTCTACATGATTCCGGGGTCAATATTGCATTTTTGGTTCAGTTTGGGGAGAGAAAATCAAGAAACGTATCTGGCGCGTAGTAATGGCCGGAAGTGACATTTCAACAACCAGTTTAATGCACATGGGTCGCATTCTTCTTCAACATGGCCAGAACTGACGTTTCAACAACCGATTTAATGCACATGGGTCACATTCTTCTTCAGCATGGCTAGAAGTGATGTTTCAACCACTGATTTTAATGAAGAATGTGTTTTGGTCAATGGTTGGGCGGCTTGCATGTTTTTTTTACGTTTCTCTCTCCTGGGCTCGACCCATGCAATGTAAAAAGCCAGATTTGGCTCAAATCACAAAGTGGTTCATCTTTTCTACTCTGCCCTCCCTTATTTTTTTTCTCCAGGGTTGAAAATGGAGTTTGAACCTCCTCCCTTGCTCTGTAATGGTGTTTTTTTCCTTTTACTATTGAAATGATGTTCTCAATGCAAACTTACGAGCAACAAAAATGTGTTTTGTGATGCATCTGTCCATCCTTACTCTTTTTTGCTTGTTTTCTTCTTGCCTCTCTTCATTGCGGTATTTTCGCATGTTCTAATGTTCATTACAGTGCCTGGAGCTATGTTCATGGAGTTTTGGGACATTTTCTCGTGTGAAATCTAGCCTTGGGTTTTTGATGCGTCATCCATCCTTGCCATTACTCACCTCTCCTTGTTCCATGGCAGTTTTGATAGATGTTCAACATTCTCCTTCTCTGGTGTATCACCGTTTTAGTGTAGGCTTTTGCTGTTTTTCCCTTTTCTCTCTCTCTCTCTGTCTCCTTGGCATGGTTAGATTAGGTTTAGATTAGCTTGCCTGCACTGGAATAGCTTGTGGCAGGTAGTTTAGGAGCAGGAACCAGCCTTCTCTAGAGATTCCTCTCTCATTTTACAAGTCCCACACTTGTAGAGAGGTTTCAATGTTGTGCAATCACACTGGATGCTTCGAATGATCAAACTAGAAATCTGATCTGCATCCAGGGGTGCTGTGAGTCTGTAACAACAGCCTTTCCAATCGAGTTTCCTAGGTAACCATAATCCTTGATTCATTCATATTTCCCTATCTCTAAGTATTTTAAGGTGGAATTTGAGTGGGCCCATATGTGATATAGGATTACCCAGGTCATTTCAAGTTCTTCCAATATAATATTCGTCAAGACAGTATTTTTGGTAATCTTGGGAAAGGTCAATTTCTGGCTTTTCTAAGGCTCATGCACACCCCTATAAGTTAGCGAAGGGCTTGAACTCATCATGGAGGTTCATCAAATATCTAGGAAATTTTTCCAAACATTTTTGGAATGTTTTTAAAGGTATCACATGTTTTGGAGCAGCTCCAACAAAAGTGGGTCTTGGAGGCCTAGCAGTGCATAGTGCAAAAATAGCCACCGAGAGTAAGGAAGCAATTATGGGAGTTATGGAAGGATTTAGGAGTCAAAATAGATATCTTAAAAATTCAATTTAGATCCCTAAAATATGGTGGAATCATATTTTTCACAAAACCTAGGTGCATCTTGTCTACAACTGGTTTTAGCAAACAAAACCTTCAATTTAGAACATAAATCCAATTTTTAGTTGGTTATAATCCATAATTAGAGGATGAAACTACCATCATTGGATTCATAAGGTCATTTTCATGTGGAATCATCTAAATTTTCATCAAAAACTCCTCTGGGAACTCAAGTTATGGTCCCGACAAGTCACTCTCCAAGGCACAAACTTTAGTAGTTAGTCATTTTGGGTTAGAAATCCAACCAATGGGAGAGTGGCACACTTTTTTGCACCAATTTCACCAAATATTTGGTGAAAAATATACAATAAAATGTGCCCCTAACCTATTTTGGCCCCTATACCCTCCACATGACCGTAGTTCAACACTTTCTACTTGATTAAGCCCTCGGCTCCATTTCCCAACCCCCGCTCCATGCAATCACACTCCGCCACTTGTCAAGATAGGGTGAGGGAAAATTTTGTGTCCCATGTGCACCAAATATTTGGTACATTTGGTACAAAAACTCCCCATCCCTCCCATTTAATCTCTTGGTCACCCATGTGCCCCCGACAACTGTTTAAGGTGTAAATTTCAACCCCCTCTCTCATCCCCAATGGAAAATCACATGCTGCCAAGTGGACCAATAGGGATGGGGTGAAATTTTTATACCAAATACACCAAAAATTGGTTTTATTTGTGAACAAAAATGATATTCTTCCCAATGTATCAAAATATTTCAAAATTACTAATTTTTGGGTTGTCGATAGTTGTTTCCATTCTTCCCGCATACATGCATAAATTTTCTCCAACTATTGGGATCTCTTCCTTACTCCTCCATTTACTCTAATTACATAACCTTTTCAGCACTACCAATATAATTTTTCAAAATTCCATGTTTCTACAGAGTAGAAACAAAGGTCTTATCAAGCAAATTCCATGACCTAGAGCTACCAGAAACCCTAGGGCATGAAAATCACAAATTGCTCATATCTTCCAAAACGTGCATCTAATTCCTGTGACATTTTGACAAATTATTCCTTATAAAAATGCCTTAGGGAAGAAAATAATTAAATATTTGATATGTCCTACATTTTTAAGAAACCATTCAAGAAATTCTACCCCGGAGAACTTTTTCTTTAGTTGTCGTTAAACCATGCAGCAGACTTACTTGAAAATTTGAATAGAACATTAGAAGAGAAAACCCAGAAAGAATCCATAATTTTCTCATCAATCTGACACCATGATTTTTATATTCTAAAAATATCAAGTTTCAGTAGTTTTCACTTTCCCTTTTTAGTCAGTTTCGAAAAATGGCAAAACCCTCTAGAAGAGTTAACACTTAAAATCATACAAACAGAAGACTAGGGCACGTGGGTCAAAAAAAACCTTTCCAAAAATGGAAAGTATTTTTAATTAATTGAAAAATATTTGTGAACAAGCTTGAAATGTGAGATAAAAACCCCAATGTAGCGACATAGCCAAAAAAACAACTCCGCTCGAAATAATAACTCCTGAACTCGGTTTCTAAAAAATAGCAATTTTCAGTTCCAAGTGTAGAAATTTATAGATGGCTTAATTTTCACTCATCTATTAACCTTTTGGTCTCTTCGTGAGGTTTTATGATGGTTTCATGTTTTAAACAGAGAAATAATAACTCCAAAAAGATCCTGAAAAACATCATCTTGGGTCCAATCATGTCCTGCAACAAGGCGGGGCATCGCGATCTGCAGCAGTGGATCCATCTTTGTCACTCAGGGATCCGGGTGATTTGAAATGAGTTTAGGTTCATTGATCAAGTATCAAAGAGGATATTCATGATTAATTCCTATTTCCCTCCTAATATCACATTATAAAGGCTCGAAAAAGTGCTTCTCAACACTCATTCCATGACCAAGATGCCTATGCATCATGTACCATGGGGAATTATGATCATCATTGGTAGGAAAAAGTGTTCAAAATGCATTTCATCAAAGCTTACTAATGAGTACAAAGTGTGGTTATGCATCACAATTCATCAAATATTAGTTACAATCCTTAATCTTCTTTGGAGTGGACCTCGATGAGATAAGCTGCGGTCACTAAGGAGATCGTTTAACAATGTTTCTAAAAACTTAGTTCAGGTGTTTGTGCATTATCCAAAGGAGGTTTATTATTGTGTAAAAGGTTTAGAGAATCAGATTTATCCACATTGAGATGCTTCATCAAATCAGTTAGGAAATGAGGTGAAGGTAACAGGGCATCATCTTCATCGGCATTCCTTATTTCTTCTTCTCATTCATTCTCTCCTCTCTTCCTCTCTTCCCCGCTCTTTCTAATTCTTCATTGTGTGTAATCATTGTATTTCATCCTATTCACTTAAGTGACCTATTTTAAAATTGTACAAGTATTTTCTCAAAATTATAAGAGAAATACATAATTCATGGAAAATAAAAGGTCACGAGTGAAATATGGAAATGAAGAGTCATATGAGGGAGGTGAAAGGAAAATTTAGATTTCTATAAATTGGGATGGCCTCTAAATTCCAAGGGATTCCAAATTTTGAAGAACTATCACTCTGTAGATATAGTGGATTGTCATATATTGTTTGACTTTGTGTCATCCATATACATGAAATAAAGCTACATTTTTGTTACATGCTTTATTCTTTTTGCTTGAGTTTTACAACATGTGTAAATATCAATCAAGGAATAGAGTTTCTACTTTCCAAGATATATGATTGTGTGCAGATTTGTATGCATGGTTTCCTCTCATCGTTGACAAAATAAACATGATTTTTATAAGCATCTTATGTTTCTTCCACTTCTCTCATTTATGCACTTTGCAAATGTAGCAATGTAAGAGAATTGTATCTTCGGTAGATGAACCTAAAGATTTTTTTTTTAATTTATCGATCCCGCTAGCTTCACCATTGCTTTATTTTAAATTAAATGTAAAACATTTATGTTATTGGGTGTGAGCTCTACAACCTATTCACATTAGTAATATTTCTTTCCTAATTTCTCTCCTTCCCCCTCATCATTTTGATTTTCCTCCCTTGTACCACATACAAGAAATTTTCCACAGGTTCAGTGGAGTGTCCATATGTGATCCCTAGCAAATTTGGCCACCCAAAAAATTTAGATAGGATTAGGATTAGTTACATTTAATAATGGGAGCTGCACCATTTAATTAAGAGGGGAAAATCCCTATGAATGTTGGTGGAGACACCTAATTTTTCCACCGGAAAAATTTCTCACCAACATTTTTGGCAACTCTGCTGGGAGAGATTTTCCTAACTATGCCCAAAAAATACAAGAAATATATATATTCAAAAAACAAAAAATTTAGATTTCAAAGAAGAATAGTTTTTGGTTATTTTTTCAATGAACAAACCCCCTCACATGTTTGTTTCCCACATCACAATGAAGAAATTTCTAGTTTTGAGTGAAGTACCAATGAGTGACAGTGAAGAAAATGAATAAGAGGATTGCCAAGAATTGTAAATATTTTATCAACCATCATTCTAGAACATCTCCTACAAAGCCAAAAAAATTGAAGGAAATAAGGCTCGTACTATCTCCAAAGAAACCAGGAAAAGAATTTCCAGAATGGAGAAAATCATTTTATGTGAAGACCCAATTAGCAAATCATGGTGGTTACAATTTAAGAAGAGTGATACTAAAGGAAAAAGAATGGGAATTTATCCTGTCAAAGATCAAGAATCCTAGAGATGGATGAAGAATGTTCAAAAGAGATATAAAAGGTTGTATAAAGGATGAGATGGTGTAGAATCCACTGAAGGTAGCTTTTTAAACTTCACGTGGATGACCAAGAAACTCATGAAATTTTATTTCATCTCCCTTCCTCTAGAAGACTTCCTTGTATACTATGATGAAGAAATGGACATTTTGAAAAGAGAATATGTGTTGAGGCTTCTAAGCATGATAGAAGGAAATCCCGATCCTAAAGCCTATCATGAATTTATGAGATATTATTTTTCTTTGCAAAGGATGTACGGACACCTTGAAGCACTTCATCAAATGAAGGGAGAAGATGAGATGCACCATATGGAGGAATACCCTGATGACTACCCATACTATGAGGTTTTCATCCCTAAAAGATTCTTGAATGCTCCTAAAGAAGATCCTATCCTTGAACCATCCGACAAGAACCAAAGAAACATCATGGAGGATGAGATAGAAGACATGGAGATGGAACCACCATTCATCAATTATTCTTGGCTCAAAGCATGGCCCATGGGAGGAGAAATGGATTCAAAGGAAGACTCTTGTTTCATGATGGATGATTCAATGATTTCCGAAGACTCCACCAATAATGAGGAAATACAAGATGATGGATTTGAGGTAATCACAGATAATATCCTTTCATATTTTGATCTTTTGATTAGTGATGGAATGGAGGTATGAAAATAAGTGCAAGAGAACCATCATACATCCTAGACCTCGAGGATGAATTCAAAATGATCATGGATAATCTACCTTCCTATTTTGATTCTTTGAGTGATGTAGAAATGTTGAATGAAGAAATGGAAACAAATGAAGAATCAAATTCCCTTCCCGATTCAATCATGGATGATCGAATGGAAGAGGCCCACTTCCTTTTTGAATTTAAGGAGAATGAATAGCTCAAACATGACCTCTTCTCACCCAAGGAGTAGAATGATCATCATGGTGAGTATGAAGTCTTCCATTGTCCATGTGAGCAAGAGGATTCCATAATGAATGATCAAGATAGAGTTGAAAATTCTTCCCATACTGCCACCCCAACATGGTCCTATGCTTCACATCAAGAAGATGATATGGATTTTGAAATCGAAGGAGTACCCTTCCCACAGAGCATGGACCTCTTCTCCTTGTCGAAGGTGTCATGAATCAAGTATGCCCATGCTTGCAAGAAAGTGAATATTGGGCAACACAAAGCATGAAAGAGGTGAATGAGGATTTTTCAAATGAATCATGGGTCCGGATGGATAATATTTTCAACCATCTCTTAGAGGCACAACACAAAGACTCTTCCCATGAATACAAAGACGAGTATATGGAAAATTTGAAAGATCTATCGGTCAAAGACATCTTAAAGGTTGCAGAAGAGACCGAATATCTGCAGCTCTGTCTTGAACTCTTGACTTAGGATATGGAGATTTAAGACATGTATGAATCAAATTATGCCTCTCATTTTGATTCACCAATGTTTTATGTTGAGACGGAGAAAATAGATGAGTTTTATGTCTTCCCCAATGTCTTGTCCAATGAGAGGGAATGCGAAAATATACCTTTCTCTTTCTTGTTGTGTGAAGAAGATCATAAGTGCAAAAGAAGGAAGGTTGTTGAATATCCTTTAGATATCCTCAATCTCAAAGATAACATCTCCACCATGGAGGAAGATAGAAAGGAAAATGTTGAGCTGATTGGCGTCAAAGAGAGTTATTCAAAACAAAGTGAAAAGGTGCATGATTCTTGTGAAAAGATTCAAAATCATATTACACTCACCCCCAAAGATACAATTTTTATTGAACATGTTTCCATGCTACATCAAGCCCTAAAAGATGATGAGGAGTCCCATGTAAATGATATGGCACATGTTCTAGAAAGCATGCTCAAAGAGACAAAGTGGGACATCCAAAAAAGTTGTTAAATGGGAATAAAATCAGTTTGTTCTCACTCCTTCCGAGTACCTTGCTGATGTAAGAGATGATTTGAATTTGAAATTAAAAGAGGATGAACATTTTCATGACAAGATCAATCTTCCCACTCTTGAATACATGGAAGAACAATGTCTCATGGTCGTAGGGCGTCAAGTAGAAGCATCAAGGTACAAGAGTTTTGAGAAAGTGACGAAGTGTTCATTAGATGTAAGAACATTCTCTGTGTAGTATGAGTATGAATATGGAATAATGGTCAGCCTTATTCTAGTAAATCCATGCAAAGGCATCACAAAATAATGTTTTGATCAAATAACATTTTTGTTCTTTAAAGGTTAGACTTCATTCTTTGTTGTTTCATGATGGCATGTACTTCTCTTAACTCGTTGTTGGGTATGTGTATATTATTTCCCCACCTCTGTAAATAGCACTCCCCTGTAACATAGTTTCCCTTTTTCTACATTGTGTGTTTTTCCCCATTTCTTATGTTTCCCTTTTCTTTTTGTTTTTGTGTTTTTGTGTGTTTGTGTTCAATAAAGCTAGTTGTGTAGTCTATCTTTCGGGTGACTCCATAGCCTAATGGATAAGGAGTTGGACCACAAAATACAATTGAGACTCGGAGTTCTCATGTCATGTCCTCTTTCTGCTCGATCCACAACATGTCCCCAAGCTAGAGCCAATTTTTCATGAAAATATGTAATATGAAGTAACTCAATTTTCAAGCATGATAACGGACCCCAGTGTTGAAAATTTTGGTTGTAGGCCTTTCCAGACACTTTCCCAGGTCACCCTAATCCCTAAGTCAGACCTATTTCCCCCTCTCTAAATAGTTTAAGGTTTCATGTCGGTGGTCCTGTTCGTGCTCAAATTTGTCTCACCCCATTTCTCAACAAAATTCTTTAGATTGGCCCCTATTATGTTTTCTGTCTCCCCGAGCTCAAATGGTGGTTGTCCTACATTTTATGGTTTGACAGGTGTAATTTCCCAGTCAAAATTACTTCTTGGCATCAGTTGAAAAGTGGCCCTTTCTGGTTGGATGTGGCTCTATAGGGCACTTTAAAATTTCCAAGGCTCATTTCAAACCAAAACATGTCCATGTGGAGGCTTCACGGATTTCCTACACTTATAATTTTCACACAATTTCCTAAAGGGGCTTGGGACACATGGAGGGACCACACATGTTTGGGAATGGCCCTTGAGTTTTATTTTGAAGAAGCACCAAGAGGACACTTGGAGACTCTGTTGTACTAAGACACGTGTCGGGCCCGTGCTTGTTTGGAGTCTCCATTTTCAGGACCATCCCAAAGTGTGCCATTAAGACACATAGCGGCGGGTAAACAGAGGTGTGGGCCCATGGGGAAAATATGGAACTTCTTCCTTTTTGGAAAATAAGGATAAAATTTGTAAGTTGAAGAGCAGGATTGCTAGGACCCACATTGAGACATGTGTCAAGCCCATTTTAAGAGGGCGGAGGGGTGGAGAAAAATGTTAACATTTTACTTTTTTCCAAAATATTATAAAATGTCAAAAGATGCCCCTAGACCCATTTCCAATCAAATTTTTCCATGCAGAGGGCTCAGATTAAAATTTGAAACGTAGGATCAATGGTAGTTGTGCATTTCATTTGATTTTTCCACCATTGAAGCTACACGATGTTCGAGAGATGCATTTTTGCATCATTCTTCATCAAATTTTTGGCAATATTGTGTCATTTGGGTCTGCAAAGTTTAATTGAATCAATTTGGGAGCTCAAATTGTCAATCTGAAGTAATTTTGAGGAGCATTTTTGCTCGGATTGTGCAAGGAAGCAAAATGCTAGATCCAGAAGTTACAAAATAAAATTTCAGAGGAAAAAGAAGGACAAGGGACAAAATAATGAAGGTACAGATATATGAAAGGTGAAAAAGGCTTTGCCACGAGAGCAAAAATGGATGACCTATCAAGACCAGCTATGCGCAGAGGCTCCAAGAAATGATTAAAAAGGGGATTTATTGCATGAAAAAATCAGAATGATTAAAGGGACTCCCGAGAAGTTGTGGCATGGCATCCTAGTCAGTAGTCGAGGGCCACCTAGCATATTTTGGATCTGAATTTGTTAAATGTCTGTCTGAAACAAATTGGTAGCAAGAAAAGGTCCCTCAAATATTCCTCTTTTTTGAGGGAAAAAGGTGTTGTAGGTGCCAAGGATGAAGAATATGCCTCCAGTTAGAGAAATGATGCAAATATTTGTAATGATTCACCTTTTTGGAAACACCAGCAACCTTTTTGTGAGTCTGTTGAATGTCACTTTCTGCAAATCATGATCTGATATGTGCAACAAAGGTGCTTCGAATATTCCTCTTTTAGGGGGGAAAATTGGATGTAAAGGGTGTATTATAAATGCAATGAGATTACTCTTGCAAAAGGTCGGAGTTCATTTTCATGAGAAAATTTTGAGAAAATCTCATCTTCTGAGAAACCAAGTTAACTTCCTTTGTGTTAGATTTTCATTCATGTTGAGTTGGTTACAAGTGTATAGCCATCAACAAGCTCTGATATTTTTAAAATAAATCTCCCCTATTGATGAAATTTGATAAACTTTGAGTTAATTTGTGTTAAATATCTAGCAAATTTTGTGTTTATTTCACTTTCAGAATGTCTATAAGTAGTTTTCTTGTTTCTATTGCAATATTGTATCAAAATATATTTGAATCACATAGATGTCAATCCTTGTGATAGTTTAGTGGCATTTGCAATTTCATTTTTCAGAAGATATTTCATCTGGGAATGAAATAAATGATTTAAAATCACTTTTCTTTCATTTGTTGACAGATATTGTTTGTAAGCCTCTGGGTGTACCTCAGGCATGACTGATCTTAGATTTTGATGTTTTATTGGGTCTTCTAACTTAAGCCTTCGTGCTATAATCTCAAATATTGTGTGAAAAAGTGCATGTCTGGGCCTCCATTGATGCACACCTTTTGGTTGAAGGAATGTTTTAACTATTTTAAAGCTTTCTATTATTCAAGTTCTCCATTTTTGTGAAGTTTCTCAAGGATATGATAAATTCCTATTTATGTTGTTGTCTCCCACAAAAAATAATTCAAATAATCAATTCTACCCCGAACTACCCCTTTTTTTGCTCTATATATCCATACAAGAAAAAAATCCATTTGTTATAGTATGTAGAACAGATCAGGATTCCAAATGTCTTCAGTAACCTTAGCCCTGTGTTGAAAATATCTCCATAATCTAGAAGTGACAACTCATGAGAGTCATAATTGGTGTGTTGATCATATTTTCCCAGGGTTTTATTTATAAAATTTGTGCAAAAGAAAGGTATCTACATCTCCTTCAATAATTAGAGGTTATAAAATATGTTCTCTTACCTTGGTTGAAAGGAACAACCTAAAATAGTTAGGATAAGATTACATCCTTTTAAGGTGCTATCCATCTCTCCACAAACGTGAGTAACAAAGGGTCACCTAGATTTCATCTTCAACTACAAAATGATACACATTTATGATCTATCTTCCTCTAAGCTCCCTGTCAAATTTGTGTTGTTGCTCGGCTTGAAAAGGAGAATGAATTTGGATACCAACACTAATGGTGTTTGTTGCCAAGGAATTATTTGAAGAATTTAAATTTTTCCAAACCCTGGTAATGTTTTTTGTCATTTTGTGTGCAAATACATTTTGTAAACATCATTCTCTAATCATATCTGTAAGAATTGAACAAAGTTATAAGTTCTGTGTGTTGTCTGTCCAATTTTTCTAGTAGTTATTATACTAAGTTTGCCTCACCATTGATAAATTTAGGTGAAGGAGGGTCTGATTTGTAAAGCTTTGCATGATTTTTAGTGCTGACAAACATTTGACAAATTATTTTAGTGCATTTTCACAACTAGGGTGAAAATCCTTAGTGGCGACTCCGGGTTGTTTTGATTTTGATAAATGCCAGTGTCTTAACCTCTGTCAATTGTGAATTTGTTACTAATCTTTGCAAAGCTGGAAGGAAGAAGATATTTCTTCGCTACGGACCCTAGTAGAAGGTTGTTTCTAGAGTTTGAGAAGTCTAATTCAGAAGGAGGAAAAATTTGGAAGGTTGTGGGAGATCAAGCATCAAGAAAAGAGATCTCCATTGGTGAAATTGATCGGCACGCGGTTGAAGATTGTAATACTTCCTCAAGCCTCAATTAGGTAGCATCTCTGTAAATCTGAATTCTCCATCTAGAGAGGGTCCATCATCTATATTTGAAACATTTTCTTCTCGATCTGCCCTTGTGTTTTCAAAATCTAATAAATTTTTCCAAGAGACAGAGCCATTAGGGGATAGTCATTCTAAAAATTGTATCCCTGTACCACACAAACCTCTCACTCCTCATCACTTTGTTTCTCTTGTAAGGTCACCTCCTCCAGAAAAATATGGCTCAGCCTCCACCTAGACCTCCATTTGTCATTAATACTTTTGGTCCCATCAGTTTTAGAGGTATGGATGGCTATCTGAATGCTTGTTTCTACAGGATGTAAGAAAAAAATTTCCTAAGTTTCAAGGAAATAATGTAATAACTAGTGATCGGCATTTAAAACTCTTTATCAATATCATGGAGGATTTTGAAATAGAATTTGAAGATGTATACATTAAATTGTTTATTCATACATTAGAAGAGGATGTAAGGGATTGGTATAAAGTTCTTCTTGATTCTTGGACTGAAATGAAGAATGCATTTAGATTACAGATGGTGACAAAAGCAGACCCTAGGTTTCTTTTGTCGAGAATTTGAGAATATTAAAAAGAATCTAATGAGTCGATGCATGACTTTAATATGAGATTCAATAAGACATTGAGAAGACTACCTGTGAATTTGAGGCCATGTGATGAATCTTGTGTTATAAAGTATGTTGATGCATTTGACTAGAAGGTGGCATACTCTTTGAGGGATAAAAACCCCGACACTTTGAGGCGGACCTTTACTATGGTTCCACAAAATGACAACAACATCAAGGCCATTGGAAAACCTCCTAAGAGGGAGGGTGTTAAACTGATAAACCTAGAAAAACCTTAAGCAAGAAAGAGTGTTGATCTTGAGGAGGTTATTAGAACTCTAGCAAATTTGTCAAAGAAATCTCTTACAAATTAGCCTGAGAAGAGAAAGGAATTGGGCAGAGTTTGTCAGGCCAGCAAAAGGCACAAAATCATGAAATATTTGGCAATCACCCTAGGGGTGATCAGAGGTCAAAAGATAGAGGTAAAGGACCCATGGGATCTAAAAATAGACATCCTCAAGAATGTGAAAGTAGAATGGTACCTGATCCTCTGACTTCCCAGTTCTTGTTGTTGATGTCTCCAATGAGATTGATTAGTGTGATAAATGCTTTCTTCCCCATCCTCCATGTGAAGTAGATCAGAAAGTAGAAGAAGTTGATAATGATGATAACATTGATGATGATGCATGCATGTTGGATTCCTCTATGGATTCATAGCAGGAGAAACCTCAACTGAGCTGATGAGTGCCAAAACTGGTAAATATTTCTAGGATTGCATTCAATGGATATTACCTCTTCCTCCCACTCTTACTTTTGAGATAGATATGGTACAAGAATTTTAACTTCCTAATAATTATTTTGAGTACCTAAGATCTTTAATGATTGAAAAATATGATGAAGGAATCCCTTCTAAGGAGGATAGGTAGTTGTTGATGAATGATGAATGCAGCTCTATAGGGCACTTTAAAAATTCCAACACTCATTTCAAACCAAAACATGTCCATGTGGAGGCTTCCGTCGGGATTTCCTATACTTATACTTTTCACGCAATTTCCTAAAGGGGCCTGGGACACATGGAGGGACCACGCATATTTGGGGACTGGCCCTTGAGTTTTATTTTGAAGAAGCACCAAGAGGACACTTGGATACTCTATCGTACTAAGACACGTGTTGGGTCCGTGCTTGTTTGGAGTCTCTATTTTTCAGGACCACCCCAAAGTGTGCCATTAAGACACGTAGCAGGCGGGTAAATGGAGGTGTGGGTCCATGGGGAAAATATGGAAATTCTTCCTTTTTGGAAAATAAGGATAAAATTTGTAGGTTGAGCACAGGTCTACTAGGACCCACATTAGGACATGTGTAAAGCCCATTTTTAAGATGGCGGAGGGGCAGAGAAAAATGTTAACATTTTACTTTTTTCCAAAAAATTATAAAATGTCAAAATATGGCCCCTGACCTGTTTCCAATCACATTTTTCCATGCGGAGGGCTCAAATTAAAATTTGAAATGTAGGATCAATGATAGTTGTGCATTTCATTTGATTTTTCCACCATTAAAGATCCAGGATGTTTGGAGATGCATTTTTACATCATTCTTCATCAATTTTTTGGCAAATTTGTGTCGTTTTGGTCTGCAAAGTTTAATTGAATCAATTTGGGAGCTCAATTTGTCAATCTAAAGTAATTTTGAGGAGGTTTTTTTCTCGGGCTTGTGAAAGGAAGCAAAACACCATATCTATAAAATTTCATAGCAAAAGGAAGGACAAGGGACGAAATGATGAAGGTACAGGCATGAAAGGTGAAAAAGGCATTGCCATGAGAGCAAAAATGGATGACCTGTCAAGACCAGCTACGCAGAGGCTCCGAGAAATGATTAAAAATGGGATTTCTCACATTACAGAATCAGAATTATTAAAGGGACTCCCGAGAAGTTATGGCATGGCATCCTAGTCAGTAGTCGAGGGCCACCTGTCATACTTCAGATTTGAATTTGTTAAATGTCTATCTGAAACAAATTGGTAGCAAGCAAAGGTCCCTTGAATATTCCTCTTTTTTGAGGGAAATAGGTGTTGAAGGTGCCAATGATAAATAATATGCCTCTAGTTAGAGAAATGATGTAAATATTTGCAATGATTCACCTTTTTAGAAACACCTGCAACCTTTTATGAGTCTCTTGAATGTCACTTTCTACAAATCATGATCCGATATGTGCAACAAATGTGCTTTGAATATTCCTCTTTTAGGGGGGAAAATTGAATGTAAAGGGTATATTATAAATGCAATGAAATTACTCTTGCAAAAGGTCGGGAGTTCATTTTCATGAGAAAATTTTGAGAGAAGCTCATCTTCTGAGAAACTAGGTTAATTTCATGTGTGTTGAGTTGGTTACAAGTTTATAGCCATCAAAAAGCTCTGAGATTGTTTAAATAACTCTCCCCTACTAATGAAATCTGATAAACTTTGAGTTAATTCATGTTAAGTCTCTAGAAAATTGTGTTTATTTCAATTTCGTAATGTCTCAGAAAGTAATTTTCTTTTTCCTATTACAATTTTGTATCAAAATCTCTTTGAATCACACCTCAATCCTTGTGATAGTTTAGTGGCATCAGCAATTTCATTTTTCAGAAGAGCTTTCATCTGGGAATGAAATAAATGATTTAAAATCACTTTTCTTTCATTTGTTTGACAGAGATTGTTTGTAAGCCTCTGGGTGTACCTCAGGCATGACCGATCTTAGATGTTTATGTTTTATTGGGTCTTCTAACTCAAGCCTTCATGCTAGAATCTCAAATATTGTGTGAAAAAGTGTATGTCTAGGCCTCCATTGATGCACACCTTCTAGTTGAAGGAATGTTTTAACTATTTTGAAGCTTTTTGTTATTTAGTTCTCCATTTGTTGTGAAGTTTCTCAAAGATATGGAAAATTCCAATCTATCTTGTTGATCTCCCACCAAAAAATTATTCAAATAACCAATTCTACCCCGAACTACCCCTTTTTTTCTATATATCCATAGAAGAAAAAAATCCATTTGCTAAAAAGTATGCGAATGGTCAGGATTCCAATTGTCTTGATAACCTTAGCTCAGTGTTGAAAATATCTCCATAATCTAGAAGTGACAACTCGTGAGAGTCAGATTTGGTGTGTTGATCATATTTTCCTAGGGTTTTCTTTATAAAATTTGTACAAAAGAAAGGAATATGCATCTCCTTCAAAAACAAGAGGTTACAAAATAGGTTCTCTTACCTTGGTTAAAAGGCACAACCTAAAATAGTTAGGATAAGATCACATTCTTTTAAGGTGCTATCCATATCTCCAAAACCCCAGTAATAAAGGGTCGGCTTAGATTTCATCCCCGACTAAAAAATGATACACATTTATGATCTATCTACCTCTAAGCTCCTTGTCGAATCTGTGTTTTCTTGGCTTGAAAAGGAGAACAAATTTGGATACCAACTAGTCCCATAGGTGATTTCGAGTTACCCACCATTTCAAGTTCTTCCAATGCAGATTCATCAAGAGAGTATTTTTGGTAAGCTTAGGAAAGGTCAATTTATTGATTTTCTAAGGCTCGTGTGCATCCCCTTAAGTGAACGAAGGGCCCGAACTCATCATGGAGGTGAAATAGTTTTGGAAGGTTTCACAAGTTTTGTAGCAGCTCTAGCAAAAGTGGGTCTTGGAGGCCTAGTCAGTGCATAGTGGGAAAGCAACCCTAAGATTCAAGAAGCAATTACAAGAGTTCTGAAATGAGTTAGGATTCAAAAATATATTGTCATAAATTGTATTTAGAGCCCTAAAATATGGTGGAATCACATTTTTCACAACACCTAGGCTCATCCTCTCTATAACAAGTTTTTAGGAGACACAACCTTCATTCCAAAACAAAAGTACTATTTTTATGGGGTTTTAGGAAGAATATGAGGATGAAACCACCACCATTGGATTCATAAGGTCATTTCTAGGAGGAATCATATAAAATTTCATCAAAAACCTCCTTCTATAACTCAATTTATGGTCTCGACAAGTCACTCTCCAAGGGATAAGTTTCATAGTAGTCATTTTTTGGTTGGAAATCCAACCAATGAGAGAGTGGTGCACATTTATACACCATGTGCACCAATTATTTTGTGAAATATATGCAATAAAATTAAACCCAAATCTATTTTTTCCCCTATACCCTCCACACAACCACCACGCTTAAGCACTTACTCACTAGTTAATCCCCGTGCTCCATTTCCTAGCCCCCACTCCATGTAATCACGCTTCGCTACTTGTGTGACCAAGGTGAGGGCACATTTGTTTTTCTCATGTACACCAAATATTTAGTACAATTGGTACAAAATACTCCCAGCTATCTAATTTAATCTCTTGGTCACCCATGTGCCCTCGACAACTACTTAAGGTGCAAATTTAAGCCCCCTCCTCATCCCCAATGGAAAATCACATGTTGCCAAGTGGACAAATAGGGATGGGGCACAATTTTTTACACCAAGTGCATAAAATTTTTGGTTCAATTGGTTCAAATGATATTCTCCCCAATGTATCAAAATATTACCAAATTACTAATTGTCGGTTTGTCACTAGTTGTTTCCATTCTTCTTGTATGCATGCACAAATTTTCTCCAGCTGTTGGGGATCTCTTCCTCTCCTCCATTGCTTTTACTTCCAAAACCTTTCCACAAAATCCAAAATAATTGTTAAATCATTCCATGTTTCTACAAATAAGAAACAAAGGTTTTATCAAGAAAACTCCATTACCAAGAGCTATCAAAAACCTTAGGGCATGAATATAACAAATTGCTCATATCTTCCAAACTTTGCATTCGATTCCTAACAGATTTTGAGAAAATATTCATTATAAAAACACCTTGGGAAGAAGAAACAAAAATATCTTATACAGAATGGATTTTTTATAGCAACCATTCAATAAATTCTACCCTGGAGCATGTTTCTTCAATTGCCAAACCATGTATAAAAATCGACCAAAAATTTGAAATGCAACATCAAAAGAGAAAACCCGAGAAAGAGTCAGTTTTTGTCATCAATCCGACACCTTGATTTTAATCTTCTATAAAAATAAAGTTCCACTACATTGTACTATCCATTTTTAGTAAGTTTTTAAAAATGGCAAAACCCTTAAGAAGAGCAAACACTAAAAATTATACAAACAAAAAACTAGCGCATGTGTGTCAAAAAGGTCAAAAAGAAACTATCCAAAAATAAAAATTATTTTTAATTAACCCCAAAACATATTTGAACATGTTTGGAATGTGAAATAAATTCCCCAATGTAACGACATGGCAAAAAAATAACCTACCCGAAATAATAGCTCTTTGAACTTGATTGCAAACGGATTCATTTTCACTCATCTCACTACCTTTTGGTCTCTTTGTGAGGTTGTATGATGGTTTCATGGTTCAAACAGAGAAATGAGAACTCCACAAAGATCCTGAAAACATCATCTTGAGTCCAATCATGTCCTGCAGCAAGGTGGGGCATCACAAAGGCGCAGCAGTAGTGGATCCATCTTCGTCACTTAGGGAGCCGGGTGATTTGAAATGAGTTATGGTTCATCAATCAAGTATCAAAGAGGATCGTCATGAGTAATTCCTATGTCCCTCCCAATCTCACATTGGGAAGTCCCAAAATAGTGTTTCTCAACACTCATTCCATGACCGAGATGTCTACGCATCATGTACCGGGGGAATTATGATCATCATTAGTGGGACAAAGTGTTCAAAATGCATTTCATCAAAGCTTCCTAATTAGTACAAAAGTGTGGTTATTCATCAAGCTTCTTTGGAGTGGACCTTAGTATTCACTTCTTTGGAATGGACCTTAGTGAGAAACACCTACGGTCACTAAGGAGATCATTTGACAATGTTTCTAAACACTTAGTTTGAGGTGTTCATGCATTATCCGAAGGAGGTTTCTTATGGTGTAAAAGGTTCAGAGAATCAAAGTTATCCACATTGAGATGTTTCATCATATCAGTTAGGAAATGAGGTGAAGGTAACAGGGCATCATCTTCATTGGCATTCCTTCTTTCTTCTTCTCATTCATTCTCTCCTCTCTTCCTCTCTTCCCCCTTTATTTCTAATTATTTGTTATGTGTAATCATTGTATTTCATCCTATTCACTTAAGTGACCTATTTTAAAATTGTAAAAGTATTTTCTCAAAATTATAAGACAAATACTTAATACATGGAAAAAAAAGGTCATGAGTGAAATATGGAAATGAATAGTCATATGAGGGAGGTGAAAGGACAATTTATATTGCTATAAATTGGGATCCATTCCAAGGGATTCAAAATTTTGAAGAACTATCACTCTATAGATATAGTGGATTGTCATATATTGTTTGACTTTGTGTCATCCATATACATGAAATAAAGCTACATTTTTGCTACATGCTTTCTTCTTTTCCCTTGCTTTGTACAACATGTGTAAATGTCAATCAAGGAATAGAGTTTATGCTTTCCAAGATGTATGAATGTGTGTAACTTTGTATGCATGGTTTCCTCTCATCATTGATGAAATAAACATGATTGTTATAAGCATCTTATGTTTTTTCCACTTCTCTCATTTATGAACTTTATAAGTGTAGCAATGTAAGATCTTTGTATCTTTGGTAGATGAACCTAAAGAATTTTTGTTTTAATTCATCAATCTTTCTAACTTCACCTATGATTTATTCTTTATTGAATGTGAAACTATTCTCATTCTTTGGATGTGATATCTCAGTAACCTACTCATGGCAGTAATATTCCTTTCCTAATTTCTCTCCTTCCCCCTCATCGCTATGATTTTTCCTCCCTTGTATCTCACACAAACAATTTTCCACAGGTTTAGTGGAGTGTCCATGTGTGATCCCTAGCCAATTTGGCCACCCAAAACATTTAGGTAGGATTAGGATTAGTTTCATTCAATAATGGGAGTTGCATGATTCAATGCAAAGGGCTGTAGCCCTATGAACGTTGGTGGAGAGACCTAATTTTTCCACCCAACAAATTTTCTCACCAATAGTATAAACAAGCTACTATAAAATTTTACTTATAGAATTCAAATGGGTAGAACCAGAATGGATATTTAACCCAAAGGAATATCTTTCATTAGTGAAGAAAAAATGAAATAAATATTAACATAAGTAATATGAATCTTTTTTGTAGATTTTTTGAAAAGACATATGTAGAATTTTAGGCATATAATGAATATTATGAAAGAATCTTTGTCTAGGTTTTTCAATCCCTATGGGTTTAAACAACAATATATCAATGAAAATCTAAACATTCAACAAATGTAATCTAAAATTATTTAAATTACTTGTAGATGAAATAATAAAACAACAAATGAAAATATATAAAGTAAACAAAGTAAATGTACCCATGACTTGTGAAACTCCAGATGACAACAAAAAGTAAGATTGATTATGCATAACGAATCTGCAAGATACAACCTCAAATTAAATTCTCAAATAATCCATGATATTTTTCAAGAAATATGGGAATTTATTTATTTTTCAGTCATTATCAAGCCAAGTGAAAGTGTATATAATGTTTTAGGGGTGATGGTGATTAGAAAGGTTAAATTTAATGGGGTTAGGATGTTATGTGTATTGTTATAATAGAAAAATACTTTAAATCAAGTCTCATTAATTATTAAAATAACACTTTTTCCATAAATTTAGGAATATGTGTTGTTTCTTACCTACCCCGATGGTTATGCAATTGTATAAGAGGTTTGTGAAAATTACTTAATAGTTAGGTGACTACAAAGTGACAATTTTGTAATAAGTGAAAGAATAATAACAATAAGATTTGAAAAGTTAGAATTGAAAGTTTTTATAATTTTAGGAAAGTAAGAGATTTTGTGAATAAAAATATGGTTACAAAAAGAGGCTATGATATTTTCATTTTTATTAAAGGATTTTACATTAATTGTTGATTGTTTTGGGATATTGTGTTCTAAAAAATTGGAAATGTGAACAAGTACTTGTGTGAAAAGGTACAAATGTTAATGATAGATATATCTCCTCTTATCCTATTCATGAAAACATATCATACCCAAAAGGATGTTAGGGTTTTATATGAGAATGCATATGGAGTTCAAGTTATCATGTCTTGTTTAGTTGTAATTGAAATTTGAATTTGTTTTCCTTTTTATTGAAATTTCTATTGATATTATGGATTTTGAAATTTTTTTATTTTTATGTTCCTCCTCCATGTAGATTTGGAAGGTTCGATCAAATGGTTATAAAATATGATAATCCTATAGATATTTCACTTCATCACCATAGAGGAAACCCTATAACCAAGATGCTTCAATAACCCTAGATCTACCCTAAGGAAAGAGTGTGATCTCATCTTTAATCTAAGTGTGTCTCACATGATACAAGGAGAGGAGAAAGTGAAAATTGTAAGGGAGAGATAAAATGAAGGATAAGCTAGTAGATAACCCAAAAGATATTTTTTCTTCATATGAAATGAAGATGGAAATATAAGAACTAACTAGTGATGTCATCGGACAGGATTGTAAACCTACAACAGGTTTAAAAACTGAAAAAGAGTGGTAAAAATCAAGGAATAACATGGGTAAATAAGTGTGATAAAACCAAGAGGTGAGAAAGTGTCAAATAGTAAGCTACCAAAGCACCCATGAAAAGAGGAATATGGCCAAATAAACCCAATAGGGAAAAGTTTCTACAAAGTTAAGATCATACCATATGGCCAAAATAAGGATAAAAATGTGGAATGAACCTACAAGGAAAAGTAAGAATAAGTAATTAGCTACCAAAATTCCCACAAAAAGTTATAGTGGATGAATAAACCCGAGAGGGAGATAGTAGTAAAAAAATTCAAAGTATTTGAAAGAGGAAAATGGCTAGATATTCCCAAAATAAATTTCAAAAGGGATTGACAGAGATAATGGCCATATAAACCCAAGAGAAATAGAGAGTAAATTAGAGTAAAATTAGAGTAACATGAACTAAATCCAAAAATACATGTCACATATGAAATTGTGTATAAGTGAACAATGAGCTCATCGAGGGCATGTAATGGTATTATAACTTCATCTATAACAATATAAATATGTCTTAGTTGTATGTCATATCATATTTGAATCATGGTGTCCTCAACATATTAGTACCTTTGATATTTTATGGCATGTCATTACATGCTTCTACAATATCCTCTTCTACCCTCATAGATACTCGAGAGAAAACCCGTTGGCGAATGTCATCCATATAGGAGGGAAGACTAGTAATAAAGGAATTTTTTTCCTTAGGTTGAATTTGGTAGAAGTGAGAGGGTTTCCTAAAACTTCCTTAGGTGTGTTAATAGAGGTGGGAATTATTTGTGATTACTAACCTATTAGGTAGATGCTACGAAATCCTCAACTTGAGTGGGGATAAGGTAACATGGATGACACTTTTTTAGGGTCTACAAAAGGTGGTATTAAAATAGATGAAAATTATATGAATTAAGAAATGTTTTTATAGAGAAGTTGATGGACAGGATTATGATTTTTTCTCTTACTCACACATTTTCACTTTAAGGATTTTCATATATTATAGATAAGAACGTAATTTCTTAATGGAATGGTGTGATGCATAGTGCCACATGAAAACGGTGTATGGTCAGTGAGTGAGGCTACAAATGACGTGAAAACATGTAGGGGTAAGGTTGTTATAGTATTAGGTTTTATATCTATGATTGGAGACATAATCAAAAGAACCAAAGTAGTGTTTGGTTCATGATGTGTCTAACAAAGATAAAAACAATCATTGTTCATTGTGTCTTCTTCATATAAGTCATAGGTGAGAAATATATTTATGAAGTTGAAACTATAATTAAATGTAGTTTTTATATATTCTAGAGGTGGAAAACTAGTGAAGGGGTACCACTCATTGAATTCATTATATTTGAAGGTTGATTGTAAATATTTTTGATATCATAGAATATCTATATTCTTAGGTTGGCATATCCAAACAATAATGTGTAATCTAATTAAATTTTCATCATGTGAGGTGTGGTAATATGAATGTTAAGGGATTTTATCATTAGGAGGGGAAGGTGGGAATTCTTTATGATGATGTCAAATAATATATATGGTGATAAAAATTGTGCCGCTTTTCTTCCTATGAGATCAAGGCTGTAAATATGGGGGTGAGTTGGAAATTATACATTCAAAGAGATCATAATTTTTTATTTTGAGGGTCATTTCATCAAACCTATCATTATCGAAATAAAGGATGTTAGGTGGATTCCCTCCCACTAGTTTGGAATGTCCATTATATCCTTATATGGTGTTGATTGGGTAAATCATATGTTTGTAATATCGAGACGAAACACATGAGAGTTCCTTGAGAAAGTATTTTGAAGTTGAACCTTTATTGAAATTGTTCGATGTTCCATGGGTTTTTTTCACCTTAAAATTTGTATATAGCACTTAGGTAAGGAAATTTGACTTATTAACAAGTGGATGAGGTGACGACGTGCACCAATGTGTCTATGATTGGCTAATAATGACATTATAAGATAGAGGAAAATTAAATATCATGACCTTCACCGTAATGTAAAGCAAGGAGGCATGATAGTGAGAAACTAAATACATCCCAATGGGAGAATTTTATTTTGGTATACCCTTAACACATATTTTATGTTCATTTCAGGATATCAATTGAGTAGCATGACGAATTGATGAATTTGAGAGATGTGACACATGTTTTGGATATATGGTCTACGAGAGCACTTTTAAATTCCACATTGTTAATATTGACATTAAAAATATTGGAAGGTCATCGCCAAAAAAAAAAGAGTGTTTTGGGATCATAAAATGCATGGGAAAATTAAGGAATAAAGCTTGATTGGTTTTTTATCAACTAGAATAGATGATGGAAGAGCATGTAGGTACATGTGCAATCTTATGTCAACCAAAGATACTTAGAGTTATTTTAATATAAGACTTGTGTAATGTCATGCTACTCTTTGACCATGCATTGTATAACTTGAAGTCTTGATTATTTTATGTGCATGTTATGAAGTATTTAATTTTTTCCATGTAGCACTTTAAATTTCAAGAAAAATATGATTATTTTTGTACCTAGGGATATTATATAATAATGTATATGATTTTATGGAGATACCCATATGCGAGAACACATTCCCCTTAGTTAGATATATGATTATATGTAACCTATGGAATTAGTATATTGGGTAATGATCCAACCTACTTTATGATGAGGTGGTACACATCCAAGAAGAGTATTTAATAACTATATAAAGGAGTTGAGTGTCATTATGAGATATTTCATGTACAAGTTGATTCTTATACCTAGTAGAAGAATATTGGAGATATCCCCTTGAAGTGGAATTCCCATATTGAGAGATCATGGAGTTATACCTTGTTTGAACATACATATGTTGAGTCACATCCATGTTGATGATGTTATACTTAACACTAGGGTTAATGGACACAAATACCTTATTCTTTTGAATGAACCCATAAAAATTAAATATAGAATCTGCTTTTGTTAGAGCTACACTATCCGAATTATTATCCTTCATTTGTTCTTCATCTTTATTTTTGGCATCATGCATAGACTCTCAATCATCTAACTATTTTCTTCTTCTTATTTTGTCCCATTTTTCTAAGAAATTGTATTCCATTTCCTCTCGAGACCAATCAGACCTCTCCTTTTGCAACTAAGAGATCCAACTTCATGTTATACCATGAAGTTAAGATGAAAATCTTATATGATAAATTGTGGATGGAAACATGGTATCCTTAAATTGTATCCACCACTCTCTAGAATAAATCTTGAGCTATACACCAAAAATATTTTAACCCCATCATTCACCAAAAATTAGGTTTTCAAGAACATACTACTTTGACCAACCTTTGACATATTAATTTTGACAAGATGATGACCTCAAATCGAAAACGCAAAAAACAAACCCCTTTTAAAGTGTTCGAGATTTTTGAAAATGTAATACAATTAAAAATTAAAAAAATTGGCCTATGGAAATAACTCGTAAAAAACCCCTAAAATAACAATAAATTCCATAAAATGAATCAAAAAATTATGAAATTTGGACACATCTTTTGAAATAAGTTCTTAACCCTAGTAAAAAAATGTCGATTTTTATTCATTTGCAAAATATTGATGAATCTTCAAAATAAGTGTTTCAATTTAATTCTTTCCCAAATTGATGCTTTGATTCCACTTGATAAGAGCTTCACATATAATAAATGAATAATTCAAACAATATAATAAATATCAACACAACACATAAGATTTTGGTGGGCTAACATGCCCTAATATTCAATATATTTAGAAATAAAAGAATACCCTTAAGATAGGGCAACACCATACATTACTCTTATTGGATATGTAACAACTAATCCCAATGTAGGCCAACTCATTACACAATATACTAATTTTACAAGTTACCTATAATTATATAACTAACTAGTAACTAAGGGGATGTGTACCAAAAGTTGGAATATCACCAAACCATATATATTATAATAGCCTATCCCTAGGTATATAACAAAATGTCATGAAATACCTTAATGTTGCACAAAGTCATTAATACCTAGTTTTATCTAGTGTAATCAAGCACAAGTTGTGATATCCTGTTGTGTGGAAGCCATGAAGTCTTGTGAAATGCCACCTAAACTTTATTAATGACACGATGAATTTTGTATGTCACCAATCCCTTTTCAATACCATGAAGAATTGAAAACCCTATGGAACCATTTAACTTATGTTTCCATAATTAGATATGTGTTTGATATAATCTCGTGTCAACATAGATATAGTTAGAAGAAACACACGTTGGCTTTAATCATTATTCTCACCCAAGGAAAAACTAAATGACCTAGTAAAAATTGATCTAATGAATGATAGTCTGTGGTGAGATACCTATAGATAAATCAATGAGATAAATGGTGATTTTAGGAATTTTTAGGAATCTTGTCAAGATACATTTACTTTAAAAGGTATCTTTATTCTCCAATATGAATTGTGACATATTATATAAGTAGAAGGGACTTGTAAATATGTAAGACATCATCCATTGGGAGTGAAAAATTAGATCAAATTCCATATTATGATTAAGATACCATTTTATAAAGAGGAATTTGATAATTGAAGAAAACAACTCAAGTCATTTTTATAAAATCTTAGTAGAGTCTATAAACTCAAGATAGGATAGGTCATAGGGTTGGAATTATTAGAGAATTCGTGTAGAGTCTTGTCATTAGATTTATAGTGTGTAGACATTATGCCAAATATTTTAATGTTTCCTCATATATATAGAATAAGAATTTTTTTTTTAAATTCATGTTTGAGGTCTTTATTTTACAAAATATAAGTCTCAAATTGTGGGTTGTATGGTCTAAGTCCTCCCTTCATTAGCACTCTAATCATGACTACATCAATTCTATTTTGACATCAAGGATTTATAAGTCATATTGAGAAATGTTTTATACACTGTAAGCATTCATATAGTATAAATATTTTTTAATTCTTCTTGTAGAGTTTGGTGTGTTTTTGTGATAACATCAATTTAGTAACTAATATTCATATTTATTGTTTTCTAACATTTAGTTTTTTGGTTAAAAGGTGTAAATCACATATTCTTATTGAGTGATAGTGAGTAAGATATTGGTGATACATATAATGGTTTCAAGATAAAATAGACCCCTAATACTTGCAAACTTGGTTGAGATATTGAGAGAAGTACATGCCTGATTAGAGACTATGGAAATCAAACAATGCTAAGGAATAGTGGTGGATAGTGACATCAATGATGATGATAACATGGAAAGAGAACTTGAGGGTCGAGATAATGAAGAAAAGTATGGTCATGAAGAAAAGGATAGATTCTTGTGTGTAATCACAAGGATTGGTAGTAAGCCAATGATAAAAGTTATAACTTATATTAAAATCTTATATTTGGAATAATGTGAATCAAATGTATCACTAAAATGGAGGTATTCAAGTAAAAAGGCATAGAAGATGCCAATTTCATGTACTAAGTTGAATATTTATGCATATTTATGGTGAGAACATCAGAAAAATGAAATCTTACAAAAAGAAAAAGACAAGATCAAGAATTGGGATAGACTAGAAATACATATAAATTCCAAATTCATTCCTTTGGATTACCAAATCCCACTTATTTAGATAGTTACAAAAATTGTGTCATAAGGAAATGAGCATTTAAAACATACATGGATTAATTCTATTGACACACCATTAGAGCGGGTCATGTGGAGGAAGATGGATAAAGCATATCAAGGTATGTCAATGTATTGCACATTTCCATCTAAGATGAATTTAGTAGGTTTATATTGAGATTTTGGAGGCATCTTATTGGTTTTCACTAAAGGTGGAATAGAAATTGTCACATAGATAATAAGGAATGGTATGAGGAAAGGAAAATTTCCCACATAGAGGTGGAATTTTTTGGAGTTATATAAAAATTAGGCATACAAAGGTGAAGCAAGCTCATCATATGAGAAGAGAGAAATACGTATATATTATTTCAGAGGAAGATGAAAAAAATAAGAAGATGATTCAGACAACCTATTTTTGTTATGGAGAGGCTAGAAATCATACATTCAATTTTTTACAAGATGCTTAAAATAGTGGCAGATAAGAATGATGTTAGAAATCATGTTACAAAAATGAAAATGTAAAGATTAATACATCAAATAGTTCCACAAAAGTTCCAAAGTATAGAAAAGCTCGATAGCGAAGAGAGTGTTGTTCAAACTAATGAAGGTAGAGAATACACCCATGCAAAGAAATAATATGTTCAACACCATATGTGAATTGGGAGGTAAATGTTGCAAATTAATTACTCTTAGTAATAGCAAAGATAATATTGTTTTTATTGAGATGGCAGAGAAGCTTGGTTAAAAGATAATTGTGCATCCAAATTTTTGTAAGGCGTCTTGCTTGCTAAAGGAACATCAATCACTTTCAAATGGGAAATGTAATGTGTGTATCAAGATTGACACATATAAAGATAAATTCATGTGTGATATAATGACCATGGATTTATGATATGTTTTACTTCAAAACCTTGGCAATATGACAAGAAAGTGGTACATGGTAGTCATGTAAATACCTACACATTGGTGAGGGATAGATGAAAGTACACTTTGAATCCTTTAAAGGAGGTTAGTGTAGAGCTATAGAATAGTTTTCATATATTGTTGATTTAAGGTAAGGAGTTCATGAAGGAGGTGAACAGGGATAGTGAAGTTTTTATGTGCATTTTGAGGCTTGCACAAAAGATAATGGAGATTACAACTATTTAAATAGAGGATATCTCTCAACAAGTGAATAATATGCTAGGTTAGTTTATTGATATCATGTCACGTGATATTTATGGTGGTTTTCAACCTACACACAGTATCAATCATCATATATAATTGATATCGGGATCAAATTTACCAAAAAAATCAACATATAGCTTGATATCTATGGAGAGTGAGGAGATGAGAAAGAAAGTGCAAGATTTTCTTAAGAATGGGTTGATAAAATATTTGTGGAGCCTATGCATGATACTCTTAATATTGGCACTAATGAATGGAGGTGAGTGGAGAATGTGCATTGAATCCAAAACCATGAACAAAAATGCCATCAAATATAGGTTTTCATTGCTACACATGGGTGAACTAATGGAATGTTTAAGTGAAGAAAGGTACTTCATGAATATTGACATGAAGATTGGATACCACCAACTCAATATAAGAGAAGGAGATGGATGGAGGAAAATTCAAAACACATGGTGGATTATATGAGTGGATGTTTATGCCATTTAGGCTAACATGATTACTGACCGAGTACATTTATGCAGCTGATTAATGAAATGTTTAAGCCTTTTCTAGGTAAGCTTTTCATTGTCTATCTAGATGACATTCTAATATTTAACAAAATGTAGGAATGACACTTGGTCTAATTGTGGAAATTGTTGGAGCATTTGTTGTTGAAGTTGAAGAAATGCCATTTCATTTGGAAAAAGTGTTTGTAATTAGAATTTTTATCTCAATAAGGATTGAATATGGGTCATGAGAAGGTGTGATGTATAGTTGAATTATTAGAACCTAATAATTTTGTGTAGGAATAAAACTTCAATTTTTAGTGATATTCTAATAACTTTCATATGAGGATTGAGTGAGATTTAAGAATTGATTACAAAATTGATGTGTGGAGAGAATGATTTTGTTTGAACCATAGATGAAAAATATAGATTTTAAAATTTGAAGAAGAATGTCATAGAGTAGTTTGTATTGGCCTTGATTTCAATAAGGTATTTTAAGTTGATTGTAACATGAGCAGAATATCCATTTAAGTTGTGATGATTTAGGAGGGAATACTTGTCACTTATTTAAGTGATAAATTAAACAACATAGATAATATATATAGTTTATTATCAAGAGTGTTACACCATAGTGCAATTCTAAAGAAGTAGAGGTACTACTTATTACCAAAGAAATTTTTGTTGTACACATATCACCAAAAACTACAATTCATAAATAGCCAAGGATAGTTAAACCACAAACAAGTGAAATGTGTTGAATTCTTGGGGAGTTACTCATTTTTATTTAATCACAAAAGTGGGGAGTCACATATATTTGTATATGCATTAAGTAGAAGATGTATCTTAGTGATTGAGATATAAGTGAGATTAGTAGGATTTGAGGTGACAAAGGAACTCTATGCAGAAGATGAATTTTATGGAGAATCATGAAGAGCATGTAGAAAACCAATAAACATTATTTCATCCTTTGGTTAGAATTATTCTTATCTAGGAATGGTGGTTGTTCAAAGACACACAATTATACGTACTAAAAGGATCAATGCAGAGAATTTGATCTAGGATAAACATTGTAGAGGATTAGCCAAGAACTTTGGAATATACAAGAACTTGACATAGATAGGTGAGAGGTACACATGGTTGTGAATCTATATATGTAGCATATATGTGTAAAGATGCATATTATGCTAGTTAGTAAAGAGGAAAGTCGAACACATGCCTATATCAACCACTACTAGTACCTAAGAAAACATAGATGAAAATGAGTGGATCTTGTTGTGGGTTTTCCCACAGTTCAAAATGATCATGATTCTATATTTTTAGTTGTTATATTATGATAAATAGTTAATTTTATTTCTTGTAAGAAGACCAATGATGCTACACATATAGATAACTTTCTTTTTAATGGAATTATGAGACTGAATGGATTGCATAATATTATATTTGATAGATAAAATAACTTTGAGTGCTAATTTTGGAACACATTATGAAACAAAATTGAACACAAGGTTGAAAATTAGTTATATGTACCACCCGTAGATGGATAGCCAAATGGAGGTTGTCAATACGATCCTTGGAAAAAATGTGATTTTTGGTTGGAGAAAATACAAGCACGTGGGATTCGATGTTTTGTGCACAAAGAGTTTTCTTATCACAACTTTGTAAATAAGAGCACTTGGAATTCATATTTTTAGATTGTTTATGGGATAAGTGTAAGATTAGTTATGGAGTTAAGAGAGTTACCAAAACAAGAAAGATAAATCCAAAAGATGAAGACTTTGTGTAGTTATGAAGGAGGTGCATGAGAAAGTGCACCAACAATTAGATAAAAGTAGCATGCAATAAAAGTGATGTAAAAATTTGAGAAGAAGAAAAGTATAGTTTGAGGTCGAGATATGGTCCTTTCTTACTGCGAAAAGAGAGGTTCCTAAGGGAATGAATGAAAAACTCAAGTGGAATAAGATTGGACCTTGTAGAATCCTAAAGAATTTTTTGAATAATTCATATGATATAGAACTATTAGAATGGATGGAAATTTATCCTATATTCAATATAGCGTACCTATACATGTATTTTGAGGGGAAAATAAGTGAAGAATTAGATTGGAAATACCAACTACCAAAAATAGGTGTAAATAAATTGAACACATTCTAGATGAATTCATGATGAAGACAATGTGTAGACATGAGCATAAATAATATTTGGTGAAATGGAAAGGAAGAGAAGTCAAAGATGTGGCTTTTCTTAGTAAAGTAGATATTTCTAGACTTGATCATTCCATTTAAGACCCTCATAAACATGCTTGAACAAGGTATCATGTTTCTTATTACCTAATTCTATGATGTAGGATCATTTGGGTTAACATTTAATCCCACATCAACAAACAATACTTAGAGTTAGTTGAATTAAATACTTGCACATCTTCACGCTACTCTTTAAGAAATGCCTTGAAAATTTTAGATACTTGATTTTTTTCTTCACATGCCACGACATCTTAATTCTCGTTGCACAACATAGTTGATGTCATGCAATAGTATGAAAGTAATAGAATACCTAGATGTCATGGAAATTTTTAAATTCTTGGTCTTGATCTTATATAATTGCACATGGCTTTTAGTAGCCCATTCTTACACACGTAAGATGCCAAAGTCTAGCGCAACACTCCATAAACCCTAATGATATCACAATGCATTTTAGATGCCACCAACCCCTTTTGTGACACAAATTATTGTAATTCATATTTACCATTTACCTTATGTCACCATGATTGGATCTAGGTATGGTATAATATCCTATCAACATTAATACAATTATAAGAACATGTGGGCCTTGATCTATTTTTCTCACCCAGGGATGAACCAAATGATTTGGTAAAGCTTGATCCAATGAAGAAAAATCCATGGGGAGCTACTTACAAATTGGTTAAGGAGATAAATGGTGATCTAAATATTTTCAAGGTATCTTTACTTGTAAACGTATATTTTCTCTCTTTCCCGAGTCATGAAAATTTCTATAAGTAGAAGGCGTTTTGAATGTGTAACACATCATTTATCAAAAGGGATTAATCACATTTAATTCCAATTATGGATTGATTACCATCCGAAAAATTTCCATTCGAAAATTTCCAAATTAATCCCATTCTGGTTATATAGAAGCTTAGGAGAGTCTGCAAGCTCAAGATAAGATAGGTCATAGGATTGGGATTCTTGTAAAATCTTGTCATAAGTCTTACTTTGTGTGTGTATCCATTGTGAAAAAGTCTATAATCATTCCTCATATTAATAAAATGATATTTTATTATTTCTCATTAAAAGTGTGCCTAAGATCTTGCATAATTGAGATCCAACTCCAAAACCGTGTTGTGTGGTTCAAGGTATCCCTCATTAGGAGTGTTGGTTTCTCAAACGTGCACCTACATATCAGATCTCAGAAGGGCTGAGGTGTTTGAGACCACAATGGAGCCATCCCCAAGTTATGGGACCTTACGAGCTTGGGACGGATCTCTCGCAGAAATCCAGCCCTCTATCTATTTCTATCAAGTATCGCTACTCCTAGCGCCGAAAGGGGAAACCGAGATAAGAATTCTAAAGGGCCAGGGAAAGAAGGATAACATGAAGTAAACTACAATAAAAGGAGATAGCACTTAAAAGAGTGATGAACACTATATTTTCTAAGCGAGAATGACAAGGAATGCATGAAAGGAGGCTAGGCACGAGTAGCACACGGAAATACACATTCACCAAATTGTTCTCATGGGACAACTGTAGTGCCCACATTTTTTTATAGCTCCAGTTATCTGTTGGTTCCCTTATGCATAGACATGTTTTTATTAAGATTCTGATAGATTTTGGACATTTGCTATGTTATCTTATCCTCATGGACATTATGGTATTTTGGGCGCATAGCACCAATTGGAATATATTCGTATATTGATATATTTCTTGTGATGTTGATGACACTAACAAGGGTACATGATAGTGATATTCATTGGTTAGATGTTGTTTCTTGTGGTGACTTGATTAATGATATAGTTTTCTGGATTTAATAATGGTAATCTCATGCCAACCTAAGTGTATGACGTTGTAATTTTATCTGTGGATGATTTATGGAAAACTATGTGTATAATTGTATGCATTGCACTATAAATTGTATAATAATATTAGGACATTATAATTTTGATTGAATTTGTGATGTGTAGATGATGTTTATTATATTGGATAGATGTGGTTAATGTGTGCAATGAGTGTGCAAGTGACAGGTATAGGAGAGCATGGGTTTCAGGGCAGCTACGCAATTGTGCACGAGTGGCCCATGGGCTGAGTCCTAACCATGCTAAATGTTTGAGGCCTTAGAATCGGTGTATTAATTGGGCACCATGGGTGAATCCTCAATTGTAATGTATTTATGTCTTGCAAAAATTAATTATTTTTAGGGTGTGTTTTATTAAGTAAACTAGTTTAGGGGTTTAATGATCTCATCTTAATTTAAGAGATGGTTTTGGGTAAGTGTGTGTGTGTTGGTAGAAGAGATTGGGGACCACATGTGAACCTTGTGTGAACCCCACACCCTCTACCCTTGTGCCCAAGCATGCCAAACCCGAAATTGGGTTATTTTAGGCATTTTTAGGGACCCCTTTTGAATTTGGGAGTTCTCTTAGCATGAAAATGGGCCCTTGAACCCTACCTAATAGGTATGGGGGCTTATTTCAAGGTTTGAGGGAGTTTCCTCCCATTTTTCCTCCATAGTCACCATCCATGTAAGATGGTTGGTTTGTGTGTAATTGTTAAAAGTTGCTCCACTTTGTTTTATTTTCGTTTTTAGTATTTTGGGTGATAAGGGCTAAAAGGTGAGTTTACTTTTACTTATTTGGTTTTTGGAATCTTTGACTCATGGGAGGAGAGGGGGTGACACTTTTCACCTTCCCATTGGTGAGGAAACTTTTGGGTTCCTCTTCTTATTCTTCCTCATGTGGAAGGAAGGGGTCTTCTTACCTCATTTTTTTTTTGGAGAACTTGGAGAATTTTGGGAGCTTGGAAGTTTGCTTGGACAAAGGGAGAAAGCTTAGAGTCTTGGAAAGAATTGTAGAGGTAGGATTCTTAATCCTTTACCTTCCTAGTTGTGCTTATCTTGTTAACTATGCATTGGTCAATAAAATGCTATGTGGTGAAATGATGTGTTGTAAAGTTGTATGGTGAATGTAGCTTGTTTTTTTGTTACTTTGTTGTTTTCTTTTATTTTCTCTCTGCCATCATTCGGATTGATGGTTTTGGAGAATGTAGGGGAAGAGAGAGGGATTTTCCTCTCAAACCTCATGGTTGTTGTTCAAGCCATGAAGGTCCCTTCTCATCCCCTCATATGGTTTGAGGTGGGAGAAAGGTTCATATGGCTGGAACTTTTCCCAGCCTTGGTGAGGAAACTCTTTTGGGTTTGAAAATCCTCCCAAGAAGGATTTCTATGACATAAAGGAGGAATAAGGAGGATGAATGATTAGGAGGAATAAGGAGTTTTGTAAACATGTTTTTTTGGTGTTTCTATGGTTGGACACCTTTGATTTGGGCATCTTAATCCTTCTCTTCCCCCTTTTTGAGGTTGACCTTGTTCTCCTCATGTTGTTGTTTTACCATGTGTAGTATGTCTAAGTGGTTAAATGGTCTTATGTATTTCTTGTTGTGTATTATCCCCATTATACTTGTGCACATTGCAGAATTTTTTTCCTCTCTCCTATGGGTTTGGGGGATGCTAGGATGGCTTCTAACCATGGAAAGGAATGTGATGATGCCTATTGATTGGGTGGTAAACAAGCCTTGTCTCTTATTTCAGCATCCTTGGAAGAACACTCAAGTTTGGAGATATTTGGAGCCTCTTTGCCATCTTGGTCCCCTTGGTCATTCATCTTTTGAGGGCATTACTTTTATTTTGTAAATAAATGTGTCTTGTGAAGCTTTATCTTGTTGTAAATACCTATTTTTGTACTTGTTGCTACTTGTAAACTTTAGTCATTACTAAGGAAGTTTTTCCTTCATTATTGCAAGAATCTTGTAATATTATCATATTGAAATCATAATGAAACCATGAGCCCTTTTATTTCAATGTCTTCATTTGGAGGCCTTGTTGTTTATAAATTTGAAAAAAATTAGTTATGCATTGTACATTAAATCTGTAATTTTTAGTTGTGTCTACTTTCAAGTTTTGTAAAAAAAAAAAAGAAATCTATGAGATGACATATGTATATAAATATGAAATTTACAAGCTAAACATTCTTTTAGATCTGTAAATTTTTATGGCATTACAACAACCAAATATGGAACTATAGGGGACTAGAAGTAGCATAACCAACACACAATGTCAAAGAAAAGGAAAGAAGAAGGATTGCAAACACTTTAGGAAAGAGAATAGTCACAAACGATGTTTCTATTACTTTCAGAGATACAGAACTATTACAATGATGAAGGAGGCCAATATCCACATGTAAGAGCCAAACATAGAGGTCTATAACTCAAAATACAGAAAATATGGAGTCCTTCGAAAAATGCGTAAGGATCCAAAGTGTCCAACATAAAAAATGAGAATTGATCTTACATTTATAGATGAATCCATGGAGGAAGAAGGGAAAAGGAGGGAAAACCCAAATTCTAAACACAAACACCAACAAGAAGCATTATGTCTGCAGATCTTCTTGAAATCTATGAAGTACTCTTCCCATGCTTGTTTGACGTGTTGAAGACAAAGGAGGGCGGATTATACCAAATTGGGTGGTTGGAGAAATCAAATCTACTCATCAATTTCTAGAAATATGTTTTCCCATTTATTGAAAAATCTACCAAACAGGATCTAGCATAGGAAGAGTGAGCACAGAGAATTACTCGAGAAGAAAATAACAACACAATAAAGAGGAATAGAGAAATAATAATTATCTCTGATATCTCCACCATCCGGGAGATTCATTAAATAGGGAGAATAGATAGTTTGACATTCCTAAATAATAGGAATGTCAAGCTAATTAGGAGATAAGTGATTCCACACAAGGAGTGGAGAGAATCTCAACACGATCCAAGAGTTAGAACTAATTAAAACAAATATAACAATTTTCTATAATGAGCTTATTCGGTGTAATTAAATTATTTACACCAACACCCTCCCATAAGTGAATGCTAGGGAGCAAAAAGAAAGAAGGGTCCCAGCTACTAGGCCTGATAAGGTACCCGATACAATACTAGAAAAGAAGGAAGGAAGGACTATACAAGATCCCCCCAAGGACAACTTCCTTCACCCCAATCTTGTCTCGTAACTCCAAATAGCGTGGAGAACCCAAGGGTTTAGTGAAGATATCTCCAAGATGATCAGCTCTAGGAACAAACTCCACCTGAACAACCCCATCCCGAATCAACTATCGAATGAAGTGCATGTGGATCTCTATGTGTTTTTTGCATTGATGCTCAACAGGATTACGTGCAATGTGAATAGCACTTTGGTTATCACACCAAAGAATGGAAGGATACTCCTGTGAAAAACCAAACTCACCAAGAATCTGACGAAGCCAAAGAACCTCCTGCCCTGCTATCACAACACCTCGATATTCGGCCTCAGTGGATGATAATGCAATTATATTCTATTTTTTACAAGACCATGCAACTGGACTAGAACCAAGATGAAAAAAGAAGCCAGAGGTGGATTTACGAGTATCACAACATCCTCCCCAATCAGAATCTGTAAAGCCCTCAATACTAGAAACATTCTGAGGCATGTAATGAATACCATAACTCAAAGTCCCCCAAAGATATCTCAAGATATGCTTGGCTGCTTGCCAATGACTCTCATGAGGCTCATGTGAAAACGAGAGACAAGATTAATAGAAAAGGTGATATCGGGACAAGTATGAGTGAGATACAAAAGGCTCCCAACCAACTGTCTATACAAAGTGGCATCTACTAAGTTAGACTTACATGCAACAGTCAATTCAATACCTGACTGATAACGTGTGGGAGATGGATTGGAATTAGCCATATGAAATATCTAAAGTAGATCTGTAGCATACTTTGTCTGAAAAACAGAGATGCCCTCAATAGACTTGTGAACATGTAGGCCAAGAAAGTAGTGCAAAAATCCCATATCTGTCATATCAAATTCTTCTTTCAATTTCCGTTTAATGTCCTATGTTAGAGAATTTGAACTACTATTAATGAGGAGATCATAAACATATAATACCAATAGAAGCAAGTCATCATTAGTCTTCAGGACATAAACTGTATGATTGGTCTTACAATGATGAAATCTAATAGACAACAAGAAAGCATCCATCTTCTCATACCAAGCCCGAGGGGCTTGTTTGAGACCATAGAGTGAACGCCGAAGTCTAAAAACTAGTGAAGAGTCATGTACAAACCCCTGAGGTTGCTCCATATAAATCTCCTCATGGAGATCACCATTTAAAAATGCACTCTTCACGTCCATCTGATGTACTGACCATCGATGAGAAGCAACAAGAGAGAGAACAAGGTGCACAAAATCCATCTTTGTGACAGGAGAAAAAGTTTCAGAGTAATCTACTCCTTCAACTTGAGAATACCCCTTGGCAACAAGACATGCCTTGTATTTTTCAACCGATCCATCAGCTACATATTTGGTCTTATAGACCCATTTACATCGTACAATCTTTCTTCCCTTCGGAAGAGGAACCAAATCCCAAGTATTATTCTTCATAAGTGAAGAATATTCATCCTGCATTGCTGAATCCCATTCTAGGTTTCCGATGCCTATGAAAAAGAACAGATCATTAGAAATAGCTTGGCTCATAAGATCCATACCAGAATAGGGCCGATGATCAACAACACCGTAAGTCTTAGCTCGCAGTACGTCGAGATCTTGTGAATCACCCACAAAATCACCTACTATAGCCAATGTAGATCTTAGCCATTTCGAGTAGGAGCAACAGAGCAAGAGAAACAGATCGTGATCGGGGGCCCATCAAAATCATCATCAGTGAGAGTAGGAGGTAATAATGGAGATGGAAGAACTACTATATGATCTAAAGGAGCCTCGGTCTCATCAACTCGAACATCCCGCCAAAACACAACATCTTTGGTAGTGGGATCGAAGAGGTGATATGCCTTCACATGCTCACAATGACCAACAAAAATGAGTTCTTTGCTTTTCTTCTCCATGGTTTTCCGAGTGTCATCAGGAACAAATTCCCAAGCCTTACAACCAAAGACCCAAAATTTTGATACGTCAGGTTTTTCACCCATGCCTCCTCAGGAGTAACCCCTTGCACTACTTTATGTGGAATTTTGTTTTGAATATGATTTACACAGTTGACTGCTTCCACCCAGAATTGAGGTGCCATGTTCTTGGAATGAACCATGCAATTTTCCATTTCCTTGAGTGTTTGATTCTTTCATTCAGCAACTCCATTTTGTTGAGGGGTGTGAAGAACAATATACTAGTGCACAATTACATGATTAACACAAAAAGCAGTAAATGCATTACTCTCATATTCCCCCATTATTCGTGTGGAGTATTTTAATACAATGTCCAGATTGTTTCTCTACAATAGCCTTAAAAACTTTGAAATTCTCCAGGACATCACTTTTATATTTTAGAAAGTACACCCAAGTTTTCCTAGTAAAATCATCTATGAATGTGAGTACATACTTAGCACCAAAAAAATATCTATGAGGAAAAGAAGTTAGATCACTATGTAACAACTCAAGACGAGTCGTAGCTCTTTTTGCTTGACCTTTTGGAAAAGGATCCAAGTGTTGCTTACCCAACATACAACTGGGGTAGACACCATCATGTGATTTTACCTTCAAATTCCTGTGACCATATTTTGTGAAGAGATTGGTTGCAGATACCTGTAATTGAGGTGACCAAACCTCTCATGCCACAATTTTCTCAAAGAATCAGCATGAGCAATTAGTGAAGATCCCGCAGAGTTATCAAAACTCTCAAATGCATACAAACGTGAACATGGATTCACAAATCCCGTAGCTACAATATCATCATGATCATGAAATTCCCGATAACAACCTTATCTCGGTGAGAATTCAACAGCTTCTACCATCACCAGAGTTACAGATTTGATATATGGAAAGAAAATTATTAGACATATGGGGAACATAAAGAACATTATTTAGATGCCCATTTGGCATATTTACAATACCATAACCTAATACATCTACAGAATCATAATTTCCCATCGAAATATGCGAAGTGCTGCAAGCAGAAATAGAAGATAACAAATCCCTGCAATGTGTAATATGATGAGTAGCCCCTGAGTCAAAAATCCACTGATCTTGCAAAGGAGAAGAAGCTCTAGCAGAAAGAGCCTTACCCTTGCTAGCATTGGAAGCAGATGAAGGTGATGGAACAGTGATCTTTTGTTGTTTTAAATCCTTTTCTAATGCTTCCAACTTCAAAAAATATGGATTTAGGGTGATTTTTCCCCCCACAAAAGGAACAAGGATCAAACACCCTCTTCTAAAATGGTCTCTTATTTTTACCATTATTCTTTGGTTTAGAAGTGTCAACAGAAGGATTAGAAACCATATTGTGAGAGGATACAAGCTTATCATAGCTTTGTTTGGGTTTTTTTTTCCAATTTTTCTTAGGATAACTAGCCACAAGAGCATGATTCAATGTAGGCATAACATCTAGAGAGATTAATTTTCCTTGTTCTTGTGAAATACATTCACAAAACTATTCAAATGAAGGCATTTTAAACTGAGTGTCTAGTGCATCCATAGTAGAAAAGAAGGTTGACATAAATACAGAAAATGGACCCTTTGGTTTAGTTAGGATCATGTATATGCATTCATCATCCTTTTTAGTTCTACCACCTGCTTTCAAATGATTGCGAATCTCTTTATTTTGACAGAAATTCTTCTATAGAAGGAAAATTTGAAGGCGATAAAGAGTTTAATTCATGATCCAGTTGAATTAATTTGAACTCGTTTATCTTGCCAAACAAAGATTCAAATTTTTCCCATACCTCTTTCGAGTCATGCCAAAAAATATGAAACAGAGGCTATTTGTTACATTCAACGTGATCAATCCAAGGCTTCATCTTCCTTGCATGCATACAGTACTTGTCTTTCTCTGTGGTGAAAGTGGGAACATATCATCGAACACATACCATAATACACGAGACTGTAAGAGCTACTACATCTTCGGTTTCTAGGCATGGTAATTAAATCCGAGTGTGTAGAGGCTCGAACAACCGTAGATCTCCCATATGGCCAAAAGACAAAGACGATAAAAAGCTCTCGACATGGTTTCAATGAGGTTATTTTCCAAAATTTCCCTTTTTAATGAAATTTACTTCAATGCAATGGGAATGAAAAATAATCAACTTTTGCAAAAATGGCACTCAATTTCGAGCTACCATGCAAAAGTTATTAAACTTTCAATTTCCTGTAAAATAAGTCAATTTTTAATAAAAATTGCTCACTGATTATAATGCTGACCAAAACGAAGACAAATATGGTCATATGACCACTCGTTGGACTCGAGAGGAAATAAGGAATACAAATTTGTCCTCGGTTTACAAATATCCAGCCAACAAAGTATTAATAGGCCTCAAAAGCATTAATTTCCCCCCATAATGCAATTTTTAATAACAAACTATAGAAAAAAATATAGTTTTTTTAAAATGCTTTAAATGCACCAATTAGATACGGTTGTGCATGTATTCATGGAAAAATCAGATAAAGACTTACTAGAGTCTCTATGGAGTTGCAGAAGGGAAGAAGCCAAATCAACTTGGCCAAGGCACCAAAACCAGACCATCCGCCACGTAGGGAAAGAAAAATGTCCAAAATGGATGCAAAACCCTAAGTAATCATGCCCAACAAGTAAAAAACGAAGCCAAGCACATTGGTTAGAGGGGCGAAAAAGAGAGCAGACGTAAAAAGAAAGTGCAGTCAGAAAACATAGACCAGGGCATGGAAAAAGAGTGTAGGCCGCAAAACACAGACCCAGGCGTGGAAAAAGAGGTAGGGAAAAGTCTGAGGCACCAAAAGAAGTGCATAAAACACACACCAGCAGGGAAAAATTCCCAAACAAGATGCCAAACCTAGCAAAAATGCCAAACCCTGCAACGAACCATGCCAAGCCTGAAGGGACAACAGGTAAAAACGTCCAAAGAAAAAGAAAATGTCCAAATGCAAAAACATCCAAAGAAATAAGAAAACGAGAGAATATCAATTCTGAGAAAATAGAGGTCGACTTCAACTCTCCTACAATGATAGCTCTAATACCATGAAAAATCTACCAGTAGGGATCTAGCATAGGAAGAGTGAGCACAAAGAATTACTCAGAGAAGAAAATAAGAGCACAATAAAGAGGAATAGAGAAATAATAATTATCTCTGATATCTCCACCATCTAGGAGATTCATTAAATAGGAGAATAGATAGTTTGACATTCCTAAATAATAGGAATGTCAAGCTAATTAGGAGATAACTAATTCCACACAAGGAGTGGAGAAAATCTCAACAAGCTCGAGAGTTAAAACTAATTAAAACAAATATAACAATTTGCTATAATGAGCTTATTCGGTGTAATTAAATTATTTACACCAACATTTATCACCTACCGATCCACTTTGAAATTTAAATTTTGAATTTCTATCACTATAGCTATCACAAGCAGCTCTCTCTGACAAGTCTAAGCACGCGCGATCTAAGATCTATGGAAAAAGATACAATTTGTCGAAGATGTTAGAGTCATTGGCGTACACAAAACATGTGGTGTGCGTGGATTGGCTAAGATGATGGCCAAATATACAACTATTTTTCATTTCTACCACATGTCAATCATTGATTTGTTGTAAGGATTTGGTGCCCTATTGGCACGCTTTGATGGTTAAGACAACACACTTAAGCATATCAAAAGATGATTTGGCACATAAGGGCATGAGGGAAGGGCACATGAAGAAAATAGAGGAAGGCACAAAGGGGGTGCACACGATGCACGTAGGGAGATGAAGCAAACTGGTGAGTAGAGAATGTATGGTTAAGGTGCAACTATTACAAAGTAATGGGTGTGGCATGCGAAGGGCCAATGACTTAGTAGTAAGGTTGAGGCATGCAAAATTAGAAGAAACCGACTAGGAAAATGTGATTATGCGGAAGATGGGCGCAAGGGGAAGTGGAAGGAGAGAAGGAAAGAAGTGTGCAAGTAGATTGTAACCATGAGAATGTGCCAAATGATTTTAAGCATGCGCAATTCTTCAATTAAATAGCTTAGGTCCAAAATGTGTATGCAAGTTATCCAAATTTCTAGGAGAGATATTTGGACAAAAGGACCACTAAATATTACTACATCAATAGATAACTCCTTGCATTGGTGTGAAATACTTAAATATGAATTGTACAAAGGATCCTCTTGCTTCAAAGTTGGTGATTGAGGTTTATTCATGTCAAATAACACCTTCATCAAATGATTGTAGTGCTTAGGAGAAGTTCTCACAAGTTTAAAAAGGATAATCTGACTTGGGAAGTTTAAAAGTTCTATGAATGGATATAATTCATCCAAGTTAAGCTATAAAACATGTCTGAATTTGAAAATTATCAATCAAAATAATCTCAGGGGTAGTGAGGAATCAAGTTAGGTAGGTTTTAAATCTTTGTCTCATTTTCTATGTCATTCGCATGCCAATGGGTTTATGTAACAACATTTATCTTTCTAGCAAAATTTTTAAATTGACATAAAATTTGATAGGGTGTATAGATAACAACATTATCCTCGTATGTTTAGTCAGGGTCGATGGCTTGTTTTTTGGAGAGTTTTTAAAAATAAATATTTTAGAGGATTTTTTGAAGTCTAACAGGCAAGATAGGCTTGCACACAATCCTATAGCCGTAGGAGGGCTTATATGGTACGTGGAATCAATGAATGTAATTACTCATTTTATTCCATGCATGTAAACTACATGCAAAATCATATAGGCCTTAGGAGGGGTTATATGGTATGTGGAATCAATGAATGCAATTATTCATTTCATTTCATGCATGTGAACTACATTTTCTCCACTAGTTTAGTTAGGGTTGGAAATTGTTTTAAGAGTATTAGTTGAAGGAGATGAATTTGGTTGTCATTAGTAGTCTTTTTTTTTTATCATCCTTAGGATGTTCAAGCAAATGATTGAGTAGAAACCTTATTGGGCATTTATTTTATACATGACATCATGTTGTTTGTGTTCATCTTCTTTGTCTCTCACTACATTGGTCTCATCATATCTTTCCATAGGAATGGCCTCATGATCGAAGTCATGTACAAAAAGGAAGGCATGAGCAATGTTTTCAAGCAAGAAAAAATTTTCATGAGAATGACAACAAATAGCATTGAACCAACAAAACATGTTATCATCTTTGCTATTGGGGGACATGTCAATAATGGTCCATAGGCCTCGATTGAGTCTAAGTAGATATTGTTTTAATTATTATTTGGAAAGAGGTTGGTTACAATATATTTAGTGGGGAGGTGGAGGAAAACATCCTCCCTTAGGGTGGGAAGTGATGTCGGGATTCTGAGGTCGCATGAAGAATTTAAGAGTTTGTTATTGTTTAGGTTAAGTTTGAGATGTCACAAATTCTCTCATGAGATAATCTCATCTTTTGGCTTACTCGAGGGATTCCTCCAAGGTTGATGGTGTAGACACATAATTTTACTACGCAATTATATTACTTAAATTGCACTAATTATCCTCTTTCCTTTCATTTTGTTATAATTAGTGTTTTTCCCCTAATTAGCTATCATTCCCCTTTGTCTCACCAATTAACAACAGTTCATTGATTAACTAGCCTTCCACCCATCTTGGATGCCAATTAATGACACTTTGTTAGTTATAATCCTCTTTTAATTAAATAATTAATTATGTCTCCAATCTTCTATTTAATCAATAAACCTTATTATTGGTTGGTTCCCCTTTTAAACCCTTCCAATTCTACTAATTTCCATGTAAATAATCTCCCAATAGTTTCTATAACCTTAATTTGGCATATTAATTCATACTAATTGATTAATTAAATCACACCAACTCCCATGAGTTGTTAATCTCTAATTAATCTCTTCTAATCATACTTATCCCTTTATAATTCTACTTTACCTTTAGCCCACATTCACTAGGTTTTTATTTTCTCCAAAAATAGAAATTTATATTAAGAACCTAGTACCATCCTTCCAATTTTACACCATGTCCTTGTAAGACATTTGCACTTGATAAGAGCATTTTCATGTTATTGGAAATATTTGTTCAAACCCCCTTTCTACTTGGCCAAAAGTAGTAAGAGAAGAACTAAAAATGACAATCAAGCCATATTGGTGATATCTCTTCCTCTTCCTTGAAGAAATTTCTTGATTGTGCATGGTTGTATTTGGTTCACAAAGGAAATATCTACAATCTAAAAGCACATCCAACAATCAAATGAGGTTTGCATTTAATGTTTTATGCATAGTTAGTTAAGATTTCATTTCATGTTTTATCATGATGTTTTTGTTTGATTAACTAAGTTAGGAATCTACTTTTTGTTAGTTTCCTTTAATTTAACTTAGATTAGTTTAACATGCATACATATGGCACACCCAATGGGACACTCCTTTGTCTCATGTGTATTATTTTTTTGTTGAGTTTCATTTTTATCATTTGCTTGTTAACCCGTTTTTAATATTTTGACATAACTTGTGTTTCTAAGAAAGTTTTGTTAAGTTTCCATATGTTGAGTCTTTCTTGTAGGTTTGAAGGATGAGAATTGTTGTCAAAATTGGATCTTCATGGGAAAAATTCAAGATTTCTTCATGTTTTCATTTTAAGAGCTTCATTTTTCATCATTTTACATGCTAACTCTTTCAAATTGTTGAAATTTCTTATTTTTTGAGCATGTATGTTAGTGTTTGGTAGCATTGAGTCTTCTTTGTAGGTATAAAGGAGGTGGGTTGCTGTCAAAATTGGATCTTGATGAAAAAAATTCAAGCTTTCTTCATGTTTTCATTTTAAAGCTTCATTTTTCATCATTTTACATGATAATTCTTTCAAATTTTTAAAATTTCTTTTTTTTTTAGTATGTATGTTAGTTTTTGGTAGTGTTCAGTCTTCTTTATAGGTATATAGGAGGCAAGTTGTTGTCAAAATTGATCTTGATGAAAGCATTTCAAGCTTTCTTCATGTTTTCATTTTACTTGCTAGTTAATTCAATTTGTTGAAAATATTAAGTTTTTGAGCATGTATGTTAGTTTTTGATAGTGTGGAGTCTTCTTTGTAGGTATAAAGGAGGTGGGTTACTGTCAAAATTAGATTTTGGTGGGAAAAAATTAAGCTTTTTTTATTTGTGGGACATTTGTTTTTTACATTTGTTAGCACAAGTTAAGTGTGTTCCTATGACTATAAAAGTGTATGCATAACCTATCTTCTAGAGGCCATAACTTTTGATCTTGAACTCAAAATGACTCCATTTTTGCAACAAAAAGGTCTTGATGTGAACTATGAAATGAAGGCATAAATTTGAGATTTAACCCTATAAGAAATTTAGGGTTTATTTTCTTATAAAAATGGTCATTTTCTTTGCATGTTAGATTCATTTTAATTTGATCAACACCACGTATGCTCTTCTCTTGCGCTTTTGAGAGACCTTGAGAATCAGAAATGACTATGATTATGGATACTTTTATAACATTATGGTTTTTATTTGTTTAGAAATGGTGCTAAAATTTCAAATATTTTTTTGAAATCTCTTTTTGCTATAATTTGATCAAAACCACATATGCTCTTCTCTTGCGCTTTCAAGCGATCTTGAGAATCAGAAATGACAATGATTTTAGATGTTTTTATAACATTTTGATTATCATTTGGAAATATGGATAGCACTTGATATTTTGGGTTTTAAAATTTTTCATTTTGGTTTAATATGATCAAACACCATGTATGCTCTTCACTTGTGCTTTTGATCGATCTTAAGAAACATAAATGGTTGTGATCTTTGACATTTTTATAATGTTGTGTTTGTATGGAAGCCTACTAATTGTTTTTGTGTAAGAACATTACACTTGTCAAAGGAAAAAATAAAAAATTAATTATTAATGTCTTGTGTAGGTTTCATTGACAAAGAACGACGTTTAAAGCAACACACATTTTCTTAATAAATATAAGAATGAATCATTCAAAGTGTATTTACAAGTTCAAATAAGGGTCAAACTTTTCCACTTTAAAGTGTGGAAAATATCTTAGCTTTATCCATAAAACTCATTATGAAGATTACCACAGGAACCCCAAAGTAATCAACACATTGAGGGAACCGGTTGACGAAACAGGAAGTACCCCATCACCTACTTGACCAGAAAAACCTGAGAAGTGCTAAAAGTTGTCCATATGAGGCCTCTTTCATTAATTTGATTGTGGGGTAATGGTCCTTTGTTTATAATTTTTTCTAAAAGAGTGTACTCTCTTAAAAAAGATATTGGCGAGTGTTGAGAACAAAATCCTAGGGAGCCATTTAGTAGTGGGGCCAAGATTACTATATCCTATTCAAAGAGCCATTACAAATCAAGACTTCCTCAGCGTTAAAACCTTGTTTTTTAAACAAGGATAAATTCCATTGAAGTTGCACATTATATCTTTCATCATGAATCATATATAGCAAAAAAATTATAGTTAAAACCTTGTTATTTGAACAAGGAGAAACTTCATCAAAGTTGTGCCACGTACTTTTCATCCCCAATCATAAATTCCCTTGTTATTTTTTTGCATTATTGGTCAAAAGAGAGCAATTTGAATTACTACCAAAATTGTATCAACATCTTTTGAAGCCACTTAAATTCATTTTTCCTTAAAACTTGATTTAAGTGTTGAAATTGTGTTGGTACGCTATTCAAATTTTGGTAGTTGTCTTAAACCAACATTGGGACATTTCACTTCTAGGATAATTTTCACTTTGTAGTTGTTATGCTACTCACATTGTATCAATCCCTTTTTTATACTTAAATCTTATTTTCTTAAACTTGATTTAAGTGTTGAAATTGTATTGTTATGTTTCTTGCATTGTATCAACAATTTTTACTTAAACCTTGTTTTCTTAAAACTTGATTTGAGTGTTGAAAGTGTGTTGTTACATTTCTCACATTATGTCAATCCCTTTTTGATACTTACATCTTGTTTTCTTAAAATTGATTTAAGTTTTGAAATTGTATTATTACGTTGCTTTGCATTGTATCAACCATTTTTATACTTAAACCTTATTTTTATTAAAATTGATTTAAGTGTGGAAATTTGCGTTGTTATGCTATCAAAATCATATAAACCCATTTTTAATACTTAAATATTGTTTTCTCAAAAATTGATTTAATTGTTGAAATTGTGTTGTTTTACTTCTAATCAACTATTTTGACTATTCATACTTGCAAATTGTTTTCCAAACCTTGCTAGATTGTTAAAATGGTGTCATCAAAATGTTTATTTTCCTTAAATCCCCTTCAAAAAATCACACAAGCATCCACATATTTGAAAAATGTCTAGTTGGTTGTCATTATACTGATCAAATTGACATGAAACTTCCTTCACCATGAAGGATTTCAATCACACAACCTAGGTCTAGGAATTCACATCAAATGATGCCCATCATGATTAAACCTCGATTGGTTCTTCACACTAAGGAACCCATTCTGTTATCCACTTCCCCACCTTCATCTTCTAGTTTGTAGTTCATCGTATGATTATGATGCTTCTAGTCTATGGTATGATTATGATTCTCCTCCTCAATCGCATGCTTCTAATTCTCTTCATCAATCGTATGCTTTAGAGTCTCCTAATAAGTATTATTCTTATGATTCTCCTAATCATCTCCGTTATTCTTATTATATTCATCCTCTTGAGCCTCATTCAATAAACATTCTTCTAAGGAATAATCAGTCATTTAAATGACATTTTCCCCCTTAAGGATTTATGTCGGGTACAAATTCTTCTAATCATTAACCTAATTCAACTCTTGAGTTGTGGTCCTCCCTTTCTCTTTAGGACCCCCTTTATCAATTGTCTCAATGATATCTTCCTTGTTTGAAGATCCATGCGACTCAAAATTCCTCTAATCAATCATCCAAGTGGACCCCTACATCGTAATCTATTGATTTTCTACACGATCCTCTTTGTCTACATGCATTATACCTTCTTCTAGGAAAACTCGCTACCAATCTATCCCAAATCCACAATTAAAACCACTCTTGAGACATCCAAATCCAAATCTACTTTGCCTCTTGAGTCATCTTCTTTTAGTAATCAAAATATAATCCATCTTTTACACCTAGATCATTTTGATCATTCCTCATTATATCTTCATCAATCTTCTAAAGCTCAATGTTTACGTTCACATCAAACCATTCACAAGAAATTATTTCTAAGATATCTTTTCAAAGAACTAAAAATTACCTTATATGAGCAATAAGTTTAAACCTTCCTATCATATCCATCATTAAACATCTTCTAAATCTTCAACACTGTTTAGACCCCTTCTTCCATCAAATCAACCTTCTATCATTGACCAAAAATGACCCATATCGATCGATTTCATTCGAATGAATAAGAAATCGAGAGTTCATGAGGCTATAGGATGAAATTAATATAGAGGATCACAAGAAATGATTATATTTTAACCTTGATGCTTCCATGTATTGTGGGTAATAGGGGTCAAAAACAAAGGAAGAGCCTAAGATCATTCAATTTGATCATCCTCTTGTTATCCCATCCCATTTCCCATTCCATGACAAAATGGATGGGTCTATCCTTGATTCATATTCTATGCTATCTTCAACCCATAATTCCTTACATATCATATTTCCACAATCATCTTCAATCTATGGGCTATCTCCTCCTAGTATCCCATTATCTTATTTCCTTGGGCTTCCTTCTAGTCCATTATCTTCTACTATTGGGCCACCTTATAGTATCCCATTGTCCTCTACTATTCAATCACCTTCGGTATCCCATCATCTTATACTATTGGGCCACCTCATAGTAGCCCATCGTCTTATATTTATGGGACACATCCAATTATCACATCCTCTTCTATCTATGGGACACCTCAAAGTAGTCCATCATCCTCTATTCTTGGGCCACCTATGGTTAGCCTATTTTCTTTCATTCTCAAGACATGTCTAGGTAGCTTGTTTCCTTCTATCCTCAGGCGACCTATGGTTAGTTGATTTCCTTCAATAATTGGACCATATCCTATTCATCCATCATATCATCCCTCTATCAAAAATTGTGGAAAGCCCTCCATCATCTATACCATTCATATCATTAATCCCAAACATCCTCTTTCTTCTCCCACTTCTGGGACCAACAAAATCACACATTAGCTTGTGTGAAGAAAAAATTCTTCATCAAGCCAAAATCAAAACCTCTAAAGAGATCCAAAGCTCCCAACACCTACATATCCAAAATTCAAACACGATAAAAAAAATACACACCAAGGAAAATGCCAAGTATGACATAAATTATAGAAATCTATGGATAGGGAACTCAAGCTTCCACATAAAAAATACATGTTGCAAGATAAGGCACAATCACTTATCGAGTATGATCTCACCAAGATCATCGCGATTGGAGGTCATATCATTCTTGAAAATTAAAATCTCCTAGTCTCCTCACAAAGAAATCAAAAACATTTTTGTTGGATCCTATCATGTGGAGTGACATTGGTGTTCCCAACTTCCCAATCATTCATATTCATCATCTTCTCCCTTCATGTTTTTTCCTTTGCAAAACCATAAAAATATTTAAAAAGTCAAAAAAATTAAAATCCATCAAAAAAATGAGAAAACCAAAAACATTACAAAAATATCAAAGATATAAAGATCAAACATTAAAATCAGGTATTCCATGCACATGGATGTTCTATCATTTATTTCCATCTTCTCCTACAAATCTCCCACTATTTTGATCCCTTCGATGACCTTTTAGTTGGTCTATTTTTTCTCATTATGCTACATTTATCTATATTGTATCTTTTACATTGGTATTTCATTAGCTTGGTAAATTAAAGAACGATTGACCTCTTAGAGATCCTTACACTATCACACAATTAATAAACTTCTTGCAAAGACATTTAGAGTGTATTTATTGAAGCTAGCCAATGTCATCATCACAATCACTTCCACATCCTTACATCAAGCCATCAGTGATTCTTAACCCCTTATCAAAACAATCGAGAGAGTTGAAATAAGTTTTCAAAAAAAAAAAATCAATCAAAAATCAAAAACAAAAAGAAAACAAATATATAACTCTCTCCTGTAGTATTTCCACTATCACCACCAAGGTTATGGATGCTTAGATAATAGTAGAGAATTTTTTTGAATAGAATCAAATACATATATGTCAAGGCTATAGAAGCCTAGTTGGTAGAGGAGAAATATACGGCTCTCCTTCCACCCTCCATTCACTATCAAGATTCCAAATAAATCAAACCTACACATTGGCTAGTTTGTCTTCACTTATTTCTTATCAAATCTTCTCAAAGTTATTAATTTCCACATTAAAACTTGATTTAAATATTGAAATTGTGTTGTTACACTTTCAAACAGCTTTTGAAACATTTTAAACATATAGAAAAGTTTCTTTTACAATCATTCTTTTGTCTAAGACTTCATATATTTTCCTTAGTGGCCTTCATTATACATTCTACATCCTTAGAAAAGTCTTCACTTTACTATTTTTATGATTTTTGATTTTACCTAGATTCATTATGACGCTTGCCCACATTTTTCAAATCTAAGTGTAATCATTTCTTCATATACCTTCTTTCTACCCCAAGCTTGTCGGTCTATCACCCGGTTTGCATTGGCGCCACCCAAGGTGCGTGGGGCATCAAGCCCCTCCTTTATGTGAGATTCATGAGAATGATCCACCATTAATGGAGGATGGGTTGTAGAATCATAAATGCATTCATTTACTCATAAACAGAAAGTACAGACACCATATCCAAGCACAGTGCATCATAAATGGAAATAAGAATTGTAAATAGCACAAAGGAATTAGATCTGATCCATAATAACATGAGTAATCGTAAGGGTTATTCCCATAAACAAAGATATCCATAATAGAGCTTCATATATAAATTGATAGACATCCACAGTAGCCACCTTACATCACAAAAGGGTTCATCTTAGACCATATACATCAAGTAATATATATCTAGCCATACAAAACTACTCTGAATAGATATCTAGCTATTCTTTCCCAATTATAACCCCTGTTATAGGCTCCGAGCACATATATATGCCTGACATTCTTTCCCATATTTCCTAGCACTAAGAACTACAAACCCTGACATCACCAAGCATTCTTACAACACTTTTTTTCCTCTTTCCTCTCCTTTATCTTGGACCCAAGAACTTCTTTAAATAGAATCTGGATACACCGCCATAGCTTCTCTCATGAGCAGATCGCATGCCAAGTGGAAGTGTGGTCCTTCATAGTCAAGTTTTTTTGCCAGCTTGCAAAGGCCTCCATTAATTGTAATGATCTCCCCTGGGAATATTACCTACATGGAATATTCTTTTCTTGACCTCCAAGGCTCCATGTTGCCACCTTATCCATTCCTTACCTCTACTTGGGCCCTCACATTTTTCTCCTACAATACCGCCTTCAAAAAGAAACTAAGTCCTTAAACCCTTATTTTGATTTCATGTGTGCCCTAGTTCCATCTAAAACCCTTTCCTTATGTGCTTTTCCATGAGCGCCTTCCTCTTGCTTGTCTTGCGCATTGTTGGGTTTCAAATTTTCACTTTAGGTGAAACCACAATCAGGGGAAAAACAAGTCCCTCCTATTTGATGGGAGAGGTTCCCTTATTGAAAGCAAAGGATAAAAATATATCAAAATGTATAACTTCCATCAATTCATGGTCTTCTGATATCTTGGAAATGTGTTTTCTATAAGGAAAATTATCAGCACAAGAGGATAGTGGAATGAAGGAGAGGATGGAGGGAGAAGAAGGCAATAATTTTAGGGAAAAGAGATTGTAAAGAAAACCCTTATTTGCATTGGACAAATGAAATACAAAGAAGAACCATTCATTTTTTTACCAAATATAATCCCACAGACACAAAGTTCTTTGAAATTGCATTCACAAGAACACAAATTTTCTTCACATATTAGAGATTAAATGATTCTCAAACCAGAGTAGAGGAAGAAAGAGAAACAAAGGAATAAAAGAGAATATCTTGTATTGATTCTTTTCGATTCAAATTACAGTCCCGACATATCAAAATTCCAACCCCAACAATGGCTTCTAGAACCCATCAAATAGCTCATGAAAAGTGGTTATAAATTCCTCCAGGCAAGAAAAATAGTTTGCAAATGGATTTCATCCTTCATGCCCTTCAAAAATCATCTAATCGTGAAGAAAAACCATGGCGGAAAACCAATTGGTGCAAATACACAAACATTTCATTTTATTTGCTAGTTTCAATATGAACCATTGATTTTCTATTAAAACATTCAAATCGGACCATCCATGTGGAAGGAGAAGATTGGAGTGGGCGTGGGGAAGCCCCTTTCATTTTCATGAATTTTTTGTGTTTTGGCACTTTGGAACAAATTTCCCCGCAGCCCACTCTACTTTTTTGACTTGGACACATGGCAAGATGTGATTGGAAATGGGGTCGCGGTGTAATTCTGAACATTTTGACCTATTTTTCAAAAAAACACAAAATCTCATTTACCTCTGCTAGCCCGTAGCTCTAATTCGGTGTGGACACGTGGTGCAACCGGTGGAAACGGGTGTGTGGCTCTCATCTAAAATTTTGACCTATTTTGCAAAATGGCACAAAATCTCATTTACCTCCACCAACCCATTGCTCCACATTGGCTCTTTGACATGTGGCACCCTTAGATTCACTATGGGTTATGGGGAAAATAACTTACCTTAACACTTTTTAACCTTTTGGCAAAAGGTTCAAAACCTTGAATTTCTCCATCACCCCGTAGGTCCGATCCTCCCTTTGGACACGTGGCAACCTTTGAATGGTTGCGGTCCTTAGGATTTTTTGTTTCAATTCTCCCCACGGGCTCATGGGCCAAATCTCACCAACTTAGCTTTTGCAAGAAAAAATATAAGTGCACAAATACCTCCACATCTCCACTAGTCCACCAAAGGGAAAATTTTCCAACTTAGGCCCGCCGAACCATAACTTAAAAAGTATAAGGAGTTAGGAGGACTTCTTTACCTTTTTGGAAAGGGGAAGAAATTTACCATATGATGCAATGATTTTCATGAGTCTGAAAGTCCTTGAAAGTTCCAAATTCAAAAATACCTCTTTTCAAGTACTTTTAAGGGCACCAACTCAAAAATTTTGCAATTTTAGACTTAGAAATTAAAGGGAAATTTGAGGGTGACAACAGCTTGGCTCTTTCTAGGGATGACTTGGCTTGAAACAAAGGCACAAGGCAAGATCAAGAACAATAGACCAACTCTGGGAAATGAAGACTAGTGCCTTATCCATTGGGTGATAGAGTCAAGAGGCAAAACCAATACAAGACAACACACACAAGGAAGGAAAGGAAACAAACCAAAAAGGAGGGCCCAAAACAAACACCCCACAAAACAAGGAAGAAAAAGGAAACAAACAAGCCCAAAACAAAGAAAATACACAATGTATAGAGGGACTCCCTAATCACCTAGGACCTGAAAAATTTAAGTACTGCCCACTATAAGGGAGTGGGAGAGAATATCCATCCATGTAACTCAAATAAAAAGAGTTCTCACCAAAGAAAATCTCGATTCTAAAGGGGCCAAGCCAAAGTGAGTTAAAATTACCATGTCTTCCTCGAGGCTCATTTCTCTTATCCCATAGGAAAATTATGTCCCCCACCTTGAAAAATCTAGATTTGGATCTCTTTTCAAACAAAGCCTTCACTTTCAACTGATGGGCTGCTATTCTATCAACCACCTGCAATCTATCTTCATTCAAATTTTGGAGATACATGATTCTCTTGTCTAGAGCATTGCTAAAGCTTGAATCTTCAATAGTTTTCATCAAATGCAAAGTTGACAACTCCACCATCACTAGCAGTTGAGCTTCCACACTATACACTACTTGGAAAGGAGACATTCCAATATCTCTCTTAGGTGTAATCCTATCAGCGCAAAGTGCATCATATAATTTCTTATGCCAATTTCTTTGAGAATCATTCACAAGTTTCCTGACAATGGTCACCAAATTCTTGTTTGTTGATTTAGCTTGTCCATTCCCTTAAGGATAATAATCAGAAGAGTGAGCAAGAGATATTCCATATCCATAACAAAAATCCATTATCTCAACAGAGGAGAAGTTTGAAGCATTATCAGTCACAAATTTTTTTGAATTCCAAATCTTATCAATATGTTTTCCTTTATGAAGTTACATACTACTTCAAAAGTAGTACTCTTGACTAGGATGGATTCCACCCACTTGGTGAAATAATCTGTGGCAGTCAACACATGAGTATGTCCAAGCACTTGAAGATGGATTGAGAGTTCCGATGAAATCCAAACCCCATTGTTGAAAGGGCTCCTCGATCACCACTGGCTTGAGAGGAAAAGCAGCCAACCTTGGTCTTCCAACAAATGTTTGGCATGCTTCACATTTACTCACCCACTTTGATGCATCTTGGAATAGAGTGGGCCAATAATAGCTAGCACAAAGGATTTTGTGAGCTATTACAGCAGAGGATAAATGCCCCCCACAAGCTTGATCATGAAAAGTAGAAAATAATTTCTTTTTCTGCTCTTTATCTACACATTTTAAAAACCTTCCATCTACACCTCATTTGAAAAGAGCATTTTCCCAAAGAACATACTGTGCATATCTAAGTTTGATGGCTCTTTTTTCTTTTGTAGTCAAGTGAGATGGGCATTCACCATAGGTTAGAAAATGAGCAATATCAGCGTACCATACATCTGTCGAGCTAAGAAAAAACCACAGGCATATCCACTTCATCTTTGGACAACGTTTCATCAGCACCTTTAGCAATGAGCTCACACAAGCCCTTACCACAAACCAACTTGGTTGGATTGATATCCAAATCGTATTCTTGCACTTTTTCCACCTAATTACCTCTCTTAGTTCCAAATTCTTATTGTGTGAGAATCGATTTGACACTTGTATTAGGCACAAACACAACAACATGAGAATTTAGAATATAAAATCTGAATTGGTTAATAGCTTTTACAGCAACAAAATCATGTTTCTCCAACATGGCATATTTCAATTCATTGGATTTCAAAATGTATCTCATGAATGCTATGGGAAATTTGTGATCTTCATAATTCTTTTGATTTAAAGTAGCACCCAAAGTGTTTTTCAGTGGTATAGAAATATATAATAAAATCTCTGCTGAAGTCTGGACATGCCAAAGTGGGAGTATTTACAATGGATTTTTGATATCTTCAAAATCAAGCTTTCCTTTAGAGGACTAGCCAAAAGTATGCTTCCTTTCATCATGTGAGCAATGCTCATATTATGTTTGGAAAAATAAGGTATGAATCTCCTCAAGAAATTAATCTTACTAAAGAAGGAATGAACACCTTTCTTACTCATCGAAGAGTAATCGTTGTATGGCCTAAATTCTTTCTAGATCAATTTTGATTCCATATTTTGAGACAATGTGTCTGTTACCCCGTAAAATTGGAAAGGGAAATTTTACAGATAACCTACCAAAATTTTGTTCCAGTCCCTAGTCAGGGGCCCCTTACGTTCGGAACGTTGCAAAATCCCTTCCCGGGAAATCTAGTTTTCTGAACTTAGCCATTTTTGGTCTTTTTTGGTTGGGCACACATAATGAATATGCAACATCAAGTTTTGATGCGCCCCTTTTAAAACCTTTGGCGCACGGTTTGAAGTATCAACAGCGTTTGGTGTGCCTCACTATGTTGAGTCTTCCTTGCATGCACCTTCATGTCAACAATAATTTTGTTGCACCCCTTTTTGGTGTGCCAAAGGTGCACATATTCTTCTGTCAACATCACTTTCAAAGTGCGCCTAGGCGCACTTAACTTCATGTTGGCAAGTGTTTCTGGTGCGCCAAGGGCGCATGTTTTCTTGTGTCGACAGTGTTTTTCATGTGCCATTTGAAAAATTTGGTGGCGCATTTATTGCCACCTCACCTATATATAGGTGCATCTATGTTGTCATTATCATCCGACACAAATCACGTGATTTTTCTCTCGCACTGCCACAAGACACCTCGCCTGTCACTTTCAAATCTTTTCATGGACCCGTTTGCACACTTCTCCACTATTTATCCTGGTAAGAGGTCCTCTTTCTTTTGTGCACTTTGTGTTTGTGGTTTTTGGCTACTTGTTGGTATGGATTGGATTGGAAAGACTGAAATCATGAACTTCCCCCCCCCTTGCTGTCTTTTCCATTCTTCCACTTGTTCTTCCCCCTCTTTCCAGATCTGCTGGTAGAGGAAACTCATCTCGAAATGATGGTTTGAAACCCTTTGTTTAAGCCCCTTCATCACCCCAAGGTACCCTAAAAAGGAGCTAAACCATATGTAAACCCCTCAGAGAAAGAATTAAAGCTTAAAAAGAAACTGTATTTTTCTTCTCCTTTGGCGCATTGGCACACCCTGCAACATGAGGAACAGCTGCGCCAATGGCGCATATTCCCTGCCTGCTACATAATGAAAAGTTACGCCCTCAAGGCGCACTTCCTTAGTTTGTTGCAAACACTTTCCTCGTGCCCCCTCATGGTGTACCAAACTCATTTGTTGCATTGTTAAAACCTGCGCCCTTTGGCACACCCTGCATGTATGTAACATAGAAATTATCTGGGCCAAGTGCAAAATCAGAAACGGCACAGGCGCATCCCTCATTACAATAACAGCATGTCATGTAGACCTTCCATGTGCCACGCCAGGTTCCCTTATGGCATACGAAAAAATGATGTAACATGCTACATCCATGCGCCCGTTATAAAATGCATACATATGGCGCAGGCGCACTTCTGATTGCAACAACAAAATGTAACATGCAATTTCCATGCGCCATGTGCCCTTTGGTGCTGATTTTCCCCTTGCAACAACCTTTTTTTGTGCGCCGTACTATTTAGCCCTACAGCCTACAGTATCCATGCGCCCTGCGCCCTCAAGCATTTAAATCATTAACTCTTTCTCCTGTTAATGCTTTAATGGAAGATCAAACCGCTAACATGACCTTCATGCATTGTGTTTCGCTTCTTCTCCTTACAGATCAGCAACTGAGTTCGGAGTTACATATGTCAACATCAAGCAAGAGACCTACCAAATCTAAAGGCAAGGCCAAGCTCACAGAAGAAGAAATGAAGTATAAATATCAGAGGGTCAGGATGCCCGAATCCCAGCCAGAGTGTGACTTAGATATCAGAGACTCAGAACTTAGACACATTGATATGGAGGAGTTCTGGGCCAGAACCAGGAAGGTCACACGAAGTCCCTGGATGGAAAAATTGATAGGCAGTGCCCTGCACTTTGCTGGTGGGATCCCAGTTAGCGCCGTGAACAATGAATTTATGATGGTGGTTGCCCGATGCTACAATAAAGACACAAGATGTGTCCACAATGAGAAGGGTGAGGTTATAATCAACCTCACTGCCCACCATTTTGAAATAATGCTCGGCATCCCTCACCACTGGCACTTTGTGGTCACAAGTAGAAGACTGCATCAAGGCCTGGGACGACAATGAAGATCAGTGCATGCAGCTGATGAACGAGGTATATTTGAAGAATAAAAAGGTGGTGACTCGGTGGCCACAAGTCATTCATCGTAGTGACTTTTCAGAGGAACTCAATGACACCATTACATTCCTGAGAAGATTCTTTGGGCTTCCTGATGCCCATTATTTTCACAAGTGGATGTTGCGGTACCTAGAAACAATGAACAAAAATGTGCCCGATCAACGCTTTGAGTGGGCAGAAATCATAAGCGGCAGACAATCTCCGAGCAAACTACAACATGGTCTATATGAACTCCTACATGGTCTATGCTGCAACTTTAGAAAGGGACTATCCAGCTCTGATGAGGTGTGGGGTTTGGCCCCAGGTTAAGATTTATGAATACTATCTAGAGCTAAAGCTGGAAAATAGTATTCCCCAGTTCACAAAGATCAACGATGCCTTCTTCTACGGCATCATCTGCCTCTTGAGGCCGAATATGACTCATGGTCACATGATCAAGAGTATTGTAGCAGCTACCAAGAAGTGGGGGCCTGTTCACTCAATTCCCCACATTCACCTATCTAAGGGTGCCTAACTTCTTGGGGGAACCAACTAAACTGCCAAGGTATGCCGGTCCCAAATTGATCCTGCTAGAGCTGTCAAGGCAGCTTATCACCTACCATGAGAAGTTCCTTAAGAGAAAGAAGGGTGGAACTCCTTTCCCCCTCATGGTGGGTAGGTATACGTGTCTCACTCACCACAAGGAAAAATACATGTTTGTAGAGCTGGAGCTACACGAATCAAAACATAACTTCCCAGCAAGGCCCACCTTTGACCCAAGAAATTGTCTACCTAGGGCCAAGCTCGACCCGATCCACATCCCTTAGATCGAAGATATCTACATCGATATATATCATGAGGTTGAGCTCAGGAGGAAGGACCATTCTCGCTTGGCCTTAGCAAAAATCATCCAGTACGGGGTGGCCATCGTCCCCAAAGGCTACCAAACTACTGAGAAAGAAGTGGATCAAGTGTATCTTGACACAGGTGGGGATGATTGGCCTTTCACGGTGATTGATAGAACTAAAGCACCCCAGACAATAGAGGAAAGGGTCAAGGAAACTCTGCGTAGAATGGAGCATTGGTGTCGAATGAACGGGCTCATCTACCTCGGAGTTGATTTCACAACCTCTCCATTGGGCAACGCACCTCCTCGATTAAAGTAGCCAAAAGGCAAGGGAAAAGGAATAGAGGGTGAATCCAGTTCCTCCCAAGAGGAAGATCACGAAAGCCCTCCTTCCGCTTCATAAGAACGGGTTGAAATCCTGAAAATCTCGGAAGAAGAAGCGCGAAAGATGTTCCAATAGGCATATCCACTCGTGATGTGGCCACGACTATAAAAATTGAGCTCCCTTTTGTCCCTTCTCCCTCTCCTCCTTCCCTCCTCGAGTGACCCAAGCGACCATCCCTTTGGTCGTGTCCTCTCCCCTTCTTCTACCATTCCTCCTACTTCCTCATCCATCTTCTCTTCTCTCGTGGACTGTCCCCTCCATTTCTTCCCTCATCTCTCGAGCTCCCTTCCCTTCCTATGTCTTCCTCCCCTGCAGATCCCTTCCTCCCGTGGGCACTTCCTCGGCTTTTCTCTCTATGTCGCCACCACGTGTCTCCACGTTTTCCCCTCTACTACCGCAGTTGCCCCTTCTATGTTTCTCGGTCTTTCTCCCCTAATTCCAACTGGATCTCCCAAAGACCTAAGTCAACGAAAAGGAAAGTTCCCATCGCACCGATGGACTTTTCATTATCCCGTCAAAAGGGGAAAAGAAGTAAAAGCCTATCACATGCTTCTCTTAGAGTGCTTCGGGAGAAAGGGTAATGGAGATCGCATACCCCAATCCTCTGAAGATAAAAAGGATCTATCTTCGACAGATTACACAGTGACTCAAGTCACAATGGGGACGTCTTCTGAAAGCCTTCAGGGAAAGGCCCTATCTGTATTTGACGCCCTCTACAAGAAGCTTCAAGAAGAAAAATAAGAGAAAAGGCTACTGAAAGAGCAAAATAAACATCTGCTCCACACCTTACAGAAGATGGGTAGTGCACCTCCCACAACTACCGCCGAAACTCCTGAGCCTCTGAGTCAGGATAAAATTAATGAATATGCAAAGATCGGCGAGCAGGGTATGGAAGTTTCCGCCTGGAGGAGCCAGATCCTCAAGGACAGTGAACGAGTGATCACCAAGTTCACCGATTTATATCTGAACATCAACAAGGCAAATAAAGAACTCCAGGCATTAGCAGGACCCATATCCAAAGAGTTGGACCATGCTAGGCTATAGCATGAGACCTTTCAAAGAATGTTTGACTGTTCAGTCGAAGATCTGGTCAAGTTCGGCATTTTCGGTCACCCTAGGGCCCTCAATAAAACCCTTTCCACTCTAGATTACCGGATGGATCAACTGGAATTCATCCTTGAAAAGATTGATAAGGTAAAGGAAGAAGCCCTGGACGCAATGCATCAGATGGAACAAATTGTTCTAACGATGTCTCCAGGGTTGCTTACTCCTTCTTTCACCTTAAGGAAGGTTGACGAAACCGTTCAGATCTTCAAGGAGATCGTTTCGCAAGGGCTGGGGCTAGAGGTCACTTTTGACGCAGAATCCATCAATAACCTGCTGGCCTATCGGGACTTCATCAGGTTCTTAATAGAAGCAGAGAATGAATATTCCAAACTCCCAGAGAAGCTCACAGACGAGCAGGAGACTTGCGAGGCTATCACTGAGCAACACAAGGATCCTTCCCATGATCAACTAGAGCCCATGATTAGCAAGTTCATGGAATACCATGCCCAATTCCACATCTCGTCACCTGAGTAGCAGCAGAAGCAGGATCCCCCCTTTCAGCCGCGGGATGACGACGATGAATAATTTCTCTCTCTTCTTCGACTTTATTTTTGTAAATTTCTAAAGTATGTTGGCACAAATGATGACATCATCCATGTTTCACCATGGGATGATGTCATCCTTCAAGTTGTCAAAAGTCAACATGACTTTGAGATATTTTGTAGATATTATGTAAATAGGTGGTTGGTTCCTTTTTGCCTTCCTTCTTCTCCTTCTTCTATAAATACTTGAATACTTGTTGTATTTGGGGGTGAATACTTTTCAGATGAGAAATAGAAGTAAGAAGAAGATTTTGAACTCTTTTGTAACAGAAACAAACATTGAATGCAATATATTTAGACTTTGTGTTGAATACATGTGTTTTAATATCAAATTTTTCTTATGTTAGATCTGTATGATTTTTCTGTTGGAATTGCTTCTACTTTGTTGTCATTTATTCATCAGTATTTCTTTATCCATCTATGCAAGTAGGTTCGGCTCTATTTACTACCAACCCAAACCATAGACCCTTTGACCCTTCTTTTGGAATTCATTTCTTTTCTCCCTTCGGATCTGATCTTTCCTCTTTCTCCCCTTCGTTCCTTTCTTTTCGCAGCTTGGAAATATCCCTCTTTGGGATGAGATCCAAAACCCCGAAGGTAGAATATTGTGAGACTTGCACAAATTCTTGTTGGTAGAATAGCAATAAACTAGTTTCGCTTTGCTGACTCAAAGAGGGGCTATGCCCTACACACTGTTGACTCGTTTATCCATAAATCTGCCCAAGCGATAGATTTTCGAACCAACATGTCCTAACAACTTACCTTCGGTTACACAAAACACAGACTTCTTAGGATTCAAAGAAACTTCGTGCTCTCTACATTTTTGTAGGACTTTTTCAAGGTGTTGAACATGATCTGCTCTAATTTTTGAAAAGACAGTCAAATCATCCAAGTATACCATGATGCATTTCCCTTTCAAACTACCAAAAGCCAGATCCATAGCTCTCTGAAAAGTAGCACCAACATTAATGAGTCCAAATGGCATCCTCTTGTAGGAAAAAGTGCCCCAAGGAGTGGTAAAGGTGGTCTTATGCTGATCTGCAGTGTTTACCTCTACTTGGTTGTACCCTGAGAATCCGTCCAACATTGATAACATCTCGAGCCTATGACAAATTATATCACTTGGTCCATCATGGGAAGAGGATAATTATCTTTCAAGGAAGCCTGATTTAGATTTTGAAAGTTAACAAAGATTCTAATATCCCCATTTTTCTTTCTAACATGAACTATGTTAGCAATCCAAGTGGAATGATGAATGGGAAAGATGATCCAAGCTTTTAAAAGTTTTTGTATTTCTTGAAAAATAGTGTCAGAAATATTTAGATTATAATTCCTTTGCTTTTCTTTGACATGCTTAATGTTGGGCTTAAGAGGGATGGAATGTTGTAGTTCCTTTGGTTTTAAAGCTTTGATATCTTCATACGAGTAAGAAAACACATCAACATACCTCTTGAAAAGATTTATCACCTTCTCTCTTTCTTCTTGAGTGTAACATTTCCCGATGTTCACCATTTTAGGTTCATCTATACTTCATTTTTTTTTCATTTTTAGTAGACTTTTTATTTCCTTGAGAAGCCTTGGACTTAACATATCTATCATGTTTATCAAAAATATCCTCCAAACTCACCAAACCCTTAGGAATTTTGTTTCCTTTCAGTCTGATACATCCATCATGATCCATCTCTTCTTTAACACTTTCTTCATTTGAAAACATACATTCTCTGGGAAAGTTATCACTTCCTTCAAAATACAACTGATCAAATTTATCTCTCAACTCTAAGAAAGAGAGTAGATGTTCATCATCATTGAAGACCTGCCAATTATTGGCATTGTCAAGAATGCTAGGCCTATGAATCATTTCAATGGAGAATTTTTCCTAAGAGAAGTCAGGATGAGGAATTAACAAAGATCCTAGAGACTGCCAGGGAATCAACCCTAGTATTTTCTCCTCTTGGTACTGCTGCAATGGAGAAAGCATCAAGGAATTCAATAGAATCCTAGACCAGATTCCTATAGTGCTTCAATCTTCTATTTTTTACTTGATAAAGGTCTCGACCTGCTTTACAATAAGCTCAGCATCACCATGAGTAGAAAGGTTCTTAACTCCAATCTCCTTTTCCATATTCAACCCAAGAATGAGGGATTCATATTTAGCAATATTATTGGTATTCTCAAACTGAAACTTGAAAGCAAAAGGGTGAATCTTACCCTCGGGAGAGATCAGCACTATACTAGCTCCAGAGCTGGTTGAGGAACAACTACCATCAAACTCCAATGTCCATACATCATTAGGATCAAGACAATACTCCTTTCAATGGACTTGCTTCATCCAGTGACATAATCATATAGTTCCCATGCCCAATGTCTTCATACAAAATATGTGCTTTTGGATCATCTATTTTTTGCACAATATACTCAACTTGCTTTTTAGGCATAAGCTTCTTCATCTTGCCATTAACTGGAATAATGGCATATGACCAATCCATTTTTATTTCCCCTCCAACATCCTTACAAATTTTCCTACTCAATAACATGTCGTAGGAAGGAGGAATGTCAACAACTAAGATGGTTGTCAAAATATTTTTCTCTCGACCAAGTAGTGAAAGCTACTTGTGCATCCTCGATTCTCCCAACTAAAGGCACTTCCCTACTCTCCATATAATAACAAGAACCATGTGTACATGTAAGAGTGAGGTCCAAGGCATGAGCTACTTTAGCAGGCATTACATTTTCAGATGCTCTAGAATCAATAACACAATTACTAAGCTTGTGGCCAACTATAAGGAGAGTCACATAGAAAGGTATGATTTTCTCATTGGGTGATGTGACAACAGCTACAAGATTTGGTTGGGAAGGGGAAGAAGGATTTTTAAAAAGACCTTTGGAAACATGAGATGGGCTTTTATATTTGGAGTTGACAAAATCAACCATTTTGGCAAAGGCTTTGGGATGGGTTTGATAAAACTCAGCCTCATAAATCAGAACCTTAGTTCTCTTTATGTGATCAATAATATCAAAGGATCTAGATGTGGATGGGTAATCATTACAAGAAATGGAAGAGACCTTAGCCCTATCAGCTTTATCATTTGACACAGTAGAAGCTTTAGAAGTAGAATTGGAGGGAGAAAAACTAGCAGAGATTACCTTTTGTGTGGAGGTGGTGGGGATAGGAGAACCTCTCTTTGCAAGAACCGGAATGGTATTGGAAGACTCCTTTGATTTATTTATAATTTGCACAACTTTCTCCTTTTTTCTAGTCTGTTCTTGAGTCATGACAACATATGACTCGTTGTTCATGTCAGCCACTATATCATTATAATCATCCTCATCATAAACACCTTTAGTGGTGAGGAATTTGACTCAAGATACTCCAACTCTTCATAAACATATTCTTCTTGATCATCATACAATTAATTCTCTTCTTCATCATCGTGTTCAAGGAATTCACTTGTTACATTGATAGGCACTTTGAGAGGTGTACATTCAATAACTAACCTGGTTTGAGAAGAAGGCAGTTTTTTCCTAGGCTGAAAGTTCTTCCTTGGAACATCTTGGTATGGAGCATGTTGAGCCAATTGTTTTTTTATTGCAATGAGGTCATTGGCCAGCTTTTGTACCAACTGATCCGAATTACCTCCAGGAGAAGAGGGAGAAGATGATGTCTTGGATTTCTGGGATTCTCTTTTTAGTTTTCCTGACATGATCAAGTCATCTTCCACACTGACTGCCAGCCTCTGATCCTCATCCAAAGTTGCTAGATTGGCTCTCCTCAGAGCATAGCTTACTTCAGGTAGTTGTGCATTCAAAAAGAAACATTTTTGGATCTGATCAATGGGTCTAGTATCTTGTGGGATCTTGTTGATCAGTTTATTGAATTTAGCTACAAATTACCTCATGGGCTCTTGTGGTTCCTTTTTTATTTGAGAAATTTGGGCAAGTAGAGCATGCACATCTTCTGCAGGTTTGAAACGGTTCTCAAATCTTGTTCTCATCGTGGTCCAATTGGTAATTGCTCCAGCAGGGAGATGGTAAAACCAATCTGCTGCATTATCTTGCAAGGTTTCCACAAACAACCTAACAGAGACATCTTCATGTTCCACACCAAGGACTCCACATGCAACAATGAAGGCTGCAATGTGTTCATCAGGGTGCACTTTCCCATCACCCCTGAATTTGGGAAAAAAATTATGTTACCCCTAGGTAACTCATGCAAAGGTTGTGGAAGAGACAGGGGGACCAAATTGGTGGAAAACCAATTGGTGCAAATACACAGACATTTCATTTTATTTTCCAGTTTCAATATGAACAATTCATTTTTGTTGAAACATTCAAATCGGATCGTCCATGTGGAAGGAGAAGATTGGAGCAGCGTGGGGGAAAACCTATCATTTTCATGAATTATTTGTGTTTTGGAACTTTGGAGCAAATTTCCCCATAGCCCCTCTCTACTTTTTTTTTTTTGACATGGACACGTGGAAATTTGTGATTGGAAATGGCGTTGCGGTGCAATTCTAAACATTTTGACCTATTTTACAAAAAAACAAAAAATCTCATTTACCTCCACCGGCCCGCAGCTCGATTCGGCATGGACACGTTGCACAATCTAGCTGGAAATGGGTGCATGGCTCTCTTTTAAACATTTTGACCTATTTTGTAAAATGGGACAAAATCTCATTACCTCCACTAGCTCGCTGCTCCACATCGGCTCTTTTGACACGTAGTGCCCTTAGATTCGCTATGGGTGATGGGGAAAACATCTTAGCTTAAAATTTTTAACCTTTTGGAAAAAGGTTCAAAACCTTGAATTTCTCCATCACCCCGTAGGTCTAATCCTCCCTTTGGACATGTGGCGGCCTTTGAATGGTTGCAGTCCTTAGGGGATTTTTGTTTAACTTCTCCCCGAGCTCATGGGCCAAATCTTGCCAACTTGATTTTTGCAAGAAAAAATCAAAGTGCGCAAATACCTCCGCATCTTTGTCGAGTCCACCAAAGGGAAAATTTTCCAACTTAGGCCCGCCGAGTCATAAATTAAAAAGTATAAGGAGTTATGAGGACTTCTTTACCTTTTTGGAAAGGGGAATAGATTTACCATCGATGCAATGATTTTCATGAGTCCGAAAGTCCTTGGAAAGTTTAAAATTCAAAAATACCTCTTTTCAAGTATAGTTTAAGGGCACCAACTCAAAAATGTTACCATTTTAGACTTAGAAATTAAAGGGAAATTTGAGGGTGACAACATGCATGCACACCTTTTGCATTACAACTTAGTCAATTCAAGGCCCAACATTACCCCACACTACGTGTGTTGTCCATCCTTTGAAACACTCTACACTTTTTCCAAAGAATAAAGAATAGAAGGGATGAAAGAATTTGTTATTGAATAAAGAATGGAAGAATAGAAGGATCTTGCTACTGATGTACAAGTATAGGGAAGTTTTTTCTCACAAGGACCTTGATCTTATTCTAGGTGTCAAACTCACTCTATGCATGTTGCATCATATCCCCTATTAGCACACTGACTTCATCGTATGTCACCTATTCACCGTTAGCCTTCATCATATCCAAAGTGTTTTCTATCTGCTTGCTAAGGTCACTCGTATGATGGAAAAAGTGACAGGAAAGCATGAGAATCTACAAGTAACTCTTCCTCACACCCAACCTCCCAAGGTCATGCCGAGACAGTCGGTGGGGATGGAATACACATGAGATGTAGATAAGCTAGTTAGGTAATCTTATTTCTTTAACATATAATAGTGGGATCTACAAATATAAGGCAAAGAAGGCCCTCCTAACCTGAACCAGTGTGATAGATCTTTCGGTGAGGATAGCTTCTCGAAGGCTCCAATCAATATCAAGCTTTGCCGTGATCTGATCTATGGGTTGTGGAATACGTGGAAGATGACCTATGGGTGCTTCGTATATATCTCCCAACAAGGTCATAAAAATGGAATGGCTAAATGTGTAGTGGATCTTTTAGTTCTTTATGGACGATTCTCTGGTCTAGTCTAGAAATATTTAGCTTGATTAGCTGCTACGTTTAATAATGATAGTTGTGTGATAATGTCTGGTGGGAGTGGAGAGGACCTAAATACTAATGTTCGCAAACCAACATCAACGTTGGTTTGACTTGTAGGCCCATTGGGTTGTGGGACTTGTGGATCACAATCCTAAGTTCATGGTTGATGTGGACCTCCTATGGTCATGTGAAGAGTCAACCCCTTAGTCCGAGTATCCAGTAGTCATATGCCTTTTCACCTCTATGTTTAGAACTAGAAGTTGCACTATTTTCTTGGAGTACCTAACGGTGTTCTTAAAACTTGGATACATAAGCTAGTGTTTGTATCAACAAGGAGGTCTCATGTGTCTGGATGTGGGATTAGTGGATCACAACCAAATGTTTTCTCTCTTTCGTGTCCTTCTACGCTTATACGGATATCTATCAAGGCGATCTATAATTTTTCCGATTTGACCGAACGTGTGTGCTTTGTTGTCTTATATGTTTAATACTCTTAGTTGTGCGTTGATTTCTTATAGGTCTCGTTGTTTCTTGGAAGACCTGAATTCTAATATTTTTATCTATGTCATTTATTTCTGCAATGCATATTTGGTTGAGGCACAATTGGATCAAAAACATATTCCCTGGGCTCTCTAAGTCCCGTGATTGTCATACAAGATCAATATAAGCCTAACTGAAATGAAATAAACTAACTATGCAAGATATATCTACAACATATATATATTCCTCTAGTTTTGTATTTTTGTTATAATTTTGAATAGAATTGAAAGAACAACTAATCTAATATATTCAGAAAATGACAACTAATCTAATAACAAAATTAAAACAAGCAAGGTAGCCGGTGTAGCTACTTGCCTGTGCAGTTGTGAGTTTTATCCTAAATAACTAGATAGCTGATTAACTTAATTGAACGACTCTCTATCCTACCTTAGAAGTGAGGAATGAATCATAGTTTCTCAGAAACTGTCAATCCCCACAGACTTCCCCGTGAATATCGAAAGTGAAATTTAACTGAAATGAAATATTTCACTAGTCTATTTGATATGTTTTAACTAGAACTTTGATAAATAAAACCTGGAATTTGTAGAATAGTGGCGAATCTAGTAGTGTATGATTTTGTCCCCTCAGAATGATATTCTCATTCCTTCGTGTTCACGTGAATCTAGAAGAGCATGTATATGCTAGCATCAATAGAAGAAGGTATTTTGAACAATGGCAACTTTGGATATAGACCGAATATAATGCGAGTAGGAGAGGGATAGTGCAAGTGACAGAGCTTGGCATATGTAATTCCTAGCGGGATTTATTATGGGAATATAATGCAAGTGTACCGAGAGATTCTAGAATCTACGTTCTGTGAAGAACACAACCTGTAACTCTAATGGATGCAATCTACAAATGACACTACTCTGCTCTAAACTAATTTGTATGAACAACAATGAACAAGACTGAAGCAAGAAGATTGAATGGCTTCTAACAGCAAAAGAAAAACTAGCATGGATGCAAATATGAGAACAACATGAATTCTAAGCAAGAATTTGAAAGACTAAACAATGGAAATGACAAGTTGAGGGGCCATTTGGTTGAAAACAAGTTGGCTATTTATAGATTTCACATTCACCCAAAGGTAACTCCCATTAGAAATCTTTTACGATTAAACAATGAAGAAACACTATTCCAGGGGACATAAAACATTAATATGAGCCAAGGCGGTTGAGAAAATCTGGTGAAAGTTGAAAAATTATGCAAGTCGCGATCAAAGGAGTGTGCTGGAAAATTTGTGAAGGATCGCCGCCCAGAGCAATGTGGTGGTTACAGGACCGCCACCCTAGAAGGGTGGTGGTTTTGTCACTAAAGGGAAAAAAGTGTTAAAAAAAGGGGCGAGGGATAAAACAAAGCACAAGGAACTTGGACAAATAATTTGGGATGCTAACATATACTTTGTGAGCTTCTCTGGACCCCGAACACCTTGCGAGGTGACTGTATCATCGTTGCGGTATGTGTAACATCATTTCAGTGGTATAGTACCCTATAATTAATACGAGCCAAGGTGGTTGAGAAAAGCTGGTGAAATTTGAAAAATTACACAATTCGCCATCAAAGGAGTGTGTTTGGAAAATGCGTGAAGGACTGCCACCCCGAGCAAGGTGGCGCTTTGTCACTAAAGGGCAAAAGGATTTTAAAAAAGGGGTGAGGGATAAAACAAAGCACAAGGAACTTAAACAAAGCATTTGGCATGCTAAAATATACTTTGTGAGCTTCTCTAGATCCCGAACACCTTGTGAGGTGACTGTATCATCATTGGGGTATGTGTAACATCGTTTCGGTGGTACAGTACTCTATAATTTTGGGTATGTACATATTACCCCCGTTGGCTAGATTTTCTACATAGCACAAAACCTAGGAAGTCATGAGATAAATCTCCCTCATTTACCAAAGTGAGACTTCTGTGTCGGATTTGTCAATTTAAGTATGCTAATATCTAAATGGGGTTTTACTTTAACTACTCAGTTCATGAACCATAACTAAACAGTTCTGCAGCAAGTAAGCAATTGTTTAAAGAAAGGAAATATTTATAGAAGAAAGGAATTATATAAATACAAAGAAGAAATGGGGAAGATGTGCATCTCAATCAATAGATAGAAGAGTTGATTGCATGCACATAGAAGAAACCAATAGATATAAACACAAAATTCTAAGCAAAGGTAGCTCTAAATCTAGATCTGAAATAACACAAATTCTTTTAAAATATCTAAGATAAAAAGCAAGAAACACAATACACCATGACACAAAGTTCTCCGAAAATATGCTCCTGTATATTCCTTTGCCTCAAGTGGCTCTTAAGGGTTTCAGCACAAAGTCTGGAACACAAGGTTGTTGCTTACAAATTTTGATCATTAAACCAAAGGTTCTTCCTCTACTTATAGAATGTAGAGGGGCAATTACAAGTTGGAAGCTTTTAGTTGAACTGGCACATGTGGAAGTCAAAAAGAAACAACTGGCAATCTCCCTCTTGGAATTCCTCTTTGCATGACATGTATGATTTGCAACTGAAAATAGAACCTTCTATTTTTCATACACATCACCTATCTCCAAGTAGTTGACTTCTTCAAGTAATTGCTTTTAAACCAATCACTTTAAGTTGTATAATTTAATGGATCACACAATTACTTTTCGGAGGAAAGAAGAAGGAAGAGGAAAGTTGCAGTCTTGTCCTTTTTCATGTCTGCATGTAGATGATTCAAACTAGATCTAGAAGCAGCTGGAAGTAGCTAGATCTTGAAGTGGCTAGATCTGGAAGCGGCTGGATCTAGAAGTGGTTGGATCTAGAAACAACAAGATTGAATTAGAAACAGTTGGATTTTGCCTTCACCTTGTCTTCTCTTTTATCCTTGAAGCTTTTGCAGTTCTTCTCCAGTATATGCATCAATGCAATGTTTTCCATAGATAACTCATCATCCTTATTTTTAATTACATATGAGAAATTAAAAATTCTAGAAAGCACTCCGAATGAATGAAAATTCAATGAAGGCTTCAACTAGAAGATGGGAGCATTTGCACAAGATCTTGGAAGGAATTTTCCATGCACTAACTTCTTCACGGGCTGCATTCAAAACAAGAGGATGAAGCCTTTGTGCTGGAAGCTTTTGCAACTATGAGATCTGGATCTGGATCTACATATGGATTTACATCTACATCTGCATCTGCATCTGGATATGGATCTACACCTACATAACAAACTCTAGCAACTGTTGTGGATGGAAAAATTACAGCTCGAATAATTCCACTGCTTTTAATCTGCATGCATGAGTGAAGTCTTTCCTGCTCTGGATCTGTCTATCAATTCAGCAAGAGGTTCCGAGCCTAGATCTGTGTCTCTAATATCTGCAAATTTAGAAGTGATGCATGACTCTGTTGTGCTTTCTTTTTCATCTTTCTTTGCCATAGCTTTGTCTATCTTTGTCTAAACAATTCTTTTTCTTCTTATTTGACTGGAATTCTTCAAAACTAGTGCAGATCTAGATAATCCTTCAGATTCGGAGGAAATATTCAATGTATTGGACATTGATATAAGTTCCTTTTCTTTATAAAAGCACCTGTATCTAACTCCTGCAATTAATTCAGACAAAGATGGCAACCGGAGCATGCACAGTGAATTTTAATCACAAAAATCTGCATAATTCAAGCCTGCTGCCCCAAAAATTGATGTTTAATTTGCACATAAAGAGAGCATGAATATTTTCAACAACACCTGAGCACCTGTAACACCTATGCAAACAATTATGCAAACAAAGATCAACCTCCTTCAAAGCATGCACCAAATTTGGAAGCTTTTAACCATGTTTCCACCTTGCCTGAGCAAAATCCTTCTTCAAATGGGGCACACTTTTCCTCTTGGCTGCAATCCTTTACCTGTGAATTAATAATTCACCCATATGGCAGCCCATGCTTATAAAACCCTCACAATTCTATAATTAATAATTTCCCTTCCTATTCCTGACAATTAATTAATTAAAAATCGTGCTCTTCTCTTTAACTGGTGTGCTAAAATTGCATATTTAAGAATAGCCATCCATTAAATTAAATTTAATCAATTTAATCATCCACTCTTCACTTCACTTAAGTTTCACAGTGTGCTTTGACCATAGCCACTAAAAATAGAATTTAATTTAATCAATTAATACTTTAAAAAGTATTATTTCCTTCTCAAAAGGGGTTGCATTAAATAAATTAAATTTATTTAATTTTGGAATTATATTTTTAAATTCCTCTTGTCCACTTCCCTTTGTTGACTTTTCTACAAGCTTGGGTGCCAAAATTGGGTGAATAAATATTATCAAATATTTATTTAATGCATTATTATACACTCAAGGTGGGTCGCTTTTAGCATAATAGAATTCTATTTTTAAAAACACATGGCAATGGAAACTTTTACCCTGCAAGGCAGCCCCGGAAATCCCATGATCCACTTAAGTGATTTGAATTTGACAATGGGATTATTTACCCTGCATGGTAGGCAATAAAATCCCATAATTTCACTTAAGTCACTTTTCTTTTATTTCACCATGGGAATTTTTACCTTGCGCAAGGCGTGATAAATTCCCGCCTACCGCGCCTCTAATTTTCCCACTGCAACTTAAGTGAATTTTCTATCATGGGAAAAAGTACCTTGCTAGGTAGGTACAAAATTCCCGCCTGCTGTTGCTATTTTTCCCACTGCAGCTTAAATCTTTTGTTTTCCAAAAATGCGCCCAACCCCGCGAGCTTTTTAGTGTACGACTTTACTTTTTCCCAAAGAATCCGGACCTCCAATGGTAACTTCCTCCGGTAATAATGTGCGTATATGGTCTCCAGCTTCTCCAGGCCAAGAATCGAGCTTACCTGGCAAAGGAATTGTTATAGAGAAATTTCACAGAAAACAAAATGGGACAACACAAAAACACAAAAATTGCCAAAAGTCACAAATAAAGCCCAAAACTTATTCCAAGTTAAAACCCTTTTGGTACATAGGAATAATGACATATTCGATCATAACAGAGTTCAAACGGAGCACAAATGGCCTCAAATGGGGCTTAAAATAATTAAATACAAATTTCCCGCAAACAAATCCCGACAATGAGAACATAACAATTATGGGCATCTGGGTATTTGGTGAAAAAGGCTAATATGGCTCTTTGGGAATATCTTGACGCAATACAAGAACTTTCAAGCAATAAAAACACAAAACAACCCATTATTTTAAAAGTACAAAAAAAATTCAGATAGGGTAGTCACAGATTTCAGGATGAAATGTGGATGACACCACCCCCTCGAGAAAGTGTTTTAACCATAAAGAGGCATAAAACAATGGGTCCAAGTATGGCAGTCCCAAAATGGGAAGCCAGAAATTATACCTAACATGCCTATGTGTCAAAATGTCACCATCCGAGTTCCTGCTACCTGTAAAATGGAGAGAGGACTCAAGTGTAGATAGATAAAATAAATTGAAAAATAAATACTAAATTAGTATGAAATGAGGACTTACCATTTGCGTGGGGATGAGAACTTACCTCCATCGATGCTCTAAACCTGCGAAAGGGGCATTCAAAATGAGTCAAAACACTATATATATATATATAAAATGGGCCCACTTTCCTATTCATTTGCATGTGTCGATTTGATAGTTTTTGAGCTCTGGGACCCACAATGACGGTTTTCAATGAGAGTATAGTCAAAACGTTCAGTATCAAGATAGCGATCATGCCTCCGCGAGCGGAACCTCGACCCATGAGATCTCAGGTTAGTTCTTCTTGATTTAACGTTTTTGCACCCAAAATGTTAAAATGTCAAAATATTTGTCTTGGGGGTCATTTTTAGAAATGTCAGTTTTAAATGTGTCTCTTAGGGGGTGCCTAATGGGTAGGCTTTTGTTTTAGCTAAAATGGTCAATTTTTAGCATTTTTAAGCATTTTTAGGGCATGTGACCCATTTTTAATCACGAGACAAGACCATCTCTTAGAGCGGGTGGTGGTTATAGGACCGCCACCTTCCAAGGCGGTGGTTATGGAACCACCACCCTGCTCATGGCGGTGGTTATAGAACCGCCACCCTGCTCAGGGAGGTGGTTCTTTCCGGAATTCTAAAACAACACTAATTTGAATTTATTTTTGCATTTTTAGCATTCCTACTTGCTTTAATGATTTTTTTAATGCAATCTTGATGCTAACTTGCTTCTTTTTACGTGTTTTGTGTGTTTTGCAGAAGAAAGAAGAGTACATTAGATGGAGCCGAGAGAGGGAGAGTGATTGGCTTCTAGCAGTGTTAGATGCTCTCTCTCAAGCTGAGTAGGATACTCTTCAGAGGGCAGGTATATTGAGGATCGCACGGGTCCCCCACGTTGCACCTGCTAGTCACATACTATGTGACTTATTTTCTTACTGGGATGTAGATCGGAACACCTTCTGATTTCCAGGTGTTAGGGGTGAGTGGACTATCACCCTAGAGGATGTCTACCGTATTTTGGGAGTCCCGATTATTGGGAGGAGACTTTCATTTGATACAACGCAGTATCCAGAGCTCAGGTGACTCAGTGGGCCACCTATATGGGAGACGTAATTGTCTCCACTAGTTTGAAGAAGGGGGTGAAGGTCTGTTCTATTCCTGGCTTGCCCATCCCTCTGATCCGTCAGGCCATTATGGGCATCCTTGCTTCAAGATTGATTAGAGACAAGGGAGGGGATACTTTTCTCTACTGTTGGGCCCCCATCATCGCACAGATTGAGGCACATGGTCAGATTGATGGTGGGAGCCAATATACTTGGGACCACCTATCACGACTTATACAGGGTGGTCCGATTATAGGGATAGTCACTGAGCCATCTGACCTTAGTTATGAGCTAGGTCTAGGAATGCATCAACCGTTATGGGAGAGGTATAGAGGTGGAGGATCCCGAGGCCATGAGGGCGAGATACATGGATAGAGATGATGGTGCTTAAATCACCCCAAAAGCCGCTTGTTTCCTTAACTACCGAGGATATGGAGGCCACACCTTATCGAGGCCATGGCAGAGTTGTGGGTCAAGGAGACCTTTACTTTGATCTCCTACACTGTTATAGGGCAGCTTGTGGATAGGACAGTGAAGGTAAAGACACACCCCTTTGATTGATTGCCTCAGCAGCTTAAGCCTTGCTTACATTGACATACTTCCCCTAGTGGTGCTAGTGTTCAGATTAGTTTGGGAGGCTATGGGAGGTCCTAGAGGCCAAGGTTGGACTGTTGTTACTCCTGGCATCCCTATTGCAGCCAGGAGGGTGGTATGCACCGGAGAGAGAGTTAGTGCTCCTCAAGCACCTTTACTTCGGATTGTTGTCAGTCCTGCCCATAGCAGTGATGACCCCATTGATATAGACTCTGAGTCTAAGGAGTTCACAAGGGGAGAGACGGAGGAGGAGACCGAGGACATGGAGGTTAGCAAGTCGGGTGGGGAAGAGGATAGCGATCCCAAGTGGCATGACACTCAGGAGATCTTACAGGCTGAGAGGGTAGAGAAGAGCACAGAGAGGGTGACTCTAGTCTCATATGAGTTACTTTCTCAGGACCTAAGTGGAGAGGACGAGTCCATGGTAGGAAACCATGTTGTCCCAGGATTTAGGAGGGCGACACCAATCGGCAGCAACATCCATGGAAGGTGCAGATCCCAGAGATCCTTCTTGGAGGCCCAGAGATTTGAGTGAGTTGTCACTCTTCTTTTGATATAATTTTTTAGCTACGATTGCCTTAGTTTCTATCTCTCTTTTTGTTCATCCTTGGTTTCACCTTTTGATTATTTTATAATTTTTTCATCCTTTTCTTGCAGAGATCTAGCGCTGATGAGTGGCGAGACTTGATTCATCGGGTATGTACTGACACCCTGATGCTCCCAATGGAGAAGACTCATGTCAATCTATCCATGGATGCAAGGGAGCCTTCAGCAGCTGGTAGGCATACCGATGTTTTTTCCCCTATCTGGCATGTGGCCAAGATGGTGACCTCCCTCCGTACCAAGTTAGCTGGGTATAGGACTGCAAAGTTCCTGATGAGGAGGAGCTGCTCTCATAGCGAGGCTACAGCTATTATTCGGGACCGCGAGCCCTCAGTGCACTCAGAGCGCCAGCGTAGCCGGAGTCCCAGGCATGATCATGTGCCTTCTAAGGGATCTCATAGGGATTGAGAGGCCACTTGGCTCTTTTTGTAGTGACCTTTGTTAGGTTGTTTATACGAGTATTTTTGTACTTTTCGGTCTCATTGAGCATTTTGACCATGCTTAGCACATGATGGCATTGTACATAAAACCTGATTTTATATATATATATATATATATATATGTTTTTGGATCTAGATCTCTTTGTACCTAGAGTTTTGTGATTCACTTTCACATGTATATTAGATGTTTGTAAAAATTTTGTTTTTATATGCTTTTCAGAATGTATGCAATGGAGAACAAATATCACAAATATTTTCTTTTTGTATTTCATGATGTTGATGTATGATGATGTGGACACTATGTGATCTTGAACTTTAGTTTCTATAAGCAATTTTCTGGTACTTCATATTGTTTTGACAAAATGTGATGATGAGCAGATGAACTTGCCCCACTCCTAACTCCATGTAACTAGTAATATGCGAGGGCTCACCACCGAGAGCTAGAAAGGGCACAAGCTATGAGGTGTGTTGAAATAGTAATGATGGGAGATATAAAAAGAGTTGGTGTCACCAAATTAGGACTCTTTAAACCTATCTTACTCAAGTGATTCCATATTTTAGAATGTGACTCGCTTTGTAGTTTATCCGACTTAGATCCATAGATGGCCACTTGCTTGACAAAATCTGGTTTTCGGGTTTTGAACTCTCTTGGAATTTTGGATATCTGATTCATTTTTTTGACTCAAGATTTCAAAGGTTTGTTTGAACTATTTGCTTATGACTTTCAACGTTTACTATAAAGCGGACCCCCTACATCTTGCCCCATGCTACTAGTAGGAAACATGGGCTTATCACCATGGAAAAGGCACAGGTGAGTAAAGGCATTCCCATCCTTTCCCAACCCTACGTCACTAGTAAGAGACACAAGCTCAACATTGAAGGTTGGTAGGGAAAGGAAATGTGTAAAAGTAAAATTTTCTATTTGATCTACATTTGACTTACTTGAGAAAAATGTCAGGATGTTCTTATTTCCAATGAGATATATACACGGGATAGATGTGACACCATGAAGCTTCTAGAACAAACCATAGGCAAGACACCTATCCTAGGAAGAAACCAAAAGTGAGAACAAGCATGCAGGCCTTAGTATGGCTATTATTAGGACTTTGTCGTATCTTGCTTTAATTGATGAAATGATTCTAAAATAGTTGATGATGTTATGAAAATGAAGAAGTATGATTTGAATGCTCCTGCCAATACTATCAGAAGTTTGTAATGAATTGCTTAAGAATAAGTCCCTTGATCACCAAATTTTACGAAATGAGTGAACAAAATGAACCTATCTAAATGAATATGTAATGTATATATAATTATACAAATAGTGCCGATGCTTCATGCATAAAATCATTTGAGATGTAAGGAATTGACTGATTCATTGAACTCCTCACCCTCTAGTGTGCACAAGAGATACGCACCATTCCTGTAGTCTTTCATGACCCGATATGGGCCCAACCATTTGGGCCGAAACTTTCTTCCCTCACTGGTTTTATTATCGATCTGGCTATCTAGTCTTAGAACTAGATCTCCTTCATATATTTGTCACTCATAGACTTTTCTATTATATTCTTTGGCACATCCAAACAAAGCATAGGCTCTATGCCGTTGTTTAGCGTTGCTTTGGTTTCGTCAAGGCTCTCTAGTTGAGAGAGGTGTGCCTCCCTGTAAGCTTCCTCATCCAGAATCCCTTGTAATGAGATGTGGAGATTGGGTATTTAAACCTCAAGCGGGGGAGCTGCTTCTACTATGAATACTAGTGAGAAAGGAGTTACTCCTGTTGGTGTTCTTATTGAGGTTTAGTGGGCCCACAAGGCTGGATATAGTTTCAAATGCCAATCTCATTTATTCTCCTTGACTGTTTTAAGGAGAATAGCTTTTAATGTTTTGTTTGTCACTTGACCTACCCATTGGCTTAAGGGTAGTAAAGGGAGGTTGTGTGATGGTTTATCTTGAACTTTTTACATAACTCACGAACCTCGTTGTTCTTAAAGGACGTTCCATTATCTAAGATAATGACTTGTGGGACACCATACCTATAGATAATTTGGTTCAAAATGAATTTGGTAATCACCGAACCTGGTACAGTGGTGAGAGGGATGGCCTCCACCCATTTGGTAAAATATTCCATGGCTATGATTATAAAATTATGGCCATTGGTTGATGAGGGAGAGAATTTCCCTATTAAGTCTAGACCCCAAGTGGAGAAGGGCCACGAGTCACTATTGGTTGTAGGGATTGTGCTAGCATGTGAATCTCGTGAGAGAATTATTGACATTTGTGGCACTTGCGTACAAATTCCACTACGTCATGCTCAAGAGTGGGCCAAGTGAGTGGTGGCGTGACCACCGAAGTGGCCCCCACATATCCCACTATGGGATTCATGAATAATTCTCTTGGATTCTTCTATGTCAACGCATCTTAGAAGCATGTCATCAAAGGCTCTATGATAGAGTACTTGGTCTAAAACAACATATTTAGCTATGATAATGCATAACCACCTTCTTTGTTATGGCGTGGCACCTTCTAGATACGTATGGTCCATGATAAAATTGATAATATCAGTATACCAGAGACATGTAGAGATGGGGGTCTAGTTTCGACAAAGTATACACATTCATCGGGAAAGTCTAGATCTACCAGCTCACCTCCATCTAGTGGATTGTCAGCCAACTAGTCTGCAATGATTTTTCCTTTAATGAATTTTTGGTTTACAAATGTTAACTCAAATTCTCCCATTAAGGTTATGAAACATCCAACCTTCTTAAACAAGGACCCTTGCGTGAGGAATGTCCATAAATGGTCTGTCTTCACAATGACCCTTTTTTCTTAATTTAACATGTAATGTCTTAAATGTTTTGTGGTGAAGACTATGGCAAGGCATTCTCTTTCTACCTATGTATAACACATTTCATAATCGAGCAACATTCAGCTAATGAAATAGATCGTGCGTTCTCATTTATCATCATCTTCTTGAGCCAACATGCAGGCCAACAAGACATGAGTGGCTCGTGAGTATAGGATCAAAGGGTGGTCTGGATTGGGAGGCATTAGCATGGGTGGTGATAACAAGAAGCACTTAACTACTTCGAAGGCCTCATTGCAATCTTCAGTCTAATCGTTACTATAATCTTTCTTGAGTAAATTATTGATTGGATGAATGGAAAATCTTAAATCTGGGATGAACCTTCGGATTACACCAAGTTTCCCAAGAAATGACCTGATTCCATACTCGTCTGAAGGTGGGATCATTTCAAGAATAGCCCATATTTTGGCTGGATTAACATCAATCCCTCGTGAAGATATAATGTATCCTAAAAGTTTGCCTCTTGTTACACCAAAAATGCACTTCTCTGGGTTTAATGTGACTCCATATTCAATCAATCGTGAGAGGATGATGCAGAGTACTTCCAGGTGATCACAGCACTTCTTGGCCTTGGCCAACAAGTCATCCACATATGATTCCACAATTTTATGGATAAGATCATGGAATATATACATCATTGCCGCTAATACATAGCGCCGGTGTTTTTAGACCAAATGGCATGACAACATAACAATAAGTTCCCTAGGGAGTTATAAACGTGGTTTTGGCTTGGTCTTGTTCAGATATTTTGATTTGATTATATCCCGAGAACCCATCCATGAGAGACAAAATCTCAAATCTAGTTGTTGCATCAATGATGACATCAATGGATGGTAATGGGAAATCATCCTTGGGACAAGCTTTGTTAATATCCCAAAATCTATGCAAATGCGTATCTTCCCATTATTTTTGAGAACAGGGACGATATTAGATACCCATTGTGAATAATCAACTGGTTTGATGAATCCTACTTGGAGAAGCTTCATCACTTCTTCTTTTACCATGAGAGCTACTTTTGGTTTCATTGGTCTTGATTTTTGTTTAATTGGCTTTGCATCTGGTTTGGTGACAAGATTATGTACTGTGATGTGTGGTACAACTCCTGTCATTTCTTTATAATTAAATGCAAAAGCATTTTGATATTATTTGAGGATTTGGGTGTGTATTTCTATTTCTTCTAGAGTTAGCGAGGATCCTAACTTCAAAATTCTTGATTCTTCCTCTATTCCAATGTTTATGTCAATGGTTTCTTCTATCAAAGAAGCGTTACCTTCTTCAAATTCAGGTGGGGCTAGAGGTAGTTCCAAGCTTTCTCCATTTTCTATCTCATAGATATCGAGATCCTTCTTTCGAGGAGACTCTACCACGGGATTTCCAAAGTAGGAAGAGGAGTGTGGTATTAGGGAAAGATCAACTATAGGGTGTGCAAGGTGTAGCTCTACATAAGCATTTAGATATTTGAGAGTGACTTTATCACTTTTAACATGATGTAAGATAGAAGATTCATTCTTAGCTGTATGTGTTAAAAGAGGGTTCGTTGACATTTTCTTCACCAATGGCTCAGTACGAAGTGATACTTTGAAACTTGTATTTTCCAACTCATTACTTGGGGTAAAACATGAAGCTAAGGTTGCTATTGAATCTGCAAGAAGGTTCTGTTCTTGTGGGATTGCCTCAATGGATATGAAGTTGAATCCTTTGCTCAGATCTAATACCACTAATTTATAGAGCTGTAAGTGCTCAACTCTAGTCTCATATACTTTAGAGACTTGGTTTGCAACTAATTGTGAGTCTCCCAACACTATGATGTCATTAACACCGATCCTTTTGGCTATGATGAGGCCAAGGAGGAGGGCTTCGTACTCAGTGATATTGTTTATGCATTCAAAGTTTAACTTAAAAGAAAAAGGTAGGATCTTTCCCTCAGGGGAAGTGAAGATCACACCTTCCCGGCTCCATAGTGGCATCTAGCTCCATCGAAGTGGAGAGTCCAATACTTACTAGGAAAAATGGATGTTGGGACATTCTTTGCGTCTGTTTCTTCTATTTCGGTTACTTCTACCATGCAAAGTTCCTCTGTTGGAAGAGAACCAACTCCTAGGGTACATCCCATACATGTGGAATCAAATGGTAGGAAAATTGGTAGATCTTGTTCCAGTAACTCGATAATTTTTGTAGTAGTTCCTAATGACACTATTTCTACAACGTTAGCTTCATCCTTGAGGGCTGGGATGCCCTTGACTAGGTTCATAATTTCTAGTTTTGTTGTAGGTATTAATTTTTCTCCGGTTTTGAGTCGATTGGTTTGTTAAGTTGGTTTGTTGGGAGTTCAAACTCAGAGTGAACGCCTAGTCTTTTCTTCAGGTCTGCTAGGTGTATGTCGAATGGTTTTGGGTCACCTTTTGCTACGAATATCTTTCCTAGGTGTAAGAATCTTATTTCCTAGAATAACGTAGAAGGGATTGCTTTCATGCGATGTATCCATGGTCGACCAAGGATCATATTATAGTTGGTTTCCTGATATATGATATAAAACTCGGTGAGGATTGTCTTAGGTCCTAAGGTGACTAGTAATATTATAGTCCCAATTGAAGTAGCTTTAAGGCTATCATAACCTCTTAGCGTATTTCTTATTGTGGAACAGTTTGTTTCTCCATATCCTAGATTTTGAAGGAAAGAGAAGGGAACAATGTTAATTGTTTCCCCATCATCAACCATTATACATTTAACATAATTATTGTAAACCCACACCTATAAATGCAAGGCTAGATCACCTCTACGTGCGATTTTAGCATCTGTTGGCATTTTGTTTATGTCGAATATAAACTTGGTATCCCTATTTGGCTGCCCTAGAGGGTGGATATCAAAGTCTATATGGTTTACTTGTGTTTCAGGAGGTGAAGTGATGTTAATTAAATGATCCAAACATAGTGCTTCTAAAAGAGCATCCCTATGGGCAGGAGAGTTTTTCAATAAGTCCAAAAAGGAGATGTGAGAGAAGGTCTTTGTTAAGTCATTAATTAAATCATAAGCACCCATGGGTTTTACCAATGTTTGTTGAGTGTTATCTAGCTCTAGTGGATAGATTGGATTTGGTTGAGAAGAATATTCTCATTCTCTTGTTATGGCTTCTACGTGTGGCTCAGTATCTAACTCCACTAGACAAACTATCTTGGTTCGTGGTTGATTCCCTAATTGTGGTGTGACAGGTGGATTTAGTGAAGTTGAGGCTTCATGATCATTATTTCCTATCATTACACCTTTGTTTGTCCCATTCAGATTTAATTTATTATTGTGATTTGGGAGTGGATCATTAAAGATCTTGAGAGGTGCGTTTTGAGGGGAAACTGCCCCTGTGAAAGTATTCGACATAGGTTTCACAGAATCTGTTAAGAACATATCTATGAAGAGTTGTCTTTGTTCTTACGGAAAACATTTCATGAAATTATTGTAATCATGACAATTCCTAGTGTCATGGCCTTGAATTTTTGGAAACCACAATAGGAAGTGGGATTATAATTCCTAGGTTGTTGGTTTAGCACTTGTTATGGTCCAAAACTTTGATTAAACGGTTGACTATTAGGATTAAAGTTTTACATTTGGTGTCTTTGGTTTTGGTTTTGATATCCAGTTGAGTTTTGACTTGGACCCTATTTTTGGGCCTGCCATTGTTGTTGTTGTTGTCATTGGGAACGATTAAAATCCACTACATTGATTGTTGAGGTTAAATTGTTGTTTCGTTGGTTATTAATCTGGCGGTGGAACATTTACAACATTTTCTTTTTTATTCGATCAGTCCTCCATCTGTTGTCACTCCACAGTTTTTGTTAAGGATTTTAGGTCCTTAAATGGCATTTGTGGTAGTAGGATAAGTCGTAGTGTTTTGGTTGGGGATGATTAACCTCCCATTTGTTCCATATGTCTTGTGACCTCTATCTATTATAGCTTGATCTATTCGGAGAGTTGTCTCGAGCACCTCATCATAAGTTCTTAGTGGGAACTTTTGGACTTCTTCCTATATCTCTCTGTTGAGAGAATGAAGGAATAAATCACGTAGTTCCATTTGATCCATGTTTGGATTGCTTGTTGAAGAATAGACGATTTGTATGTCATCTTTGGATGAAATGAGAAATAGATTCATTGTGTTCTTATTTAATATGCAAGAATTCCCTAATTCCTGTTCTCAAAAATTTGTTCATTTCAAACACCTTAATGAAATCTAAAACGAGTTATTTAAATGAATGTATTGAGGCTTCAGGTATTCTATAATACCAATCAAGGGCGATACCCTCTAAATTTTTGGATAATATTTTAGCAACAACTCCATCCCAAGGGAGTAGTTCTCGAATGGTTATGGCATAGGCCTTAATATGTGCATTCGGGTCTCCCTCCCCTTTGTACTTGGGTAGATTGGGGAGAGGTCTTGGAAGCATGACACTTCATATAGTGAAGTCTAAAGGTTCTTTCAAATATTCTAAATAAGTTCCTATCGCATGAAAGGTTTCGACCATTAACGGTGTTTTGAGGGGTGGAGGTGGAATGGATTGTTGATATGGCGTAGCATATGTATTTATAGGTGCATAAGGAATCCTTGTGGTTGAGTGAACATGTTTTGGGAGAAGAAAACATATATCCCCGTGGTGATTTGGAATACATGTTTAAGTATGTGGGAGCATTGCTCAGGAATGGATTGTTTTGTACTAAACCGGGGGGTATTTTATTTTCAACTGGAGCAGTGTTATAAAATGTGGTTCTAGTTGGTGATTGTTGTAAGTACTGAGGGGGCATACCCAATGTACCTATTCCTATGAGGAGGTCTACTTGGCTAGGATGATGTGGAAGATTGGAAGTTCCTGCTTGCATGAACTGTGAATTTTGACTTGCTTGAGCAAGGTCTAACCCTCTAACCTTCTCAACTAAGGTTGAGATGACCTCATTTGGTGAAGACACGGTATTTTTCCTTAGTGGTGTTTGTTGTATACCTTGAGGTTGTATAGGCATATGGTACCCTGCTATGAACTAATCGTTGCCCTGCCAAGTTTCACCAAGGGCATTTCCTATAGGTGGTGGCATGGGGGTATTTTCTTGGCATGAGACCTTGGGTTGTGTTTGCAAACCTCTTACAGTGGGTACATATTTTGAGTTTTTTTCACTCCTAGCATAATGTGCTAAGTATTCGTCATCTAAAAATAGATATGGATCTGATTGTCTACTAATTTGTGGTCTAAGAAACACCTGAGGAGATGAACCAGATTCTCCAATGAGCGTCATGTTGTTTGAGCCTGAAGGCTCTGGTTGTTACATTTGAGTGAGCTTATCCAGCTCCTCTATTTGGAAAGAAGAACTACATCTAGTCCTTTGAGGTGGAGTTTGTGTTGAAAATCGGTTAGTTGAATAGTTGTCACCCCATGCTAAGAGCGAGGGTGATGGTTGTCTATTTAGTTGATCATAGTATGCTTCAAGACCTAGGAGAGGTCTGCCATATGCATCGTATCCCGACATATTCGGGGTATATGAATACCCATAGAATAATGGGAAAGAGTGAAGGGGGATGAAAGAATAGAAAGAGGAAAATTAGCTTGAGTCACGTCAGGTTCACCAATTTTGTTGGTGAAGCTGATGTGGAGGCTAAAGAGGTAGAGAAGATGAAGCAGTTTGTTCGTTTCACGTCGGGTTCACCAATTTTGTTGGTGAAGCTGATGTGGAGGCTAAAGAGGTAGAGAAGATGAAGTAGTTGTTTGTTTCACGTCGGGTTCACCAATTTTGTTGGTGAAGCTGATGTGGAGGCTAAAGAGGTAAAGAAGATGAAGCAGTTTGTTCGCTTCACATTAGGTTCACCAATTTTGTTGGTGAAGCTGATGTGAAGGCTAATGAGGTGGAAAAGATGAAAAGTATACTAATTGGAAGAACAAGTAGAAATAAGACTCTGAATCAGAAGGTAGGAAGTTCACGTCGGGTTCACCAATTTTGTACGATGGAAAAGTGACATGCGAGCATGAGAATCTACAAGTAACTCTTCCTTGCACCCGACTCCGAGGTCATGCCGAGACAGCCGGTGGGGATGGAATACATACGGGATGTAGATAAGCTAGTTAGGTAATCTTATTTCTTCAACACGCAATAGCGGGATCTACGAATCTAAGGCAAAGAAGGCCCTCCTAACCTGAACCGGTGTGATAGATCGTTCGGCGAGGATAGCTACTCGAAGGCTCCAATCAATATTGAGCTCTGCCATGATCCGATCTATAGGTTGTGGAATACATGGAAGATGACATATGGGTGCTTCATATATATCTCCCGAAAAGGTCATAAAAATGGAATGGCTAAATGTGTAGTGGATCTTTCGGTGCTTTATGGATGATTCTCTGATCTAGTCAAGAAATCTTTAGCTTGATTAGATGCTACGTTTAATAATGATAGTTGTGTGATAATGTCTAGGTGGGAGTGGAGAGGACCTAAATACTAATGTTCACAAACCAAAGCATCAACATTGGATTGACTTGTAGGCCCATTGGGTTGTGGGACCTGTGGATCACAACCATAAGTTCATGGTTGTTGTGGACCTCCTATGGTCATATGAAGAGTCAACCCCTGAGTCCGAGTATCCAGTAGTCGTATGCCTTTTCAACCTCTACGTTTAGAACTAGAAGTTACACAATTTTCTTAGAGTACCTAATAGGTGTTCTGGTAACATGGATACGTAAGCTAGTGTCTATATCAATGAGGAGGTCTTATGTGTCTGGTTATAGGATTAGTGGATCACAACTAAATGTTTTCTCTCTTTCAGGTCCTTCTATAGTCATATGGATATCTATCAAGGCATCTATAATTTGTCTGATTTGACCAGAATGTGTGTGCTTTTTCATCTTCTATGTTTAATACTCTTAGTTGTGTGCTGATTTCTTGTATGTCTGTTGTTACTCGGAAGTCCCAATTACGAGATTTTGATCTATGTCAGGTTATTTCTACAACAAAAGATTTGTTTGAGGCATGATTGGCTCAAAACGTATTCCCCGGGTTCCCTAGGTCCCGTGATTGTCATACAAGATCAATATAAGCCTAATTAAAATGAAATAAACTAACTATGCAAGATATATCTACAACATATATATATATATATATATATATATTCCTCTATTTTTGTATTTTTGATAGAATTTTGAATAGAATTGAAAGAACAACTAATCTAATATATTCAAAAATGACAACTAACCTAATAACAAAATTAAAACAAGAAAGGTATCCCTGTAGCTACTTGCATGTGCAGTTGTGAGTTTTATCCTAAATAACTAGATAGTTAATTAACTTAATTGAAAGACTCTTGATCCTACCTCAGAAGTGAGGAATGAATCATAGTTTCTTAGAAACTATCAATCCCCACAGCTTCCCCAGCAATATCGAAAGTGAAATTTAACTGAAATGAAATATTTCACTACTCTATTTGATATGTTTTAACTAGAACTTTGACAGATAAAACCTAGAATTTGCATAACAGTGGCGAATCTAGTAGTGTATGATTTTTTCCCCTCAAAATGATCTTCTTGTTCCTTCATGTTCACGTGAATCCAGAAGAGCATGTATATGCTAGCATCAACAGAAGAAGGTATTTTTAATAATGGAAACTTTTGATATAGACCGAATACAATGTGAGTAGGAGAGGGATAGCGCAAGTGACAGAGCTTGGCATATGCAATTCCTAGCGGGATTTATTACGGGAGTACAATGCAAGTGTATCAAGAGATTATAGAATCTATGTTTTGTGAAGAACATAACCTGTAACTCTAATGGATGCAATCTATAAATGAAACTACTCTACTCTAAACTAATTTACATGAACAACAATGAAAAAGACTAAAGCAAGATGATCGAATGGCTTCTAACAACAAAAGAAAACTAGCATGGATGCAAATATGAGAACAACATGAATTCTAAGCAAGAATTTGAAAGACTAAACAATGGAAATGAGAAGTTGAGGGGCCATTTGCTTGAAAACAAGCTGGATACTTATAGATTTCACATTCACCCAAAGGTAATTCCCATTAGAACTCTTTTACCATTAAATAATGAAGAAACACTATTCCAAGGGACATAAAACATTAATACGAGCCAAGGCGGTTGAGAAAAGCTGGTGAAAGTTGAAAAATTACACAAGTCACGATCAAAGGAGTGTGCTAGAAAATGCGTGAAGGACCACCACCTTGAGCAGGGTGGTGGTTAAAGGATCGTTGCCTTAGCAAGGTGGCGGTTTTGTCACTAAAGGGAAAAAGGCATTAAAAAAGGGGGCAAGGGATAAAATAAAGCATAAGGAACTTGGACAAAGCATTTAGGATGCTTTGACATATACTTTGCGAGCTTCTCTGGATCCCGAACACCTTGTGAGGTGACTCCGTATCATCATTGGGGTATGTGTTACATCGTTCTAGTGGTACAATACCCTATAATTTTTGGTATGTACAGTCACCCAACGCATCCATCATTTTAGTAACCTAGGGGTCTAACTCTTTCACCTTATTTTTGATCGAAACCCTTAATGTTTTGATGGCCTTGGACTTATTTTCTTCTTCCATGTGGATCTTGTCCCTCTCTTCCTTGTTACCCTTGTTCTTCTCCCGAAACTCCTTCAGTCCGCCTCGTAGGTAGCTACTAAAATACTAGCTACTCGATCTCTATCACCATAGTTGTCATACACAACTTTGGTCATGTGTGCCACACTATTTACTAAAGTAAGGAGATTAGTATAATGGGCTATGGTCTCCTCCATATTCACCTTCTCTTCCACCCTTTGGCATGCCAAAACTTCCTCGATGAATCCAAAGCAAGGGGTTTCCTCTCCATAGTGAGTATGCACACTAAGTCTACTAAGAAAGGTTTAGTCGACTTGTACTTCTACTTAGAAGGGGCCAAGTCTAGGTGTTTCAAGATAATGGAATTTGAAATAGCCTATACTTTCTTATAAACCTTGGGCACCTTATCCTTTTCATCCCTCATCTCACACCTTAACTATGCATTGATCAACTCCTTTTGCTTTATCTCCCTATCCCTCTCAATGATCTCCTCATTATTCTTCTCAAGTTCCTCCTCCAAGGCTCTTATTCTATCATTTCTCCCAAAATTCTTGCCTCCACTTATATTGACACTTTGTTTTGAGAATGTTGTAGTGAATTCATGAGAGGGTTTACTCCTCGAAACCTAGTGCCTTCATCAACATGCCATTATTTACCTCGAACTCAAGCTCATCGATGTGGGACTCAAAATCCCAAGACAACATCTTTCTTGTGCAAGGGTACGCACTCTCTTCATCAAAATATGACCAAGTGAGGAGTATGTCTATGGGCACTATGCTTTGTAAGCATGCTTAGTACCTTGCTTGGATCATTAATATAAGTTAAGGTGTGTTCCTACACCACTACTATGCCCTTTCCATCTTTGTTCATTGTCGTCAGAATATTACTACTAAGATAGGGTCTAAGCCCATGCTCCCATACTCCTTTTTCATGCTCGTGCTTCCTTCTGTTTCCTTCTACACTTCATTGGCACTTCCTCTACTCCATTTTCCAACAACTATTGGATAATACCCACCATCGCCTTCTCTACCGAGTCATTAATATTTTGCTTGGTCAAAGTCGTGGTCTTCTAATCACACCCATTTACTTCCTCACTTCCTCCTTTGTCATGTGTAACCTATTCATACTCATTCCTCTCTTCATCCCCTCCATAATTAGGCTTGTGTACATCGTATATAGGAGGATTATGGGATTCCTCATACTATTTGTCTTCTTCTTCAGTTTATTGGCCTTTCATGCTCTTTGTTTCCTCTAAATTTTATATTTTGGTCACCTTATACTTCTTCTTAACTGGAGATCCCTCTAACATCGGGAAAAATTCCTTTCGTGAGACTCCTCTCTCTCTCAGGTGACTTCTCCTTCTCTTGTGTGGGGGACTTCTTTCGATGAACATAAGTCTTTGTGTCATGTGCTTGACTCTATTGCCCCTACACCGCTTCTCGTATGTGTGCTTGGAACATTTTCTACTGGAGTCTCCTCTTGTTCCCTCTTCTTTACTACCACTTTCTTCCTTCCAATGGGGTCTTCTACGATAGAGATGTCATCCTCAACATAAGCACCCTTTTCAAACTTTAGCCTTAACCACACATATACCCTTGTTGTCATCCTACCTGAAATAGGTAATGTCATTTATTACACCATGTACATGTCATGAGATACGTACTTTTCTACATATGCATGCTTCTTAGGATACACCAATGTTTAGCGCATCTCGCGGTATTTTTGATCAACTACACTTAGATCAAAATGAATATTTTTGGCTTCCTTGAACCTCTGTACCACGCTTTAAAAGTATTGCAATGTGAAGGAGAATGGAAATTTACACCAAGGACTCTTTGTGCCATCTGTCAAGGTAAACATGTCAATGCAAAAGTGATGGTATATGACACATTCAGCCTCTCCATCAACCAATGCCGACAATTACTCAGGTATCCTCCATTCTATCTCGAATGTGTCGCACATCCGTTAATACCATTTCTCCAAGCACACCTTATGAGTGGTCGTCATGGTGTCACAAGTGTAAGCCTCAAATCTCTTGGCAAGGGAGGGGTCCTCATCCAGTACTCCCAAACAAACTTATCCGGCCCATCGGGCACCCCAATTTTTGAAAATAAAATGGTGAGGAGGATGTTACCAAACATAATTTTCTCTCTGTCACGTGTGACATCTATAATTTCCTCTGCAATAAAGGCTGAAAGGTTGTATATTGTCCCTTCCGAGATTCTACGACAAACGTTCAACCAACTCTTGTTTATCTGAGTCCATCTCTCCTGCCCATTTAACTTTATAACCAAGCACGCAGAAATCCTCATAACAAGGTCGGTGATTACAGAGATATCAAAGTAACCCAAAACCTTCTTGTAATCATATGCCTCAACCATTTTCTTAATGGCCTCCTTTCTACATAACTCATCATCTAATGACTCTCCCTTGCAAATAATGTCGGTGTACCTTTAAATCAGCCGAGGAGTTATGTGCATTCTTCATCCTATGAAATAAAAGTGATCATCCTACACACATGACATAAACCATTGGTATAGTCACTCGGGTTTTCCAAAATAGGGAAACTCGTAGAATTACATAAGCCCAACCTTTTCCATCTTAACCTTTACTTCATCAACATAAATGGGTCTCCCATATGGTGTCCTCTTTTCGATAGGGCGAACCAACTCTAATGCCATATCCTTTTCTATGGTGCTCGTTTGATGGTTATAATCACTTACGAACATCTTTCATATATGAGACACTCATTCCTTTCCTAGCAATATGCCATATGGGTATTATATGTCTATGTACCACTCTTCATTAAAACTAGTCGAAATGGTTGGTTTTCCTTTTCCCTGCCTTCTTTGGTGGAATATTTGATCCCTTCCTTGGTGCCATATTTTTCCATTGGGTTCTTATAACTTCTTCCTTTCCTCCTTGCCCTATCTCTACTCAAATCCTGTGGCTCCAATCCTTTATGAAAATTCCTTCAAATCATGTGCCCTAACTCTACAACCCTAACCTGGAAAACCCTTCTTCCACAAGACGATGTAAAACCCTGCGAATCCTCTAAAAAAACTCCTCCACTCAGGCCCATGTACCCCCTTTCCACTCTGGTTCATATATAAAATCCTGTTGAATATTTCACACACAAATATTCTCAAATTCTCTTCACATAACTCTTCTTTTGCAAGGATGCCCTATTTCAAAAGAGCACTTTGATAACTAAAACACAAGGTAAAATAATATCTCACTCCTAACCTTCTACTTATAGATTTTTTCTTTTTCCGCATAAACCTTCATGCCACCTACCAACATAAAAATGCATTAAATTTGTATTTTTCCAATGCCATCCTTCGCACATTTTGTCTAGCACTTTTCCTCCTCACAAATCTACATGAAAACTCCCGCAACCTTCTAGCGTGCAACTACCTCAACCATATAACTCTTCACACTTTCTCTTGCACTGAAGTCAATCTTCCTCTATGTCTTACAACAATTTCTTTCACCTACATTCCTCATGTTTCTCTTGCACTTTTTCCTCGTACATGGTTTCTATAAATATTTTTGACATCAATCTTCCCTCATGTTCACCTCTATTATGAATTCTCTTTTGATCCCATGTGCATTTGACTTTATAACCCAAGCCACCAACAACCATTGTTTCTAGTCTTTACCATATTTTACACTCCACCCCACACTAAATAGATGTGCAGTCCTATGCATATATAAACCATTTGAAAATCAAGTGGATTCTGGCACATAAATGTTCCCACAACAAAAAAACCAAAAAACAAATCAAAGCAATGAAGAAAGGAAAATTAATTAAGGAAAATCCTAAGCTAAATGGAAATACTACATTATTTACAAACACCCAAAATCCTTATATATAGTAGGGCTTTAGCCTACTTCAATTGAAATACCCAGAAGTTGTGTTCCATCCAGCGCATGTAGTTAGCAAGAGCCTACATCAAGTATATGGATAATATACTATGGTCCCAATCAATAGACCTTGAGCTTCCCATGATGGCACAAAAACTTAGAATCATAAAGGAAAACCATCTCCCCAACCTCAAATTGTTTATTCTTTATGTGAAGATCATGTCAGACCTTTTGTCTCGCCTTCACAGTCTTTTGAATCCACTTAGAAAGTGATCTCCTTTTGTCTAACATTATTATCTTGTCAATGCACTCTTGCAATGCTTGTTCATTGGCCAATCCTCCTGTGCACACAATACATAGAGAGGGTAGCATAAAATCTATTGGAAAAATAGATTTCATGCCAAACACCAATTAGAATGGTGTGGATTTGTTTAATCTCTTGTAAGTTGTTCTATACACCCATAGCATGGCTGAGACTTTGTCATCCCAATCCTTCCTCCCAACATCATAAATCTTAGTAAGTGTATGACTCAATATCTTGTTAAATTCCTTAGCAGTCCCATTAGCTTGAGGGTGATAAGGAGTAGTCTTGTGATGGGCCACCATGAACTCGCCAACAAAATATTGATTGTCTAATTTTAAAAATGAGTACCCCAGTCACTAGTCAAACTCAGAGGGCACCCATACCTGCTGATTATATTTTCCCACATGAATCTTGTTATTGTGGTCATCGTGACAATCCTCGTCGGTGTTGCCTCTACCCAACGTGTTAGATAATCAGTGAAAGTAATGATATAGCGTGAACCTTTCCTTCACGTGGAAGGTGAAATAGGGCCTACAAAGTCAATTTCCCATTTCTCGAATGGTTCAGCACTAACTATTGGTCTCAATGACATTTCATCCCTTTTTCCTAGCTTACCAAGGCATTGGAAATGATCATAGGCCTTGCAATATTCAATATAATCCTTGTAAATTGTCTCCCACAAAAGTCCATCTAAGAGGATCTTACGCGCAGTTGCATTCCCCACATAGTGTCCTCCTGTAATTCTACCATGAGCCTCTTCCATGATTGCAGTGTGCTCATACTCAAGCACGCACCTGCAAAAACTCATCATGGCCTATATTATATAAGTCTCCACTAATTAATATGTAGGGCGTGGTGCATATGGCTAACTTCTTCCTTTCCAAATTCTTCATTCCCTCCGGTGCCACACCCATTTTAAGAAACACAAAACATCTTCCTAGTAAGAGGGCATGTGCCGCAATCTAAATAGTTGTGCATCTAGCATTGTATCCTCAATGCTCTATGTGTCCTCTTCGATTCAATCCTTGATAAATGGTCAGGCCCCAAACTACTCTTACCCAATTTTACAAAAATTATAAACTCAAACTCCTGAAAAATAGGACCCACCGTATATGCACCCTTGTAAGATGGGCTTGTTCACCAAGTAATTTAATGACATCTGTCCGTGTAGAATATAAAGTGTGTTGCCGAGAATACTACGAAATTTGTGAAGTACATAAATCATCAAAATTCCTCGCGCTCATGCGTAGTATAATTTTGTTCTGTTGGGTTAGCTTCCTACTAGTAAAGCACAAGGGATGGTCAACAATTCCCTCTCCATGTTTTCCTAAGACTGCTCCAATCACCATCCCTAAAGCATCAACATGTACATGGAATGGCTTATCCTAAGAGGGAAAGCATAATAACGGCACAATGATAAGCTTCTTCTTCAATGTGTCAAACTCCATCTACTACACCTCACCCTAAAGAATTATACTTTTGTGCTTCAAGATAATTCCTCCAACGGTGCGGTAATCTTGGCACGCCCTTAATAAATTTCTGGTAATACCTCATATACCCAAGGAATCCATGCACTTTGCTCTGGGTGGTAGGCTCTCCTAAATCCACAATAATGGAAACTTTTGCAGGATCCACTAGCAAGCCTTCTTTATATGTGATATGTCCTAACAGGTGCCAAATGGAGTAGTGAATACACATTTCTTAATGTTGAGAGATATACTCAACTATCGGCATCTCTCAAACATCAATCTCAAATTATCTCAATGGTCCCTCACTAATCCTTATACTTCCCAGTCATCCAGGTAGACTTATATAAATTTATGGATGAAGTCCCAAAATGTCTCCGAACCATAATTCGCGGAAACACAAAAGGTGTGTTCTTTAGTCCAAAAGGCATGACTGTTTAGGAAAAACTTCCCCATTCAGTGGTGAAAGTTTCCTTTTCTTGGTCCTCCCTTATAATTCCAACCTGATGATATCCTGAGAATCCATATGTGAAAGAATAGATCTCATGCCCGGCTACTCCTTCCATGATCTCCTCGGTGAAGGGGGTTGGAAAAGGATCAATGACACACACTGCATTCAAATCCCTATAATCAATGAAAATCCTTATCCTTCCATCCTTCTTAATGTTGATGACCATCAAACTTATCCACTCTGATTCCTCAATAGCCTCAATGATTCCTAATGTGATCATCTTGTCAACCTCCTCCTTGACTGGATGCGTAGATTTAGATTCATTCGATAAGGTATCTTCTGAATTAGGCACGCATCATCCTTTAGCTTGATATTCATTTCTCCCAAGGAGTGGTGAAATCCTTTAAGATCATGGTACCCAAGTGTGAATAAATCCTAGAATTTGTGCAACATATAAATAATATTTAAAACATCCCTTTCTATCCAAAGAATATTCAATAGTATCTTCCTTAGGTTCTACCTCTAAGCGAATGTTAACCTTCTTAGTTTTCAAGGGTTCATGGTAGGCACACACTTTCTCATCAACACTATCCATAACCTCACGTATACCTGACAGTATGGTTAGCATCAAATTTTTCCACCTCTTCACCATCTATCATGTAGACCAACTTTCCTTTCTCTTTTTCCATGCAAGTGCACTCAAGTTGTACTTCCTCTGATTCTTCCTCATCAAAGTGTGCTTCCAAGTCAGGTTCTCCCAACAACTCTAGTATTCTATCCTCCACCATGACACTATCTCCCATAGTTAGGCACTTAACAACCTGCAGCACCTCATTCATTGATGGCTTAGTACTTCGATACTCAAAAGTTTGAATAAGATCAATAGTTAACTCATGCCGCTTTCTGTCTAGAGGCACAACTCCGAATGAATGTACCACATGCACATGAAGCCTTATAAGGTGGAGTAAAGCTTATGCACCCATAGTGATGGTGGCAGGGATTCCATGCCTTCCATTCGACGTTCTCACATGCCTAGATGTGAAACGAGGAAGGTTTCTTTCCATGATAGCCTTGTTTAGTAGTAGGTTCATTGCTTTGGAGGAACCTAACAAAGAATTTTATTCTCACCTCATGCCACGCTAGAAGGTTATCTTGATGTGTCACCCACCAATGTGTTGTGGTCCCACACAAATTATAGATAAGCATACTTCTCCTTTTGATCTCACATATCCACTGGATCTCCATTTCTCATAGAAAACATCAGGGTTTCCCTCCCCAATGTAACTCAAAACTATATTCCTCCTGGCACTGAGTGAGTGCACCTTTACCACTCTTGTCATAAAGCCTCTTAACATCCTTCTAACTAACTCATATGTCCCATGTGCCCAATTTTCACATGCCACACTATTTGTATCACTTATAGGTTGAGTGTATTCCCACTAAATAACATCTTCTATTATTGGTTACACAACCTCGGGTCTCGATAGTGCATACATAGATTGTGTTGATGTCTTCTTATCCCAAGGGCTTAGTATAGGGAACTAACTTTCCATCCGTCAAAGGAATGATAACATATTCCTCCTTGTTCTCAAAACTTATATACCCCTTGTTGAAACATAAGTCAACATTGTTCTTATAGCATCAGGGGCACCCAAGTAATGCTGGAAATTTTTCCACCTCAGGAAGCACCAAGAATTTGAAATCTCTAATGAATTTCTCCCCTTGGGTAGTGATAGCAGCATCCTTTAAGACACCAATGGGCATCACCTTTGTCTTTTTATCCATATAAAGAACATTTGAAGATGGTTGTAATGGGGGCCTTCCCATTTGATTCCATGTGTCCAAGGTGAGAACATTAACTTCCACACCCATGTCAATTAGAATATTAGTCAGAAGCCATCCATCAACAACTACATTCAAGGTAATATCCTTATCATAGTCAAGACTGTGAAGAGGTAGATTAGCATGCAAAACCTACCTCTCTTGCTCTCCTTCGGTGCTTCATACTTTTCCTCTCAGCCACTCTCCTAACAAAGGGATGATATTCTCTTATCTCAGCATCTTTCATACCTCCCTAACTTCATCCATACCTTTCTATGGATCCTTAGTGCTCTTTTTCTACTCTAACTTCCATGACTTCTCCTTCAGGCATTGTATATCTCCTTGTAGGCTTTGAATAACATCCATGGTTTCTTGATAAACTTCCTTCTAATGCATAGGGTCTGGATACTTCCCATGCACCACTTCTTCTCTTGTAACTAGTGGTCTCTACTTTGGTATCTCCCTGGCACGTGTAACCTCAGTTCACATCATCACAAGTATAAGTTCTAACTCTAACCCACGCGCCACCCTTGGCATCCACTGTGGATCAACTCTCTTCATGCTTACCATACCAACTCCTTTATCCTTTAGCTACTTTTGGCTCATGTGTTCAAAAAATTCCGGTCTTTCCTCATACTTTTCCTTTTTCCCACACCAAGAGCACTGCAAAAATTGGGACACTCGTGCTTGTAATGTTTTGTAGATCCATAGTTATAACAAGTTCCATTACAAAATTCACTTCTTCCTCTGTGATTACCATGGCCTCAGAATCCACCCCAAAATTCTCTTCTGTGACCTCCTCTATCTACGTGCCCTTCATAATTATGACCATCATCCTTGGAACTACTAGAAACATTGGCCTATCACACACCAGTATCAATCGCATCATGTATCTTGTCAATCAATCTATAATCCTTGGTGTCATGAGTAGTAGAGGTACAAATTTTGCAATAGCAGGACACATTCTTACGGATCATGCACTTTGTAGCAACAAGAATCTACGTGCATCATGATCTCCATAGAAAATATTGTAGTCCACCGAAATGGTGTGCACCGATCTTCATAGGAAATTGTCCTTTGTATGCCCCTCTAATTTGCGGTTCATACACTATAGCCCATTGCAAGTCTCATGAGCCACATTCGCAGATAGTTTATCCAGCTACTTTATCATGGAAACAATATGGGCTTCAAGGAATGGACTAATTCTATTGTCAACACTTCCCATGGCCTCGGTGCATAAGGTAGCCTCCGGGGCCTCATACATATTTGTAAAGGTCTTATGTGAAATAACCCTCCTGAATGGAGTGATCAACCCTCGACAAACCACCGAGCATGTTCGGATGGGTTAATATCATAAGACAACTTTGATAGAAGATTATTAAAGCACACACCATACTCTTACACACTTTCAGCCATACCTTGTTGGATTTCCTTCAACACACTAATGTTCTTCTTTTCAAACTCAAAAATTTCAAACTCTACCAAAAATGCATCATGAAACGCAATGTAATCCACCACCATCTAGTGTGGATCATACTTCCTATTCCGATATGCACACACCCTTGCAATGAAGTTGCAAATTGAATCACACCTTCTTTCTCGTGTAGTGATACCCTTCACACACTATAGTAACTCACATTTATTCACATGTTTTGCAGTGTCTTCCACACCTTTGTAATCAGTAAAATGCAAAGACATCTCAAAAAATACATGCTTAGGTTGTTGAGGCTTTTTGCCACCGGATCAAGAACATTGGCCTTCTCTAATATTTCTAAAACCTCTAACACCACTAGATCCACTAGTGCCAACTCCTATGGATCCACCAGATCCTCCTCTTGTTATAGGTAAGGTGCCTAATGTAGTTTCTCCTTACGAACCCATCACTATGCTAAACCGTGCATCAACAGGTCTATGAATTTGACCCACTCTCATTTTTTTTTTTCCCGCACCACTTCAAGACGTGACGCACAAACTTTATGAACCCACACCTTTCCCAAATGTCATACCAGATAGGATACCTCCAAATATAGGAAATGAATGTGTAGCCATAGATGTACCAAATGAAAAATTATACCTCTTAGGTGTCACTTGACCGCCAATATCAACACCACTAACAACCAAATAAGCAAAGTTTTCCTTAGAAACTAGAAGGCTAAGCACCAGGGTTTGGTCACCAGGTGGGCCAAGAGGTGTGCCTACGACTCTCCTTTCTTCATGCGATGAACTCTCACTAGAAGCCGAGATGGTAACTCTACCACACTTGCCAAGATGGGGTAAAGCCGTGAGACTACTCGGTCCCACACCTTCCGTGCATACCTCAAATCCTTCCCATAAAGTTTTCCTTTATATTTCCATCGCTCCTACAACCTTGCAATGTATCCTTACCTCACTCTCTCACACTTCATCGACTTGAGTCACCTCTCTTCCATAGGATTGGCCATATTTCACCACACTAGTTTCACACCCCATGTAACATCCTTGACTGATGTTATTTTCCTCCTTTGCATTCAAGTGTTGATATGTGATTTTCCTTATATGGATACTTTCTTCTAATAATTAGAATTCATACTTGATATGGATAAGTATTTTCTACTCTTAAGATCCTTTGATCAAATTGGTATGACTTCTCTAAATCCATTTTTCACTTCTGGTAGGTGATTTGTAATTTGGTTTAAGAGTTGTAAACTTGTCTTTTATTCGACTCATCCTTGGATCAATTTCAGTGATCCAAGGAATGTTTTAAAAACTACTCTATTGAATGAATGGTAAAATCAACATTCCGTGAGTTAATCTACACGTTGGATTGAACTTTGTTGTTGTAAGTTATTTGACTTCTATGTGAACACACTTCCATTTAGTAGGTTGTTTGGCTTGGGTCTTTGAAGATCGACCAAGACAGGTCATTGTTGATAAAATAGGCATGCAACCTGTACACGGCATAAGGGATATCCAGGACCCTATTGAGGATTGATTTATGGAATCCTAAGCTAGGTGAAAGTATTTCCTACCTAAGCTATGTTACTTGATACAATTTTGTTTCTAACCTAAATTGGTACTAAAGAGTTAGAAGGGTTGCTAGGTATAAAAACTAGAACCTAACACTACAAGGTTATTTAGTGATCTAACCTAGTTTCTAAAAGCTATTGTATTTTTATTACTTACCTATGTGGAGTTATCTAACCTAATTGCTAAGGACCTATGTTGGGGGTTAGTGGTTAGTGTTATATCCTAAGGTATAAACTTTAACCTACCTAAGATCTAACCTAAGCCATTAATCTATCCTAAGTTATGGCATGAAGGGGAAACTAAGGGATCACAAGTATTGGCAACAGATTCCATAGGCATTAAAGTTGTTGATAAGGATGAGAGGACATGTGGGACTGCAAATTTGCAGGGGCTAGTTTGGTTGGTGGAGGCCTAGGTGGCGATATCACTAGAAATGAAAACACATCTTATTTTTTATTAGGAACTCACCAGATTGGCAGGCGGTGGCAAGGAAGATTGGGCGGGAGATATGGAATTTAAGTAATTAATGAACTTTGTTTCATGAGCCTGGACCGCTTTGGAAGGCATGCCAAAAAAATTTTGTTTGGTTGTTTCATTTTGCTTGCTCTCCGTTTTTCTCTCTTCATGCGCTCTAGTTTTTCGAACCAACAATTTAAACTGCACTGCATGGCTATTTTGGAGGTTTCAAATCTATTTTTGTTTTATGGAGAGTATATGAGGCATTGTGGAAGAAGTATTTTGTTGTTTGATCTTTCATGGAGAAGAAGGGAAGAAGTGAGCTCAAATAGAGGTCTTCTTTGATTTTTACGGTGACACTATCGGCATGATAGGCCCTAATTGTAAAATCTCTTGCTTTTCTCTAAGTGTTTTCATTAAAACAAATTTTCTCTGATGATCTCAATGCATTCATGCTTTATCTGGTAAATTAGTTTACGGGTTTGTAAAACTTGTATTTTGGGGTTTTGAAACTGTGTTTTACATGATTCTGTTGGAAGCTTGTTTTGCATTGCCTTTTTCACAAGGAACTATGCATATGTGAACAAAACCTAGTAACTCTGTTTGGCTTCTTCAGTCATTTGAAATTTTTGTTGGTTTCAAATCCTTTTACAGCCTTTAATCGTTACAAATATCTATCTGTATTTGTTGAGTTTAGTGTTACAAACTTGTTGTGTTTCATATACCCGAGTTGCTAAGCAACTCTAGTTCTTATGGAAACTCACAAACTGGTTCAAGCTTTTTGATTGGAAACTTGTTTTAGTGAATGGAATCGTTGTGGATATTATTATCTCCATGGTGTTAATGTGTTATTTCATAGTTATATTAATCGAGAATTAAACCCTTTATGGATTGTTTTTTTGTATCACCTTGTGGAAACTTTGATCAGTAGTAAAGTTTGTATGCACTAGAAAACCATATATAGTTTTGTTTCTGTATTTCTCCTTGTGAAAAACATGGACTGTTATTAAAACTTGCATGCACAAACCGTATATGGTTTAGTTTGGTATTTTATCCTACAAAAACTTGATTGATTTTGGAACAGTATTGAATTTGGAACTCGTGTTTGCTATTTTGAGTAAATTAGACTATAACTCAAGTCTACTTGGAATGGTGCTTGTGAAATCTTGTTCTAATGACCACATTAATGGTTTTTTGAGATTCTTTATGAACCTGACTTGTGAGTCATCTAGTCGAGCTCACAAGCATCTTACATCTTGTTTGAGTTTGGAAATAGGGTTAAAAGGATGTTAATGGAGAATGGAAGCATTTCTTCTTACTACGAACTGTATGTAAACAATTTCATTGCACTCGGTCTAGTCTTATGGTGTTGGTGTATTATGTAATTGTGTTTTTATATTGAGATGCATCACTTTGTATAAACCATTTAATACTTGGTGTTTTAAATTGAAATAGAAACCTAAAAGTTGTGTTGGTTGAGGTATTATAGTCTTTTGATTATTTAATAAATTTTTGAGGGAACACGTGGTTACCCTAACTTGGTTACATGTATTTGAATGGTCTTAATCCTTAATGATGTTTATGCTTTACATTGCACTCAGAATTGTAAATGAATCATGGACTCGTATACGTATTATTTTTAGATGTTTGATCTTGTATTTTGTTGGAAACCCAATTAATAGTTCTTTTAGTGATATGTTGGTATACCGTTGAGATGGTTCTACTTTTCCTAAACTATTGGGAAGTCTTGAGTGTTAGCAACTACTTAGATTCTTACCTCTTGTTGGGTCTAATAAATGTATGTTATGTCTTGGAAGATTGATTGTGATCTAAACTTGATTACGATTGTGTTTAAACTTCACTATTTTCTCTCAGATTTTAAAAGGGAAAGTTAATGGTAAGGTTTAATGGAACTTCACTGTTGATTGTATAGGGTTCTAAGAATGAGAAATGTTAACATGATTTCTTCTTATCTTGAGGTTGTTCTAGTCCAATGGGAGAATGTTATGCCTTTAAAGAAATACTCTGTGAATCTTTACCGACCATGGGGTGTGTATGAGTTTCATTGATACATTGTTCCTAATGGTAAGTAGAATTCATGTATTATAATGGGAAGGTTTAGAAAGGAAGATAGTTTTTAGTATTCTCTTTCTTTGAAATGGTCATTGTTCTCTTTCCTTGGAACTCTTGAATGAACTTAAATGGTATGAATGTGAGAAGGTTAAAATATTTTATTAAGTTGAAAGATATGATTAGGGTTCGGGATCATGTTCTGGTAAGACTCCTTCCATAATGCAGGTTGGGTTAAGTTCTTTGATTGGAACCTCCTAATTTTTATTCTTATTGGAAAATGAAATCAGGTTTATTAGTCTTGTATACTTGTCATTTGACTGAAATGAAGTGGAATGAAATTGAAGTTAGGTTGGAAAAAGAAATTGTAGCTTGTTGTTGACTGTTAATCCATCACTTCTTGGATTTCTTTCATTTGGATCTGTTTTGATGAATACCTTAAATTGTTAAGTTTTAAAGTAGAGTTACTTTAAAGGAACAATTTAAATCATGATATACATTTTTTCAGCTTTGCTGATGATTATGTACTTTGGAAAATGGAATGCTTTCTCTTCTTCTTTACTTGAAAGTTAGTTGAAACATCCAAGAGGGAATATGTTGTAAACACTTCTGTATCTTATGGTAAAGATATGTGTTGTATTATATTTGGTAGGTTGGAAAAAGTGATATGTCTTGTGTTGTTGTTTAGTAAAGATAATTGATGGAATCAATTATACTTTAATTTATAAGACATGTATTATAGATCATATTATGTTCTCCTTTTTGTTAAACCTATTTAGTATTGCTCTTCTTTTTATTGATATTACTTAACCTTAAGGAGTATGAATTACTTGTTGTTCATTAAATAAGGGTTGTTTTATTAGAACAATTAGTGGAATGCACTTCATTTTAAGGATTAGTGCTTATCATGCTCAGTTCATTGAACTAACCCATGCTAGAAATTTTTGTAGATGGACTTCGTAAGTGATAAAAGAAGGAAAAAACTTATATGATGCATTGGTTGATCTAAGTTGATTCTTGTGAAGAATTCTAATATGTTCTTAAGTTGTATTGAAAAATAAAAATTTATTCTCTTTTTAATGAAGGTTGTTGTCATGCAATATGTCTAAAATGCATAAGTTGTAAATGTATAAGTTTTGAAAAGGAAATGTAGAATGAGAATTTACTTGCATGGATTATGTAAATTATCTTGTAATTTTTTAAAAGAAATGGAATTCTATTATGTTGATGTTGTTCATGTTATTTATATGTTTCTATGAGTGTTCTTGGATAAGTAGGAAAAATTTAACTAGAGTATTTTAGCTCAACGTGAAGCAACTAAATAAGTTGCAGAGAAAATATATGTTCTTATCTAAACAATTCATATTATTAAGGTAACGTGTAATGAAATTACAATGAAAACTATGAAATTTGTAAGGGAATTTAAGGGTGTTTTAAACCCTAGAACTTAATCATGAAGAGGAAGACTCTTCCTCTCTTATTAAAAAGTAAGAAAAAGGAAGATATGAATACAATCATTAGACCTCCTTTAATATAGTCTATTAAGTTATAACCTCGGTGGTTGTTACACTTCCTTGAATAGTTAAGTCACATTGAATGAAACTTAAGAGGTTGCTGTCCTTAATTCTTGGTGGTTGTTGCTCACCCAATGTACGAACTTTGGAAGAAATATTAATTTAACAAAGTTCTACGAGGGTTAATAGAACCTAATTGGAAAAGAACTTAGGGAGAGTTGGATTAGAGTCTAGGCAGGGTTGCTGAAATCTACCTTTAGGAATCCAAATTAATTAACTTTAATAATCTCCTAAGGGTATGTATATCTCAATGAGGCTATTCTATAGGATGCTGGAACATGTTGAATGTAGGGTTGTACCTTCGAGAAGATTAGGATCTTCTCGAGGATACAAAACTGTAGTTGACATGTGGTAACACCCTTCTACATTGATCATCTAGATCTACACACTTTTGGACTTGAACTTAGTTTCTCTCTTGGACTGGGTAGTAGCGTAGTTGTGATACAAAGTAGCCCTCTAGGACTCGGGTATCTTAGCACACGAGGTTGACTTAGGTTGACCCAATATGCCAATCTATCCTAAGTCATTGGGAGCTCCTTCCTATCATAACCTATGATGTTAACCAGAAATCGGGATAAACCTTGGGAAAGAGGACTGGAAGTCAGTAGAGGACATTCTAGATAACAATAGAGTGGGGTGAAGGACATATTCCGGATTGATGAGTATGTCGTCAAGGAATAAGTAATACAAACAGTATGTTAGAAAACTTTGGCCAAAGTATCACAAGCTACTGGTTGTGTTGTCCTATGTCACCTAGTCTAAGGATCATGATACAAATGAATATTGGTAAAAACTATTCAGTTAGGTTCCTTAGACAAATCACTCAATACCCAGAACAGGGTAAGAGAACCAAGTATACGCAGTATACAAAAAAGTATTCAATAATTATATTAAATATGAATAGATCGGTAGTTTACAGGAGTCATGAAATGAATAGACCGGTAGTTTACCGAGTCATTACAGATGCTTATGGTTATCATTTATAAGAATGGTTGTTTTTGGAATGTGTTTTCTAAATTACATATTTAGAACAGGGAAAATTACTGAAAAAAAAAAATCTCTTGTTTCTAAAGTCTTAAAATGGGAATGTTACACCCCACACCTAGTAGGAGTTTAACCAACCATTAGAAATGATTCCAAACTCAAATTAATAACCAAGATCTTAATAACCAGTGGAATTGTTGGCTATATTTTCTACACATCTAAAAAATCTAGGAAGTTATGAAATAAATCTCCCAAATTTACCGATGAGGCTCTCGTGTAATATTTTTTGACAATTATATTTTCTAATATTTATCTGTTGGTTTTACTTTAACCATGTAGCTCATGGACCATAATAGGCAATTTTGCAGCAAGTAAGTAGTATAAGAAATGAATATATGTAGAAGAGGGAAATAATCAAATGTGAACAGAAAAAAAAGAAGATGTGCAAATAACCAATAGTTGTGAGTTGGTCACATGCACATAGATGAAACAAATAGATCTAGAAATGCATAATTCAAAGCAAGGAAAGTATAAGATCCATATCTAAGATAACAAAAATTTTATGCAAATATATAAAATTAAATAAGAAAGAAATGTATTGTTGACATATCAAAGTTCTCTAAAAATCTTCGTCCTCTCTATTCCTCAAGGCTTTCAAAAAGATATCAAGGGTTCAACTCAAAGTATGGAAAACAAGAATGTTGATTACTTATTTTTGATCCTTTAATGAGGCTCTTCCTCTACTTATAGTGTATAGAGGGAAATTACAAATAGGAATCTTTAGTGAATTAGCCACATGTGAACTGTAGTGAAATCAGCGGTTTACAAAACTACTAAATGACCTTCAATCAAACAAGTGAGAAATAGATCATTTAGTGTGATTACACAACATGAATCTTTTTAAGGGGTGTGGGACTTGCAAAAGGCAATGGGAAAAAAGGCTCTCAAGATTAAAGGTTGGTTCCTCTAATCCTTTGATTAGATGTACACATGAAATTTGCATAGGTTTAACTCAAATTCCTTATTTTTGGATTAATCATCTATATCTACACACTTTTGGACTTGAACTTAGTTTCTCTCCTATATTGGGCATAGTTAGTTACGATCTGAAGTAGCCCTTTAGGACTCAAGGTATTTTGGCACATGAGGTTGAATTAGGTTGACCCAAACCATTAATCTATCCTAATTTATTGAGATCTCCTTCCTATCATAACCTACGATGTTAATTTTAGAACTAGGGATAAACCTTAAAGATGATTTAAATCTTGATAGGAAATTCTAGATAATAGTAGAGTGGGGTGAAGGACATATTCTAGATTAATGAGTATGTCGTCATGGAATAGTTAATAAAGATTCAGAGGAAATATGTTAAAAACTTTGGCCAAAGTATCACAAGATATGAGTTGTATTATTGTCCTATATCACCTAGTCTAAGGATCGTGATGCGAGATGAATATTGGTAACAACTATTGGTTAGGCTCCTTAGATAGATCACTCAATTTACCCGACAGGTAAGAGAACCAAGTATACGTAGTATACTTTTGTTAAACCTTTGTTTAGTATTCAATAATTATATTAAACATGAATAGATCTTAGTTTGCCAAGTCATAAATTGAATAGATGGTAGTTTAGGAGTCATTACGGGACATATGGTTTTCATTATAAGAATGGTTGTTTTTTATCATGTGTTTTCTAAATTACATATTTAGAATAGGGAACATTACGTGAAAATAAAATTAAAAAAAATCCCTTGTTTCTAAAGTCTTAAAATGGGAATGTTACACCCTAACCTATTCTTAAGTTTATCCAATTAGAAAGGATTCCAAACTCAAAGTAATAACTAAGATCTTAATAACCAATGGGATTGTTGGCTATATTTTCTAAATGTAAAAAACCTAAGCAATCATGAGATAAATCTCCCTCATTTACCGGTGAGGCTCTCATGTAATATTTTGTCAATTATATTTTCTAATATCTATCTGTTGGTTTTACTTTAATCATGTAGCTCATGGACCATAGTTTCAGGTGTTTTGTATAAGTAAGTAAGCTATAAGAAATGAATATATGTAGAAGAGGGAAATAATCAAATGTGAACAATTAAAAGAAAGAAGATGTGCTTATCTAACCAATAGTTGACATAGTTGGTCACATGCACATGATGAAACAAATAGATCTAGAAATGCATAATTCAAAGAAAAAGGAAAGTATTAGATCCAGATCTAAGATAATAAAAAGTTTATGCAAAGATATAAAAATAAATAAGAAAGAAATGTATCATTGACACTAAGTTCTCTACAAATCTTCCTCCTCTCTATTCCTTAGTTTTCGAAAGATATCAAGGGTTCAACTCAAATTATGGAACACAATAATGTTGATTACAATTTTGGATACTTTAATTTGGGAGGCTCTTCCCAATTTATAGTGTATAGAGGAAATTACAAATAGGAATCTTTTAGCAAATTGCCACATGTGATTGGATCTATTAGTGCAAATCATTAGAGTCTAGGTAAATGACCTTTAGATCTGCAAGTGAGAAATAGGTCATTTAGTGTGATCACAAATAATGAATATTTTTCCCAAATGTGGGACTTGTAAAATGGGAAAAAACTCTCCAAATTAAAGGCTAGTTCCTCTACTCCTTTGATCAGATGTATACATGAAATTTGTAAAGGTTTAACTCAAAATCATTCGCATTAATCATCTAGATCTACACACTTTTGGACTTGAACTTAGTTTCTCTCCTGGACTGGGCAGTAGCGTAGTTGCGATACAAAGTAGCCCTCTAGGACTCAGGGTATCTTGGCACATGGGGTTGACTTAGGTTGACCCAGTATGCCAATATATCCTAAGTCTTTGGGAGCTCCTTCTTATCATAACCTATGATGTTAACCAGAACTAGGGATAAACCTTGGGCAAGAGGACGATGGAATTCAATAGAGGACATTCTAGATAATAGTAGAGTGGGGTGAAGGATGTATTCTAGATTGATGAGTATGACATCAAGGAATAGGTAATACAAATAGTATGTTAGAAAACTTTGGCCAAAGTATTGCAAGTCATTGGTTGCATTGTCCTATGTCACCTAGTCTAAGGATCATGATGTAGATGATTATTGGTAACAACTATTCAATTAGGTTCCTTAGACAGATCACTCAATACCCAAAACAGGGTAAGAGAACCAAGTATACATAGTATACAGAAAAGTATTCAATACTTATATTAAACATGAATAGATTGGTAGTTTACCGAGTCATGAAATGAATAGATCGGTAGTTATTGAGTCATTACAGCTGCATATGGTTATCTATTATAAGAATGGTTGTTTTTGGAATGTGTGTTCTAAATTACGTATTTAGAATAGGGAACATTACTATAAAAATATAAAAAATCCCTTGTTTCTAAAGTCTTAAAATGGGAATGTTACATCTTGGTATCAAAGCTGAAGGTTGTAGATCTTGGACCTATTGTGTCCATAATTTGATAAAAACTTTAATTTTATTGTAACATAAAATGGTTAGAACAAGAGGAAACATTGCAAACAATGCTCCACCTGAGGAAGGAGCAGCAACAGCCCAAAAACTTGATGAGATCCTTGCTTCCCTATTGGACACAAGAGATCATTTGACTATTCTCGAGAAACAAGTGATGGGTAATGAGGAGGAAGAAGAAGCTGGTAATAACAATCAACCACCTCTTGGGTACAACCCCAATATGGGCATTGATAATAATAATGTTAATGTGCTTGACTAGCCAGAAAACAAAAAGGCTAGGTTGGGTACTTGAACTCACTAATGATATAAAATGGATAATTCCACCTAAGTTTGATGGCACCACATTAGGTGGAGCTGAGAATTAGTCAATGAGATGGAGAAGTACTTTACAATAAGGAACTTCTCATAAGAGACCAAAGCTATTTGGGAGCATATCAGCTTTCCCATTAAGCATCTTCATGGTGCGACAGTGCCGTAAGGGTGAACTAAACATTGATGAAACTAATATCACTTAGGATCAATTTAAAGGTTATTTTAGGCAACGATGGCTGCCACAACTTTATTATGATCAAAAATGATTGAATTTCAAAACTTAGCTCTAGGAAGTTAAATGTAAATGAGTATTGGGAACGATTTACAAAACTACTCAAGTATGTACCTCGATTATCAAATTGATGAGAATTTCATGATATGGAAATTCATTATGGGGTTGAATCCCATTATTGGGGAGATGTTGATGTTCATATCCCAACCACTATGGAAGGGGTTATTAAAAAATTCATAAGGTAGGAACTGAAATTAAAGGCTATTTTTGCTCACAAAGAAGAACTACGGAAGAAAGTTCCAAACTCTTCTTCAGCTTCTCTTGCACCTAAGAAAGGACCATGGAAAAATTTTGGTAGCAAAATTAAGTTTCCAACCAATAATAATAAGAAGACAACAATGAATAAGACTGCTAGTAATACATGAAACAATTTTGCCAGAAATAATAATAATGGGTGAAAACCCTATGGAGGTCAGAATGATAACTACAAGGCTGGAAATAATTATGAGCCCAAAAAGGGACCGGTATGAGGTGGTTATAACTGCAAAAATATCATTACACTAATAAATGTCCTTTGAAGAAGGATGATCGTAATCAACAACACAAGATACATGTTGTAGTAGCTGACAAGCAAGCTAAAAAGCAAGTTACACCTATTGAAGTTCCTGGTAAGTTTTTGGCATACCTGTAACTATTCTATTTGATACGGGAGCTAATGAATGTTTTATTTCTAGTAAACTTGCTTCAAAACTTAAAAGAAAAGCTGGAAAAATAGATAAATCATGGACTGTACATTATGGTAATAATTTTGTTCATACAATTAGTATGTGTCTTTTTGGAGTAGTCCTTGACTTACCTAGCTTTTCCACATAAGTTGATCTCTATGTAGCACCTTTGGGATCTTATGATATAGTCATAGGTGTAAATTGGTTAGTAGAGCATAAAGTAAAGGTAGACTATTTTGAAAAACATATTAGTTGTTTAGATGATCTACAAAAAATAGCAGAGATTCAAGGTGTAAAACAAGAAATTTCAGTTAGGAAATTGTCAGCTATGCAACTTTAAAAGGCCAAAAATAAGGGTTGTACCTTATATGTAGTAAAAATTTCTGAATCTGTGGAAGAAAATAGTGATTTCTTGAAATGTTATCCACTGTTATAGAACTACGGTGATGTGTTTCTAGAATAATTACCGGGATTACCACCCAAAAGGGAGTTTGACTTCATAATTGAAATCAAGCCAAGTATTGAACCAATTTCTAAAGCACCTTACCGAATGAATACTATAGAGTTAGTAGAGCTTAAGGCTCAATTACAAGAACTTTTGTCTAAGGGTTTGATTAGACCAAGTGTTTCACCTTGGGGAGCACCAGTGATCTTTGTGAAAAAGAAGGATGGAACACTTAGATTGTGCATTGATTACAGGATGTTAAACAAAGCAAAAATCACGAATAGATACCCACTTCCTAGAATTGATGACTTATTTGATCAAATGCATGGAGCATCAGTATATTTTAAGATAGACCTTCATTCTAGATATCATCAATTTCAAATTAAGGAAGAGGACATTCATAAAATGGCTTTTAGGAAAAGGTATGGACATTATGAATTCATGGTTTTACCCTTTGGATTAACTAATGCACCTACAGCTTTAATGAACTTAATTAATAATATCTTTCAAGAATACTTGGACAAGTTTGTTCTTGTATTCTTGGACAACATTCTCATATATTATAAAAGTACGAAGGAGCATCATGAACACTTGAAAATAGTTTTGGAAAGTCTTAGAAAGAGACAGGTTATATGGTAAGCTATCCAAATATTCTTTCTATGACAATCGAAGTTCACTATTTGGGTCATGTTATAATAAATATGGGATTGCTGTAGATCCTTCTAAAATTTTAGCTATAATCGAGTGGCCTACACCTAAGAATGTACATGAAGTGAGAAGCTTCATGGGCCTTGTAGGTTATTATAGAAAATTTGTTAAGGATTTTTCTAAGGTGGTTGAACCAATAACTTCATTGTAGAAAAAGGATAAGAAATTTATCTAGGATGATAAATGTGAATTTGCTTTTAAAAATTTAAAAATTCAATTGACTTCAGCACCTATTTTAGTTGTACCTGATCCAAATGGAGACTTCACGGTTATAACGGATGCATCTGGGGAGGTTCTTGGAGGTATTTTGTTACAAAATGATCATGTCATTGCTTATGAAAGTAGAAAAATCAAGTTACATGAGTTGAATTATGCTCCACATGATTTAGAGCTTGTTGTCATAGTTCATGCACTTCAATTTTAGAGGCATTATCTACTTGGTAAACCATTTGAGTTGAAAACTAATCATCTTGGTCAAGTACATTTTTACTCGGTTTGAGTCTAAATGCAAGACAACAAGGTGGTTAGAGTTTTTGTCTCAATATGATTTTTGACATAAGTTACATTAAAGGAAAAGAGAATAGAGTGGTTGATGCTCTAAGTCATCGGAAGAACATTTCTACTCTTATAACACTAAGAACTCAGTTTAAGGATGAAGTAAAAAGTGCTATGGAATTTTATTCTTACTTTCAGCAAGTGAAAGCGATTGTTATAGATCCAAAAGATGAAAAGTACAAAGGTTTTCACTTTGATAATGAGGGATCTTATGATATGAAAACAAAGTATACGTACCCTTACCTAATGATTTGAGAAGAAATTGATGAAAAAAATTCACAATTCACCTTTCTCTTGGCACCTCGGCATTACAAAAATGCTTACTAATATAAAATAACAATATTTCTGGAAAGGAATGAAAAAGGATGTTATAGATTTTGTGACTCATTATCTAGAATGTCAATGAGTAAAAGCGGAACATATGCATCCAACTAGTTTATTGTATCCTCATAGCATACCATAGTACAAATGGTAGGTAATAAGCATGGATTTTGTACAAGGGTTGCCTATGTCAAGAAATAAACATGATGTTATTTTGGTAGTAGTTGAAAACTAATGAAAGTAGCTCATTTTATTGCTGGAAATCTAAAGGATGATTCTCCTATTTTGGCTAAAAGATTTGTACACAAAATTTTCAGATTACATGGAGTACTTGAATTAATCATATCTAATAGAGACCCTAGAATGACATCAAGGTTTTGGCAAATGCTTAATGCAGCTCTTGGAACTAAATTGAATTTCAGTTCTATGTATCACCAAAACAAATGGACAAACTAAAAGAGTAAATCAAGTTTTGGAGGATATGTTACAGATGTATTATATGGATCAGTAGTACAAGTGGGAAGAATACCTTCCCTTAGTTGAATTTTTATACAATAACACATATCATGCTTCTCTTAAGATGGCACCTTTTGAGGCACTTTATGGGAGGAAATGCAAAACCCCTATTAGTTGGGATAGCATTGAGGATAGGGAGGTAATTAGACCTGAAATCCTTACGGAAATGGAACAACAAGTTAAAATAATTCATGAACGCTTGAAAGAAGTAGTAGATAGGCAAAAGAGTTATGCTGAATTAAAGTGGGTTGACAAGAAATTTGAACTGGAGAAAAGGTTTTTCTTCGGATTAAACCGAAAAAGAGTTCCATAACTTTTAGCAAGGCTGCCAAGTTATCACCATGTTATGTGGGACCTTTTGAAATAGTTGAAATAATCAACCCTGTAGCTTATCATTTAGCACTACCACCTACTTTGTCACGAATGCATGAAGTTTTCCATATTTCTTTACTTAAGAAATATGTTTCAGATTTATCACATGTGTTAAATTAGAATTCCTTGTAGGTCCAAGACCCAAGAATAATCATGGTTAAGCCCACTTGAGTGCTTTGGAAACTTTCTAGTTGAATTTAAGAAATAGAGAAATAAGTCAATGTAAGGTCCAAAGGGACCAGTTTAACAAGGATAGTGAAACTTGGGAAAATCTGGAGGATATGAAAACTACTTGTCCATATCTATTTACAAAATTAATCAAATCTGTTGACTAATAAATTTTTATGAATTTATCCTTTATGATATTAAGTTAGCCAGTTTTGGGTAGATATTTACTTGAATTGAATAAAAAGTTATTTACTACTGATTTATGGAACTATAAGGTTTTGAAATATTTGACTTAGGATAAGAGAAGTGAATGAATTATTATCATCCTTGATGTAAATTGTTAAAGAATGTAATCATCGGGACGATGATTCTTTTAGGAGGGAAGCATGTAACACCCTTGACTGATATTATTTTCCTCCTTTGCATTCAAGTGTTGATATGTGATTTTCCTCATATGGATACGTTCTTCTAATTATTGGAAATCAAGCTTGATATGGATAAGTCTTTTCTACTCTTAATATCCTTTGATCGAACTAGTATGACTTCTCTGAATCCATTTTTCACTTCTAGTAGGTGATTTGTAATCTAGTTTAAGAGTTGTAAACTTGTATTTTTATCTGACTCATCCTTGGATCAATCTCAGTGATCCAAGGAATGTTTTAAAAAAACTAATCTATTGAATAAATGGTAAAATTGACATTCCATGAGTTAAGCTACACGTTGGACTAAACTTTGTTGTTGCATGTTCTTTGACTTCTATGTGAAAACACTTCCATTCAGTAGGTTGTTTGGCTTGGGTCTTTAAAGATCGACCAAGACAGGTCATTGTTGATAAAATAGGCATGCAGCCTGTATATGGCATAAGGGATATCCAGGACCCTATTGAGGATTGATTTATGGAATCCTAAGCTAGGTGAAAGTATTTCCTACCTAAGCTATGTTACTTGATACAATTTTGTTTCTAACCTAAACTAGTACTAAAGAGTTAGAAGGGTTACTAGGTATAAAAACTAGAACCTAACACTACAAGGTTATTTAGTGATCTAACCTAGTTTCTAAAAGCTATTGTATTTTTGATTACTTACCTATGTGGAGTTATCTAACCTAATTGCTAAGGACCTATGTTGGGGGTTAGTGGTTAGTGTTATATCCTAAGGTATAAACTTTAACCTACCTAAGATCTAACCTAAGCCATTAATCTATCCTAAGTTATTGGCATGAAGGGGAAACTAAGGGTCATCACAAGTATTAGGTGATAGTTCTTAAGGAATTAATGTCATTGATAAGGATGAGAGGAGATCCGGACTACCAACTTTGGCAGCAACTAATTTGGTTGGCGAGAGGCATAGGTGGCAGATATCACTAGAAATGGAAATGCATTTTATTTTTGATTGGGAACTCACCGAGACTTGGCAGTGGTGGCGAAGAAGATTAGGCGGAGATATGGAATTAATGAAATTAATGAACTTTGTTTCATGAGCCCGAACCACTTTGGAAGGCATTCCCATGGATTTTTGTTTGGCTATTTCATTTTGCATGCTCTCCATTTTTATCTCTTCATGTCCTCGGTTTTTCGAACCAATAGTTTAAACTACGCACCGCATGGCTATTTTGGAGGTTTCAAATCTATTTTTTTTCATGGAGAGTATATGAGGCATTGTGGAAGAAGTATATTGTTTTTGATCTTTCATGGAGAAGAAGGGAAGAAGCGAGCTTAGCTAAAGGTCTTCTTCAATTTTTCGGTGACACTATCAGGCATGATAGGCCCTAACTTTTAAAATCTCTTGCTTTTCTCTAAGTGTTTTCATTAAAACAACTTTTCTCTGATGAGCTTTGTGCATTCATGCTTTATCTGGTAAATTAGTTTACGGGTTTGTAAAACTTGTATTTTGGGGTTTTGAAACTGTGTTTTACATGATTCTATTGGAAGCTTGTTTTGCATTGCCTTTTTCACAAGGAACTATGCATATGTGAATGAAACCTGGTAACTTTGTTTGGCTTCTTCAGTGGTTTGAAATTGTTGTTGGTTTCAACTCCTTTTGACCTTTAATCATTAGAAAGATATTTACGTATTTGTTCAATTTTGTGTTGCAAACTTGTTGTGTTCCATATACTCAAGCTGGTAAGCAACTCTAGTTCTTATGGAAACTCAAAAATTGGTTCGATCTTTTTGATTGGAAACTTGTTTCAGTGAATGGAACCATTGTAGAGATTATTAGCTCCATGGTGTTAACGTGTTATTTCATAGTTATATTAACTGAGAATTAAACCATTTATGGCTTGTTGTTTTTGTATCACCTTGTGGAAACTTTGACTGTAGCAAATTTTGCATGCAATTGGAAAACCATATATAGTTTGGTTTCTGTATTTCTCCTTGCAAAAAACATGGACTGTTATTGAAACTTGCATGCATAGGAAAAACCGTATATGGTTTAGTTTTGTATTTTATCCTGTAAAAACTTGATTGATTTTGGAACAGTATTGAATTTGGAACTTGTGTTTGCTATTTTGGGTAAATTAGACTGTAACTCGAAGTCTCTTGGCATGGTGCTTGTGAAATCTTGTTCTAATGACCACATTAATGGTTTTTTGAGATTCTTTATGAACCTGACTTGTGAGTCATCTAGTCTGAGCTCAGTCAAGCATCTTACATCCTATTTGAGTTTGGAAATAGGGTTGAAAGGATGTTAACGGAGAATGGAAGCATTTCTTCTTACTCCGAACTATATGTAAACAATTTCATTGCACTCGGTCTAGTCTTATGGTGTTGGTGTATTATGTAATTGTGTTTGTGATATTGAGATGCATCACTATACAAACCATTTAATACTTGGTGTTTTTAATTGAAATAGAAACCTGAACGTTGTGTTGGTTCAGGTATTATAGTATTTTGATTATTTAATAAACTATTGAGGGAACATGTTGTTACCCTAACTTGGTTACATGTATTTGAATGGTCTTGATCCTTCAATGATGTTTATGCTTTGCATTGCACTCAGAATTGTAAATGAGTCCTGGACTGTACGTATTATTTTTTGATGTTTGATCTTGTCTTTGTTGGAAACCCAATTTATAGTTCTTGTAGTGATGCATTGGCATACCGTTGAGATGGTTCTACTTTGCTCCGAACTATTGGGAAGTCTTGAGTGTTAGAAACTACTCAGATTCTTACCTCTTGTTGGGTCTAATAAATGTATGTTATGTCTTGGAAGATTGATTGTGATCTAAACTTGATTGTGATTGTGTTTGAACTTCATTGTTTTCTCTCAGAGTTTAAAAAGGGAAAGTTAATGGTAAGGTTTAATGGAACTTCACTGTTGATTGTATAGGGTTCTAAGAATGAGCAATGTTAACATGATTTCTTCTTATCTGAGGTTGTTCTGGTCCAATGGGAGAATGTTAGGCCTTTAAAGAAATACTCTGTGAACCTTTACTAACCGTGGACCATGTATGAGTTTCATTGTTGCATTATTCCTAAGGGTAATTAGAATTCATGCATTATAATGGGAAGGTTTAGAAAGGAAGATAGTTTTTAGTACTCTCTTTCTTGAAATGGTCATTGTTCTCTTTCCTTGGAACTCTTGAATGAACTTAAACTATATGAATGTGAGAAGGTAAAACTATTTTATTAAGTTGAAAGAAATGATTAGGGTTTGGGATCATGTTCTGGTAAGACTCCTTCCATAATGCAGTTGGGTTAAGTTCTTTGATTGGAACCTCCTGATTTTTATTCTTATTGGAAAAGTAAATCAGTGTTTATTAGTCTTGTATACTTTTCATTTGACTAAAATGAAGTGGAATGAAATTGAAGTTAGGTTGGAAAAAGAAATTATAGCTTGTTGTTGACTGTTAATCCATCACTTCTTCTTGGATTTCTTTCATTTGGATCTGTTTTGATGAATACCTTAAATTGTTAAGTTTTAAAGTAGAGTTACTTTAAAGGAACAATTTAAATCATGATATACATTTTTCATCTTTGCTGATGTTTATGTACTTTGGAAAATGGAATGCTTTCACTTCTTCTTTACTTGAAAGTTAGTTGAAGCATCCAAGAGGTAATATGTTGTAAACACTTCGTATCTTATGGTAAAGATATGTGTTGTATTATATTTGGTAGGTTGGAAACAATGATATGTCTTGTGTTGTTGTTTGGTAAAGATAATTGATGGAATCAATTATACTTTAATTTATAGGACAGTATTGTAGATCATATTTTGTTCTTCTCTTTGTTAAACTTGTTTAGTATTGCTCTTCTTTTATTGATATCACTTAAGCTTAGGGAGTTGAATTACTTGTTGTTCATTAAGCATGGTTGTTTTATTGGAACAATTAGTGGAATGCACTTTGTTTTAAGGATTAGTGCTTATCATGCTCAGTTCATTGAACTGACCCATGCTAGCAATTTTTGTAGATGGACTTCGTAAGTGATAAAAGAAGGCAAAAACTTTTATGATGCATTCATTGATCTAAGTTGTTCTTATGAAGAGTTTTGGTATGTTATTAAGTTGTATTGAAAAAGAAAAGTTATTCTCTTTTGAATGAAGGCTACTATCATGTAGTATGTTTGTAATGCATAAGTTGTAAATGTATAAGCTTTGAAAAGTAAATGAAGAATGAGAATTTACTTGCATGGATTATGTAAAATAACTTGTACTTTTGTAAAAGAAATAGAATTCTATTATGTTGATGTTATTCCTGTTATTTAGATGTTTCTATGAGTGTTTTTGGATAAATAGGAAAAAGGGAACTAGAGTATTTTCCTAAAAGTGAAGCAACTAAATAAGTTACGAGAAAATATAAGTTCTTATCTAAACAACTCATATTATTAAGGTAACGTGTAATGAACTTACAATGAAAACTATGAAATTTGTAAGGGACATAAAGGGTGTGTTAAACCCTAGAACTTAATCATGAAGAGGAAGACTCTTCCTCTCTTATTAAAAAGTAAGGAAAAAGGAAGATATGAATACAATCATTAGACCTCCTTCAATATAGTCTATTAAGTTACAACCTCGGTGGTTGTTACACTTCCTTGAATAGTTAAGTCACATTAAATGAAACCTAAGAAGTTTCTTTCCTTAATTCTTGGTGGTTGTTTCTCATCCAACGTTAACGAACTTTGAAAGCAATCTTAATTTAATGAAGTTCTGCAAGGGTTAATGGAACTTGATTTGGAAAAGAACTTAGGGAGAGTTGGATTAGAGTCTTGGTAGGGTTGCTGAAATCTACCTTTAGGAATCCAAATTAATTAACTTTAATAATCTCCTAAGGGTATGTATTGTAGACACTTAAAATTGATTATCCAATTTAGTGTCCCTCGTGCGCGTTTTCTCTCTTAGGTAACCTAGGGCACGTTTATATCACCACTATCCCCTTGGGATATTATTCAATTTTTGATTTAAACACCTATCCTAAGTTTAATTCACCCCATTATGTTTTACCCGTGAGTAATTAAATATTAACTATTTAATTACACCTTTTCACATGTATCCTAACCACTTATCTACCCCATATCTATCCTATCCATATATCCCCCCTATTTCTCCTCCTCCCAAAGCGGGATATTTCCGTATTTGAAGTGGAGGGATCACTCTTATCTTACCGAAATCACTCATTTTGGCCGCCTCAGAGTTCTGCTCCGTGATCGGCGCCGACCGGTACTCGGTCGACGCCGATTTTTCGGAGCGCGCCGATTATAAATAGAAGCCCAGAACTCAGTTCTGAGGCACACAGAGAGAGACAGATCGTGAAAGAGACACAGATTGTAAGAGAGAGAATGAGAGATCTTTGCGCATCTAGTGTGAACATTATCTATCAAATGAGAGTGGATCTTGTCCAAATCAATCCCTGAGAGGAGCACCGTTACTCTGCTCTTATCACATCAACATCACACATCTCCATTGATTTTCTGGTGACTCTGTTCCTGCACCCAGCACGGGTGGAGTCTTGCTAGTATCTCTCCGGCTTCCAGATCCAGCAGACGTTGATGATCTTGCCTTCATTTTCTGATTTCCAAATCTTCTCGCACTTTGTCTCGGATCGACGCCGATCTATATCAGTCGACGCCGATCTGAACCAATCGACGCCGATTCTACATAATCGACACCGATCATCCTGCAGACAGGTAAAAGGACACAGGTAACACAAATCCAGCTTTGTTTTCACAGTTCCTATTTTCTATTACTTTACTGTCTTTGTAGATTCTCGTTTATTACTTTTGATCGTAAAATCTAGTCCTGTACGTACATATTTTATCATGTATGCTTCTTTACTTAATTGAAAACGTGGACTGACATCTACCGAGGGAGCTTACCGCTTCCTGGACCCGCTTCTCGGGCAATCCACCTAAATATCTTTTAACGTGGTCTTTTTCTTTCAAGCATCGGTGTCTCGCAGGTTACTTGGATCTACTATGTGCAGAATTTCTCATGTGTGCCCATCTTATCTACATCGGCTTCCTTATCTGTCTACATCCTCGGATCTTGTCCATCAGGTATCAATTTCTTTTGAGTTTTTCAAGGGTTTTGTGTTTAGTTTGGTACATTAACTTGGACAGGTAACAAGCACGAAATTCTTGATCAACATTCTGGCACGCTCGGTGGGACCCAACCAAAGTCCCTTATTGGTAAGTTCATCTCTTTTCTAGTTTTGAGCTTTGTTCTTTTTCTTCACTGATTTTTATCAGTTCTGCTTGAGCGTTTCCTTTCATCGTTTCAGTCTTGTTTCTTTCATTTCTGAATTTGCAAAGTTAGGTCCTTTCTTTTCTTACAAATTTCAATTCCAATTTCTATTTATAAAATTAGTAAATATTTCATTTTGATTTCAAGATTGCATGTTTGATCCATCTCTTTATGCGAAATTGTTATTTCCTTGAAATTTTTCTAGAAATTTTTGTTTCACCATTATCTGGATATATCTTTCTGGATTTTGTTTGGTGTTTGCTTAACCTTTTCTTGCGGATCACTTTGCTTGTTCGTGGGATTGTTCGAGGGGAAGAGCTCAACAACACGCTTTTTGAAGTCCACACACCTTGGAGAGCTAAATCTATAGGTATTTCTCTTTTATGGTGTTTTCTCCTTTTTAGGAACTAAAAATAAAAAAAAAAGAATTTAATAGCATTTGGGAAAGAAACTGTTTGGCTTGTCTTCATCGAAATCAAACACTTCGTTTTTAAGTGCTTAAAAAAAAAGAACTCTTTCTTTGTCATCTCTGCTATATGTTTTTCATCTAGTTTTAATTAGGCTAGAAAATTGTTCAAAATCGGTAGTGACACTATTTGATTTTTATTTTTCACCCTTGCACACAAAGCCAAAATCACTAGGTATAAAACATTTAAACAAAAATTCTTTCCCTGGCCTCACCTACTTGGAAGTGACATCCAAGAGGAAGAGCCTACGTGGTACTCGGGCCGCGCTATAAATTCACGGAAGTTCTGTTATATATTGGCAAAGCACCCGACTCCCTTATCGTAGCGATGTGTGAAGTGCGGGGGTAGGCCCTATATCAAGCCACGTACCGGTCTTTTACTGAAGTGCCTTCGGGACTCCTCACCAAAACATCCCCAAACCATCCTTAGTTTGGCTATCTGAGTAGTTCCTGTTCTAAAAGGCCTTCCCTAATAATTTTTTTCTTAAAAGCATAAAAACTTAAAAGAGATAATCACCTACGCTGCTTGAATTGTCTGTGCATTAGTTAGGTCAATCTTCTTTTCTACTTGTTTATGATGGTCATCACTCGGTTACAATCTAGAAGAATGGCTCAATTAGCCCCTCCTTCCTCTGAGATCACCACTAGTGTGGATATTTTGACACCCCCAGTCTTCCTCGGACCGTTGTTACTCGGTTCCCCATCTTGGTCATATAATCCTTTCTATCAGGCCAAAGCAACCCCATCACGTCCAGCTTCCCCTAGTCCTTCAGAAATATCATCTGCTTCTGACTCAGAGTATGTTCCTCGTGGGGATCCTGAATTTCAGGCGCTCCTCGATCGCAATCCGGTAGCCCTCATGGACTACCTAGTACACAAGTCTATTCAAATATCTGATCAGGGACCACCAATCCAGCAAGTGTACGATTATTCTCGTGAACCATCCCAGGCTTTTGTAGAACAGTTAGCATCATTTTTCTCACCTCGAGCCATGGAGGAGGGTGGCGCACCTGTGCCTCCTTTTTCTCTTCCACCGACCATATCAACTAGTTCTCAAATAGTCTTACCTATTCCTAACGCCGCAGTTACCTCGACTATTCCACAACCTACTTCTGAGAGGTCCTCTTCTCTGGCTATAATGATGCGTCGTCAGTGCACTCGCATATTTCTGTTAATTCATCTATGTCGTCCATTGTGTCCCAGGGTCAATACCCCTTTATGAGTCAACCCCCTTCGACTAGTCAGTTGGTTCCTGCTTCTCTTCCTCCAGTGGGTTTTTCTTCCAATGTTCCAGCAACAGTGACCTATGCCCATCCTCTAGCATCGGCGCCCTTAACAACCAATCCAGCAGTAAAAATCCTCTTTCAGGTCTTGTTCCCCACCATGTCCAATCAAATCGGCACCCATGTTCCTCAATCTGTTCCGATTCAGTCAACGAGCATAGGAGTCCACCAATCACAGGCTCCGTCTATCATCCAACCTTCATTTTCTCAACCACTTATTATCCCACAGCCTACCTATACACAGGCTCCTTCATAGAAAATACCCCACTAGGCATCACCCAGAATGCCTGGTTACTCCTCTTATCATCCTATCAATCAACAAATGAATCCCCCGTTGACACCTCAAAAACATCCACCATTTGCTTCTTATGTAGGACATGCCAATGTGCCTCCTCCTCAATCTGATGTGGTTCAAATTCTTTTCAAGAAAATCATAGACTTGGAAGCCTCCACCAAAGGGACTTGTCCTTCATACTCTTTTGAAGAAGTGTGTAATGAACCCATTCACCCTCAGTGGCTTTTAAGCCTTATCCTCCCCAATGGGAACTTCCTAAATTTTCAAAATTTCATAGTCGGGAGGACCCTCAACAACATTTGCGAGCATTCAAACATGCTTGCTACCTCATAGTCCAGGATCAGGAGCTTATGCTCCGTACTTTTCCTATGTCTCTAGTAGGTCCTGCTTTAGACTGGTACAATAACATTCCTCAACATTCCTTGTTTTCTTTCTCTATATTGGCTCAGATGTTTGTTGAAAACTTTTCAATAAATATCACGCATAAGATCTCAATTATAGATCTTTATAACATTCATCAATTCGATGATGAATCTATTGAAGACTTTGTCGCTCGTTGGAGAGGGATAATAAACCAATTGTCTTTCTCCCTTCCTCAATCCCAACAGATTGAGTTGTTTACTCGATCTTGTGCTAATCATATTTCTTCCACTTTAAGGATCCAGACCTTTCATACATTTGAAGAAGCCTTTACGATGGCACGCAAACTTGAATCTCGCGCCATTGAACAAGGGAAGTTAAAACTTCACTCTAAATCTAAACCAGATTTTTCTCAGTTTACCAAATCAAATCCTTCCACTTCTAAAGACAAGAATCAAGGATCCACCAATGCTATCGTATTAAAAACATCATGAGCCGATACCACTTCTAATCAAACACCATGAAGAGACTCCTCATCTTCTCGAAAAGGGTCCTCATCATCTCGATCTTTCACTTCGTTGGGGGAATCATATGCTTCTATCCTGGAAAAAATGTTGGAAGTCCACATGATCGAACTTCCCCCCATTAGGAATATTGATGAAAGCCAAGAACGTCCATTCTGGTATAGGGAAAATGACTTTTGTCATTATCATAGAACCAAAGGTCATGACATCGAACGATGTCAAACCTTCAAAAATCTTGTCCAAAAATTCATTGATAAAGGCGAGCTCATTTTGGATAACCCAAATGCTCCCCCAAATCAAGCGCTTGATGTTTTTAAGCAACCTTTTCCCAATCATTCCCCGAACCATGATGCTTCAGAGTCTCAAAAACCAAACACTCATACTATCAGCTTCATCTCTACTGAAGAATCTTCTTCTAAAACTAAGCCATCTGCGAACACATCGACCGAATCAGAACCTCCTTCCGCTTCGTTAATCGCTGGGATTCCACCATCTTCAGATAGCCCATCTTTGAATATTCCAACATTGTTAAATATAGATTCACCTCTCTCTGCTTCTTTGTCTAATCTTCCATCCATACCCGAGACAGTGTCATCCTCATCTGTCTCATTGTAATACATTCTTTTAATGCTCGAGGCAATTACATCCCTTCGAGTTTCCACCACGGATACATCCACTTCTGTTTCTCCCATTTTTGTTGCAACTATGCCCTTGGTGAACGTACCTATAGTTGTGCCAACTTCGACGGAAGCGTCTTCGATTTTGACTCTTCCTGTTTCCTTTCCTACAGTAGTTTCACCCACAATTATTGTACCAGAAGTAGTTCCTTCGCAAGAAACTACTTCTTCATCACTCACTTCTTCCATCACAAATGCTACTTTGCCTATTAAGGGAAAATCTAAAGAAGAAGCACCAACATCTATACGCTCGGTTCCTAAACTTAGACCGAGACAACCGAAATCTAACATTGCGTCATCAGTACCTCCCCATTTGCTTCCCCCGAAAAGGTTACAATCACCTTATGCAGTTGAAGTTGTCACCATCCCTGAAAAAGGAAAGCCCATATTTCGAACCATCAAGACTCTTGGTGCTTTCCCACAAAAATCTCTCTCTGCGCCTCATAAAAGATTGGATTTGTCCACTGAGAAGGCGTCTTCTTCTACAAACTTATCAAAACCATCATCTTCTTCTACAACACATTCTTCACTAGCACCTCGAAAAGTGGACTTACCTACTAAAAAGACGTCACCTCTCTTATCAGAATCATCATCTTCGTTACCAAAAACCAGGACACCCTCTGTTCCTCCGATTATACCTACTTTAGAAGCTTCTCCCTCATCTAAATTGACATTATCTAAATCATCATTAGTTTCGACCAAGTAGCCTCCCTTATCTCTGAAGACCACAACACTTGTCACATCTCCATCATCTTCAAAATCTATTTTAGGGGCTCCTCCTCCACCGAAATCAATCATGTCTCACTTACTTCCATCTCAAGCGCCTAAGGCTACTCCTCCAGATGTCCAAAAAAATAAGATGATCCCTAAAAATACTGTCAAACCTAACATGCAGGTTCTTTTACCTCGGCAGTCTGTTAAAGTAAAAGAGGCGCCTTCATCATCTCTGTCCTCATCCTTGTCTACCGGGTTCTATACTAAAATCCTTCACCAACTTATCCAATCTTCATCCATATCTCTTCCTCCAATTAAACCCTATAACCCTAAAGGAGTTAAACCTACCTGGTTTAACTCTAATTTGATTTGTGCTTACCACCGTACCCCGGGTCATGATACTGAGGGATGTAAAGCTCTTCAATCTGTCGTCAACAGTCTTTTGGAAGAAAGTGATCTTTTGCTTTGGAGGAGGAGAAACAAGCACCTCCTGTCATCTTAGCTCCATCTGAGCCCCAACGATCTACTCAGGCCTCTACTTCTAGTGATTCCACTCCAAATGATCTTCCACCTTCTCAAATCGACACAATTCATATCGCCACTAGAGCCCAACAGTATGATAATCCATCCTCATCTATAGCATCTCGACCACGGGTTGTTATTTCTGCAGCCCCCAAAGGAGTTCCTCCTTCCTCATTAGCCCCAGACCTCGGGTCTCTATTTGTGCTGCACCTCGGGCTCAAATTCCCGTGTCGGGCCGAGGAGAGTGTTATAAAACAACTCACCCAGAGTCTCGGTCAAAATGTCTCTTTTTGACCTCATTCAATCCTCTCCGCAACATCACTGTGCTCGATTGATAATCATGTCACATCACAGGTGAATTCAGATGATCCCCATCCCTTCGAGATGGTTGTTGGATTGAATAGACCATAAACCGCCATTTCTTTTGAAGATTCAAAAATTCCTTCCCTTTCTACCGAGGATTTGGAGGCTCCCCTCTTTATCACAGTCTAAATCGACAACATTACATTAAAATGCATTATGATTGACGGTGGTGCTATGCTCAACGTCATCTCCTCACACACATTCGAGCAACTTAAGTTACCAAAGAACGTAGTGTCACCCCCGCCTTTCACCCTTCGATCATTTAACGATCAGCAGCAGTTACTTTAGGAACTGTGGTCTTACCCATTCGAGTAGGTAAGAAGTTGCTTCACGAACTCTTTTACATTGTTGAAGGGAAATTCCACTATAATATGATCCTTGGATGCTCTTGGATTCATTCAATGCATTGTGTCCCATCCACCCTCCATCGATGCTTAAAATATCAATATGAGGGCAAAATCTATACTCATCCAGGAGATCCTTTTCCTTCCACACAATGCGACATGACCACAGGGTCTGCCCCTCTAAAGGAAAACGCTTGTTCTCCTGACGGGGCCTCGTCTTCTTCCATACTTGCAACCAAACTACCGGATGTACAAAATTTAGAAGAGACATTACAGCGTTTCTCACTAGGAGAGATTCCTCTCCTTTCTTTTGACACCCATCTCAAACCTAGTGAGTATGGTAGACCAGAAAACAACCTGAATATCAGCCAGGTCTTGGTCGCATCATCACCATTGGTCTGCCCAATCAACAGACTAATTTCATTTACGGTGGTCTTGATATGCCTCACTATCGCCCGGATTCTCCTCCTAGGACCAAACCTTATTTAACAGGGTTCGATTGTCTACAGAATCCCATGTTTGCAAAAACTTATTTATATCGATGCGCATGGAAGGGCTTTGGCTTAGGTAAATATGAACAAGGTATGCATGACCTCGCGTCCATTCCAACTCTCAAGCCACATCAAAAATTGTGTTTAGGATTTAAACCTCTTTCAAAAGCCACCGTCATTGTTCTCAATGAGCCTCTTCCTATTGAGGAACCATCTTCTCCCGCTAAGTCAGAAGCATCACTCGATGTGGACGATGCCATTTCCATCCCATCTAAAATTTTTTTTAGTCAATGCCATTTCCTTAGGGCCACTAGCCTATAAGACTAATGACAGGTCCACTTCCATACTGTTAATTTTCCCTGAAATAGTTGGAGACAACTCTCCTACTATCAACACCATCCACTATGCGGATGATGATTCTGTCCTCACCTATCTAGGGGAAGAAGATTCCTATCTTCCTAAAACCATTCCTTCTAACACGTCTACACTTCTCAACGAAGCCACTGTCGACCTTAATATAGGGACTTCTAAAGACCCTTGCATCATTAAAGTCGGCCAATCCCTTAATCCACAGGAGTTAGGAGACTTTACCACTTTTCTTTCCAACCAACGTCAAGCCTTTGCTTGGTCATATGAGGATATGCCAGGACTTTATCCCAATATCGTGGTCCACAATATCGTTACTCTTCCCACAATCAAACCGGTTAAACAAAAATTGCGTAAAATGCACCCTAGAGTAGCCCTTCTTGTTAAAGAAGAATTGCAACGCTTGCTCTTGGCTAACTTCATCCAACCCATCGATTATCCATAATGGGTTTCCAATGTAGTACCAAGAATTCAAAGCTACTTGGGAAAATTTGAATTTGTACCGACTTCCGGATCTTAATCTTTCTTGTCCAAAAGATGATTTTCCTCTACCTAATATCGACCAACTCGTGGATTTAATCATGGGTCATGAGATGCTTTCTCTTATGGATGGTTTCTCTGGATATAATCAAATTCTCATCGCACTAGAAGACCAACATAAGACTTCTTTCATAACTCCTTGGGGGACCTTTTGTTATCGTGTCATGCCTTTCGGTCTTAAGAACGCAGGAGCAACCTATCAGCGAGCAATGACCTACATCTTCCATGATCTCTTACACAAAACTGTGGAAGATTACGTCAACGATCTCCTCGGTAAATCCAAACGTCGTCAGGATCATCTTTTCATTCTTGCACCTCTCTTTGAGAGGCTTATCCACTTTTGTCTTCGTCTAAATCCATCTAAGTGTGTGTTTGGCATTCTCACTAGTAAACTTTTAGGTTTTATCATTTCCATTAGGGGTATTGAAGTAGACCCCGCAAAAATAAAAGCTATCCTTGAGATGCCTCCCCCTTCTAACTTAAAGCAACTCCGCAGTCTCCAAGGATGTCTTCAATCAGTGCGTCATTTTATCTCACAATTGTCGGACCGTTGTCAACCTTTTCATCATCTCCTCCATAAGAATGTTCATTTTGAATGGGATGAACATTGCCAAAAGGCCTTCGATGATCTCAAAGCTTATCTTCTTTCTCCACCTGTGCTTACACCTCCACGCGAGGGGGATCCTTTCTATCTCTATATCTCTGTGACTGACCATGCTTTGGGAGCCATGATCTCGCATCGAGACGCTTGCGGTAAAGAATAAGCTATCTATTACATTAGTTGCACCCTCCATGAGTATGAAACACGTTAATTTGAAGCTGAAAAGTTGTGTTGTGCTCTCTTCTTTGCAACTTCTAAGCTTCGTCATTACCTCCTTAATCACAAAACTTACGTTGTCACAAGTGTCAATCCACTCAAGACAATTCATGCGAAGCCTTATCACAATGATCGTATCACTCGTTGGCTCATGCTTATGACAGAATTTGATCTCGAGTTTATCCCGCAAAAGTCTATCAAGGGTCAGGTCATTGCAGATCAATTAGTTGATACTCCTCTTCCAGACACTCAAGTGCCCCTTGCTCAATTCCTCGATGAAAATATCTAACAAATTGATTTTGGTCTATCTCCATTTAAAGTAAAGCTCTTCTTTGATGGATCCAAATGCCAGCAAGGGGGAGGTCCAGGTTTCGTGATGATTCCTCCTTGGGGTACGCCTATCTCAGTCGCACACAAATTGAACTTTGAGTGCACCAATGATATGGCTGAATATGAAGCTCTTGTCTTGGGTCTTCAAAATGCCATTAATCTCGGCGCTCATCATATTGACATCTTTGGTGATTCTGAGCTCATTTTCAATCAAGTCACGGGCATCTATCAGTGCAAGAATGATATCCTTCAAAAATATCGTGATATCATTCTCGTTCAACTCCAATCTTTTGATAAATTCACTATCCAAGCTATTCCTCACACTATGAATCGATTCGTAGATACAATGGCTTCGTTAGCCTCACTTATCCCGCCTTTTACCGAGGACTCGCGACTTTATGTGGCTGTGCAATGATTAGATCAACCATCTCATCTTAGGCAACTAACTTCAATCCATGCTATCACAACCCATACTCAGGATGAGTGGTATCAACAGATCATTGATTATCTATCTCATTCGGTGCTTCCTCCAGATCTAACTTCCAATGGTAGAAGATCTTTTATCCTACGCGCTAATCGCTATACTATTCTAGGTGGGATCCTCTACAAACGTGGCTTTGATGGTATTTTACTTCGGTGCCTCAAAACCCTTGAATCATCTAAAGCTATCCAGGAGGTCCATGACGGTATCTGTGGTGGCCATTTTAGTGGCTTGGCCGTAGCTAAACGCATCTTATGTTTGGGATATTATTGGCCTTCTCTTAATCGAGATTGTTGTGAATACACTAAGAAATGTGTCAAGTGTCAACAACATTCCAATCTCACACATATCCCTAGTCAAGCTTTACAACCTACAGCGGATTTGTGGCCTTTCTCGCAATGGGGTCTTGATCTCATTGGTCTCATCAATCCCTGTTCTTCACAGCGTCATCATTCTATCCTTACTGCCACTGAATACTTTACTAAGTGGGTGGAAGCTATCCCTTTTCTTCAACAAAAGCTAAACCCATAGTTGATTTTGTCTATCAACACATCATTTTTTGCTTTGGTGTTCCACATAAACTCATCACAGATAACGGTAAGTCTTTCAAAATGTTGATTTGTAGAACATCTGTGATGCTTTCAATATTAAACTCAGCTTTTCTTCTCCATACTATCCTCAAGCTAATGGTCAGGCCGAAGCTTCCAATAAAACTTTGCGTAATATCCTCGTAAAGGTAACTAATCGAGCTGGTAGGGATTGGCATTTACATATCCCTTTTTCTCTCTAGGCTTATCGGACTAGCATTCGTACTCCTACTGGTGCTACTCCCTTCTCTCTCATCTATGGGTCTGAGGCTGTTCTTCCTTTGGAAGTCCAAATCCCATCTCTGCGTGTTTCTCTTAGAGAATTTTTCTCTGATGAGGACTATCGTCAAAATCGTCTAAAGACAACTTGAATTATTAGACGAGCGGTCTCAATGCTCTTGAACATCATCAAGTCTATCTTGAGCGTGTCAAATGTGCTTATAACAAGCACTTGCAGCACCGTGACTTCAAAATTGGTGATCTTGTTCTTAAAGAAAATCAAAACGTCACTACACTCAAAGGAGTCCGGGCGGGTAAGTTTTCTCCCAACCGGATGGGTCCGTACGTTATCACTCATAAATATGGGTCGGGGCTTATCGTCTATCTTCCATGGATGGTATACCCGAAGTGGAACCTCTTAATGCCTTGCATCTATGGCCCTTCTACTATTAAAATCTATCTTACACAAATCTAGTCACAAGACAGATCTTTCATCCGTCTAACAACCAGTCATATACTTTCATGGTGATTCGAAATTATGTGGTTCTCCGCCTATTGTCTTTTTTACCTTAAATATGAGTATCGCGGCTCTACTCATAGCATTTTTCTTCTGGATATGTTTCTCCTCATGGTAGGAACACCTTAATCACCGTTTCATTTGTCCCAAGTGCTTATCTTAATCGGATCTACTCGGGGCATGAGTGCGTGCTCTTTATACGTTTTCTTCCCCTCTATCTGATCTATCTAGGTCTAAACTCAGCTTCTTCCAAAAGTTTTTCAAAAAAAAAAAAAAGGATAGACTGATCCCTTGAAGGATAGCTACCCATACAATCAAATGAATCAAAAGATATAGACCATGCCCTCGAAGGATGGCTATCATTAAAATTCAAAATACAGACCGCTCCCTTAAAGGACTTTCTCAAAAGAATACTCAAGGCTTCTTGCATTGATCAGCCTTTCAATCAGTTTATACACTTTTTAGCATCACTGAAAGACTTCCCGTATTGATCAGTCTTTCCATATCGAGCAAACTTCCCGCATTGATCAGTTTGCTTTTCTGCCAGAAATCATGAAGCTGAGATATAAGACCTTTTGTCGATCATATGGAGAATCCTATTTTCCCAGTATGAACATGTATTCTGTCCCTTGTAAATTTCAACGAGATACCTACTTACTGCTCCTTCCGTTTCCCTCCTAAATCTGGTTTGCGGCTAGTTAGTGTCAGGTTTATTTTAACCTCATATAGGGCCTTGTATGCATGATCTTTTGGTTTCCTATCCAGATTCTATTTATGGTCGGTTGGGAGTCCAGCTTATCATTTTTCTTCTTATCTGGGTGTATATCCTTTATTTCTAATCAAGGTCATTTTCATTATGTCCTTGGCTCTCACCGCGAATATTTCCGATTATTTCATCCAGTTAAATTACCATTTAACATGTTAATTTAATCAAACTCTATCATTTATCTAATTTCATCTGATCTACTTTGTCCAAAATACATCTCATCACCTCTATTATAAACACATGTGGGTCTATCTATCTATTTTTATCAAAATTTACTTGAAAAATCTCAAAAAAATATCAAATCCATTCCAACTATTAACTCCTACCTATCTACCACATCATCTAATCACTTGTCTATCCAAGTAACATTACATCTATCTTTATCTATTTTCTCAATCAAGTTAAATCCACATATCAATCACATCAAATCACGTCTATTTATGTCCTCTACATCTATGTCTATCCAATTATCTATCAATCTATGTCTATATCCATCACTATTACGCTACATCTATCCATGTATATCAAAATTAAAAGCAGGAGAACAATCATATGACAAAGGAAATGATGAATCTATATATATATATATATATATACATGAGTGTCTGTACAACAAAAAATGGGTGGCTCTCAATCAAGCCATCTATAAAATGCCTTCCAATCGAGGCTACATCACTACACTGATACAAAATACATCAATATCTATATCGTGAAATCTGATGCATGGAGGACACTATCTCCTCCACCCTCCTCTGGACCAGGCTATCTCTCCTAACCGCCACCTATCGAGCTAGATGCACCTGCTGCTGGAGGCCTCTGCCCACCTCGGTCTCTCCCGGTGCTCCCTCCCTCTGATGCCCCACTCGCTGTGGTTGTCGCTGATCTCCTCCTCACCCCGTACCAAGGCACATCTGGGGCATGCTGCGCTAGGGCATCCTCGTAGTATCTCACCTCAGCGAGGAGAGACTGATATGTACTCAAGCTCACGGTACCAGGTGCTCGTAGTGGTGCTTCCGGTGCTGCTGGTGGTGCCCCTCCTATGGTCATGCCCTATGTCCCAGACTCTGACATGGTACCTGTCTCCCCATATTTGGCCCTGAGGGCCTCCCTATGTCGATGGTAGCGATCCCTCTACTGGATCACTGTATCTCGCTCCTGGTGAGCGGTGTCTCTCTCCAAAATCGTGGCATCCTCTCCGCCGCCGAGCTCGATCTCCTTGAGAGCTACTTGGTGTGTATGTGTTAGGGTGGCGTGCTCTCCCTCCAGTCTCTCCAGCACTGTAGCCATATCCTCCTCATCGGCATCTATAGATGCCGGAAGGTGTCGTGGTAGCTCTGTCGCATACCATGCCGCATAACCATCATCCACTCCAGCATCATCATCACTATCTGTGGAGGGTGGGGCCTCTCTTAATGGATCTGCCAAGATCAAAATCGGCAGATCAGTCTCTCTGCTGTCTCACCTGTAAGGCCTGTAGGTAGTCGGCACTGTCTGTACTAGGCCGAACTATCTCAATACCCATATAAACGGGACGCGCTCCCACATGTCAGGCCTGCGGCCCCTAACCACCCTACTCCGTCTCAATGCCACCAAGTGAGCATCCTGACCGCCCATGTCAGAAATACCCGATATGGTCTCCAGATGACCTGCTCTGGTGTCAGCATCCTGAAATGCTCAGTATACCAATCTGCGGATCTCCCTGTATCTCCCGAGGCCATATCGGCCCGCCATCGCCGAATCCATAATCAATAGCTCCCACTGCTGCTGGCATCCAAGGAAGCCCGGATGGCCTGATCACTGCTATATGCTCATATGCCCAGCAATGGAGCACAAAACTGACATCGATACCTATCCTCCAGCCAGTGGTATACATCCATAACTCATGATATATCTGAGCTATCAAGGCATCAGCAAAGGCGAACACCTTTCTGAACTGCAGGATGTCACAAACGCAATCTAGTAACAACAATGGGAATCTCCCACCTCCTGAATCGGGTAGAGAAAAATAGGAGATCGCCATCTGAATCAAAACTATACGTCTACTCCTGGGAACATCCTGTCTGTACTGTACGAGGCTATCCTCACTGCCCCGGACACTATCTCTGAATCGTCTGCCCTGTCTCCATACAATCGAACTAGGGCTCTCTGCTGCTGCTCTCGTGGCGTAATCTCTATCGGGTCCCCAGTGATCGGCAGCCTCAAAATCCTGTATATATCCTCATGGGTGATGGTCATCTCACCCGTCCTGAACCAAAAAGTGCAAGTCTAGCTATCCCATCGTCGCACTAGTGCTCGCATCAACTCTACATCTCGCGGCACTCGTCTGTAGTACCGAAAGCCCCCGAGCCCGACTAACTCTAAGTGGTGCCAATCTGCGTCAGTGACGTCAGGGAGAATGGTCTCTAGTAACTCGGGAATAACATCCCTCATGTGTAGTACCTCTCATGCCTACATCCACGACATCAAGAGCAATATTAGCTTCATATTTACCCAAATCCGAACATCCAAAACAAATTTTATCATTCTCATCAACATGATCTATCCAATCGGTGTCGATTAATAAGTGGTCGACGACCGATTAATTCTAATCGGCACCGCTTACATTAAATCGGCGTCGATTCTACCAATCGACGCCGATTGTCAGCCGGGTGTAGAACACACTCTGGCCTCCCACCAAAAAAAAACCAAAAATAAAAATAAAAATAATAATAATAAAATAAATACGACGGGTTCAAGAAGAACCACTTACCCCAGGTCGTGTCCTCCTCCGCTTCTGACCACTTCCAGAGGCTTCCATGGTGCTCAAATCCAATTTTTGACTCTCTCTGAATCAATCATCACGGTGTAAATAAATCGTTCACATTTTCCATTCACATATTTATATGTGCTTTGAACGGTCGGCGCCGATTTTTTTGGGTCGGCGCCGTTTATTTAGGTCGGCACCGATTAGTGTGATCGCCGCCAATTTTCCATCTCTTTGCCATAGTGTTGATGCTTGGCTTATTTATCTGGTCATTATTGTGCACTGAATGTTGCCTTTTGGCACATATTTTCGATATCACCATCCATTTCGAGTTTGTTCCCTTTGTGTGGGGCACTCGTACTTTTTGGCAACTTAGAGTTAACGGGCCTGTAGGCACTAACATCATCTCGCTTTGCAGTAACGTCCGTTGTCCCTACCAATGTGTCTCTCTTTAGATGCTAACTATTTTGCCACTCTCCTTACACTCATGGGTCAGTAGGTACTAACGTCATCTCATGAGGAGACCGTCTAGTCTCGCCTCTACCAATGTGAGTTCCTTAGGTGGCTGCCTCTTTATTCATGTTTGTGCATCATTAATGATCGATCTACTCCGCAAATCCAGGGGCATCCCACGCTTTCTAATACCTTTTTCAAACTTGGGATCGTTTGTTCTATCACCCATCCCATCCCTAGTTTGAGGGGGAGCACATCATCACTTTTTCTTCCTTTCTTCCATCTCCTTGTTTTTGTCTCATAACCTTGCTTATCGCAAGTTACTTGACAAAAAGGGGCAAAATGTAGACACCTAAAATTGGTTATCCAATTTAGTGTCCCTTGTGCATGTTTGCTCTCTTAGGTAACCTGGGGCACGTTTATATCACCACTATCCCCTTGGGGTATTATTCAATTTGTGATTTAAACACCTATCCTAAGTTTAATTCACCCCATTATGTTTTACCCGTGAGTAATTAAATATTAACTATTTAATTACACCTTTTCACATGTATCCTAACCACTTATCTACCCCATATCTATCCTATCCATATATCCCCCCTATTTCTCCTCCTCCCAAAGCGGGATATTTCCCGTATTTGAGGTGGAGGGATCACTCTTATCTTTCCAGAAATCACTCATTTTGGCCGTCTCGGGAGTCTGTTCCATGATCGGCGCCGACCGGTACTCGGTCGACGCTGATTTTTCGAGTGGCACCGATTATAAATAGAAGCCCAAAACTCAGTTAGGCACACAGAGAGAGACAGATCATGAAAGAGACACAGATTGTAAGAGAGAGAACGAGAGATCTTTGCGCATCTAGTGTGAACATTATCTATCAAATGAGAGCAGATCTTGTCCAAATCAATCCCTGAGAGGAGCACCGTTACTCTGCTCTTATCACATCAACATCACACGTCTCCATTGATTTTCTGGTGACTCTGTTCCTGCACCCAGCATGGGTGGAGTCTTGCTAGTATCTCTCCGGCTTCCACAGATCCAGCAGACGTTGACGATCTTGCCTTCATTTTTGATTTCCAAATCTTCTCACTTTATCTCGGATCGACGCCGATCTATATCAGTTGACACCGATCTATATCAGTCGACGCCGATCTGAACCAGTCGACGCCGATTCTACATAATCGACGCCGATCATCCTGCAGACAGGTAAAAGGACACAGGTAACACAAATCCAGCTTTGTTTTCACAGTTCCCTATTTTCTGTTGCTTTCTGTCTGTTGTTTAGATTCTGTTTATTACTTTGATCAGAAAATCTAGTCCTGTACGTACATCTTTTATCATGTATGCTTCTTTACTTAATTGAAAACGTGGACTGACATCCACCGAGGGAGCTTACCGCTTCCCAGACCCGCTTCTCAGGCAGTCCACCTAAATATCTTTTAACGTGGTCTTTTTCTATCAAGCATCGGTGTCTCGCAGGTTACTTGGATCTACTATGCAGAATTACTCGTGTGTGCCCGTCTTATCTACATTAGCTTCCTTATCCATCTACATCCTCGGATCTTGTCCATCAGGTATCAATTTCTTTTGAGTTTTTCAAGGGTTTTGTGTTTAGTTTAGTACATTAACTTGGACAGTATAGCATGAAATTCTTGATCATGTATATCTCGATGAGGTTGTTATGTAGGATGCTGGCACACACCAACTATAGGGTTGTACCTTCGAGAAGATTAGGATCTTCTTGAGGATACAACACTGTAGTTGACATGTGGCAACACCCTTCTGCATTGATCGTCTAGATCTACACACTTTTGGACTTGAACTTAGTTTCTCTCCCGGATCACAGTGCGCAAGAGCATAGTTGCAATATGAAGTAGCCCTCTAGGACTCAGGGTATCTTAGCACACGGGGTTGACTTAGGTTGACCTAGTATGCCAATCTATCCTATGTCTTTGGGAGCTCCTTCCTATCATAACCTACGATGTTAACTAGAACTAGGGATAAACCTTGGGCAAGAGGACTGACAAAAGTCAGTAGAGGACATTTATATAATAGTAGAGTGGGGTGAAGGATGTATTCTAGATTGATGAGTATGTCGTCAAGGAACAGTGTCTACGAACAAAGTATGTTAGAAAAATTTGGCCAAAGTATCACAAGTTGTTGATTGTGTTGTCTATGTCACCTAGTCTAAGGATCATGATGTAGATGAATATTTGTAATATCTATTCAATTAGTTTATTTAGATAGATCACTCAATACCTGAACAAGGTAAGAGATCCAAGTATGTGTAGTATACGAAAAGTATTCAATACTTATATTAAACATGAATAAATCGGTAGTTTACCGAGTCATGAAATGAATAGATCGGTAGTTTACCGAGTCATTACAGATGCATATGGTTATCATTTATAAGAATGGTTGTTTTTGGAATGTGTGTTCTAAATTACGTATTTAGAATAGGGAACATTACTGAAAAAAAAATTCTCTTGTTTCTAAAGTCTTAAAATGGGAATGTTACACCCCACACCTAGCAGGAGTTTAGCCATCCATTAGAAAGGATTCCAAACTCAAAGTAATAACCAAGATCTTAATAACCGGAATTATTGGCTATATTTTCTACATAGCTAAAAACCTAGGAAGTCATGAGATAAATCTCCCTCATTTACCGGTGAGGCTCTCGTGTAATATTTTTTCAATTATATTTTCTAATATCTATCTGTTGGTTTTACTTTAACCATGTAGCTCATGGACCATAGCTAGGTAATTTTGCAGCAAGTAAGTAGCTATAAGAAATGAATATATGTAGAAGAGGGAAATAATCAAATGTGAGCAGAAAAGAAAGAAGATGTGCAACCTAACCAATAGTTGACAGAGTTGGTCACATGCACATAGACGAAACAAATAGATCTAGAAATGCATAATTCAAAGCAAAGGAAAGTATCAGATCCAGATCTAAGATAACAAAAAGTTTATGGAAATATATACAAATAAATAAGAAAGAAATGTATCATTGACACAAATTTCTCTACAAATCTTCCTCCTCTATATTCCTCAACTTTCAAAAAGATATCAAGGGTTCAACTCAAAGTATGGAAAACAAGAATGTTGATTACAATTTTTGATCCTTTAATCGGGAGGCTATTCCTCTAATTATAGTGTATAGAGGGAAATTACACATAGGAATCTTTTAGTGAATTTCCACATGTGCAATCTGTTAGTGCAAATTAGCAAGCACCCCTAAATGACCTTCGGATCTGCAAGTGAGAAATAGATCATTTAGTGTGATTACACAACAATGAATATTTTCCCCAAGTGTGGGACTTGTAAAATGGGAAAAAACTCTCCAGATTAAAGGCTCAGTCCTCTACTCCTCCGATCAGATGTATACATGAAATTCACAGAGGTTTAACTCAAAATACTACTCTAATTCTCCGCTAAGGAGACAAGGATAGAAAAATAAAATAAGGTAAAACTAAACTAACAAGGTGATACACCAAAGGAGTGATGGAAATCTATTTCTAAAAATTGACAAAGATTATAAAAATACAATATACATCATGCACAAATTGCTAAAATGTAATGAAGGATTAAAATGAAGCAAACAACACAAGAAAGGATTGAAAACTCATTCATAGAGATTACATTGTTATTTCCATTTTTTATACAGTGCATTACAACAACAAGGATGTAGAAAACATGTTTCAATTCTAAAAGAGGTCTAATATTCATCAAATTCACTTGCAGGGGTGAAGGAGGGAGCTTGTAGATCATAAAAATGTCTAACCCTTACAAAATGAGCCAAATCGCTTTTAACAATGGAAACCCAAGCCCGAAAGGAGAAACGTGGGAAAAATTAAATGAATGATTCAAACACTAACCAAATTCATTAAAAATGTATGGGTACCATTAAAACTTCATTCACCAATATTTTTGACCATGCTTTGGAGAAGAATGGAAGCCATACTTTGCATTAAAAATGGTGGTTGGATGTCGGTTACTGCTCTTTCCCCATGCCAAAGTGTTTTCTCATTTTTCTCTCCCTAAACTCCACCAAAAAACAAAATTGAAGATTTCATCGTGTAGAGGACTTCAATAGATTTCCAATGACACAAAAATCAAGAAAAACTGAGCTCTAGATCAAAAGATATGCCCCTCTGAAGATTTAGGGCAAAATAGGGGCAAAAAATCGGTTGGTGTCTTTGAAATTCAAAAAAATTCCCCTTTTTTGAATTTGGGAAAATTTCCCCAAAAAAATCCACACCTCACTACTCCGATGCCACGTGGCACTTTCCCATTGGTCCACAGGTTCAAATGGCCATTTTACGCCTTTTTGAATTTTGGAAAAAATTCAAAATTCCTCCACCGACCTGCCATTCCACCACCATGTGTCGTCCTCCTATTCGTTGGCGGGGAGCACTCAAAATTTTTCCTTTAACACTACTGACCCCTTCAGAAAAATTTTCAAATTCTCCCCATTCCCCCAACCTCCAATGAAAATAGGACATGTGGCATTTTTGGTTGGTCCGTGGGACTTCGAGCCAAAAATTTTCTTTGCATCATTCTTTGGAATTTTTTAACTTGTCCCCACTAATCCAACCTTCAATGCCACGTGGCACCTTCCTATTTGCTATGGGCCTTTGGGCATTTTCTTTGTTCCCTTTACCATTTTGGCAAAAATCCAAAATTCACTCCACCGACTTGACTCCCACCGGCCTTATGGACATGCGGCGGCCTCCTATTGGTTCGCGGGCGTCAGGCCAAAAATTTCTTTGCACGCCCACCGAGCCCTTAGGAAATTTTTCTAACTTACCTCCACAGATCTTGCCATTCCACCACCATGTGTCATCCTCCTATTCGTTGTGGACCTTCCCAGGAAAATTTCCCTCAAAACTCCACCAAGCCATAACTTGCAAAATACAAGGAGTTAGAAGGAAAACTTTACCTTTCTGGAAAGGTGAGAAAATTCTCTATCTGATGAAGCCATTTCTAGATAATTTTGAGTGCCTAAAAAGTGAAAAAAATTGACTAAGGCACAAGGAAGGAAGGAATGAAAGAAAGTTAGCCAAAAATAAGCAAGGGGCTTATTTTGGATAACAATTTTGGCGACTCAGAGGGGTCATCTACCTGTTGGATGAAGTGACCAGCTACCTGAAGCAATCCATTGGGCATGGAGTCATCACTTTAACTACTTGGTACTCTCAACTCATTAGAAAATTTCTAGAAATAAGATGTGGGAGTAGAATATCATTTGATCTAGAACATGGCCTACAAAGATGCATCCTTGGGACAACAAAGCTTGTGCCCAAAGCACTTAGGGAAATGTAAAACTAAGCTACAACAAAACAATGTGCACAAGCACTTGGAGGAATGAAAATCTAAGCTAATATGTACAAGGTGAGGAGTTTCCCTTCTAGTACCAATGCTTTAGATGGATTCCATTAATTGGAATCTTCAGTTCTTCACCATCCAATGTAGAAAATTGGAAGGCATTGTTTTTCTTACATTTTGTGACCATGTAGGGGCCACTCCAAATGGCATCAAAATTTGAATGCCTTCCTAGCTTTGCTCAGTCTGCATCCCATTTCAACACTAAATCTCCAACTTGGAAGGTTCTAGCCTTAGCTTTCCTATCAAAGGTTCTCTTGATCAAGGCTTGGTCCTTCTCCATTGTTTGGGCTGCATGTTGTCTGACTTCTTGGAGTTCCATAAATTCTACATATCTAACCTCCATGGGTTCAAAATCCAACAATTCCAATTACTTCATGAGTTCCAATGTTGGCAACTCAAGTGACATAGGCAAGATTGCCTCTCTTCCATAAACAAGTCTAAATGGAGAGTTACCAGTGGATCTCTTGGGAGTTATCCTATCAGCCCATAAGGCTGATTTAAGTTTAGTGTGCCAAGTCCTCTGATTTTCATCAAGAGTCATCTTGATGATCTTTAATAGGTTCTTGTTGGTAGACTTAGCTTGGCCATTACCTTGAGGGTAATAATTTGATGAAGTACTTAGATAGATCTCATTCTTAACATCCCATTTAGTTACCTTTGATCCTATGAATGCCAATGCATTATCTGATATTATAGTGGCAAGTATACCAAATTTGGTTACTATCCCCTCATAGAAGTCTAGAATGTTAGATTCATTTGCCTCTTTGAGTGCTACCGCCTCAGTCCATTTGGTGAAGTAGTCTGTTGCTGTTAGAATCCACTTGTGTCCTTCACTTGAGTTTGGTTTAATGAATATAATGAAGTCCAAACCCCGTTGCATGATGGATGGTCAAATAAAATTGGGTGCAATGGAAGGGCTTCTAATCTTTCCTTGCCTTTGAAGAATGCACAATTTTTACACCTCTTGATCCATGCATAACAATCACTGAACACCTTGGGCCAATAATATCCATCCTTCATAATCTTGAGGGATATCACTCTTGGAGCAAAATGACCCCACACTGATCCACCATGGAACTCTTCTAATATTCTATTAATTTTATTTTTCCCAATTCATCTCATCAGCACTCCATTTATATCCTATTTGAACAAGACACCATCAACAAGTGCATATGGGATAACATGCAATCTGAAGTGTCTTCTCTTAGTTTTTTTCATCTCTAGAGGGCATAGGCTTGTTTGTAAGAAGTACATTATGTCTTGGGTCCAGCAAGGAGTGAGCATACCACCATTCTCTTCTTGAACACCTCTTTTCTCTTGGTTGTCTTGCAATGCCAAAACAACATCCTTCCCATTGCTTGCTTCCATTGATTTTCTCAAGACCAGCTGCTCACACAATCCTTTTCCTCAGACCAGCTTGGTGACTTTGATCTCAATGTCATACTCCATGACACAAGTAATCCACCCTACATGTTTTTCATTTAGGTCTTTGTTGAGGAGGAAGTCCTTAACTCCCACATGAGAAACCAGCAGTTGAACCTTTTTGTTTGAAACTAGATGTTTAAATTTCTTCAAGCTCCTAATCATGGCAAGAACATGCTTCTCAATGAAATAATACCTCACCCCATAGTCCTCCAAGCTTTGGATAAATAAGGAAATTGTCTGCTCTGCATTTTCTTTGTTTTTTTGTACTAAAATTGTAAAAATGGTATCACCACCACCAAATGCATAAAGGATAAAATATTTAGAGAAATATAGGTTAATGAGAGTTGGAGCTTGTGAGATAGCCTCCTTGATTGCCTCAAAACTTGCCTTACCTTCAAATCTCCATTTAAAATCCATAATTTTCTTTAACATCATGGTTATTGTCTTGACAAGGGCTGTAAAGTCTGGAACAAACCTTCGAACAAAATTGATTCTTCCCAAGAAACTTTGAAGGGCCTTCTTGTGACTTGGTAATGGCAGTGCTTTTATTGCTTCAACCCTCTCTAGATCAATTACTAATCCCTCTTTGGAAACAATGTGGCCTAGGAGCTTTCCTTCATGAGCTAGGAAAATACATTTTTTGGGATTCAAGGATACCCCAAATCTTCTACATCTTTGGAACACTTGTCTCAAATGAAAGAGATGATCTGCTGCACTTTTAGAAAATATAGTAATATCATCTAGGTATATCAGCACTATTTTGTTGATCAATCCCTTGAACGCCATATCCATTGCCCTCTAGAAGGTAGCTCCAGATTGGACAGCCCAAATGGCATTTTCCTATATGCATAGGTTCCCCATTTGGTGGTGAAGGCTGTTTTGAACTGATCATCCTCCTTTACCATGATCTGATTATACCCTGAATAACCATCTAGCAATGAAAACCTCTCAGAGCCAGCAACAACTTGTAAAATCTACTCCATAGAAGGAAGTGGGTAATGATCCTTGAGGGATGCTCTATTCAAATCTCTAAATTCTACACACAATATGATTTCTCCACTCTTATTTCTAACTAGAACCAAGTTTACAACCCATATTGAATTCTTGATGGGAAATATGATACTTACCTCTATTAACTTATTCATTTCCTTCTTCATGAGAGGCTCCATGTGTGGATTGACCGATCTTTGTTTTTACCTGATGGGTTTAGAACTTGGATATAATTCAATTGTGTGTTGAGCTAGCTTGGGATTGAAACCTCTCAAGTCTTCATAGCTCCAAGAAAATATATTTGGGAACTCTTGGCAAAGTTGCATGAACTCATACCTTTCTTTCTTGGTTGCCACTTTACCAATTTGAAGTGATTTACCTTCTCCCACCGAGATGGGCACTGAATCTTCTCCCTTGACTTGGATGTTTTCTTTCTCTTTCCTAAATTGATCATTAGGATTAAATATGGACTCCAAAGTGACAAGTCCTTTTGGTATTTTGTTGGTTCTCAGCTGTACCACTTGATCACCATACTTGTTGTTCTAACTTTTCCTGATTTTTGGTTGAGAACTCAGCTTCTTCTTACAAGAAATTGATGATTTTCTAGTCCCTTTCAAACACTTGCCAACTTACATTATAGTCTGGCACTAATGGCCTTATAATCACATGAATTTTTGGCTTCATTTTATCTTCCTTGATACTCTCCACAACATTAAAGGCTTCTCTAACTATTGCAAGCCTATCAACAACTTGGTTTTATTTCCTAGGGATGGAGTTGATGCCAAAGCCTTCAAAATCTTAAATGAGGTCCCACGCCCTATTCTTATAACACTTGAGTAGGTCATTGTTGACAACATGTTGTCCTTTAACTTGATTGACAATCAACTCACTATCACCAAAGACTTGTAAGTTTTTTATACCTCTCTTTCTTGACCAATGCAATCCTTATATCAAAGCTTCATATTTAGTAGTGTTGTTAGAACATGCAAACTAAAATCTAAATGATAAATAATACTTAATGCCTTGAGGTGAAACAAGCATAGCTCCCTATGCACCTTGTCTACTTCTTGATCCATCAAAGAACAGTTGCCATACCTCATTTTCATCTTTATGATTTGGCTTGGTGATGCTAGGAATAGGCTGATTTTCTTCATGCATGCAATAAACTCCTAGCTCAGATTCCTCTATTTCCTTGTAGGGATCAAAAAGCATGTACCTTTCTTTCCCATTCATCAAGATTCAAATATGGAATGCTTCTAACTTTGGTGTCAGCTTCATCTATGCCTGGATATTCGTCTTGAGCAAATGTTGAACAGTTGGCATTGATTGGGCTTAGAGTATGATGCTCAATGTGAAAGTTTGTAATAGGTTTAGACTTGATTGTTGCCTCAGTTCCATATCTGGTCCGGAACAACATGTGTGACCAATCAACAAATAAATAGCCTCTAATTCTAGCTATGAAATCCCTTGACAAACATAGTGCAAAAAGTGGTGGTAAATCTATCACTGACACATCTTACAAAACAGTGACATTGGGGCATGTATGAAAAGTGAGGCTCAAATATTTAATTACCCTTACTGTTGTTACTATTTTCCCATCCATTTGCACCACCCTTTTAGATATGACTTCATATTGGAGGCCCAACTGATCAACTATTTGCTTGGGCATTATAGAACTACTTGCCCCAGAATCAATCATACAATTATGTACTAGTTTATCCCCAATGATCAATGAAACATAGAATGGAGGGGGCTTCAAAACTTTACCTTTTTGTCCTCCAAGCTTCCCCTCAGGCTGAGCAGCATTTGTGAGTACCTTCTCTTGCATATGAGCTTGTTGATTTGAAGTTGACCAATTCTTCATGGCAGCTTGTAGTAGATCCCTTTGGCCTGGGATGGATAGTGATTCCCACATAGATATATTCACATTTTTCTTCTTCATTTATTCAATGATGCTAAATGGGGATGAAACAAATCTTTTCTCGCCTTCTAGCTCGCACACTCTTTTCTTGTACATGGGCTGCAACAATTGGTATTTGAGCTGGTCTAGAAGGTGGCTTGGGTTGTCCTTATACATTTGGAACTACATTTGTCTTACCAACACTTTGTGGAGTGATGGAAGGTTATGGATCACCTAGAGATAATGACTGACCTTCACCAATATTCCTCTTCTTTGACCATGTGTTAGCTACTACATTCTGAGAAATTGTTTGATTCCTACCACAAAAATCTTCAGCTTGTCAATTCATAAGTGTAGTCTCATTTGGAGTTGTATTTTTCTAAGATGTTCCATTTTTTTGGTTTGTTTCTTGACTCACCTCACTCTCTACGCCGGTTTTTGTTTTGTCATCAAAGTTTGTTTCAAAGCACCATTGAAGCACATAGACTAGTTATGAGGTTCATTGCATGGGAAACACCAATCATACTCTTGAGCTATATTATTTTCTACTGACACTAAGGCTTTAGAGGTAGATGCAGATTGGGGTTATAGGGCTGAAATGGTCTATTGGCATGAGGCATTACTTAATTTTGATTTGTAGCTGAATTGGGTGGCATGTTAGGCTGATATGGTTACCTATTAGGCTGATTTTGAGACTGATAAGAAGGTCTTGTTGGTGCTAATTCTCAGTTTGCAAAATGTGCCCTAATGTTCCATGTCCAAATCTGCTCAGAAACATTTTATTTCTCGATTTGGTGGTCTGTAATTCATCTTCCCCAGTTGAATGCTTCGAAAATGCCCAAGATCTTGTTGTTTTTCCCTAATTTGAAACAAAAATCCATGTGTGCCCCTTTTCATGCCCTAGTTTTTTCAATTTTTTGGGTTGTGTCATTTTTCCTTCACCAAATCATGTAAGAAATTGTAATTGATCGAATCTGAAGTGTTTACAATTAAAAACCCAATCCCCAAGTCGAAAACAATTGTAAATCATGTTTTAATTGATTTAAAATCAACAAATCTGCCATCCTTGTTAAAATTTTCAAATTCTAGGGCATCCTTGTTAAAATTTTCAAATTCTAGGGCATCCTCTATATTTTTTTACGTTTTGACGGTCATACGTGTGTCATCTACCCATCAAATTCATCATCGCAACATATATGGTAACGTGGTGGGTTACTATTGGCCGGGATGGTCGAGAATGTTTCCAACTTATCATTTTTGGATTTTTGGCAAAATGGCACATTTTGACCCATGGCTCCACTTTTTGCAAAGATAGCCTATGTGGCATGTTGTGATTAGTTGAGGGATTGGTGGGTGGTGGGTTTTCCTTAGGAAATTTTTCTCTCATTTTGCAAAATTCTTAAAGTCAAATTTTGGCCTGAAGGCCCATGACAAATAGGAAGAGGACATGTGGCACGGAAGGCATGCGGATGGAAGAGGGAGTTGAAGAATTTTGATGTTTTTGGGTCAAAGTGACAAGGTAAATTTTTGACCCGAAGGTCTTCATCCAATCATGAAAGGACACGTGCCCAAAAAGGCAAAATGGAGAAGTAGTACTTTGGGAGAGTTTGAGATTTTCACCTTTGGAGGCAAAAATATCAAAAGTAAAGTTTGGTCCACCTTGCCGCATGAAAGAAATTTGTATGAGGGGGTAGAGGTTCGGGCCTCGAAGAAACTTTTGGAAATTTTACAAATTTTGGCAAAGGGAGCCTTCTGAGTGTATTGGCATCATTTTTATGACTCAATTCCTTGATCTATGGTGTTTTTGATGAAATTTCTAATCTGGCCCGATAAAGACGTGAAAAGTGAAAATCAAAAGTTGTAGAGGTGAAAAGGTGAAAAATGATTAGTAAAAGATACTTGCAGGCCTGAATGATGAAAAACATGCCCCCAAGATGGATAATGTTCCAATTTTTGAGATGATTAAAAAAATTGGGCATACTTGGCAACTCGCGACTTGTTTTTTTGTTTGATGTCATTTTCATCGAATCATGAGATTTTTACAACAAAATTTGATCCCATAGCATATTATTTTCTTGGGAAGGATGACTCCAATGTGGCATATGGTATATAATCCATTTTTGGAGAAATTGAAAAAGGAGAAATAATTTAGAATTTCACGGGAAAACTGGAAGACGCCCATTTCTCCGAGAAACCGCTTTGAACCATTTTCAATTCCATTTTGCATCAAATTTTATCATGTTGAGTTGAGTTCAGTTGTAAAGCCAACAACAAGCTCTGAGATTGTTCTTATGACATTCCCCTTTTGATATATTTGATCATTTTCTAGATTATCTGGTTTTATCTCTTAGCAAAGTTTGCATATACTTATGTTTCAGAATGTTTTCAATTTGTGTTTCTTGCTCATGTTGCAATCTTGTGTTTAGGATCTCTTTGATCATACATGGTATTATTTCTTGTTGATGGTTTAATGGAATCCACAATCTTATATTTATAAGATCCTTCATCTAATAGAAGATAAACGAATTTAAAATCATTTTACCGTCTCTAAATCTTGAAATTGTTTGTAAACCTTTGGGGGTACCTTGGGTCATGATCAAATAGGGATTTCTTGATACTTTATTGGTATATTTTCTTCATGATTTTGTAGTAGGTTGTAAAATATTGTGTGGAAGAGTGTAGATCTGGACCTCCATTTGTGTACATATCCTAGTTGAAGGATTATTTTAATCATTTTGAAGCATTCATGTTGTTTAGGTGTTGCAAATTTCTTGCAAAGGTCCTCAAATAGTTTGGTAATTTCTGGTTGGTCTTGTCTAACATCTTCCAAAAAAAATTCATTCAAAATAACTAACCCTACCCTATACTACCCCTGCATTGCATTGTGTATCAACAAGAGAATACAATCCATTTACAAAAATGCACAAAGAAAATCGGGATAATACTATTTCTTTAGCAAATTCGGCCTTGTTTTGAAAACATTTCCATCATTTAGTAGTGACAACTCTTTGAGTTTGAATAGTGGAAAATTTATCATTTTTTCCCAAGGCCCCTTCCATACAATATGTAAAATACAAGGATATCTCCACTTCCTTCACCAAACAAAGGCTGCAATATAGGTTCTCTTGCCTTGGTTGATAGGCACAACCTAAAATAGTTAGGACAAGATCAAGTCCTATTGGAGTGCTATCCATTTCTCCAAAACCTTAGTGCTAGCTAGACCATATCCCCAGCTACCAACGACATACAACATGGTCTAATCTATCTTTAAGCTCCATGACATATCTATGGTGTTGCTCAGACTGAAAAGGAGAACAAATTTGGATACCAACACAAGTGGCACCATTTCCGGGGACTTCTTGGAATTTCTTGGTGTTTTTGAAGTGTTTGAAGAGTTTGAGCATTTGTGTATTCAAGTTTTTGAGCTGCTACATTGTTAAAATAACATTCTATGCTTCAGATTTGTAGGTTTTAAACAAAGGTTTCATGTTTTGTTTTCCCTTTTTTAATTTCCCAGCATTTCATACACTTTGGTTGCATAGTGATTGATTGATCTAAGAAGAAGAAGGTCTGATTTATAAGGCTCTGCAAAGTTTTTCAGTGCTAAGATACATTTGATAGATTATTTTAGTGCATTCTTGCACAACTAAGGTGAAATTCCTTAGTGGCGACTCCATGCTGATTTGAATTTGGAAATACTAGTGTCTTAAGTTTTCTATCATTTATTTTTGTGTTGTTTATCTCTGCAAAATTGGAGGGAAGAATATCTCTCTTCCTTAAAGACTCCGCTAAAAAAAATTTCTCATATTCAAGAATCTCAGAGTTGGAAGGGACAAGAGTTTGGAAAGTGGTTAAAGGTCAGACATCGACAAATATATAGTTATTGGTGAGAGGGACCAGCCTTTGGTAGAGGACTATCACTCTTCTTCAAGTGATTCTGATTCAAGCAATCCTCTCATAAACTTGTTTTCCTCAGCTGGTGAAGGTCCTTCTATTGTACCTGGTAAGTTCCTTCCCTAATTTGTACCTCTGTGTTTTAATTCGAGTAAAATTTTCCAAGAAAATCAGCACTTAAAGGATATCACTCTTGTGAATCACATTCTTGAACTCTAAAGATATAACACCCCTCATCATCTTCTCTTACCTCCAAGATCACCTCCACCAAACAATATGGCTCATCATAGACCTCCATTTTTTGTTAAAACCTTTGGTCCTATAAATTTTGGAGGAATGGATGGTTACCCAAATGTTGTCCCACAAGATGTCAGAAATAGGTTGCCAAAATTCCAGGTAACAATGCTATTATCGGTGATCGTATCTCAAACTTTTTGATACTATGATGGAAGATTTTGAGATAGAATTTGAGGATGTGTATATTAAATTGTTTATTCATACACTAGAAAAAGATGTTAGGATTGGTACAAGGCTCTACTGATAACTATATTGATTCATGGAATGAAATGAAAAATGCATTTAGGTTGCCATATGGTGACACAGACTGATCCTAGATTTCTTTTATCTAAGTTTGATAATATCAAGAAGAACCCTAATGAATCAGTCCATGACTTCAACACAAGGTTTAACAAAAATTTGGGGAGGTTGCCTATTGGTTTGAGAACTTGTGATGAATCTTGTTTAATAAAATATCTAGATGCATTTGATAAAAAGGCAGCCTATTACCTAAGAGACAAGAACCTAACCAATATAAGACAAGCTTTCACCATGGCACTTCAAAATGAGAACAATATCAAGTTTGTTGGGAAACCACTTAAGAGAGACGGTGTAAAATTGATAAACCCTGAATAACCTCAAGCTAGAAAGGGTGCTGATTTAGAAGAGGTTGTGAAGACTTTGGTAGGGGCTGTCAAAGAAATCTCATACAAGTTGGCCAAAGTTGAGAAGGGAATTGGGCAAACTTCACAAGGTCAGCCTAGGCAGTAGGCACAAGATATATTTGGAAATCACCATAGGAATGATCATAGGTTTGATGAAAAGGGTAAAGGTCCTGTTGGATCTACAAATAGACAACCCTAAACACATGAAAATCAATTGATTCCTGACCCTCTAACTACCAGGGTTGTTGTTGTTGATGAAGTTGTTGATATGGATTGGTGTGATAGATGTTTTCTTCCTCATACTCTATGTGAAGTGGACCAACAAGTTGATGAAGCTGATAATGAGGATGGAACTGATGATGATATTTGCATGGTGGGATGTTCTTCAAGCTCACAAGGAGGAGCAAAATTTACTAAAGTAATAAGTGCTAGGATCACTGCTGGTGCCTTTTGGGATTGTATCAAATGGGTACAATTCTTTCTTCCCCTAATGCTCTTGAAGTTGATGTAGTGTAAGATTTTAAAATTCCTAACAATGAATTTGAATACTTAAGAGCTTTGATGATTAAGGTATGATGGTGGTATCCCTTTAGAGGAAGATATAAAATTGTTGATGAATGTTGTCGTAGCTCAAGAGAGAGATTATAAAACTAGAAGAAAATTTTTTAAGAGAGTTGGGCCTTAAGCCAAACCTAAAACACCCTTTCTCACAAGCATTCCAAAAGAAGCTCCTAGGAAAGAGACACTTGCCAAAGGTTCTGTTGTCCCAAACAAAAATTACAGTCCTTCTCATGCCTAGGCTGCCAAGAATACTTCTCCATCTGATGAATCTTCTTGTTTCCCTTCCAATGTTGTCTTACCAAAGAATGTTCCATATGATATAGCCAAAGTATTGAGCCAAATTAAAGTGAGTGTTCCAATCATTGAGTTGCTTAGAATTCCTGAGCATAAGAAGAGAGCATGTGAGTACTTGGGATTGAAGGAAGAAAAGGTTACTCCAGAAGAAATGTAAATGTTGTTGAAACTCCACCTCAGATCATTGTTGAATTTGAAACACCACCAATAATTGAAGATCTTGGAGAGACACCTGAGGTATATTTGGGGACATCTTTGGTTGATTCCCAATTGAATGTTGATCCATTCTTCATAACTTTGCTCATAAAATATAGGCTACTTCACAATTGTATGTTTGATTCTAGTGCATCATGTAATGTCATGCCTCTAGAAGTCATGAATGAGTTGGATATCAAAGTAACATCTACCTATGGGAAGTGTACTGCCATGGATTTAAGGGAAGTGCTGGTGGTTGGTTGTGTGAAGGGTTTGATAGTGCAACTTGCAGCCTATCCGGGAAAGAATTTGAAATTAGATGTTGTAATTGTTGATTGCCTTGCTAAGTGGGGTATGATTTTGTCAAAGAAATGGGCTACAAGTGTTGGTGGTAGTGTTTACATGGATATGTATTTTTCCACCATTCCCATTGAGGGAATCCTGGTCAAAATTTATGGAGAAAAGAAAATGTTACATCTAATTGAGGATCCAAATAATGCTTCCTATGAAGTATTGTTTGCTGATGTAGATGCTGAAAATTTCATTGGTTTTGCTGATGGAAAATAAAACAAGATGGATAGATTAAAATTCCTTGATATGGTAGGTTCTCCTTGGACCTTGTTATTTGATGGAGCTTGCTCCAAATTTGAAAATGGTGCTAGTATAGTTCTACTTTCTCCTAGTTTGGAAGAATTTGTTTTTCCTTCAAACTTAATTTTGAATGCACTAAAAATGTTGCTGAGTATGAGGCATTGTTGTCAAGGTTAAGAATTGTGTGGAAGTATGGAGTGAGAGATATTGTTGCAAAAGGAGACTCGTGAGCTAGTTGTCAAAAAATAAGAAAATTGTATGCTACAAAAATCAGCGTATGAGACAAAGATAAGCATGTAGTTTGGGATCTAATTGAAATTTTTGATTCCTTTAACATTGTTTACCATGACAGAGGTATTAATGCTACTACTGATAAGTTGGCAGTGCTGGGTTCTAGATTTGAAAATTACACCATTTCACCTTATTGTGAATACAACATTGAAGTGTTGACTAGGCCAGATGTCCCTGATAATGTGAAACATTGGCAAGTGTTTGATGATGATGCTCAAGTGCTAAGGTTCTTACAAATCCATGGTGAGTTTGAAAATTAGAATATTGATTGGGAACCAATGGTGTGTATGACTGAAGGAAGAGAAACTTTGTTTGGAAAAGATATCATCCAATTGAAAACAAACACCATTCCTAGAGGTCTTGTGGCACTTGAGGAAAATTTTAACAATGTTGATTGCATCATAAATAGAAACATGTCTACCTCAAGGGATGTGGAAGAGAATGACTTGGGAACAAAGGAAAAACCAAGGAAGATTTGGTTGGGTAGGAATCTCAGCAAAGAGGAAAAACAATCCTATGCCAAACTCTTGAAAAAATATCAAGACTTCCTTGTTTGGTCCTATTCAAAGCTGAAAGCATATAGAGAAGATTTGTTTCAACATGAGATCCCTCTTGAAGAAAATGTTAAGCTATTCAAACAGAGGAAAAGGCCAATTAATCCACTTCTCTCCATGAAAATTCAAGAGGAATTAAAGAAGTTGAGAGATGAAGGTATTATTCAGCCCACTAGATATTCATTTTGGGTTGCAAAACCTTGTGCCATTCAGAAAGAAGAATGGAGACATTATACTTTGTGTGGATTTTAGAAATATAAATAAATCATCCATTAAGGAAAACTATCCCTTGTGAAATATGGAAAATATGTTGCAACTTGTGACAGGGTTAGAGTTGCTTTCTACTTTGGATGGTTTCTCCGGATACAATCAAGTGGTTGTTAAAGAATCGAAAGACTTAAGACAACATTCACTACTCCTTGGGGACATGTTTTTATTAAGATGTCATTTGGATTGATGAATGTTGGTGCCACATTTCAAAGAGAAATGGATGTTGCTTTTTCTGGTTACATCAAGAGTTCATTGCAGCTTTACCAAGATGATGTGACTATATTTTCAAGGTAGCGAGGTGATCATTTACAGCACTTGGAGAAGATGTTGATCGATGTAGGGAGTATGGCATGTATCTTAATCCAAATAAGTGTAATTTTGTCATGTAAAAGGCCAAGCTGCTTGGTCACATTGTATCAAAGGATGGTGTTATGATATACCCTAAGAGAGTGGAAGTAATCATTAAGGTACCTATCCCAAGAACCAAGAAAGGCATCCACTCTTTCTTTGGTCAAATTAATTTTATTAGAAGGTTTGTTTCCAAATTTTCTGAGTTGACTCTTCCTATCACAAGCATGTTAAAGAAGGACCAAGTTTTCAGGTGGGAGAAGGTTTCCATTCAAGCTTTTGAAGGAATTAAGGATGCACTTAAACATGTACTGTTATAGCATCCCCAAATTACAAGAGGCCTTTCCAAATATTTTCGTTTGCTTCGAGTATACTATTGCTTCGTTTTATTACAAAAGCATGAGAATGAGGCTGAGAGACCTATTGCCTTCTTTATCAAGGCTTTACAAGTTGCAGAGTTAAAATATACAATCATGGAGAAACAAGCATTTGCCTTGGTGAAAGCAACAAAGGTTTTCAAACCTTATATATTAAGTTCAAAAGTTGTTGCTTATGTTCCCCATGCCATGGTGAAAGACATCCTATCAAAAATGGAGATCTCAAGTAAAAGATGTAGATGGGTGAACAAACTACATGAGTATGATATAAAAATCCAAATTAAAAAGTTGGTAAGAGGTTTGGGTCTTGCTAAGCTCATGGCTAAGAGAAATTTGTAGAATGTGGAAGTGAATCAGCTAGAGGAAGAAAGGGTAGATGTGCTTGCAAATTTGGTAAATTCTAAGTGGTACAAGGATGTAATATTTTACCTTAGACACCTTTGCTGTCCTGATCATTTAAATAAAAATCAGAAAAGATCCCTCAAGTTGGCTTCTCAAAAATATATCATTACAGACCTTGGGTTGGCTTGGAAGAACCCTGAAGGTGTCCTCTTGAAATTCATAACTGAAAATGAAGCTCCCAAAATAGTTGCTGATTTCCATGGGGGAGTTTGTGGAGGAAACTTTGCTGGTAGGGTGACAACACATAAGATTTTGAGAGCTGGTTATTGGTGGCCTACTCTTTTTAAAGATTAAACCTAGCTCGTTAGAAAGTGTGATAGTTGCAAGTGTTTCTCTAGAAGACTGAAAGCTTTAGCTCCCTTCCTTTACAACCTCGGATTACTGAAACCCCCTTCAAACAATGGGGAATGGACTTCATTGGTGAGATTTCAGATCCTTCTAGTGCTGGTCACAAGTGGATTCTTGTAGCCACTGATTATTTTACAAAGTGGGTTGAAGCAATCCCATCTAAAAGGCAACACACCAAGTGGTAGTGGACTTCCTATTGAATCATATCATATGCAGATTTGGAGTTCCAGTTAAGATTGTATCTGATAATGCCATGTGCTTTAGAGCCAAACCTTTAATGGCAATGTGCAATGAATATGGAATCAATCTGACTTATTCTTCAAACTACAACCCCCAAGGGAATGGACAAGTTGAGTCCAGTAATAAGAACTTGCTAAAGATCATTAGAAGAACCTTGGAAATGAACAAGAAAAAGTGGGGAGAATAATTGAAGTTTGCAATTTGGGCTAATAGAATAACTCCTAAAAGAGCAACTGGTAAAAGCTCGTTTGAATTGGTGTATGGAACTCAGGATTTGTTTCCCTTACATCTACAATTATCTTCATTTCATTTTTCCCAACAGTTGGAAGATCAAGAGCATGGCCCATATGAATCAAGGATCAATCAGATTATTGAGCTTGATGAGGAGAGAAGAGCATCCCATTAGAGGCATATCAGATTTAGAGAGAAATTGAAGAGATTGTTTGACAAGAAGGTCACTCCTAGAGCCTTCAATATTGGAGATTTGGTTTTGTTGTGGGATAGTAGGCATGAAGACAAGGGCAAACATGGCAAGTTTGATGCATTATGGATGGGCCCTTATGCCATTGATATCAGAATTGGTGAGCATACCTTTTTTCTCAAAGATCTAGATGGCGAATTGCTGGAGCTTCCTGTTAATGGAAAACATTTAAAAAATTTCTTGGATTAATCCCCAAGTTGAGGTATGCACATGTTGTACAATTGTACAGTCTTTTTTTTTCTATTTTTTGTTGTTTGGTGGCTTGCCCTTTGTTCTTGGCAGCCATTTTGGTTGGTTTCTAAGCTCATTTTTGTTGAGTGGTTCTAGTTTTTTGGGCTGCCTTGTGTTTTAACTCCTTTCCCAATGGATTTTTGGCACTTGGTCTATGTTTTGTCCTTGTGGCACTCACTGGGAGTGCCCATCCCCAAGAAGGAGCCAATGTTGGTGCTAATTCTCAGTTTGCAAAATGTGCCCTAATGTTCCATGTCCAAATCTACTCGAAACATTTTATTTCTTGATTTGGTGGTCTGCAGTTCATCTTCCCCAGTTGAATGCTTCAAAATTCCCAAGATCTTGTTGTTTTTCCCTAATTTGAAACAAAAATCCATGTGTGCCCCTTTTCGTGCCCTAGTTTTTTAAATTTTTTGGGCTATGTCATTTTTCCTTTGCCAAATCATGCAAGAAATTGTAATTGATCGAATCTGAAGTGTTTACAATTAAAAACCCAATCCCTAGGTCAAAAATAATGTTAAATCATGTTTTAATTGATTTAAAATCAAGAAATCTACCATCCTTGTTAAAAAAATTGAATTCTAGGGCATCCTCTATATTTTTTACGTTTTGACGGTCATACGGGTGTCATCTACCCATCAAATTCATCATCGTAACATATATGATAATATGGTGGGTTCCTTTTGGCTGAGGATGGTCTGAAATGTTTCTAACTTATAGTTTTTAGAATTTTTAGCAAAATGGCACATTTTGAACCATGGCTCTACTTTCTGCAAAGAGAGCCTACCTGGCATGTTGTGATTGGTTGAGGGATTAGCGGGTGGTGGGTTTTCCTTAGGAACTTTTTCTCTCATTCTGCAAAATTCTTAAAGTCAAATTTTGGCCTAAATGCCCGTGGTGAATAGGAAGAGGACATGTGGCACGAGGGCATGCGAATGGTGGAGGGAGTTGAAGAATTTTGATGTTTTTTGGCTCAAAGTGACAAGGTAAATTTTTGACCCGAAGGTCTTCATCCAATCATGAAAGGACACGTGTCCAAAAAGGAAAAATGGAGAAGCAGGGCTTTGGGAGAGTTTGATATTTTTGCCTTTGGAGGTAAAAATCTCAAAAGTAAAGTTTGGTCTGCCTTGCCACATGAAAGAAATTTGTATGAGGGGGCGGAGGTTTGGGCCTCGGAGAAACTTTTGGAAATTTTACAAATTTTGGCAAAGGGAGCTAAAGTCAAAATTGAAGGCATGCCTCCACAGCCAATCTGTGGAGGACACGTGGCACTTTTCAAAGGAGTCAAATGGAGAGCACGGGCCCAAGGAGAGTTTTGAAATTTTGAAATTTTGTGGGAAGGTCTAAAGGTAGAATAGGAGGCTTGGCCTCGTGGTGAATCGAGAATGCCACATGGCAGAGTAGAGATCGGCTTTCGGGCCCATGGGGGTTTTATGTCAAAATTTCCTTTTTCCAAAAAAGGAGTAAAATTGATAGAATTGGCCTGCATTTTCAATGGGGCCCACATATGGACACGTGGCAGGCCCAGGAGGTAGGTGGGGAAATTTTGCAAAATTTTCCAAATTTTTCAAAGGTTACAAATGCAAATTTTAAAGGTAGGGGCCCGATCCAATGGTATTTTGACACGTATACTACCTTATCCAAAGGTTAAAAAGGTAATTTTGGGCTTATGTTTGGGATCTCATCTACCACGTGGAGGGCTGGTATTTAAAGTTATCTAAAATCAACTGTGCATTCTTCCTTCTTACCACCATTGGAGCTCCAGGAAGCTTGGAATCATCATTTCTTCATCAAATTACATCAAATTTTATATGATTCTGCATCATCTTGGCCTTCTGAGTGCATTGGCATCATTTTTATGACTCAATTCCTTGATCTATGGTGTTTTTGATGAAATTTCTACTTAGGCCTAATAAAAACATGAAAAGTGAAAATCAAAAGTTGTAGAGGTGAAATGATGAGGTTGAAAGGTGAAAAATGATTAGTAAAAGATACTTGCAGGCCTAAATGATGAAAAACATGCCCCAAGATGGATAATGTTCCGAATTTGTGAGATGATTAAAAAATTTGGGCATACCTAGCAACCTCGAGTTGTTTTTCCGTTTGATGTCATTTTCATCGGATCATGAGATTTTTTACAACAAAATTTGATCCCATGGCATATTATTTTCTTGGGAAGGATGAATCCAATGTGGCATATGGTATATAATCCATTTTTGGAGAAATTGAAAAAGGAGAAAGAATTTAGAATTTCATGGGAAAAACTGGAAGAAGCCCATTTCTCTGAGAAAACCGCCTAAGAACCATTTTCAATTCCATTTTGCATCAGATTTTATCATGTTGAGTTGGTTTCAGTTGTAAAGCCATCAACAAGCTCTGAGATTGTTCTCATGACATTCCCCTACTGATATATTTGATCATTTTCTAGATTATCTGGTTTTATCTCTTGGCAAAGTTTACATATACTTATGTTTCAGGATGTTTTCAATTTGTGTTTCTTGCTCATGTTTCAACCTTGTGTTTAAGATCTCTTTTATCATACATGGTCTTATTTCTTTTGGATGGTTTAATGGCATCCACAATCTTATATTTAGAAGAGCCTTCATCTGATAGAAGATAAACAAATTTAAAATCATTTTACTGTCCTTGAATCTTGAAATTGTTTGTAAACCTTTGGGGGTACCTTAGGTCATGATCAAATAGGGATTTCTTGATACTTTGTTGGTATATTTGCTTCAAGATTTTGTAGTAGGTTGTCAAATATTGTGTGGAAGAGTGTAGATCTGGGCCTCCATTTGTGCACATATCCTGGTTGAAGGAGTATTTTAAACCTTTTGAAGCATTCTGTTGTTTAGGTGTTACAAATTTCTTGCAAAGGTCCTCAAAGAGTTTGGTAATTTCTGGTTGGTCTTGTCTAACATCTCCCAAAAAAATTATTCAAAATAAATAACCCTACCCAATACTAACCCCGCATTACATTGTGTGTCAACAAGAGAATACAATATTTACAAAAATGCACAAAGCAAATCAGGGATAATACTATTTCTTTAGCAGCCTCGGCCTTGTTTTGAAAGCATTTCCATCATTTAGTAGTGAAAACTCTTTTGAGTTTGAATAGTGGAAAATTTATCATGTTTTCCCAAGGTCCCTTCCATACAATATGCAAAATACAAGGATATCTCCACATCTTTCACCAAACAAAGGCTGCAATATAGATTTTCTTGCCTTGGTTGATAGGCACAACCTAAAATAGCTAGGACAAGATCAAGTCCTATTGGAGTGCTATCCATTTCTCCACAAACCTAAGTGCTAGCTAGACCATATCCCCGGATACCAACGACATACAACATGGTCTAATATGTCTTTAAGCTCCATGACATATCTATGGTGTTACTCAGACTGAAAAGGAGAACAAATTTGGATACCAACAGTGTCTAAAACTTTGGTCTTGCTGCTCTTGAGTGTAACCAGCTCATTGCCTAAATTTTGTAATTGTTTCATGACTTCTTGAAGTTCATTTGAGGCACTAGAGGATGAACTAGAAGTTTCATTTGAACTTTGATTTCTAGGAGTTGGAATAGGAGCTAAAATATCAGAATTTAAGCTTTGAGATAGTATAAGAAAGCACCTTTAGCTGTTGGCCTTACGCCACCGGGATTCTATCCCATGTTCTTTGAAAACTGAAATTGAAGTCTCATTAGCTACTCATTGGGAGCTCTCTTGATAGTTGTCGATTGTTCCAATAGAGACAAATTATCTCCCTTTTATCTAAACTTCTCATGGAGAGCTATGCACAACTAGCTCTAATTTTTATGGAGCCTACCCCAAGGATCCTAAACCATTATAAGGCTTTCCCTTTTAATGAAGATGCCAGCAATTTTATAGTAATTTGCATCTCAACAATCTCATAGATTGCACAAACATTAGCAATGTCTTTGACATGATCACCAGGAGTGGTCTAAGTTTCCCAAAAAGTATGGGATGTTCTTCAATGCTGAAACTGGAACTAGATTTTGTGCATTGAGAGCAAGTGGGCTGCTACCAATGAAGTTGACATAAGGGTTGTGTTGTGCCATTCTAATTGGCCTGAGAACCCTTGTTGATTGGGTGAAAGGTCTACCAAGTGGAGGAGTTGATAGAGTTCTGTTTGGTGGAGATGGAGACCTTTGAATTCTTCTTCCTCTCTCTCTTCTTCCTGGGGATAACTATAGATACTCAAGACAATCCCTCTTCTCTAGCTCTTGACCTTGTTTGGATCCTTCTCATGAATCTTCAGACTTGGACTACTGAAACCAGTTGATTTTATCTCTTTGGAGTCGCTAGATGTGCAAATCAGGCTCTTTTTAAGCAAGAAACTTACAACAAATGCACATCAACTTTTTTTAATGAAGATGAAGACCTCTAAGGTCCCAACAAGGTGTGCCAAAACTGTTAGTGTAAATCAGCAGCACCCCCTAAATGACCTTCAGATCTGCAAGTGAGAAATGGGTCATTTAGTGTGATTGCACAACATTGAATATTTTCCCCAATGTGGGACTTGTAAAATAGGAAAAGACTCTCCAGATTAAAGTATGGTTCCTCTAATCCTCTGATCAGATGTATACATGAAATTTGTAGAGGTTTAACTCAAAATCCTACTCTAATTCTGCCAAGGAGACAAGAATAGAAGAAATAAAAGAAGGTAAAACTAAACTAACAAGGTGATACACCAAAGGAGTGATGGACATCTATTTCTAAAAATTGACATAGATTATAAAAAAGCAACATACATCATGCACAAATTTCTAAAATGTAAAGAAGGATTAGAATGAAGAAAACAACACAAGAAAGGATTGAAAACTCATTCACAGAGCTTGCATTGTCATTTCCATTTTTTATACAGTGCATTATAACAACAAGGATGTAGAAAACATGTTTCAGTTCTAAAAGGGGTCTGATATTCATCAAATTCACTTACCAGGGGTGAAGGAGGGAGCCTGCAGATCATAAAAATGTCCAACCCTTACAAAATGAGCCAAATCGACTTTTAACAATGAAAACTTCGAGCCCGGGTAAGAGAAACATGAGAAAAATGAAATGAATGATCCAACCACTAAAAAAGTCATCAAAATAGCATGGTTACCCTTAAAATTTCATTCCCAAGATTTTTGACCATACAGGGAGAAGAATGGAAGCCACACTGCATTAAAAATGGTGGTTGAATGTCGGTTCTGCTCTTTTCCCCATGCTAGAGGTTTTTTCTCATTTTTCTCTCACTAAAATCCACCAAAAACAAAATTTAAGATTCCATCATGTAGAGGACTTCAATATCTTTCCAATGACACCAAAATCAAGAAAACTGAGCTCTGGATCGAAAGATATGCCCCTCTGAAGATTTAGGGAAAAACAGGGGCAAAAATCGGGTCGGCGGGCCGAAACCCAAAATTTTCCCCTTTTTTGAATTTGGGAAAATTTCCCCAAAACTCCATGCCCCACTGCTATGATGTCATGTGGTACTTTCCCATTGGTCTCGTGGGTTCAAATGGCCATTTTACGCCTTTTTGAATTTTGGAAAAAATCAAAAATTCCTCCGCTGACCCGCCATTTCACCGCCACGTGGTGTCCTCCTATTCGCTAAGCGGGGAGTGCTCCAAATTTTTCCTTTAATGCTGCTAACGCCTTCGGAAAATTTTCAAATTCTCCCTGCACCCCTTAACTCCTACGTAAATAGGACACATGGCATTTTTCTCGTTATCTCATGGGCCTTCCGCCAAAATTTTTCTTTGCACCATTCTTTGGAAAAAGTTTAACTTGCTTCCCATCGGTCCGACCTCTGATGCCATGAGGCGTCTTCCTATTTTCTGCAGGTCTTCGAGCCAATATTTTCCTTTGTGCCCTTTACAATTTTTTTGAAAATCCAAAATTCACTCCACCGACCCGACTCTCACCGGCCTTATGGACACGTGGCGGCCTCCTATTGGTTCGCAGGGCATCAAGCCAAAAAATTTCTTTGCGCCCCCGCCGAGCCCTTAGGAAATTTTTATAACTTCCTCTTCCAACCTGCCATTCTTCTACCATGTGTCGTCCTCCTATTCGTTGTGGACCTTCCTAGGGAAATTTTCCCTCAAAAACTCCGCCGAGCCATAACTTGCAAAATACAAGGAGTTAGAAGGAAAATTTTACCTTTCTGGAAAGGTGAGAAAATTATCTATCTAATGAAGCCATTTCTAGATAATTTTGAGTTCCTGAAAAGTGAAAAAATTTGATTGAGGCACAAGGAAGGAAGGAATGAAAGGAAGTTAGCCAAAAATAAGCAAGGGGCTTATTTTGGATAACACAAGCTATGAAAAAGGGAATCATTTGGTAGTATTCTTCCTAGAATTCCTCTTTGCATGACATGCATGATTTATAACTTAAAATAGAACCTTCTATTTTGCATGTCTGCCACCTATTTCCAAGTAATTGACTTCTTCCAATAACTTGAAGTAATGAATTTTTTAAAGCCAATTACCTAAGTTTTACAATTTAATTGATTACTCAATTACTTTGTCAAAGAAAATAAGAGAAAGAAAGAAGAAAGAGGAGAAATTAGAAGAAAGTTGTTACCCTCTCACTCTTGTTCTTCTTTCATACTTTGCATGTTGATCCAACCTGTATTACACCTCTGCCTCATGAATGATCTGAATGATATATCTACCTTGAATCTGAGATGCTTTTTCTTTTTCATATGTTGTTGAATCATTTCCTTTGATTCTCACCAAACTGGATCCGAGAGTAGTTAATTGTGATTTTCTTGCTTTGGTGTTTCCTCGACATGTTTTCCTCTTATCCTTAAAGCTTTTACAGTTCTTATCTAGTACGTGCACCAAAGAAAGTGCAAGTAAATTCAATGAAGGATTTAATTAGAAGATTGGGAGCTCATGTGCCAAGTCCTGAAAGGAATTTTCCATGCAATGAATTCTACATGGGCTGCATTAGAAACAAGAGAATGATTTTTTCCAAAAGCCTTTGCAAACTATGAGATCTGGATATGTCAATTAAATTGGTGATAGGTTCAAGTCCTATGTATGTATTATTTACTTCAAAAAATTGGATGCTATGCATGATTATGTTGATCCTTCTGTTTCATCATGTTTCATTATGCCTAGAATAATCTTTATCTAAGCTCTTTTTCTTTTAATTCTTCCGAGAATCCTTTGTAATCGGATCAATTTTTTTATATCCGTAAATTTCTTCTTATTCGGAAGATATATTCAACACATCCCACATTGATTTGAACTTCCTTTCACTAATATGAGCACCTGGGCACTTATACCAACATGCAGACAATCAGAATAACAAAAATCAGGCTATTCCAACCCAATGCGCCAAAATTGGAAGCTTCCCGGCAATGGAAAACACTCTTTAATGCAAAATCTTCCTTCCCTTGGCACCAAAACATGTCCAGGCTGCAAAATTTATCAAAAATAATTAACTACTTCTCAATTATGGTGTCACATGCTTATATAGCCATCTGCATGCTATTTTTAATAATTTCCCTTTCCTATTTCTGGCAATTTAATTAATTAAAAGTCATGCCTCTTCATCCAATTTGGGAGCCCAATTCTGCATGCTTTTGATTGCTTTTAATGAATTCATTTTATTTATTTTTAGGATGCATCCTTGACTTCTCTTTAGCTCATCCACTTGTATTTACTTTCTTACTATTTATGGCGCCAAACTCAGCTAGAAATACCATTAGTCACATGCATTAATGTCAAGGTGGGTTGCACTTTTTGGAAAGGGTGAATGCTAAAAATAGGAAGTCAAATTGATGGGAATTTCAACCCTACGGTCAACTCCAAAATCCCCTCTTCCACTTAAGTGATTTTTCCTTCATCATGGGAATTTTCACCTGTAAGTGTGATGCCCATTAAAACAACCCACTTGAGACCCAAGAAACAACCTAGGGTTAGTCAGGAAAATTATGGAATTTTTTTTTTAAATTAGAAGTTCCCACAACCAGGTTGCAAGACAACAATTGACACTATCAGGTTCGGAACAAGTCTAACATTATTAGAACATACTTTTCATTTATTAAAAATTTCCAGAGGTCACATGATCCAAATTTTAGGGTTAGAAGTTTCAATAACATTCAGGGGGTAAAATATCACCATACCCACTCTCTAAAAGGCTTAGAGTTTCAACTTATTTATCTCACACTTAACGCAATCAAAATTTCAATAAATCATTCCCATTGAATAGGAATTTTTCTCACCTTCTGTTGATATAAAGAAGTCCTCCTAACTCCTTGTAAAACTCCAGCTATGGACTAGCGGAGCTTAGGGGTCAAATTTTCACCCAAGGGGACACGTGTCGAGAGGGAAAGAAAACCCTTTATTGGGTTGGTAGGTCACGGGGTGGAGTTGTAGTTTTGTTCTAGCAAGGGAGAAAGAACCAAATTTACGTCACATGCTCGTGGTTCGCCAGGGGACATGTGTTGCCCAACATCCGTGGTGGGGAAGTAAGGGAGAGGGAAAGGCGCAGTGGCAGGAGCGATTGGGAAATTTTTCCAAAGGGGAAGGTGAAAGGGATAAAAGCGCACATGGGTCCATGTGTCCGCGGAAGGAGGTTTTCCCAAGGCAATGCAAGAGTGCGGGGCCATAGGAGGAAACACAAAAAAATTCCAAAACAAAATTTTCAAAAGGAAAAATGGTCACAAGGATTCCGCTCCCTCCGCTAACACCCAATGTTGCCATGTGACAACATGTCATAGGTCGTGGGCGGTAGGGAGAAAGGTAAAAATTATCCCAAAGTTTTTAAAAGGCCCAAAGGGCAAAAAAATAACCCGCCTTTGCCCGCCCTGTGAGGACACGTGGTAGACTCTGATTGGCTGCGGGCTAGTGGAGAAAAGTTCAAAAAATTTCCCAACTAAATTTTTTTTCAAAAATTTTCTAAGGATTTTTAACGGGAAATTTTCGGACAGCCCGCCATGGAAAATTTTCTAAAATTTTCCCACCAAGGCAAGAAAACTTCAGAGGGCCATAACTTGAGCTAGAAAGCATTGTTTTTGGCAAACGAGGACTTTCTGGAAAGCTCTCAATGCCCTCTTTGTATAGGAATCATAAATTTTACATTTTGATTAAGGTTTAGGGGTCAATTTTTCAAAAACTAATATACAGGATTTTAAATAGGAAATTGATAAGTTTTAACTTATTAATTTGATTCAATTTGATCTCCTCCTTTACTCAACATGCCAATAATTCATGGAGGATTACTTTAGGAATGATTTAGAATGATTTAGGAAAGTAAATTTGCTCAATTTATTCCAATTTGAATTTTGTCCAACAATTGATAGAAAACGGCTAAGGAAGGGATTGGGCTCGATTTTGCAATGTTTAAATTGTTTTCTTAAGTGTTCCTTGTCAATTTGAGTTCATTAGTGTCATAGCATGCCCAATTATATCCTTTTCAAGTTGATTATAATGTACAGTGCCCGATCTATACATTTTTATTAAATATATTGCCGCTTTATATTTACAACAGAGATCTATTTCTTTTAAAACTATATATCAATTTTATCATTCAAGTGTGGAATTTCATTTCTAAATTAATCCAATACATTCAGTTGTTTACAAACAAATCATTTCAAGATAAATTACAAATTTTGATTTCCAATTTAATATATTTCAAAAAGAGACAAAGCAATATAATTCCTTCATACGTATTTCTTCTTTTTCCATTTTCTAAACAGAGATTTTAATCACTAACTAATATTCCAATTTGAATCAACAATGCAAATGAGAGAAACTATTACAATTCTTTATTAATTTGAAGAGAGATACATCTTTCCATGTTTGAATGCAATAACACATTTCTATTTCTTTCTTTCCAATAAAATAACAACGTATGAATATCCTTCACATTCAAATGTACAACTTTCACAACCAATTACAACATCCTTTCTTCATAAATATAATATTACAATTTCATCAACATTATAGTGGGAAAGGTTACAATGAAATAAACTTCACAAGGGACTGTCAAAATTGCATTTTCCTTTGCTCCAAAATAGCAACATGCAAGCTTGCTTTTTCTTTCAAATGATCATAACAAGAGTGAGGGAAAGGTAACACTCTCCACCCAACCAAGATATCCAATGAAAGGAGAATCCTTCCTTCATAATTGGCCCCCGAGCCCCAACCATAATACAATAAGAGGTGTAATTCAACCCATGGTAAAAACTAGCTTCCACAACACACAATATTCTTTCAACATGCATAATTCATATAAAATACATTTCACACAAAAATAGTAGTTTAAAACAACATTTGAAAACAATCAAAACAAAACTCAGGCTTGAACATGCAAGCCAAAGGAGCAAGAACTATGGGGGAAGCTACTTATGCCTCCCAATGGAAATTGGGCATCCACCGAATAAAATACCAATACATTTCACCACACGTATCCTTATAACCCCACAATCCCTCCTTATGCCCCCACAGATTTCCTTATGCCCCCACAGATTTCCTTATGCCCCCACAGATTTCCTTATGCCCCCACAAAGTAAGAAATGCAAACTATTTCTTTTCCATGGTAGATCCCAAACCTAAAATCCCTCCACAAAATTCTGAAGCCAATGGCATTCCCTTATTCCCCTCACATGGATTCCCCATAGCCTTCTCCTACACCATTCCTATGGTATTCTACCCAACCAGCCAACAACAATACATAAAACGTTCACCATTCACACAACACACAACAAGAAAATAGCAACATAAAATAAGAGTTAAACTCCTACCTCTCCATGGTAGATTTTGTTTCCAAATAGAAAGATTTAATGCCCAAAACATAGTCATAAAACAACAATCTCCCAAGTATGCAAATCTTTCTCCAAACTCCTTCCAAAAGTAAGAGCTCCAACACAAAAAAATGTGTCCCCAAAGAAGTAAGAAAAATGATTCAACAACCCAAAACAAGCCAAGAGTTTGAATTTTATAGAAGAGGGAAGAAGAGAGGATGATGTGGATCCATGTAGGATGCCACATCACACATCCTCAAATTCAAACACAAAAGACAAAATTTCATTCTCCCAAGAACAATAAAGAGGTGGGTGAAAATATGACAAGTTACTTGCACACTCTAAAAATCCCACACCCCAAAGGACTGCAAAATAAATAAAATGTAAGAGAGTGCAATCAAAACTTGTAACATGATAATAAAATGCATTATAAAATTCTAAAATCACCTCTCCAACCATAAATATGGCTGGTAAATTAAATTGAGAGGCATGGGACAAGTTTTACTTGTCCCACAAGCCTCCAAAAACATCCCCTATGACATTCAAATTTCCATGGAGGTGGAGTGTTTCATACTTCAAAATCTGACTTATACAACTCTTACACACACTTACATATTAAATACAAAGAGCCAAAAACTTCCATTATTACTTTCCCTATCCCAATTTGATTTATTTTAACTTTAACCATATGTTTTCTCACATTAATTCTCCACAACATAATTAAATAAAGAAATGAACACATCACTAATAAAATACATACAACAATAAATAAAAGGAAACACATTAATAAAATACACAAACCCATGGTCACATATAAGGGTGATCCCCCTCATGGGAATTCCTTAAAAAAACACACATACACAAAACAAGTTGTCAAGGTGACCTTGTCGAATTCACCTAGAATTCCATTGTGGTTGGTCTATGATCCCCGTGATGTTTGTTGTGATATTTTAATCCTGCAAAACACAAATACCTCCTTCAACCTTGTGGCCATGTCAAAACATCCAACATGATATAAATGAAATCACAAAACCAACTATCTAAATGAATCACAACAACATCAAAGTAACAACTACATCATTTGCATTTTAAATCAACCACTATATCATCATTGTATAATATCCATTTTCTAGTTATACTCACAATATCCAAAAGTCATATGTCCGAACAAAATCCATGAAACATCCATGTCAAATAATGTATCATCATCCACATATAAGGGGTCTCTAATAATCATCATTCATCGTAATCAAATCAAGATCAACAATAATCCATGATCAAATGTCTAACATCATACTAAATCAAAGCATAATAATGTCCATAATGAAATCAACCATATAAAAATAGGTATCAATAGGTGTCAAAGGGAAGTGGGCACTACATCCCCCTCCCCTTAGACTCAACTTCCTCCTGGAAGTCACTAGAACAAATGTGGAAACTGAACTTGTAATGAAGTAGCATCCTCCCATGTAGCTGCAGTCTCATCATATATGTCCCACTACACCCAAACCTGATCAACCTCTCTGCCTCGAAGGTCTAGGGTCCTGTAATCTAGGATGCAAATGGGCTCCACCATCACCTACCCCTAATCCTACACCTACAATGATGTCCAATCTAACACATGAGAAGGATATGTAATATATCTCCTGAGAACTGAAACATGAAAAACATCATGTATGCGAGACAAGCTAAATGGCAATGCTAGATGGTAGGCCAAAGGTCCGATATGCTCAAAAATCTCAAAAGGACCATCGAATCTAGGAGCTAACTTATAACCTTTTCCATAACGAATAAGGCTCTTGTGTGTCCTGAAACAAAGGAACACCTTCATGCCCACATCAAAATTATGGTCGATCCTATGTTGATCTATATACTTCTTCTTCCTATCTTGTGCCTCTTGTAATCTCTACTACGATCAACACCACATTTTACTCTATGTCCTATAAAAGAGCTAGTATAAGAGATACTTTGTCCTCTAACCTATCCCAGCTAAGAGGTGTCCTGCACTCTCTACCATACAAAGCCTAAAAAGGAGCCATGCCTATAGAACTCTAGAAACTATTATTGTAGGAAAACTCCACTAAGTATAGGTACTCCTCCCATTTAGTATGTTGATCCATCACATACATCCTAAGCATGTCCTCTAAAATATGATTCACCCGCTCATTCTATCCATCTGTCTCGGGGTGATATGATGTGTTGAAGTTGATTCTCATCCCGAGGACATACTGCATGGTAGTCTAGAAATGTGAAGTGTACAAAGGATCGCGGTCACAAATGATCTTCTGTGGAATCCCATGTAACCTGATAATCTCATCCAAATATACTCGTGTCACTGCTCTAGTTGTGTAAGTGGTCTTCACCGAAGAAAAGTGAGCCACTTTTGTCAATTTATCAACCGTGACCATAATGGTGTCATGGTGATATCTCGCCATCGGTAGTCCAACAATGAAATCCATAGAAATGGTGTCCCAATTCCATTCTAGTATAGCATGAGGATAAAGAAGGCCTGCTGGATGCTTTGATGCTTAGCCTTAACTCTCTGGAACTCTAAAAATTGTGACATGAACTGATCCACGTCTCTACGAATTCCTCTCCAATGATACAACTATCACAAGGTGGTGTGCATCTTCTTCACCCCGGATGGGCTGAATAAGGTGTACTATGTGCCTCTACCAAGATGTCCTGCCTCAAGCCTCCATCTCTGGGAACATATATCCAGCCCATGTGCCTGAGAAGACCATCTGTCTCTAAGGAAAAACCATCAAAATTCCCCTCAAGGGGTCTCTATGACTTGATCTCTTCTCATACTGCAATGTAGAATCTTTCAAGAGGAAGCTACTGAAGGATCCTACTCCAAAAATATGTGCTCGAAGTGGCCATAGGCACATGTCTCCATCTCGCCGAGAGCGTCTACTAACACATTCTCCTTCCCCTTCACATGCTCAATCTCCATGTCATAATCACAAAGTAACTCCATCCAACATTGCTAACAAGCGTTGAGATTTGGCTACATGAAGAGGTGGTGAAGACTCAAATGATCTGTCCTAAGTGTGAATCTCCTACCAAGAAGAAAGTGCCTCCAACAAACCAAATCATGCACAACCGACATAAGCTAAATATCATGGGTTCGATAATTAAGCTTGTGATCTTTGAGTTTACAAGACTCAAAAGCCACTACTCTACCCTCCTGCATCAACACACCTCCAAGGCCTACCAACGAAGCATCTGTACAAACAAAGAACTCACCCTGTGGATCTAGCACTTTGCAAGGATAGGTCTTGTAGTGAGGAATTCCTTCGATCTCTTGAAGGCCTACTCACATTTTTTTCGACCAAACAAACTTCTTCCCTTTCCTCTAAAGGAAGTGATAGGTGTGCAATTTGAAAGAATTCTTGAATAAATCTCCTGTAGTAACCTACTAATCCCATGAAACTATGCACCTCATTCACTTGTAGTGGTGCTTTGGCCAATCCATTATTGCTCTAATTTTAGAAGGATCGATGGTGATACCTTCCCCAAAAATGATGTGACCCAAATACTCCACCTCTATCTGAAAGAAAGCACACTTCTCCAAGTTCTTGTAAATCTACTGCTCATGAAGACACTAAAGAACCTGGCAAAGGTGCCCCTCATACTCCTCACACATATGTGATTATATAAAAATGTCATCTAGGAAGATAAGCATGGAGTGATCTAAAAGGTCCTAAATACCCCATTCATCAAACTCATGAACACTGCGAGGGCATTATTCAAACCAAAAGGTACCACTATGAACTCATAGTGCCCATATCTCATAGAGAAGGCGGTCTTATGAATGTCCACCTCCAAAATCCTCAACTGATGGTAGCCTAACATAAGGTCAATCTTAGAGAAAAATGTGGCTCCCTTCATCGATCAAAAAATTCATCAATACGAGGAAGAGGATAATGATTCTTGATCGTTTCCTTGTTCAAATTAAGCATAATCAATGCACAACCGCAAGGATCCATCCTTCTTCTTCACAAAGATCACTGGTGCACCCCTAAGGGGATACACTAGGATGGATAAGGCCCTTCTCTAAAAGGCCCTCAAGCTACAACTTGAGCTCATAGAGCTCCGGGGTGGTCATCTGATAAGGTGCTTGTGGGATAGGCTCTGGTTCAGGAACTAGATCTATATGAAAATCAATCTCATGTGGGAGTGGTAACCCCGGTAGCTCCCTTGGAAATACATATGTAAACTCTCCCAAAATGGGATGATCATCTAGCGATGGTCCACTAGACCCATCCTTTGATCTGTCACTAATTGTAACAACATACATCTGATAACCCCATCACACACACCGCTTAAGCTGCATAGTGGAGATGGTGCAAATAAAAATGGGTCTCCTGACCCCTGAAATCACTGACTCAACTCCTAAATTATCAACACAAGATATAGTCTTGTGATAACAATCCATCCCGGACCTTTGTGTAGATAACCAATCCATACCCAAAATGACTCCATATGAGCCCAAAGGAAGGATACGAGAGATTTGAGGTGGTGTTGAAAGGTCCCAAATCCACGACACACTTCTTAATTAAGGAGTCTATAGAGATCTTGGCTCCAAAAGCCATCTCGACATCCCAACTAAGACCCTACCTAATCAAGCACCAACGTGTATCACTAAACTAAAGATGGTGCAATGAAAGAATCGGAAGAACTAGAATCAAACAATACAAAGGTAGGAATACCACTAATGCTACATGTGGTCTCAATAATCGTGCTCTCATGCTCTCTACCCTGCAGCTTCTTAAGCTGCTACATAAATCCTGTGGTTGCGTCCCATGTCACCAAAAGTCAACTCGGATATTTGTGTCTTACCCTTATTGTTAGGGTTCTATGGGTAATCTCTCCAAAATTTATAGTAACTCCATAGCCAAAGCATCCTCCCGATCCCCCAATGAGTAGCACCTCAAGTAGGTGCCACAGGAAGTCTATGGTGCGGGGCATGATGATCTAGCCGTGGTCTACTTTGAGGTCTTTGTTAGTGAGCTCCTACTTACTAAGCTCTAGGTCCACCCTGTGTCTTGATGGGACCCTAGGAGGAGGCCCCATACTCCAACCTCTTTGTGCATCAGCTCTCTATGGAGTTCTATGAGGTGGGCGGGACTCACTGCTATTACACCTAAAGGATAAGCGTCTTTGAATCCTATCCACCACGAGGAAGGGGTGCGACCCCCTCAATATACCATCATGCATCTGTTATATGCAGCTCCGGACTTGGTCTCTAGCACCTTTGGTATTTCCCTAAGTCTCCTCTACAATAGGCCTTCTCAACGGCCTCGGCTAATGTCTATCATCGTAGTGGATCCACACTAAACCTCCAATATCTAAATTCAAGCCCCGGATGAAACTGTGAATCTGCACTGCTCATCTTGCATGTACTCTACATACTGGAGTAGATCCAGAAATCTACTCTCATACTCTGCTACTGAAAGAGATACCTATCGGAGGTCATGGAACTCATCGATCCTCTACTGTATGAACCTCCATGACAAATATCTGCTCCTAAATCTCTCCTCAAATAGCTCCCATGTCACTGTCTCAGAATCTACATGGAGCTTCTACTCCTCTTTCCTCCACCATACTCCAGCTCCATCCCTCAGTAGATGGATTGCAACACAAGCTTTCATGTTGCTAGAACAAGGAAAAATCTTGAAGCAACCACTCAAGCTCACTAGTCAGGCCTCTGCCGAAATCCACCCATGTCACCTAAGTAGTGTGAGGGCCAAAGCTTCAAGATCTCACGATGTGATCTATAGTCATGGTCCGATGGCCTCTAGGTCTCTTTGTATGCTCATCCCTAACCCTAGGGCTCGAGACCTCTCTCTATGCTCTAGAATCACACCTGTCCCCTAGGTGGTGACTCTTCTCTGGCTAAATCTACATGGGAGTTATCTCCTCTATGCTCCTCATTGGGTTGAGGAGATACCTGACCCTCAATGGAAGGGGTTCTGTCATGACTAGTTACATGTCCTCCTCCTAATCCTCCGTGTAGAGCAACATTGACATCCTGAAGGGTCTGCAAGATCTAGGGTAGGATAGCTGCTACACCCTAATCTGGTGGTGGTGGTGGTGGTGGTGAGTCTGAGTCTCTGTGAATGTTTCTCTCACTCCATCTATGCCTCCTGCACAGACCAAAGTGAGAGTTAGTTTGTTTTTCTAATTTTTATTCAATTTCCATGTTTACTAAAATATACAAATTCTAAACTAATTTGTCTTTTCTAGATTTTAAAGAAAATGTGCTAGGTTTAAGTTTCATGTCCCAAGTTTTCTAGTGTTCCCAATGGTCCAAGCTTTTGAACCAATGCACTAATACCAAGTGTGATTCCCATTAAAACAACCCACTTGAGACCCAAGAAACAACCTAGGGTTAGTCAGGAAAATTATGAAATAATATTTTTTTATTAGAAGTGTCCACAACCAGGTTGCAAGACAACAGTTGACACTATCAAGTTCCGTAACAAGTCTAACATTACTAGAACATAATTTTCATTTATTAACAATTTCGAGATGTCACATGATCCAAATTTTAGGGTTAGAAGTTTCAGTTAGGTTCAGGGTAAAATATCACCATACCCACTCTCTAACAGAGATTAGAGTTTTAACTTGATTTTTCTCACACTTAATGCATTAAAAATTTCTCTAAATCATTCCCATTGGATAGGAAATTTTCTCACCTTTTCTGTGATATAAAGAAGTCCTCCTAACTTCTTGTAAAACTTGAGATATGAACCGGCGAGCTTAGGGGTCAAATTTTCCCCCAAGGGGACACGTGTTGAGAGGGGAAGAAAACCCTTTGTCGGGTTGGCGGGTCACGGGGCGGAGTTGGAGTTTTGTTCTAGTGTGGGAGAAAGAACCAAATTTTTGTTGTGCACTCATGGGTCATCGGGGACACGTGGTGCCCAAAACCACAGAGGGAAAGGAAGGGAGAGGGAAAGGCGTGGCGGCAAGAGTGATTGAGAAATTTCACCAAAGGGAAGGTGAAAGGGGTAAAAGCACGTGCGGGTCCACACATCCGCGAGAAGGATATTTTCCCAAGGCGGGGTGGGAGTGTGGGGCCATGGGAGGAAACACAAGTAAATTCCAAAAAAAAAAATTCAAAAGGAAACAGGGTCGCGAGGGTTCCGCCCCCTCCACTAACACCCAATGTTGTCATCGGCACCTATAATAGGTCGCGGGCCAATGGAGAGAAAGGTATAAATTTTCCCAAAGTTTTTAAAAGGCCCAAAGGGAAAAAATAATATTGCACCTCCGCTACTGCCCCGTGAGGACACGTGGCAGCCTTTGATTAGCTGGGCGGGCTGGAGAAAAGTTCAAAAATTTTCCCAAGTAATTTTTTTTTCAAAATTTTTTTTAAGGATTTTTTAGTGGAAATTTTCGGTCCACGGGACCGCCAAGGAAAATTTTCCCAAATTTTCCTACCAAGGCAGGAAAACTTCAAAGGGCCATAACTTAAGCTAAAAATCTCATTTTTTAGAAAATGAGGACTTTCGGAAAGCTATCAATGCCCTCTTTGTACAAGAATCATAAATTTTACAATTTGATAAAGATTGAGGGTCAATTTTTCAAAAATGATCTGTAATATTTTAAATAGGAAACTGGTAAATTTTAACTTATTAATTTGATTCAATTTGATCTCCTCCTTCACTCAACATGCCAAAAATTCATGGAGAATTACTATAGGAAGGATTTAGAATGTTTTAGGAAGGTAAATTTGCTCAATTTATTCCAATTTGAATTTTGTCCAACAATTGACAAAAAATGGCTAAGGAAGGGATTGGGCTCGATTTTGCAATGTTTAAATTGTTTTCTCAAGTGTTCCTTTCCAATTTGAGTTTTTTGGTGTCATAGCATGCCCAATTATATCCTTTTCAAGTTTATTACAATGTACAGGCCCAAACTATACATTTTTATCAAATTTATTGTCGGTTTTATATTTTCAACAAAGATCTATTTCTATTAAAACTATGTAACAATTTTATCATTCAAATGTGGCATTTCATTTTTAAATTAATCCAATACATTCAGTTGTTTACATAAAAATAATTTCAAGCTAAGTTACAAATTCTGATTTCCAATTTAATATATTTCAAGAAAGAGACAAAGCAATATAATTCCTTCATACGTATTTCTTCTTTTTCAATTTTCTACATAGAGATTTCAATCACTAACTAATATCTCAATTTGAATCAACAATGAAAATGAGAGAAAGTCTTTCAATTCTTTATTAATTCAAGAGAGATACATCTTTACATCTTTCCATGTTTGAATGCAATAACACATTTCTATTTATTTCTTTCCAATAACAGAACAAAGTATGAATATCCTTCACATTTGAATGTACAGCTTTCACAACCAATTACAACATCCTTTCTTCACAAATATAATATTACAATTTCATCCACATTATAGTGGGAAAGGTTACAATGAAATAAATTTCACAAGGGAGTGTCAAAACTGTATTTTCCTTTGCTCCAAAACAGCAACATGCAAGCTTCCTTTTTCTTCCAAATTGATCACAACAAAAGTGGGGGAAAGGTAACGCTCTCCACCCAGCGAAGATATTCAATAAAAGGAGAAGCCAACCTTCATCATTGGCCCCCGAGCCCCAACCATAATACAATAAGAGGTGTAATTCAACCCATGGAAACAATTGGCTTCCACAACACACAACATTCTTTCAACATGCATAATTCATATAAAATATAGTCCACACAAAAACAACAATTTAAAAAAACATTCAAAAACAATAAAAACAAAACTTAGGCTTGATCATGAAAGCCAAAGGAGCAAGGACTATGGGGAAGCTACTTATGCCTCCCAATGGGAATTGGGCATCCACCAGAACAAACCGCCAATAAATTTCACCACACATATCCTTATGCCCCCAAAAATCCCTCCTTATGCCCCCCACAGATTTCCTTATGCCCCCCACAAAGTAAGAAATGCAAGCTATTTCTTTTCCATGGTAGATCTCAAACCCAAACTCCCTCCACAAAATTCTAATTCCAATGGCATTCCCTTATGACACCCACAAGGATTCCCCATAGCCTTCTCCTACACCATTCCTATGGCAATCTACCCATCCAAATGAACAATACATAAAAATTCACCATTCACACAACACACAACAAGAAAATAGCAACATAAAATAAGAGTTAAACTCCTACCTCTCCATGGTAGATTTTGTTTCCAAATAGCAAGCTTCAATGCCCAAAACATAGTCCTAAAACAACAATCTCCCAAGTATGCAAATCTTTCTCCAAGCTCCTTCCAAAAGCAAGAGCTCCAACACAAGAAAATGCGCCCCAAAGAAGTTAGCAAAATGATTCAACAACCCAAAACAAGCAAAGAGTTTGAATTTTATAGAAGAGGGAAGAGAAGAGGATGATGTGGATCCATGTAGGATGCCACATCACACATCCTCAAATTCAAACACAAAAGACAAAATTTCATTCTCCCAAGCACAATAAAGAGGTGGGTGAAAATATGACAAGTTACTTACACACTCCAAAAGCCCACACCCCAAAGGACTACAAAATAAATAAAATGTAAGAGAGTGCAATCAAAACTTGCAACATGATAATAAAATGCATTATAAAAGTCTAAAATCACCTCTCCAACCATAATTATGGTTGGTAAATTAAATTGATAGGTATGGGACAAGTTTTACTTGTCCCACAAGCCTCCAAAACAGCCCCTAGGACAAATTCGAATTTCCATGGAGGTGGAGTGTTTCATACTTCAAAATATAACTTATACAACTCTTGCACACACTTACATATTAAATACAAAGAGCCAAAACTTCCATAATTACTTTCCCTATCCCAATTTGATTTATTTTAACTTCAACCATATGTTTTCTCACATTAATTCTCCACAACATAATTAAATAAAGAAAGAACCACATCACTAATAAAATACATACAACAATAAATAAAAGTAAACACATTAATAAAATACACAAACCCATGGTCACATATAAGGGTGATCCCCCCTATGGGAATCCCTAACAAAACAACACACATACACAAAACAAGTTGCCATGGTGACCTTGTCGAATTCACCTAAAATTCCATTGTGGTTGGTCTCTAATCCCCCTCGATGTTTGTTATAATATTTTGATCCTACAAAACAAAAATACATCCTTGACCTTGTTGCCATATCAGAACATCCAACATGATATAAATGAAATCATATAATCGATTATCTAAATGAATCACAACAACATCGAAGTAACAAGTACATCATTTGCATTTTAAATCAACCATTATATCATCATCGTATAATATCCATTTTCTAGATCTACTCATAATATCTAAAAATCATATGTCTCGAACAACATCCATGTCAAATAATGTATCATCATCCACATATAAGGGGTCTCTAATAATCATCATGCATCATAATCAAATCAAGATCAACAATAATCCATGATCAAATGTCTAACAACATACTAAATCAAAACATAATAATGTCCATAATGAAATCAATCGTATCAAAATAGGTATCGTAGGTTTCAAAGGGAAGTGGGCACTATAGCAAGGCGGTAAGAAATTCTTGCCTTCCCCTTGCCATTGTCAAAATTCCCACCTTGGCGGCTTAAATCATCTCCCAAAAAGTGTGACTTTTATGGAAAATAGCCTTCTTTGAAAAAGTGTGACTTGCATGGGTGAATAAACATCTTTGATGGGAAAAGTTAGCCTGCTAGGTAGGCAAGAAATTCCCATTGTTGCTTTGAGAAAATTTTCTTTATAATGGGAATTTTCACCTGCGTTGCGAAATAAATTCCCACCTACCTGCTTACCTCTAAAATTCTCATTGCAGCTTAAGTGATTCTGACTTGATGGGAAAAAGTAACCTGCTATGTAGGCAAGAAATTCTCACCTACCTACCACAGCCAAAATTCCCACTGGAAACTTGAATTATTCCTTCCAAAAAGTTAGACTTGCATGAAAGATAGCACTTTTCCAAAAGTGTGACTTACATTGTGACTTCGAATTTAAAATTGCATGAAAATTCATCATTTGAAGGTAGCGTGGAAATTGTACGTGAAAGGAAACCTTGAAAATTGTGATCGGCATGAAGACAATATTTCTTTCCTTTTTGTATTTTTGGAGAAATTTTCCATTTTTGGAAAAGGTCCAGAAGATATAAAGAACAAAACTTACATGTTCCATAAGTTTTATTCCGTGGCTCCGTTTTAGGTGTCGTTTTCTCTAAAAGTTCATATTTTCTCGAGCTCTACACATTGATGGAAATATTTTTCTTATTTTCATAAAATAAATTTTTGCACCCTTTTGGACCAAGAGACTTCTTTCAATCTTCTAAAAGAATCCTAAGCCCGATTGCATGTAGACATATTAGTAATAAAAATATTGGATGTATTTTCAAAACCCTATGCAGGGAAAGATTTGGCGGGAAGAATGAATAGAATAGCTATAGGAATTACTTGAAAAAAAAAACCAAAACACGATAAAAAGAAATTAAAAAAGCCAAATAAGCTGCAAGCAATTGCTCAAAAAAATCTCCAAGTAGTTGATCTGCAAAAATTTTTCCCCTTGGGTGAATGTTCTATGGTAATAATGATGGGGTGAAGTGCTTTATATAACCTAAATCATCCAATTTTAGCTCAATCTATTTTTAAAAGAACTTTATTTATTTAATAAATAAATAAATAAAATTCTCTCATACAAAACCTAACGAAGGGATAGAGTGAGTTTTAACATGTGATTACTTGGGAAATTTAGATTTTATGACTTTATGGGGATAACTTAGAGCAATGCAAAAACTATAGGAAAAGCAAAAACAAAATGACTTTACATTGAAAAGAATGAATTTTTTTTTTTAAGGGCTTGTCCCATATTTTAGGGTGAAATCTCAGGGACACCAGGAATAACACGCAAGAACGATCCTCTAGCCTCCCTCAATAACTCAAATTCAGAAATCTCTAGGAAAGAATATGTAGAAATAACATATTCCAAGGTGTGATTAGTCAGCAATCTACTCCACCTGTGTGATCAACAAAGACGGGTCTAGCTCAAATCAGCATCATGTAGCCTCTAATACTCATCTTGGTTCCATACACAAGGTCTATAGTACCAACTTGACCTAGATGCATATGTTGAAAGTTATTCATACAAATCCGGTGGGAAACAAAAAAATAATGTTTCATACAACTCATAATACATGTGGTCCTCAACCCATTTATGTGCATCAAACTTAGGTCCAGTGTTAAATCTCTGAGAAAACTCATCTTTTGTGTTTTTAAGCCACACCTCGACATTATCCAAGGTCAAGTGCTTCATCATCACACCTCATTCTCACAAAATCTTCAAAAAGAGGTCTTGAAAATGGAACCAAAATGTAGTCATTTCTTCATATACCTTTTTTCTACCCCAAACGCGTTGTCCTATCACCTAGTGTGCATTGGGTGCTCACCCAAGGTGCACGTGGGCACCGAACCTCTATGTGAGCTCTGCAAGAATGATCCACCATTAATGGAGGATGGGTTGTAGAATCATAAATGCATTCATTTACTCAGAAATAGAAAGTACAAACACTAGATCCAAGCACATGTGCATCATAAATGGAAATAAGCATTGTAAATAGCACAAAGGAACTATATTTGATCCATAATAACATGAATAACATAAGGGTTATACCCATAAAAAATATATCCATAACAGAGCTTCATATATCGATTTATAAACATCCAAAGTAGCCACCTTACATCACAAAATGGTTCATCTCAAACCATATACATCAAGGAATATAGATCTAGCCATACAAAACTACTCTGAATAGAGATCCTAGCTATAATTTCCCCATTATAACCCTTGTTATAGGCCCGAGCACATACATATATGCCTAACATTATTTCCCATATTTCCTAGTACTAAGAACTACAAACCCTGGCATCACTTAGCACTCTCATAACACTTTTTGCCTCTTTCCTCTCCCTTATCTTGGATCCAAGCACTTCTTTAAATATAATTTGGATACACCACCATAACTTCTCTCATGAGCAGATCGCATGCCAAGTGGAAGTGTGGTCCTTCATAATAGAGTGTTTTTGCCATCTTGCAAAGGCATCCATTAACTATAATGATCTCCCCTAGGAATATTCCCTACATGGAATATTCTTTTCTTGACCTCCAAGGCTCTAGGCTGGCACCTTATCCATTCCTCATGCCTACTCGGGCCCTCATGTGTTTCTCCTACGATACCGCCTTCGAAATGTGGCTAAGTCCTTAAACCCTTGTTCTACTTTTGTGCATGCCCTAGTTCCATCTTAAACCCTTTCCTTGTGTGCTTTTCCCTGAGTGCCTTCCTCTTGCTTATCTTGCGCATGTGCACCTTCTACCTTGAGAGTTAGTCAATTCAGGGTCTAACACTTAGCAAAACATTTATCATCATGCCTCATATTATAAGATTGAGGGAATCCAACCCCTTCATTTGTACTACTTTAGACCCTTTAGTGAAGAGGAAATGATGGTTGACCATAGTGGAGATGAGGGAAAAATACCTCGAAATAGCTTTGAGTATGAATCTACCTACATAGATAATTTCCTCTTCCAAAACAAAGATCAAGTTTTTGTACGGGTAGTAGGGTTAGGGGCCAAATTGACACCTGAATGTGATCCCATTTTCCTTACATATCTCGACTCGAGAAATAAGAAAGAACATAAACTCCTTATCACATAGTTAAGGATATCTTAAATCATGGACATGCTTCTACCTCTGCCCAAGGAAACAATGAGTAAGTAGAAGCTTCTAAGTCTACCATTAGTTATCTCATATCGCTCATTCGAACTAACCATGAAGCTAGAAAAGAAGGTGTAGTTCTGAACAAGACACCCCACATGAACCTCAACCGAACCCCAAAATGAAGAGGTTGCCATGTAACAATAGTTACAAACCATTATCCATCAATTGGAAAACTTATCTTCACATGTCCACATGGACATATGTAGAGCTACAAATACTAAGAAACCTAAGGTAACTTATGCGAAATGTTACACTAAAAACTATGGGGTGAAACATTGAAATCCCACCACGTGTACATACCTCATGCCTTCACATGGCTAGATATTTGACCAAGAGTGGTAATCCATGAAGGACACACTTATTAGTCTTTTAAAAAATAACCTTGGACGCAATAAGAAATATCAATTTGAAGAACTATGTCCATACCCCTTCAATCGAGAGATGTTGCGTACTCCTTTCCACCTAGTTTTGATTGCCCTAAATTTGATAAATATAGGGGTAAAGGTGATCCTCATGATCACGTAAAATACTTCTTCATGGCTTGCCAGGAATTTTCCTATAGCGATAATTACCTTATTCACTTATTCCCATGAAGTATTGGAGGCCAGGAACTTGAATGGTTTTTAACTCCCCAAAGGGTCTATTATCAATTTCATGAACTTAGCCGAGACGTTTGTATGCCACTTTTCATTCAACATGGAAAGTGATATCACTATGATATACCTTTATAACGCAAAACAACATAATAATGAAAATATTTCTGGTTTTTTACAACGATGACATGGGTTAGCCAAGTTTTTCCCTTACTCTATTCTAGAGAAACAACTTTTCAATATCTTCATACCTAACTTGCATCCTAAAATAACCACTTGCAAATGAATTGTGTGAGAACCTTCAAGAAGTTAATGAGAAAGAAAGCCATATTGGAAAGGATTTACTTGCTAAAGGGACTTGAAAATCATTTTAAGGAGACTACCATAAATCAAAACCTACAGACAAGTGCATGTTTTTAAAAAAAATAAGAATTTCATAGGCGATAGGATCACCGATTCCAAATGTGTCCAAGTGGTCCAAAACACCCATAATTTGAAACTTTTGCAAGGACCACTCAAATCTAAAGTTAAACGTCAAGATTTTACTCCACTTACGGATTCTTTATCATCAATTCTGAAATAGTTGGATATGATTAACATGGTCAAATTCCCCACTACTACACCCTTTTCCGAAGATGCACCAAATCCATCATGGTACAAAGACTATGAATATTTTGAATTTCATTATGTCAAAGACCATGCCACAAATAAATGTTTTAAATTGAGACACTTCATCCAAGACCCCATAAATAGTGGTGATGTTGATATAGGTGCATAATAACCCAACAAAACGTCTAACAAATAATTAGGAATTTATAAAGATCTATTCCCTAAGCATAAATAGTAATAATAGAAGTCGATCGAGGTCAATCCTCACAAAGTAAGAGTTCTAATTATGTTGTTGTTGAAACAAGCAATCCATTTGACTCTCTCATTGGTTATGTCAATCCCACTACTGAGCATGTAAATACCATCAAAATCAAATCACATGGGTGTGTCATGGAAACGTGACACACTCACCTTATCACTATAGAACATCCTCTTCCTACTCCTTAGGATGGTCGTTATGATATCCTCGAGTATTTTGAGAAGAAAATTACTAATATTTCCATCCCGGGTATTCTTAAGATATGCATTGTTCATAAGGATATCCTTTATAAAAATCTTAAGGGGTTATGAGTTTCCATGGACATTGATGTCTTGCGCTTCCAAGACATAGTTTTGCAACTTTCTCCATCTCGAAAAAATTAACTTTATCCAACATGATATTTCAATGGATGACAATACACAACATCTATTTGTATATTGAAGTGGTCATTACTCTCAAAACTCTCAAAAGGGTGTTTGTCAACAATATATCGGCCTTAACATATGCACCTTGAAGCTCATCAAAAAATTGGGACACACTAACATTGAAATGGAGCCTAATGTGATCACTATTAAGGCTTATGATGATGCAGAGAGGTAGTTAATAGGCACAATTACTTTACCAATGGAATTTGGGCCCATTACACATGATACTTGGTTCCATGTCCTTGACTTGGAACTACCCTATAATATGATCCTTGGTCACCCATGGATTCATGTCATGCAAGTTGTTCCCTCAACTTTCCACTAGTGTATCAAACTTTATCATGAAGGAAAAACACTTACCATTATTGGGGACCCACAACCCTTTGCATTTTACAAAGCGTTATCTGGTTATCACCCCACACATACGATTTTCCTTCTACTGAAATAGTTGTCAAGATTCAATCAGAGGCCCTCACCTCTCACATCAATCCTAATACACTACACCCACATGAAATTGGTGCTTCCACATCCATATCCCCATTTTCTACATGGGAGATGAAATTAATTCCTATAGTCTAATGGGAAATAGAATCACCAACATGCCCTCCTTGTTTCAGATCTTCCTCTATCACCCAATAAACATGGTAGTCCCAACTATCATCCATAACAACCTCAAGAACCTTGTAGTATTGACACATTCATCCCTGGTGGCCTCTTGCTGGATGAGAAAATGTATAACACTTATACAACCCAATCCTCTAATGAAAGGATGGCTTCATGCTATATGCCCCCAAAATATGTCATTTCTAATAAGATTATGTGTGCTATGGGATACAAAGGATATGGGTGTGGCATAAATGAACAAGGTGTGCGGGAACCTCTTCTAGCACGTGAGAAAATGGATAGATATAGAGTTGTTATTTGGCCCTACGCATCACCACCTACAGAATTTGATGCCACATCCTCGGAATGTGAGGATAGATATTCATATTATGATAGTGAAACATAGTCCCTTTGTAGCCTTTATGAGGACCTTGCTTCCACTAACTTATTCTCTAACATGGCTGTTTTAACCATGTCCCCTTCCACTCCTGAATTAGACCTTGTACACCCTTCCCTTATCAACTAGGACCAACAATGACATATACCAATTGATTTCTTTCGAATGATAAAGCAATTGGTGAATTCATGGGGTTACATGATGACATTCTTATTGGTGACCATAAGAATGGATTCTCCATCAACCTTGATGCATACACATATTTTGGGGAGGAGGCTGAGTTCTATGGTCAGCAAAATAAAAAAGAGAACGAGGGAAAAATATCTTCCAAAAATCCTCACCAAAATAAAATATCCAAGTCCCATAGTGAAAACCTCTTTGAGGCACTTATGGAAAAACAAATAGAAAAATAAAAAAAGGATATAAAAGTGACCAGCCTATTAGTGAAAATCTTGTTGAGATGCCCATAGAGAAAGAACTCAATCTCCCCCTGATCCTACGTGTATGGAGGATGGATCTAAACTACTTGTGGAGGAGACTATTGATATCAACATCGGTACAAAATATGAGCCTAGAATTTTCAAACTTGGGGCTTCTCTTTTAACACATGAATAGAAAAAAATTTCTATGCTCCTTCGAGAATTTTCGGATGTATTTTCTTGGTCATATGCAGACATGTCAAGCTTAGATCCTTCTTTAGTAGTGCATAACCTAGTTGTGCATAAATTAACAAATCCAATAAAACAAAAACTACGTAAAATGAATTTGTGCATGGATCTTTTGGTCAAAGAGGAGATGGAAAATGTATTAGAAGTGGGATTCATTCAACCTATTGATTATTCCAAATGGATATCCAACATAGTGCATGTTCAAAATAAACCTATTGGTATAAGGATTTGCACAGATTTCAGGGACATCAACAAGGCATGTCCTAAATATAACTTTCATGTTCGAACAATGACATGATTGTTGATTATACTATTGTCCGTGAAATTATATCTCTCATGGATGGATTCTTGGGATATAATAAAATTAATATCATGGAAGAGGACCAACACAAAACCACCTTTACTACTCCTTGGGGAACCTTTTGTTATCAGGTCATGCCTTTTGGCCTCAAAAATGTAGGAGCAACATACCAAAGAGATATGACTGTCATATTCCATGACATGTTACATGATATTATAGAGGATTATGTGGATGATATCCTTGGAAAATATAATACTAGAGTAGAACACTTGATGATCCTTCACCATATCTTTAAACAAATTTGAGATTAGAAGGTCCATTTGAATCCAAAGAAGTGTTTATTCATAGTCATATTTGGTAAACTATTGGGATTCATGGACCTAGAAATGAGATTGAATTCAATTCTCATTAAATTCACTCCTGTCACTGAGATGCCTCCTCCTAAGAACCTAAAACAACTACGCAATATGCAAGGTAAAATTCAGGCCATTCGAAGATTCATATCGCATCTTACAGAAAAGTGTCACTCTTTTACCTATCTGTTAAAGAAAGATATTGATTTCCACTAGGGCCGGATTTCCAACAATATTTTTCTCAACTCAAACAATATTTGGCAAATCCACCTGTTCTTATACCACCTACCCCATGTGAACCTTTTTTGTTATACATATCTGCTACCCAATTTTCTATAGGCATGCTCTTGGCACAATATGATTCCCAACACAAAGAGAGAGCCATCTACTATCTTAGCCACACCTTAATTGCATATGAGATCAGCTACTCATAGGTTAAAAAATCATTGTTGTCTATTGTATTCATCTTTCAAAAACTCCACCATTACCTTTTGAACAACCATACCAAGCTAATATCTAAAGTTTACCCTCTCAAATATCTTTTTCAAAACATGCACTTATAGGAAGGATGACCAACTAGATTATTTTTTTGAGTGATTTTGACATTGAATATGTCAATCAAAAAGAAGTAAAAGGACAAGTGTTTTCTGACCAAATGACCAAAGCACCACTTCTAGGAATGGAACCCTTATGTCTGGATTTTCAAATGCTCTGTTTTATATATTAAAGAATCATCAACTTGGAAGATATATTTTGATGGGTCATTCACATTTAATGGCTCAAGAGCAAGAGTAGTCCTTATTACTCCCACATGAGATATCATCCCATGAGCTTTCAAACTCAGCTTCCCATGTACAAACAACATTTCCGAATATGAAGCTCTCATTACAGGACTAAAATTTGATATCAAATGGAACATCAAACAATTTTAGGCTATAGGTAACTCCCATCTTATCATAAAATAAGTAAAATATGAATACAAAGTCCAAGATGAGAATCTCATCCCATACAAATCCATGTTGTACACCACGAAAGAGTATTTTGTTTTGATTTCCTTTCATCAACTTCCGGGCATGTAGAACCAATCGAGAAAATGTTGTGGATATAATTGGATCCTTACTATGCCTATCACCATATAGAAAAGAATGTTAATTCCTTATCGATCATCTAACTGTACCAGACCTATGACATTCCAAAATCATGTTTTGTATGTGAAGTTTTTGGTCCCTTTTCCCCATGGTACGTCGATATTTATAACTACCTACAAGATGGTACTTTCCCACCCAACATTTTCCACTCCCAAAAGAGAACTCTTATCCAATGTATATCTTGTTACACCCTACTTGGGGGAACTCTCTATTGTCAAGGTTACAATGGGACTATGTTACATTGCCTTAACTCTGAAGAAACTATCAAAACAACTAAAGAGGTAAACGAAGGCATCATCCGTGGTGAGAATTCAAGTGACATGATTTTTACAAAGAAAATCCTATGTGTGGGATACTACTGGCCTACTATGGAAACAATTTTTTTCCAATATGTGAAGAAATGTATCTTATGTCAGATGTCCGATAATTTTATCCATGCACCATCTCAATCATTACAGATATCACAACTCTATGGACGTTTTATAAATGGGGACTTGATCTTATAGGAAAACTCACCCCCACCTCATATGACGACCACAAACACATTATCACTGCCACTAAGTACTTTACCAAATGGGTGGAGGTTATTCCTCTCACTTATGTTATAGGTTCTCAAATTTCCAAGTTCATCATGAAGCATATCATCTATCGTTACGGTGTACCTTCTACCATTGTATCTGACAATGGTAAATCATTTAAAAACAAGCAAGTGAAGGACTTGTGCCAACGCTTTAAAATTCACCAGAAGTGATCTATACCTTATTACCCCCAAGTTAATGGGCAAGTTGAGGCCACTAATAAAACGCTTGTTCGGATTATAGAGAAAATGGTTTGTAAAATAGGTCGCAATTGGCATCTCCAAATCCATTCTTCCCTCTAGGTTTATCACACTTCCATCTCGCAAAACTACAGTGCAACCCCTATTCCTTAGTATTTGGCACTAAATCCATTATACTCCTAGAGATCAAGTTCCCTATTTTGGAATCTCCTTACGAGACTATCTAGATAAAGATGAGGATTATAGAGTACTCATGATAGTAGAGCTTGAACTCCTTGATGAAAATGCCTTCACGCCCGAATCAACTTAAATTATATCATAATCGAATCCATACAAAGCTATAATGAACACATCATCCCTCATGAATTTGAGGTAGGTGATCTTGTGCTTAAGGAAAACCAGTTTAACACCACCAAATAACATGAAAAGAAAGGAAAATTTGAGCCTAACTGGTTAGGGCCATACATTGTGGTGGCTAAATTTGGTTCCGGAGCCTATAAACTTGCATATCCTGATGGTGAGGAGCTACACGAACCCATGAACATCATACATATCAAGATTTTCTATTCCTAACCTTGGGAGCTTTCAAACAATAAAAACAATAAAGAGAAATAAATTTGTTCAAATGTGAAAACCACACAATTGTGGCACTTTGGACATGTCCTTTGGTGAAAACCAATTTCGGTGTCATAGGAGGATTCATTGTTCATAATAATCTCACACTTAGGGGCATGATCACTTCTTCCAAGCTAGTCCTTCACCTATGTTTGAAATCCTTTTGAGCCTATCCTTTGTGGCCTTGATATGGCTGATCCTACTCTTGTATATATGCACAAAGTTTTCCCTTGTACATTCTCACCTCTTGTTGGGGGCATCTTTACATATTCATTTTCCTATACATAGCTTCAGAAAACTTTCAAAAAACCCTAAAAATTCATAAAAGCTTCAAAAATTCAGAAACATTTGTAAAAATTCAAAATCCAAAAATATTAGTAAAACCTTCAAAACCCTAAACATTCACAAAACATTTGAAAATACTAAAACATTGGTAAAACATCAAAAATATAGAAAGATTTATAAAACATCAAAAATTATAAACATCCACAAAACACAAAATCCCAAAAATCAACAACTATCCTACAAAACATCTTACTTTAGTGTTTATTTGTTCCAAAATACGACATGCGACATGCAAATCATCTTGTAATATTCTTTCATTAACAAAGTTGGTTTTCTTGTTAAGTTTGTCTTCCCATCATATATCATTGCTCAAGATAGACTCATAGTGCACATTTAATTTTTATAGGAATTTTATGTTCTTTGTCTATTCTCTTACATGTATTCATGCTTGGGGAATCATTTTAACCCTTGTCATATGACTCGAACTTTTGGGAACCGAAGTTGGATAACAAAATCATTGGTGTAACTCTCTTGAACGTTGTTTGTTTTCATTCCTGCTTGTTTACTTTCTCGTACTACATTGCTTTATTTATTTTTATTTGAGTCATTCATTTTGCATAGAACAAAAATCAATATCATGTCTTTTCATGTCATTTTACCCTTTTTAGTGTGCTTATATAAAATAAAAAGCTACTTCTAAGCCAGATGGTACGTCAACTACGTCGCATCTTCCTATTGCCCATATATCTTATGTTCCATTCTAATATTCACTTTCTTCCCTCCCCCTCCCTTGTTTCTTCTACATGAAGCGGCCTAGGATCCATTTTTCAAAATCAATTAAGTTTAGAAATCACCAACGAAGCCCATTTCAAATCTCGGTTATTCTTGTCTTATTCTTCTATTATGATCATTTTCTTATTTTCGAGCATCAATCGACCTCTTCTATCACCCCATCGAAACTCAAGGGGGCATCATCCATCCTACTAATTTTACTTCTACCATTACAAAATTTTGATGTCCTGGAATTATTTACTATCTTTGAAATGGCACCACTTACACTACACCACATCAAAGAGGGAAAGTGTAGACACCTAAATCTAACTACGTAGTTTTAATACTAAAATTACACTAATTATCCTCTTTCCCATCATTTCATTATAATTAGTGGTTTTTCCGCTAATTAGCTAACATTCCCCTTCATCTCGGTCAATTAATGACACTTTGTTAATTAACTAGCCTTCCCCCATCCCGATGTCAATTAACGACACTTCATTAGTTATAATCCTCTTTTAATTAATTAATTAATCATTATTAATTAATTAAGCATTTCAATCTTCTATTTAATCAATAAACCTTCTTATTGGTTAAATCCCTTTTTTAATCCCTTCTAATTCCACTTATTTCCCTTTAAATCATCTCCAAATAGCTTCTATAAGCTTAATTTGGTCTATTAATTAATCCTAGTTGATTAATTAAATCACCCCTAACTCCCATGAGTTGTTAATCTCTAATTAATCTCTTCTAATCATATTTATCCCTTTCTAATTCTACATTACCTTTATCCCACATTCACTAGGTTGTAAGCTTCTCCCAAACTGGAAAGCTATATAAAGAGCCTAGTACCTTCCTTCCAAATTTACACCATGTCCTTGTAAGACATTTGCACTTGATAAGAGCATTTTCATGTTATTGGAAAATATTTGTTCAAACCCCCTTTCTACTTGGCCAAGAGTAGTAAGAGAAGAACCAAAAATGGCAATCAAGCCATATTGGTGAGATCTCTTCCTCTTCCTTGAAGAAATTCCTTGATCGTGCATGGTTGTGTTCGGTTCACAAAGGAAATACCTACAATCTAAAATCACATCCAACAATCAAAGGAGGTTTGTATTTAATGTTGTATGCATATTTAGTTAAGCTTTCCTTTCATGCTTTATCATGATGTTTTTTCTCAGATTAGACTAAGTTAGAATAGAAGCTGTGTTAGGTTCTTTTCCATAGCTTAGTTTCAATTTAATCATAACATAAAGATGGAGAGAACCACTTGAATTTGTAGTGAAGAAGAGGTTATATGGTTGTAGGAAAGAGTCTAAAGAGGTTATCAATAGTCATGTTATGTTTGAATTTGTTGGCTAAGACTTTCCATCATTTGTAGATGTTTGAGCTATCTCATTTTCAGATTATTTACAATTAACGAAATTACTCATGTTGTTTTCAAGTGAAGATATTCCATGAAAGGTGGAAGAAAATAAATTTGGAAAACAAGGTATACTTGAAAAATTAGTAATGTTAATAAACTAAATGCAAGAAATAAAACATGAATAAGACTCAATCAAGAGAGGAGTGAGATTCGTGTCAATATCACTAGAATTTATGTGAGTTAAGATGGTCAATGTGATTATCATTGTGCTCTCTCTCTAATATAGAATAATATATAGTTAGAAGACCATACTCGGACCAACACACAAGAAAAGATATAACCATGTGGCGTAGATAGTTATGGATATGAAATAGACTATTACCCACTCGTATCGAAGTTATAGGATTCAAAATCCTATATTTAGGATATGGGATGGGATCTTACTAGGATTCTAAAGGTCATAAGAACCATATAATCACAAAACCAAGGGTTGAAGAGCCATTTGGTAGTAAGAATGTGATATAAAGAGAACAATAACGTACTAGCCAAAGATATGATGCACTATCCTCATCTAGTATAAGATACATGAAGTAATCATTCCACCAACATAAAAGAAAGATTTCAGAGTTATGGATACTTATCTTTTCATGGACATTGTTGATGCATTAATCCTTCTCTTAGGTTAGTAGCAGGTGTTTTAGATATTTTTGTGGGTGGATCAAAAGAGGGATAAGAAGACCTAAGTAGAACAAAGTTGGGCACTCTAAACGCTAAGATATACCTTGTTTATTTGATTCTTATTCTTGATGCTCCTAGCAATCCAATTCTCAAATAGTGACTTTTATGTATAAGCTCCACTAGATCCTAAGAAATTTTAATCCATTAAGGGAAGACTCGTGAGCATAGATAGAAAAAATTATTCAATTGTATATGTGAGAAATGAAAATAATGATGCCCATAAATAGGGGAACATAACCTAAATCCATTAATCATATTACTAATGCCATTGACCATGGTTGATAAAGTCAACCACAAATGATCCATAGGTGAGGTGGAGGAGAGGAAAAAACGGTGGAGTAAGACACTCGGAGGAGGTATGAAGGTGATTTGAAGATGTTATAAGAAGACAATGTGAGGGTGGTAGTATTAAGGATATCAAGTGGTAGTAAGTTTTTAGTAGGGTTAAGGCACGCTACAACAACTTCCATGACAAACTCTAACAAGGTACAACAAACCAACCCAAACCTCACTCCTAATACACCACTTAAGCCACACACTTGAGGAGAATAACTTACCAACAACATGCGGGAAAAATAATTAACAAGTGTGAAAAATAGGGTATATAGATTACATATAGACTCAATTTTTCTATAATTAATGTTCTACTCTATTTAATATTTGCACATACGTGGAATTGTTTTATGTGAAACTTTACTTGGAAAATAAGCTCCTATAACCAAATCCATATGATTAGAAATATTTCTCATTGAAGGAAATCCACTTGGTAAATCAATTGATATTATCTCTTCATTCTTTAACGAAATTTCCAACTTCCTTAGGCCAATGTTTGAAAAAATAAAAAACAAACCTTTGTCTTATTTACTTTTAATATTTTTTTAGATGAAAACAACATTATGTTACGTTTACTATCTTCTTCCTTCATTTTTCACAAATTAGACCTTTTCCCATTAGTTATAATCTAGAAAGTATTATTTCTCTCATCTTATATATCATTTTTTCATATCGCCATGATCTACCAACAAAATATGCCAAACATATATAAGTTTCACATCACACCATACTTCATCATGATAACTTCCAAAACGAAAATTACTTTACATTGTTTATACATAATCACTTGATGGCCTTTTTGTAACCAAGAAACCTTATATGGATTGGGACGTGGTTCACATTTGACACCCACATTTTTGTGCCATCTAAATAATTGGATAGCTAGATCATGTTTTCCATCCCTATTTATAATCAATTTACAACACTTACCTCCAAATTTGCACTTATTTCTACAAATGCTTCTTTACCACGGCTCATTCTCTTTCCTATCTCGGCTTTAGTAACACTCTTCACAACATAATGTTCTCTACATGCTTACGTTCTATTAGAGGAGTTTCTTCCATTTTGAATCCTCATTTTGTGCAATATGTGATCTATTCGCACCTTATTTCCTTGTTATTTTTATGTCATTAATGTGCTTCATGCCCTTGTTGTGAACATTTGAAATAAGTACCATTAAAACCTTTATCATGTTCATTTCTTGCATATTCTTGTCCTCTATAGGAACTATAATCGCCTCAATAGTTCTATTGCTCACTTTTTCTTCCTCCTTCAAATAAGTTTGGCTACTTCCAAAATATCCTCTCATCGTTCTTCATTCATTATGTTGTTTTCTTAAGAAAATCAGATTTCAAAGCACGTTGATAAGCTTCCTCAATTGAATGCAACTTAAATGATTCAATCTCAACTTAAATCAATAGAAGAAGAACATTTACATATTAAAAAAATTCTTCATTATCTTTTGCATAACCAACTCCGATAGTTAACTTAAAATTCCTCAATGTTCTCTTTGACAATCATCTCTTTTTGCCTCAAGTTTTCCAGCTCCTTGAACAAATTCAATTGATAGCCAATGAGAAAACACTTTCTTCTAAACTTCCCAATAATCTTATGCCATCTTGATCATTTATTTTCCTAATCTTAACTATTAATAACAAATGCATGTATCTACACTTAGTACATGAAATCTTGACCATTTTTAGATCTTCCACTTGCTCATAATCAAAATAAGTTTCTAAGGCAATTATCCAATCAATCAAATATTTCAAATTTAAACTACCAAAATTACTGAAGGTTTCAATTCTTGTCTTGCTTTCCAATTTGAAAATGAATTCAATCAGATTATACTTCAAGTTCTAGATTCACATGCAATTATGACAACTATTATGCAAGGGTTTCTTAATTGTCACTTTCCTTTGCATCTATTCCTCTACGTCACGTTGTCTCAATGATTTCTAATCTTGCTTGAAATCCTTTCAATAATTTATAATGGAAATGTTCATCCTCCTCTTCCAAGGAATATTCCTCTCTAAGTCATATCTTAAACAAAGAAGCCTCAACCTTTCTTTTGACACAATTAGAGCCACTCAACTCTCAAAACTACTTAGTTGCACAACAAGAGGACTTTACCTCTTATTCTCTTAACAACTCCACTCAATTTTGTCCTGACAACTCAACAAGAAATGATTCAACATGGGTATATATGTAGATAGTGCAATGCAGGTTGAGAGTTCAATAGAACAACCAACCACAAAAATAACATGCAAAGGGAAGATCAAATTGTTTCTTGCAATAAACTTCTATTTCCTTATGCGAGAATGTAATTCATTACAAAGTCTTACATGAAAAATCAACTACAACAAAAACATGGGCCAACACCAACTCTTTTTATACTTTTCTCTTAACCCCTATATCAATATGTTATCGATATTGTAGGCTTTTTTTGTTACTCAAAACACTACTAAGACAACCCCAAACTCCTAGATTCTACTACTACTCAAGAATTGACTATTAAATGCTTACACATAAATTTATAAATGCAAGAATGCACTATAAGAAGATGTGGGTGGGATAACACATAGAAACATAAATCACAACCTTAATGGTGAGAATGTGCATGTGAAAAGATTAATTCAAGAACAATCAACAAGCACTGTGAACTTGCCTACATGTTTGTGATTTCCTTATTTTTTCTGCATTGCTTGACACAAACAACAAGTACAAGATCTTTCATACATGTACAAACTGTTTGTCAGTTCTTACAAGGCCATTATACCCAATCAACTAGACTTCGACATTATTTCAAGACCACCAACATCCATGGATCATTTGCAAACAATAGGATTATGAATCTATTAGGCTTATGTACTAAAATTCACAACCACCATTAGTCAAAAAGAGTTGCATAACCTTGTGTAAGGAACCTCGTGTACCAAGTGATTAACAAAAATATCAAGCTTTTGGATCTTGAGGAAATCTTCTACAAAATTCTCCAAATAGTAAATAATTTAGTTTTCCTTCACAAACAACCATTAAAAGATCTTTCATTACGTACAACCATTTATCAAGTCTTACAAGGTCATAATTTCCAATCAACTAGATTACAACATCATTTCAAGACCACCTACATCCATGGACCTATTACCATATTTTCCACGCAAAGGATTACTAAAAATAACACTTGGTTATTTTTGGAAGATTGGTTATTTTCAGCGTGGCTACACATAGCGTTTGGCTAAAATAGAAATTTGCTAAAAATAGCAATTGAAGTGGAAGTGTTGCTAAAATTAGTTGACGCTAAAAATAACACTTGGCTAAAGATATCAGTGACATGCGCCAAAGGCGAAGAGATAAAGATGGATTTTCTTTTGTAAAATTAGTCACACAACTGTTGTAAATAGACATGCTCCAAGGATGAAAGAGTTATCTTTTATTAAAATAACAACCGCAATTCTAAATTTGTCCAGGAGAAGGTTTTATTGATAAATTAGTAGATTTTGGCACAGTAACAAGATGGAAAGATTAAATTAATTAAAACTACATGCAACAAACTGTTTTAAAGTGTGGCGCCAAAGACAAAAGTTAAGAAAGGACAAGACAAATAAGAAAAAAATAGATAAAACAAAAGGATAAAGTGTGGAAAAGACAAAACAAAATGATAAAAAGGAAGAAACAATAGTTCATAGAGTTGGTGCAACAACATGGGAAAGAAAAAAACAAATAAAATAAACACAACAGTCGGCCAAAGGGTGGTGCCAAGGGCTAAGGATGGAAGCTAAGGAATAAATAAAATAAGTGTTGTTCCAAGATCAGTCTGCCCAATCATACACCATAAGGAAATAGTAATAAACAAAAGACACTTCTTTGTTTAGAAGATTATGTGTCCATCATGAGGAAGGAAAAAAAAATAAATAAATAAAGAGAATAACAGATTAAAACTAAAATTCAAACACGATCTATTATTGGAGGAGAGTTGATTCATCTCGGATAGGCTACTTTTGCATTGTAAAAATATTAACACACTTTGGGTTTTTTTCTTTGGAAACCCTAGCCTTATACTTGCACCTCTCACGAATAAAAATGCTCCATTTTACCCTCTCATAGTGTTGCTTCATGATTTTTCAATGTGTTTGATAGGAATATTGTGTTTCTTTAGTGTGGAATTGACTACCTCTAATGTTGTCCTTTCATTATCCAAAATAAGCCCATGCTTATTTTTGGCTAACTCCTCCTCCTTTTCCTTTGCTAGTACTTAAAATGAATTTTTGCATGCTTTAGGGACTCAAAATTTTCTAGGTATGATTTCATCAAATAGAGAATTTTTCCACCTTTCTAGAAAGGTAAAGAAGTCCTCCTAACTCCTTGTATTTTTTGAGTTATGGCTCGGCAGAGTTTGGAGGGGAAATTTTCCCTAGGCGGGCCCGCGGAGGTAAGGAGGAAAATTTGCCAAGGAAAATTGGCGGGTTGGCGGAGGCGTGGAGAGAAAGTTGGAACTTATCCCTTTTTGGGGAAAAATGCTCAAAGTCAAATTTTAGCCCACAGGCCCAAAGGAGGAACAAAGTGCATTCGCGGGGCCAGGGAGAAAATTTTGCCACTTAGCCTTTTTGGGCAAAAGGGTTAAAGTCAAGAATTGGCCCATGAGATCCGGAAAAGGAAAATGGTCAAGGCCCCACACCAATCAGAGAGCACCACGTGTCAAGTCTACGTTGGCAATGCTAAGGCGGGGTTGGAGGAAAGTTGAAGATTTTGGATTTTTGCGTAAAAACTTAAAGGCATGAATTGAACCCGCGGTCCCATCGACCAATAGGATGGCGCCATGTGTCCACATCAATAGCGGAGTGGTGGGGCCGTGGAGAATTTTGGGAAAATTTCCAATTTTGTGAAAAGGGGCAAAATGTTGTTTTGAAGCCACGGATCAACCAGAAGGTGCCACGTGTCATCGGAGAAGCGGGGCGAGAGATTTTTGGAAAAATTTCCCAATTTGAAAAAAGAGGGAAAAAGGTCAAGTTTTGGCCCGTCAACCCGATTTTTGCCGTAATTTTCCCTATTTTCCTAAATATTTAGAAGGCTATATCTTTCGATCCATAGCTCAAATTTTCATGTTTTTGGTATCAATGGAAAGATGTTGAAATCATCTACATGATGGACTCCTCAATTTTTATTTTTGATGGATTTTTGCAGGAGAAAATGGGAAAATGTCTCTGAATGGAAAAATTGTAGAAAACGACCCCAACCACCAAAATTAATGAAGTATGAGCCTCTTTCTTGCTTTGTGAAGCAAGGTACTTTGGCATATGGGCTTTTCCATGGAAACCCATCATTTTGTAGGCTAATTAAATGGATCTTATCGGTGGTTAGATTTTTAAAATCGATTTTCTTGTGTTTTCTCATTAGGCGCCACACTTTACAAATGAGCGATAAAAGCCAGATTTTGGCTCACTTGTAAAAATTTGTTCATCCTTCTTCTCTGCCTCTCCCTTCTTTTCTTCCCCAAGGTTGAAAATGGAGTTTGAACCTCCTCCCTTGCTCTGTAATGGAATTTTTTGCCTCTTACTCATGAAATGATGCACTGTGTAAATTCTGAACAATAAAAAATGTGTTTTGTGATGCATTTGTCCATCCTTGGCTCATTTTCTTTGTTGTTTTTATTACCTCTCTTCATTACATGGTATTTGTGCATGTTTGGATGTTCATTATAACACCCTTGAAAATTATTATATTCCTCCTTTGCATTTCAAGTGTTGACTAGTGATTTTCTTTTAAAGATGTGTTTTGTTGATTGATGGAGATCATGCTTGATATGGATAAGTCTTTTCTACTCTTAAGATCATTAGACTGAAATGGAATGGCTTCCTTGAATCCAATTTTCACTTCTTTTAGATGAATTGAAATATGATTTAAGAGTTGTAAACTTATCTATTAATCTGACTCATCCTTGGATCAATTTCAGTGATCCAATGAATGTTTTAAATCTACTCTGTGGAACAAATGGTAAATTGACATTCCATGAAATAAGTGACATATTGACTGAACTTTGTTGTTACAAGTTCTTTGATTTTTGTGTGAACGTATTTCCATTCAGTTGTATTTTGTGCTTGGGTCCTTGGAGATCGATCATGACAGGACATTGCTGATAAACACGAAAATACAGCCTATTCACGGCATAGGAAGGATTCGGGATCCTAAAAAGGACTATCCTACGGAATCCTAAGCTAGGTAAGAATATTTTCTACCTAAGCTATGTCACTTAATATAATTCTTATTCTAACCTAAAGCTTCCTATTCTACTTTTTTGGTTGATTGGCATCCTAACCTAAGCATTGTGTTAAAGGATATGGAAAGGCTACTAGGATACTAAAATTAACCTAAAGGATACTAAAATTAACCTAGAACCTAATACTATAAGGTTTTATGATGATCTAACCTAATGCCTAAAACTATTATGTTGTGAATTAATCTAACCTATGTGGAAACTACCTAAGGCTATGTGTTAAGACCTATGGTGGAAATTTGTTGTTAGGGTTATATCCTAAGGTATATATTATAAACTACCTAAGGTCTAACCTAAGCAATTTGATCTATCCTAAACTAATGGGTATGAAAGGGGAATTAGGTGGTCGCATGCATTAAGGGTGACGGTTCCTATGGCATTTATGTTATTGATAAGGTTTTGAATGCATAGGGTACTACCAGTTTTGGCAGGGGCTAGTTGACTTGGCAGAGGCTTATGTGGAAGTGTCACTAAAATGGAATTTCATGTTAATTTTGATTTGGCATTTGCCAGACTTGGAAGGTGGTGGAAAGGAAGGATAGGCGGGAAAATTAGAATTAATGAAACTTATTGTTTTCAGTTTTCGTGCACAAACCATCTTGGAAGGCATGTAAGTGGGTTTGTCTGGGGTTGTTTCACTTTGCATGTTTCATGATTTTTGCTTTGCATGCTCTTTGGTTTTTCAAACCAACAGATTGAACTACACTTAATGGCTATTTTTGAAGTCTTAGACCTATTTTCAGTTTGTGGGATGTATAAGAGGCATTGTGGAAAAAGAATATGGTTGTTTGATCTTTCATGGAGAAGAGGAGAAGTTGTGAGCTCACCGGAGGTCTCCTTTGATTTGGTAGAAGCACTATCAGGCATGATAGGCTCTAATCTTTAAGATCTCTTGCTTTCTTCTAAATGTTTCATTAAAACAAGTCTGCTCTTTTGAGATTCTTGGCTTGCACGTTTTATCTCTATTATCTTGGATATTAATCCATGGCAACAAAATAATGTTGGTTGGAAACTTTCTTGTGTTAGTTTAATAGTGAAACATGCATGCAAAGCTTGTATTAGTAGCTCTGCTTTCCATTTCTGAAATTTGTATTCGAGGTTGTTGTGTTGGAACTAACCTTCATTGCAATATGTGGATTCTGAACTATATGGGAACCTTGAGTTCCGTTTGAGCTTGTATTTGGGCTTCGTGTTTTGATATGAACTTGTGTTGGAGCTTCTTGTTGTTCTGAATCGATGTTTGGAATCTTGGGTAGCTCTGGACTATTATTCAAAGTTCGTATATGGATTTGTACACGTATTTTATTACTTGTGTTTCTCTGAACTGTTATTGAAGGTTCATGTTTTACACCACACTCGTATTTTGTTACTTGTATAGTTCTAAACTCTTGTTTGAAGCTCGTGTTTCATTTTGAGTTGGTATTAGGGCTTCTTGTTTAAAATATAAACTAGAATGGGAAATTCATGTTGCCCTGAACCTATGATTAGAGACTCGTGTAGCTCTGAATTGTTATTGGAAGATCATATTTTATACTTCCCTCGTATTTAAATACTTTTGTAGTTCGAACTTTTGTTGAGACTTCGTGTTCGACTTTGTTACGTATTTTGAGTTGGGTTTTACTTGTATTAAAATTTTAAAAACTTATAACTCTTTTGTTGAACTATTGCTCAAAGAAAACTGGGAGAATAGTTGACTGAGTTGTTGGGTAAACTCTTTGAGATCTTAACTGAAAACATCTTTGTTTGATGAATGGATTTGGTAATTCTTTTAAGAACTGTTTCATCTTTTCTAAGATGGCAATGGCGTTTTATCGGGGTATTCTTTTCCCCTTTGTTTTTTGGAAACCCACGTCTTCATATATTTTAAAATAAGCTCTGGGTTTCATTTAAAAGAAGAGTTATTTACTTTAGTGCTCTGAATTGTTATGGTGGGATTACTTTGTCTCTGTTCAGATTGTTTTTGTATTATAGTACTTATTGAATCGAGAACTAATTACTCTTTTGTAATGCAATATTGAAACCTGACAATGGGATTTCAGTCTTTGAGTTCGTTGATACTTCTGAACATGTTTAGCTTACTGATCGGTTTGTTTTTCTATCTCTTGTTGGATATAGTAAATAAACCTTGTGTCTTTGTAAAAGAAAGGAATGTGATTCCTTTAGAACGAATGTTGTTTTTAGGACTGTTATGCGTATTTCATTCTGAGATTAGAATTGAAACTCATGTTTATTGAAGGTAAAGAATTGTAAGGAAAATGGCAGTGTGCTTTCTTCTTACTGTGAGTCGATTTTGTTCTCTTCTGGGAACTAGCTTATGAATTTATATGTTTGAATTAAAAGCAAAAATTCATTTGTTAGTACATTAAAATGATGTATTGATTGGATAATTTCTAATTAAGATCCCTTTCTATCTATTGTTGGGATAAGTTCATTGGTTGAACTTTTTGTTTTGATTTTCTTATGAAATGGAGATTTCTTTATGAATTGTTTGGTCTTCCTTGTTCAAATAATTTGTAGAAATGATGTAGGAAGAGATTAGATGATTCGGTTTTGTTGAACAGAAAATGTAAGCTTGTTTGGAGAATTTTGTTTGACAAGGCTTTACTTTATTTGGTTTGAGATGAGTAAGTTTTGTCTCTTTCACTCTATCTTTTACAAATCCTCCTTGGATGGACTCAAGTAGAGATTAACTCTGTATGAGTCTATTTTTATTTGTGAACGTTGGTTTTAGATATATAAATGTTAACTTCTAATATGTGGAAGTATATTTAGACTTGCAGGTAGACTATTTGATTCTCTATTCCTTCCTGGTTTGAAATAGGATTATGTTCTGATGAATATCTTAAATGTTGAATTTTGAGGTAGTTGTCCTTTAAATGAAACAGTTAATTCATGTTATGAATATGTTTCTATTTTTCGGATGCCTTGTGTTTAGGCATAGTTTGTAATGGTTCTTCTTTTTCTTTTGCTTAGGAGTTAGATGAATCATCCTAATGAGAACCATGCTTTAAACCCTTCTTTTGGTTAAAGCAAAGATAAATGTTGTATTCTATTATGATAGAATTGGGAACAATGAGATGATATGATCTATTGTTTGCTTAAGGATAATTGATAGGATCAATTAAACTTTAATTTTGTAAGTCGAGATAGTGGATTATATTTCATTCTTCTCTTGGAAGTGAATTCAATTGGTTAAATGTACTTCTTTTCCATTTGCTATTGCTTATATTGATATTTATGATGTAATAATTGTCTCATTAAAGCAGAGTTGTTTTAATGGAACAATTATTGGAATGCACTTCATTTTAAGGCTTAGTGCTTATCATGCTCAGTTCATTGAACTGGGCCGTGCAAACAATTTTTACTGAGATGGCCTTTGTAAGTGGTAAAAGAAGGCAAAACTTATATGATGCATTAGCTGATTTAAGTCTAATTCTTGTGAAGAACTCTGATTCGTTCTTGAGATTGTATTGAAAAAGGAAAAGTAGTATTCTGTTATAATGAAGACAATTGTTATCCAGTATATCTATATGCATAAGTCTTGTAAATGTATAAGTTATAAAGATAAATTGAAAGTTGAGAGTTTACCTGTATTGGTTGTGTAAATTATTTTGTACTTGTATGGAAGAGATGGATTCTATCTTGTTGATATTCTTCATATTATTTTTATGCTTAATTGGTTATCCTTTAATAAATTGGATAAAGGGATTTAGTTCAATTTCCCTACTTGTGATGCAACTTGTTAAGTTAAAGAATATGATATTCGTTATCTAAACTATATAACATAGTAATGTAACGTGTGATGAACATACATTAAGAAATGTGGACATTGGGTAGGATAAACCCTAACACTTAACATGTAGAGAAAGACTCTTTCTCTTTCTTAATTGCTCATAAACCAAAAAGGTTAGAAATATGACTACAATTTATCAGACTTCATTTGTATGAAGTCTACTTTATATTGGATATATTCTGGTGTTGAACCTTTCCAAAAAGTTATTGTAATTTTTAAATAAGACATATTATAACGTTGTACAATTACGGTTAATTGACAGTTTAACTATGTGATCAAATATTAAAAGTGACCATGAAAATAACGAAGTTCTTAATGGGCTAAATGAGGCAAAATTTAGGAAAGAACTTATTGAGCATTGGATTAGGGATTGGCAGTGTTCTTGTAATCAAGAATTAATTCAGACTAACAATGTATTAACAATCTCCTTAGGGGTATGTACATCTCGATGAGGTAGTTTTTGTAGGATGTTGGCACATGCCAACTACAAGGTTGTACTTTCGAAGAAGGCTTGGGTCTTCTCGAGAATACAACATTGTAGTTGACATGTGGCATCACCCTTCCACATTGATCATCTAGATCTACACACATCTGGAACTCGGACTTGAACCTAGTTTCTCTCTAGGTCTGGATAGGAGCATATTTAGGATAGGAATTAGCTTCCAAAGGCTCAGGGTACGTTTGCACATTGGATGACTTAGGTCAAATGAGTATGCCCATCTACCCTAAGCCTTTGTGAGCATCTTCCTATAATAGATTATGTTTCTATCTAGGGCTAGGGTAAAACACTGGAACAAGTGGATTGACGGTAGTCAATAAAGACCAATCATTGAGGAGTGAGGTGAAGGACGTATTCCAACATGACGAGTATGCCATCTAGGAATAGTGACATACATAGTATGTTATAAATCTTTGGCCAAAGTATCACAAACTGCTGGTTGCATTGTCCTATGTCACCAAGTTTAAAACAACGTGATATCAGATGAATATTGGTAATCTGCTAGTTTAGAAAATGTTTGATCGGTCTCGAGTATCCAATATGGTCGGGAGGTGCCTCAAACACTCGAATAATGAGATTACACACAAAGAAGAGTGGCATATCATAAAAATCAGTTTATCATTTCTGATAAAATCATGTCCAATCGGGTATTTGGCTAGTTTAGAACCACAAAAGGAGTTGCCATCAGTTGTTCTCATTTCGAGCATAAGAAAGAGCTTCGCGTTGCCAAAAATCAGCCCCAACATCTACAAAGAAAGAGTGTGGATCCTCTAGACGTGTTCATTCTTTTCTAGGTTGATATTTTGAGCAAATCAATGGTGCAAACCATGTCTGCACTTATACCATGTGATCTAGTTGCAAAATTGATCTCATGGCCACACTTTCTGAGAAAAGGAAGCTATTTCTCCCAACCAGTATGTGGTTTTGTTTAGCTTTCCTTTCTCTTTGTTTAGATTAGGAGTAGTTTAGGTTTGTTTCTTGCATAATAAGTGCTTGCATGCACATTGTTTTTCAAGTTTTCTTAGTTAGTTGTTTTTTCAAGAAGTTCTTGCATGCACATGTTTTCCATTTTGTTGGAGAGTATTTCAGTGGTTTTGTTTTAGAGGATACAAGTTGTTGATAAAGGTATGTGACTCCATAGCCCAATGGATGCAAAAGGCTACTAATCTTTTGTTTAGCAGACAAACAATCTCGTGATGTCACCAAAATGTTACCATATTTTCCACGCAAAGGATTGCTAAAAAAGAACTTGGCTATTTTTGGAAATTGGTTATTTTTAGCATGGCTAAAAATAGCGTTTGGCTAAAATTGCTAAAAATAGCAATTGAATAGAAAGCATTGCTAAATGTAGTTGGTGCCAAAAATAACACTTGGCTAAAGATATCAGCTCCATGTGCCAAAGGTGAAGGGATAAAGATGGCTTTGCTTTTGTAATATTAAGCATGCAACTCCTATTACTAGGCACGCTCTAAGGATGAAAGAGTTAGATTTTATTGAAATAGCAATTGTTGTTCTAAATCTGTCCAAGGATAAGGTTTTATTAATAAATCAACTGTTGGTTTCAGTAGAGTTTGGCGCAACAACAAGATGGAAAGATTAAATTATTTAAAACTACATCCAATCTATTTTAAAGTGTGGCGCCAAAGACAAAAGCAAAGAAAGGACATGGAAAATAAGACAAGCGAGATAAAACAAAAGGATAAAGTGTGGAAAAGACAAAAACATATAAAACAAAAGGATAAAAAGGAATAAACAACGAGTCTACGAGTTCGCACAACAACATGGGAGAGAAGAAAACAAATAAAATAAACACATCGAGTTAACTAAAGGGCAGCGCAAGGCTAAGGATGGAAGATATGGAATAAATAAAATAAGTGTTGTTCCAACAATAGTCTGCCACTGATCATACACCACAAGGAAATAGTAATAAACAAATGGCACTTTGTTTAGAATATGTGCACATCATGAGGAAGGGGAAAATAAATAAATAAAGAGAAGCAGTCAAAACAACGGTTCGGATGGAGTCTATTATTGGAGGAGAGTTGATTCATCTCATATAGGCTGGTTTTTACATTGTAAAAAATATAGACACACTTTGGGTTGTTTTTATTTGGCATTTCTAACTTTGTACTTCCACCTTTGTATAAAAAAGCTCAGTTTTGCCCTCTCATACTATTGTTTTCTGATTTTTCATTGTGTTTGATAGGAATATTGTGTTACTTTAGTGTGGAATTTACTCCCTCTACTGTTGTCCTTTCTCCTAAACCCTTGAATTAATTTTGCAAAATAGCTTAAAGTAGTGCAAGTGTGTGGATCTTTGATTTCCCTGTGTGTAGAGTTACATGCATGTGTTTAATTATTGGTGTATCACCTTTATTTCCTTTTTCTCACATTCTTTCTCCCTTTTCCTTTTCAAAGTTTTTTCGTTTTGAGGTGATTCACAAGGGAACTAGCCCTCTCTAAAGGTTTGTCTCGACATAGGTTACCCACAACCTTGAGGTGTTCAGGTTTGTCAACTCGGAGAGAGAGTAAATAGACCATTCTCTATTGGGATGCAACTTCAGGGTGACAACAGGGATCCTCTACAAACCACTGTGAAGGTGATGAATGCCTTAGGCTAATGGAGTGAATTTTGCAATAACTATGTAACTTTTTTCCAACAAGCTGTACAAGAGAAAAGAAATCCATAACATTGTCCAAGGAACCTTGAGCACCAAGTGATTACCTAAAATATCAAGCTTTTGTGTCTTGAGGAAATCCTTTGTGAAATTCTCCAAATAATGGATAGTTTTATTCACCTTCGCAAATTGGAGAGACGTGAAACACCAAAGGTGTGCAACACTTAAACAGGGTGCACAACAATGAAGTACAAAAAGCTAGACGAGGTGAGCAAATCAAGCAATGGTGCACACTACTAAAAAAATCAATGCATAACATAAAAGGTGCATAAAAAAGGTTAGGTTCCACAAAAAAATTCTACTAACCTCAAATCTCCTCCTAAAAAGTTGTGTAAAATTTGAATAAGTTACCACTAATAAAAATAGTTTTATAATGTAAGTAGATGCAAAGATTACTTACGATCCGAATGAAGTGGTCTAGTGAAGTAAGGGAGCCCAAAGTCTACATATGCTCCTTACCTTGAAATGATCTAAATTATCATGTAATAAATATTGTTAATGCATTAGATCCTACATCGGTGCATATTCCTATTGCCCGTTAGCTTGTTTTTTGCTAATAGTTTCACCAACGAATATATTGTTTAAGATTGAAGCCTTATGAACAACAAGAGCTCTAATATGTAAATTGTCTTGAATTAAGATGTCTTTTGTGTAAAAGGCGGAGTTACCTAGGGGGCACTATCATATACAATTCAGAAAATGGTTAGTAGTGTAATAACCCTTTTGAGGGTTTGAATCAAATTTTACAGCTCTGGAAATTTACATGTAGCAAACTATAATTTTATCGCAGAGATTTAGATCACCTCAAAAATTTATTGCAAACATACCATAAACTTCATCATCAAATTGCTCAATGATATATATCTTATTTTATGAATTTTATGAGCCAAATCGAATGTGAAAATACAAAAATAACACTGCTGGAAATATACTTCTTTCTGGAAATCGCAGCCACTTGGGAAATTCGATTTCACATGAAATATGACATTAAAATTTATGAACTTGAGATTTATGCCTTTTAGGACAAGGCGGGTTAGAATACCAAGTCGATTAGATAATATCTTTTGCCCATAAATCAGAAATCAGTCATATGCAAGTCAAACTCCTAGAAAGAAATATAATAAATTTGAAAATACTCAATAATGTCTTCAAATCTGATAATATAGTTTAAGTACAAATAGTTTAAAGTCAATATGAAGCGTTTTAGTCCTTCATATGGACCTCACATGGGGTTTTCGTACCAAGTGGTGGAATAATGAGATAATACTCTCAAAATCAGTTTTTACAAATGATAGTTCATATCCACAAATGATGCCTAACACCCTTATTTATAAATGTAGGTCTTGGAGCCAAAACATGAAAAGACATGTACCTTCATTATGCCTTGGGCGACCCCCTTTATTTATTTATTTTTCCTTAATACAAGGCCGACCCATATAATTGAGTCCATTACTCTAAAACATATCATAAAATATTAATAGACATATTTTTCTCTCTCCTTTATCTTCTTTAATTCAACCATGGAGAAGAATTGCCCGGAAATCCAATTTGCCTTCGAATTTGGAGAAAAAGGGACATTACAGTCCTCCCTCCCCAAGATTGCTTGTCCTCAAGCAATCGCAATCACCTGGGTCCCATGTGATCCTTGTAGTCTTCATATTTGTACCTACACAAGAAGCAAACTCCTTAGAAAAATATGAGTGTTTAACAACACTCCTTTAGGTCTTGCAATTGTCTTCTTGTTTGTGGAAGCCTCATAATCTTCATATATTTGATGGCTGCCCCGTACAATACTGTAATCGAGCCTTCTTCTTTCAAAATTCAGAAAATTGGTTGGTTTCCATTCCCACGTGTTCACCCATGGACCCAAATCAATCTCCATCATTACATTCATCAATGACATGGCTAAAGACTGAGCTATTGAAATGGTAGGAAGGCTGATCAAGGTGATGTCAATCGTAGAAATGATGGGACAACAGCTTGAAATTTCTTTTCCAATATGAAAGAACATCAATGACTTCCATGAAACTTCATTCCCAATAGCAGCAAACTGAAAATGACTTATAAACATAGCGGAAAATGAAATGCTTTGTGGAAAATTCATACCATATCCCGGCTTCCTTTCCAAATCTTCCCTTGAAGCACAAAAGTTTGTGAAGATGCAAGCAAGCACATCAATCAAACACCACAATTGCTGCTCAAAATCTGAAAAGGGACTTCTTACCATGCAAGGTGTAAGCCATGTGATCCATCCTTCTTTGTGCCAATGATGTTTTCGAATGTTAAAAGCAAACGTATCAATGAAAATGTGGCCATTATTCCCCATGTTGCACATCATTCCCATTTCCCTATCATGCTCAATTTCATACTCATCAGAGCTCGATATGGAGGGAGAAATGAGATATAAAGAGTCATACCTTGGGCTGCTCCCAACATAACTCAGAATTTCTGAGTTGAGATCAGACCTCTTCCTTTGGCATTTTCCACTCAATAGAGCATCGAAATCATATTTCCTTGATTGGTATTTACATGGAGCATTCATGGGAATCATGTCTCGAGATAGAAACTTATTTATTGGCTTCAAATGAACAGTTGTGATGTACAGGCCAGCAAGCTTACCATTTGTATTTTTATTTTTTGAGTGGTCTTCAGAGAGTGACACAAGGGTGCTGCCCCCTTCCTTGGTTTCTTCTTTATGAGCCTGTTCATTAGAGTAGAAACTTAACCAAATCATGGAGTCGAGCAATGCATACCTCTCTAGAATTGCAAACTGTTTTGTCATGCTGAGAAGAAATGAATTTGAAACTCTCTAGGTGCTGCTCCTATCCTTCCTTGAACATATAGGCCATAGTAAGAAAGGATTTTTTTCCTGATTTGCCTCCCAAAGCAACTGTTGAAGCAATATATGGTGCAAGGAATCCTTCTTATCATGGATGACCAATGAAAGGAGTTGTTGTGACTGTTGTTCCAAGTTAGCAGCATATAATTTCACAAAGGCAAGCTTAAGACACCATAAGCCAACCCTTTTATGGCTCTTGATCATATCTTTCAATCTTAGTTGAGTTATTATGCCCGGATCAAAAGAATAATACTCATTCCAACCCAACTTTATGCACACAACCTTTATGTCAAATGACTGATGAAATGGAAATGCGGAGCTTACCATGTGCCCATGTAGATCATCTTCAAATAAAGATTTGTAATTTGGTACTCCTATTAAAATGCCATCATGTCTAATTTCACCCTCATTGCTATCAACTGCGGTGAAATTACTTGTATAATTCAGATTATGAGCAACAATAGAACACCAAATAACACAATATTTCATAATAATGATCTCAATATGTAATTAGAATAGCTTCGCCACTTCGAGGGGGCAACCTCCAAACCATATAATAAGACTCAAATGCTCAAATGATAATGAACTACTACCTACAATCCCCTATATATACTATTCATATGTTATGGCCATCACCAAGGCCAACCTATTAAGCATGAGAAAGTATAAATGATATGGTAAGCCACAAGTCGGCTACTCATATCCTAATACAAGCAATAGGTTAAGGGTGTAGCATGTCCTTCCAACAGGTGAGGCATGTAGCTTTGCAAGAATCTTATGCTTCAACTCAGAATCTTTACTCAAGTATAACATGTCCTTGTACCATAGGGCATTACCTTTCCACTCAAATTTGTTAGATGTCATAGATCCTTGCTTGATATTATATATTAGAGATTGTGTATCCTTGTCTTGATCTCATTCCAATCTTGCTTCGTCTACCCAATCGGTCATCAACATGGACATTCCACATAGTAAGGCATCTGCGGATGTATCCCTTCTAGACAACGCATCAACTACTACATTTTCTTTACCCTTTTTGTATATGATTTCAAAATCATAACCCAACATTTTTGTTACCCACTTTTGTTGTTCCTCAGATGATAACCTTTGCTCCAAAAAGTATTTGAGACTATCATGATCAGTTTTTACCTTGAAGTGTCTACCCATGAGATAGGGCCTCCATTGCTTGACCGCATGAAGAATAGCCATCATTTCTTTCTCATAGACAAGTTTGAGAAAATCTTTTCCTTTGAATTGGCAACTCTCAAATGCAATTGGTCTTCCTTCCTGCATTAGAACTGCTCCCAATCTTGATCCTGAAGCGCCACATTCAACAATGAAGGCTTTTGAGAAGTTGGGAGAAGCCAAAACTGGGGTGGTGCACATGACTTCCTTCAGTTGCTCAAAGGATTGAGTGGCTACGTCGACCAATGGAAAACATCCTTCTTTAGCAATGTAGTGAGTGAGCTTGTTGTTCTACCATATCCCGCACAAATCGTCTGTAGTACCACTGTTAGTCCTAGGAAACCATGTAGATTTTTGAGAGTTTTGGGCCTTGGCCATTCCACCATAAATTTGATCTTCTGAGGATCAACTTTGACGCCTTCATGGGATACAATGTGACCCAAGTACTCTACCTCTTGTACACCAAAAGAACATTTGGATGGCTTTGCATAGAGAGTATGTTTCTCCAAAACTTCCAACACTTTATTTACATGTTGTAAGTGTTCTTCCCATGTCTTACTGTAAATCAATATATCATCAAAGAAAACTAATACAAATTTCCTTTAAAATGGCCTAAAAACAGTGTTCATCAAGCTTTGAAAGGTTGAGGGCGCATTTGTAAGACCAAAAGGCATTACCAAAAACTCATAATGGCCCTCATGAGTCCTGAAAGCCATTTTATGAACATCTTCCTCTTTTATTCTAATTTGATGGTACCCCAAACAAAGATCTAATTTTGTGAAATAAATAGCACCATGCAATTCATCAAGTAAATCATCAATTACTGGAATAGGAAACTTATCTTTGATGGTGTACTTGTTGAGTTCTCGATAATCTGGACACATCCTCCATGTTTCATCCTTCTTATGTACCATGACCACTGGTGAAGAATATGCACTCTGGCTATGCCTGATGATACCTGCCTTCAACATTTTCTCAACCATTTTTTCGATCTCACTTTTCTGGGAATATGGGTATCTCATGCGGTCGATGTTAGGTGTTTGGCTCCCTGGAATCATCTGAATGGCATGATCATGATCCCTAACTAGTGGTAGTCCCTTTGGAATTGCATCAAAAGATGAGTGAGCATCAACAATCTTCTGAAGATCGGGTGGCATTGAAGACTCTATATTTTGTACTTCTGTGGAAAATAACTTTGCTATAAATCCATCTACTCATTTTCTGATAACCTTCTACATCTAATGAGAACTAATAATGCATGTGGAGACTTAGCTACTGATCCCATTCAATTGTATTGTTCTTCCACCCGAATGAAATCGCATGAACAATTCTTGGAAATTCATCTCTATAGTACCTAACGTTGTGAGCCATTGGACACCCAAAACAATATCTCCCCTCCCATAGAAATAGGAAACATAGGTGAGTCTAACATGTAGTCTCCTATGGAAAGCTTGATACTATGGCACTTACCCTGTGCACTTGGTGATCCCCCACAATCCACAATCATAACTTGCATTTACTGGATTTGGGTAAATAAAACAATTGAGACAGTACCAACTTACTATTTATGAAGTTATGAGTACTCCCAGTCAATCAACACCGTCACCTTCTTTTTTTGAGATAGCCAATAACCTTCAATGTTTGAGGAGTACTAATACCTGACAATGCATGGCAAGAAATTGTAGGTTGGTGATCCTTTACTTCATCTTCTACTTGGTTCCTCAACCTCTCCTATAATTTCAGCTTCCTCATCATCCTCATTACCTCCGTCAATATAGAACAACTTCTTCTCAGCACATTTGTGTCCCGGTCCATATTTGTTATCACAATTAAAACATAATTCTTTTGCTCTCTTTTCTTCCATTTGTTGAGGAGTCAGTCTAATTGGCCTAGCAAATGAAGGGGAAGAGATACTATGGTCTCTGGTGGTAATGAAAGGTGGCCTCCTATGACAAAAATCTTTTCCTCTGCTCGACGTGCCATGATAATAGAATCGAAAGCTTAAGTGGATGAAACATACGTACCTCATGCTCGATGTGGTCCTTAAGACCCCAAGAAACAAGTCATTCGATTCTCTTCTAGAATATTCTCCGCCCTTAAGGATAGGTTCCGGAATTGATGCATATAATCTTTGTCTGATCTTGTTTGCCTTAACTTTGCTAATTGACCAAAAGAGTTATCTCAAACACTCGTAACTATAGTGCAATTGCAACTCCTCGGTAAAAACTATCTAAGTGACACCAAGACCATTCTTCTGCCTCTGAGCACATAACCATCGATACCAAACAAATTGGTCTGGTTCAAGATACAGGGATGTCAATGTCACCTTTTGTCCTGATGGTGTTTGATGTAACTCAAAGAAGTTCTCCATTTGATTTATCCAATTCAGGGGATCCTTACCATCAAATTTGCGCATATCCACTTTCGGCATCATGTTCCGTGGTTGCGAATAAGTTGGATTCTAATTGGGCTGAAAAACGATCCAACATGGTTATTTTGTCCATGATTTTGAACTGAAGATCCTTCTTGCTTGATAGGGGGCGATTTGGGCCATACTATTTACCCTTTACATGTTACATGATATCATCCAACCGTTGATTGATTTGTTCTATGTCTCCTTTAGAGGCCATCTTAGATTGTACATTTCGCAGCTCATACTCAATTTGGCTTAACTTATGATCAACTCGAGGCAAACCCTAGTCTGAGCAATCTGTATTTACCCCTTCTGACTCCATCTCTTCAATCACTACCCCATCTTTATCTAGGGTTTTACCCAGAGTAACTAGATTCTTTTTTTCTCTTGTGGAAGGCCCCGCCATGATGTCAAACCTTAGGGTTTAGGTTTTCGATACAAATTCGGCCGAACAAAAAAAACACAGAGAAGATACTAATACTATTTTTTGAGAGCTTTCCGAAAATGTAAAGAACTTGAAAACATTCCACAATTTGCACCCTAGGGAGTGATTTTATGAAAAACCCTAAATTTGTAATAACTTTTACAAAATAAATTTAAAAAGTCTAAAATTTTCAGGGAACCTTAGTTGAAATGTTTTGCAAATTCGGTAAAAATATCTCCCACCAATTCACTCTAGTTCGCAATATATGGCGGAAACAAATTTTTTTAAGGTTTTTGCCCTAATTTTGGCCCAAATCACACTACGATACCATTTGTAATGAACTTACTTGTATAATTCATATTATGAGCAACAATAGAACACCAAATAACACAATATTTCAGAATAATGATCTCAATATGCAATTAGAATAGCTTCACCACTTCAAGGGGCAACCTCCAAACCATATAATAAGACTCAAATGCTCAAATGATAATGAACTACTACCTACTGATCCCCTATATATACTATTCATATGCTATGGCCATCACCAAGGCCGACTTATTAAGCATGAGAAAGCATAAATGATATAATAAAATGATATGGTAAGCCACAAGTCGGTTACTTAATATCCTAATACAAGCAATAGGTTAATGGCGTAGCAATCACAATCTGAAAATGCTCCCATGCAAAAAATAACATCCCTTACCTCTTCATCCCATGAAGTGTGATGTGCACAAAGGTGTTCCATCATTTGTGACCAAAGAGGATACATCATATATGAAGCATGAGTGTTTCTAACCAACCATTCATGGTAAAAAATCCGAATTGATACATAGGCCCAAACTGAAATGCTTCCATGCCAAGGGCTGCCCATAATATTCAGAACTTCTAAATTTAAATCAGCATATAAACCAAGTTCCAAAATCACCTTTCCTCCATTCTTCTTTGTTTTCCGGGTGCTTGCCTTCACTATGCATTTGTCTGATGCTTCTTTGACAAAATTCTCATCATGACATGAATATGGCAGCGGTATTAAAGAAGGTAAAATGTCATCATACCTCGACTTTCCCATGCATGGAACTTCTTCATAGTTCTCTCCATGATCATATATGCCTTCAATTTGTCTCCGACGAGCTGCTGCTTTGGGAATTCCAGCGAGCTCTTGGTCTTTATTCTTGCCCAGAAATTGATCCTCCATTGACAACTTATCTTCTCCCATAGGCAAATCTGATTTTTCCCTTTTCTGTGGCTCATGTCCCATGGTTTTCTCCTCAAAAACATCCTCCTTTGTACTTTGTTGTTTTGAATATCAGTCAATGGTTTGTTTTCAACAAGAATGACGGAAGCTTCTATTACTTCTAAGGGCTGCTCCATACCCCACGAATTTGGGTTTTCTTTGACATCTTGCCACATAAAATTATTAGAAGCCAAAGGAATATCATCATACATTAATGAACTTTTACCTTCCTACTGGAAATCGATCTTCCCTTGTCCTTTTCTACCTCTTCTTCTGCTGATGCAACTTGGAAGCTCTTCTCTTCTGTCTCCCTTCGTGGCTGGGCATGCCTAGGCTTAGGCCTAGATCTTCCACTATCCAACTCCATGAACTCTGTGAATGACATTGCTTCACGGATTTCTTTGGGAAAAGCCATGTATTCCTTATAGCTTGCTTCAACATTTTCTCTTCCCGTGGTGCTTGGATCTTCTTCTCGGTAGGACTTCAACTCTGGTCTTGGACTCGATCCTCGGGCTGTTCCCATTGTTTGCTTGATATTAATTAGATTTTGGATAGACATGGCAAGAAGGTCCAAGGCTTCCGTGAGTCTTTCTTGTCCCGCCATAAATTTATCCATTGAATTTCCTCAGGCCCTTTGAGAATCAGGCTCTGATACCACTGTAATATCCCTTTTGAGGGTTTGAATCAAATTTTACAATTCTAGAAATTTACATGTAGTAGACTATAATTTTATTGCAGAGATGTATATCACCTCAAAAAGTTATTGCAAACATACCATAAACTTCATCATCAAATTGCTCAATGACATATATTATTTTATGAATTTTATGAGCCAAATTGAATGGGAAAATACAAAATAACACTGCTGGAAATATACTTCTTTCTAGAAATTGAAGGCACTTGGGAAATTCGATTTCACAAGAAATATGGCATTAAAATTTACGAACTTCGAGATTTAGGCTTTTTAGGACAAGGCGGATTAGAATACCAAGTCGATTTGATAATATCTTTTGCCCATAAATCAGAAATCAGTCATATGCAAGTCACACTTCTAGAAAGAAATATAATAAATCTGAAAATACTCAATAATGTCTTCAAACCTGATAATATAGTTTTAAGTACAAATAGTTTAAAGTCAATATGAAGGGTTTTTGTCTTTCATATGGACCTCATATGGGGTTTTCGTCCCAAGTGGTGGAATAATGAGAGAACACTCTCAAAATCAGTTTTTACAAATGATAGTTCATATCCACAAATGATGCCTAACACCCCTATTTATACTTGTAGGTCTTGGCGCCAAAACATGAAAAGACATGTCCATTCATTATGTCCCTTCATTATGCCTTGGCCGACCCCCTATATTTATTTATTTTGCCTTAATACAAGGCCGACCCATATAATTGAGTCCATTACGCTAAAACATATTAAAAAATATTAATAGACATATTTTTGCTCTCTCCTTTATCTTCTTTAATTCGACCATGGAGAAGAATTGCCCGGAAATCCAATTTGCCTTCGAATTTGGAGAAAAAGGGACATTACATGTAGGGCGTTGGTCCTTGATAATAGTTTTACCATCTAGCATGCACCTTAAGGCACAACAATCTCCCACATGACATGTACCTTCTTCCAACTCCTATAGAATTTCAGTATGCATTCATAACCTCCAATACCATGGCTATTATGTTAGTTGTCATGTGGTTATAGGTGTAATGATGTTGCTATTCATCTATTTCTATAACAAATATTGAACATGGCCATCAAAGGGCGGCACATGCTTTGATGTGGGAATCATTGGATTCTGCAACATTTTCCTAGTTTAGATCATATGGGTATCTCAACTTGAATCCCCTATAAGTATACTAAGAAAACCTCGCAGATTATCTCACCAGCTGTTCAGGTTAGTCTTCTCTATTATCTCATTATACAAATGCATATCCTTGTTTTTTAAAACTCTATTTATGCTAACCAGCTCAAAATTGTTGTTTGTTAATACATCCAACAAGGATTACACTTCTGCAAAATTGCATGTATTAATGTGTGGATTACACTTCTGCAACATTGCATGTAATCTACCTTAAAATAACTCTCTTCAAATAAGACATTTTGAGGCCCGCAATGGTTTTTAGATTTCGAACTGTCCCTAGTTTGCAACTCATGCTCAGAGAGAGATATATTTGTTTGTATTTGTTCTTCAACAAATGACTTTCTAGTACTTATCAATTGCGAGTTTTGTTTGTTTATTGTATATTCAGTGCTTCTTTTGGCAATTTTTCTTTATCTCCTTACCAGGCTCATGAAAGCAATTTCTATGGTATGTTAAATGCTTGTGGCATTCATTCACATTGAAATACTGCCACTGTTGAGATTAGATTCTTCATTTTATAATTACATAAAATAATGAAAATGAGTATGAATATAGCAATAAAGGAACCATTTAATATCAATTCCCAAAAGAACTGAGAATTATCAGTTTAATGAACCTGAAATCCATACTGATAATAAGCATTTCTCTGGTTCAATAAAGAAGGAACCAAAACACTCTCAGAGTTCTCTTTATGAGATTGCCAAAATAACCAAAGACACCAGTTAAGACTGCAAGGTAAACAAATCATAGCACCATACCATTAAGTCTCGGGTTTCTTTTCCACATGAATAATTTGAATCTATCTTGACTCTTCAAGAATTATTTAACAAAAAAATCAATTTAGTGATTCATACTACTTGCTACTTGTGACTTATCTAATCTTGCATTGAATATGTTTGTGTCTCACTATGTTTATCCTGTGGAGGTTAGAAAAGAAAAAGTTCCGTGACAAAGGAAGTTTTCTAGCTGGTGAACAATTCAGGGGTTCTCCATCTGCAGTAACAATAAAGCACTCGGGATCAACTTCAATTTTCGGAGTTGCAGTATTCAGCTTCATGTCGAGTTTTGTCAAGCCACGGACATTTTGAACTGCTTCGACTCTCTTATGGAGTAAATATTTTTTTCAACACCAGCTTCTTTGGAAGCCTGTTAATATGTGCCAAATGAAGTCAAGCATGGGCTTGGACTGTTGAAATTCTGAATATCTCAAGCATGGAATTTGAAACATTCCAAATCATGTGGTTAGCTTACCTTGCTTACAAAGGCAATTGAATGTGAGCTTCCGCCTTTACCAATGGCACCAAACATGGGCCTCATGATTACCTGGAAATGAAAGTGAAGCAAAACTCGGATAAGATGTTTACACTCTGCACATTTTAAAAAAATTGCAGCATACATATTTGTGTATGATCTGAAGACATTGGATTTATATTTTAGTGTCATGGAAATCAGCACCATGTTGCATCCTCCTAAAGATAAGAATTAACCTCGTTAAGTTGCACATAATTTTCCAAAAAAAAGTCATATTTAGGTTCTTTTGTTTTTTGAAGAGACTTTATTTTGCGAGTTTTATAAAGTGGTTGAAAGTTGAACATGAGTGATATTTTTTCGGAAAATTTAGGCAAAAAGGGAACCCTTTTGAATGGCACCATTTGATGAGGGGACTTCTATATAGATCTAACTCCACAGTCCAAATAAAGGAGAGTAGATGATGGTGCAGGTAGATGCCACAACAATCATAGGCCCTGAAAACCTCCCATAAATGGCGACGTATACATAGCCTCCTGCCTTTTCTAGAACACGAAAAATATAGGATAGACGGAGTCTAATGGAAAGCCTATTTCTAATCCTCTCCAAAGTGTGGAATTGATGATTTGAATTTCTCTTATACTTTTACTTTTAATTTTAATTATTGTTATGTATTTCAAAGTAAATACGAAAAATAACTCTTTTTAGAAATGATAATGAAATCCAAATTTTGATTCCTACAAGAGAAAATGCAAGTTGCAGTTAGTTACTGGTTCAGGTGTTGGGATGCTTGCATTCGCATCTCCCATTTGTGCCCAAGCAATCACACCACCTTTAATAATCATTTCAGGCTTTGCACCAAAGAACCCAGGCTTCCAAATAACAAGATCTGCCATCTTCCCAACCTGCATAATCCTATATTAATAACTATAGTTATTCAAAAACTTGTAATAAGGCCTTCCATTCTTTCAAGGGACAAACAATATACAAGAAAAAAATAAATGGTCTTAAATGAAGAAGAAACTATGCTGCCAGCCTAGACAATATCATTTAAAGTAAATTGCTAATGAACATTGCTTAATAGGATGTTTTCTACTTTCTCCTTTATGGTTGCCAAAAAGGGGCAAAGCAAAGGGTTTGCTTATTGCCATTTTGTTTTTAATAACTTATAAGTGTGTCTTATATGTCATACTAAAAACAGATAATATGAACATATAAAAAGAAATTTAGCTTGCTTTGAAAAGCTAAAGATTTATTTTGTCACAATCTCATGGAAAACCCAATGCCACAAAGAGATGGACAAAAATCACCCATGTTTACAATTGACATTAGTCAAGACACTATCCATCATTACAATATGCACGATTTGGATTTCTGACAGTCAAGAGGATGAAGGTTAGGAAATCATCTTAACCCATCCAAATTTGATTGACACATGACCAACCCCAAACTATGGTGATAAGAATAATGTGGGGAATGTACAATGGACCATTCATTATCAACTTATAATCAATGTAAATAAAGCACAATATCATATAACAACCATTAGATTTAATACACATATACAAGAAAATATAGAATTTTAAGAATACACGAAGTACCACCAAGCATAATAAAAAGCACCATCACATGTACCATATACACCGCATCTATAGGTGCATGGGTTCCAAGTATACTGGAAAATTTTCTCACTAGGAAGTATACTAGCTAAAATGCCCACTTGGTATTGACTACGGCTATGAGCACATATATAGTTCACATTCTCAATTGGTCGTATTCCTAGCGGCAATCCACATTCTAGAATTCAAAACAGTTATAGATAAAGTCATGGGTTTTCTATTTGGTGGCCACCATGAGAGACGAGCATGGTGGAAGATAATGTCTAAGAATGCCCACCCACACCCTTAGACTCCATTTTTCAAACCCAAGAAATATTATGTGATCTAAATGGTTCTCACATCTGAACCTGTCAAGCTTATCCCATGCCCCTAAACGTTGCCAGGTATATACATCATCGATACCAAATCCAAATAAGTAAAGGAATGAACCTAAATTGTGGGTATATCATTCCGCATGTAAGTACCCATAATCACATATACTTGCACATGCAATCAATATCATCACACGATTTATTCATGTGCACAATAAATTATTGTGCATGCATGCATATGCACATATGATCCATATACACATATAATTCAAGAATCACAAGTAAATCTGAATATAACAGAGCTAAATCATAAAAGCACTAGATTAGATCAACGACAATAGTACAACCTAAAATGAAAACTAATTCTCCAGAACTACAGATATATAACTATTTGTTTCCATAATACTACAGTTTTAAAACTTTTCCTTAGAAAAAACAGAACATGACACACTTGAATTCCTAATTAACAATAATTCAAGCCACCAACACCCAATCTCAGCAACGCATCAGAATTCTATCTATGTTTTAGACTATGTTTATAACCTCATTATCTTCCAAAATTGTTCAATTTTTCCTAGTTTAGATAAATGTGTAGTTCCAAAGTTATGCCAAATGTCTCATTTTTTCATCTCTACAATACAACCTTTGTTTTGGAAGGAAAAAAAGATCTTTCAAGCTCAGAACCTGCATATATTATTCAAAACTTGTAAGGCAGAATCCAAAAATTAAGAAAAATCCATACCAAGATCAAGTATTACCACAAGCAGGTACGTTTTATAACTTCTCAGATAATAGTTTTATCATAACTATATCCATTACTGTGTTACATTAGTTCTCGAACAACTAGCACAGTCAGATCCATACAACAAACTATCAACCAATTCCAGGACCAGATTAAGAATGCCAAGCTCTATAAACTTAAAGGAGCAATTTCACGAGACAAGGATACAAATCCACATGTCATCTAAGATTCATGCTATAGCTAACTATGGAAAGCTTCAAGTTAACCATTGCTGTCACTAACATGCCAAAGAGGTATCAATGTCCTCATTAGGCACGAGTATAAAATTATCACATCAAGTAAACCTCTAATGACGATAAAAAATTTAGTCAGAAAATTTTAGAGAAATCCTTGATACCCCGAAGAATGTTTCTTCCAGATCATCTTATTGAAATAATTAAGTAATAAGCTAATAATGAATACTATAGAAAGTTAGTATAAATGTAATAATGCCAAGAATGGCTTGCTTTGGTTGTCAAATTAGCTTAGATTAGCTTGTGCTTACAATAGCACATAGATTGTTAAGTTGGTAGGAATGATTCCTTGATTGTAGGTTCGGCTCTGGCATATATTTATCCATTCTGCATTGTTATCTTACAGCTTGAGTTAATAAAATAGTGAGGTATCAGAGCTAATCGATCAAAGGCTGTCAATGAGAGGCTTGTGGAGTGTTTAGAGTGATAGATCTCACTGTGAGGTATGAAGCACTCAATGTGAATGGTGCACCCAATGCGAGGATCTGTCAGAAATTGATGACATGATGGCTATTATATGCAAGGAAGGAAGCATTCAAAAGACAGGATGGACTGTATTCTTTTATCTTCGCAAAAAAAGGGTGTCGTTCTTAGCCTGGAAGAGAGATAGAGAAGGGCGTGAATGTCTCTGTCTAATTCAGCCTGTGTGTAATCATACAAAGCACCGCTGTATATTTTGCTGCTTTGAAATCCTCTGATATCTAGTTTGGACACGATCAGAGGGGGTTGAGGGAGGAATGCCATGAAAGCATTTTTCTAAGTGTGATTTCTCTTTGTCGCACAGAAGTAGAACACTTGAAAAAGGTACCCATGAGGCAAAAGAGCAGCATCAATTACAAGTGTACTGTGTATAGTCTGGGGTGAGGTGCAGCATGGTACCTTGGTGTGAGATGGCACGGCGTAACAAGGGTTACCAGAAATAACAGTGTTTAATGGCACTTTGATGGTCAGAGGAGCAGAAGTAGAGGCCCAGGTCTGTCAGGTACACTATATGCAGGTCCAAAATTTCAATCATATAGTTTTCACCATCTATAATAATTTATGACCAAAAGCATTTTGTTTATTAATTTTGATAGTTTATAAAGTTCAGTGAATTCTAAATAAACTTCATAAAATTATAAAGTATTTGCATCAAAATAACATGGAAAAATTTAACTATACAACTGGAAGTGTATTTTTGTCTTAAAATTTGTGTGGACGTTAATCTCGGGAGTTGACATGGTAGTCAATAAACTTTGGTCTAATGCACAGCAAATCTTGAGATTTAATTGTTTTTGTGGTTTCAGAGGTCTGGGAGTCTTAGGTGAGAGGCAGCAATAAAGAGGATGTAAAAAGAAAGGAAGTTGAGAAGAGAGAACAACTCCTTAAAGATCTTATCCAGATCTTCACTCAAGTCAAAAACAAGAACATTCAGAACTCAGCTGGGTTTGACTGACTGTATTGCTGTTTTTGGCTGGTGTTTGGCTGCATTTTTATGCATTCGGGCTGTTTTGTTGCTGCAGTTCCCCTATGATCCTTTGTTTTGCTTCTTGTGATTTTCAATGTAATATCTGGATCTCAGATCCTCCTTTTGTAACAGGGTAGGGTCCCTGCCAAAACCCTCCTTTTACCCTTTATCTAAAACAAGTATAAGTGTGAGGTCAAATGGTTAGTATACAAAATCTATTGCTGCCCAAGTCATAAATACCAATCAGGAAAAATTACAGTCTGCGAGTCATAAAATCCTGAAATAGGTGAGTACCCGGATTTAGCTAAAATTGGTGAAGAACAGAGACCAAATCGTGATCCCCAAGACCATGGAAAACGACATAGAGAGGCTTCAATGCTTCTGAAATAGTCCACATAGTGCCAAAAGTAAGACATGTTGTTGTTGCATTAAACTTGTGGGAAACTCTTAAAAACCAAGTATTGGTAGTCAGAAACCAGAAGGGATTTGTATTTAAAATTTTTGTTGTTTTCAACTAAGTTGCTAAAAGGATGTTCTCTTTCTGAGAATCCATTGCATTTGAAGGATCTCAATGATCATCTTGTCTACAATTGAGAAGCAGGATAATCAGGATATGATTTCTTTGATGTTGCATAGCTTACCTTCTTTTAATCTGTTTGTGGAGTCATTGCATATGATTGCAGAAACTCAAACACTTGATTTTGAAAAATTGTAAGTAGTTCTCTTGAAACAGGAGTGGAGACAAGATCCTACAGAAACAACAATTTTGGATTCTGCAGAGAGTGCATCCAGTGCACATCAGTTCAAGGCAGAGATAGCTAATCCAATGCTAGTAGTTTGTCAAATAATGATACTTCAAAAATTGGTAACAACTAACAAGTCACAATGGAAATGTCATTATTGTAAGAAGCCAAAACATTTTGTAATGTCCCCATTTTTGAAGACCCTTAGCCTATCTTTCCCGTGGACTTTTGGGATAATGCAAGGGGAAATATATGTTACGTAATTAAACGATATTGCCTGGAGAGTGATTTTAATCATTTGTTATTATAAAGCAATATTCATTTAATTATTTAATTATGGATGTTGAGTGGTTTTCTCACCACCTTGAAGTATTGCTCACAAAAGAATATTTATTGAGCAATTGATGTAATTTATTATTTAATTCAATTCCCCAAAAATATGAAATTAAAAGGGAATTAATTAAATAATATTAAGTGGCTTTTAAATGTCAAAAATACCCTTAGAAAGGGGACACCACACATAGGGATGATAAATATTTTTAATTTGTATTTTCCCTCCAAAAGGGAATTCAAATTTTGTACCTCTTGCCTATAAAAAGAGGTCTTGGGATCATTGTAAAAACTTATGCGATGATGAAATTGATTTGAACTCCATGCTTGGAGTTGGAATGTATGCCCACCCTTGATACTTGTTCTCTCTCGCATGGGAGATGTAATTGAAGCTGGTTTTGATATCGATTGGAGTATTTTTATGTGCTTTTGCAGATTGACTCGTGATATGTGATTTCTACTTGCCCTAGCGAACTCTTATGGTGCTTTTGTGATTGTTTTTAAGTGCCTTTGGTATCATATAATCATTCTTCCCTACCTGAAGTAAATTGATTTGATCTTCCAATTATTTGTCTGGAATGTTGTTGCTTTGAAGGGGTCTAGGATTGGCGAATTTATTATGGCATGAATGAAGGTTGTAGCTATCTGTTTTAATGCAATATTTTATTGAATATTCCTCTCTAACACTCAGCAAGGGTATGCTGATTTTAGTGACTGGTTTTGGGACTGATATTTGATCTGGTTTTGGCTTGGACTAAGCTGCGATTGTATCCTCTGTCCAAAGACTCTTTCGGGTAGTTCTTTGAGTGTTTTAATGCGTGATTAGTGCTCTAAATGTGCAGTGAACTTGATGGTATTTATTTAATAGCTACAGCGATTTGTTTTAAGGAAAATTGATAGTAATTTCATACACTTCAAGGTCTGATTTAGTCTGTTGTTCCTCTCTATGCTAGGCAACTTAGATTTTGCATAATATATGGTATTTGCAGACCTTAATGGCAGCGATCTACATGAGGCATGTTTGGTAATGTATTTTGATGTCTGGTTATGGAGTTTGGGCATAGATCGATTGGGTAGTTGGCATAGTATTTCAGTCTTCATTCCAGCGATTAATTCAAGGAAGAACCGGCAATAAATTCTAAGATTTGAGGGCTGTTTTAATCCATTTACATCAGATGTGCTTATCTAATATTCAGCGAACTTGTATGAGGTAATTAGGCACAAAAGTTGGCATGTATTTCCTTCATGATTGAGTACAGCAAGTACTATTGCAGCAGTTGTGTGTGAATTCATAGCAGCAGTTTATATTCAGCTTATTGTTGCATATTTGGTATAATTTGATTTAGGCCATTAAACCCCTCTCTTTGGGTTTATTGAGTCATTGTTAAATAGTCATACCTGATTAGATTCAGACCCCGGTTGAGTTCAAGGCACCTTACTTGATCCAATCGTAAGTTGGAGCTATTTCAAGGTTATGTACTTCAAATATAATCCATGAAGTGATAAGTTTGAGTTAAAGTACTGCCTTAGTAGTGTATAATAGTGGGGATACCCTAGAGAATCCAAGTTTTCTCTAAAATCCTAGAAGCGGGATATTACAGTGGTATTAGAGCATGTTCTTCTGCACCTGTGAGGTTTGAAATTGCCTATGAATCATGGATTTATCTAGTGCAAGTAACATGAAAGCAAAGTTCCGGAAATTGGGTAGAGCACTCAAGCACCTACCTCAGTCAAAGGATGGGTTGCTCAATATTCTGGAAGAAGCGGCAAATTGCTTGGCAATAGTGGAACAAGATGATTATGGATCCATGCTTCTTGCAAGGGATTCCTTGGTGATGCAGTTGGCTAGGCATGAACTTTTGGATCATGAAGATGGGGAAGTAAGAATTACAGCCCCAAAATTGTCATATTGTGATGCCATCATGGAAGACATCTTCGAGGTCATGGTGGGAAGTTTCCAAGGCCTTTGGGACCTCACAAGCCCTTGCTTTGGTAAGAGGGTTAGCATTTTGAACACTATGGCAAAAGTAAGATCTTGTGTGGTAATGATGGATCTAGAATGTAATGATCTTATTTCTCACATGTTTGAAGTGTTCTTTGATGTCCTACATAATGATCATGCTCAAGAGATAATGTTTTCCATGCAAGCCATTATGTCTTTGGTATTAAATGAATATGAGAGTCCCCACCACACAATTGCTATCCATGCTTGAGGAAGGATTGAGTCAAGAGGCATCATGTGTTGCTCATACACTAGCCCAAGGTGTTCTAGAGCAATGTTCAAGCAAAGTGAAGACTATGATTCTCCAAGGTATGAGTTCTTTGGTGTTTGATGATAAAAATTTGGTATCTAATATTTGCATGAGAGTTGGTACTTGCACAGAAAAATCAGATTTAGTTCAAAGGGAAGAGAAGGAAGAAGAACCCCTAGATGCAAATAAGCAAGGTAAAAATTCATTGTTGATTGAAGAGGTTTCTTTGTTTTTGTATGATTGCATGCATGTTGATAAAATAGTCATGGAAGATGAGTCCAAGAGGGAAGAGAAATTTGATTTACAAATTTGCATGGACAAGCAAAATGAGGGTAGCCAAGAGGTAACTAATGATCATTATTTAGTTGTTACTAATGATACTTGGATTGGTAATGAATGCAAGGATGAGGAGATGAATGATAAGCAAGAAGAAGAAGTTGTTTCAGGCACTTTTGACCATTCTCAACTTGCTGGTCTGCACATAACAACAGTCATTAGAGAGCAAATAAATGACTTCATCCACCCTAAGATGAAGCTTAAGGAAGCCTCACACCAAGTACAAGCAAGGTTGCATGATTCCAAGATAGAAGGAGATGTTTGGTTTGAAAATTCCAAGGAGTATGAAGGTATCTCATGGCACAAAGGTATGATGAGCAGCCCCAAGCATTTTGTTTCATATGTGTTAGTTTCCTTCATAAGGGAAATCCATTGGCACAATGAATGATATGAGTTTCCTTGCATTTCTGATTTTCCTTTTTCTTATGTGAATGATGGGGTAGAGATAAGGGGGTATAATCATGCACATGCTATTACATGGTATGAAAAAGTAACGGCAATTATTTGTATTTACATGTGCTCTTGAGATGATTAAGATGGACATTCTATTGTTCTTATATCATGATGAAATTCAGTTTTTGGTTGTTGGAATCATAAGAGGAAGGTATAAGCATTGTCTACTCATATTTGAGTTTGCAACCAAGAAGAATATGTGTATGCTTAATGTTTCCATGGACATTCACACTGCTGTCATGCACATTTTCAGTTTGTTTGGGGACATGTTAGCATGCCTACAAAAGGTTTAGTCACATGGTATGCTAATTTTCAGTTTGGAGCATCATTGGTACATGTTACAGTTCATTTTTAGGCCATTTAGCACTTCTTTTACATTGGGAGCAGCAAAGAGGAAGGTATGGTGTTGAATTGTCATGCTATGTTTTGGGAAATAAGGGTAAGCAAGTTGAATATTCAGCTATGATAGTGAGAGGTACCAAGTTTGTCATGAAATTCACTTTGGATTAGCTCTATATCATGCATATGAATGAGTTTCAGCATTTGTTCTCATGGGAACAATGTATTGGGGGTTGGGAGAGTGAAGTGTTGGCCTTACCTAAGATAAGATGGGATGCCTTGAAGTCAATTATTTTTGTTTACACTGCTGTAATTTATTTCAGCAGTCTTCTTATGGCCTGTAGAGCCATAAAGCATGGGGATAAGGGACATTTTTCCATGGGTACTCTCACACATGGATCAAAGGATGAAGAAGGGATCACATGGACTATACATGGCATGGTAAGAATTTCATTTCCAGATGTGCATATGGATAATTTTTAGTGTATTATGGTTGGGAATGAAACTTCAATTACATGGGGGCCTATTTCATTCACTAGATTGATGTTCATTCATGTTGGAGGAAATTTTTTGAACTATGTTAGCTGATGTCCCATCATTTTCATGGATGATATCAGTATGACCAACTCCACTATCACTCCCATAATTCAAATTTTTTATATGCATTTCATGATATGGTTGTTGATACTTGATTATGGCTCATGGGTGACTAATTGGGGGTGGAAACCAGCCACTCCAATTCTGATTTTTGAAGATTATAGCAGTATTTGGGACCACATAACACAGTTTGGGGGTAGCCCATACATGGAGGAGACTTACACACCATGGAGACACCTTGAAAGAGTGTTCTTCAACACTAATTTTTCTAACTTGTAATATCTGGATCTCGAATACTCCTTTTGTAACAAGGTAGGGTCCCTGCCAAAATCGTCCTTTTACCCTTTATCTAAAACAAGTCTAAGTGTGAGGTCAAATGGTTAGTATACAAAATCTATTGCTGCCCAAGTCATAAATACCAATCAGGAAAAATTACAGTCTACGGAGTCATAAAATCCTGAAATAGGTGAGTACCCGGATTTAGCTAAAATTGGTGAAGAACAAAGACCAAATCGTGATCCCCAAGACTATGGAAAACGACATAGAGAGGCTTCAATGCTTTTGAAATAGTCCACGTTTGATACCCTAGTGCCAAAAGTAAGACATGTTGTTGTTGCATTAAACTTGTGGGAAACTCTTAAAAACCAAGTATTGGTAGTCGAAACCGTAAGGGATTTGTATTTAAAAATTTGTTGTTTTCAACTAAGTTGCTAAAAGGATGTTCTCTTTATGAGAATCCATTGCATTTGAAGGATCTCAATGATCATCTTGTCTACAATTGAGAAGCGGATAATCGGGATATGATTTCTTTGATGTTGCATAGCTTACCTTCTTTTAATCCGTTTGTGGAGTCATTGCATATGATTGCAAAACTCGGACACTTGATTTTGAGAAACTGTAAGTACTTCTCTTGCAAGAGGAGCGGAGACAAGATCCTACGAAACAACAATTTTGGATTCTGCAGAGAGTGCATCCAAAGGTGCACATCGGTTCAAGCGAGATAGATAATCCAATGCTAGCGCTTTTGTCAAATAATGATACTTCAAAAATTGGTAACAAGTCACAATGGAAATGTCATTATTGTAAGAAGCCAAAACATTTTGTAATGTCCCCATTTTTGAAGACCCTTAGCCTATCTTTCCTCGTGGGCTTTTGGGATGATGCAAGGGGAAAATTATGTTAAGTAATTAAATGATATTGCCTGGAGAGTGATTTTAATCATTTGTTATTATAAAGCAATATTCATTTAATTATTTAATTATGATATCTTGAGTGGTTTTCTCACCACCTTGGAGTATTGCTCACAAAAGAATATTTATTAAGCAATTGATGTAATTTATTATTAAATTTAATTTCCCAAAACTATGAAATTAAAAGGGAATTAATTAAATAATATTAAGTGGTTTTTAAATGTCAAAAATACCCTTAGAAAGGGGATGCCACACATAGGGATGATAAAATGTTTTTAATTTGTGTTTTCCCTCCAAAAGGGAATTCGAATTTTGTACCTCTTGCCTATAAAAGGAGGTCTTGGGATCATTGTAAAAACTTATGTTATGATGAAATTGATTTGAACTCCATGCTTGGAGTTGGGATGTATGCCCACCCTTGATACTTGTTCTCTCTTGCATGGAAGATGTAATTGAAGCTGGTTTTGATATCAATTGAAGTATTTTATGTGCTTTTGCAGATCGACTTGTGATATGTGATTTCTACTTGCCCTAGAGAACTCTTATGGTGCTTTTGTGATTGTTTTGAAGTGCCTTTGGTGTCATATAATCATTCTGCCCTAGCTGAAGCAAATCAATTTGATCTTCCAATTATTTGTCTGAAATGTTGTTGCTTTGAAGGGGTCTAGGATTGGCGAATTTATTATGGCATGAATGAAGGTTGTAGCTACCTGTTTTAATGCAATATTTTATTGAATATTCCTCTCTAACACTCAGCAAGGGTATGCTGATTTTAGCGACTGATTTTGAGACTGATATTTGATCTGTTTTTGGCTTGAACTAAGCTACAATTTTATCCTCTGTCCAGCGACTCTTTTGGGTAGTTCTTTGAGTGTTTTAATGCATGATTAGTGCTCTAAATGTGCAGCGAACTTGATGGTATTTATTTACTAGCTACAGCGATTTGTTTTAAGGCAAATTGATAGTAATTTTATACACTTCAAGGTCTGATTTAGTCTGCTGTTCCTCTCTATGGTGGGCGACCTAGATTTTGCATAATTTATGGTATTTGCAGACCTTAATGACAACGATCTACATGCGGTGTGTTTGGTAAAGTATTTTGATGTCTAGTTATGGAGTTTGGGCATAGATCGATTGGGTTGTTGGCATAGTATTTCAGTCTTCATTCTAGCGATTAATTCAAGGCAGAACTGGCAAAAATTATAAGATTAGATGGCTGCTTTAATCCATTTACATATGTTGTGCTTATCTAATATTCACTAGGTAGCCTGTACGTACCCTGCAGGGCATGGGTACAGGTATGGTACGTACCCGATACATGGTACGGGTACAGTACGCCCTGAGTACGGCTAGGTGCGTCCAGCAGTACCGGGCACGCGTCAAGTACCCAGACGTACCCGGTACTGCTGGAAGTACCCTGACGTACCCGGGTACTGCTGACGTACCCTGGCCATACCTAGGGCCTACCCAGCCATACCCACCAGTAAAAACAACAATTTTTTAAATTTTTTAATTTTTTAAATTTTTTTAACTTTTTTGTAAAAAAAAAAATCATTTTTGGGGGTCAATTAAGGTCAATAGATGCGATTACATAAATGATTCAACTGTGGTAAAACTTCACAGAAGTACCTAAAACAATGGCTGAAAATGCAACAGTTGAGATGCGTTTGGGTAATGTAGGATCAAAAAACACAGTGGCAGCATCTCCACTAGCAAGTAAGACTAATGCAGGAATAATAAGAAAAACCCCAAAGGAATCTGAACTGCCAGATTTGAAGGGAGCTGGTAATAGCCAGAATTCCAGTCCAGTTATGTGATTTGTTATTATTTATGTTAATAATTTGACATTGTAACATTTGGAGTTTGAACAATGTACTTGTTCGAAGTTCAGTCAATGAATATCATAACAAAATGCATTGAATTATTAATACGTTATTTGGCTATTTCACTTAATCATTAATTTGTTTACTCTATTCATGTATAAGGCTGAATTTTTGCTTATTTGGATATATTTTTAATAGTTTATATGTATATTGTACTGCCGTACCCAAGTGCCGTACCCGGCCCCAAAAAATTTGCCGTATCAGCGTCGGATCCCGCACGGTACCTGCACCGTATCTGGCTACCTAGAATATTCAGCGAACTTGTATGAGGTAATTAGACACAAAAGTTGGCATGCATTTCCTTCATGATTGAGTACAGCAAATAGTACTATTCCAGCAGTTGTGTGTGAATTCATAATAGCAGTTTATATTCAGCTTATTGTTGCATATTTAGTCTAATTTGATTTAGACCATTAAACCCCTCTCTTTGGGTTTATTGAGCCATTGTTAAATATTCATACCTGATTAGATTCAGACCCTGGTTGAGTTCAAGGCACCTTCCCTGATCCAATCGTAAGTTGGAACTATTTCAAGGTTATGTACTTCAAATATAATCCATGGAGTGATAAGTTTGAGTTAAAGTACTGCCTTAGTAGTGTATAACAGTGGGGATTCCCTAGAGAATCCAAGTTTTCTCTAAAATCTTAGAAGTGGGATATTAGACATTTTAAGAGAGATTGTCAGAAGAGACAATATGTAATTTCCTCTTTTCCAATTTAAGAGCATGATTTTGACTTCTTAACATTCCCTTTTCCATGGCAAAAAGTAGAGTTGGAGAAGGAAATTGAGCTTCTTTTGTGCATTTATATTTCATGGATTTTCATATGTATTGATTCACATGTTCTTTAAATCTCTTTCATGCATTAGTAAGATATGATTCTACAGTCTCTATATCTGAATGTGTTGCCTTCTTCACTTCTTTACTTACAATAGTGAGTAATCTTGTATAACCAAGGAGAATAGCTTGTATTCTTGACCAGTGGGTTAGATTGAACTTTGTGTCCCTGATTCACTCATCTTGCTCATATAAGCTACTGTTTCTTCCTCTAAAAACCTACTTCCATGTTCATCTTCTCTATCGAGAATATTGAAAATATGGAACCATTCACTACACTAATATCCTCATTCAAATATTAAATTTGTACATTTGTAAATAATTAGAGTCTCAAGTTTTTGGCAAAATAAGGGAACCTCCCCATAAAGAGGAGGGACTATTGTCCCCTGAACTGTTGATTGTGTCTAAAGACAAAATTTCCAACCAATAGTTTTTTGGCACCCACCATGGGGCACGTACTGTGCTTCCCACCAAATAGTCTTTAGAGCAAACCGGCAGTTTCAACCCACAAACTAAAAGAAGATATACATGAGGACAGAGAGCCCATTGCATATAAATCTCGTTTTAGTTGCAGTAGTAATAACAAGGTTTTCATTTTCTCTCCAAAAAGAGAAGTAGAAGTAAAAGATCAATAAGTACACCTCCAGTCAAAGGAAGGGCTGGTTCATCCTCTCAAACAAGTACTACCACTCAGCCACAAGTAAGTGCTTATTTCTCAAGCTCTAGTCTTAGCAGGTGTTGTTGTTCCTTTACAAGTTTTTCCTACAATGGTTGCACCAGTGCCTTGGGGCCAACAAGTTGGACCTTTAGCCCTTACACAACCTCTGCATGATTTTCCTAAGGGGAATAGGAATAATTTTCCCAAGTTTAGAGTGATGGAAAAGTGCACCCAGATGAACACATTGCATAGCCTTCATTGTTGCATGTGGGATTCTTGGAGTTGAGCATGAGGATGTCCATCAGATTGTTTGTTGAGACTCTATAAGAAAATGTTGCAGATTGGTTCTATCATCTCCCATCTGGTACTATTACTAACTGAATACCATGCGAACTCAGTTTGAGAATAGGTTCAAGCTTGTAGAAGATTCTCATGCACTTCTAGCTCAACTCTCCCAGATGAAGAAAAACCTTATGAGCTTATGAGCCTATGCAAGAATTTGTTTCCAAATTCAACAAATGGTTAATAAGATCCTAGTTGTTACTCCCTATTGATCAAAATCTAAAATGTTTCTTCATTAATGCTCAGTTTCCAGAGGTGAGTTATGCACTGAGGAGAGCCAACCTTGCTAATGTGAATTTGGATCAACAATTGGCCATAAGTGTAGAAGATGACCTGATTATGTCAGGTAAGATGAGAAAGAACCACCTAAGGCCAAAGCCTCTACTTTAAGTACAACAAGTTCTGAACAATTAGTTCAAAAGTTGGCCAGTGACATGATTACAATCAAGAAGCAACTTTCTCAGAATATGCCATACAAGGATATTCCAACCAAGGAACTTCCATCACCAAGGAACCGTCTCCCTCTTATTCAACCAAAGCTAGCCATTGAAGCTCCTCCTGTGAAGGTTCCAATCAATGCAACATGTGAAGTGCAAGAACTAGAGAATGAAGTGGAAGCAGAGGAGATTGAAGAGCCTGAAGAAGAACCTGAAGAGGTCCAAGAAGAGGTAGATGACTCTCAAATCAACTATCTCACTTGCAAGGGAGTGGATGATGATGATGATGATGATTATGATGAGGTAGTTGCAGACATGAACAATGAATCATATGTTGTCATGACCAGAGAACAATTGAACAAGAAGAAGGAAGTTGTACAACCTGCAAAGAAAGAAAATTCCAAAGAAGCTCCAACTACCATCCTAGTAGTTGCAAAAAGAGGATCACCCATCCCCACTACTACTAAAAAAGTAAGTATTGCTTCTCCATCTAATACTACTTCTTCTTCCTCTTTTCCTAAAGTAACCACACCTTCCACTCATGTATCTAAAACACCCTTAGCCCCAAAAGATTGATAAACCTAAAACCTCTGTTGTTTCCATTCAAGAAACTCCATCTACTTCAGGGTCTTTTGATATCATTGATCATATCAAGAAGACTAAAATTCAGATTTCTAAAGCTGAGTTTTATCAGACTCACCCGAGGCCTTCGCCCAAGTTGTAAAATTTTTCAATTCCAAGCCTAAAAATCTTCCAAAACTTCTAAAGGCCTCTTTCCTACCCCCAACTCTCCTTCTCCACAAAATATAATGGCTTCCGCACCTTCCACTTCTAAAAATATTGAGCCCTTTTATGTGACACTTACTAATAGTGGCCATAAACTCATTAATTGTGTCATTGACTTGGGAGCATCAAAAAATGTGATGCCTACAAAATTTTCTCATGCACTTGGTCTTACCCTAACCCAAACTTTTGGTTCATGTTACTCAATGGAGACCAAGGAGGTGCCCTAGTCGGTAAGAATAAAAGATGCCTAAGTAGCTTTTGTTGCTTTCCCCAAGAAACGAGTCAAAGCCACAATCCTGGTTGCTTGACATTCCTCCATCCTATGGTATGTTATTGAGAAGAAACTTATGCAAAGAATTTGGAGGTGAAATTCAAATGGATTGGTCTCATGCACTCATCCCATCAATGGACAAATGAAAAAGTTGTCAGAGAGGTAGGCTGAATATATTGTTTAAAAAACAGATGACCCTAAGGCATAAATCCTATACAAAGACATAGGTCATGGAAACTACATGGTGATGTTTGAGTCTGAAAACAAAACTCCCAAAGTTGTTTAAGAAGATCCTAATGATATATGGATTCTCAGTTTGACGGTAGTTGTTCCACAGCAAGTTCCAGAACAGGAATTATATTGGTCTCACTTGATGGCAAGCTCCACCCATTCTCCTATAAGATTCAATTTTCCAATACCAACAATACTACTTTGAGTATGAGGCCCTTCTTCTCGGCCTAGCAGTAGTGAGGAGATGGGGATAAAGAATCTTCGAGTACAATGGTGATGTTGAGCTCATTGTCAAAAAGTCTGAGGAGCATTTTCAAGTAAAGAATGAGAGGCTAAAGCACTATCACAATAAGGTATGGGATTCTATCAAGTTCTAGATGCCTTTTCAATCAATGTTGTGTCAAGAGATAACAACACTAGAGATATGCTCTAGAATCTCTGGGTCCTACTCATTCCCACCCGATTTCAGTCAAGACAAATTCATGGTGGAGATGATATTCAGACCCAATGTTCCTAATAATGCAGAGAATTGGCAAGTTTTCAATGATGACCAACATTTGATTTCTTTCCTTGAGTTGAATGATAATTTCATTCAATTGTATTTTGAAGGAAGTGAGGTTGGTTATCGAGAATCCACTACCTCTTTTGTGACTAAGGAAGGAGTTGAGGAAGAGTCTGATTAGGATGGATGCATCAAACTCAAAGGTAACAAGATACCTAGAGGTCTTGTGAGTTTGGAGGATTTTTTGATAAACATGATAGGTATATAAAAGGAAAAGTATCACAAGATGTTAGCCAATCATCTAGTTTGAGAAATTTAATTTAGGAAGTGATGAGGAGCCCAAGTTTGTAAATATTGGGAAATGTTGCTCTGAGGAGAGAAGAAAAATGGTTGAATTGTTGAAGAAATATATAGATGTGTTGGCCTATTCTTATGATGATATGAAACTTTCAAACCAAGAGAGATGCAACACTACATTCCCTAAAACTAGGTATTCAACCATTTCGTCAAAAAAAAGACAATACAATCCAAAATTGCATGTACTATATTCACCAAGAAATCCAAAAATTGTTAAATGTCAAGATAATTTTTCCTATCCATCATTCAACATGGATTTCCAATATTGTACCTATAAGGAAGAAAAATGGAGAAATTTGGATTTGTGTTGACTTTAGGAATCTAAACCAGGATTCTCTCAAAGACAACTACCCACTTCCTATGATGGACCATATTTTGCAAGTTGTGACCGGTTCAGAGATGTTATCCATGCTCGAAGGGATTTTTGGGTACAACCAAATTGAAGTGGACATGCAAGATCAACATAAAATTGCTACATTCACCACTCCCTGGGGTACCTTTTCCTACCAAGAATGCCTTTTGGCATGATTAATCATGCAGTGCAATGTTCCAAAGGGCAATGGACTTGGCCTTTGGTGACTTGAAGAATAAATGCATAGTGATCTATCTAGATGATCTTATTGTTTTCTCCAAGAAGAGAGGATCATTTTCAGCACCTAAAATTTGTCCTTCAAAGATGCAGGACCATGGCATCTCATTGAATCCCAAATAATTCTTCTTTGGTGTAATAGAGGGAAATACTTGGGCACATTGTGTTATAAGGATGGGATAAAGATTGATCTAGAGCGTGTTCAAGGCCATTCAAAATATATCTCTTCCAACAAGCAAGAAAGGTGTTCATTCCTTCTTTGGAAAGATCAATTTCCTTAGAATATTTATTCCTAATTTTGTAGAGTTGACAAGAAATATAGCTCATATGATGAAAGAAAAGTAGTCTTTCCACTTGGACTACAAAGGAAGAATGCCTTTGATAATATAAAGAGAGATATTGCCAAGACACCTATTCTTTCCTATCCCCCTGATTTTGATAAGGATTTCATAATTTATTGTTATGCCTTTGAGCACACCTTGGTAGCATGTCCTGGTGCAAAATAACTTTCATAGATGTGAAGTACCCATTGCATTCATGAGTTATGTGTTAAAGGCTCATGAGTTAAAGTACTCCCAATTGGAAAAACATGCCTTTGTTGTGGTGAAAGTTGTGAAACAATTTCATTTCTATATTCTAAATTCACACTCCATTGTGTTTGTACTTGATACAACAATGAATTCTATCCTCACCCAACAGGATTTTGGATCAAAATGAGGAAATTGGGTAGCAAAATCCAGGAGTATGATCTCGACATCAAGCCCACCAAGATTGTTCAAGGTAAGGGTCTATGTGTGAATTGCTTACTAATGGTTCAAAGAGTAGTTCAAGTGAAAAGGAGACTGTTGATATTCCAACTGTACTCTTTCCTAAGTTCAATTGATGAGTGGTATTCCAATATCACTCATTTTCTTACCTATGGAGAATGTCTAGACACATCTGAGTGCCAAAGAAAAAAGATCCATCAAGCTTCGGGTTGCATAATATGTTCTAGGATAATTCTTTGTTCAAGAGAGGAATTGATGGTCATTTTCTCATATGTGTAGACAAGGAACAACAAAAGAGATTATTGAGAGCTTTCCATGATCAAGCCTATGTGGTGGCCATTTTTCTTCCTCAATAACAACTCACAAAATTCTCCATGTAGGGTATTATTGGCCAACTCTTTTCAAGGATGCAACAAAGTGGGTTTCAAAATGTGAAGCATGTCATAATTTTGTGGGCAGACCCAAGTTGGCACCTTACCTCTAAACTAATGGTTATTGAAGATCCTTTCCAACAATGGGGCTAGATTTCATAGAACTCTTAATCCAAGTTCAAGTGCAGGTCACACACACGTTTTAACTACCATTGATTACTTTACAAAGTGGGTTGAAGAAATTCCAATTAAAAGGACCACTTCTGAAGTTGTTTGTGACTTTATTAAAGAAAACATATTGGTTAGATTTGGAATCCCAAATAAAATTGTAACAGATAATGCCCCTAACTTATCTTCTCATGAACTCATTGATTTTTGTTATGGGTATGGAATTTCCTTACATTCATCTAATTATTATCCACAAGGGAATGAAAGGATGAATCTACCAATAAGACCATGGTAACCATTATCAAGAAGTTAGTGGATGAGTCACAAAGGAACTAGACATAAGAATTTGTTTGATGCTCTCTAGGAAGACATGATCACACCAAAGAGAGCCATCGGGATGTCTCCATTTCAGTTGGTGTATGGGATGGAAGCTCAATTTCTAGTAATAGTGGAGTTTCCTACATTGTACCTTGCAAAAGCTATCAAAGATGAAGAGTTCTCAAATGCCATGGAGAAGAGGGTTTTGTACCTAAAAGTTGGATGAGGAAAGGTTACAGGTTGTGGATAGAATTTCAACACACCAACAAAAATTCAAGCAACTTTTTGACAAGAAATCCAAGTCCATGAGACTTTCTAGGTTAGATATATTGTCCTACTCTAGGACAAAAGGCATGAACCACGAGGAAGTCATGGTAAGTTTGATTCACTCTAGCTTGGTCCTTTCAAAATTTGGCATTTTTCTAGTGAAATTCATATTATCTAAGCTATATGGATGGAACTTCCTTCCATTTCCATATAGTGGTCAATATCTAAAATTATTCAAGTCTTGAGTGAACAACAATCCTTTGTATATAGTTTATATAGTCTTTTACAATCTCTATTTTTGTTTGTGTCTTGTGTCTTTGTGTCTTTTTGTTCTTCTATGTTGTCTTGTTCTATATTTTCTCCCAATGGATAAAGCATTGGTCTTGTAACCATGAAATTATGAGGTTCTTTTCTTTGTCTTGTTTTCACTATGTGTCAAGTCAATCAATCCCCAGAAAGAACCAATTGTTGTCACTCACCCAAAAATGTGTAATTTTGAAATTTTTTGAAATTTTGGTTAAGTGACCCCTTTTCCCTAATTTGTCCTTTTTGAAGTCTAAGGAAAAAATCTCTAAACAGTTAGTATTTTTTTGAGTTGATTTGGGTCATTTTGAGTGTATTGCGGTGAATGTGGTTCTAGAGGAATAGGAGGAACAAGTTCCTTCGGGCCTCCCGTTCCCCACATCCCCACTTTCCCACATTTCTTTTGATTGTAGTGTTATGTGGACATTTCACATTCTTTCCCCATGGAACTATTTCCCACTAGGTCCCTTTTTCCCTACACACTTGTTGTTCTCCATGCATTTCCCACCCACAAAACTTTTTTTATATAGTGTGGAAGATTTTATAATCAAGTAGAACTTTCCTCCCCATCGCCTTTTTCAAGTGCCTCATGTTTTTCCACATTCCATATAATATTTTGTATTTATTGTGTTTGGAAATTTTTGACATTTTGGGAACTCATTCGACCCATTGTTCCATTCTGCACCTTGTTCCCAGCTTCCCTTTTCTCAAAATTTCATTGAATTTTCTTTATATTGTGGGAAGTTTCAAGGTTTTGGAACATTAAGGTACTCATTCCTCTTGGGCCTCCGCTTCCCAAAAACCCGTCATATCCATAAATCTTAAGGAAAATTGATTAAAAGTTCTTTGAGCATCCACGTTCCCGGATTTCATTGATTTTCCCAAGTTAACCTATTTTTTCAGCTATGTATTTATTATAAAAGGGTAAAACTTAATTCATTTTTGCCATTCAACTCGATGAATTTTACTATGCATTTGCTTTCCTTGCTCCCGTGCCCTAGAAAAGACATTTTGGTCATATCTTGCTCATTTTTCATCCTTTTTCAAAATTCAAATTGGAGTTGGGATCAAAGGTGCTATTTTTTCATAATAAAAGGTGAGTCATTCCATGCTAGTTTAATTAAATTTGGTGGTGTTTTGTGTTTTGTATCCTATCCTCTGAATCCTTCCTAAAAACCATTGTTGAACCCCATTTCTCTAAGTTTTTCCCTCACCATTTCACCATGAAGTTTTAGTATGGGGGTATGAGCACATTTCTTCCTTAGAGACCTCTATGCCAAATATTGGGGATAGTGATGTTAGGCATTTGAATTTAGATGATTTTGGGCCCAATTTCTAAGAGATACTCCCACTATCATGGCCCAATGTATCAAGAATAGTGGAATTGCCTATGTACTTTCAAATTTCCCTCTCTTGTATCAGTGTACACTAATATTGTCCTAGCTTGTGCCTCTTGTTTTGATCCTAAAACCAAGGAAGTTAGAGATCCTCAAGGCCAAGTTATTGCCAAACTTGATGTTAGTTGTATAAATGTAGCCCTAGGAATCCTTGTCATTGAAGACTCTAATACTTTGACTAAGGCCCAGGCTCAGAATATTTTTGAGCAAGATAAAGACAGATATAGAGCAATGATAGCTAAATCATGGCTCAAGGCCCAAAAGAGAGGAGCTTCCAAGTTTCCTAAGGTTCTATATAGGTCATATTTCAAGGAAGAACTATCTGATATGATCACCCTATTGGCAAGATTGATGGGCCTACCTTCTACCAATGAATTCCAATTTTGGATGTGTGTGTACATCAACATCATTTGTGAAGGAAAAAAATTTGAATTGGGGGAGATAATCTATGAAAACTTAAGTGAGCAATTGGTGAATGTGCAACAAAGTAAAACCTTTCATATGACATCCTACCTTATGTATACAATTGCAACCTATAGAGTGTGGGTAGGGTTATCTCTCAAGATGATAAAAAAATGCACTAGTTTATGAGTTTTATCCACAAATCACTTTTGAGAATAGTAAATTTCATCACAGAGGTAAATGATGTTTTCACAATGTTCATAGTTAGGATCCTTGAAGGAAACATAGTTGAAAGAGTGTATGTAAAAGAAAAGTAGTTGATTTCAACCTATGGCAACCTCTTCATCCAGTTCAAAAAGTTTTCCTATATAAGATTGGATGGTTTTGAGAGTGCACCCAAAAATTACCAATGTATTGCAGTGATAAGTTGGTTCTTATGGAGGTCTATAGACAATTAGATATGTTGCACATGACTTGTCGGGATAAGAAAATCACAGCATCCAGTTTCCTATCTCCTTGGAAACTACACATGCAAATCTTCCTTGATGCTCAAAATGTGAAGAGAACAATCACCGATTTCAAGTTCCATTCCTATCAAAGAAGATATTTTTTGATATCAAAGGATTCATTTCCAATCATCTAAGAATGTCTTACTATCATGTTCCCACCATTTGAGATTACTAGGAAGATTGTACTGATGAATATGAGGTAAGGAGAAGGTATTTCGGGAGACTTTCTCTACAACAAATCAAATATTTCAAGGTGTATCAGTTCCTGAGGACTTGGAAGATGATAATGATGATTTGTATTCTATGGAATATATCAAAACCATTCAACATATGCCTCTCCCAACCATTGATTGGTCTCAAAAGGAGAGAGATGATCCTTTGATATGAATAATCCAGTTCTAGCAAGGACCAAGCATTGGTTCAACAAGAAAATGAGGGAATATAACTAAATAGTGAAACAATCTTCCTCTCAAGAGGCTTCTTCTTCACATAAGGAAGCTTCCATTCCTCCTCCAAAAGTTCTAGTTCAATTGACTCCTTCCTCCTCACCTTGGATTCCTCAACCAAGGTGTATACTAAGAAAGATAAAGAAAAGGAGACAGAGAAAACTGATGAAATGCATGAGAAAGAGGTGAAACAAGAGAAAAATTAGGAATTGACTAAAGAGGCTCCTCCTACTCTTGAACAAGTATCACAACCTTCTTAGAAAGAACGGAAGGAAAATGAAAGAAAAGTCACTTAGAAAGAGAAGGATGAATCAAAAAGGGCCTGAAGGACAAAAGAATGATCAAGAAGAAGAAGATGAAGAGGAAGAAAGTGATGAAGATAAAGAGCTAGAAATCATTGAACTTGACACTGGGAAAACCAGTAGGCCAAGCTTGATGTCTAGAGACCAGTTTCTTCCTCTTTGAGGTATCTACTCTTGAAGTTTCCACTGCTCAACCTCTTGGTCCTCCAAATGTTCTTACATTGGTACCACCTCCTGCCCCACCTTCAAGTGATTCCTTTCACATGGGTTCTAACCCATGATTGATAAGTAGGAAGAGGAAGACTACTTCACAAATTGTTTCTCATGTTTTTGATGTGGTAGCTACTTTGCTTGGCACAACCCCTCCTCCTCCAAAGAAGGCCAAGAACAACCTCCCATTTGGTCTCTTGATTCAAAAGGACAACAATTTTGAAATTTCCAAGCCAAAAGGAGACAAGGATGAAAAATATATAATTGTGACAGATCTTGAATTGACCAAGAATTTCACTTGGTGAATCTACTCTTGAAGGAGAAGTCCAGAATTTGAAGGAGACTATTTCTAAAGTGATTGAAAGAGTAGAGAAAGGAAAGCAACACATAGAACAATTAGAGGAACAGGTTCAAGTTCTTTCTAATTTCATAAAATCCTTCCTCTCCACTGAAAAGTTTCCTCTTGATCCCACTCCTCTCTCCTCACTGCCTCCTACAACCATTCTTTCTGAAGAGGATATCAAGGCTATAAAAGATTCATAAGCATGCAACATTTGGAAGAGCTTCTTGAGGCCTTGGATTCAAGGAATGTTAGTTTTGGGTTGAGTTTCATTGATGAAGCATACAAATGTATGACAACATCTCTTCAAGCACAAATCAATTCAATTCAACTATTAGTGTTGTTGAGAAAGAGCTCAAGATATGGCTGGATAGTATTCAAGATCTAAGAATCATGAGCACAACTGATGAGAATATTCTACTCTCTCACAAGATCTTTGATGATTCCAAGAACAATCTATCCAAGAAGTGGGTCTACAATGTTGAGTGGAGGATCAGAGTTCTTGAAGAGGCTGCAACTGAATTAAAGAACATGGTGCAGAAGGGGGAATCATTCAAATCAGAAATCTTGTGCTTATCTTCAAGCTCTTTCATGCTAGTTTTATAAGGATAATTCTGCATAGAAGGAATTCAATGTGGATGAAATCAAGGCCAAGTTCAATGCATTGATCAAGGAAGATTTGTTCAAGGCTGAATCAGTCAATAAGGAGAAGATGGAGGAGCTCTCTAAACTACACAATGTTGTTGTGGAAGCCACCAAGGGCCTTATTGCAGAATGGTGGAATTGCTAAAGAAATGGAATACTCCCTTGGCAGCTGGTTAGCTGCTATGTCAAACACAGTCATTCCAAAAGTCATGGAAATCTCTAATGTTGTCACCAAATTCGGGTTCATGTCCTCAAGATAAAGGTTGTAGTTGTGCCACTATCTAATGTTCCTTCTTCTAGTACTTAGTCTTTTTCTATCTAATTGTTATATTTTGAAGTTGGCTTTATTATTTTGAAAGTGAAATTGTAAAATAAATCCAACCTATGTAATTCACTAATTAAGTGTTTAACACTTAATTAAAAGATAATTAGTTAGAAAGTTGGTTACAACCACCCTCAGCCTATATAAGGCTTCTTTTTCATTGTAAAGGGGTTGGATTTTGTGTTTCTTCTGTCATCCATATACGGTTTCAGATGTAGATATAAAAAATTTTGATCAATATAGAAGAAGACACTTTCTCTCCTTATCTGTGTTCTTTCCTTTTCCATTTCTTGAATCTTGTGAATGTGAGGATTAATATATCTGAATCTTGAAACTTTGTGTTCAATCCTTTGAATATAGTGTGAGGAACTTTGTGTCTATCTACATTTATATTTCATGGATTTTCATATGTATTGACTCACATGTTCTTTAAATCTCTTGCATGCATTAGTAAGATATGATTCTACAGTCTCTATATCTGAATGTGCTGCCTTCTTCACTTCTTCTTTATAGTAGTGAGTAATCTTGTATAACCAAGGAGAATACTTGTATTCTTGACCGGTGGGTTAGATTTAACTTTGTGTCCCTGATTCACTCATCTTGCTCATATAAGCTACTTGTTTCTTCCTCTAAAACCCTATTCCTTGTTCATCTTCTGTATTGAGAATATTGAAAATATGGAACCATTTCAAGTTTGATTAGATTTGTATATTTGTATATAATTAGAGTCTCAAGTTTTTGGCAAAATAAGGGAACCTCACCATAAAGAGGAGGGATTGTTGTCCCACAATGAGAATCTGTTGATTGTGTCTAAAGACAATTTCCAACCAACACACTCGATATCGTGTCACATGCTATTACTTGTCACAAAGGTTGACTACTTAAGAAGGATTGTCGGAAGCGGAAGTAGGATCTTTCGCAACAAAACAAGAAGCCATGTGATGAGGAACATGTGGCAGCAACAGAAAAAAGAACAGGATTCGGATGACGGGCATGCTCTTTATTGTTTTATGACAGTATGCTCACATGACAGTGGTACTAGTTGTTGGATCATTGATTCTGGTGCGTCCACACACTTTTCATGTCGCAAGGACCAATATGTTTCATTTATTGCAAATATTTGTTTTGAATCGTGAGTACTAGTTGATGGAGAATCACTTGCATAGATGGGATAGAGATATATGCATTGTATTCTAGACCGCACCAAAATGTTTCCCCCTTTCATACCAGCCATGAAACATTTCGGTATGGTTGGGTACGAAAACCTTACCCGGGACCTATGGGTACATACCCGCAAAGATACCCACAACCAAATACGTTTTTTGCATGTAACTCAAAAAAATAAAAAAATTCACTTAAAAAAAAGCAACCTAAACTTAACCTAACCCTAAAAGACCCCCAAACACCTATTTATACACCCAATCCCTCTACTTTATTCACACACTCATTGTTTGCTATTTTGCTAATTTTGAGCTTGAAGGAGAGAGAGGTTGAAGGAGAAAGAGAGAGCTTGGAGGAGAGAAAGAGAGCTTGAAGGAAAGAGGGAGAGAGCTTGAAGGAGAAAGAGAGAAGGAGAAAGATTAGTTACAAGTTTAAAAACAAGGAGGATATTGTTTTTTATTAATTAATAATGTGTTTGTTTACGGTTTTTTTTATTTTAAAGTTTTAAATTGAATTCATTAAAAATTTAAACGTCTATTCTCTGTGTATGCTCTCACCTTGCACCATTTATGGCAAACTTGGTGAGCAGAATCAAAGATTGATGTGTATGGGTTAACAAATTAATTGTCTAATTTGTATTTGTTGTTTTTAATTAAATTATTTAGCAATGTTTTAAAACATCTCTTATTGTAGGTTAAAAAAATTAAACCTACAATCATGGCATCCATTGACTTCGGTGGGGCATGAGGGAGGTGGTGTCCCCGATTTTACCCCCGAAATGAGAGACTACCCCATGTAAAAAAATCGTACTATTAAAATAATGGGTTGTTTTGTGTGTTAATTGCCGAAAATGTCTCATTTTGTGTCAAGATATTCCAAAGAGTCATATAAGTCAATTTCGCCAAATACCCAAGTGCTCAAACTTGTTATATTCTCGTCGCTTTAGGTTTTGCTGCATGGGAAATTTTTATTTAATTATTTTAAGCCTCGTTTGAGGTAAATTGTGCTCTGGTTTAACCCTGTTGAGGATTTACATGTCAATATTCCCATATACCAGTAGGGTTTCCACCAGGAATGAATCCTGGGCTTTATCTGTGACTTCTGACAACGTTTTGCGTTTTTGGTATTTTTCTCGTTTTGTTTTCTGTGAAATTTCTCTAGGTCAATTCCTTTGTCGGTTCAGTCTGTTTTCTTGCCTGGAGTATCTGGAGATCATCTACGGACGTCATGCCAGAAGGAATTTGCCACAAGAGGTCTGGTTCTCTCTAAAAAGACGAAGTCATGCACAAAAAGGCCTCTTCTGGGCAAGTCACATTTTTGGGAAAAGAAGGTTTTAAGCTACAATGGGATTTTTGGTAGTAGCAGGCAGGTGGGAATTTTGTACTTGCTTGCAAGGTACTTTTTCCCATGGAAGCAAAGCCACTTAAGTCATAATGGGAAAATTAGAGGCAACAGGCGGGGAATTTCTTACCTACCTTGCAGGGTGAAAATTCCCATTGTGAAATAAAAGAATAAGGCATCGATGGGAATTTCTTACCTGCCTTGCAGGGTAAAAAATCTCATTATGAAAGTCAAACAACTTAAGTGGATCATGGGATTTTTAGAGCTGTGGTGCAGGGTGAATAATCCCATTGGAAATTGACTTTTAAAAATAGAAATTAGCCATGTCAAAAAGTGCAACCCCTTTTGGAATAGAAGGATAGCTTTAATTGCATTTATTAATTGTTTCTATTTCCAAAATTGGCACCCAAGCATGAGGAAAAGTCAACACAGGAGAAGAGGATAAAGGAAATTGGAAATAGAATTCTAAAATTAAATAAATTTAATTTATTTAATGCAGCCCTCTCTCATGCAAAAAAGTGCAACCCATCTAGAGGAGAAATAATACTTTTTAAAGTATTAATTGATGGAATTAATTCCTATTTTTGGCACATGAGGTCAAAGCATAGTGTGAAGTCAATGTGGACTGGAAGTAGAAAGCTAAAATTAAATAAATTTAATTTATTTAATGACAACCATGAGCATGCACAAAATAGGCGCCCAAATTGAAGAAAAGCATGTTTATTAATTAATTAATTGCTAGGAATAGGAGAGGCAATAATTAATTATAGAATGATGAAGGTTATATAAGCATGGGCTGCCATATTAATGAAGTAATTAATTCTTTAGCAAAGAAGTGCAGCCCAGGCAATTTTGGCGCCCAAAGAAGGAGGAATTTTGCTCAAAGGAAGGTGTTTTCACTGCCGGAAAGCTTCAAAGTTTGGCGCCTAGGTTTGAAGGAGCTTGATTTAAGTCTGATTAATTGTCTGCATAGTGGTACAGTGCTCAGGTGAAGTTGACAAAATTCATGCTTGCTTTGCATGCAAACAAAACCTCAAATTTTGGGGCAGCAAGCTTTATATATGCAGATTTTTATGATTAAAATCAAGTGTTCATGTTCAGTTGTCATCTTTGTCTGAATTAATTGTAGGTATTCATTACAGTGCTTATATAATTAAAAGGGAGCTTAAATCAATGTCAGATACATTGAATATATCCTCTGAATCCAAAGAAATCCTCAGATCTGCACCGGTTGTAAAGAATTCTGGCCAAATAAAGAGAAAAAGAATTGCTCAGACAAAGACAAATCCGGCCATGACAAAGCAAGATGAAAGAGAAAGCTCAGCAGAATCATGCATTACTTCCAGGTTTGCTGACATTGGAGACACAAATCTAGGTCCACAACCTCTTTCTGAATTGAATGACAAATCCAGAGCTGGAAAGACTTCTCTCATGCGTGCGAAATCAAAGCAAGGAATCATTTGAGCTTCAACATTCCCATTCACAGCTCAGTTGCTAGAATTCATCATGGAGTGTGCTAGGTCTTACCACCCACTATCTAGATCAGTCCGAGATGTTGCGGGGAAGACAATAATCCGGCTAGACACACAATTCATCAATTATTGTCTGAAGATTCCAACACGACAGGTGGTGACTACTATTAGCATACTGGATGCCGACAACAGATGGGAAAAGCATAAAGTTGACTGTGTGGGCATAATAAATAAGGCAGTACATGAAGAAGCCCGAGATCTCCATCCAAGTTTTCGAAAACTCTTCCACAATCCAATCTAGTACAAAAGGTGGATGACATTACCAAATTTCTATGTAGGATAAATGGCGAAGCTAACACTCACAACTTCCGCTCATGGATGTATGCCTTCATCAGGACCATTGAAATCAACAAAGCAGATTCTATAATCAATTGGTCGGAAATCATTAGTGACAACATCGGTGAGCAGCTCCGGAATGTGAGGCAGACTTATAGCTTCAAAATGACTTCGTATTTGGTATATCCAAAGCAGCTTCACAATGTATCTTCTCCAAGTGAATAAATGTGGTGTGCTCTCCAAGGATCCTATTTTTGAATGCTATCTCGCAACTTACTTCTTGTTCTTCTCGTATGCAATAAAGATTACAAGGTGGTCAACAATGGATTCTTCTATGGATTCATTTGCAAGCTGAACGGTGATCTAAAGGCCAACAGGGTAAGCAAGGAAGCTTGGGAAGTTGTCCAAGATCGCGAAAGAACTTCATCCAGTTTGCGGACTTTACATACCTCAGGGTCACCAACTTTTTAGGAGAACCAGTCAAGTTGCCTAGATATCCGAGTGACAGATTGGTCATCATGGAGTTGAGCAGACAACTCGTGGAGATGCATGACCTACAGTCAAAACGGCACAAGTCTACAGGCTTCTTCCCGATCACAGTGGGCTATTACAACTGCCAGAGCATTCATAAAGCCCGAGGAATTGAAGCGGAGATGTTCTCTGAGTACGAGCAAGAGTTCTTCCCAGCACGGCTCAACTTCGATCCATATGGAGTGGCAAGGAAGACAATCTCCCAAGAATACGTGCATGTGCCTTTATTGGAAGATTTTTGGATGAAGTGCAGCGAGTACGAAGTTAGAAAGAAAGATTTCAGCAAGTTATCAGCGTAAGCAAGTGTTTGACTTTGGATTAGCACGGATACCTGCGGATCTTAAAGATGATGGGCCTGTGTTACTTGATGCATACCATCAGATGGGAGGAGATAGAGTTGTACTTCAGGAGAGCATAGGTGGTTGCCACACGATCAAGGAAAGGTCTGCCACCATTCTGGTCAATACTTCAAACTGGTTGCTGACAAAGGGATATTGCCTTGATGAAGCATTGATGAATTAGATCATAGGCAACCTTAGCACAGGAGATTCCCTCAAAAGAAGCACGAAGGAGAAAGTAGCAGAAGACCTGAAAAGATTAAAGTGCACAGAAATTCTCATTCAAGGGAGAAGATCACTTCTACTGCTATGGTGTTAGTTCTGACTTCTCCAGCATCAAGTACTTCACCAACTGTTGCACCTTAGCAAGATATTGTCGTTCCTCCGTTAAATCTGAAACATTCATCTTTTCTCCTCAGCCACTCCGTTCAGCACCTCTTCCTGAAGAAATGCTGAAGTTACAGATGGCAAAATTTGAAAGAGCTTTGTCTTTGGACAATACAGAGGATGGTAGCCACGACACTGTAGCAGTTTCGGATGGAGAGGAATTAGAGCACGAGATGGTGGTACACTCGGCAACTTCTCATTCTCCGAGAAGTAATTTCTCAGAATGGTTGGCTTCACAGTTGGTCCCAAAGGCTAGAGAGGAGATCAACTTGGAGGAACATGACTTGCAATTGCTATTGAGTCTGGGCGGAAAAGACAGAAAACCTAAAGTTGCTAAGGTAACTTCAAGGTTGATTATTGAGGAGTCGGGGCAAAAGTTTGCTTGAGGTGTCAGTTCCAGCAGAAGGAAAAAGAAGGATGAGCTCACGGCAGAAGATGTAACAGTGACCAAAGTACCCATAGGTCAAGCCACTACAAAAGGATTGAAGCAAGACACGCAAACATTGATAAATGCTTTATTCCTTAGGCTTGACAAAGAAAAGGTAGAGGAAGTTGAACTTCAGGAGCAGTTTCTCAATTGTGCAAGATTATTGCCAAGGTTGCCAAATCTTCCACTCAGCCAATTTCATCACAAATGCAGGAGAGTGATCATCTGATGCAGGAAGTGGAAGATGTAAGTAACCAGGGTAAAGATATCGACGAATGGAAGAGTCTAATCATTCGTTAAGCTTCTATACAACTCGGAGAGGAGTCAGCCCGCCTAAAGGTTATGAAAGATTCATTAGTTCAGCTAAAGCAACTGGTGACGAGCACGATAGATATGAACACAGATTCTTGAGAGAGGTGTTGATTGCGGAACGAATTGTGCCCGACGGATCAGTTGAGAAGGGGAAGCAGCTTGAGTTTGCAGTATCTTTCCGCTTGGAGATCTGCAGAATTATGCTGAAAAGGATGCAGGCACTTGAAAGTATGGCATCATCACTACCAAACAATGTCATTGCTTTCACCAATGAGGAAGTGGTCGGAAACGTTTCTTCATACACAAGGACCATTCCTAGCAAAGTGCCTAATTCCCTGGAGGGATCTCTTCTGATGGTGCAAGAGAGAATTGATGGAGTTGTTAGGCCTTTCACGATGGATTCCATCAGTAAGCTGGTAACGCTGCAGTCAGATATTGAGAAGTTCGGGCCTAGCTTGAAGGATGTGGAAGCGTGCATCGGGGTTTTGAACGAAGGCTTGCTGCAATTCAGGACAGAAAAAGAAGTTGTGGCTAAAACAGATGGGAAGTTGTTGAATTACATGTTCGACAAGTATATTCAGTATCAAAACAAAAAGAAGATGTAGATGTTACAACTGGTGAATCTTTCTTCTTCTACTCTTTCTTCTTCTATTTTCCACGTTCTGGATGTAATTGTAAAACTTTAAAGTTGTTGGTTTTAAAACCATTACTTTAAGTTATGTGGAACGATTTTATAAGTTAAGTGATAGATGTGTATAAGTTTGACTATGGATCCGGATGCATGTCACTTGGAGAGGAATTAGAGGAAGATGATTGTCAGATGTTATCTTTACTTCTTGTTTATGTTCTAGTTCAATTAAATGTCCCATTTGTAATTTCCCCTCTACATGCTATAAGTAGAGGAAAAACCTACGGGTTAAAGAGGAGAATTTGTAAGTAACATTCTTGTGTTCCGGACTTTGTCAGGCTTGAAACCCCGATAGCTATTTGAAGCAAAGGAATGGAAAGGAGCAGATTTCCGAGAGAACTTTGTGTCACAAAGTGCATTTTGTTTCTAACTTTTTGTCTTAGATCTATTTATAAACTTTGTGTTATTCTAGATCTAGATCTGAAAGTCCGCCTTCGCTTATAATTCTGCGCGTGTTAATGTCTATTGGTTTTGTCTATGTGCATGCGATCAACTCTGTAATCTATTGGTTGGGTTGCACATCTTCCCTCTTTCTTTCCTATTTTATTATTTCCTTCTTCATCAGATTTCTTTTTTTTTAAACAATTGCTTACTTGCTGCAAAACTATACAATTATGGTTCATGAGCTGCATGGTTAAAGTAATACCCCCAAATAGATACTAGCATATTTAATTGACAAATCTTACACGGGAGCCTCACCGGTAAATGAGGGAGATTTATCTCATGACTGCTAGGTTTTCAGCTATGCAGAAAATCTAGCCAACAGGAGGAAATGTTCCGAGTGGCCTGATAGTGAAAATGGATCCTCATTCTCCTTTATGGAGGCATGTGGAAGTGTTAGAACTCATTGCTAGTGGTGGTGTTCATGTTTGGACGTAGCCCCATTGTGCCACCACATTTAAATCCTCGTATACCCGTTTGAAAGCTCATCTAACTGGGTATCAGGGACGGGCATTAGAGCGTGTAAGAAGGTCGAGAAGAAAACAGTAGCCATGTACCTAAGAGAGAAAGAGGATGCAAGCTTTGAAATAACATGAGCTCACTCTAGAACCATTTCTTTACAATAGAGGACTATGGAAAAACACCAACACCACCACCATCATTTCATCCTTTCATTGAGAGTAATGCTGAAACTGCTCCACTTGATTCAATTTTTGATGAAGATACCCCATCAAGCAAGAGAACAAAAAGGTCTTCAAAAAAAGTATTTAACACTCGAGAAAGAGAAATTACAAATGAATTGGTGGCTTAGTGTATATATGCATGTGGGCTACCATTCAATGTCTTGAGGTCACTTTATTGGCAGCAAATGGTGAAAGGCATTAATGAAGCACCACAAGGGTATACAAGCCCCGGCTATAATAAGGTTCGCACTTCTCTTTTGGCAAAAGAAGTGCAACACATACAAACATCTCTACAACCAATTAGAGATTCCTGGAATGATTCAGGAGTCTCTATTATCTCAGATAGATGGAAAGACTCCAAAAACAGACCCCTCATCAACATTATTGTAGTATGCCCTAAAAGGCCAATGTTTCTGAAGGCTATTGATTGTGAGGGGGAAGTAAAAGATGCCCAATTCACTGCAAATATTCTCATTGAAGCTATTGAGTCAATGGGTCCGTAGAACATTGTCCACATCATCACGGACAATGCCAAAAATTGCAAGGTAACAAGGTTGATAGTATAGGGTAGGTATGAGCACATATTTTGGACACCATGTGCAATACACTCCCTGAATATAATGTTGCAGAAGATTGGGAAAATTACATGGATTGAGAAAATATACATGGAGGCAAACAAGATTCAGATGTTTGTCACCAACCATCACATGTCTCAAGCCATATTCAGAAGATTCTCAAAGTTGGTGTTGTTGAAGGTGAGGGAACAACTTATAAGAAAAAACTTATAAGTTTTACTTTTTAAGTTTTTAAGTTTTTCATTTTGATATTTGATTTTAAATCAATTTCAATTTGTGTTCTATTGAATTGTTTCCATTCCTTTTTAATAGGTTATTGAGACTAGGTTTGCCTCTCACACACTCATCTTGAGACGACTTGTGAAGGTGAGACATGCTTTGAGTGGCATGGTGATTGATAATGTTTGGACCGTCTGGAGGCAAGCAAACACAGAGAGAGCCCAAAGGATAAAGACATGGATCCTTGATGATGATTGGTGGGCAAAAGTTGAATATTTGTTGAGTTTCACGGAGCCTATTCTAAGTATGATCAGATTTGTCGACAAAGATAATGCCTGCATTAGAGAAATATATGATGGCATTGACTCCATGCTTGAGAAAATCAAAGATATCATACAAGCCAAAGAGGAGGTTCTCATGGAAAACTTTTACAATGAAGTTAAAAGTGTAGTGGTCAGAAAGGTGGAACAAAATGACCACCCCATTGCATCTCCTCTCTTATGCCTTAAATCCCAAATATTACGACAGTGAAATAGTTGGGTTACCTAGTAGACAACGATCATACGATGACCAAGAGGTTACAAATGGGACGAGGGCAACATTTAGAAGGTTGTTTCCTGATCCAAATATATCTAGTGCGACCATCATGAGATGGTGATGTTTGTATCTAAAGGAGGTAGTATGGGAGAGGTAGAGGCTCTTTGTCACAAAGTCACCTTGGATCCAATCATGTGGTGGATCAGTACATGGCCATGATGCCAGTACCTACGACTGTTGCGATCAAATTTCTCTCACCAAGTATAAAGTTTGTAACTTGTTATTTGATATTTTAATTACCAATTAAGAATTAAAATTCAAAATGATATCACTCTTTTTTATATTAATATTACTTTGTTTTTGTGACAGGTGGCTAGTAATTCTTTTGCAGAGCGCAACTAGAGTACTTATGGCTTCATCCACTCAGCCAAACACACCATGTTGGCATCAAAGAAGGCTGAGGATCTAGTATATGTTCATTCCAACTTGCGCCTCTTAACGCATAAGACGGAAGAGTATACTAGTGGTCCTAACAAGCTTTGGGACATCCAACCTGAAACCACAGACTTTGAAGCTTTTGTTGCTTGTTTGTCCAATGTTTCACTACTTGGCGTTGATGACGAACTTCCAAGGAGCCCTTCACAAGGTTTCAAAGTGGAGCTGCAAGTGCCATCCATGAAGATGATTTTGAGGATCATCTAGATGATATGCTCTAGGCTTTTAGGCCTAGGAAACTGAAAGTGAAGCAAGTTGAGAACTTGAATGTATTATGTTATTAACTATTATGTTTTGAACATTATGAATCAATACAAACTCGATTCTCCATTCTCAAAGTATTGGAAATTTGTTTTCATCTTCTATGAATGATTGTAAGTTGTATGAGTATTAAATTTCAATAAGTATGCAAATGCTTCTTTAAATTTATATTTATATTTATATAGAGATAACGTACTCCAAAAGCTTATTGCACCCGAAGTTTTTAAAAATTGCCGTATCAACATCCTGTACCCGTACTCATATCTCTACTTGTACTCGTGCAAAAATTAGATCAGATTGTATTGAATAATGCTCATAAACTATTGGTACGGAATGTTAGATATGTACCATCTTTACAAAAAAATCTTCTATCTATTCAAATCAATTAACTGAAAATCCCAATATTTTTGTGGATTTCTGTGGGAAGAAGTGTGTTGTCTCTGATGTGAAACAGAGACGGATGATTGCCCTCGGTATTGGGGAAGATGGCCAATATCAACTTGTTGATCTGCTTATGATCAACATGAGTGCACGTATGGAGGACAACTCCACCATACAAAATGTGCGGGGCCACAATGCCTTGGGAGGAAGCCATTCCTCACTGATTTGTTGACTTGGAAGCAGTCGACCTACATGTACCTATTATGGAGGGAGTATCCACTATACCAGATGTACGGGAGGCGGACATACCTTGGGAGGATGGATTTCCTCATTCTGAAGAACAATTTGTTGTGGATGGAGACTCCACTATTCTAGATGCACTGACGGTGCATGATGAGATGACATGCCTAACCAGTCACTTAGAGGTACTTGCTCGAAGGATAGTAGAGCATGAACAATTTGCTCATTGTGTTGTGAAAGATCTTTCCCAACAGAGGGGGATAGATGAGCAAATAGATGAGGAGTTGGTTCTCACTCCTACTACTGCGGAGATGGTTATTTCTCCCACTATTGAGACGGATGAGACGGAGATGGTTATTTCTCCTACTATTGCGGAGTTGGTTCTAACTCCTACTGCACAGATGGTCACATTTCTCTTCTTGAAAAGGTTGGATGAGCACTACATAGTGTTGCAAGGACATGATTGAGGTGACTTCGATTGGAAGATAACTGAGTCTCTATCTGAGACTCCAAAGAAGCTACACAAGCACGGAACATATTGTTCAATCCACCTCTCAGAGGTTCGATTCTAGCACTCTAGAGATGGGGCTGACACTCTCAACCATTGATGATTCATCATTGGTCAATGAATCACGTAACAAAGAACTAGTGGACCACTTGCCATATTCTTTATTCATGCACTAGATTTTTGTTTTGCGGGTCTTCTCCATTCGACAAATGCAACACAATCATGGACTGTTGATTTTGAACTACAACGTATGGCGAGTCTGTAGATCTTATGCCTAAAAATATGGGCTTTAGAAAATTTGTAAAATTTCAGGACAAACTTGGTCTTGTTTCCGGTTTAGTCATTAAGAGGGTTGTTAAAATATAGAGCATTATATAGAATGTAATGCGGTTATGTATTTGCTATTCGGTTGGTAACTGTTCAACCGAACTGTAACCACCTCCTATAATAAATTGGATATGCTTGGGTCATTCGAAGCAGTGCAGTTTGCCTTCTCTGAATTCTTTCTTCTCTTTGCATATGGTAACAATTTAGAGGTCATATTTGGGCTGCAATTCAGAATCTCAGAGCTACAATTTAGAATTTCAGTGCTAGGGCACAATTTTCAGCTAGGGCTTCAAGGGCAGATCAGAATTCCAAATTTTTGGGTGTGGAACAGCCACATTTACAGTGTTTTGGATCAGATCTAGGGCATTTTCAGCTTGGGCGACCCACCTGGGAACTTGAGTGACCCACTTTGGGGTCAATTCCGGCTATTTTCAGGGGTTTCTTTGGAGCTAGGGTTTGTTCAACCTTCAATTCTGCCCTAGGGCATTCATTGTTGCATTTATTTCAGCTTCAAATGCTCCTAACGGTCAGCTGTAATTTACCCTATTTTCTGTCACGAAATTGATGAAATAAATTCAGCTATTTGTTAGAAAAATTATTTCTTTTTTCCTAAATGTTCTAAAAATATTCCTAAGTGTTTTGAGCCTTCTGGGTACTTTTGTAATTGAGTAATTGAAGAAATCAGATTTTTGCATGTTGTACTGAGGGTTTGCAGACCAAAATCAGGTCGCTGCCCTAATTTGGGGTAATTTCTGATTGCTGTCATTTAAATTCAGATTTCTGTACTTTGTTGTCATAAGGGTTTTGTGCAATTTCCAGAAAATTCAGATCTCAGCCCGAAAGGGACATCACAACATGATTGAAGATATATAGATCAAGAACAATACAAAAGATGAAGTTGTCAACAAGAAATCATATTGGAGATGTTTTAGTATTACATGTTTTTTAAATGGGGATGAAGTTGTTTGTAACTAAATATGGTCTCCTCTTCTTTTCTAGAATATACATATTTAGTATCGTTCATTTCTGTGGAACACATGAATGTCGATATAGCCAACATGGCCAAGAATGTCAACCATGTAGACATAATGATCAATTGTAGGCGTAATGCTATAAGAGGCATTCATGTCATCAAGAAGCTTACATTATCGGGTGTGTCCCAGAGTGCTTTATTACTTCAAAGAGTTTTAGAGCATCCTTGCAAAAGGCATTTTGTGCATAGCTTGCAATCATGGCATTCCCTAAAGACCAAATCTCTAACTCATTTTGTCGAACAATTCACGTGCCTTGTGTATGCCTTCCCACCTACTGTATATATGTCTTGTATGGCATTTGCCAATACAATATTTGACAAAAATCCACTCTCCACTATGGTTTGGTGGATGTCAACACTTTGTTCTAAAGTTCCATTTTGGCACAAGTTGGGAGTATGCTGAAAAAGGTTACATAGTCTAGCTTTACATTTTCCAAATTTATTTACTTGAAAGTTTTTAAGGCATTTCAATAAACCTAGTTTGTGCATATCTTGTGATCATTGTAGTCTATGAGATCACAGCTCTTTGAGGCATTTTGTCTAATAGTTCACAAGCCTTGCGTATGTTTCCACATTATTAAAAATCGCGATTAATCGCCCGATTATTGCGATTAATCGTTTAGGGCAGGCAGAACGATTAATCTTTTGGAAAATCGCGATTTGTGTGGTGCCAATAAATCGGCGATTTCCGCGCTAAAAACCCTGCAAAAATCGTGGAAAATCGCTGCTAAAATTGTGGCTTAGGTTTAAATGCAAAAAAGTGCAAATCGATTCGTTTTTTTCTCCTATTTCCTCATGCATGACTCGTTTTTGCTGCTGCGACTTGTATTTTCTCCATTCGTGCCCATTCGTGTCTGGTTTCGTGGGATTTGTGGCGGTTTCGTGGGATTCCAACCAGCTCGTCAACAGTTCGTGGCCCTAGCCAACATATTCGTAGTATTCAGTATTCGTATTATACAATATACTATAGTCGAACATATTTAGATTTTTATTTATTTATTAATAGTTGAATCTATTCACTATGCACGTAATTAGATTTATATATATTTATTAATAGTTGAATCTATGAACTATACAGTGTATAATAGTAGACTGTAATATAAAATTTAAAAAAAAGGTATAACTATACGTAATAGTAAGTTGTAACAGTAATAATAAATATATTCATAGAACAATGATATTTTACTTGGAACATTAGTAATAGTAATAATAACTATAGTCTATAACTATTCGTGACATTAATCTTCTACTTTATTAGTAATAGTATATTTATAATAACTATACACGTAATAGTAAATTAGTAATAATAAATATATTTATTGTTAATAGTGAATACAATGATATTTTTTTATATAATTTATTCTATAGAGTCACTTATCGCATCATTTAACAATGTTTTTACATTTAATTTAAGTTTATTTTATGAATTTAAATGTTTTTAAAAGTAGCGATAAAGTTGCCAATTAATGTCGATAAATTGCCGATTCCCGATTTCCGAGTCAAAATTTGGCCTGCCAATTAATCGTCGATAACGATTTTTTGAACTATGTTTGCAACTACATCCGACAAAAATCATCTTTCAATTATGCTATGATGGATGCCCATGCCTTGTTCTAAAGCTCCCATTTTGACACAAGATGGGAGAATGTTGGCAAAGATTGTTGAATCGGCTTTACACTTGTCAAATGCATTTGCATGAAAGATGCCAAGGCCTTTTCAATAAACCCATTTTGTTCATATCCTACAACCATATGATTTTTTTAAATTAAATTACAAAACCCACTTGACTTCCTTTCTCAAAATTGATATATAAACATGGCTGCCACGTAGTATTGGCTATGTTGTATTGGTTAAGCGGTAGTCAGTATTGGCTATGTTGGCAAGGTGTGAGCTATGTTGGGTCAAGGCGGCGATTGAGGAGTTGGCCACAGAGGTGTTTCCCAGAGCTAAGTATGGAGTCGGGTTGGTAAGATCTCGAGCAAAGCGATGAGGAGGAGATGGCAGGGAGTAGGTGGTAGGTCGGCTCGGCAAGTCGAGCAACTGCGGCAAGTCGGTGGGCTGAGCTAACGGTTGTAATGTGGCTCGATCGGCCGAGCTAAGCGGGGCTAGACTCGGCCGAGTTGGGCTGGTAGCAATACAACTCGCTCCTTCTACAATACATAGCATAATTACAATACAATACAATATATCCCACATTCACCATGTGTTGGATTAAAAAGAACTTAAATACAAAAGTGTGCATATAGTGATATGAAGAAACGAAGACAAAGGCATCCCTCCGCAAAACGAGTGTGTCGACCCTGGCTGAGGGCTCCCAAACCCGAAGAAATAACGGGGCCCACCCATTCGATAACCAATGTCGAAGACCGAAGGCTCAAAACAATTTTTTTGCTCAATATCACCTTACCACTTGTCACTGTCTAATTGGTCCACATGGCGAGTGTGCAAGCGTCCACGTCATTTCAAAACTGTATACAGATCACTTATATTTCAGATTGCAAAAAAATTCAGCAGGCCATAACTTCTGCATACGAGCTCCGTTTTCAGCATCCAAGATACCGTCGGAAAGCTCTTGACCTACTCTTCCGTACTGTAGTGACCTTAGGAGATTTAGGGAAACTTTGTCCACTGAATTTGATCTCCGGATCACAGATTGATAGTCATGTTGGCTTTTTGATTTGATCATCACTCTTGTTCGAAACGCCTTGACAATCATTGTACTTCTTACAAATTTGTTTCTCTTTAATATATCTATCTATATTTGGACTCAAAATTTTGTAAATGTGTCATATCTTGTGAATATTTTGTTCATGTATATATTTTGTGTGATTTGTTCTTTTCACTTTTGTTTCCAAGATTTGCAATACATGATCAACGATTACACTATGAGATCATAAATAAATCATCACTTATTTTTGATCCGTAAACAGGTAGATTTTCTACTTTGTAATTTTTAACTCAACGGATCCTTTAAATTTATCAACTGTCGTGAATTAAATGAATTTAAAATATGATATAACCCTGAATTCAACTAATCAAGAACTGAATTTAATGATTCCCAAAATCACTGTTATTCATTGTTCGATCAAACCATTCAAATTTCCGTTTTGTCGATTTTCACGAATGTCATAATCTGATAAATAAGCTTGATTGAAATTAAATTTTATTCATTTAATTGCAGAAAATAATCAGAAATCAAAATGCAAGAAATCAGAAAAGATTACACCAAAATTGTTTACGGTGTTCAAATTTCCTACATCCTCGGTTCATTTGAACCAATCTATTAAAAATTGTCCAAACTGCAAGTACAATCAACTTACAATTAACATTAATAGATCCATAACCTACAATTTTGTGTCTTCAAACCTTTGAAGGACCTGGATTTAAGCTCGTGTTTGTCCTTCACCTTCCTGAAGCACTTGCAGAGTCTCTTCCCTTCAATTCTTTGTCTTCCAGAGACTTTCGCGCCTCAAAACGACATCAAGAAAACTTAAAAATGGGAAAACAACATATGCACAAGGAGTGTCTTGGAATTCTAGACAACTTTCCAATTTACACCAAGTTGTGAAAAAGCTCCTAAGTGTCTCAAAATCTCACTTTTGCAAAACTGCCCTGTTATACTTAATACACAATCATCAAAATGACCTTGTACAAATAGTACATCCTCCTTTTAAAGTAATGTCGACTCCCTATGGCCTAGCGGTGGCCTATATTTTTAGCACATGGGAGGTTAGGAGTCGACCCCTCTAACCTCCACCGATGCTTCTATTAGCTAAGTGGGGCAAAATACCACATTCATTGCATTGAGATGAGCGTGTGTATAAATTTGGGCGACCGGTATGTTGGGTTGGCTTTGGGGCTGCTTTTGGTTAAGGCCACGTTGAACGGCCAGTAGGTAGGTGGCTATGTTGGGTGGATGTGTTGGTTCACCGAGCTAAGTATGGAGTAAGTGCGGTGAGTTGTCGGCGGGAGTTGCGGTTTGCTTTGAGCGGTGCGGGATATGGTGGTTCGGGAGTCCAACTAATGAGGCGGTCGGGCGGATGAGCTTGCAGCAGGTGGGATAAGCAATGTGGTAGCGAGCTAAATAAAGTCAGGTCAGCCGAGTTGTTGAGATGACTCGGCAAGCCGAGCTAGCTATGCATAATAACTCGTCGGTGCTTGGTAAATATACATAGCATAATTTACAATACATGAACTTAGTCCCACGCACATAGTATAGTGAATAACAAAGGCACTTAAATACGAAGTTTAAATATAGTGATATGAAGAAACGGAGGCAAAGGCACCCCTCCACAAAAAGAGTGTGTCGACATGGCTGAAGGCCCCCAACCAAAAAATAGCGGCCCACCTCGTCCGATAACAAATGTCGAAGACCGGAGGCGCAAAACAACTTTTTTCTTCAATACCACATTGCCACTTGTCGTTGTTTGATTGGTCCACATGGCGAGTGTGCACGCGTCCATGTCATCTCGAACCTACACGCAGTCCCATATTTTTGCTAGATTGCCAAAAATTCAGCATGCAATAACTTCTGCATACGACCTCCATTTTCAGCATTCAATATACTATCGAAAAGTTCTTGACTTGCTCTTCCGTAATGAACAGGTTCAGCCTAGTGTGCAAAATTCTTTGAATCAATTTTTCACCTTTTCAAGAGGTTGTCTCATTAATAGACTCCACTCGTTGGATAAAGGTTAGATAACATTATTGGGTAAAGAATTCAGTCCCATTAATAAGTGATTTATTATACCTTTTGATAAGAGAATATCATATTATTCAAATGATCTCAATCTCCTATCTGATTTAATGATAAATGGTCTTGTTGTGTCTTTTTCTTGTGTGTTTGTTTGTTTCTTTGTTGTTGTCTTGTATATTCCTTTTCTTTTTAGAAGATAGAAATTACCCAGATCTTAGGTTTTTCTACGATTAACCTATACTTAAACTACCCACGCTTAAGCTATCCTTAAGTTTCTTCACAATTAAACTGATCTGATTCCAACTTGACTTTTGTGTTAGGCAAAAGGGTTGATTAGTTGTCGGTCTACTTTTTATGGATAACACCTACATAATTCTACCGACTCAAACTTAGGGTCTGATTTTGATGCCATTTTAGCGGATTTTGATTAGGGGCAGCAATATATTTTCATTTTCTATGTTTCAGACATTTTGTAGTTGAAACTTGCAGCCCTTGGGCATTTCATTGTAATTATTATTGGAATTGAAACTTGAATCTTATGTGAAATCTCAATTCAGCTCCAATTTTATGTATTAAGGTTCTATAATGTGTGTGATGAATGCTTTATCAATGTTATCATATGAATATTTGAAATTTCCTATATTTTTTAAATTTTCCCTTATTTTTTAAGAGCCGTCCCCTAAAAAAAGGTCTCCATAAAAATGTCCCGAAACACGTCCTCCCGTCCCTTGCCATCCCCATCCCGGAAACTTGGAGTAACATAGGTAAAAAGTGATTTCCGAAAAGGAGTTTATTACAATTGGGAAAGAAGTTCAAAAGATGCCATGAATTGGAAAGGAATGCATATAAGGTTCACTTCATTGGAATTGATGCCATTTTAGTATTGATGCCAATAGAAGCTGAAGTTAGGAGATACGTCGTTGAAATAGCCATCAGGTACAATCAAGTGCAGGTGGTGCATCTGGTTACCTATCCATCTTGGCATCTCTAGAGCACATGAAGAACATTTATACTAGCTGAGTATAGGAAGCTCTTTAAGAAGTTAAGAACGGTGTATATTCTGTAGGAGTTGGGCTGATGCATTCAATGTGTGGAATAGGTCACTTGCTTAGCTGATGTGAGGATAACAGGAAAAATATGTACTTATCCTCCATAGGTGATGTATAAGAAAAATAAAGGCCCATTCATCAGAATTGGATCATCAATTAAGAGGGAGTAGTGAAACATGCAGACAGAGGTCACAACTCTCCAAAGTTCAGGACCAGAGGTTAATTCCCAAATGCCAAGATATTCACAGATAAGTGTAACTAAAACCCCAGTAAGTGGTTAAGGCTAATTCGAAACCCTTGGATTTATTACAGACCAAGAACCCAGAAAACATGGATCAAAAATCTGATAGTCAAAGATAGAGTTTAAGATCAAAGACTCAACACAGTCAAAGTCGAAACAAAACTTGATATTTTACGAACCTGCAGAGTATAGAAGTAAAACCTTCAAGCCGCATATAGTAAACACCAACAGTCATAACAAAGTCATCCAGCAGAAAATCATCAGAGAATTTGACAACGGAAGTTCTAGAGGAGAAGCCTTCCTCATCTGAGGATCTTTGGACTTTATCTTAGTGTCCTGTGTAATAGAAGTAATGACGAAAAAGGCTTCAATACTAGCAAATAAAGTTCATCTTGAATCGTGCTAATAAATATAAAGATTTTTTTAAACTTAACTGGTTTATATGTAACATAAGATTCAATCGGTTGAGGGAGATATAACTTGATCCTATTGTGGGATCTGTGGAGATAAGCTGCAGCGGTAATATTATACCTGTATTCTCCCCAATGTGCTATTCCTATATTATGTAATATTCTCTTGACACAGATCCTAGTTATTGACATTAATTGGTGAATTTAATTCTCCAATGTGACCAATATCCATCCTGTAAGTTTCTTGTCCTTTCTATCTAAATTTTACAAGAAAGGATAGCTGCTTTTTTCTTAATTGAAGCAGTCATATGACATTTTAATGCTAAATGTAACACCTGTGCATCAACTTTATAGGTTGTTTCGTTTTTGGAGCTGAAACACTTGACTAGGAGAACTGAAGTTTACTAGCAAGCCCTAACTTGCAAGATTGGTGTGGCTGGTCATCACTTTGAATTTTTTTCTCTTGGAGGATCTTTTAATGTACATTCAATCACAAAAATGCATCACACTCACTTTAGATTTGACTATGCAGTCTATGCCTAATGAATTAGAAAAAACAGAAAACTAATAGACCAATGACAATGGTAAATGGCTATTTAAATTAATTGGAGGTGATGAAGAAAGGTATGTCATGATTCAATTTAATCATATGACAAATTGTGTTCTTTCAATAAAAATTTGAACCTCTGATTTCTATAGTCCAACCCCAATTTCTAAGAAGTACAAAGAAAAAAATTACAACACAAAATCGATTAGTAAAATAATAAATTACAATTGTTCTCCACAACATAATCATACTTAGGAACCTTGAACTAGAAGGTACTGGTTCCATAAAATAAACAGCTTTCAATATCATATGGTGGAATACGAAATGTGGTGTACAAGTAAGACATTAAAGAAATTATTTATGGGTTTTTGGCTGTTCACAATTACTAAATAGCATTTGTCATCTTATAACATAAATATTGCATTCACTTCTCTTGGAAAATATTCTCAACAAATTCCTTAAGCTCTTATCATTTGTGCAAATCATAGAATGGAACTTCGTTGCTTTTATTAGAAGGAATTATTAAATTATTAAGGTTGATCTTCACTTCACATACCTCAATTGAACCAAGGATGTGAGAGAACCCATGAGCAATGGCTGGATTGATAGTATATTTTGCTATATATCTCTTGATGCGTAGATTGTCATTCATTATAGATGTAACTTCTGGAAGTTGCCCCTTTGACTCTTCATTTTATCAGCAGTTTGCCAGGTTCGAGTTATAACCTGAACAAGAGTTTATTATTAAATGGATACCTTCTTGTAGCATTATACCTTTCAAATAGAATTGGTTTTATTGTAGAGAGGCTACTTCAAAAAAGTTGATAGTAAACAACTAAATATAAGAGAAATACTGTGGATCTAGCTTCCCATAAAAGGATCTACACTAAATATAAATTTAAAAGATTTTTCAATGGAAAAACAATCTTGCACCCTAAGATATATACAACAAGAATAAATAAACAAAACTCTTAATTAATCTTGATTCTTCTATGGATAAGCAATATCAGTCTTCTTCTAATCTACTTTAGTTTTGTAACGCCCACCCATGTGGAACCCAAACACAAGACCAATAAAGCAGGATATTTTTTTTACATTCATTTTGCCTGATACAACTATGCGACACCAAGAAGGCACACAAGAGAGTGCACGACACCACATGTAACATTTACACCAACATGATGAGCACGCAATATCATGACGACAACAGATGCAACCAACGTCACACTTAGGTATAAAAACAAGTATGAAGCCACGACCCAAACCACAACATGCACTTCACGACTAGATATATTCTGAATTATGACATTTTTAGGTTAACTCTTTGTTGTAATCATATTTCATTATTAACCTTTAAGGTTCGAAGGGCACTTGACATGAACATACTTTTTTTCCTTCTTTCTCAAGATTGCATTTCCTTTTGTAACGTTTGGCAAAACTTAAGATGGTCGCATCTTAACTAATACTTAAAACTCCCTTATATACCTATAGGTCTTGAATCATTTATCATGTAAGCATATATTCTAATTCACAAGGATACACATTATTTATTCCATTTCAGATTTATCTTATACAAGTACACTTAATTGGGTTCTTTTCTCTATTACTATCATTTTCCATAATTTGAAAATCAGATTGAAACTTTTTAGTGCACCTGCGAGAGTCTCCTAGCTCTCGGTATCCAACTAGAGTTTTTGTTTCACCTAAAATCACATTTTCCCGACATTTAGTCACTATGGTTTGATAATCGATTAGTGTTGTTTCCAAAATAGTTATATGCCATAAGTTTTGTTTTCTAGACAAGAGATTAAGATGCTCGAATACTCAAGCTCTTGCAGAGCAATTTATAAGAACTTTCAATAACCAAAAAGACCTACCTAAGTATAAGGTAATTCCAAGTTTCACTCGCGTGTCTGCTTTTGTATCGCTCGCAATTTAAAGAGTAAGCATTACCTTCCATGTTGCTCTTATGATCCAAGTCACACATGATTAGCCCTTCCCGAGATACTTAGCATAAAGCCACCCATTTGAAAACGTCATTAGATCATTACATCTTTCATGTCACGAAGTGACACTATACCCATAACTACAACATGCACACTTCCACATGCACAAGAAGCCCTTTTACACACATGCCTAAGAAGTAATATTAAGCCTCTAACAACATGAGAAGGTTGGTCTCATGGCATAACTCGGAGGAAAGAGGTGGTTTCTCAAACGAAGTCACCTATTTACAAGACAAACCTTTCGTGAGCTATTTAGAGATCAAAACTTCACTTGAAACTCAATAAGGTGAATGACACATGAAAAACACAATGCTCGAAGGTAACCATCTCAAAGGATGTTAGATTAGGGTCAATCAAATAACTTTTAAAATAATAACCACCTAAAAGTGGTCAACTATAACCATTCTTAAATAAGGCAGTTTCATTACTTCTGAGTGTCCCAAACATTTTAGGACAACACATAAGAATAAAAAAATACTTCATTTAGATATGAGTACAATTATAACATGTTCATTTCATTTCTAGTTGAAAATGTACATCTACCCATTAGCAAGATATAGACTTGTATTCAAAATCACCCCTAAAATAGAATGCCCATTTTCCCAAGATACCAATACACTATGATATCTCACTCATCGTAACATAATTCATAAATAATCATTCATGATCATAAACATAGTGCTGATACATCTATTAATATTACATGTATATTTCAACAATAATCCATATTATAAAAACACCAATAACGCTACCATTTGCGTTTTTTCTTATCCCGCGTCTTTACGCAACCACCGCATGGTCAAGCACAACCACTGGCATGGCATCAAACAACAATCAAGCACGATTTACATTATCACAGTTTTCAAATAATAATGAAATAATACCTAACACACTTTTAAGGAGAGTAAGAATACAATTGTCATTTCATTTCATTTTCAAAGCCAAAAGATAGGGATAGAGAGAGGAGAGAGAAAACATCATTTCTTTTCACATTAGATAAATCTCCAAACAAGTGTCAAGGAGGTTTCTTACAATCATGTATTTATGTTTACAAGGTTTCCCAAACGTCATTTTTCTTAGATAAGGTCATATGACAGTTTTCTCCATTTAGACACAAGTTTCCAAAAATGTCAAATTTAGACAAGTTGCTCAAAAATCAGCGTTCAAAACCATCTTCAAGACTCAAACAACCACGGAAACAAATTCCTACCTATTCCCCTATATACAGGGAAACACTCGGAGCTGACGGAACCCCAAACTGGCAAACAAGATTACAATGACGCTCGTCTTTCCGGAGCTACCGATCGTAAATGCACTCAAGCGGCCTTGTCGCCCAATGACCGGAGGCCTACAAAACCTATTAGGAAAACTAGCTTGTGGGATGTTTTTCTCCAAACTGAGGGTTTGTAGCAATTGTCTCATAGAAATATTAGAGGTATGTGGAAGCCAAAATCCATTTCGACACCCAAGGCCAAAGCGTAAGTCAAAACCAAACTGCATTTTCACTTTCAACAGTTGTTTAAAGCTGCAAACTAGCCCGAGGGGCTCCTCGCGCGTTTAAAAAGGTCAAACAAACTTCCTAGAACAACCTAGGGTTCGGTTGGACACTCCACATGACAAGGTATGCAGCTAAAGTTTGTTTTTTAAAACTCGGGGATTCAAAGAGATATTTTATGCCTCTTCGAAAAGTATACATGCAAAGCTAACTAAGTCATATGAATTGAAACTAACACCTAGTAGTTCCAAAACAAAGCTAATTAAACAAGAACATCAAGATAAGAGCTTATAAAACTAACTTCTAAGTGCATGCAACATGAATGAAACAAACTAACATGCTAAGTCATTTTACTCTTTAGATTGCTAATCTACATGTGAACCTATTTAGATCCTAAAGCAATCAAAGTGATTTGTTGTTTTTCTTCAAGATGGTGAAAGGATCTCTCTAAACAATGGCTACAAGGCCATGTTAGATATTCCTCTACTAACCAAACATGAAGAATGGATGCAAGGTGAGCAAGTTATTCCAACAATGGAAGTAAGGCTCAAGATCATATGTCTATAGCTTTGGCTAATACAAATGAGGTGTAATTTTAGAAGAGGTGCACTAGGCTTGTATTTATAGATTTCCATTTGAGAAAGTTTAGAATCCTAGTGCATGTGGGACAAAAGTAAAGCCAAAATAGACTTTTACAAGTCAATGCACTTTTTGATTAGATTAGGAGCTAATTAATCTTTTAGGATTAATTAAGGATCCTAAGTAGGCTTAGGAAGCTTTTGAGAGTATCTAGAAGGGGTTTGGATAGATTTTGGAAGTTCTGGAAGCGGGATTTAGCCAATAAGAAGGTTTATTGGTTAAATGCAAGATTAGAGGCTTAATTAACATATAATTAGCTAATTAAGAGGATTATCACTAATCAAAATGTCGTTAATTGGCATCCTGAGTGAATTAGAAGCATAGTTAGATAATGAAGTGTCATTATTTAAACAAAGTGAGAGGAAGTGAAGATAGTTAGTGCAATTTAAGTATTAAAATTGCTTTGATTGAAATCTAGGTGTCTACATTTTCCCCTCTTTGGGGTGGCATAAGTGATGCCACTTCAAAGATAGTAGACAAGTATAGGCAAGTAAATTTTGAAGGGTAGAAGAAAAATTAGTAGAATGATGTGCCTCGAGTGTCGATGGGGTGATGAAAGAGGTCGATCGACGATCGAAAAGATGAAGAGAAAAGGCCAAAGCGGGGGAAAATCCCATTGCAACAGAGACAGACGTGATATACCGAATATCGATATAGAGTAGAGATGCACGCATCGATCCCCACATAATACCAATACGAACTCTTTTGTTGAAAAATTTCATGTGGGTATCGTTGTGAAGCGCAAGATATGCTTTTCTTAATAGATTTGTAGAAATGATTTGTAGCAGTGATCCCTATTACCCCAAGTGAGTTGGAAGAATAGTGTTGATAGAAGAGAATGATAGGGGAGGAAAATGAAGATGAAGAGAATGGAAATAGCTTGCATCCAACTAATGTAAACAACTTTATTTCATCATATTGCTAATGATCTACATCATCGGTCCTTTATTAAAAATAAGCATACAACAAAAGTGTAAGATGACATGAAAAGCCATAATACGAACATTTGTTCATTGCTAAAAATGCTTAACTCAATGCAACATACAATAATGCAATGATAATACGAGAAAGTAAACAAGCTAACCTAACAGGGAAAACAAGTACAAACACACATACTCAAACAAACAACGTTCAAGACAGTTGCATCAATGTTTTTGTTATCAAGCTTTGATTCCAACCTATGTGAATTAATGACAAGGGTTAATGATGGTGCCCCAAGAAAGGATACATGCGAGGGAATATACGGAGGACGCAGGGTCCTATGGAAAAGTAATCGTGTACTATGATACTACCCCAAGCAACGCATTCATGCAAAGGAAAACAGACATAGTAAGCAAACCAACTTTTGTTAATGGAAGGTAGATCCAAATGATCTATGAGTCGTGCACATGAACAGACGAGATTCAAGGAGAGAAGTTTTGTAGGATGATTTTTGATGTTTGAGTACGATGCATGTGATACATGCTTCAGCGCCATGCATGCTCATTACCGATTTTTTTGGTTTATGTGATGTTTTCAAATTTTTAGGATTTTTGTGAAAGTTTTATATTGTTTTTGAGTTTTCAAATTTAAACGTATTTGAATGTTTTTGGCTTTTCTAAAAGTTTTCTGAATGTTTTTTTATTTTTGAAAGTTTTCCGAAACTATGTACATGAAGGTAAAGGAACATGGATGCCCCCAAGCGATAGATGGGATGTACAAGGGTAGAATGCCATGCGTATGTTCAAGATAGTGAAGATGTGAAGATGGCCCCAAATTAGATGGGAATATACAAAGGCGAACCCTTCACATATATACAAGAGTAGAATTAACCGGATCAAGGCGAAAGGAGATAGGTCCAACCGAAACTCAAACATAGGGCAAGACTAGCTTAGGATAAAGCAAATCTTCCCTATAGAGATGAGAATGCTCATGAACAACGAATCCTCCCAAGGCGCTGGAAACCAGTTTTCACCAAGGGACTTGTCCAAAGTTCCACAATTGCGTGGTTTTCACATTTGGACGACTTGTTTTCTCTTTACTTTTTTATGATTTTTTTATTTTTTTTTTTTTGCTTGTTTTTTCTGATTTTTTAGGAACTGCCATACTCAAGCATAAAACCAATTGAGATGCATTGCGTTCATGGATTCCTTTAGTTCCTCACCATCTAAATAAGCAAGTTTGTAGGCCCCTAGAACCATACTTAGCGACCACTACATATGGTCCTAACCAATTGGCTCAAACTTGCCTTTCTTTTCCCGATCTTTGGTGGTGTTGAACTAATTTTCTTTTACACTAAGTCTCCTACCTCAAACTGCCGAGGTATGATACGCTTGTTATAGCCACGGGACACTCGATTCTAATACACTTTTAGGTGATTAAGTGCGCGGATGCATCTTTCATCTAGCAGTTCCATCTCTGCTAGTCTAGCCACACGGTAGTCTTCGTCTTTTGTCTAGATAGTCTTTGAGAGATATCCTTAGGGAGGGAAGCTCAATTTCCAAGGGGAATGATGGCCTCGTGCCAAAAACTAGGGAGTAGGGTGTTACACCAGTAGGAGTGTGAATGGAAGTTCTATAAGGCCCAAAGGTCGGATGATATGCAAGTACCAGTTTGACTGTTTTACTTACCATCTTTTCCATAATCTGAACAAGGGTTTTGTTAGAAGCCTTTGTTTGTCCATTACCTTGAGGGTAATAGGGAGTAGACCACTTTAGATGTATCTGGAAGCATTGGCATAATTCCTTCATAGTCTTGTTCTTAAAGGATTTACCATTGTTTATTACAATGGCGGAAGGGATGCCATAATGTATAAGGTGATTCATGATGAACTTGGAAATTTGTGCACCAGTAACATATGTGAGAGAACAACCTCTACCCATTTAGTAAAATACTTGGTGGCGGTGATGATATGGGTATGGCCATCTAAGGAAGTTGGAGTGAGCTTCCCTATGAGATCTAGTCCCCATTTTGAAAATGGCCATGGTTGTTATTGGTTGTAAGGCTTGTGTTGGCGCATGAATAATATTTCCATACTTCTGACATAATGCACACTTCTTAACATAGTTGCAACAATCTGATTCCATGGTAGGCCAATAGTAACCTACTCGTAACAATTTCTTAGCGAGCACCATTCCGCTCGTGAGCCCCACAAACACCTTCGTGTACCTCTTTAATCGCTTGAATTGACTCAGCCAAATTAAGATAGTGCAATAAATTCCCATCATAGCCACGATGATGATAGAGGGTGCCTCCTAGGAGGGTATAACAAGCTATTTATCGATAAGGTTTCTTTTCTCAAGGTGGGAAATGTTTGGGGGAAAGGTACCGTCTTATAGGTAATTGTAAATGGGCTCATACCAGGGGGAAAAAGGACCAACAACTTCACATATCAGACACGATTCGGCATGTCATATGCAGGCACTCGCAAATGTTCAACAAAGAAAGGCATTTTACTTGCCCCTGGTGGAATGCAAAGCAAGGATCCGATTGTGGCCATGGCGTCTGCCATGATTTTGTGCCCTTGGTATCTGTTCAAAAGTAACACACACAAAATACTCCTTTAGAGTCTCAACCATCTTCTTGTATGGGATGAGCTTGTCATCCTTGACTTTATACTCATCATTGACTTGTTTAATGATCAATTGTGAATCCCCAATGACCCTTAGTTGTCGATATTCCATCTGATAGAAAGTTTTAACTCAGCAATGAGGGCCTCATGTACTCTGTTATGTTATTGGTACATGGGAAACTCAAACAAAAGCATTCAAATGAAGTCTCTTATTGGGGTGATAAGTACCACACCGGTTCTTGAACCATGGAAAGTGAATGACCCATCAAAGTGTACTTTCCATACGACAAATTCCTCAATATACATTAGGGAGGCATCTAGCAGATCCAGACACAATGGTTTTGTTCTGGTAGGGGAGCTTCAGCTAGTTGATCGGCAAAGTACTATCCTTTGAGTGACTTTTGGTTGACAAATTCAACATCGAACTCACTTAGCAGGATGATCCAATTAGCCATCCTCCCAGTAAGCACAGGTTTAGACAAAAGGTACTTTAATGGATCAACTTTAGAGATAAGCTTGGTCTTGTTATTCAATAGGTAATGATGAAGTTTTTGAAAGGAAAAAACCACAGCTAAGCAAGCCTTTTCAATTTGGGGATAATTCAGCTCATAAGTAATTAAAGTGCGGCTAAGGTAATAGACCGCTCTTTCTTTTTGGCTTAGATCATATTGGGCTAACAAAGTGCACCAATAACACATTAGGTGGCTGAGATGTATAATAACAAAGGTTCACCTAGGAGTAGGCGGCATGAGGACCGAAGGACTAGTCAGATATTGCTTGAGTAACTCAAAGGCTTGTTGGCATTCAAGGCCCCAATGGAATGCAACATTTTTCTTGAGTAGATGGGTGAAAGGATGGCACTTATTCGCGAGATGAGAGATGAAACGATGGATTGCTGAATTTTTCCTATAAGTTGCATAGCTGCTTAAGGTTCTTTGGTGGAGGCATTTCGGTAATAGCTGTAACCTTAGCCGGATCTACTTCAATCCCTCTTCTCGAGACAATGAATCCTAATAATTTTCTTGATTGCACAAAACACACACTTCTTTGGATTTAGTCTAACTTTGTAGTCTCAAGGCGTTGAAAGATACGCCTCAATACTTTTGGGTGTTCTTATCTAGTCCTAGACTTTCCTAGGATATCATCAACATAGTCTTCCATGATGTTGTTCATCATGTCATGAAAGATTATTGTCATTGCTCTTTGATAGGTTGCCCGGCATTTTTGAGACTGAAAGGCATTACTTGGTAGCAGAAACGTTCCCCCGAGGGGTCAAAGGCGTTTTGTGTTGATCCTCCTTACAATCTTGATCTGGTTATAACTGGAAAAAGCCATCCATGAGGGACAACATTTCGTAACCCGTAGTTGAATCAACAATCATGTCGATGTTAGGTAGAGGAAAATCATCTTTAGGACATGCCTTATTGATATCTCTAAAATCAGTGCATATCCTGATACCAACTGGTTTCTTCTGTACCAACACTATGTTGGATATCCATTTTGAATAATCGATAGGTCTGATAAAACCTACCGCCAATAACTTCTCCAGTTCTTCTTTGACTAAAAGTGCTACACGAGGTGCATCTTCCTCAACTTTTTTTTGATAGGTTTGGCGTTTGGATGCACCACAAGGTTATGCATGACTAAAGATGGGTCCAAACCTGGACATATCTGCATATGACCATACAAATATGTCTACAAATTCTCGCAGTAGTATCATAAAAGTTTTATGCTCCTGTGCTTTGAGAGTGAAGCTCCCAGCTTTACCATTCTAGGGTTATCTTCTATCCCGATATTGACGTTTATGGTCTCCTCTACCAACATTTTAGATGTGTCCTCCATACACATAGGATCAGGAAGGAGATTGAGGTCTTCTTCCAAGGTGTTTTAATGAGATTTTCACCCTGGGTGTGGTCATTTTCTATGTCCTTTGATTTTTCATTTGTTTTCCACTAGCGCCTTGAAGAGGTTTTCACTATGCATTTTGGACTTTTGTTTTTGTCGAGGCTTTTTGGAAGAACTTTTTCCCTCGCTTTCATTTATGTTTTGCTGACCACACATCTCACCTCCTCCCGAAGTATGCACATGCGTCCAAATTGATGGAGAAACCCTTTTTGTGGTCACCGATTGGAATGTCGTCACGAATACCCATGAATTCTGCAATTGCCTCATCATTTTCAAAGAGATCGATCGGTACATGAAGTTGTTGGTCCCATTCAATGAGATTGGGATATACAAGGTTTATTAGGGAATCGAAGGGGATAAGGTTAAGAAGGCGTATGCCGAAAAAAGGTTTTGGAGAGCAAGATCTTCGTATAGGCGACAACAGAAATTTGCGTCACTATCCGAATGAGACGAGCTATCCTCACGTTCTAAAGAGGTAGCATCGATTTCCGAAGGTGGAATTCCATGAGGCCTAATACTAAGGCCGTGTTTATTTGGTTTGTAGAAGGGGAATCGGGTCGGCTCTAATCTGCCATGTCCATCTATATCGCACCTTTCCTTTATAACCCATGGCATACATCATCTTGTGAGCTTTGGTATATTCTAGAGCTTGGTGACATGAAGCTTTTGTACCTTCAGGGATCCATTTTGTAGGTGAATCCAACATTTTCTCATCTGATAAGAGGCATGCGAGGAACAAATTTCTCAAAAGGACTAGCACAACTATCCCGGGAGCTCATGAATTGGAAACTTGGTTTGCCCCACGTTTTTGGTGATAATAAAAGGTCAGAGACTAGAAGGGCATGTTGGAGGTTATACTCTTCAATTGGGCCATTTGATAGGACTTTCATCTCCCATGTAGCAAAGGGAGAAATAGAGTAGGAATGCTTTTATCACTAGCACTTAGCGTGTCTGGGTCAACACGAGCTTTTAGAGCTTCGCTTCGTAGTGGTACAACTTTATCCATGGAAGGGCAGTCATATGCCGCATGAGAAAAACTATGTAAGGCTCTGCAATGCGCAAATGGTTCTGGATCTCCCGGAATAGTTATTGTTTTCCCGTTATGATATATCATGATGCACTAATGAAAGGTCGAGGGTATAATCTACAAGGCATGTATCCATGGGCGGCCTAGGAGCATATTGTAGGGAAGATCCAAGTCGAGGACATGGAACTTAGTGTCGTGATATGTTGGCCCTACTTCCATAGGAAATACTATTGTACTTGCTGATTTGCATTCTGCATTGTGCAGTGATGGTGATGACATGAGAATCTAAATCTGCCTTTGTTCATCCTAGCTGTCTAACCAACTTCAAGGTGCAAATGTTCAAACTAGACCCATTGTCCACAAGCACTCTCTTTATCTTTCTTCGAGTAACAAATGCCTCTAGGTATAGGGGTAGGTTATGTGTCTATTTGTCATGTGGAATTTCACTTTGGTTGAAGGAAAGGTGTTCCATAGGAGCAAGGTTTGCGACCACCACTTGGAGGTGTGAAGGATCGATATCGGTTGACACTCTTGACCCCTGAAAGTGTTTTGTAGAGGATGTCTTTATGAACGTTCGATATCTTGAGAAGATCTAAGATCGAAATCTTAGTAGTGGTCTTCTCAAGTTCTAAACGGCCATACTTGGCTATCCCGAGGGGTAGGCGAAAGGAGGTTTCGAATCGTGAGACGAGTGCACCGCGTTACCGAAGACAATCTATGCTCTTGATTCTTATGGCATTCACATGCTCATTGGAAGAACGAATATAGCCGATAAGTGAATCGAATGGGTTACTAGTTTGACCATAAACATAATTGGTGGCTCTATAATCATTGGAAGATTGGCCTTGATCCGGCTTTTCGTTTCCTGTTTGTTATGTTTAGGAAATGGTTCTTTGAATATTCCCATCTTCTGATTGGGTGTTTGATGAGGCTCAGGTGAATTGACTTCAATCTCTCCACTTTCAATAAGGTCTTGGACAAAGTGTCTTAGCTTGAGGCACTTGTCCGTTTTGTGTCCTTGACACGATGATACTCACAATATTCATGGTCTTTATACCATGACGGTTTAGGTGCATCATCGGCATATGGTACTATTGCGGGGTATTGGACCATGTTCACTGTGTCCAACTATTTCAAGATCGTGGACAAGGAGTCTGTGAGAGGAGTGAACACCCGACGTTTGACGACAAGTTGAATCAGCCCTTTAGTGAGTTTGAAAGGAGGACCAATTTGTATCGCTTGCTGACACGTTTAGAATCAATGATACTATCTCCTATGACGTTTTGTTTTTGTTGAAAAATTTAGGTTTGTCTCGTAGGTTTGGAGGTTTGGTTGTCTTTGGAAAATGGTTTCAATGTCCCTTTTGTGACCAAAACTTTCTCGATTTGGGTACCCTTTTCTATAACTTCTTCGAAGTTACTGACACAATGCATTTGTAAATGAAACGCAATATCTGGGTTTAAAATTGGGTACGAAAAATGCTAGCTAATTGCTTTTACGGAGTTGAACAAGGGAAGTGGCTAGCTAGCCCCCGCCATCTTTGTAAGAAACTAGAAAAAGTTTCATTAGGTATTTGCTTCGCACTACATAAGTCTAACATAGTAACATCGCTTTCGACATTGAATGAGAAATGTTGTACAAATCTTTCGACTAACTCAAGCCATGTAAAGACAGACCCCTTAGGGATGTGGAGAAACCACTCCAAATCCTAACCCCCTAAATTGCGTGGGAAGAGGCATATGAGGTAATTGTCTACTAAGGGTTTGTATTTGTTGCTGCATAGTGACTTCATCGTCCTTAGGTCTTTCTTGATCTTCATGAGTAGGAGGTGGCTCTTTGTGCTTACGTTCTATCCTAACTTTGAGAGGTATTTTAAGAGGCGGTAATTCATAACCACTCGTGTGTTTTGATACCTCGTTTTCGGCGTTGTTGTTGTGGTGATATGAAGTAGAGGCATGTCCTTGTTTTAATTCATCTTTGAAGTTAATAAGAGGACGTTGTGCTTCTTTTTCTTCGTATGTGAGGTAGGTAGGTGGAACAAATTCATATTCGAGTGTCATCTTGGCACCTAATTCTACCACTCGTGCGAGCACCCTATCCTTATTAAGATAAAGGAAGTCATCTAAGCGTGCGGGATCAAACTTAAAATCATCCCGAGGTGAGTCTTCCTCATCACCACTATGATCGATTAAGTCGTTTGTGTCTTTTACTGTCGAAAAGAGGGGTCCTAAATCACAACCAATGAAATGATTAGTCCCCAATCTCTTAGATGCCATCCTTGTAGAAAAGAGGGGCCAAGAGCCTATAAGCGTGACAATCGTAACGCGTTTGCTAAAGAATGCTTTAACAATTGGTCAAAGAATGTTGAGTGATAAAGAATAAAGAATCCAAGGATCTAACAAGGATTGCCTTAGAAAAATAGATCAATACAATGAACAAACACAAGGCACAATCATGCAAGTTTGGTAAACCAATCCAACCTAAAGGAACCTACTCCTTATGCACTATCAAATGGTAGGTTAGGTACAAACAAAGAAACACAATATCACCACTTAGGTCAAGTTTGATATAAATAAGGCCTAAGTACTAAGAAGGTGTTGACGCGATCCCCAACAAGGTATACTAAAACAAGTTTCTAGAAACAAAGTCCGAGTTATGAAAAAGGAGGCTACCAATGTGAGCAGCGTAACAACACTATTTGGATACGTAAATCAAGATTTGTAGATAAAGGCAATATTTTTAGTATAAAAATGATGTTACCGTAATGCTAACAATGTAATGACGTTTTCCAAGACCCAAGACAATGTTGGGATCAAAAACTAAGTCAAGTATATCAAGAAGTTGTTATTTATGCAAGTAGCGTAACAATACAACTTCAAACTTAAATCAAGTTTCCCAAGGAAAACAAGACGTAAGTATCCAATTTGTAGTGATAAGATACGTGCAAACATAACAACTTAAAGGAAGTCAATGATGAGACTACCTAACTACAATGATAATGTGTCTCAATATGGGTTTGAGACAAAGGGCCTACTAGAACATGAAGACGTACATTCACACTTTCAACACTTGCATTCCGACATTGCAACCTAGTCATGCAAGTAGACTACAAAAGTGGTGGACATGATTATTTCTAGTGGTATCTGCGCGTGTTGTTTTCTTTTGTCCCAAAATGGGAAACAAGAATACAAAGGAGTAAAACCAAGTGGTGATGAAACAAACTAAGTATAACTTTGGCAAAGTTTCACCTTGCCTTAAGGCAAGTGAAAAACTAAGACAAAGTAACACGTAAGTTTCGTGATGAATATCACTAGGCCCCAACTTCAATGGAGTCTCCCCTTGTTCGACTAACAAGGTTTTGACTTCAAAAGAAGTTAGTGCTTCGTGATGGCTCTTTAGAACACGATGTTTTGGTCAAGTTGGCCTCAAGACAAAATGGCTTCCTATTTGTTTCTCTCAATTAGGTTGTCACAAACAATCTCTGCGAGCTTGCTTTTCTGAGGAAGTCGCAATGACTAAACCTTGGAGAATCCCAAATTTACTTTACCCCCTTCGATACAATGAGCAATAAATGCATTTAGTTGTATTTTCACTGGGTCGCGTGAAGATAATTTTGACTCTATTCTCACAAGTGCGTACTAGACAAGTAGGTAAGCGAGGCGCTTCCCATTTCGTCCACAAGGTTCCCTCTTGCGTGGACTACTTTGGGGTTCCTAGGAGCATCCCTCTTGTTATCTTAAGGCTTATGCCAAAGGGAGTTTCTCCTAGTTCAAAGCGGATGAGTGTAGCTCTTAACCGAAACCTGCATATACAGTGTGTTGATTGATGAATGTGGTTTGTTTTTTATCTTTTGGATTATGAAATGAGTTTTGCCTAAGTAGCCGAAATGTTTTGGATATGGGAGTGGGTACGGAGTATCCGATACACGAAACGGAAAAACAATTTTCACCCCGATACGGCGTAAGATACGACAAAAGACAAAAACTATATAAAATTAAAAAATATATAAATTTCAGCCTTCTAAATAGAAATTTAATTATTAACCACATATTATGCATATGAAAGATGAGTTATAAGCTAAATAAGTGACTAACCACGACAAACAAGCTACGATACTAATAAAAGTTAAAACTTCAAAACTTAAAAGCTTAAAAGTTAAATTAAAATACTTAAATCGAACACAATGTGAATGTCATGAATCTCATGATATATTAAATTCAATAATAGATCAATATTCAAAGTTCAAACTATCTTTCATTGTCAATATTGATCATATTCCTCTTCATCAAGAGGATCAAGATCAACTACATCATCATCATTAGGTGGTTCATTAGAACCACATGGGCTCGAACCACTCACACTCTGGCCACTTCCAGTTGCACCCCCTTGTGCATGTAGGTCTCGTGGTGCCATAGAACTCTCTTCATCATCCTATGCTCCATGGTGGGAAATGAAGCATCCAAGTCAACTATCTCTCAATCAATGTCCCAATGTCTTGTTGACCCTTGTACTCAACTACTTCTGGGATAAAAGGCACAAGTTGGAATGTATGTATACCGAATCTTGACCCTTTTTAGACCCCAATCTGTTATGCTTATGTGAGTGGCTGAAACTATATGTACTCCGGTTCGCTCAAAGGAAGATGAACTTGTAGCCTATTAAGGCAACCAAACTTTAAAGTCAATGTAAAGTTCAACTTCAAAATTAAACACTCAAACTTAAATTTTAAAAAACTAAAAGTTAGACCAAAAAAAGGAAAGAGAATAAAAAAACTAAAAACTTACCTGTGCCAAGACCTTGATTGCAAGAGGTTGTAAGTAAACCGATGCATGACCATGGAGGTACCACCACATATGAGCATCCATCTTGTATTTTCTCCGAACAGCGAGAAGGCTATGACCTGTTTCTACTATGAAATTGCCAAACTCTACCATAACCTGGTCTTGGACCTCAGAATCAGGGAAGTGCCTAGCCAATGCCGCCATATATCCCTCACTGACTTCCGCATCCCTGTATGGTGCTACCCTCCTTGCCAAGGAAATTATCTATGTCCTATAAAATCTAGGAGTCAATGCAAAAGCCAATAGATGTAATGGGGTGGTCATTTTGTTCCACCGCTCAATGAGGATTGACTTCACTTATTTGAAAAATATTTCCTCGGGATCTTGTTCTTTTGCATTTATGACAACTTTTATCTTCTCAATCATTGAGTCGATGCCATCATATATCTCTCTTAGACATGGCTGATCGGTGTCGATGTAAACTAGATCAAGCTCATAATGGGCTCCGTAAAACTCAACACATATTCAACTCTATCCTACCAAGGGTCCTCTAAGATCATGTTCTTCACTTTTTGAGCCCGTTGAGTGTTTGATTGCCTCCATACAGACCAAAGATTGGAGGTTACCATCCTCATGAGTGCCTCTCGCACCTTCACAAGTCGTCTCAAGACGATTGTGTGTGATGCGAACCGAGTCTCAACAACCTAATAAGAATGAGGAACAAAAATTAAAAATAAAATTGAAAACTAAAAGAATACTGAAAAACTTAAATTTTTAAATTAAAAAAATAAAGAAAGAAAGTTTTTCCTTACTTTCAATAGCTCCAACTGCGAGAATGATCTAAAAATGCCCTGTGACATGTGGTGATTGGTGACAAACTTTTGGATCTCTTCCGCTTCTGCATACACTTGCTGGATCCACTCTATTTTGTTTGCCATTTCCTTTAGCATTAAATTCAATGAATGCACAGCACATGGTGTCCAAAAATATGCCCATACCGTGCCTCGGCTAAGATCCCTCAACTTTGCAATTTTGGCGTTGTTCGTTATGACTTGGAAACCATTTTGAGGCCCCACAACCTCAATGGACTCAAAGAGGATGTTGGCTATGAATTGGGCATCCTTCACTTGCCCTTCACAATCAACCGCTTTCAAACACATTTCCCCCTTTGGGCATACTGCAATCACATTGATTAAAAGGCGGTCTCTTACATCTTTCCATCCATCAGAAATGATGGACACCTATTTTGGCCCATGAGTCCCTAATTGATTGCAAGGAGGTTTCCACATTTTTTTGTTTATCCAAAAGGGTGGTGCGGATCTTCTCATATCCTGGTGATTTATACCCTTTTGGTGCCTCATTGATGGCTTTCACCATCTCATGCCAATAAGGTGATCTCACAACATTAAAAGAAAGCCCATTAGCATATACACACCTTGCAATGTGTTCATTTGCAATTTCCTGCTCTCATTCTGAAAGGCCTTTTCCAATGGCCCTCTTGTCTTACTTTTCTTTTGTGCAAGGGAAGCATCCTCATCCGTGGAGGTAGGAGCCACAAATGGATGTGGCATGGCCACAATTGGGGATCCACTAGGTGATGGGGCAACAAGAGGCCTCACTGAACGAGATGAACCTCCTCTTTTGGCCAATGGATGACCCGCTCTCATAGCCACATTTGCCTTTGCATCTTCCTGCTCTTAGATATATGTCAAAACGTTTGTTTTTGGCATCCCAACACTATTCCTCCCCTTACATATTTTTATACCATTACCCGTTATGGCACACAAGTGGCTTTTCACCCTACTGTAAGAGCCTTTGAATACTACTTCACAATAATTGCATTTCCATTCAAAACAACCACCACCTACAAGTTGTTGCACTATTGTTACATGCCTCCATAATGGTGAATTTGGGTCAAATTCCCTCACCAAAGATTGCCTAGAAGAAGCTGAACTTGTTGCCATTGTAGAAGTACCTACAAGGTTCAAAAAAAAAAAAACAAAGAAAACAATGACATGCATTGAAAATTTAAAAATTAAATAGAACAAGCAAAAAAATGATGAACATAAGCAAAAAAATGTAATGTCCGAAAGATTAAATAACAAAAAAAAAAAAAAAAAAACAAGGTTAGAAATTAAGAAAAAACTTACTTTCACTTAGTAAACCACAAATTCTTCACAATTCTTCCTCGTTCACACTCCTCACACTCCTACAAGCTTAACAATAGCTCCACAAACCCTAGACAAGCACAATGCAATTTTCGAGAGCCAAAGGTAAGTTTCTTTGCTTTATGTTTTGTTTTTGTGTTGTTCTTTTGTTTTATTGTTTAGAGTTAGCTTTTAGGGTTTAGATTAGAAGAATATTTAATTTTTTAATGCTATTGGGCTTTTAAAACATGAAAAAAAAACAAAAAATTAAAGAAGTCGTATTTTGGCTTGGGAGCGGCCAGGGAGCGGGAAAGGACCGTGGAAACGCGTCCAGTACGGCCCGTGTCGTACACACGCACATTTCCACATTCCTTTCCCCACTCCTCGGCCGCTCTCGTCACCCCTCCCGCTCTGCGCCGCTCTTGGTACGTATCGACAATCCTAGGGCCGTGCCGATCGGCTTCTTAAGGTTGTGCACACCGTTGGCAACCTACAACAAACTTGTAGTTAGAGTTTAGATCCTGATTATTTCGCAAGCATATTCTTGGTCCTTCATGCAAAGATCAATTCTCCAAACGATCAAAACATCATAAAAAGAGGATAAAACGTTGTTTATGATTCTTGAGATCGTCTTAGACGCACAATAACAACATACGCAACAAGGAATCCTACTATATTGTGAAATGGAAAACTTCATAACCTAAGTGCATAAGCAATCTATTTTAAACCAAGTTGTTCTTTCTTTTAAGATTTAAAGAAATGTTTCAAATCATGACAAAGGTTTAGAATCGTTTATAATTCCCAAGATCACCTAGAAGGTGTGAGGGAAGAGCATACGTGATCCTATCCTTTATAAATGAAAAATGCAACATGCAAAAACTTATCCCAAACAAGTTAGTATAAAAATATGATCCAATATATAACAACACTCGCAAAACAAAAATTAGTCCTAAAAACCTGCAAAAAATGTCAGAAACCTCCCATATTAGATCATGCAAGCTTTTAAAAACACACCAAAATTTGATAAATCACACAAGCGTGCCCCTTATAACGCCTACGCACCCTAATAGCACTAGCACGCCGCTTCAAAGCACCAAAGATGGCCCTTATAAGCGGATACGCGCCCGAGAAAAAAACAACAGATCGCAAAGCGCCAATGCAGCCAGGAGAACATGTGCATGCCCCTAGAAGCGTATGCGTGCCCTTACTAGCATATGCGCAGTCTCGAGAATTTTAGCAGTTTAGTCACACCAACGCGACTAAAGAAAGCGTATACGCGCCCCTGTGGCGTATGCGCGCCCTAGTGCAGAAGCAGATACGGGGTCGCACCAGGCCACGACCCTAAGAATGTATGTGCACCTTTCTAGTGCTAGCGCGGCCTGTGAAGCATGAGCACACCCCTAACAACGCATGCGCGCCTCCAGGAGATCACTAAAAACACGGGATGTTTTGCAAAAATTGTAAAAATCTCAAAATTTAGTCTTTTTAGTTCAAATCCGACAACACTTTACCTCCTTCGATCCTGCAAAGAGCATAAAACCCAAGCAATTCTAACTAAACTAGTTAAGAAAGCCTATGTTTAACCAAAAATGCAAAAGAGGGTTAGTTTAAACAACTTTGAAACAAAGCTTGAAATAAAAGACAAAGGACTAGGGATTACTCCCACCGGGCGTGCCAAATGTATGCATGCAAAGCTAACTAAGTCATATGAATTGAAACTAACACCTAGTAGTTCCAAAACAAAGCTAACTAAACAAGAACATCAAGATAAGAGCTTATAAAACTAACTTCTAAGTGCATGCAACATGAATGAAACAAACTAACATGCTAAGTCATTTTACTCTTTAGATTGCTAATCTACATGTGAACCTATTTAGATCCTAAAGCAATCAAAGTGGTTTGTTGTTTTGCTTCAAGATGGTGAAAGGATCTCTCTAAACAATGGCTACAAGGCCATGTTAGATATTCCTCTACTAACCAAACATGAAGAATGGATGCAAGGTGAGCAAGCTATTCCAACAATGGAAGTAAGGCTCAAGATCAGATGTCTATAGCTTTGGCTAATACAAATGAGGTGTAAACTTAGAAGAGGTGCACTAGGCTTGTATTTATAGATTTCCATTTGGGAAAGTTTAGAATCCTAGTGCATGTGGGACAAAAGGTAAAGCCAAAATAGACTTTTACAAGTCAATGCACTTTTTGATTAGATTAGGAGCTAATTAATCTTTTAGGATTAATTAAGGATCCTAAGTAGGCTTAGGAAGCTTTCTAAGAGCATCTGGAAGGGGTTTGGATAGATTTTGGAAGTTCTAGAAGCGAGGATTTAGCCAATAAGAAGGTTTATTGGTTAAATGCAAGATTAGAAGCTTAATTAACATATAAGTAACTAATTAAGAGGATTATTATTAATCAAAATGTCGTTAATTGGCATCTTGAGTGAATTAGAAGCATAGTTAGATAACGAAGTGTCGTTATTAAAAAAGCGAGAGGAAGTGAAGATAGTCAGTGTAATTTAAGTATTAAAATTGCTTTGATCAAAATCTAGGTGTCTACAGATTTTCCAAGGCTGCCAAGGAGTAGATTTGAGCTAACATTCAAGTTTAAAACCGTCAAAGGCATGGCTTCCGTAACCGGTACTGAAGTCGATGTTTTTTCAACCATCCACAAGGTAGAAGTGAGTATCGTTTACATTCATAGTTAAAAGTTTGGATTTGAACAAAATAGACGTAAAATTTACTATAAAAAATACATCCCGTTTAATTCACCCAAAAGTTATTTCTCTTTATATTGATTCACAACTCCATTTATATTAAAAAACAAGCAACGTTAAAATCATGCAAGAGAGAGTAAGATGACCATGCTGTTACCTGAATTGGCGAGGTGACAGATCAAACGAAGCCCAGTTCGCAGTTTTCAGAAACATCCATTTTTTTAATGCTCTGGTGCCTTGAAAGCTTCCTTATTTTCTCTTCTTAAAAAGAATAAACCACTCCTTGTCCTTTCTCAAATCTATTCCTTATTTCAACGTTCCACAATTGGGAACACGCTGAGAAGGTGGAAGGAAAGATTACTGAGCTGGCTTCGCCCGTCAATGGAAGTTGTTTAAAGTTTCCAAGACCTCTTCGCTAAGCTCCAATCGTGCACAAACTTTCATCATATCAGTGCCAACATCATGCATTTTTCTAAGAGGTTTTTCTTCAAACAGTTTGTGTGCAAAGATCAAACTTCCACATTCGCATACAAATCTACTTGGACATTTGCAATTAATTAACAAATCCGCTTCCCATTATTCATTTTTGGCCGTCTACTGCTCTTAACTCTATATTTTCGCACAGGCTGGGATATGCTGGCACGGCTGTGGAGGGAGATGGCAAAATTTGAAGTGTTTGGATTTACACCGCCCAACTACATTTGTTTACAATTTTTTTAGAGCGTTTTCAACATAACCCATTTTGGGCATATTCTGCAATCATTGTTGTTCATAAGCATGCATTTCTCTCAGGAATTTCCTCAAACAGTTTACAGCCTTTCCAACCAACATTTGCAACAATGAACCCAAGTGCTTCACACTTCAAAACAAACATGGCTCTAAGCCTTTTCAACGCATCCATTTAGTAAAAACCCAACAACCAACACACTCCAAAACTTCACATTCTCTCAGGCATATAATCCAAAACACAGCTTACACACCTTAGCAGGGGCCATACTATTCTTCACTATGGCGTCCAAATTTTTCAATCCATGAGCCAAAATCTTGGCGCATCTCATCAAGATATTTACATGACTAAACAAACACTTCACGTTTTTATGCATATCTACCTAATACTATGCAATCATTGGCCTTTGCAGATCCTAAGCTCTTATATTTGATGCCCAGGATGAGAGTGAATGGTTGTAGGGGAACTAGAACAGGTTGGGCGCCATCTAGGAGGAAGAAAAGACATCAATAATCCAGCTCCCACATTATATGCATACCTTGCAGTTTTTGCAGTCTAATAAAACATATTTCTTCCACAGCTTACACACAATTGATTGGGGCATCTACCACTACAACAAAAGACAAAAAAAACTTGTTTCAATTGCCTTGTTGGGCGTCTACAACTATATAAAACTTCTGGTTTTTACCCAACAAACATTGCATCCAATGCAACCACTTTACATTGAGGCGTTTGGGCAAACATTCCAAGCATTTCTTTTTTATTCCATTTTGGCATAAGCTAGAGGACATGATAGAGGGGGATGAGACAAAAGAACCAGTTTTCCAATGCTCTGGGTGTCCAAGTTGTTGTCAGGTGCTCCATGGTTGTTCCTCCTTCAATGGCAGCCTTCAAGCTTGCTTCCCAACCAAATGCCCAAAACATTCAATCCTACTTTGACACACACATGTCAAAATTGCAATAACATTCTCTGATATGCATTAATTCATACAGACCAAAAATTCCCAAAATCTAAAAATTCCTAAAATTCTCTCACATCAAAAACTCACAATACCCAAGATAATTTCCATTAATTCTTTCTTGGTAAGAGCTTTGGCACAAGCCTCAATAACTTGGAGAAATTTAGCAATATTAAACATATTTAATGATTTAATTATTTTCATATTTCTTTTGTTGTTTAGAAATTAGTATCAAAAGACTAAAGTATTTATTTATTTTTTATTTTAAATTGCTTTATCCAGAACCACATCAGCTCCCCGAAAGACGCTTATTTTAACACGTAAATGAGATGGTTACCTAATTATTATCCGTGATATAATTCAGATAGATCAACGATAAATGATTTATATTATTCTCTGTTACTACCGAAACGCCTAGGGCCCCCGTTTGAAACGGAAACTCCTTCGAAACGTCCTAGTCTCCTAGAGATAAGTATACATGATAATAATGTATAATTTCAATGAATACAAAATATTTTGAGTGTTTTATCAGTTATTCTTATCACTTATGGTGTATGGAGTACAATTTTAAAATGAGTACTATGCACACACACACATATATATTTTAATAATATATTGTACAGACGTTTCCCGTAACGTTTCGTATCCAAGATTTTTTGAAAATTGCCATTTCCGCGTTTCGTACACGCTTTCCGCTTCCGTTTCCGCTTCCTCGGCAACATAGATATTATTTATTTCTTAAAAAAGCTTTAACCATAGCCACAACAACTCTCCGCTACTATCATTACCTTCTCACGAAGTTATTTTCACTACAAGATTATGCTGATTACCTTTATTGTTATCCACAAAAAAATTTGATTAGGACAACGATTAACACAGTAAAAACAAAATTGACGGGCAAAGAGCACAATGATTCTTCCTTGCACATTCCATATTGCTTGTACAAAGAAGTTTGGGATCCGAGAGATCTTTTGAGAAGTGTTGATACAAACTTGAGGACTGTTGTTATCTACATCCTTAAGGCAGCCATAAGAGGATGGGTAACCACAAGGAAGATGCACTTCTCACCCACAGTGAAGGACGTGGTGTTTACATCGGATGCAAGAGGGTCTCCAAGCACCATCATTCCAAATTTGCAAGAGACAATACAATGCTACAGCCATGGTAAGATGCTCTTCTTAAATTCACCTTTTGGATGGATGGTACCCATCTTGGACAGCTGTAGGTTTACATTAATGATGAAGCTTTTTGGGTCTAATATTATGTGTGGAAAGAATTTCAAGTATTGCAGCTATTGCACCCTTCCTATGTTACTAACATCCAAGATTTTTGCATTAGAAGTGTTATATTATAATCATGATGGGTTGTCCTTTCAAAATTTATCTATGGGGCCTTGCCTATCTTCCATGGACAGTGAGAGAAAGGCAGGTTTGGAGATGCTCTTTCCACTTAATATGATGGGTAAGAAGGTTCACACATTGAGATTTAACAAAGCCAACATCCCAACATCTTTGGCGTTGCTTAGGAAGAAATTTAGAGTTGTACATGGATGCTACACCCACTCATCTGTACTCCTAGGGTCTGATCCAAACCCAATTGTGAAGAAAATTCAGTGGGACAACTTGAAGACAACAATTGGAAATCCAAATCAGCAAGGTAACAACCATCCAAAAGAGGTGAGCATAAGTATGGGTATGTATTGTTTACATCTTATCTTGGAATTACATGATATGCGTCATGATGGAATGGGGGAAGTGCCAAGCATCGCTATCATGAAGAAGGAAGAGGCACATCTTCAAAAGAATAGAAAGGGCCTACTCTTGGGTAAGGTACTTCATGGTAATAATTTTTCTTAGTTTTGGGTATGCACGGTATTATTTCCTTATGGGGGACACTTGGAGAATTATGTGCAATGCTCACATTTCTTATTTTTGAAAGGAGGTTTCAGTTTTATAATTGTTGTTTCATTCTTAAGTTTCTGATTTTGATAACATCGTATTACAAGTAGTTGTTTTCAGACTTGAACAGCTGCAAGAGTGATGATTTTGAGGACATTATATCATTGGAAAATAGTGGTGGATGGTTTCAGCTGAATAAATCTACTTCAGCCAACATAGGTCCAAATTGGGTGAAAACTCAGGTGATTCATGACTGTCATACTTCGTTTCCAACCCCCATATCATTGATAGTATGGAATTTTTTCGAGAGATGTCATGCTTACAGTTGTTGTACTTTCCTTTCATCTGTTGTTCACAACTTTTCCAGCTATTTTTCTACTTATAAGGCACCTAAAAAGAGCTTCCAATCATATGGTTGAGGATATTCCAAGCTACAACTAACATTGGCATTTTTGTGGCTGATTTAAGGTGGTTTCCAGCCACTAACATTTAGATTTTTGAGAGAAAAATGCAAGATGACAGCTGTGTTTGGGACAACATTACTAAAGTTTTGGGAATCCATCATTTGAATGGAAATTGTAAGGCCTTGGAAAGCAAAGAGGAAGAGTTGGCCATCATATCCTCAAGGCATGAGGGGATGAAGAAGGGAACATGTTTTTTCTTTAATGAGTTTGCTTCATGTGTAGGTACATCAAAGAAGGAGCCAAAGATTTATTTGGGATCCACGAATTTGCATTTTGCTTGAGAGCAAGCAATTTTGGGGAGGGAGGACTGTAATGTCCCCTTTTCTAAATTAAAAATAATTAATAATATTTTAAGTTGGGCCCAACCAATTCTTATTTTGGGACAACTTCATATTATTATTATTAAAATAAAAAGTATTTTTAAATACTAAAATAAAAGAAAAAGGAGAGGTCCTCCCTCTTTAAAAGGGTACAAAGAAATATTAAAAAGAAATAAAGAGGCCTACATGGAGCACTCCACAAAGAAAGAAAAGTAAAGGCTATAAAAGACAATGTTGGGGCTCATTTGTGGGCATCATCTTATGAATTATATACTTCTCTTTTGGAAATTGGAGCATTCAGCTCTTATTTTCATCCCTTTGAGGACGAAAACCCTCATTGAATCCTATTCGGGAGAAAAACCCTTAATGGTCACAACACTTGGGGACGGAAAGTCTCATTTGATTCATTAGAGACTTCATCAGGGAGTCACATTGGAACTTCAAAATTCAGAATTTTAGAACGAGCAGGGTTTCTATCGGTGCTAGGGCACACATTCCAACTAGGGCACGCTTTTGGGGGTTGCCACATTCATTTCCAACATTATCTACCCATTTGGAGATTTCGGGATCACTTTTTAGTGGGTTTTCATGGTTGGAAAATTGTGATTTCACTTTCATTGGATAGTTGGTCTCTTCAAGATCATTTTGAGCATTAGTTTGTTTTCAAACTCCAAGTATTGACGGAGTTATGAATTTTATAAGTTTCAGTTGTATTTGCACTTAAAATAAATTTATAAAATACATATTTGCTCTAGATTTCATCTTGCTAGATTTATTGAGTATTTGGGATTATTTCTATGTTACTTTTCAGCCCATATTGCATTAGAATAGATGTCATTAAGTATTGCTACAGTTCGTTACATTAGGAAGGCTTGTTTAATTACTTTCACCTACTTTTAATGATGTATGATGCCCTAAAAGTGTACTTTCTTGTTCACTGCTAGAGTTTCTAATATTGTTGGATCTGCTGTTATAAAAATCAGATTATTTTCAGCTAGGGTTTGTGTAAATTCCTTGGTGTGATTCATCTCTACAAGGTTCATCTCATTTTCACCCCTTTGAGGACGAAAACTCTAATTGGATCCTATTGAGGACGAAAACTCTAATTGGATCCTATTGGGGACGAAAACCCTCAATGGTCACAACACTTGGGGACGGAAATCCTCATTTGTTGCATTGGTGACTTCATCCGGAAGTCACATTGGAGCTTCAAAATTCAGAATTTCAGAACAGCAAGGGTTTCTATTAGTACTAGGGCACACATTCCAGCTAGGCCATGCTTTTGGGGCGCCGCATTCATTTCCAACATTATCTGCCCATTTCCAGATTTCAAGATCACTTTTCAATGGGTTTTCATGGTTGGAAAATTGTGACTTCACTTTCATTGAATAGTTGGTCTCTTCAAGATCATTTTGAGCATTGGTTTGTGTTTAAACTCCAAGTATTGATGGAGTTATGAATTATAGAATTTTCAGTTGTATTTGCAATTGAAATAAATTTATAAAATACATATTTTCTCTAGATTCCATCTTGCTAGATTTATTGAGTATTTGGGATATTTCTATGTTAATTTTCAGCCCATATTGCATGAGAATGGATGCCATTAAGTGTTGCTATAGTTCGTTGCATTAGGAAGACTTGTTTATTTACTTTCAGCTGCTTTTAATGATGTATGATGCCCTAAAAGTGTAATTTCTTGTTCGCTGCTAGGGTTTCTAATATTGTTGGATCTGCTGTTATAAAAACCAAATTATCAAATTAATTTGAGCTAGGGTTTGTGTAAATTCCTTGTTGGTGTGATTCATCCCTACAAGGACATTACATTTTTGGAGATTTTTACCTATTTCAAACCCCTAGACGGCTCACGTCCCTTTCACAAGAATCGTGATCTCCGTTTTGATGTTTTCCTCATGTTCTTGGTTGAGAGTCCTTCCTATGGTTTGTATTTTTAGTGTGCAAATTATAAATGCCAAAGCATTAATGTGTCTCATGTTCTCTCTCCTAAAACATCTTTTGAAGTCTTCAAATCATCACATTCCTAGAACATTCTCTACATCTTTTTAGTTTTATTGAATCACGAATTTGTGCCCTTCTCACGATCATCCATATCTATTTTGGCATTTCTGGTCTACACAACCTCAAAAATTGATTCTCCTTGTTTCGTGTCTCGAATCGATTTCGAACAATCTCCTCAGACCGCTCATACCCACTACCAAGGCTTCCTCAAACTTTGAACTTGTTGTTCATACCCTCCTCCAAGGGCTTCCTTGAATAGTGGCTATGAAACCAATATTAGAAGATGATAGAGAGAGAATGAAGAGAAATGGATGGCACACAACTCACATTGGGATGTGTGTTGCTAACATATTTATTATGCTTTGAAAGCGATTACATAAGTTGGAGATAATTAATAACCGACCATTTGTTAACACCTAACTAATAGTTAGTGTTAAAACACGAAGTTGCATCCTTTTGAATCATCATGGAAAATTAATACTTTTGGGCTAACATGGGAATGTCTCGGAGATGTGGACCTTGCTCCTTGAGACGGATATTACATCCCCTTTTGGGATATTATTCAAATCTGCAATTTAATTTATTAAATCGACTCTAGAAGGATTAAACCCTCCTAGTTCGACCTCAAATAACCCAATGTCGGCACTAATACAACCCAAATGGGGTTGGAGTAGGCCAAGGTAGTGGGTTTAGATGGGAGAACTAGTTAGGAAAATCAATCTTATCCAAAACTGAAATTAATTGCAGCAGTGAATTAATTAAAAATGCACCATAACAACTGAAACTTAGAAAATTCATAACTTGCTCAATATTCCATATTTTGCCCTCAAATAAAATGCAGAATTTTCTATAAATCAAATGTTTTCCAACGAGCTACCGATCTGAATTTTTGAACCACTTGTAACTCAGTGTCACAGGGTTCGGCGATTTTTGGACATGAAGTTCGAAAATCGCCGAACCTCATTCGATCCCCAAAAAATCGCCGAATATTCGTTATTATTCGGTATTAAAAAAATCTTTAAAAACGCTTTATAAAAAACCCTAAAAAAATCCTCTGCGACCAGTTCGTGGCCTTCCGTTTGCTTCCGTAGCCTCTGCAAGAACCGTAGCCTCTTCGTGACTTCGTGGCCTCTTCGTGACTTCCGCGGACCGTAGCCTCTGTCGCGATTTCGTGGCGAGTTCGTGGGCTCTGTGACCAGTTCGTGGCCTCGGTGAACAGTTCATCTTCCATTACCAACGCCGCTAGGTATTTTTCGAGCTTTTCTTTTGTTTGATTTTGATTAAAATATATATTATACTTTATAGATGGTTCGATTAGGTTTACATATATTTTATATTTTATATTTTATAATGTATAATGTATAAATAAATTATATGTAAATTTTTAAATATTTAAAAATATATATGCAGTCATTGAATTTATATGACTGTAGACTGTAGTTATATAAATTATGTAGTCTTTAGTTTTAACTTTTACATATACTTTATAAATGTAATTATTTATAAAGTATTTACATTTACTTTATAAATAATTTACATTTACTTTATAAATTATACATATAGTTTTACTTTACTTTATAAATTATACTTTAGTTTTTATATTTACATATACTTTATCAATGTAATTATTTATAAAGTATTTACATATACTTTATAAATAATTTACAAGTTATTACATAGATTTCAAGTTTATATAATAATGTTTTAGCTATTTTGAAAAAATTGTGCATTTATATCTTATTTAAAAAAAAAAATGAAAATTATAACAGCCGAATTTAATCACGATTTTTTTGCCGAATTTTATCATTGCCGAACTTAATCCGAATTTAATCCTCGCCGAACACGAACCTGGTGACTTCGACTGTAACCCTTCCAAAACAGACCTCAAAATCAGAAATCCAGTCGCTAGGGTTAGAATAAAATCAATAAAAATATTTCAGCCCTTCTCCAAGCTTCCATACACTCCAAATCAACTCCCTTTGCTCAGAAATAATTAATACTCAAATCAGATTTTTATTATGATCATACACAGCTGAAAACACTTGACAATCAAACCCCAATCTGCTGCAATTTTTAAAAATTCATATCTTCCTTAAAACTACTCTGATTTGGACAAATGAGATATGCACGAACTCGGAAAAATACAAGGAATAAGATGAACCCAACCAAATTAGGACAGCGGTTACTAAACTCCCAAAATAGCCAAAATAGCAAGTTGCCTAGGGCAAAATAAATTTTGTTTGCACATAAATTAATTCCAGCACTTGTATTACTCTCAAAACCCTCAAATCTGGTCACACACACTCACAAAATTATATTAAATCAGATTTGCAACATAAATATATTTTTCAGTCCTCAAAACATGCTTAAACAAATCCCAATCCAAGTCGATATAGTTCTATTAATTACAGCAATAACAGCGGATCATATAATATTATTAAATCCTTCAATAATGATCAATAACATGCATATTTTACTCTAAATGAGTACGCCAATCCTTTGAGCCCAATCACCAATATTTAGAATGGATAAACCTTGCAAGAACAAACTCAACACAAGAGAGCACAATGGAGAGAACAATGGAATCTTCAATATCTTCAACAATGGCTTCCAATGAAGCTTACTTACAATGAAAGAGAGAGAAGTAGGGCATACATCCCATTACTCCGAGCATGGAGTGAAATCAATAGATTCATCATTATAACCCTTTCCTCAATGACAACATTTATTTTTAGTTTTCTCCCAAGGTGGAGCGACTCCCTTTTGGAGGGAAAACCATAATTTGAAATTATAAGGGATGCCTTATAATTTCCCTTTTTATTTTATTTTCCCCCTCTATGTGTGGCGTCCCCTTTCTAAGGGTCTTTTTGACATTAAAAGCCACTTTATTATTATTTAATTAATTCCCTTTTTATTTTGTATTTTTGGGAATTAAATTAAATAATAAATTACATTAATTGCTCAATAAATATTCTTTTGTGAGCAATACTACAAGGTGGTGGAAAAACCACTTAGCATCCATAATTAAATGAGAACTAATAATTAAATGAATATTGTTTTATAATGTCAAATGATAAAAATCACTCTCCAGGCAATATCATTCAATTACTAGCATAGTTTTCCCCTTGCAACATCCCAAAAGCCCACGGGAAAGATAGGCTAAGGGTCTTCAAAAAGGGGACATTACAACGCACCTCCGAGAGAAGGTTGGTTCCTTCTATTCTACCTCACTACAGACTAACCTAAACAACTTCAAAATGCAACTACCTATATCTATAATAAAATTGCAAGGATCCAACGCGTTAAGAGAGAGAAAATGTTGCAAAATTAAGGAGGCAATGCACCAAAACTAAAACAAGGATCAGTTTTGACCTTAAGAGACACATACATAATCGCATATGCATGAATATAAGGAAAACACAAAGCTCTAAAGGAGATAAGTGAATAAAAATCAAAGGAGAACAAGAGGGAAAAACATCCACATCAAATACAAAGGCATTCAAAGGGATAAACCACAGTTGTATGACACTCGAAAATATTCATTTACATTTACAGAGCAAAGGTTTGGAATTCTTGCAAAAATGCAAGTTACAGAGGTCTGAAGGTAAGAAATGCAAAACTCCAAAAGCAGAGCTTCCAAATCAATAGAAAAGAACCCTTTTCACGTGCATAAGCACTTACATATATAGAGAATGAGTGAGAGAGAAGGGATAACGACCAAACAAACATAAATGGCCCATTTCCACCTACTAAGGACCAAACGCCATCATTTTTGCAGAGACAAAGAATGGGCACACTTTCTTCCTTCAATTTGTGTGCCATCGAAGCTACGGGACAAGGCATGGGCGCTATTAAGCAATAAATTTTGGTAGGTGAAGTTGATGAATGCCTAAAACCAAGTAAATTGTGTTTTCCTCTATAATTCCCATGTTTTCATGGTTCTCCCTTGAAACATCATCCATTTTTGTGTTCCTTTATTGCAAAATGTAGCCCTTTGAGACACGAAGAAAATGCGACAAATCTCATGCAATTTGGAGCTCCTTGTCGAAAGTTATGGCCTAGAAACCAGTCCGCATTGGGGAGGAGATTCTTTGCAGAGTTTGCAATCTACAAATCTACAAATACAAGGTTGCATTTTCCTTGGCGAGCTCTGGGAATGCCATGGGACAAACTTTGATTGGCCACGACGATGGAAGTGAAGTTTGCAGCTGACTTGCAGTCGCAAAACCGCAAGGCTACTTGACAATTCCGCCTTATTTCGCAGCTTCCACCTTCGGGTTCTTTTTTGTGCGGATTTTAAATGTTCTGTGGCATACTAACTTTTGTCAACCTGCATAATACTGTAACTAACCGTCGCGGCCCTTTTAAGTTTCCATACATGGTCATTTGACGATCCTGCACTCGGGCACTTTCAAATAAAAAGCCACAAACGTCATTCTCTTTGGATCGCAGAGAACCCTTGCATATTCCACGAAGGTCTAATCCATGTAGCACAAAAATTTGTCCATGATCTTTTTCTTTGTTCGCAGATTTTCAAATCCGCGAACACCGCACTTTGGGAAACCCGTGGGGCACTTGAGTTAGTGTTTCGTAGCTTCCAACCTTAGTCACTTCATAACCTACTTACCTTTCTTTACAGCCCTACACGACATGTTCTTCTTGCATCGCGGCTTATCCCGAGCAAACCCATGTTTTGTTTCCCACCATGAAGCACTCGAGTGTTTTCACCATTGCGCCGCAAAAGACTAAAACTTAACTTCCTTTGCTTCGCGGATCTCACACGTAAAATCCGTGGAACACTAAATTTTTGTAACTAGTCTTCTGCAGCTTTTCTTCCTTAGCCAATTTTGAACTTGTAAATGCAAAGCTCCAATTCAAATGTTCAAAAATGTTAAGGCTCTTGATACACACCTCCATATGCCACAAAACCTGCAATTTTGCATTGAAATTCCTTGGGTCTTCAAGAATGTAGCCACCTAAGTCTAAAACTTTGATTAAGTTGTCCAAAACAACATGGGGGTACTGTTTTAGACAACAATTTGGCGACTTTCAGGTGCAATTTGTTTGTCCAATGGTCTAATCAATTGCCTTCTTTAGCATCCATTGGGCATGGAGTCAAGTTTATATCTCTAAATTTGATCCCAACCTTAAAACTACCTCCTAAACTATATGAAATATGAACTCAACATTGATTTGCATTTGATTTAACCTCTTGCACTACCGTAACCTCCTCAAAACTTTGAAACCAAAAACGTTACTCGAGAACAACAAGAACACTACTATGCAAAGCACTTAGGGAAATGGAAACTACACTACCAACCGAACATGTGCTCAACAACACTTAGAGGAAAGTGAAAACTAATCCTACTATATACAAGATGAAACCTTCACCTCAATAAAATGATGACGATTGTATATCCCATTGTGTGGCTTACAACTTGAAATATGTAAGGGCCACTCCATATTGCATCAAACTTTGAATGTTTACCTAGGCTTGCTCTATCCTTATCCCACTTGAGGACAAGGTCTCCTTCTTGAAAGCTTCTAGCCACTTCTTTCTTGTCAAAACACTTCTTTACTTGAGCTTGATTCAACTCCATTGCATATGCATGGCTTGGTCTCTCAACTCTTCCAACTCCATTAGCTCAACATACCTAACTTCCATGGCCTCTACCTCAAACATTTCAAGTTGATTTATGAGCTCCAAGGCTAGAAATTCAAGAGATATTGGCAATTTTGCTTCCTTTCCATAAACAAGCTTGTAGGGTGAGTTGTCATCAGTTGACCTTTTGGGAGTGATTCTATCAGCCCATAAGATTGATTTCAACTTTGTGTTCCAAGCTCTTTGATTCTCCTCCAAGGTTCTTCTGATAATCCTTAGAAGATTCTTGTTTGTTGACTCAACCAGCCCATTTCCTTGGGGATAATAGTTTGAGGATGTGCTTAAGTAAATTCCATTCTTCATAGCCCAATTAGTAATTTGTATGCAAGGAATGCTAAAGCATTATCAAATATTATTGTGGAAGGAACACCAAACCTAGTCACAATACCTTCATAGAAGTCTAAGATGCTAGCCTCATTTGCTTCCTTCAAAGCAATTGCCTTTGTCCATTTGGTGAAGTAATATGTGGCTGTTAAAATCCACTTATGCCCCAAACTAGAATGTGGATTGATCACTCCAATGAAATCCAACCCCATTGCATGAATGGCTACTCTCCGAGATGGGGGAAGGGGAAGGGGAAGGGTCGCAAATCTTTCTTTGCATTTCTTTACAAATAAAGCACACTTCTTGCATGTTGGGCCAATAATAGCCACCTTTCATGATCTTGAGTGTTGTTTCTAGGGGAAAAGTGTCCTCTTGTTGCACCATTATGAAATTCTTGCAAGACTCTTTCAATTTGATCTACCTTAATGCACCTCAAGAGAACACCATTTATATCCTTCCTAAACAAAATTCCATCTATGAGCACATAGGGGATAGATTAAAGCCTAAAATACCTTCTCTTGGCCTTACTCAAGCCTTGAGGACATTGACCTGTTTGGAGGAAATGCATTGTCATGAGTCCAACAAGGAGGAAGTGACACTACAACTGGTTGTGGGCCATTTGGAGCACTAGAACAATTTCCTTTTTACCTTGTAAATCTGCAACAATTGTTCACACAAGCCTTTGCCTCTTACCAGCTTAGTTACCTTGACATCTACATCATATTCCATCACCTTTGTTATCCAACCAACTCTTTTCTCATCAGATCCTTGTTCAAAAGAAAATCCTTCACACTTGGTGTGACACCATTAAATGGATCTTGTTGTTGGATACCAAATGTCTAAATTTCTTTAAGCTCCTTATGACAAACTAAGGCATGCTTCTCCATAAATGAATACCTTTCCTCATAATCCTCTAGGCTTTGGCTAAAAATGCAATTGGCTGTTCCAAATCTTCATCATTCAGTTGTACCAACATGGCAGATATTGTGTCCATGCCTCCAAAGGCATACAAAATGAAATCCTTTGTGAAATCAGGATTAATAAGGGTAGTGGCTTGTGCTATTGCTTGTTTAATGGCTTCAAAACTGCCCTTCCTTCCATAGTCCACTTGAAAGGCATGTTTTCTTTAACATAGATGCCAATGGTTTGACAAGACTAGCAAAATCAGGGATAAACCAACAAAGTTAATTCTTCCCAAGAAACTTTGTAATGCCTTCTTGTGACTAGGTAATGACAATGCCAAGATGGCACTTACCCTTTCAGGGTCAATTACAAGCCCTTTCTTTGAGACAATGTGGCCTAGGAGTTTTCCCTCATGCACTAAAAAAATACATTTTTGGGATTAAGGGAAACCCCAAACTGCTTGCACTTGTCAAAAACTTGTCTAAGATGGAATAAATGATCATTTGCATTCTTGGAGAACACTGTGATGTCATCAAGGTAAACAAGAACACAATTGTTAATCAGTCCTTTAAATGCCATATCCATAGCTCTTTGGAAGGTTGCTCTGTGTTAGAAAGACCAAAGGGCATTTTTCTATAAGCATATGTTCCCCATTTTGTGGTAAATGTTGTTTTGAACTGATCATCTTTCACCATGATCTGATTATAACCAGAGTAACCATCTAATAGAGAAAATCGTTTTGAGCCAGCTACCATCTGCAAGATCTGCTCCATAGAAGGTAGTGGATAATGGTCTTTCAAGGATGCCTTGTTCAAATCCCTGAAATCAACACACAATCTGATTTCCCCATTCCTCTTCCTTACAAGAACTAGGTTGGCAACCCAAGATGAATGTTTTATGGGGAAGATTATATGAGCCTCTATTAACTTGTTTAGCTCCTCTTCATTAGTGGCTCAATCTTTGGATTGACATGCCTCTATTTTTGCCTAATGGGCTTGGCTGATGGGTCTAACTCAATGGTATGTTGTGCCAAATTAGGATCAAAACCCTAAGGTCATCATATCCCCATGCAAAGACATCAGCAAATTCTTGACAAAGGTTTACAAATGCATGCTTCTCCTCTGAAGTACATACCTTGCCAATCTTGAGAAGTTTGTCCTTGCCAATGAAATTTGCTCATAATCTTCACCTTTTACCATCATGTTTGCTTTCTCCTTTCTAAGCTGATCATCTGAGTTGAAAATGGACTCCAATGTGACTAGGCATTTGGGCAACCTGTTTGATCTCAGCTGGACAATCTTCTCTCCATACAACTGTTGCAATTTATCTTGATTTCTTGATGAAAACTCAGCCTCTTCTTGTATGAAGTTGATAATTTACTAGTCACTCTCAAATACTTGTCAATTTGTGTTATTATCCATGACAGCAAGTCAAATAATCACTTTAATATGTTGTTGTAGCCCATCTCTTTTGATACTTTCAGGAACATCAAACTGTGCTCCAACTATTGCTAACCTACAAGCTGATTCATTCTCTTTTCTTGGGATAGAGTGGATATTGAATGCTTCAAAGTCCTCTATAAGATCCCACACCCTATGCTTGTAGGCTTTAAAAAATCATTCTTGGATGCATTCAACCCTCTTACTTGATTTACTACTAACTCACTATCACCAAAGGTTTGCAATTGTTTAACACTCTTCCTTCTTGCCCATTGTAGACCATGGATAAGAGCCTCATACTCAGCTGAATTGTTAGAGCAACTGAATTGGAATCTGAAAGCAAAGAAATAATTTACACCCGTGGGAGATACAAACACCACACCTCCACCTACACCTTGTCTACTCCTAGATCCATCAAAGAACAATTGTCAAATGTCATCATCCTACTCATTGGCTTTCACAATACTAGGAATAGGTGAATCTTCCTCATGCAAACAATAAATGCCTAGACCAACCTCTTCATCTGCTTGTAAGGGTCAAAACCATGGCATTCAGCCCCCATTCATCAAGCAACAAATCTGGAATGCCTTCAACTTGAGTGTTTGTTTCTTGGATGACTTGGGTGGTTTTCTGATCAAAGATCAGCAATTTGCATTAAATACGGTTGATACATAAGGCTCAATATGATATGTGGACAATATGATATGTGACAATGGACTCTAACCTTAAAGTTGTTTTGGTGCCATACCTGGTCCTAAAAGCATGTGAGACCAGTCAGCTGATAAGTACCCTCCAATTTTAGCTGTAAAATCTCTAGAGAGGCACAAAGCAAAGAATGGAGGAAGATCAATAATGAAAACATCCTGAGGAATAAAGAAGTTGGGGCATGCATGCAATGTGAGGCTTAAATCTCTAATAACTCCAACAGTTCCTATTGTTATTCCATCTAGCTAAACCACACCTTTAGAGAGAGATTCATATTTTAAGCCAAGTTGATATGTTATTATTTGGGCATAACTGAGTTGTTGGCATCTAAGTCAATCATGCAATTATGAACCAAGTGATTGCCAATAATCGAGATATTGTAATGAAATTACTTGTATAATTCAGATTAAGCGCAACAATAGAACACCAAATAACACAATATTTCAGAATAATGATCTCAATATGCAATTAGAATAGCTTCGCCACTTCGAGGGGGCAACCTCCAAACCATATAATAAGACTCAAATGCTCAAATGATAATGAAATACTATCTATAATCACCTATATATACTATTCATATGCTATGGCCATCACCAAGGCTGACCTATTAAGCATGAGAAAGTATAAATGATATAATAAAATGATATGGTAAGCCACAAGTCGGCTACTCATATCTCATTGGCTAGATTTTCTGCATAGCACAAAACCTAGGCAGTCATGAGATAAATCTCCCTCATTTAACCGGTGAGGCTCCCGTGTCAGATTTGTTAATAAAAATGTGTTATTATCTATCAAGGGTTTTACTTTAACCACTTAGTTCATGAACCATAACTAAGAAGTTCTGTAGCAAGTAAGCAATTGTTCAAGAAAGGAAGTATTTTATAGAAGAAGGAAGTAAAGGAAATAAAGAGAAGAAAAGGGAAAGATGTGCATCCCAATTAGTAGATAGCAGAGCTCATTGCATGCACATAGAAGAAACTTAATAGATATGAACACACAGAATTATAAAACAAAGGTAGCTCTAGATCCAGATCTAAAATAACACAAAGTTTATTAAGATATCTAAGATTAAAAGCAAGAAACAAAGCACATCGTGACACAAAGTTCTCTGGAAACTTGCTCCTTTGTATTCCTTTGTTCCAAGTTGCTCTCAACGGTTCAACACAAAGTCTAGAACACAAGATTGTTGTTTACAAATTCTGATCGATCATTAACCCGGAGGTTCTTCTCCTACTTATAGAATGTAGGAGGGAAAGTACAAATGGAAAACTCAAACTGAACTAAAACATAAACAAGTAAAGATGACATTTGGCAATTATCCTCAACTATCTTCTCCTTAAGTGACACATGTATCACTTAACTAATAGAATGGTTCCACATGACTTTAAGTAATGGTTGCAAAACCAATAACTTAGAAATTTTACAATTTTATCCGGAACATACAAAAAGAAGAAGAAAGAAAAGAATAAGTCATGTCGTATAATGTTTGTCTTTTTCTTGTTCTGATATCGGATATACTTGTCGAACATGTAATTCAGCATCCTTCCATCTATTTTAGCCACTGCTTCTTTTTTTGTCCTGAACTACAACAACCCTTCATTCAACATTTTGATGCACGCTTCCACATCTTCCAAACTTGGCCCAAACCTCGCAATGTCTGCCTGCAGTGCCACCAGTCTATTAATAGAATTCATCGTGAAAGGCTTGGTACTTTATCAATTCTCTTTTGTATCATCAGAAGAGATCCTTTCAGGGAATTAGGCACCTTAGTTGAGATGATCCACACGTATGAATTGACATTCCTGTCCACTCTCTCCTCAGTGAAAGAAATGGCACTGTCTGGCAAATCTGATGTCCTACTCTCAAGTGCCTGCATCCTCTTCAGCAAAACTCTGCAAATTTCAAAACGGAAAGATACTACAAACTCTAGTTGCTTCCCCTTCTCGACTAATCCGTCTGGTACAATCTGTTCCGCAATCAATACATCTCCCGGCAGCTTGTTAATCTCGGCCAAAATACTTAGGTTATTCTCTGCAACTGTATTCATGCCTTCTATGTTTGCCATCAGTTGCTTTAGTTGATTTGCTGCATCATCCATAACCTTTAGGTGGGCTGGCACTTCTCCAAGTTGTACAGAAGCTTGACGAATAATCAAATCCTTTCATCAATAGCCTTTACTTGATTGCTTGCATCCTCCATTTCCTGCATACGATGATCACTCACCTGCTTTGAAATGGGTTGAATGGAAGGTTTAGCAACCTTGGCTATGATCTCACATAATTGAGATACTTGCTTTTGCAGCTCTTCTTTCTCTGCCTTTTCACTGTCAAGCCTAAGGAATAAAGCATCCATCAATGTCTGTGTGTCCTGCTTCAATCCTTCAGTGGTGGCTTGACCGAGGGGTACTTTGGTTACTGTCACATCCTCTGCCGTGAGCTCCTCCTCTATCTTTCCTTCTGCCGGAATTGATATCTCAGCAAACTTCTCTCCCGAATCCTCGATGATCAACCTAGAAGTTGCTTTGGCAACTTTAGGCCTTCTGTCTCTTCCGCCCAGATTCTGGAGTAGCTGCAAGTCGTGCTCCTCTAAGTTCATCTCCATTCTCGCTTCTGGAACCAACTGCGAAGCCAACCATTCCGAGAAGTTACTTCTCGGAGAATGAGAAGTCGTTGAAGTCGCTGAGTGTACTACCATCTTCCACTCAACATCCTCTCCATCAGAAAGTGCCACAGTGTTGTGGCTGCCATCTTCTGAGTCATCCAAGGACAAAGCCCTTTCGAATTCCGCCATCTGCAGCTTCAACGTATCCTCTGGAACAGGCGCTGAACGAAGTGGCTGAGGGGAGAAGATGAATGTCATTGGATTCAGTAGAGGCATGGAAGCGTCTTGCCTTCTTTGCAGTCACAATAGTTGGTGAAGTATTGGGTATTGGAGAAACCGGAGTAAAGTCATGGTCATAGAAGTGATCTTCTCCTTAGATTGAGATCTTCTATGCACTTTCAACTTCTCGACTTTCCTGCTGCTTTCTCCTCCGTGCTTTCGCTTGAGGGAATCTCCTACGCCGAAGTTGCCCGTGACTTGATTCATCAATGCTTCATCAAGGCAATATCCCTTCGTCAGCAACCAGTTTGAAGTATTCACCAACACAGCTCCCGACCTTTCTTCAATTGTGTTGCAGCCTCCTATGTTATTCTGCAGTATGGCTTTATCTCCTCCCATTTGATGGTAAGTGTCAAGTACCACATTCCCATCATCTTTAAGATCCGCAGGTATCCGCACTAGTCCAAAGTCGAACACTTGCTTTGCTGATAGCCTGCTGAAATCTCTCTTTCTAACCTCGTACTCACTTTTGCACTTCATCCAGAAATCTTCTAATGAAGGCACATGTGCGTACTCTGGGAGATTGTCTTCCTGGCTACTCCAAATGGATCGAAGTTCAGCCGTGCAGGGAAGAACTCTTGCTCATACTCGGATAACATTTGCGCCTCCATCCCTCGAGCTCTATGAATGCTAATGCAGCTGTAATGTCCCACAGTGATTGGGAAGAAGCCCGTAGACTTGTGCCGCTTTGACTGAAGGTCGTGTAACTCCACAAGTTGCCTGCTTAGCTCCATGGCGATCAATCTATCATTCGGATACCTGGGCATCTTTATTGGTTCTCCAGAAAAGCCTGTAACCCTGAGGTATGTGAAATCTGCAAATTGAATGAATAGATTGCCAATCTTGGACACAGCTTCCCACGCTTCCTTGCTTACCCTGTTGGCCTTCAAGTCTTTGTCAGCTGCAAATGAAATCGTAGAAGTCATTGTTGATCAATTTGAAGTCTTTCTCGCATCACGGTGCAGTGCAAAGAAGTCATGCGGTAACACTCGAAAATGGGGTCCTTAGAAAGAACACCACATTTGTCCAAATTGGAAAAGACGCTTTGTGAAGTCAGTAGCATACACCAAGTATGAAGTCATCTTGAAGTGAAAGTCGCTTCACGTTCGGAGTTGCTCACTAATGTTGTTCTAATAATTTCCAACCAATGATTATAGAATCAACCTTGTTGATTTCAATGGTCCTGATGAAAGCATACATCCATGTACGAAAAGTGTAGGCATTCGCTTCGCCATTCATCCTGCATAGCAATTTGACGACATCATCTACCTCTTACACCAAATTGGACCGTGGAAGAGTTCTCGGAACTTTGAAGGAGATCTAGGCTTCTTCATATATCGGCTATTCATTATGCTCACGCAATCAGCTCTATGCTTTTCCCACCTGCTGTCGGCATCCTGAAGACTAATGGAAGTCACCACCTTTCGCACTGGAATCTTCAAACAATAATTGATGAACTCTGCGTCCAAACGAATTATTGTCTTTCCCGAAGCATCACGCACTAATCTGGATGAAGGATGGTAAGATCTAGCGCACTCCATAACAAATTAAGCAAGAATTTGGCCGCATATGGAAACGCCGCTGCACTCGGATAATTCCACTGCATTTTTTAACCACACGCATGAGTGAAGTCTTTCCCGCTCTGGATCTATCAATCAAATCAGCAAGAGGTTCCGGGCCTAGATCTGTGTCTCCTATGTTTGCAAGTTTGGAAGCGATGCATGACTCCATCGTGCTTTCTTTTTCATCTCCCTTTGCCATGGCTTTGTCTATCTTTGTCTGAATAATTATTTTTCTTCTTACTTGGCCGGATTTCTTCAATACTTGGTGTAGATCTAGACAATTCTTCGATTCGGAGGATATATGCGATGTATTGGACATTGATAAAAGCTCATTTTCCTTTGTAAAACACCCATTAATGAATGAATTTTGCAATTTATTCAGACAAAAAAGGCCACAGGAGCATGAATAGTGAATTTTAACTGTAAAAATCTGCACTTTTCAAGCCCGCTGCCCCAAAAATTGGTGTTTAATTTGCACATAAAGAGAGCATGAATCCTTTTATCAACACCTGAGCTCCTGTAACACCTATGCAAACAATTATGCAGACAAAGATCAACATCCTTCAAAGCATGCGCCAAATCTGGAAGCTTTTAGCCTTGTTGCCACCTTGCCTGAGCAAAATCCTTCTTCAAATGGGGGCGCACTTTTCCTTTTCGCTGCAATTCTTTAACTGTGAATTAAATAATTCACCCATATGGCTGCCCATGCTTATATAACCTTCACAATTTTATAATTAATAATTGACCTAACAATTAAAGGCAATTAATTAATTAAAATCATGCTCTTCTCTTTTAAAAATAGCATGTTTAAGAACAGCCATCCAATAAATTAAATTAATCCAATTTAATCCTTCACACATCACTTCACTTAAGCTTCACAGTGTGCCTTGACCATAGCCACTGAAAATAGAAATTAATTTAATGTTTTAATGTCTTTAAAAACATTAAATAACTCCCAAATGGGGCGCACTTTTTGAGAGGAAGGGGGCAGCCACTAAATAAATTAAATTTAATGCATTTAATCCATTTCTTTTATTCCAATTTTGACTTGTTGACTTCCTCCAAGCTTGGGCGCACTTTTTGAAAGGATAGATTAATTAAAATAATCACTTAAAGGTTGCTGTCATCTCACCAAAGGGTCGCACTTTTTTGCACATATAATTCTATTTTTAAGAATTTTCCACAATGGGATTCTTTACCCTGCAAGGTAGGGACCAAAATCCCACGATCCACTTAAGTGATTTGACTTTGACAATGGGATTGTTTACCCTGTAAGGTAGGCACTAAAATCCGATGATTTCACTTAAGTCACTTTCCTTTTATTTTATCATGGGAACTTTTACCCTACAAGGCAGTGATAAATTCCCACCGCCCTCAAACCTCTATTTTTCCCACTGCAGCTTAAGTGAATTGTATAACACGGGAAAGAGTACCCTACTAGGCAGGTACAAAATTCCCACCTTGCCTGTGGCTTCTATTTTTCCCGTTGCAACTTAAATCCTTTGTTTTCCAAAAATACGCCCATTCCCAAGCAGGGGCTTTTCATGCATGACTTCACTTTTTCCCGGTGATCCGCACTCTCGATGGCGACTTCCTCCAAGCATAATGTGCGTATATGTTTTTCAAATGCTCCAGAGCAAAAATCGGGCTTGCCCGTCAAAGGAATTGTTCTAGAGAAATTTCACAAAACGAAACGGACAACACAAAAGCACAAAAATTGTCAAAAGTTACAAATAAAGCCCAAAACTTATTCCAAGTTAAAACCCTTCCAGACATAAGAGTAATGACATATTCGATCATAACAGAGTTAAAACGAGCGCAAAATAGCCTCATACGGCTCAAAATAATTAAATACAAATTTTCCGAGCACAAATCACGCGCTGAGAATATAACTTTGGGCATCCGGGTATTTGGCTTAAAAGGCTATTATGGCTGTTTGGGATTACCTTCACGCAATACAAGAACTTTCAGGGAATAAAAACACAAAACGACCCATTATTTTAAAAGTATGAAAAATTTTCGGATAGGGTAGTGCAGATTTCAGGGTGAAATCTAGGTGACACCAATATCCTAATACAAGCAATAGGTTAAGGGCGTAGCATGCCCTTCCCCTTCAAACCAATGTAGTCCTCAACGTTGAATAATCCTAGATGTTGCTACAGAAAACCTTCACCCTCCCAGTGGCATCTTCTATGCTCGAATCTTCCACTTGATCAGATATTCCTTAATGTCTCTAGTTCTCAGCCTCTTAGTACGTGTTTGTAGAATCTTCTCTAGCTCCAAAATGATTCTTCCTTCCTCGTCAAGTTCTGGTAACTCTGTTTGGGCTTCAAATTTCTATCCAATAACCTTCTTCAAGCATGAAACATGGAATACTGGGTGTATGTGTGAAGATGGAGGCAACTCTAGTTTATAAGAAACACTACCAATTTTCTGTAGAACCTGATAAGGGCCATAATATTTAGGAGCAAGTTTGTTTTCCTTTTTCTGTTGCTTTAGGGACATCTGTTTGTAAGGCTGAGATGTACAAAAACCCAGTCACCAATTTCAAAATGTCTTTCACTACAGTGTTGATCTGCTTGTTGTTTCATCTTGTTTTGTGCTAATGCTAAATTCTACTTCAAACTAGCCAAAACCTGTTGCTGATGTTGAATGTGTTCCTCAAAATCTCTGACCTTAGTTTGCAGCCTCAAGGAGAAAGTGATAGAGGGTGGATGGTAACCATATAATGCTAAAAATGGGGTCATTTGAGAAGAGTTATGATAATGTGTTATACCACCATTCTCGCTGGTAGCCATTTAATCCACCTTTCCTGCTTATCTGATACAAAACAATGTAAATACCCCTCTAAGCATTTGTTGACCACTTATGTTTGCCCATCAGTTTGGGGATGATAAGATGAACTGTGAGCTAGCTGAGTACCCAAACCTGAAAATAATTCCGTCCAAAAATTACTTGTGAAAATAGGATCACGATCACTTACAATTATCTTTGGGGTTCCATGTAGCCTTTAATCGTCTCCTAAAAATAGTCATGCAGATCTGGCTGCAAATGGATGTGATAGGGCAAAAAAATGGGCATATTTTGTGAGCCTATCCACAATCACGAAAATAACATTCTTACCCTCTGAACAAGGCAATCCGGTGATGAAATCCATGGAGACCTCCCATCTCTGGCTAGGAAGTGGTAAGGGTCGCAACAGACGTGGTGTCTTAATTGTTTCCCCTTTGTTCTATTGGCACACTAAACACTCTTGTACAAACTTTTGTACATCCCTATTGAGTCCTTCCTAAAAGAATTCTCTTTTTATTCTATGATATGTCCTCAAAACCCGAGTGTCCTCCAACAGTGAGGCATGTAGCTCTGCAAGAATCTTATGCTTCAACTCGAATCTTTACTCAAGTATAACCTATCCTTGTACCATAGGGCATTACCTTTCCACTCAAATTTGTTAGATGTCATAGATCCTTGCTTGATATTCTCAGTATTAGAGATTGTGTATCCTTATTTTGATTCCATTCCAATCGTGCTTGATCCACCCAATCGGCCGTCAACATGGACATTCCACATAAGAAGGCACCGCAGATGTATCCCTTCCGGACAACGATCGCCTACTACATTTTCTTTACTCTTTACGTATATAATTTCAAAATCATAACTCAACATTTTTGTTACCCACTTTTGTTGTTCCTCGATGATAACCTTTGCTCCAAAAAAGCATTTGAGACTATCATGATCAGTTTTTACCTCAAGTGTCTACCCATGAGATAGGGCCTCCATTGCTTGACCGCATGAAGAATAGCCATCATTTCTTTCTCATGACAAGTTTGAGCAGATCTTTTCCTTTGAATTGCGAATCTCAAATGCAATTGGTCTTCCTTCCCGCATTAGAATCTGCTCCCAATCCCGATCCTGAAGCGTCACATTCAACAATGAAGATTTTTGAGAAGTTGGGAGTAGCCAAAACTGGGTGCTTTGCACGTGGCTTCCTTCAGCTGCTCAAAGGATTTAGTGGCTACGTTTGTCCAATGGAAGGCATCCTTCTTTAAAGCAATGCAAAGTGAGTGGGGTTGCTATTCTACCATATCCTCACACAAATCTTCTCGTAGTATCCCGTTAGTCCTCGGAACCCACGAAGATTTTTAAGATTTTGGGCCTTGGCCATTCCACCATAGCTTTGATCTTCTAGGATCAACATTGACGCCTTCATGGGATACAATATGACCCAAGTACTCTACCTCTTGTACACCAAAAGAACATTTGGATGGCTTTGCATACGAGTATGTTTCTCCAAAACTTCCAACACGTTATTTACATGTCAGTAAGTGTTCTTCCCATGTCTTACTTGTAAATCAATATGTCATCAAAGAAAACTAATACAAATTTCCTTAAAAACGGCCTAAAAATAGTGTTCATCAAGCTCAAATGTTGAGGGCGAATTTGTAAGACGAAAAGGCATTACCAAAACTCATAATGGCCCTCATGAGTCCTGAAAGGTGTTTTATGATCATCTTCCTCTTTTATCCTAATTTGATGGTACCCCGATGAAGATCTAATTTTGTGAAATAAACAAAGACCATGCAATTCATCAAGTAAATCATCAATTACTTGGAATAGGAAACTTATCTTTGATGGTGTACTTGTTGAGTTCTCGGTAACTGACACATCCTCCATGTTTCATCCTTCTTACGTACCATGACCACTTTGGTGAAGAATATGCACTCTGGCTATGCCTCGATGATACCCCTTCAACATTTCCTCCACCATTTTCTTGATCTCACTTTTACCGGGAATATGGGTATCTCGTATGGTCTCGATGTTAGGTGTTTGCTCTTGAATCAACCAATGGCATGATCATGATCCCTAACTCGGTGGTAGTCCTTTTTGAATTGCATCAAAAGTATGAGTGAGCATTCACAATCTTCTCGAACATCGGGTGGCATCAAGACTCGTATTTTGTACTTCTATGGAAAATAGCTTTGTTATAAAGCCATCCACTCCTTTTCTGAGAACTTTCTGCATCTGATGAGAGCTAATAATCTATGGAGACTTAGCTACCATCCCATTCAATTGTATTGTCGTTCCATTTGAATGAAATCGCATGAACAATTCTTGGAAATTCATCTCTATAGTACCTAAGGTTGTGAGCTATTGGACCCCCAAAACAATATTTGCCCCTCCCATAGAAATAGCAAACATAGGTGACTCTAACATGTAGTCTCCCATGGAAAGCTTGATACTATGGCACTTCCTGCACTTGAATGTCTCACCATCCGCAATCATAACTTGCATTTCTTGAGCTGGGTAAATAAAACAATTGAGGCGGGCAGCTAACTTACTATTTATGAAGTTATGAGTACTCCCCGAGTCAATCAACACCGTCACCTTCTGTTTTTTGAGATAGCCAATAACCTTGAGTGTTTGACGAGTACTATAACCCGACAATGCATGGCAAGAAATCAGTAGGTTGGTGATCCTCTACTTCATCTTCTACTGCTTCCTCAGCCTCTCCTATAATTTCAGCTTCCTCATCATCCTCATTACCTCCGTCAATATAGAACAACTTCTTAGCACATTTATGTCCCGGTCCATATTTGCTATCACAGTTAAAACATAATCCTTTTGCTCTTTTTTCTTCCATTTGTTGAGGAGTCAATCTAATTGCCTAGCAAATGAAGGCGAAGAGATACTACGGTCTCTGGTGTTAATGAAAGGTGGCCTCCTACTACAAAGAACTTTTTCCTCTACACAACGTGCCATGATAATAGAATCAGAAAGCTTGATTGGATTAAACATACGTACCTCATGCTCGATGTGGTCCTTAAGACCCCCAAGAAAAAGTCATTCAGATTCTCTTTTGGAATATTCTCCACCCTTAAGGATAGGTTTTGGAATTGATGCACATAATCTTTGACTGATCCTGTTTGCCGTAACTTTGCTAATTGACTAAAGTAGTTCTCTGAAACACTGGAACTATAGTGCAATTGCAACTCCTCGGTAAAAACTTGTCCAAGTGACACCTAGACCATTCTTCTGCCTCTGAGCACATAACCAACGATACCAAACAAATTGGTCGGGTTCAAGATATAGGGATGCCAATGTCACCTTTTGTCTTGATGGTGTTTGATGTAACTCAAAGAAGTTCTCCATTTGATTTATCCAATTCAAGGGATCCTTACCATCAAATTTGCGCATATCCACTTTCGGCATCATGTTCCGTGGTTGCGAATAAGTTTGATTCTGATGGGACTGAAAAGTGATCCAATATGGTTAGTTTGTCCATGATTTTGAACTGAAGGTCCTCCTTGGTTGATATGGGCCAGATTTGGGCCATACTGGTTACCCTTTACATGTTGCATGATATCATCCAATTCATGATTGATTTGGGCTATGTCTCCTTTAGAGGCCATCTCAGATTGTACATTTTGCAACTCATACTCAAGTTGGCTCACCTTATGATCAACTGAGGTAAACCCTAGTGCTGAGGAATCTGTATTTACCCCTTTTGACTCCATCTCTTCAATCACTACCCCATCTTTATCTGGGGTTTTACCCGAGTAACCGGATTCTTTTTTGCTCTTGTGGAAGGCCCCGCCATGATGTCAAATCTTAGGGTTTAGGGTTTCTATACAATTTCGCCGAACAAGAAAAAAACACAGAGAGATACTAATACTATTTTTTTGAGAGCTTTCCGAAAATGTAAAGAACTTGAAAATTTTCCACAATTTTCACCCTAGGGAGCGATTTTATGAAAAACCCTAAATTTGTAATAACTTTTGCAAAATAAATCAAAAAAGTCTGAAATTTTCAGGGAACCTTACTTGAAATGCTTCGCAACTCTGGTAAAAATATCTCCCACCAATTCGCTCTGGTTCGCAATATGTGGCGGAAACAAAAAATTAGGGTTTTTGCCCTAATTTCAGCCCAGATCGCAGCTCTGATACCACTTGTAATGAAATTACTTGTATAATTCAAATTAAGAGCAACAATAGAACACCAAATAACACAATATTTCAGAATAATGATCTCAATATGCAATTAGAATAGCTTCGCCACTTCGAGGGGGCAACCTCCAAACCATATAATAAGACTCAAATGCTCAAATGATAATGAAATACTACCTATAATCCCCTATATATATACTATTCATATGCTATGGCCATCACCAAGGCCGACCTATTAAGCATGAGAAAGTATAAATGATATAATAAAATGATATGGTAAGCCACAAGTCGGCTACTCATATCCTAATACAAGCAATAGGTTAAGGGCGTAGCAGAGATACATAGAAATGTGGTGGTTTCATACTCTTGCTTGGCGGGTCAACCCTTTGATTGAGGTGCATTAGTGAGCACAACTTGTGTTTTCTCCTTAAATGACTCATTTGGTATGGAGAGATTAGCCATGGCAACTTGCAAAAGGTCTCTTTGTCTAGGAATAGCCAAGGATTCCCACATGGAAATATTCACATTAGTCTTCTTCATTTGTTCAAGAATGTTGAAGGGAGTGAAACTAACCTTTTGTTGTACCTTACTTTTGCAATAATATCCTCTTGTGTTTGGGTTGATGGGGAGTGACTTTTGGGCTGCTTTTGCAAATTGGGAACTGATTTGGAATTGCTAACCCTTTAAAGTGTTAGAGAAGGTTGGAAAGAACCTGCATTCGCTGATTGTGTGAAGTCCCCAAATGGACACATTTCAACCCCAAGAGGATTTCCCTCAATTCCCACTAGGGTCAAATCTGATTAATCCAAAAAGCCAAAAAATCTCAATTGCTATCAAACTGAAATTCAAATGAAATTAGGCCACAAACTGAATATTTTCCAAAAACCCTAGATTGTTGCCCTAGGCCAATGATTTAGCAAATACAAATTTTTCCACATCAAAATACCTCCAAAAATTATGAAAATTTGTTTGCAAGTAGATAATGAATAATCAGAATAGGATCTTCGACCAGATTCGAAAAATATTAATTCTGAATTTATTAGGGTAAAAAATGCAGCAAAACTTGTAAATTCAATAACTTGTAAAATACTACAAATTTCTGGGTAAATAATAGCTCAAAGTCAAACTGAAGCTTGAAAAAGAAGCTTTCCAATGAACCCAAAATCAAAAAATTTCAATGGCGGGAAGGCATCCAAAACAGATCTGCAATTCTAGAACAGTGTAGATAAACCCTAGTTTTAAGTGAAAGCTGGAAATACAATTTCGCCCCACTTAGGAAAGGCCCAAAAACACCACAAAACTGATCAAACACTTTAGATCTGATCTCTCCTTGAATTTATCTTGAAATCTGTCTTCAACAACTATTGGAAAATCAGCTAACTCCTTAATATGCAATGGAAACCACTGTGTAGAGAATCCTCTCAACTACATGAAGGGTTTTTGTCCTTCTCTAGAACTCTTGGAGGGTTTTCGTCCTCAAGAGTGGAGATGCAAGCAAAATGCTCAACATACAAATCTGAAATTAGAGAATAAACAAGTGATGTCTCTCCAAGCAAGTTCACTTGCTTAAATAGAAGAATAGGGCTCAAATGGCCACTCTCACATCCAATCAGAATTTTCCCTTCATTTAATACTTTTCTCCACTTGCTTTTCTCCCCTAGGCAAGTCGCATTTTCCCTTGAAATAATAACTTTTGCTAAATGCCTTTTGCCTTTTTTCCTTTTTCTATTTTTATCTTATTATTAAGTTTATAATATTTTATTATAAGTGCTTTATAATATTTTCTTTTTTATTTTTGCACTTTATAATAAACTATCATAACTTAAGTTCCACCCTTAAGTTTTTTCATTAGCCGTCTCTGGGAGACAAAATCGGCTAACGGTCTTCTTCCACCGGGAAGGGATATTACAATCCTCCCTTCCCAAAATTGCTTGCCCTCAAGCAATTGCAACTTGTTTGTCTAAGTGTCATGCACAACAGTACTAAATATGCTAAAGTGATCCACAAGCTTTGGCGATGTACTTGTCAAGTGGGCCAAAATTTGCCACCATCTATCACTCACAAGATGCTCATAGACATGAACTTGGATCAATGGTTCAACATACTCCATATAGTAAACTTCATCCTTTATCTTATCATGCTTCTCCAACACATGCTTATTAGCTGAATCAAGAACAATATGAAGGAAGAATGTGGCTGTCCTAGCTAACATACCTTGGAACTTGATTAGGGAATAATCATTTGCAACCATCCAAACATGTGCATGTTGTCCAATAGGATAGAAATATGGCAGCGATATAGGAGAAATCAAAAAACTCAAAATATGGTAACCAATCTCATACCTTAAGATGTCAAAGTCATGACTGCTCTTTGAATTCCACTCTTCTTCATTAACAACAGACTGCACCTTGTTTCTTTGAGAACTTTGAGAACCAAATGCCCCCACTAACCCTTCCAAGGGTTCCACCATGTAGCTGATATAAAAATCAGTTATGGACCCCATTAATGAAGCTCTATCACCTCTCGTTATGACTGTTGTTATGGACAGACTAGCAAGCTGAAAATGATCAAAAAGTGTTCACTCAACATGTGTTTGTAATCTTGACTTTCCTTCAACCTCATGCCCCACTGCCAAGTGATCATAAATAGGTAACCAAAGTCCCTTATAGCTGGAGCATGATGTTCCCTTCCAAAACTCAACCCGGATTTTGTCTTCTAAGCATAAACCATGCTTGCCAACACTTGTAATCCCAAAAGACAATACTAAATTCCTTCTTTCCCTTATGAAATCAGTCACAAAGTTTTCAAAATCACAACTGATAACTTTGGACAAATGCAACATATTACCAGGATCCCATACCTTATAATGCCCATGAACATCTTCACCACTCTTTGTCTTCAAGATAACTTGATTTTGATATACCAAATCCTTAGCATTCTCATCCATAACAGCCTGAATACCATCATGATAAAAATGCTCTAATGATATAGGATGAAGATGATGAAATAAATCCTTGCTACTCCTAACCTCCTTATAAAGAATATCATTAAAAGGTTTTCCTTCAATTGCTGATTTAGAAATCTCCAAAACAACACCATCCCTCTTATGACTTATGATTTTAGACACAACACAAGAATCAACACTCTTCACAATTTCATGCCCATCAATACTATGGCTTGGTAAATCCATCCCATATGGCAATCACTCATTGTTATGTACCTTAGGCACTGAAACATCTTTTTCAACTTTGCATCCAACAATTAGTGTTTGTTCCTCGCTAATACAATTATTTTGCTCATTAGGAATCATACCTTTTTCCTTGAAGCCTCTTCTTCTTCACTTTGCATGGTGGAATACTCTATGGGCTGATTTCTCTCCAATTTTTGAGAGGTAATTTTCTCCTATTGATATCTTCTATTTTTCCTTGTGCCTTTGCCGTCTTTGAACTCACAAAAATCTTCAAAAGTCAACATAGCTCCTACCTTCAAACTGAGTGTTGCATACTCTTTTCCCCATATCTCCATGTCATCATCTTCAATTGGTTGTTTCTCCTTTTGGAGAGACTTGGCTCTGCAAAACTGATGTGGAGGCTTGGCAGATATTCTAGCTGATCTAGTAGAGCTTCCTTCACCCTTGTTGCCTTGATTTCCTTGAGAGCTTGTTATGGCAGTACTCATCCCCTGTATAGATCTTCTCAAATCAGCAAAGGCTCCTATAACGAGTCTCTTAGATCTCTCTGAGCATCCACCCAACAAGTTTGCAACTCTCTCTGTGATGATCGGTGATCACTTCATTCAGATAGCTTATCTTATTTGTAGTAGGAGCTCTCTGATAATGATCTTCCATGGTCTTCTTCTTTGTCTTCAGATCTGATTTCTTTTTCTCTTCACAAGCTGGGAGAATACACTGCTTTAATACCACTATAATGTCCCCAAATGGACATATTTTAACCCCAAGTGGATTTCCCACAATTCCCTCAAGGTTCAAATCTGATTAATCCAAAAAGCCAAAAAAACTCAATTGCTATCAAACTGAAATTCATAATGAAATTAGGCCACAAATTGAATATTTTCCAGAAAACCCTAGTTTGTTGCCCTAGGCTAGCGAATTAGCAAATATAGATTTTTCCACCTCAAAATACCTCCAAAAATTATGAAAATTTGTTTGCAAGTAGATATTGAATAATAAAAATAGGATCTTGTTATCAGCCAATTTTGATCACGCAAAATTTTCTAAAAAATAAAATAAAAATGGAAATTTTGCAATTTTTCAAAATTGTTACTTTGCGTTGTTTATCACTCTCATCACGACTGTCTCATTTTTCTGATCGTTCCAGTCTTTGTTTCATCCTTTTCGGCGAGAACTCCTCCCACCAGGCATTAAACTGCATTAAAATTAATTAATTAATTACTCTTTGTTTGATAAAATTAATTTTTAATAATTTTGGAGTATTTAATTAAATAAATATTAATTAAAATTCGTTCGACAAGTTTTATTTTAATTGCCGGGAAAAATAAGCTTCCGCTTCCCATTGCAGGGAATGTCAAACTGGCTTCCCATTGCCGGGAATGTCAAATTGGCTTCCTGGGCCTGGATTTCCCCTTTCCTGGCAAAATTGTTTTAAATTCCCGCTCATGGGATTTCTTCCCCAATTGCCAAATTAATAAATTGGCAAACGGGCAAGAAATCTCCCGATTTCCCACATGGGGAAATTGAACAGATTGTCAGCCCACTTTGCCATTCCCGTTGGCAATTGGCCGTTGCTTTCCCCATTTCCCCTAGTAATTAATTCCACTACCCGGAAGAGGGGAAGTCGGTTTAACTTTCATAAATTCCTCCGTCGGACTCGTTGGAAAGAGTCGTACGAGGCTTTCTAAAATTGCTTCTCACTTCTTCTAAGGAACATCATAATATTTTTATCACATTCCACAATACTGCGAACGCCATTGTGAAGGAGAAGTAGTAGGTACAATCCAAACAAAGGCCAGCACAGTCCAAAGAATTAATCCCTGCGCAGGCCCAAGCAAAGAATTCATGCCAAGTTAAAGATACCACGTGGGGAGGAAAGAGACAGCAAGAAGACAAAGATTTGCGCAGGTTTTAAAGGAGAGGACAGTCTAAAATAGAAAGGAAGATTCCACGCATTCTTCAAAAGTCTGTCCACACACAACCAAAGGGAATACAAAAACAGTTTCCACGCAGGTTTACAAAGCTCCAAGCTTTTCCACGCAGGAGGTAGAAGTGTCCACAAATTCCACCAAAATCTCCACGCAGCAGGGGTGTGAAATACAACAGTCATTGCCAATCCAAGATTTTCAACGCATGAGTAAAGAACAGCTTCCCAAGGCAAACCACGCACCCACCAGGTCTGTCCACGCAGGTCAAGGAAGGTTCTTTTGGAAGATCTTCATGCAGTCAAAGTCTACAGCAAAGGACAGTTTTAGATGCCTAGAAAGGAAGAAAATAAGCCACGTGGGAGAGGAGGGAATAAAGATAGTTCACATATAAAAAAAAAGAGCAAAAGGAGATATCCCACGCCTTCACTTGGAGGAGCAGCAATTTCAAAAAACAGCTTTCCAACGCATTCCACAGAGATCTACCACGCATAGTTAAGGTAAAGAGTGAAATCAGTCCAAAATGTATTGCCCAAGGCAAACCACGTACTCACCAAAGCTAAGTTGGCAGTCTAAAGCACATATCCACGCATTTGCCTAGGCAGGTCACGCAAGAGACAAGAAAGAAATACCGCGAAGCTATCCAAACATTGCTCACGTGGCCTGTAGGAGGAAAATTTTCAACAAAGACAATCACAACAATCTCCAAAACAGTCCAGAAGTGTCCACGCAATTGTAGAAGAATTAAGCAAGTGTATTCACGCATCGATCAAAAGGTCACAAGGAAGAAGTGAATCTCAAAGTACGCGGCCATTTAAATCAAGTGATTTTCACACATACTAGGAAGAATTTGCTCCAGCAAATTAAATAAAAATCAATATTGAACTCGGGTGATTTCGTTTATTTAAAATAAATAAATAAAAGTTGTTGCCCAGAGTCGGAATTCAAAACCTAGTCTCGGTGTGTGATTTTGTAAACAAGACTAGTTATTATTATTATTATTGTTTTTAAATAATAATAATAATAATAATAATATTAAAATGAATCATATTGTTCTTGCACTGACGGGGGTTTCGGAGACTGAGACCCGACCCCTTGCGTTGTTTTGCGTGCCTGAGTCATTTTTCTGTAAAATTCATAATGGCCGAAAAATCTAACAAATCTACAGGAAGATCGAGGAAGCCAGTGGAGAAATCGAACAAATCCGCACTCAAGTATGAATTCTAAGGAATCATCCCTCGCAGTTCCATTAAGTCAGCATATGACAATATTATTGATATAAATTTGGGTCACATCAATGTGCAACAATTCTGTGAACGGGTGAAAATTGAAGGCAAAACCATATTCTCAGATAGACTTTACCATAGTGGTCTACCTCAAGCAGCAGTGTTTCTGTCTCGCAAAGTGTCCGAGTTAGTTATCAGAGGTGCTTGAGCACTATGATCCTGAGAGACAAGGAATTTTTAAAGATAATCGCGAGCCTTTCCTCTTAATCACACCAGAGCACATTGAGGAATTGCTCGACATACCTAACTTTCCTGAGAATGTGGATATCACTCGCCAGTCAGCGCAAGAATTTTGGGATGAGGAACCCCTGAGATGGAGCAAGATGGTTAATAACAATTGGTTAGTAACCAAGAGGCCTCGAATTGATAGGCTTCCCAAAGAATCTGTACGCGTTGAGTTCGTGGAAGAAATCGAGGACATGATTACTCTCCTAAGTTGAGTTTTCGGTTTACCCTCTGCTAGGATTTTCCACCCATGGATGTATCAGTTTATCTGTATCATCCTTACCAAGAAAGAGTTTGTGGATTGGGCCACCATCATCAGTAACACCCTTCACAAACAATTGATAGAAGTTAAGATGACTGGATGCTTCTACATGACATCATATCTGACTTATGCAGTAGCAAGAAGAAAGCTATTTTCGGGACTTGAAACAAGAGGAGTCATGGGGCCATCAAACAGTGTTTTTCATTATTACCCGCAACTCAGTTTCAAAAATAGCTCTCACCATTTTAGAAGAGTCAACGATGCATTCACCTTCCGCGTGATTCGAACCTGAATCGGAATACAGAGGAAAGATTTTCTAAAGAAGCCATGAGTGTCATTTCCCAATGGGGAACATGGTTTATTCAATTTTCATCCTTTTCCTACATTCACGTGAGTGGCTTTGTTGGTACTCCATGGAAACTTCCTAAGTACGTCAGTGATAGATGGGCATTAATGGAACTTGCATGACAACTATTCCAAGTTCACTGTCTTCTCAGTGACAAGCACTGTTCAGGAATTCATTTCCCAATCCAAATCGGGAATACCAATGTCCAAATCTTTTCAGTGCACAACTCATGGAAAAAGAGTTCGCTCTCATAACCATCCATCCATATGTGAAGAGAGCCCAGTTTGATATCAATGGATATATGCAAAAGATTCTGAGAGTAAAGTACCAACATAATCCTACCATGGAAGATTTATGGGCTGCTTGTTCGAATGAACATGAGGTAAGAAGACGGGAGTACTCTCGCCTAACACTTGCTCAGATCAAGGCCTTCCACATCAAGAGTCCTCCCGATTCATTCATAAATGATGATGAGGATGTCATTGATCCCTCATATGATGTCGTTGCCTTTACCCCATTGCCTCGAATCGACTGGACCAAAATAGATGAATTTTCTCTTGATGGCAAGAACCAACCAATTATTGAAAGAAGCATATCTTGGTACGACAGAGAACTTGCCAAATTGCAATCAATTCCGATCATGTTTCGGATCACAAAATTGCCAACACGAGGAGGCCTTCATTCAACCAAAGCCTCTTCTCGATCAACCTCTGTACCATCCAATCATACACAACAAGCAAGAAAGGAGTGGTTGCCAAAATCCACTTCGCTAAGTAACATGTCACGAGGAGAAAAATCTAAAGATCCTAACCCCAAGAAAGAAGAGAACTCAGTATCAGGATTTTCTACCTCGAGTAGAGATTCTTCTACCCACATTGTTAATAGTGCTCAGAAGCTCGTGGCAAACGATCCTCAGCCATGCTTTGAACAAGCGTCCACTCAGGTGCAGGTAGTTCAAATATCAAACACTTCGGAGCATGTAGTTCATGAAGGGATTTCCCAAAATCTCCCGAATAATCAGGAGGTGGATATTGAGGTTGTTTCTCCTCAAATCGAGGTCGTAGATAGGATTCAAGCAGGATCTCATGATGTCGAGAACAATGAGAATATTGATTTGAGCTCTAGGATTTTGTATGCGGAAATAGTGCATGATACTCCTTCCTGGGTTGATTCCGAGGTTAAGAAAAGGAAGAGGGTTGTCAGGAATAGTGCATTGATTTTGATGCCCTTTTCAAACTTTCAAACGACATCATTCCAAAGAAGCCTAAGGTGCTTTCTCGAATAATGGTGGATAATGACGGAAATAGATTTGCAGATCTCGCCATCCCACAAGTTGATAAGGAGCGTGATGCCATGACACCTGTTGATTATGAAGTTTCCAGACTTGGACTTGGGAGGTCTACATTAGAAAGTGACATGGCGATGGCTCAAGATTCAATTGATATCGTGCTAAAGAGACTTGAGAAATATAAGTCTCAAAACTCTCAGCTCAAGGCCGAAAAGAATCAATTGGTGGAATATGTTCAACATTTGATAAATCCCATATCATCCACTTTCCCAGTACCTGATGCAGTGGCTGCCCCTGATGAAGAGACTCTCAATTTGTCAAAAGAAATAAACACATTAGGCCATGTCACTAAAACTTGGCTTTCAGAGATTCTCGTTTTAGGCCAAGGGATGATCAAGACCACGGTTAAGCTTCATGAAGATGTCAGTGCGTATCTTGATCCAATTCTTTCTTTCAAAGAAACTTTTGTTTCTAATATATCAAATTTGGATGAGATATTGCCCAGTTTGCAGGAGATGACAAGTATGGAATCCTCAATTTTAGCCATTGAAGGAATTCTCGAATTTGAACATCAAGGGACACGTTTTCTTTGGTGTTTGCATCTCAAATCAAGGAAGACGCTTCTCGAGGATTCTATGATCCATTATGAGAGCATGTGCAATGAAGCCTTCACTTCACTCTCCTTGATTCAAGAATTCACAAAGAGATTCCTTACTGACCTAGTAAATGAGCGTAATCAAAGGTGTTCATTGAGCAAGTGGAAGAGCAATTTCCACAATTGTTTAAGGACATCTAAACTCCCGCCAACAATTTCTCGTCAGTTTCAATGGAGCAGTGCATCAAATTAAATAACTTATTTGAGAATGCTCAATCCAAAATTGTTAATTTAAATGATATGCCAAGTAGGATTCTTGAATTGCAAGTATTTTGTGAGGCTATTCTTCGACCAAATGAACCTCTAGAAGAAGAAAAGATGTTTGAAACTTTGGGAAGGTTTAGATCTTTTCAACTGGCAAAAGCGGCAGATCCGAATTTCACCGGCGGTTTAGGGGGATAATTTTCTTGGTATCTAACGAAGTGGGAGAGTCCATTTCTCATACGCTTGAGATAGGCGGACCCCATTTCAATGGATAAGGCACTGGTTATTATTGTATATTTTTAAAAAGTGGATTTTTAAGAAAAGGATGTTATTTGTTTTTCGGAAACTGTGGGTAACTTAAGTGATTTCTATTTTTGGTTGTCTTTAATAAAGTTGGTGAGAAAAAGTCAAAGGTCACTTAGGTGCCTTATTTAATGATCATGTAAAACCCTAACTACTTTGTAACCAACTTTTGGGTTATAAAAGGAAGTGAGGGGCTCATTTGTAAAGGTGACTTTGAGAGAGGAGAAGAAAATACTTTTGTATGCAAGCTTTACTTCAAAGAAAGAAACTTTGTGTTCTTTTGAGAAGACATTTTGGAGTTAATGAAATATGAACTTTGTGCCCCATTCATTGTCTCTTATAGCATTTGATGTTCTTACGTTCATTAGATGTTAGTATTTGAATCTTGCATGCAAATATTGTCTTTGATCTTATTGTCAACGTTATTAATATGTTGTTCTAGTTCACAGTGATCAAGCTCTGATTATCTACTTGCTCATGTGTGTTCCCTTTTACACATTCTTTTTGGGCTAACTTAAACTCCGTTTTATTTGTGTTGGTTATTCATCTTTCCTCTTCATGCAATATTAGGCTCGGTTTTTACCTAGCTCTTGCATGTTCTTTCAGTTCATTCCATTCCACTCCTTTTCTTCATTCCATTCCATCTCCATCATTCACTTTTCTTTCCATTGATGTTCCAAAACACCCCCCACATACAATTTTGAATGTACAGATATAAATACAGTTTTGGTTTTCAATAAAGGCAGCCTCACCTTCATTGAGGAGGGACTTTGTTCCCACTGCTGTTGTATGTCATTTGCATGTGTGCAAATCCATATACTAACAGATCTTCAACGAGATTCGAAAAATATTAATTCTGGAATTTATTAGGGCGAAAAATGCAGCGTAACATGTAAATTCAATAACTTGCAAAATGCTACAAATTTCTAGGCAAATGATAGCCAATGATCTCCTTATATATCCTCTATGTGGTGCCAACTTCAATGCATGCTCTTTGTTGGAGGACCGACCTCCTTGGGAGAGTTATTTCTCCTTTATCTTCAACATATGTTTTCCACAAGACCAACCTCATTATGAAGGAAAAGAGCACTTCTTTCTATCTCCAAAGAAGACGACCTCATGAAGACAAAAATAGAAGTTCTTCTTGTTTGTTTGTCAAGTCATCCTTCACAATTATGGCAATGTTTCACCTCCCTTGCTTCCCTCCCTAAGGCCCATGGGAAGTCAGAATGTCCCTTTTTTCAATATAATGTCGAATGAGGGCTTCTTGCCACTCTTTTCCCATGGCCAAGAAGGATAAGTGAACAAGGGAAGTAATTGAACTCATTTCAGTTCTCTTTTATTAAGTTTAATATTTTTGTTTCGTGTTTCACTCCTTAAGGTAGGTTGGTTGGGGTTATGAGACCCCAATAAGAGATTAGAAGATAAAGTGAAGCTTAAAGAGGTCGGTCTTCACTGATTGGCCTTTGGCGCAAACCAAGGGATATAAAAAGGATTGTATGACCTCATTTGCAAATCATTTTTGGCGCATATACACTTATACTTGGTTTGTTGGGCTGATTGCTCAATACCTTTCCACTTGAGGACAACAACCCTCTTGTGTGGCATCCAAGAGGACGAAACCCTTGTGGTTTGGTGGAGAACAGAAACTCTCCATAGTGGTGAATTGAAGACATCTACTGAAAAAAATTTGTTGATTGGGATCTATGGCATCAACAAGAAGACCTACAAGAGCTTTGATATATTTTTGGAGCCCCTCTCCTAGGGAACAACTAGGGTTTGGTTGTGACTTGGTGTCTTCTAGGGCACATAACTCATATTCTTTAATATTCTGACTTATCATAATTTATAAGGTTGGAGTCCATAATTGTTATTTTTGGAGTTTATCTATCGTTTCCATCCCCTGTTTGTGGCTGCCCTTCTGCTGTCATAAATTTAATTACAGCAGGGTATCATCTCTGGTTTTCTCCATTTCTTTGATGCAAATTGGATGAATATTTGTTGTCGTACTTGAAATAATTATTTAGAAGTATTTTTCAGCTGTTGTGCATGGTTATATGGTGAATTTAATGCCCTATACAGTCATTGCTAGGGTTTCAAGGAATATTAAAGTTGTTATAAATATCAGAATTTACTTCACTTGAGGTTTGAGTAATTTCCTTGATTTACAGTTTCATCCCTTGAAAGGGACATTACAGAAGTGGAATGGGCCCAAGGTCTTCATAATCAGCTAACTTGGAAAAGGGGCCATTATAGGTTCCAATGGCACAAAGAATAATATACATGTAAAATCAAGGCCATTTCATTCAACCCATGTGAGGACACATAGTGTCAATGCAATGACACTACTCGACAACAAAGAAAAAAAACAATTATTTTTTAATATGAACACATGATTAGAAGGTTTAGCTGCCCATTGAGCATATCTTGTGGCATGGGAACTCGTTTTACAAATGAGGTAATTGGGGAAATGATGGAAATCTTGAAAATAAGCATATCAAGTGTACTGCTTACTACCTCGGAGAACATGGCTAGCTAGACGCTTCCAACAAGTCAATAATAGCCATAATCCATAAACCCCGAGGTGTTGAGAAGCAAGATTGGGTTGGAAAACTTCCAACTACACTATGGGCTTATAAAACCTCATATAAATCAGTTACATGATATACACCCTTTCAACCAATGTATGGAATTAGTGCATATGGAGATTGGTGTGCCAATTGTAAGGGTAGATGTGGAAAACATCGTAAATGATGAGGAAAGTTTGCAAGACATGTTGTTTAAACAAAGTAAATTAGATGAGAAATGAATTTTCACACAGTGGTCCATAGAAACAAAGCAAAGAAGATGCAAATACTAGCAAGACATATACAGTAAAAAGAAGCAAGTTAGAACAGAAATGCTGGTTTCAAAATACATCAGGAAATGGAGTATGAAAGTGCCGAAACTGTACATTAAACTGTAATGCCCCTATAAAATCTTTGTAGTCATTGAAAATGGATCCGTACAGCTTGCCAATCTCAATGGAACAAAGCATCCAACTTCAATTAAAGCATCAAAATTGCAGAAACATCATCATAGGGGAGACATAAGTATCAACTAGATTAAGATTAAATAGACCAATGATTCAGAACTGAAGTAAAAGGCACTATCACCATGACCACTGCATACCGAAATCAAGATCCTATAGATACCTGGTAACCATTAACCCCTAAAATGCATAGATCAATAGTTTTAAGTACAACTTTTTCCTCAACGACTAAAGAAAGTGTGTTCTCCAGCCAACAGCTGTAACAAATCATCGATGAGCAGAAATCATGAAATAAATTAATTTGGCCATCCAATGAGCAACGAGGGGCAAGCAATGATCAAAGATGTGCTTTGTTGACCAACAACAAATGGGCAAACAACACGAGATTATACCCAGAACACATCAAGGAAACCTATAAAGAGATGCCACATGCCAAATGACAGGACGGTCTAAGACAACAATTGGTGACAACATGAAGACCGTAATAGACTGGAATTTCAAAATTGCTATCAGCACTCAATGGTCATAAATAATGTTTCACAATTAGCAATCATCATTCTATTGATAAACACATCAAAATACATTAATTATAAATTAACATGCCACAAAGACATAGCCATTCAACAATCAACACCTAACACAACTTTGCCGTGGTCTTTTATCTACATTTGTTGATCAAACAAGGGTATTTGAAGTAAAAGACCATGTATTGGATTGACTTGATATGGGCAAGAAACCTAGTAGCTCAAATCCTTCTACTTGAAAAAACAATAATGGTGGCAATGGGTAAAAAAACACTAATAAGAAAAGAAGGGAATAAAGCAGATTTATTAGGATTGTTTTCTAATTAGATAACACTTGAAGGATTGAATCAAGTATCTAATCTTCCTACGGATAGAGAAAAAGTGGTCAAGAAGATATCATACAACCTCCATGATATTTTGTTAGTTGATAGTCATAGTGGGAACCCAGCTTTTATTTTTAAGGATCAAGGTGTCGATTTGGATGCAATAAGGACTAAGGTGTTTAAGAAAGTTGCAGAATTTTCTTTTGCTCGAATGTTTGTTACAGACTAAAATTATGCTTGAATACCTAGAAATGCCTAGGAGGCCCCCGTACCCACATTGGGATGTACCCGGTATGGGTATGGGTACGGGCACTAACACGCTCCAGTACATTTCATAAATGTGGTTAAAACCCAAGTAGAGCTCTACCGTACTTTGACCATACCCAAAATGACAAAATGTCAATTAAAAAAAAAAACTCTCAAACAAAAACTTAATGACACTATCCAAAAGTTATATAAGCACCTCTTTGCTCCATTCCAAAACATACTTTTGAATTTTCAGTTTTTGTAAATTTAGGAGCTTGAGGGAGGAAGTTGGGAGCTTGAAGGAGGAAGAATCAAGAGCAGCTTGAAGGAGGAAGTTAGGAGCTTCAAAGAGCAAGGAGGAAAGAGCAACTTGAAGGAGAAAAATCAGGTTTTTCTCTCCATTCACCCTCTATTCAATTTTTTTCTTACAAATTTGTTATGTGTTCAATGATCATGAATGATGTGTACGTAATGCACAGTGTCATTCATGATTGTTGATCTTGATCATATTTATTTTTAAATAATATAAAACTATGTAATATTTTTTTTAGTTTTAGTTTCGTTGGAAGAATCAAGAGCATCTTGAAGGAAGAAGTTGGGAGCTCCAAAGAGAACTTTTACGGACAAAAATCAGGTTTTTCTCTGCATTCACCCTCTTTTCCGTTTTTTTCTAACAAATTTGTTAATGTGATCAATGATCATGAATGATGTATGTGTAATGCACACATCATTCATGATCATTGATCACGATCATATTTATTTTTAAATTCTATGAATCTATGTAATATTTTTTTTAGTTTTAGTTTTGTATGTATTTTTAATTTTATTTTTAGAGTTTACAATTTTAAACTAGTTATGGGTTTGTTGTTTTTTAAAGTTTTAAACATCTGAACCCTATGTATGCTCTCATCTCACACTTTTTACGGTGAACTCGGTGATCAGAAGTAGAGACTGATATCTAGGGTTTAGTTATATTTGTTGTTTTTAGAGTATTTTTTTTGTTTTACAAAAAACCCAAACTCTGTGTGTGCTATCACCTTGCACATTATGAAGAACTTGGCGATCACAAGTAGAAAAGGATGCCTAATGTTTAGTTATGTTTGCTTTTTTTTAGATTTTATTCATCTATATTTTAAAAAATTAAAGTTGAACTTTGTGTATGCTCTCACCTTGCACCTTTATGGCGAACTTGGTGATCAAAAACAAAAGGATGTAATGATTATTTAGTTTTCTTTACTATTTTTTAAGTTTATCTATCTCATCAGTAGGTTTGAAATAAAAAAATATAACTAGCATAAAGTTCAGCTTCAAGTGGAGGGCAAATGCGGCAAGGGGGAGCAAGTTGGGAGGTAGGCCCACAAGGAAATATGTTGGTCCCATGAATGTGAAAAATGATCCTTCTCCTCCTCTATGGAGACGTGTAAAAGTGTTGGAGAACATTATTGGTGGTGGCGTTAGATATTGGGTACGCAACCATTGCAACATGTCATTTAAGTCCTCATAGACCCTCCTGAAAGCTCATTTAATTTGGGTAATTGGAACGGGATTAGAAAGTGTGACAAGATTGAAAAGGCACATGTGTTGGTGTGCGTGAAAGAGTCAAAGGAAGCTAACTTGCCATTTGCGAAGAGCTTGCCCTAGAAAATTTCCTTTCCAAATGAGGTGTTTAGAAAAATCACCCACATGGTGAAATCATCCTTTCATTCAAATTCAATCTCGAAACTTTCGCAAGTGCCACTTAGAGCTCCTCGCAAGAAGAGGTCACCTAAAAAAGAGAACAAAAGGACCCTTGGAATAATTGTTCAACATGGAGAAGAGGGGCATTGTTGATGAATTGGTGGCTCAATGCATTTATGTATTGCATTGCCTTTCAATGTGTTGAGGTCACTATATTGGCAAACAATGGTGTTAGGCACTAATGACGCACCACAAGGGTATAAAGGCCCAACTATGAGAAGGTTTGTGAGCCCTCTTAGCAAAAGAAGGAGCATATAAAAACTTTTTTACAATCAATTAGAGAATCCTACATAGATTCAGGAGCGTCCATTATTTCAAATGGATAGAAAGATGAGCATAACAAACCCCTAATCAGCATTGTTGCAGTAAGCCCTAACGGGGCAATGTTTTTGAAGGTTGTTGATTGTGAAGGTAAAGTGAAAGATGCACAGTTCATTCCTAACATTTTGATTGAGGCTATTGAGTCAATGGGTCCCCATAATGTTGTCCAAGTCATCACTAACAGTACAAAAAATTCAAAGGCAATAAGGTGGATTGTAGGGGAGATGAGCACATATTTTGGGTGCCTCAGACAATACACTCCTTTAATTTAATGCTGCAGAAAATTGGAAAAATCCCATGGATAGAGAAAATTACATGAAGGCAAAAAGAAATTCAAATGTTTTTCATAAATCAACACTTCAAGCAAGCATAGTGGAAGCATATTTCACATATTTCCAAGCGGATTTGCAGACATATCAACGCTTCTTGTTGGTGGTTGTGTTTCAAATTCGGGTTTTCCTCCTTTTCCCTTCTTCCTCCATGGATTCATCTATAAATGTAAGAGCAAGGCTCATTTGTTATGTCGACACTCTGATCCTTACGTATTTTGCCAAGGACTCCATATTTTCTGTATTTTGAGTCAGTTGCACTCTATGGTTGGCTCTCGTATCCGGATATTGGCCTCCTTCATCATCAGAATAGCTTCTGTGCATTTCTCGAAGTAATAAAACATCGCTTTTGTGAATATTATCTGTCCTAATGTGTTTGCATTCCTTCTTCTTGCCTTTTCTTTTGTGTTGTGTGCTGGTTGTGCTACTTCAAGTCCCCTGCAGTTCCATATTTGGTTGTGTTCCATGAGAACAATTTGGTGAATGCGTATTTCACCGTCTACTCATGCCTAGCCTCCTTTCACGCATTCCTGTCATTTTCGCCGTAATGTATAGTGTTCATCCCTCTTTTTGGTGCTATCACCTTTTAGTGTAGTTTACTTCATGTTATCCTTCTTTCCCTGGTCCCTCGCCATACTTAGCTTAGTTTCCCCTTTCAAAGACGAGGAGTAGTAAGTAGCAGTAGAAATAAATAGAGGAACCGGCCTTCTCCGAAGATCCATCCCAAGCTCGCAAGGTCCCACAACTTGGGATGGTTCCACCGTGGTCTCAATCACCTCACCCTTCCGAGATCCGAGACGCAGTGCACATTTGAGAAACCAACAGTTACGCACGCCCGGTGGGAGCGGCATCAAAGCTCCAATTTCATATCTTTAAGTTCTAGTGTGTGAACTTAGTGTTTCAACCTTTAGAGGCTCATTTCAAACACATCTGGCGACTCCCAATATTTTAAGATCTTTGTGTTAGCAATCCTGAGCGCCTTTCATGAGAAGAGTGCACACAAGAAGTGCAATGACTGAAAATTCTTTTGAATACTTCCAACTATCCCCAAGAAGAGTTTGTTCTGTAAATCCCACGCGCACATCTCTGTCTCCAGCGCGGCCGCGCCCATTCAACTCCTCAAAACACACAACCTCGCGCTGCCCGCAATGGCGCATCAACAACCCCTCCATTAAGAAACTTTGCAAACTTCTGATGGAGGGAGTCCTTACTCTCCGGCCGTGCAACATGATATGCCAAATGGTGCGCTCAAGAGTATTCCTTACTTTACCGGGTGAGAATCAAGTCACCCTCAGAACATATCTAGGATATAGCAAATGTGTGTTCACTCTATCCGATCACACATAATGATGTAGCATTCGTGTCAGCTGCAACCTCTTTCAAAGGTAAAGCACTTCGGTGGTATAAAGACTTGAGACTTGGATCTATTAAGACTTTAGGATGAGCCGGGAACAACTCTATGCAATTATTTTGAAGACAAGTCGATCACCTATCTTTGGTGGAGCAACCGACAACAACAGAGAGGGCGCCCAATGAGCAGATGACTAATTTCAACGTCGATTTCAAAAGACTTGGACGAGAATTCCTCTTGTGGTAAGACCTACACCCAACATGCTTTCCTTTATTATCCAAGGTGCTCAACAAAGTGATATTTCAGTCATGATCCAATCTATGGGAGGTGGGACTTTATCAGCTGCTTATAGCATTGCGGTAAGAAGGGCGTAACATAGTCTCATTCAGAGGGAAAGTTGGCTCCTGAGACCGCCCATGCCCTAGTTCCCAAAGATGTCACAGTGCCCCAACCTTCTCTCGTCCCCTATTCCTATCCCCGAGCAAAGCGCACAACCAATCGGCTCAACATCCTATTCTCCATCACAAAGAAAAGGAAGATGAAGAATTGAAGGCCTCGATCAGAAATTTGTCAAACAAGGTCATATCACTAGAAAAGCAGCAAAGCGCGAAGCCTATAAAGGCAATTCCAATCAAAGCACATGGCCAAGGCAATCAGCCTTGGCAGAATCAATACGGAAATCAAAGATACGCGTCCAATCAACAAAATGACAGATGGCAGCCAAATGCACATCTACCCTTGCAAGTTGTTCCTCCCGCGACTTCTCTCCCTAAGCAGCCTGCCACGAGCCGAGCTTGTTCCACCCGGTCATAACTTGGCACAAGAGTCAGAATGGTGCTTCCCTTGCAAGATGCCTCATAGTCAATATCATTGTGCTAATGTTGCGCACGCCCAAGCCTTCATGATCCAAAATGCTTCATCCTGTGAACCCTCAACAAGCGCCCATGAAGCAGATAATCCAAATAGACCAAAAGTTCCTCCGAGTCCAATTTGTTGTTCTTTGGCGCAGAGGACTTCTGCACAATCAACCAAGTTGCAGAAGATACAAACAGACCGCGCGCCCAAGTTATGGACAACACAAGATATAATAAAAGAATATTAGAGTCAAGACGCAGGTTACACCCCCGACAACGCAAGCAGATCCTCAAAAGAATAAAGAATCGACAAGGCATCAGGCAAGAAAAGCGCTCAAATCCCTACGCAGAGGCCCTCGTAAAGCTCCGTCTCAAAAAGCACTCGCCTCATTTGTAGGCCAAGCCTCTCGCTGCACAGCTAAAATTCAGAGCTTCCGTGCTCGAACAAATAAGAAGGGATGTTGTTCCCAAATGCACAAGATGGGGGCTTCTCAAAGATTGTTGACCGATAAAGAGAACAAACATAAACGCACAATGTGGGATGCCCCGACCATTCCATCTCGGGGATCTCACAGATGGCTCTAGCCAAGAACTCTCACGCGCTAACCTGGTTATGCAGAAGCCACACACTTTTGTCGAAATCTACCAAGAAGAGGAGAAACAAGTAAAGCTCCTAAAACCCCACCCTTCTATATGTCCTTAATTATAGGCAAACACCTAGTGCACAACTGCGTGATTGACTCAAGCGCTAGTACTTTTGTTATGCCTAAGAAGATAGCTAATGTCTCAGTGTCCGAAATATAACCCTTTGTCTAAAGAAGTCCTACAACTTGATGGCTCAATCGCAACTACCTTAGAGTAATCAGGGATCTTGAGTTAACCTTCCATGCATGTCCAAGCCTCGACAATTACTCAAGATGTGTCAATTATTGACCTCGCCTCCTCTCGTTTTCCCTATGTCTATCAAGAGAATTTACTCGCCAAGGTGGGTGGTTACTTGTCTTCCGATTGGTCTCATATGTTACTCAAGACAAGGTATGGTACCCGGTTTACCATACAAGTGAGCCTATATTTTCCTATCATGTAGAGACATATGTCCCATCCTCTCGTGAGCCAATTGTCTTATCCAAGAAGAACAAGTTTCACCTCTCAAGAGCAGCCTCTCTTCAAACCTCTCGCTCTGCACCTAGTGCTTGATGAATGGGCGGAAAGGCATCACAAATTTGATCCTTATGTCAAGAACTGAAGCCTATGAAACTCGGGCTTGTACTTATCAGCATTCTAAGAAGACACTACGCTTCCGCGCACGCTCATGGGAGACAAAGTTCAAACTGGTCTATGGAAGTTGTACTTTGATGGATCCAAGCAGAAACGAGTGGGAGTAGGAGTGGTTCTCATTTCCCCTAAGGATGAGAAATTCTTCTTCACGCATAGGTTGCAGTTTGCATGCTCTAACAATGTGGCAGAATATGAAGCGCTGGTGCATGGCTTGCTCATTGCTGAAAAGAAGAAAATTAAAGCGTTGCAGATCTTTGGGGACACAGAATTGATCATCCACCAGGTCACCAACAAATGCCAGACAAAGAATAAGCTTCTTAAAGCTTATAAATATAGAGTTTGGGACCTACTTGAGAGCTTTGATGCCCTTAATCTGCAGGTAGTCCTGGCAGAATGAACAAAGAAGCTGACCAAATGGCCGCATTTTGTTTACAGTTTTCTCCTGCTGAGGACTTTGTCAAAGGAAACACTCAACACATTAAGATGGTAATCAAACCATCCATTCCAAACAATAACACCAGCTGGCAAGTGTTCGACAATGATGCACAGATCGTCCAGTTTATCCAAAATGAAGCTGAATTTTCATCAAGTATGCAAGCTGACTTGCATGACAGCTATGGTGACCAAGTAATACAACTGAAGACAAATAAGTTGCCTAAAGGGCTGGTCACCTTAGAGAAAATGTTCAGCCCTAATGATGATTTTAAGGGTGAAGAAAGATACATGCGCGTCGCGCAAGAGGATTGCTCCTCCATTACTATTGCAACAGAAAAGTGTTGTTGCTCAACAGGACTTGTGCGCATGAAGAAAAAGTAGGCCTTCATCTCTCTTTATCAAAAATACAGTGATATCTTCTCATGGGAGTATGAAGACCTCGAAGGTTTTGATCCTAGTGTTGCTCAACACTCCATTGACTTTGATCCTGGTATAAAGCCCGTCGGACGAAGTAGCGGCCACAATCCAAAATAGACCCCCTCATGAGAAAGGAGTTATCCAAACTCATTGAGGCTAAAATTATCTTTCCCATCAAATATTCCACCTGGGTCGCGAATCTTGTTCCAATGCGTAAGAAAAATGGTGAAATCAGACTCTGTGTTGATTTCAGAGATTTGAATAAGGCATCTCTAAAGGATCATTATCCTTTGCCTTCAATGGAGCAGATTCTGCAGACCGTAGCTGGCGCCAGACATTCTCCATGCTAGATGGGTATTCGGGTTTCAACCAAATCATGGTCAAAGAAGAGGATCAATTCAAAACAGCATTGACAACCAAGTGGGGAACATATGCATATCAGCGCGCCATGGATATTGCCTTCAAAGGTTACATCAATGAGTTCATCTTGGTTTACCTGGATGATATAATTGTCTTCTCAAAGCAAGGCGCAGATCACATGGCACACCTGGAAAAGGTCTTTGAGAGATGCAGAGAATTTGGGGTATCTCTTAACCCCGAGAAGTGCAATTTTGTGGTGGCACAGGGCAAGCTCTTAGGCCATGTGGTTTCAAGGATGGCATCGCAATTGATCCTGAACGCGTTTCAGCCATCCTAGCCCTTTCCTGTCAACACACAAAAAGGCCTTACAGTCCTTCCTTGGCAAGATTACCTTTGTTAGGTGTTTTATCCCTAACTTCAGGGACTGGTTCAGCCCATCACCCTTATGCTCAAAAGGACATAGCCTTCAGATGGACAGCAGAAGGAAGAGAAAGCTTCAACAAGATCAAGAAGGAGATTGCTTGTGCGCCAACACTTATCAATCTAGATTATTCAAAGGATTTCATCCTTTATGCTTATGGCGCGGATGCAAGTGTTGTTGTTGTCCTGACACAGGAAAACGAACAAGGGCTAGAACAACCAATGGCCTTCTTCAAGAAGACGTTGAAGGATTATGAATTGAAATATAGTCACACGGAGAAGCAAGTCTTCGCCATCATGCGCGTGCTCAAGAAATTCAAAAGTATGCTCGCCACAAATCATATCAAGGTGTTAGTCTCCCACTCATCTGTCAGAGACTTCATCATGGTAGCAGAAATCAGTGAGAAGAGAGCGCGATGGTGACCAAAATCATGGAATATGATGTGACTATTAAGGTCACAAAGCTAGTAAGAGGCGTGCACTCTGCAAGCATCGATCACAGAGGATGCATGAATGAACCCGAGGCTCATTGCTTCGGATGAATCTCTCCCACGCATAGAAATTGAGCAGAATGCAAATTCTGGTGCGCACGACTGGATGAAGGACATGATCACATTCCTTTCTGAGGGCGCGTACCCTCCCGGTTTGAATAAAGCAAAGAGAAGCCATCTGAGGTTGCAATCTATCCCTTATGTTTTGATTAATGGACTTCTCTTCAAAAGGAATCTAGATGGGGCGTTGTTAAGATGTATCAACAAATACAGAGATCGAAGAAAAAGTGTTAGCAGAATTTCATGATGGATTCTCTGGTGGACACTTCTCTACCAAGACTACAACAATAAAGATCATAATGGCAGGTGTCTTTTGGCCTACCCTGTTTGCAGATACACATAGTTGGGTCACAAAATGCAACGAATGCCCTTTCTTTGCAGGAAAGAAAATATTATTGGCGCGCTTCCTCCGACCAATACAAACGGATCAGCCCTTTGCGAAATGGGGTCTCGACTTCATAGCATGATCAATCCACCTTGGCGTTGGACATAAATGGGTGCCGACAACAGATTACTTCACTAGATGGATAGAAGGCATTGCTGCGCTTAAGGAATCAACTCGAGGCAAATCATCCTTGACTTTCTCGAGGGTTTAGTCGGAAGGTTTGCGTTCTCAAACCATTATCTCTAATAATGCAAAGGCCTTCCTCGTGCTAAAATCACCGATTGGGCTCTAAATCGGGCATTTACTCTAAGACTTCTTTCAACTATTACTCCTGTGGCAACAATCCTAACAGAATCAACAAACAAGAACCCGATCGAATCATGAAGCACACAATGAACATCAGCCAAAGACAATAGCATACAAAGGTCTTGTGCGCGCTCTGGGCAGATAGAATCACAATCAAAAAGGCAATAGGAACTTTGCCTTACAAGCTTGTCTATGGCAAGGAGGCTTCCCTTCCTTTGACACTAGAACTAAATTCATTAGCGCTTGCCCAGCCAATTGAATTTGAGGGCGCGGAGCAGTAGAGAAATCGGATGGCAGAGCTGGTTCATCTTGAAGAACTCGGAAACTCTGCCATGATTAAGCTAGAACAAATCAAGAAAAGAACAAAGAAATGGTTTGGCGTAGAAGGCTAGGCCTCAAGCTTTCAAAGTTGGGGACCTGGTTCTAAAATGGGATGCTGACAGAGCTAAACCAGGGGCACCATTCAAAGTTTGATGCACTTTGGAGTGGCCCATACATCATCAAGTCCTACAAAGAAGCTAACTCTTTCGAGTTAACTCATCCGGATGGAAGCGCGTGCAAATCCCAGTAAACGGATCTATCTCAAACCCTTCCATTAGGTTTCTTGCATCATGTTGTATATATTAAAGTAGTTTTAATTCCTCCAAGTGTTCTCCGCGCATATTGTTTTTTTGTACATAGTTCTTTCCTCTCGCGTGCTTCCACGCGCTCTTTTGTTACTTCCAGAGTGCAGAGCTTCTCTCAAAGGCGCCAGTGAGATTTAGAACAAAGTGCAGAAATGATTCCCAAGTGATCACAGGGGCATTTTCATGATTGAACAAGCAGACTCCATGCCCAATGGATGCTTCAGGCTACTAATCTCTTTCATCTAGCAGGCAAATAGCCCTGAAAGTCGCCAAAACTATTATCCAAATAACTCTCTTAGCGATTTGGATAACTTGTATACACATTCTGACCCTAAGTTATTTATCAAGAACTCACGCACTCAAAATCATTTGGCACATTCCTTTGGTCGCAGTTTACCTGCGCGCCCTTTCCTTTTCTCCTTCCACTTCTCTCTTGCGCCCACCTTCCGCGCGTTCACCTTCTTCCTAGTCAGTTTCTTCCCATCCCGCGCACCTCGCACTTACTACTAAGTCCTTGGCCCTTCACGCGCCGCACCCATTACTTTGTAATAGTTGCGCCTTAACCATACGTTCTTGCTCACCAGTTTGCTTCATCTCCCCACGCGCGCCGCACGCACCCCCCCACGCCTTCCTCTGTTTTCTCTGTGCACCCTTCCCTCATGCCCTTCTGTGCCAAATCATCTTTTGATACACTTAAGTGTGTCGCGCGAACAATCATAGTGCGCCAACAGGCGCCCGAATCTTGCAACAAATCAATGATTGACACGTGGAAGAAACGACAAATAGTTGTACATTTGGCCATCATCTCAACCAATCCACGCATGCCACGTGTTTTGCGTACGCCGACGACTCTGACATCTTCTGACAACCGTATCTTCTGCTACAGAGCTCAGATCGGCACGCGCTTGGACTTGTCAGAAAGCTGCTGACATCAGCTACAGTGCTAGAAATTCAAAATTCAAATTCTGGCGGATCTGGTAGGTGAGAAACGGAAAACATCTTTCTGAGCATTGATGAGCAGATTTGATTGCTCCAACCACCCAATTTGGTATGATCCGCCCTCCTTTGTCTTCAACACGCAAACAGGCATAGGAAGCGTATTTCCACATTTCAAGCGGATTTGCAAACATTAAATGCTTCTTGTTGGTGGTTGTGTTTCAAATTCGGGTTTTCCCTCCTTTTCCCTTCTTCCTCCATGGATTCATCTATAAATGTAAGAGCAAGACTCATTTGTTATGTTGTACACTCTGGATCCTTACACATTTTGCCAAGGACTCCATATTTTTGTATTTTGAGTTGCAGCAGACTCTATGGTTGGCTCTTGCATCCGGATATCACCTCCTTCATCATCAGAATGATTATGTGCATTTCTCGAAGTAATAAAACATCGTTTTGTGACTATTATCCGTCCTAATGTGTTTCAGCATTCCTTCTTCTTGCCTTTTCTTTTGCGTTGTGTGCTTGTTGTTGCTACTTGTCCCCCCAGCAGCCCATATTTGGTCAGTGTTCCATGAGAACAATCTGGTGAATGCGTATTTCACTGTGCTACTCGTGCCTAGCCTCCTTTCACGCATTCCCTGTCATTCTCGCTCAGAATAGATAGTGTTCATCCCTCTTTTCTGGTGCTATCGCCTTTTAGTGTAGTTTACTTCATGTTATCCTTCTTTCCCGGTCCCTTGGCATTCTTAGCTTAGTTTCCCCTTTCAAAGACTAGGAGTAGTAGTAGCAGTAGAAATAGATAGAGGAACCGGCCTTCTCCGAGATCCGTCCCAAGCTCGCAAGGTCCCACAACTTGGGGATGGTTCCATTGTGGTCTCAAACACCTCGGCCCTTCCAAGATCCGAGACGCGGGTACACATTTGAGAAACCAACAGAACAATTCATTAGTTTCCAATTTATACAATCTAAGTTATCTAACTCTCAATAATTTTTATTTATTTTGAACTTGTACTTTATTAAATTATTTTCTTTTCTTTTTTATGGATTGTTGAGCCCAGATTTGCCTCTCTCGACGCTCATCTCGAGATGACTTGTGAAGGTAAAGCATGCCTTACATAGTATGGTGATTGACAACATTTGGACCATGTGGAGGAAAGCAAACACAGAAAGAGCCCATAAGATAAAATCATTGATCCTTGATGATGATTGGTGGGCCAAGGTTATGTATTTGCTTAGTTTCAAAATCCTATTATTTTTATGATCGAGATATGTAGACTCGTATAATACTTGCAAAGGAGAAATTTATGATGGAATGGACCTCATGCTTGAAAAAATAAAAGAGCTCATACAAAACAAAGAGTAAACCCCGAGGAAAACTTCTATGATGAAGTTAAGAGTTTAGTCATGAGGGGAACTAAAATGAGCACCTTATCGCATCTCCTTTCCTATGCACAAAATTCCAAAGATTATAGCAATTAAATGGTTGGGTTACCTAATAGGCAACCACTATCTCGATGACCAAGAAGTTGCAAATGGAACTAGGGTAGCATTTAGGATGTTTCATAATCCATCTGTAGCTAGTGTGGTCTGCAATGAAATGGGGATGTTTATATCTTCAAAAGGTAGCATGGGAGAAATATAACTTTTTTGTGGAAAGTACAACATGACTTCAATCAAGTAGTGGTATGTACATGACCATGATGTCAACTACCTATGATCTATTGCCAATAATATTCTCGCATAGGTATAAAATTTATCTAAAATCTTTTTGTTTATCAATTAAAATTTAAGATATTAACACACATTTTTGTATAATATTAACATTTTTTTGTAACAAGAGGCTAGTAATTATTAAACAAAGATAAATGGATTACATATCCCTTCATCCACTATGTTAAACAAAACAAGTTAGCATCTAAGAAGGCTAAGGATTTGGTATATGTACATTCCAATTTATGCTTTCTAACTCGCAAGATTAAAAACTTTACTAAAGGTCCTAACAAGCTTTGGATATTCATCATGAGACTATTGACTTTAATACTTCCCCTACTACTTTCCCCCAACTTTCACTACTTGGTATTCATGATGAAAATCCATGGAATTTTACACAAGGATTGGATAGTTGACCTAGTATGTAATGTCCCTTTCTAGAGCTGAAACTGAAAAATAAGAAACAACACCAATCCCACTTGAGAGTAATCTGATTTTTATAACAGTAGACCTAAAAATATCAGAAACCCTAGCAGTAAACTGTATAGGGACTTCAACTCATCATACAACCATGTAATAACCGCTGAAAATGCTTCTAAATAATTAATCCAATCACAACAACATTTATCAATCCAATTTACATCAAAGAAATGGAAAAAACAAGTGATTACACCCAACTGCAATTAATTTTATGACAGCAGCAGTGCAGCCACAACCAAGGGCTGGAAATAGCTCTTAGAAAACTCCTATACAGGAATTATTGGCTTAATATGCAAAAAAATGATTGCTTCCACCTTTAGAAATTAGTACAAGTCAATCCATGCAAGAATCAAACCATACATCCATCAAAACACCTCCAAAATGCTCATGATGCAAGTCACCTAGGGCTAGATAAAAAGATATCAGCTCCAAATACCTTAAGATATTCAATGATTCCAAATATCCTTGCTTGAGGGTTTCGTCCCCAAGGCAAGTTCCACCATCAAGGGTTTTCGTCCTTGAAGGGATCTCAAACAAGGGTTTTCGTCCTTGATGAGAGAGATAGGAAAGGTACAACCTTTACCAAGAAGAAATAATAAGATTCAACATATGACATAATGGCCAAACATCCTCCTTTTATAACATAAGGGGTGCTACATCATAACTTATGGCCAACCTTATAATATTAAAGTCTATTTCTAATTTGAGCATATATGCTCACAAAACAACTAAGTAATTTATTTCATCTATTGAGCACTAGGCATCCAATAGGAATACAACATAAAAAGTGCAATATTTCCTAAAACTAATCCAAATATCTTCAAACAACTTTCCTCTAGCTCCAAACCCTTATTCCCACGAGGAAGGAATGGGATAAGGTCTTCCGTTTCTGCTCATGGCCGAAAAGGGCATGACTTAGTGCCAATAGAAGTGGAGCTGTTAGTGACATTCATGGAGTTGATTTTGAGGAAAATTTAGATGATATATTCTAGAATCTAGATTGTAATCATGTACATATGAAAATTGAAGTAAGTTGAATGTTTTGAACTTTCATGAATACAAAGTGTTTTAAGCATTTTATCTTTTATGGCCTAAAAATGAGTATCATGCATTTTTTAATATATATTTATATTTTCTAATTTTTAACAATTTATTAAATGGGTGTTTCCCTACTGTTTCGTACCTAAGGTTTTTTTTTAATTGATGTTTCAATGTTTTGAAACTGAACCCGTACTCGCTTTCTTGGCAACTTAGAAATTATGAGATGCGACTGCGGTGCAAAAAGCCCATTCAATTTATTTTCATGAGGGACACTTTATAGTTGGGACGATTAAGTGGTTAGGAATAAAATGAACTACTTAAATGTTACATAGGGAAATGCTACCGATTTGTTTGCTCATTGTTTGTACAAACATTACTATCAATTATTCCAAAGTATGAACATGAAGGAGAAAAGTCATTGATGTACACATCAAGCGATTTGGCCAATGATCCTAAAGCAGTCAAGACTATTTTAGAGATTTGGAACAGAAACAAACTGTTACATATGTGAAAATAATCTAGAATGTGAGGATGGCAACTAGGGTGATGTCATACCCTAGTCGGAAGAGAGCGACTTTACAGCCACAAGGAGCAACAATGAAAGACATCAAACCAATGTGCCACCTTCAACTCAAACGACCATCGTATCTCCGAAGGCATGAAGTAGAGCAGTGTCAACCAAATCAAGTAATTCTTATATTTGTTGTCCATGATTTGTTTAAAAAATCAAATCCTTATGTAACAAAGCAAACATTGGATGCTGAGAAAAGAATAAATCTGTATGGATTTTTTTAAATACTTTGAAGACAACACGTCCCAAAATAAAATTTGATACCCATTAGGTCGAGAAATTATTGTGAACAATTGAGGGGTATGGAAGATGACTTGATGTAGAGGATCCCTCATAACAAAGAGGGATTAAGGATGTGGAGGAACTTGAGGAAAGGGAAGAGTTTAATATGATCATGTTAGCATTTGAGGAACCAAAACATTTGGAGGCTAGAAGGGATGACATGGAGCATGGAAATGACATTGTACAAAACCTTGTGAGAATCATGAAAAATGAGGTACCATTAAGAAAATGTCTCAAGGAAGTTGTTAATTCTGTAATGAGATTGAAAAAGACCCTTAGCCTATTTTCATTATTTTTGTCAGCTAAAAGGAGAGGTCGTCCCTCTTTAAGAGGGAAAAGCAAATGTTAAAAAAAAATAAAGAGGCCTACATGGAGTGCTCCACAAAGAAAGAAAAGAAAAGGCTATAAAAGCAAATGTTGAGGCTCATTGTAATGATCATCTTGTGAATTATATACTTCTTTTTTAAAAATTGGAGCATTGAGCTCTCATTTTCACCCTTTGAGGACAAAAACCCTCATTGGATCCTATTGGGGACGAAAACCCTCAATAGTCACAACACTTGGGGACGGAAACCCTCATTTGTTGCATTGGTGACTTCATCCGGGAGTCACATTAGAGCTTCAAAATTCAAAATTTCAGAACGGCAAGGGTTTCTATCAGTGTTAGGGCACACATTCCAGCTAGGGCACACTTTTTTGGGGCTGCCACATTCATTTCCAGCTTGATCTACCCATTTGGAGATTTCGGGATCACTTTTCAGTGGGTTTTCGTGGTTGGAAAAATCTGATTCTAATTTTATTGGATAGCTAATATTTTGTGGTCAATTTGAGCTATCGTTTGCATTTTTCTCCAAGAATTTATGAAGTTACGGAATTTTGAAGGTTCGGTTGTTTTTAGCATTAATTAATTTTAGCAGTTTGCACTTTATGGTTGAAGCAATTATTTTGCATGATTTCTTTATGTTGATGTATTTCTAAAAATTTGTGTGGTGAAGGCAAAATCTGAATTTACCCCAAGTCGCTTGGGGTTTGGTGGACCTAAAATAGTTTTTTCATAAAATTTAGTTTACTATCAATTGGGGTTTGTATTATTTTTTTGTTTTTCAGTTTTAGCCCGGAAAAGGACATTACAGTGGTATTAGAGCTTCGGTCTTCCCAACCTAAGGGTTTTCATGCAAGAAGATAAAATGGCGGATAGAATTTTTGGTGATGTTAGATTTGAAAGGCTTGCCTAGGGCAAGAAATATTGGCCAATAAAATGGCTCAACTGATCCATACCCTTCAAGATCCGAATGGTGGAAGGAGCTCTTCAAAGGAAGTCAATAATACTCAGCCATCCAAAGTGGACAACATTGCTACATGGTATGAGTATAGAGCTCTTTCAAAGAGATTTGTGATGCCATGTCATTTTTTGAGTTCATGGGAGTAAGCAAGGGAAGATCAAGGCCCAAGCCTAGGTCATGAGCTACACAAGAAGAAAAAGAAAAATCAGATCTGCAAGAGGGCTTTGAGGTGGAGTCCCAAGAAGACCATGTTGAAGGACATGGAGAGGTGTTGCTAAATGAAGAACCAAAAAGGGTTTTTGATGCAGCAATATCTCCAAAGAAAGAGGAAAAAGTACCTATCATTTTCCCTAAGGATGAGCCCTTGATTGATTTTCAAATGTATGGAGGGCCAAGGGTTTGATGAAATCTCAAGCACAAGCCTAGGGAAGAGAAGGAAGCCATGAAGCACGAGTTGGAAGGTAAAAATCCTTTGATATTTAATGATGATTCATTGATTTCTAATGATGGCATGTTGCAGAAAAATGGAGAAGAAAAATCAGATTTGCATGAAGTATATGAGGATGACATTATGGAAGGGTATGTCCATGAAGGAAGGGCACTTCCGGTTCTTCATAATTACTTTCAATTTGCTGGAATTTCCCAAACAACAGTCAATGAGGGGCAGATTGAGGGAGTTTATAACCTTGGAGAGAGTTCTGAAGATGTTCCAAACAAGTACCAACAAAATAAGGGTGAGCTCCTTGTTGGCAGCCCAAGGTATGATAGAAATGATCACATTTTATCTCCTCCTATGTCGCTGCCATACTTGTGCCATTATGGGCAGCTTGTTGAAAAGAATGATCATATGTCATGTTTGATGCCTCATAATATAATTGGTAATAATGTGAAGAACTCATTGAGTAACATAGGGCACATAGATCTTTTCTTGCAAGTTCAAGATTATGTGAACATAAAAGTTTGGGTTCGGTTGATCCTTTGAATTATAAGAAAGAGGAAGTCCTTGTTGAATTCAATATTGCTACTCCATGCATATGGTTAGAAAGAAATTTTATGAAGGATTGTTTTGAACTTGTTATAGTTGTGAAGGATTTATTGTTGGGGTGTTCCTCCAAGGCAAGGATATCAAGATAATCAAAGTTTCTACACCCAAGAGGAGGTAAAATCTACAATTTTATTTTCAAAACAGCAATCAAGACATAAGGGTTTTGAGTTCCCAAGTGATAAGCATGCTCAAGTAAATGTTGAATTAGTAATTGTTGTGTATGAAGATGAGCAAGATGGATGCTATCTTGCTTCCCAAAGCATCGTCACCCAGCCGGACATGGAAGGTATGGTTGTGAGTTGTAAACATGTTGATTTTCAGATTTCTGAGCATGTTGTCATAAGATTTTGTACTGCTATCATAGACATTTCCAGCTTGTCTATAATCTTATTTGCTGTCATACAAAAGAGGACAGCCATGAGAGGGGATAGTTTCCACACTTTTGAGGTATTTTCAGTCATCAACAAAGTGTTTCCAACCCCCACTATGTTGTTTTTACAAGATTTCATGAGGGATATTCAGTATGACAACAGCTGTACTTGTTTTTCACTTATTGTCCATGCAATTTCCAGCCCCTTTCTATTGTTGTTATAGTTGTAGAAGAATTTCCAACCATTCGGTTGAAGGGTGCTAACAATAGCAAAGTGCTTACAACTATCATAGGATGTTTTCCATCTACTTTCATTCTGATTTTGAGGGAAAAATGCATGATTACAGCTATGTTTGGGGCAGCATGACTAAGTTTTTGGACAGCCATCACTTGTATGAAGTTTGTGAGAAGTTTGCAAGCAAAAAGGAGTTGGCCATCATATCTACAAGGCATGAAATGAAGAAGAGAACTCTTGTTTTCTCTAATAAGTTTGTTCCATGTGCAAATATGGGTGTGATGAACGAAGAGGAGCTGATTTTTTTGTTTTTCCAAACAAATGAAGGAGCAAATAACATTACAGCTATAGCAGAAGATGACATCATGAAGAATGTCAAATTTATGGTCACATGTGATCACCCTTTGCAAGGAGATGAAGCCTCTTCCATACTTGGGTTGAAGCGGAAAAGATTGGAGACATTGAAGAGGCAAAGGGCAGCAGCGAGTATGCAGCCCGAAATTCCTTATTGGCAGCCACAAATCATCATTTTTGGACAGCAAAAGAGTTCTCTACAGCAAGGTGACTTTCTTGTGTGGTACACATTGGGACAACCTTGCACAATGCTTCCTAGTTCGTCTTGGAGAGTAGAGCACCATTGGAGATTGGTGAATGGTGAGTTTCAAAGGGCAACCCACTTGAAAATCAGAGCAGCACAGCAAAGGCAAGGTATGATGACTCATAATTTGGTTATTTTTGCAAAAAGGCTCCAGCCAAGCATAGGAGAAATAAGGGGTGATGTTTGGTTACTCTCAAGTGTTAGAAGAAGCATCCTTATGACAGCTATGAGCCCATTTGTACTCAATAGCATTGTTGACATCATTTTTGGCAGCTCTCATTCTTTTTCAGTTGCATTCATGCATGTGATTAGAGGGTGTTCTTCCACCATAGTTGACAAGGGTGAGATGGAAGGTGAAGATGCCCCATTGGGAAATGCTTTTGTTGGTCAAGTTGTTGAGCATTTTTCAGTTTTTTTCCCTTTGTTTGAGCTTGTAGCTGGCTGGAAAGTGTTTTGTATAGCTGAGTGTACAAGGGAAGAAATTGTTACTGCTATTTTTGAGGACAAAATTGGGACAACTGGTTTTTTCTTCAAGGCAGCCATAAAACTTCATGGGCTGCCAAGGGACTTCAATGAAGATAGGGGCAGCCATTGCATAAGTTTGTTTTTGCAGAAGTTCTCTCACTTGATAGGCACGGGAGCTAGATTATGGGAGTACTACATCATGTTCTTTCACTTTGGCACATTGGCACTTGGGTATGAGAGCTTGCATTTGCTTGAGGGAAAGAAAATTTGGGGAGGGAGGACTGTAATGCCCTTTTTCTAAATTAAAAATAATTAATAATATTTTAAGTTGGGCCCACCAATTCTTCATTTTGGAACAACTTAATAATATTATTTATAAAATAAAAACTATTTTTAAATACTAAAGTAAAAGCCCTTAGCCTATTTTCATTATTTCCAAATTGCGTTAAAAGGAGAGGTTGTCCCTCTTTAAGAGGAAAAAGAAAATGTTAAAAAGGAAATAAAGAGTGGAGTGCTCCACAAACAAAGGAAAGGAAAGGCTATAAAAGCAAATGTTGGGGCTCATTGTAATGATCATCTTGTGAATTATATACTTCTCTTTTGAAAATTGGAGCATTGAGCTCTCATTTTCACCCTTTGAGGACGAAAACCCTCATTGGATCCTATTGGGGACGAAAACCTCAATAGTCACAACACTTGGACGGAAACCCTCATTTGTTGCATTGGTGACTTCATCCGAGAGTCACATTAGAGCTTCAAAATTCAAAATTTTAGAACGGAAAGGGTTTCTATCAGTGTTAGGGCACACATTCCAGCTAGGGCATGCTTTTTTGGGCTGCCACATTCATTTCCAACTTGATCTACCCATTTGGAGATTTCGGGATCACTTTTCAGTGGGTTTTCGTGGTTCGAAAAATCTCATTCTAATTTTATTGAATAGCTGATATTTTTGTGGTCAATTTGAACTTGCATTTGCATTTTTTCTCCAAGTATTTATGAAGTAACGTAATTTTGAAGTTTCAATTGTTTTTGAGCGATAATTAATTCCAACAATCCGCACTTTATGGTTGAAGCAATTATTTTGCATTATTTCATCAAAGTTTTATGTTGTTGACGTATTTCTAAAAATTTGTGTCCTGGAGAATGAAAAAACCTGAATTTACCCTAGGTTGTTTGGGGTTTAGTGGACCAAAAACAATTTGTTGCCCTAGTTTGTGCATAGAATTCAGTTTACTATCAATTGGGGTTTGTGCTATTTCCTTGATTTTCAGTTTCAGCCCAGAAAGGGACATTACATCACGAGGGCAAATATTGGCGTTGACGTGGAGAAGTTGTTAGGTCATGGTGAGTAGTAGACCGAAGAAGACTAAGCACCGAGGAAAACTCAGTAAATGTGAAAAACCTACAAAATAATGTGACGGATTACAAATTTTATAGCACTTATTACCTTTAAAAAAGCTAATAGTTTATAGTTATTACTTCATGGATTACCTCTAAAATACTTGTTGCGTGAGGGCTTACTTATATAGGTAATGTGATGGATTAGTTATGGCTATTAATAAAATAGATTTTAATTTTAATTTTTATAAATAGCTATAAACTATTACGTATTACTTGTGAAGTAATCATAATTACTTAAATGGCATTTTTAATGAACTATTACTTAAATGATTTTTAAGGATTTAATAGTTTATAGTGATAAGTAATTAATTTTACGAGTTAAAAGGCAAAGTTTATAATTTGATGTAAGATGTTTTATTACTTTATATTTATAATAAATATAAGATGGCAAACAATGTAGATTACTTTATAAATAGGATATTATGCATATTTTTATATACACACACACATTTTTATAATATATTGTATGGGCATTTCGTGTCGTTTAGTATCAAAACATTTTTTGAAAATTAGCATTTCTGCATTTCGAAACCGTACCCATTTCCAATTCCCGACATCATAGTTTATTCCTTGAGCTATATATGTTCTATGTGGGTGGCATAATAACCACCTAACAAACTAACTAGTAGGTTTGAATTATAATTAGTTAAACATATCCCCTTAATAAGCACTAACCAAACTTGGTTTATTTACTTCACAAAGTGCAAAACCGATACTATGGTGTAATTATTCCTAACATCCCTCTCTCCTCTTCTCCCCTCCCCCATGTTATTACATCATAACCATAGAATGGAAGGGAATACACATTGTTAATCTTTTCCTATGAAGTAGGACATACACACAATTCAACATAATGACGCCCAAAAGATGAACAAGGACACTAATTAGTTCATCGAGAAACATCAAAACACATGGACTAGGACACACTTTAGTCCATGCATACACTAGTATGAAAAAAAGACATACTCAATTATGCATCAGACAAATATCTTTGTGAATAGGGACACACACAACTATCCACAATGGATTAATACACACACCTATGTAAATAGGGACACATTACCAATCGTACACACAAAAACATTGTGTAGGATTGGGCCTCACACTTTTATAAGCATGGACATGCTTGACTATTTTTGAATAGGGACATACTCTACTATTTGCCACACAGTTGTGGGAACTCGGCAGCCACGAACAACTACAAAAGCAATAGTGGGTTTGGGCCTCACTAAACAATTACAAAATCAATAGTGATTCTAGGCCTCACTGTGCGCTGGGAATTGGTGACGATTATGAGAGAGATTTGTACAAAAAAATCGCCAGTTGATAATAATATTTGCTATATTATTAATTCAATACAACACTCATATATAGGAGTTACAATTTCGATATTCGATGAGGTTTCTCTAACAACTCCTCCCATGAATAATCTCCCCATTCCTATATTAATGAGTTGGTTTATTAACCAAATCTCACGTACAACAATATATTATTATATGTGAGTACTAATGTATATTCCTAACATCCCCCTTAGTGTGAACATGGGAGAAAACAATCACACTTCCTTTCTGAACTTGTCGCCTGTGCGTGCTCATGACCTAGATGGTTTTTCAGACAACCAACAACCTTCAAGGATGGTTTTACTAGACAACCACCAACCAACAAGGATGGTTTTTCAAGACAGCCAACAACCTCAACAAGGATGGTTTTTCAAGTGGCTTACCAACAACCACAACAAAGGATGGTTTTACAGACAACCAACAACCCAAATATCATGATGTTGCTTTTTCCTTGTGCTTTCATCTATCCACTATGTTTCTCCTTCAGGGAATTATGTAGGAAACATTGCTCATTATTTACAAATCTGAATAGGAATGATCTTCAAACATATCACAAAAATCAACTGAAACATGAAACAAAAACATACTACAAAACAAGTACCATGAAATCAAGCACACACCGAAAGCAAACTCACACCAAAAAATGCCACCACAAATCCGCGCAGCCCCGTCAATGGTGACTGACGAGAGGTCGTTGATCGACCTCCAACTCTCGTGCCTCCATTCTTCAATAGACATGTTGCTTACTCAACAAATGTGATTTGAAGCATTAAACTTTTTAGATCCGCATGGAGGTTTGATATCAAGGCTTAATCAATTATTGTCTCATATGATTAAATCGTTTGTAGGCAAGTCTTTATAGCTAATGCTATATAAATATTTTCAGGGTCTCATTATTGAGTCCGTAGCTAATTGATTAAAAAGTGACTACATGGAAAAAAACTTTTTATTTTAACCTACAAAACTATAACAAGGCTTACCAAAAACATAAATAACACAAGCCATAATAAAAGTCTCAAATGATATCGATCTGGATTGCCTAGCTATATGTCCCAGCTACGAGTAGTTAAATGGCATGACATGGTTAATGGTTGACTTCACATGTGGCTAACTCAAGATAATTATAATTATATGCAAATTGTTCCGACTCTTCAGCAGTTGCCAAGAGCTAGAGAAACGTCAATGTGAAATGTGCCCAGATATAGAGCAATGAATGCAATGTGCGAGGATTGGAGATGACGTGCAATGTATAGAGATATGGATCAGTCGATGTTACTTGAAAATTATATGTCGAAGGCCTTACAAATGAATCATCTGTCTTAGTACGATTGCAACACTGACAGATCAACAGTGGCCGCTTACCAGATAATAAAAGTGGCGATGTTACTTGATAATTTCTTTAGCTTGGATCACGCTGCTTGCAAATCATATAAAGTTGGAAATCAACGGAGATATGAAGAAAGAGAACCACAATTCCTGAGATTTGAAGAAAGAGAAGTCAATCCGGATGCAAAATACAATTCCCGAGATGAGTTCGAATACGTTACTCAGCAGAGACCCACACAACAATGAACAGCTGGAATATTTTTGCAACAAAACTCCACGTGAATGGTTATTGGGATTCAATGCATGCTGGTAGATGTGATGGCGAGAGAAGTAAGAAGACGGGAAAAGACAAAAACTCAAGTGCACCCACCAAAACACTTGAAAGTTGTTTGAAAGGGAAATGGCAAGGGGCACCACAGAATGAAGCACGTTCCAGGTACTTAGGCTGAATAGTAGGTGATGACCATACTCAATAATATAATCCTATCCAGCTTTCAAGGCCTCAACTTTAACGGAAAAAATAATTCCCGGTGTAATTCCTCCAACAATAGGCCAAAACTGAAAATTAGATACGATATGTTCCTACAATAGAGAGTGCGTCTTCGAATGCACAATGGACCAACAGATCTGTGTTTGCAACCACAGACTTGATATCAAACCTCCATGCAGATCTAACGGCGTTACCTTAACAATAGTAAATAAAACATATGCTAAACAAGTCTAAAATCATCTCGCAAGGACAATCTCAGACTTTCATTTATAGGAGCAATCAAGTATGTTGAATTGCCCCTTAGAAATTAGATCATCTTGCTCGTACCAAATCACGATTATGAGAGAGATTTGTACAAAGAAATCACCGGTTGATAATAATATTTGCTCTATTATTAATTCAATACAACACTAATATATAGGAGTTACAATTTCGATATTCAAGGAGGTTGCTTTAACAACTCCCAAAATAATCTCCCCATTCCTATATTAATGAGTTGGTTTATTAACCAAATCTCACGTACAACAATATACTATTATATGTGAGTACTAATGTATATTTCTAACAATTGGACCGCATTAAACAATGCCATCTCATATGTAGCAAGAGCATGATTTTTTTCATCACCTTCACTAGTGATCACCATCTTCATCTTTCATTTGAACAACTTCTGCTTTATAATCTTGTCCACAATGTTGGTTTCCTAAATGTGGAAATCCTTGTCATTTAAAGTAGATGGTTCGTGATAAAACTGTGTGCATGGTTTTTAATCAATGTTTTGGATCATGCTGAATGATCCATCATGATTCTGTTCCCATTTTGATGATGGATCACTTGGGGTGATCTGAAAAGTTGATTCAAAACCATGCACACAGTTTTATCTAGAACCATATACTCTAAACCTTATAGACTGAAAACACTGTCCCTGTTATCCTTGTCATTATTTTTCCCGTTAGATGTTTTCTCCAAGGGAAAAAGCTTTCCACCCTCGATAAAAAAATGCTTGCAAGGGTGTCAGATACCACCGATAATGCACCCATTTACAGAATTTTTCTTTTGGGTTCAGTAAGAGAATTTTAGTGAACCTTTTACGGAAAAACAATTAAATTTTACTTTTGTGAGAGCTGAAGAACTCATATACATAGCACTTTACAATACTATCTTGCACATGCTGAAAAAATTTGACTAGAAAATTCAACTCGTATCAAAACTTAAGGAATTAATTTGATCCACAGCCTTTTAGGCAAAATATTTAATTCAGTTTATAAAGCTTATATTTTATAAAAATCTAAAACTTTAAAATATATGCAGCCCTAAATTTTGACAAGATAAAACTTTATAGTAAAATAGAGTCTATAACAAAAAAATCTTTTGCAAATGTCATTGCTGTGCTTCTTTACTCATAACCCTCAATTCCTTCCTCTGTTTGGTTCCTCATTGATAAACTGGTGTTTTTTTCATTTGGATGCCTCTTCATTTGCAGGTGCCTCTGATCATGCCATCTTCAGATGCATGTATACACTTTACTAGGTGCCTCTATTTTTTGGGTTTGTAGGGTGCTTATTTCACCTTGGATGCCTCCCCTTCCTGCTTTTCTTTTAATATTAGCTGCACGTCTTCAGCAAATATTTTCAGATCAGACACCACAATGATTTACAGCACAAGAAAGAAACCGCTGTACTCAGTGCCCAATAGGTCCAGCCCACATTAAACAATTATGCACACCGAAAAATCATCTTATAGACTTCTGAGTTTTGTGGCATCAAGGTGGCTCTGATACCATATAAGATTAAATTATGGCCCATTGAGGCCTGTGGCTTCAAGGTGGCTCTGATACCATATAAAATTAATCATGGGCCATGTATATTATATTACACTAGCCTGTATTTATAACCAGACAAATTGTACATCACAGGAACAACCCAAATCCTCAAATAGCCTAGATGTAACAAGCTATCAATATGCTAACTATATGCTAACAATATTCTAGCAAAATCTAATATATCTAACATGAACACTACCCAACATCCTTGTCTAGTCTCTGTAAACCAAGACCCAATGTTAAGCCATTACTGGAGAGAGGTTTCACTCGAGAATCATTGAGAAAGACAAGATCTCGTTGTGTCACAACGTCCTAGGTAGTTTGTGGAGAGTATGGCAGTGCATCACTATAATTCCAGCAGGGCATAGAAAGACTGCCATGGCCTAGTGGGACTTATGAGTGCCATCATGTGGTTAACCAAGGACATGACCTCCTTGACAGGGAGGGAATCATAAACCATTGTCTTGCAATTGCACTTTCTTGAGCACTTATTACATTTCTTTCCACGCACGAACCATTTAGAGTTCCTCCAATTGAATTTCAGCTGATCTTTATCCAAATAAACCTTCTTGGGAAGGAAGAAAAAAATATTTTGGGCTCCAAGCCTCACGATTGCTCAACAAACTGAATGGGAATGATATTATTATTATAGATAACCAAAATCATTGCATTTGTGGTGTCTATGGTATGTTACTTAAATATCGTGCAAGATTCAAAATGAGCACTCTTTCTTAGCTTAATAGTATACACCTCTAGTTTTGTGGCTATTAACAACACCATAAACCCAAGTCCAATTATGTTATTTTCTACACCAGTAATGTCGATTATCAAAAGTAAAAGCTAAACTTTTCATAGATATAAAGCGATGGATGGTTCATTCCAAGTTAAGCTTCACTCTAGCTATTACAGCAATCTATCTATTGAATAGAAATTTACAGTTTTAGCTTAAGAAATCCATCTTTCATTCATGAAAGAAAAGGATAACATAATCATAACATAGTCAATGAACCCCAAACATTAGAAGCTATCCTCAAAGGCAATGGTATAAAAGACTACAGATTTAAAATGCTAATTTAACATCAGCTTATAATATGTCGTGATTCTTATACCTCTCCTATACGACCCATTGCTTGGGAATCTGATGATATTATACTAATTGCTCCCATATCGTGCAAAATATCCTCTGCAGCTATTGTTCCTCCTCGTATGCGTGACTCAGCAAATTTTACATCTTCTTCATTCTCTTTGTTCAAGTGATGACATACCATCTGAATTAAAGAGGAAAACATAAAGCTGAGTGTTTACCTAGATGCGTCTCTTTGAACTTTTTCAACTATTGAATTTCAAGGAAAATGAAAATAATTCATAGAATAAAGACTTGTAAATGTCAATTTCTATAAGATTGATTATGAAAAATACCAGCATGTCAAGATGTTCATCAATAGTGTTGTGAGTGAATGGTTTTGTAGGATTTGTTGAGGATGGTATAACATTTATCAAGCCACAAACTTTGATAATATCTGGAGCATGGCCACCACCTGCGCCTTCACTATTGAAATAAAAGTATATTTTATCTGAATATTGACGACTCAAATTATACAACACCCTCGAATGATACTAATTATAAATAAAATTGTATATAAGTATTTATGAACTTATGTGAAGAAGTAAACAATAACTCATTAAGAAGTTGTAGATTCTAGGTTAGTTGTGGCACCACCAGAATATTTGCAAAATTTGTATTGTTACATAAATAGCTATAAAACAAATTAAAATGTTAATGTCAAAAATGCTTTTTCCTTCTCTTAAAATAGGCCCATCTATGAAGTTCAAGGACCTCAAATAATTGCCACAGAATTCTACTTTGAATTTTAGTGATCTGATCCCTGACTTGTTGAGTGCTTGGAAGGATGTAAAGGATATACATGAGTGTAGCTTTGCAACATCGCTTGCAGAAGTTGAATGCAAAGAAAGACAGAAATGATTCCTATATATTTCATCAAAGTTGATTGATTTACCTTTATATGTGTTGATGGTGTAGCTTTCCCCATCTTTGAACAAATGGTACTTGTTGGTTCTTCTCATGAGGACAGCATTTCTCACATACATATATTGGCTCCCAAATACTACACCATAAACATCAAGAGGAAAGACATGTACTACAACCTCATCAACGAAATGCTCATATTTACCAAACTTAACTTTGCATTATTTGGTAATCTTTGTCCCGACTGCTTGCTTCACCCAACACATTGACTAAGGATCGGGATGGCCATATGTTACCAACCCAAGATTGCCTAACAAGCCTCTAGAAATCAGATTCGGTTGTGAACAAGAACCAAAGAGAGCTTCAACTTTTATTTTCTTAATTTGAATCTTGACATGGAAGATGTCATGTCCCTTTTGGCGACAAGTGGAAACGGAAGACCTTATCCCATTCCTTCCTCATGGGACTAAGGGTTTGGAGCTAGAGGAAAGTTGTCTAAAGATATTTGGATTAGTTTTAGGAAATATTGCACTTTTTATGTTGTATTCCTATTGGATGCCTAGCGCTCCAATAGATGAAATAAATTACTTAGTTGTTGGTGAGCATATATGCTCAAATTAGAAATAGACTTTAATATTATAAGGTCGGCCATAAGTTATGATGTAGCACCCCTTATGTTATAAAAGGAGGATGTTTGGCCATTATGTCATTATGCGAATTTATTATCTCTTTGGAAAGATTGCTTGTGAAGCATCTCTCTTCCTCTCCTAAGGACGAAAACCCTTGGAGAGTCTTGTGTGAGGACGAAACCCTTCACCAAGTCTAGGGAAGACTTCAACACGGGAGTCTCCACCCCCTTGAGGGATCTTTTGCTGCTATTATCTTTTATTTCAGCCCTAGGCAAATTGCCCTAAGGTGTCATTTGATCAATAATTGAAGATCTTTGTATTACTTCTTGTTGTTAATGCATATTTGACATTTTGAGGTGGAGTGACCTGCTTTATGGTGTGTTTTGGCGTGTTTATTGGTTGTTCTATGTGGAGCGACCCACCTAGGGGAGCATTTCAGTACTTCATTGCAATAATTTCATGATTCTGAGGGTGGAATAATATTCTTCATATTTTTAAAGGCCAAGTTCTAAAGTTTCATTAATTTTGGAGGTGTTTTGCTATTTTTCCAAGCTTGTTGAAGTTCGTTGGTTGAGGGTTTCCAAATTAATTATTTCCAAGCTCAATTCTGATTTTTAACAGTTGATTGTGTTTGCTGAGGGTTTCTTAATAATTTTGGCATAAGATTTGAAGGGTGTTAGCAAGGTTTAACCCACTTTTGAGGGGTTTAACTTCTCCAAAGAAGTTATTGCCCTAGGAAGGGCCTAATTTGCAGATTGTAGGGTTGATATCAGCCATCTACAGCTGTTCCCTAATCTGATTTTTAAGTTTACATCTCAGTTTTTGATCTTTTCCTAAGTCCCCCTAAAAGGAACATTACAGTGGTATCAAAGCATCATCCTCCCATCCTGTGAAGCATGAGAACACAAAGAAGGGTAGTAGATGCACTGGATAGGCTTACCCTAGCCATCCAAAATATGCAAGGTGGTGGTTCGCTCAAGGAGAAAAAGGATTTCAAGGATTGACAAATTGACAGAAGAATATCAAACTCTTCCGGAAGAGATGTGTGATGCCCTTTCCTTTGAGGATTTCGTGGAAATAGAAAATTATAGAGTGGGAATTGGCACAAGGCATAATGCCCGAACCTCATCAAAGGACCATGGCAGAAAGGTCTCAGCCATAGAGGGAAGAAAACCCTCCATTGTGAAGAAGCAAGTCGAAGAGCATGTAGCGGATCAGCTACAAGGTGGAGAAGTCATGATGAAGTTCGAAGATACAACTTCCCTTTATAGCAACCCTTCCGAGGTGACAAAAGAGGAAGATATCCACCATGCTAAGGAGGAAGAACCATCACAACAGCTGCTTATGGTGATGGATCAGCCTTTGGGAGCCCTAGAAGCACCCACCACCATTGTCAAAGGTGATCCCTTGACTGATTTTCCTTACAGCCCTATGAAAGCACAAGATGATGAAGTGAATGTTGGAGATAGTCCAAGCAATTCTCATATGACAATAGGAGATGGAGTCGTTGAGAAAGAAGATTCGGTGGTCAAGAGATCTAAGGCCATGGCACTAACACCCATTGTTGTTCCAGGAGAGTCAACATTATGAGGTAATTAATGATCATTGTTTGGTTAATATTGATGATATTTTAGCATGTGATGAATTCAGGGTTGAAAAGAAGGATGATGAGCAAGAGGGGGAAGAGAAAGGGATGGTTGGAACCCATTTCCCAAATAGACATGATGACAATAAGCTTGCTGGTCTGTTTATAACAGCAGTCAATAAAGAGCAAAATGATGATGGATTAGACTTTGGTAAGAGCTACGAAGACATTCCAAACACATATGAACAAGGTATGGAGGTAGTGCAAAGGGGAAAGCACCAATTGTAGAAGGAGCAAAGGCAAAAGGAAATGAATATCTTGATGACAGTCCAAGGAACAAACATATCTCAGATTTATTGTTCCCTAGTTCGTCATTACATGGGGCTAATCATCATAAACAGTTTGACACAAATGTGGGCAAAATGGAGAGCACATTGAGTAGTAAGGGGTACTTACACCCTTTCAGGCAACCTCCAAGTTATGCATGCATCAAGACAAAGGTCACTTTATGCACAAGGACTGAAATTGGATTGATAAGAGGTAACCCTCTTCCCAAGGCCCACAGTATGCATGCAAAGGTAATTACTTCCTCTTTCTGTTTGGTTTGTAATCCATCTGATATACATGTGTTTGAGGGAAGAATTTGGGGTCACAATGATGGTTGTGTTGATGGTATCTCAACAAGTCTTATAAGGTCAAGAAGATTGGAAGAAACTCTCCATGAAGGACAAGATTCCGGGAAAGCACTTGATGAGGTGGCTGGACTGTTCCAAACAGCAGTCAAAAGGAGGTCATTGGATGGAGTTCACAGCCTTAACAAGAAGCCAGAGGTTACCCAAGACAAGCACCAACAAATTTGGAAAGAATGCAAGAAAGAAAAGATCCCATTCGGTGAAGAAATCATGCCAATGAAGAGTGTTGATTCAAACTCAGAAATTCTGAATCATAAGGACATCACGGGCAGTCCATGGTATGTGAATAATTCATTTCTCTTGCTGGCCAATTTGTCATTTCATGTATGTTGCCATCACGCACAGCTGGTTAGGAAGGATGTCTCATGCTTGTTGTGTCTTCCTATGACACCACTAGTGAGATATCATCATGATAAAGGTATGGGTGTTGTTATGAGACTTGAGAAAGGGAGAATCACTCATTTCAAAATCAGTACTTGGGGTAAATTCATCTTGGTATGTGCCGGTGTAAGAAAAATGTCAAAAATCACTCTTGGGGAAGGTAAGCCTAGTGGTTCTATTCCTAATGGATACTCCTTGCAGCCCTCTTTTGCTATGACATTGTTGCATTGGGACCATCAAAAGAAGGATCACAATTCTGATTTTTCTATCAATAAGGGGCTGACCCATGGTTCCATGTATGAGAAAAAGGTAAGGAGGATAAGGAGAAAGGGCAGCATTCTTGTTTTGGTACATGACATACATACTTGGGTGAAGAGTCTTCTTCATGACCAAGAAGCCACCATGCTTGCAACTCATGGTACCATACATAATTTCATTGAAGGGGAATTTGCAAGAAGGATGGGGCTGAGTACGGTTGGTTACAAAGGCTTCATGACCACCATAACCAAGGGGATAGCTCTCACTATTTCCATGGATAGGTACAAACTTTGCATTGAATTCTTTGTTTCAGCTGGGATAGAATTTGTTCTTGGGATGCAATGGATTCAGTTTTTGGAGGAATTCATGGTAGCAAAGCAAGGGGAATTTCATTATTGTTCTCCTTTTCATATATCAGCTCATGGGAAGAACATAATTACAGCTGGGCATGCACAAATTCAGCCACCAAATAAATTTATAAAGGGAGAATTTAAGTTGTTGATCATGATGGTGAAAGTTGACAAGGTTAAGCAAGGGGAATTGAACTCTACCCCTTACCAACGCAGTCTAGGAAAGGTGGTTCATGGCTGAGTTTGCAAACTCAAGTTTGGCGAGCAACATCATGGGAACGTATGGAGAGGAAGTCAAAAGATGCATGACTGATTTTTCTTTACCAGCTCTCCTATATTTTATTTCAGTCATCATCTATTCCCTTCCTAAAGGGAAATTGATTAGTTACAATTGTGTCATTGATAGTATGTATGCATATCAGCCAAACAAAGAGAACAGGAGGTTTGATAGGCACGAGAGGAAGCTGATCATCATGCCTACAAGGCATGAGGGAAGATGGACAGAAGATCATTTCTTCTTGAATAAGTTTGTCCCATGTGCAGATCTGAAAATAAAATTAGGTTGCAACTGATGATGATGACCTTATTTCTAAAGTAAAGGAGGATGCTACGCCCTTAACCTATTGCTTGTATTAGAATATGAGTAGCCGACTTGTGGCTTACCATATCATTTTATTATATCATTTATACTTTCTCATGCTTAATAGGTTGGCCTTGGTGATGGCCATAGCATATGAATAGTATATATAGGGGATTATAGGTAGTATTTCATTATCATTTGAGCATTCGAATCTTATTATATGGTTTGGAGGTTGCCCCCTCGAAGTGGCGAAGCTATTCTAATTGCATATTGAGATCATTATTCTGAAATATTGTGTTATTTGGTGTTCTATTGTTGCTCTTAATCTGAATTATAATAGTAATTTCATTACAAGTGATATCAGAGCTGCGATCTGGGCCGAAATTAGGGCAAAAACACTAATTTTTTGTTTCCGCCACATATTGTGAATCGAGCGAATTGGTGGGAGATATTTTTACCAGAGTTGCGAAGTATTTCAAGTAAGGTTCCCTAAAAATTTCAGACTTTTTTGATTTATTTTGCAAAAGTTATTACAAATTTAGGTTTTTCATAAAATCGCTCCCTAGGGTGCAAATTGTGGAAAATTTTCAAGTTCTTTACATTTTGGAAAGCTCTCAAAAAATAGTATTAGTATCTTCTCTATGTTTTTTCTTGTTCGGCCGAAATTGTATCGAAACCCTAAACCCTAAGGTTTGACATCATGGCGGGGCCTTCCACAAGAGCAAAAAAGAATCCAGTTACTCTGGGTAAAACCCCAGATAAAGATGGGGTAGTGATTGAAGAGATGGAGTCAAAAGGGGTAAATACAGATTCCTCAGCACTAGGGTTTACCTCAGTTGATCATAAGGTGAGCCAACTTGAGTATGAGTTGCGAAATGTACAATCTGAGATGGCCTCTAAAGGAGACATAGCCAAAATCAATCATCAATAGGATGATATCATGCAACATGTAAAGGGTGACCAAGATGGCCAAATCGAGGCCCATATCAACCAAGGAGGACCTTCAGTTCAAAATCATGGACAAACTAACCATATTGGATCACTTTTCCAATCCCATCAAAATCAAACTTATTCGCAACCACGGAACATGATACCGAAAGTGGATATGCGCAAATTTGATGGTAAGGATTCCCGAATCGATAAATCAAATGGAGAACTTCTTTGAGTTACATCAAACACCATCGAGACAAAAGGTGACATTGGCATCCCTATATCTTGAACCCACCAATTTGCTTGCTATCGTTGGTTATGTGCTTAGAGGCGTAAGAATGGTCTAGGTGTCACTGGACGCTTTTACCGAGGAGTTGCGGTTGCACTATAGTTCCAAAGTGTTTCGCATAACTACTTTAGTCAATTAGCAAAGTTACAAAAGAACAGATCACCAAAGATTATGTGCATCAATTCCAAAACCTATCCTTAAGGGTGGAAAATATTCCGTAAGAGAATCAATGACCTGTTTCTTGGGGGCCTTAAGGACCACATCGAGTATGAGGTACGTATGTTTAATCCAATCAAGCTTTTTGATTCTATTATCATGGCACATCATGCGGACGAAAAAGTTTTTTTGTAGTAAGAGGCCACCTTTCATTAACACCAAGAATCGTAGTATCTCTTCCCCTTCATTTGCTAGGCCAATTAGATTGACTCCTCAACAAATGGAAGAAAAGAGAGCAAAAGGATTATGTTTTAACTGTGATAGCAAATATGGACCGGGACATAAATGTGCTTTGAAAAGAAGTTGTTCTATATTGGCGACGGAGGTAATGAGAATGATGAGGAAGCTGAAATTATAGGAGAGGCCGAGGAACCAATAGAAGATGAAGTAGAGGATCACCAACCTACAATTTCTTGCCATGCATCATTGTCGTATTAGCACTCCTCAAACACTCAAGGTTATTGGCTATCTCAAAAAAGCGTAAGGTGATTTGGTGTTGATTGACTCGGGAGTACTCATAACTTCATAAATAGTAAGTTAGCTCCCGCCTCAATTGTTTTATTTACCCACTCCCGAAATGCAAGTTATGATCATGCGGATGGTGGGACATTCAAGTGCACAGGAAGTGCCATAGATCAAGCTTTCCATGGGAGACTACATGTTAGAGTCACCTATGTTTGCTATTTCTATGGGAGGGGCAAATATTGTTTTGGGGGTCCAATGGCTCACAACCTTAGGTACTATAGAGATGAATTTCCAAGAATTGTTCATGCGATTTCATTCAAATGGAACGACAATACAATTGAATGGGATGGTAACTAAGTCTCCATAGATTATTAGCTCTCATCAGATGCAGAAAGTTCTCAGAAAAGGAGTGGATGGCTTTATAGCAAACCTATTTTCCATAGAAGTACAAAATACAGAGTCTTCAATGCCACCCGATCTTCGAGAAGATTGTGAATGCTCACTCATCTGCTTTTGATGCAATTCAAAAGGACTACCACCAGCTAGTTAGGGATCATGATCATGCCATTCAATTGATTCCAAGGAGCCAAACACCTAACATCGGACCATACAGATACCCATATTCCCAGAAAAGTGAGATCAAGAAAATGGTCGAGGAAATGTTGAAGGCGGTATCATCGGCATGCATAGCCAGTGCATATTCTTCACCAGTGGTCATGGTACGTAAGAAGGATGAAACATGGAGTATGTGTCCAGATTACCGAGAACTCAACAAGTACACCATCAAAGATAAGTTTCCTATTCCAATAATTGATGATTTACTTGATGAATTGCATGGTGCTGTTTATTTCACAAAATTAGATCTTCGTTCGGGGTACCATCAAATTAGGATAAAAGAGGAAGATGGTCATAAAACACCTTTCAGGACTCATGAGGGCCATTATGAGTTTTGGTAATGCCTTTTCGTCTTACAAATTCGCCTCAACCTTTCAAAGCTTGATGAACACTATTTTTAGGCCGTTTTTAAGGAAATTTGTATTAGTTTTCTTTGATGACATATTGATTTACAGTAAGACATGGGAAGAACACTTACAACATGTAAATAACGTGTTGGAAGTTTTGGAGAAACATACTCTGTATGCAAAGCCATCCAAATGTTCTTTTGGTGTACAAGAGGTAGAGTACTTGGGTCATATCAGATCCCATGAAGGCATCAAAGTTGATCCTCGAAGATCAAAGCTATGGTGAAATGGCCAAGGCCCAAAATCTCAAAAATCTTCGTGGGTTCCGAGGACTAACAGGTACTACTGTAAGATTTGTGTGAGGATATGGTAGAATAAAGCAACCCCACTCACTTTGCATTGCTAAAAGAAGGATGCCTTCCATTGGACAAACGTAGCCACTAAATCCTTTGAGCAGCTGAAGGAAGCCATGTGCAGCACCCTAGTTTTGGCTACTCCCAACTTCTCAAAAATCTTCATTGTTGAATGTGACGCTTCAGGATCAGGATTGGGAGCAGTTCTAATGCAGGAAGGAAGACCAATTGCATTTGAGAGTCGCCAATTCAAAGGAAAAGATCTGCTCAAACTTGTCTATGAGAAAGAAATGATGGCTATTCTTCATGCGGTCAAGCAATGGAGGCCCTATCTCATGGGTAGACACTTCAAGGTAAAAATTGATCATGATAGTCTCAAATACTTTTTGAGCAAAGGTTATCATCGAGGAACAACAAAAGTGGGTAACAAAAATGTTGAGTTATGATTTTGAAATTATATACAAAAAGAGTAAAGAAAATGTAGTAGGATGCGTTGTCCGTAAGGGATACATCCGCAATTGCCTTACTATGTGGAATGTCCATGTTGACGGCCATTGGGTGGATCAAGCACAATTGGAATGGAATCAAAATAAGGATACACAATCTCTAATACTGAGAATATCAAGCAAGGATCTATGACATCTAACAAATTTGAGTGGAAAGGTAATGCCCTATGGTACAAGGATAGGTTATACTTGAGTAAAGATTCGAGTTGAAGCATAAGATTCTTGCAGAGCTACATGCCTCTCTATTGGAGGACACTGGGGTTTTTGAAGACATCATAGAATAAAAAGAGAATTCTTTTAGGAAGGACTCAATAGGGATGTACAAAAGTTTGTATCGAGTGTTTAGTGTGCCAATAGAACAAAGGGGAAACAATTAAGACACCACGTCATGTGCATGACCCTTACCACTTCCTAAATTGAGAGATGGGAGGAGGTCTCCATGGATTTCATCACCGGATTGCCTTGTTCGCAGGGGGTAAGAATGTTATTTTCGTGATTGTGGATAGGCTCACAAAATATGCCCATTTTTTGCCCTATCACATCCATTCGCAGCCAAGATACGATCATAACTATTTTTTTTTGAGACAATTAAAGGCTACATGGAACCCCAAAGATAATTGTAAGTGATCGTGATCCTATTTTCACAAGTAATTTTTGGACGGAATTATTTTCAAGTTTGGGTACTCACGGCTAGCTCACAGCTTCATCTTATCATCCCCAAACCGATGGGCAAACATAAGTGGTCAACAAATGCTTAGAGGGGTATTTACATTGTTTTGTATCGATAAGCGGAAAGGTGGATTAAATGGCTACCACCGCGTAAATGGTGGTATAACACATCTTTTCATAACTCTTCTCAAATGACCCCATTTTTAGCATTATATGGTTACCATCCACCTTCTATCACTTCCTCGAGGGTGCAACTAAGGTCGAGAGATGTTGAGGAACACATTCAACATCAACAACAAGTTTTGGCTAGTTTGAAGGAGAACTTAGCATTAGCACAAAACAGATGAAACAACAAGCGATCAACATCAGAGTGAAAGACATTTTGAAATTGGTGACCGGGTTTTGTACATCTCCAACCTTACAAACAGATGTCCCTAAAGCAACAGAAAAAGGAAAACAAACTTGCTCCTAAATATTATGGCCCTTATCAGGTTCTATAGAAAATTGGTAGTGTTGCTTATAAACTAGAGTTGCCTCCATCTTCACACATACACCCAGTATTCCATGTTTCATGCCTGAAGAAGGTTATTGGACAGAAATTTGAAGCCCAGACAGAGTTACTAGAACTTGACGAGGAAGGAAGAATCATTTTGGAGCCAAAGAAGATTCTGCAAACACGTACTAAGAGGCTGAGAACTAGAGACATTAAGGAATATCTGATCAAGTGGAAGAATCTGAGCATAGAAGACGCCACCTGGGAGGATGAAGGTTTTCTACAGCAACATCTAAGATTATTCAACGTTGAGGACAACATTGGTTTGAAGGGGAAGGGCATGCTACGCCCTTAACCTATTGCTTGTATTAGGATATGAGTAGCCAACTTGTGGCTTACCATATCATTTTATTATATCATTTATACTTTCTCATGCTTAATAGGTCAGCCTTGGTGATGGCCATAGCATATGAATAGTATATATAGGGGATTATAGGTAGTATTTCATTATCATTTGAGCATTTGAGTCTTATTATATGGTTTGGAGGTTGCCCCCTCGAAGTGGCGAAGCTATTCTAATTGCATATTGAGATCATTATTCTGAAATATTGTGTTATTTGGTGTTCTATTGTTGCTCTTAATCTGAATTATACAAGTAATTTCATTATAGAGGATAACCAAGGCATGTTCTTGCAAAAGCTTCTCCACTTGACTGATATGGGATCTAGATTGCTCGCTCGGATCAAATTGAAGCACGAGAGCTCACTTTTGCTTGGGGACAAGCAATCTGGGAAGGGGGGACTGTCATGTCCCTTTGTAATGTCCCCCAAAAGGACTATTTTTACCCCCAAACGGATTTGAAGTAAATCCCACTCCAGAAAACAAATTATAGAGGACACAATAAATTTTTGATTGCAGATCTGATTTTTATCTAGAAATGGCGACTTGCCTAGATGAAGAAACTCATTCGAGAAGAAGATAATTCACTATATTGTTGCCATAATCTGATCAGATGAATTTAGTAAGCCAAAACACAAAGAAACTAACCAATTTTGGACCCAAAAAAAGAGGCTGAAATAATTTATTAAATCTGCAGAGAGACTTGCCGACACAACTGAAAATCTGATAATTTGGAGCCAAAATCCACTCCACAAAGGCTGATTCAGATCACAAAAATTCTGCAACTATAACAGCACCTCAGATCTGGTTTTCAGCAGCCCAGAATACCTCCAAACAACTTATCATGCAAGTCGCACTTCCTCAACAAGGGCTGGAAACAAAGAAAAACACAACCACAACTTTCCTATTCAAACCCTTGTGAAAATCTACAACATTACATCCTTCAATACAATTGGAAAACCACTAGAGAATCAGCTAACACCTTGATATGCAATGGAAACCCCTGTGTGGAGAATCCTTTCAATTAGGAGAAGGGTTTTCGTCCTTTTACTAGATCTCTTAGAGGGTTTTCATCTTCAAGAGATTATTTCTAAAGGTTTTCGTCCTAAGAAATATTTTGTAAAAGCTCTTGGCTTAGACAAAAATAAGATTTGTGTAAAATAGAAAAGCACTCCTTCAAAATCAAGTAAACATGCTTTTATAGATGAACTTTGCCAAATAGCCACCCTCATCTTTTAATCAAATTGCACTTCCCACATTTAATGTTTTTTCCACCCTTTTCATCCCCCCAAAGGGGTCACAGTTTCTCCCAAGGGAGAATAATAATTATAAAGTGACATTTCTTTTTTTCTTATTTTACGTTATCACTTTATAATTTTCTTTTCTATTTTAATTTGACTTTATCATTAAGAAATTAATGTAAAGTTCTTATAATATGATTTTATATTGCACTTTTATAATTAATTTATTATGATAAGTTTCCCTTTCTAACACCCATTAGCCGTCCGGAAACAGAATGGGCTAAAGGTCTTCGACTGAATTATCTTAGGAAGTGGGACATTTCACCCTTTTCGCAAAAGTGGAAACGGAAGATCTTATCCCATTCTTTCCCCGTGGGACAAAGGGTTTGGAGCTAGAGGAAAGTTGTCTAAAGATATTTGGATTAGTTTTTAGCTTTTAGGAAGTATTGCACTTTTTATGTCATATTCCTATTTAATGCCTAGCACTCTAATAGATGAAATAAATTACTTAGTTGTTTGGTGAGCATATATGTTCAAATTAGAAAACATAATTTAATATTATAAGGTCAGCCATAATTTATGATGTAACACCCTTATGTTATAAAAGGAGGATGCTTGGCCATTATGTCATTATGCGAATCTATTATCTCTTTGGAAAGATTGCTTGTGAAGCATCTCTCTTCCTCTCCTAAGGACGAAAACCCTTGGAGAGTCTTGTGTGAGGACGAAACCCTTCACCAAGTCTAGGGAAGACTTCAACACAGAGTCTCCACCCCTTGAGGGATCTTTTGCTACTATTATCTTTTATTTCAGCCCTAGGTGAATTGCCCTAAGGTGTCATTTGATCAATAATTGAAGATCTTTGTATTACTTCTTGTTGTTAATGCATATTTGGCATTTTTGAGGTGGAGCGACCTGCTTTATGGTGTGTTTTGGCATGTTTATTGCCCGTTCTATATAGAGCAATCCACTTAGGGAGTCGGTACTTCATTGCAATAATTTTATGATTCTGAGGGTGGAATAATATTCTTCATATTTTTAAAGGCCAAGTTCTTAAGTTTCATTAATTTTGGAGGTGTTTTACTATTTTTCCAAGCTTGTTGAAGTTCGCTGGTTGAGGGTTTCCAAATTAATTATTTCCAAGCTCAATTCTGATTTTTAACAATTGATTGTGTTTGCTGAGGGTTTCTTAATAATTTTGGCATAAGATTTGAAGGGTGTTAGCAAGGTTTAACCCACCTTTGAGGGGTTTAACTTCTCCAAGGAAGTCGCTGCCCTAGGAAGGGCCTAATTTGCAGATTGCAGGGTTGATATCAGCCATCTACAGCAGTTCCCTAATCTGATTTTTAAGTTTACATCTCAGCTTTTGGTCATTTCCTAAGTCCCCCTAAAAAGGACATTAGAGAAGAGTTTTGTAAGCTCACCTTTATCATGAGCCTCATTCTTACTCAAGTAGAACTCTCTTTGAATAGAAGTGCAAGCGATTCTTGCAACCAAATCATAGCTACTCAATTTTTTTTTCGTACCCACAAGGTACATAAAGTTGATATGTAATATATTTACATAATGAAATATTAAATATAATATGTAATCTCACAAGAGAGTATAAACACAAAAGGTGATATTTATATAAAGAACAAGGAGCACGTTTGATAAGATGTGTCCCATTAAAATGATAGGTCATGTTTGTTAATAGTGACAATTGATAACTAATAAGAATTAATTAGGTTTATAACATGCTCTTCTATGTTGGAAATCTTCAACCCCGAAGCGCAAGTAGAATATAAGTAATGTCCTTGATAAATTTCAATCGTAGAGACACATACAAGCAAGATCAATCCAATAATTGTGATTCCAATTCTTATAACTATAATGTCTAAAATTAATATTAATTTGTTTTGAACTCTTCCCACACCTTTACATAACGTTATTGATGACAACTAATTCTTTAGGTGGAAGCCATATTGGTAGTAGAAGTTCATTTTAAAAGGTGATTCATTAATGTCTAAAACAACTAATTAATATTACCTTCCAACTCTTTGACTCACCTTTTCTATAAATAGATTGTGGACAGTGTCTTTTCAATGAATCATTTCAACTAATCTTTTATAGTTATGGACATGACGAGGGTAGAATGAGTTTAGAAAAGAAAAAGGGAGGGGCACAAAATATAGTGAGAGAAAAGAAAAAGAAAAGTACAAATGAATTTAAGGTTATAAATACTAACATTTTAGAGAAATAGTGACATTGAATGGATGTAGAATGAAAGGACACTTCAAAGATGAGATGTATTTCCAGATTTTCTATTTTTTTCCAAAGTTATAAGTTCCATATTTTTTATGTTTTTATTCAAACTTTTTAGTCTACAATTCTAAAGTTGATATTCTTATCCTAAATTTTTGGTTTTTCTCCCCTTGAAGAGGAAAACATATTTTTTTCGTATAAAAATTGGGCTGAGCCACAAGCCAATAGAAACCCATTGGCCAAGGGCAGTTTTATTGTCACCGAAACCGACTAGAAAGCAGAATCAGCCAAATGTTTGGATTCTTGGATTGCAAGGGTAAATGAGTCGAAATCGTATTTGGTATCACTTGTTATGTACCTACAAGGTAGATAAGTTGAATGTTTGATATATTTACATATTGAAATATAAAATATAATATATAATTTGATAGATGAGTATGAATGAAAAGGGTAATAGGTTATTTACATTAGGAACAATGGGCACATCCTATGTGTCCTATTGAAATGTTAGGTCATGTCTCCTAGTAGCGATGATTGATAGCTAATAAAGATTAATTAGGTTTATACTAAGTTGTCAATAAGTCAGCCATAGGGTAACTGGTACCGGTATGAAATGTACCAGGTACAAGTATGGAATGGAAACATGTACCGAAACAGCCAAGGTACGGCCGCACAGGTCCAGATACGTCTATAGACGTATACAGTTGTACTTGGGCCTGCACAACCATACCCTGGCCATTTCAATACACGTTTCTGAGCCAATAAATGGTTTTTTTTCATTTTATTGTTTGTTTTTTCTACTTTATAGGCATAAAGCGCAACAAAAAAACATAAATAAATACAATACAAACCCTAAAAGACTAGTTTGAACTTTGATCATTGGTGCAAAGTTAAATTGTTATAATTAAATTTAATATATCATGACATTGTGAATGGTAGTTTTCGTTTGGCATTTGGTTGGCTTTAGCCTTTTAATTTAAGCATTTAACAAATTATGAGTAGTTTGTTGTGGCTATTTAGATTGTTTTATTTTTCATATGCATAATATGTTGTTAATTCCCATTTGTTAGGCTCAAATTTACATATTTTTTAATTTTTATGTATTTTTCTACGGCCGTATCCAACGCCGTATCCAGGGCCAAAAATGTTGTATCCCTATATCAGATACTTCATACCCATACCTATATCCAAATTGTATTGGCAACTTAGGGTTTATAATCATTTCCTTCCCCTCAAACAGAGCCTCATTTTTGCATCTTTTATAGAGGTGCAGTTCTGAATGTAGTTTACAAAATTTCTGATAGAAAATAAACACGCATAAAAATTATGAATTGGTATTGAGACGTGACTATTATGAACCTCCATGAATAGAAAACATCTTTAATTATCAAAAATCACCAAAGGATCAATATCATCTTTATCTAAAATAGATATCGTTAGACAACGGAACATTAAAAAAAAACTAGATACACATTGAACACCTAAAAATACGATCATACCTTATTAATATCTTAAAAGAAAGTACAATATGTCCTCTGATACCTACAACAATAGAAACTCTTCATACAAACATTTTTAAAAGCAGTAGGCAACCCTGATCAGTCGATTATTCACAAACATACTACACTAATTTCCGATATGATCTTAAGTGCATACTCTTTTTAAAATATGAGTAATCTCTTTCAATACCCAAGAAAAGTTGACACCAAAAAGCATCTCTAAGAATCCCTTTCAGATAATATTATCATCGAGAATCAACAAGTAAGGCATCTGGAAATTAAAAATTGTAAATTATAAACAAACAAACAAAAGCTCATAATGATTACAAGTTTCCCCAAGGGTGGAGAGATGACCCTAAACCCTTGCGACAACAAAAGACCAATATGAAATCTTCAAACAAAAACTCTACAAAACTGAATTCATGGACAAAATTAGGAAATAGAAGCTATTTTATGTGACTAAATTTCATTCGAGTGAAGTTTCAGTTGTTTTGACCAAAAGACTGCTACTTGACTGATTTCAGCTGCAGTGACCAGGTTTGCTACTGCATAGACATAGTTGATTGTTGGACTAGACACACTTGACTATATTTTACTCATCTACCTGCTATAATGACTGGAATATTCAAATGTTGACTTACCAGGTTTCTCTTTGACTGAGAATTCCTTAAGATATGTCATTTTAATGACCACATTGGCTTTCTGTTGCATTCAATGCTGACCATTTATTTCTTCACCAAAAAAAAGAGGATGGTTGGACTAATTAAAAATGTGTTTTTATGTCATAAATGGTACTTTTCTGCTAACAGAATAACTGTTATGATTCCTTCTCCCGAGAGGGGACCCAGACAAGGTTCTTCCTTGACCTGAGATGGGATCAAATTCCAGCACTTTTCCTCATCCCAAAACGGGTGCTGATTAGCAATTACACTTCATTTCTCAAGAGGGGTTTAATTCTAGTTCCTTGTCCTCAAATGCGGCCCAGTTCAGATATTTTCCTTGTCCACAGATGGGGTCTTGTTCTTGCATATTCCTTGTACCAAGATTGAGCCCAGTTCTGACATGATTATTTGTTTCAAGCACTCACAGAGGGGGCCTATTTTTGTACTCTTCCTTGTCAAATTTGCAGCCTGATTCTGGTATATTCCATGTCCCAAGAGTTAGATTACTTCCAATTTTCTTCCTCAACAGAATATGGAAATCTGATTTGTATATGCTTTCCTTATCCAACATGTACCTCCTTTTTCCCAGATGGGCCCTAAGTCTGATAGAATATACCTTGTCCAAAATTGACTTAATTCTAATATCGAGAACTCCTTGTCCAATCGAGAACTCCTTGTCCAATCGAGAACTCCTTGTCCAGTGGACAAAGATCTATTGAATTTCAGGATTGCTTTATGTTTATATTGCAACAATTAATTTTGGGTTAGGTAGAGAAAATGGAGTTGGTTGGAGTTCTAAATTAGTAATTACTCATGGCAATGAACGTCAAGCAATGTCTGCTTTTAAACGGTTTGGTGATAGTCCTCATTCAACCTAGAACTATTGGGTTCGATTGCTAACTCGGTCAGTTTACATGCATGTACCATATGGACATTGAATGTAGGGATTTTGTGGGGCAATATGTAATCTTAGGATTCCTTGGGTGACTCTTGAAATTCCTCTCAAAGAATTTGTACAATACCTCTCGATGTGATCTTTTTCAAAATCTTCATCAGCGTAAATAGAATACCTTCACGTGTTTTCCTTTGAAAAAATCCTCGTAGGTTATTATACTACCAATCGACTATTCAAACCGGTATGACTGTTTTGTTGTAAGAGGATAATAAATTACTTCCTTTCCCATGCCTTCGGGTTGGTCTCTTCACCCTCCGTCATATTCTAACACACCTGTTTTTTCTTCATTTATATTTTTTCTATTATGTTTCAAACCCCCTTTTGAATTACACCTCAATGTAATTTGGCACAACTTTTTCTTCAATTATTGTTCGATCTATAAGCTTGATTTTATTTCCTTTAGAGGGATAAAGTTTCCTTGTAATACTTATCGTACAAAATAACCACCCTAGATATTTAGACAACTTACGGTTCCTTTACGGCTCTCGAGTTCAAGTTTTCGTGTTGCGCTCCATTGGGTTCATTCCTTGGTGCATGTGCTTAGTCATAGCTTCGCGCGTGCTCTCATGCACCCTTCCTACATATTTCTTTTGTTATCTCGTTCCTTTGCTTCCTTTTGTGCAACTAACACGGGCTTCCGCCTTCCTTCTTTGTTCTTCTATCTCCTTCCATTTCTCCTCTATGCCACAATCCTCGCACCCACTTTCATCCCAACAGCTTTGCGCATACTTGCCGACTTGCATCATATTTTGCTAAAGTCCCCGCATGTTTCCTTTTGCGCATGCCCTTCCTTCACCCGAGTCGCGCGCATTCCCTCTCGCACGCACTCATTCCCTTCTCACTTTTCGTCTCTGCGCACCTTCCCCACGCATTTGCTTCCACGCATCCTTGTCTTGCGCTCTCCTTCTTTCATGCATACCTTTGCAGATATGCACCTTTTCTTCCCACTCCTCATGCACCCTCTTGCGCGCGCTCACAGTCCTCTATATTCCTCCCTCTCGCGCCTCTTTCTCTTGCGTACACACCAAGCGCAATCTTCTACACCAACCATTGAGTGCGCAACGTGTTAACTTGTTTGTTGATTGCATAACACGCAACCTACCAAAACATGCCAACTACGTGCGAATCCTTATGGTGAATGAACACCGACACGTGGTACAATAGACAAAATAGGCAAACAACCGCCAAATCCTTCACCGCCCAAATCGTGACATGTGTCTTGCATGTTCAACTTGTACTACGAACTTCAAATCACCATATCTTCTACTACATAACTAGGATTCATGCGCTCTAGTCTTGTTGGAAAGTCACCGACGTGGGCTACACATTGGGCTTTTCAAAATCAGATTTTGGGCGGGATTTGGTACGTGAGATGGGGAAACACGAATTCATCCATTAATGCACAGATTCAATCCACTCAACCACCCATATTTGATTAGATCTTGCCTCTTCCTTCTTCTACAAGCTAAGCCGACATGGGGAGGCAGATCTGACAGTGCTACAGGCGCATTTGCAAGCATTTGTTGCTAATTGTTGGTGATTGGATTTGAAAATATGAGTTTCCCTCTCTTTCCCTCCTCTTCTCTTCCCCTTTCTTCCATATATTGTTGAACATTGTTCATTTGTAAAGGTTGGACCCTCTTGGTTTGCTAAGAGCATTGTTCTAGGTATTTTGAGTTGCAAGCCTCAGATCTGAGCCATTGCATGTAGATCATTGCCTCTTTCATCTTTGTAATCGATTGTGCATCATTTGGAAGCAATAAAAATTGTATTTTGTGGCTATTCTCTACCCTAGTTCGAATTTTATTGCATCTTCTTGCCTTCTTTTGCATTATTGATTTGATGTGTATATTTCATATCTCTTACAGGGCTTTTATTTGTTGTGCTCCATGAAAGCAAGTGAGTGAGTGTTGTTTCAAAATTGTGGCACGTTTGGCTGCCCTCCATGTGTGCATTTTCCCTTGTTTTCACTTAGCTGAGAGATCATCCTCCTCTTTCTAGTGCTATCACCTCCCCTTAGTTTAGGTTTCCTTTCATGCATCCCCTTCTCACCTTGGTCCTTGAACCAGTAGAGTAGTGATAGGTAGTTGCATTTCCCAACCCATTGCCTCCACGTCCTACTCTCCCGGCAGCAAAAGAGGATGAAGAAATGAAAGCCTTGATTAGAAATTTGTCCAACAAAGTTATATCCTTAGAAAAGCAACAGGCGCAAGCCTTCAAAATAACTCTAATCAAGGATTTAATCAAAGTCATCATCCCTTTAGAAATCAATATCCAAATCAAAGATATGCACAAAATCAGCAAAATGATAGATGGCATGCCAATGCGCACCTTCCTCTTCAAATTGCTCTGTCTGACCCCTTCCAACGCTCAACATGCAAGCAAAGTACTAGTTCCAGTATAGAACAACATGGTCCAAGAGACAAAATGGTGCTTTCCTTAGTGACTTGCCACCACAAGATCGGTCTGATTGCGCAAATGTCTTGATACGCAAGACCTATATGATTCAGAATGCTTCAAGTTATGAGCCCTCTTCTAGTGCGCTAACCGGAAAATTAGCAAGTGCCGGTTGTTCCTGAGACCAACCTTATGTTCTTTGGTGTTGAGGACTTCTATGCAATAAACCAAGCTATGGAAAGATCAAATAGGCCGCACGCGCAAGTTGCTGATAACACAAGGTCCAAGAAGAGAATGTTGGAGTCTCGGCGCACAACCTTCTATTTCAGCCAACCGATTGATCCTCAAAAGCAAAGAGATGCAGCTCATCAACCCAACAGATTATGGCGCACATGTTCCTGCGCCTGACAGGTTCCACGCAACATTCCAATCAGTAGCCGTGTGCGCCCTCCTTTCATAGGTCAAGCCTCTGCGTAATCTAGGGCCCTTGCCTCTACACCTCAACAATCAAGAAAAGACGATGTTGTGCCTCAAATGCACAAGTTGTTGGACCTTCCATTAAACATTGTAGATCGGATGAAGAAGACAAATGTGAACGTCCACAATGTGCGACACCTGGTCATTCCATCTCGGCGTGACTGTTGCATGAAGCTCGCGCAACTTCCGCGCGTTGATCTAGTTTTCCAAAGACCTCAAGTTGTTGTTAATCTGTGTCAAGCGGAGGAGAAGCAAGTAAGCAAGGTTGTCAAAACCCCACCCTTTTATATGTTCTTGATAGTAGCCAAACATCTTGTAAACAATTGTATGATTGATTTAGGGGCTAGTTCTTTTGTTATGCCTAAGAAAATTGTTGATGTCCTAGGTCTTAAGTACAGCCCTATGTCTAAAGAAATCTTACAACTTGATGGCTCAACTGTCACTACCTTAGGAGTCATCAAGGATCTTGAGTTAACCCTTCATGCATGTCCAAGTCTCACTATAACTCAAGATGTGTCAATCATTGATTTAGCTCCTTTGTTCGCCATTTGTCTGTCAAGAGATTTCATAGCCAAGGTGGGTGGCTACTAATCTTCCGATTCGTCTCATTTTCCTAGTTTTCCTAAACTGGAAGAGTTTCTTTCTCAAGCCGATCAGGGGCAAGCGCAGTCTTCGGGAATCACCCCTCGACTTCAGATTTTACATGTTTGATCGTGTACACAACAATGGAACTTGATCTATGCTACTCCCCACAAGAAGATACTTGAGTAACATATATCGTCATATGTTACTAAGAACAAGGTATGGTACCAGATTTACCATACAAGTTGAGCCTATATTTTCCTATCATGTTGAGTCATATGACCCATCCCCTCTCCAATCCAATTGCCTCATCCAAGAAGGCCAAGAATGAGATTCGAGTTTGGAAGAGCAGCCTATTCCTCCATCCATAACTGATCTATCATTAGATGAATGAGCCAAAGAGCACTATGAATTTTATCCCTATGATACCACTATTCGATGGTCTCGGTACTTACTACATCCTTGAAGAAGCCTTGTTGTCTACCCAGCTCAAGCAAAGTGATGAAAATTCTAGACTGTGGAAGATGTAATTTTATGGCTCCAGAAGCAAAAATAGCACGAGCCTTGGCGTTGTTCTCATCCCTCCCAAGAGTGAGTTCTTCGTGCACAGGCTGCGGTTTGCAATTTGCATGCTCCAACAACATAGCAGAATATGAAGCGTTGGTGCATGGTCTTCTTATTGTTGAGAAGAGACAGATCAAGGCATTGCAAATCTTTGGGGACACTGAATTGGTCATCCACCAGGTCACAAATAAGTGCACAACAAAGAATAAGCTTTTGAAAGCTTATAAACACAAAGTTTGGGACCTATTAGAGAGCTTTGAAGATCTTAATCTGCAGGTGGGGCCAAGGAAATTGAACAAAGAAGCAAATCAGATGCAAGCCCTTAGTTCACAATTCTCACCTACTGAGGATTTTGTCCAAGGCAATGCGCAACACATCAAGATGGTGGTCAGGCCATCCATTCCAAACAATGAAACCAGCTGGAAAGTATTTGACAATGATGCGCAAATTGTCCAATTTATTCAGAATGAAGCTGATTTTTCTTCAAACATGCAAGCCGACTTGCATGACAGCTATGTTGACCAAATGATTCAGCTTAAGACAAACAAGTTGCTTAAAGGGTTGGTCACCTTAGATCATATCTTCAGTCCTGATGACCAGTTCAAGAGTGAAGAGAAGAACATGTGCGCAGCGCAAAAACACTTCCTACCAGTCATTATTGCATGCAACATAGAGTTGCTACTTAATAAAGAATGTGCACAAGATGAGAAACAAGCTTTCATCTCTCTATGTCATAAGTATGTTGACATCTTCTCATGGGAGTATGAAGACCTCAAAGGATTTGATCCAAGTGTTGCTCAACACTCCATTGACCTTGATCCTAGTATCAAGCCCATCAGACAAAAGCAAAGGCCTGTCAATCCTAAGATAGAGCCCCTCATGAGGAAGGAGTTATCCAAACTCATTGAGGAAAAATAATATTTCCCATCAAATACTCTACTTGGGTAGAAAATCTTGTTCCAATGCACAAGAAGAATGGTGAAATCAGACTTTGTGTTGATTTTAGAGATTTGAACAAGGCATCATTGAAGGATCATTATCCTTTGCCTTCTATGGAGCAAATTCGCAAACTATGGTTGGTGCGCAAAGATTTTCTATGTTGGATGGTTACTCTGGCTTCAATTAGATCATGGTTAAGGAAGAGGATCAATTCAAAACAGCATTTACAACCAAATGGGGTACATATGCTTATCAAAAATGCCTTTTGGTTTGTCAAATGCAGGCGCAACATTCCAAAGAGCAATGGACATTGCCTTCAAAGGATATATCAATGAGTTCATCCTAGTTTACTTGGATGACATAACTGTCTCCTCAAAGCAAAGTGCGGATCACATAATGCATCTAGAGAAATTCTTTGAGAGATACAAAAATTTGGGGTATCCCTTAACCCCAAAAAGTGTAACTTTGTTGCATAAGGCAAACTTCTGGGCCATGTGGTCTCGAAGGATAGTATTGTTATTGATCTTGAGCACATCTCAACCATCCTCTCTTTGTCTTTGCCAGTGCACAAGGTCTTGCAATCATTCCTAGGCAAAATCAACTTTGTTAGGAGATTCATTCCTAACTTTGCAGGATTGGTTAGGCCCATCACCCTCGCACTCAAGAAAGACAGGTCTTCAAATGGGTAGCAGAAGGAAAAGAAAGCTTCAACAAAATCAAGCAAGAAATTGCTTGCACCCCAACACTCATCAATCTGGATTATTCCAAGGATTTTATCCTTTATGCTTATGGAGTTGATGTGAGTGTTGTTGTCTTGACACAAGAAAATGAACAAGGACTGGAGTAGTCAATGGCTTTCTTCAGTCAAACACTAAAGGATTATGAATTAAAATACAATCACACGGAGAAATAGGTCTTTACCATCATACGTGCTCTCAAAAAATTCAAGAGTATGCTCACCACAAATCATGTTAAGGTGTTAGTTTCACACTCTAATGTGAGGGACTTCATCATGGGAGCAGAAATCAGCGAGAAAAGAGCAAGATGGGTGACCAAAATCATGGAGTTTGATGTGACTATCAAAGCCACAAAACGGGTTAGAGATAATGCGCTTTGTAAGCAACTTGTTGAGGACGCGTAGAATGAACAAGAAACTTCATTGCTTCTAGATGAAGAGCCTTTGCGCGTACCGAACACGATCCAAATGTAGATCTTAGGGCCTTGCTGGATGGAATTCATGGCAACATTTCTCTCTTCTGGGGCATACCCTCCCGGTTTGAGAAAAGCAAAAAGAAGGCATTTGAGGATGTAGTTTATTCCCTATGCACTCATTAATGGGGTTCTCTTCAAAAGAAACATTGATGGTGTGTTGCTGAGATGTATTGATGGCGCGCAGGTTAACCAAGTGTTAGCGAAATTTCACGATGGATTCTCTAGTGGACACTTCTCTGCCAAAGTAACAACAATGAAGATCATTAAGGAAGGATACTTTTGCCCCACCCTGTTCGCAGATGCACACAAGTGGGTCATGAAATGCCAGGAATGTGCTTTCTTTGCGGGCAAGAAGAAACTAGTTGCGCTTCCCCTTCGACCAATCCAATCGAATCAGCCTTTTTGCGCAATGGGGTCTGGACTTCATTGGCATGATTAACCCACCCTCAAGTGTTGGCCACAAGTAAGTGTTGATAGCTACAGATTACTTCACCAGATAGATAGAAGTTGTCGCCCCGAGAGTCAACCGAGGAGTCAGGTCATTCTTGACTTTCTCGAAGGTATTGTAACAAGGTTTGGTGTTCCTCAGACCATTATCTCTGATAATGCAAAAGCCTTCCTTGGTACAAGAATTTCGATTGGGCTCTTAGTCTTGGGATTTACTTAAAGACTTCTTCCAACTATTACACTCAAAGTAATGATTTAGCAAACTCAATCGACAAGAACAGATCATAATCATAAAACGGACAACGGTTATAAACCGAGGCGGTGGCATACAAAGGTCTCGCGCGTGCTCAAGGCGAGATAGAATCACGGTGAAGAAGGGAATAGGTACTTTGCCTTACAAACTTGTCTATGGTAAAGAAGCAAGGCTTCCTTTATCACTTAAATTACCTTCACTAGAGCTAGCCCAGCAACTGGAGTTTGAGGGCGCATACCAAAGAGAAATCAGAATGGCAGAGCTGGTTGAACTTGAAGAACTAAGGAACTCTGCGATTATCAAATTAGAACATCATCAAAGATCAACCAAGCAATGGTTTGACAAAAAGGCTAGAGCTCGAGCTTTCAAAGTAGGTGATTTGGTCTTAAAATGGGATCTTGTGAGCGAAACCAAGGCACCATTCAAAGTTTGACGCACTTTGGAGTGGCCCATATATCATCAATTGTTGTAAGGAGGCCAACTCTTTCAAGTTCTCTCAACTTGATGGAGAAGCGCTACCAATCCCAGTCAATGGGATTTATCTCAAACTATTTCATTAAGTTCTTCCGCATCATTATACATATTAGAGTAGTTTTAATTCCTCAAAGTGCACTCTACGCACATTGCCTTGTTTGTACATAGTTCTTTCCTCTCGCACACTTCTTCTCTGCGCGCGCTCTTTTATATTCTAGGTTGCCGATCCAAGTGCTCACGGGTTCGAAGGTTGTTTGACTTACTTTAGTACTTTCCAACAGATTTGGCACACAAGTTCTTAAGCAAAGTTCGAACAAAGACATTTCAAGTGACTTCGGGAGTATCTCTTGAAGATGCAGATCAAGATTTCATGATCTGCAAGCAGACTCCATGCCCAATGGACGTGTCTAAGGCTACTGATCTCTTTCATCTAGCAGAAAGATGGCCCCAAATGACGCCAAATTATTGTCCAAAATAACCACCCTGGTTAGTTAGACAACTTACGCCCAATCACTCTCTGGGTTCTAGTTTTCGAGTTGCGGGCGTCGCTTAGGTTCATTCCTTGGGGCATGTGCTTGGCTGGGCAGTTCTTGCGCGTGCTCTCATGCACCCTTCCTACATCTTCTTTGTGTTGTCTCGTCCCTTCGCTTCCTTCTGCGCAACTACCATGCGCTTCCGCCTTCCTTCTTTGTTCTTCTATCTCCTTCCATTTCTCCTCTACGCGCAATCCTCACACCCGCTTTCATCCCAACAGTTTTGCGCATACCTGCTAACTTGCATCATATTTTGATAAAGTCCCAGCATGTTTCCTTTTACACAAAGCCCTTCCTTCCTAGGCCCCGCGCATTTCCTCTGCGGGCACTCATTCCCTTTTCACTTTCCGCCTTGCACACCTTCCCCACACATTTGCTGCCCCCATCCTTGTCTTGCGCTCTCCTTCTTCTACGCATACATACATACCTTTATGGATATGCACCTTTTCTTCCCACTACTCATGCACCCTCTTGCACGTGCTCGCATGACCTTTGCATTCCTCCCTCTCGCGCCTCTTTCTCTTGCATACGCACCAAGCGCAATCTTCTGCGCCGATCATTAAGTGCCACGTGTCAACTTGTCGATTGAGTGCACAACAGTAACCTACTGAGAACATGCCAACTGCGTGCAAATCCTTGCGCACTCCACTTTCATCCCAAGAGTTTTACGCATACCGCTGACTTGCATCATATTTTGCTAAAGTCCCGGCATGTTTCCTTTTGTGCATGCCCTTCTTTCCCGGGTCGTGCACATTCCCTCTGCGCGCACTCATTTCCTTCTTACTTTTCGTCTTACGCACCTTCCCTACGCATTTGCTTCCACACATCCTTGTCTTACGCTCTCCTTCTTTCATGCATACCTTTGCAGATATGCACCTTTTCTTCCCACTCCTCATGCACCCTCTTGTGCGCACTCGTAGACCTCTGCATTCCTCCCTCTCACGCCTATTTCTCTTACGTACACACCAAGTGCAATCTTCTGCGCCAATCATTGAGCGCAACTCGTTAACTTGTATGTTGATTGCACAACATGCAACCTATCAGAACATGCCAATTGCGCGCCGAATCCTTATGGTGAATGAACGCATGACACGTGGTAAAAAAGACAAAATAGACAAACAATCCGCCAAATCCTTCAGCAGGCCAAATCGTGACACGTGTCTTGCATGTTCAACTTGGACTATGAACTTCAAATCACCATAACTTCTACTACAAAACTCGGATTCATGCGCTCCTAGTCTTGTTGGAAAGTCTGCTGACGTGGGCTACACGTTGGGCTTTTCAAAATCAGATTTTAGGTGGGATTTGGTAGGTGAAATGGGGAAACACGACTTCATCCATTAATGCACAGATTCAATCGACTCAACCACCCATATTTGATTAGATCTTGCCTCTTTCCTTCTTCTACAAGCTAAGCTGACATGGGGAGGCAGATCTGATAGTGCTACAGGCGCATTTGCAGGCATTTACTGCTTGTTGCTTTGGTGGTTGGATTTGAAAATATGAGTTTCCCTCTCTTTCCCTCCTCTTCTCTTCCCCTTTCTTCTATATATTGTTGAACATTGCTCATTTGTAAAGGTTGGACCCTCTTGGTTTGTTAAGAGCATTGTTCAAAGCATTGTTCCTTGGCATTTTGAGTTGCAGGCCTCAGATCTAAGCCATTGCATGTAGATCCTTGCCTCTTTCATCTCTATAATCGATTGTGCATCACTTGGAAGCAATAAAAAGTTGTATTTTGTGGCTATTCTCTACCCTAGTTCGAATTTTATTGCATCTTCTTGCCTTCTTTTGTATTATTGATTTGTTGTGCATATTTCATCTCTTGCAGGGCTTTTGTTTGTTGTGCTCCATGAAAGCAAGTGTTTTTTCAGACATGTCGCACGCTTTGGTTGCCCTCCCGTGTGTGTTTTCCCTTGTTTTCACTCATCTGAGAGTGTTCATCCCTCTCGCCCTTAGTTTAGGTTTCCCTTTCATGCATCTCCTTCTCACCCTAGTCCCTTGGAATCGTAGAGTAGTGATAGGTAGTTGCATTTCCCTTTCTAGGAGTAGTTTTAGCAGTAGAAATAGGTAGAGGAAGTCGGCCTTCTCCGAAGGTCTGTCTCAAGCGCAAGTCCCATAACTTGGAGACAGTCCCATGTTGCCTCAAAGCCCCAGTTCATCCTAATCTGGGACGGGTGCAATTTTGAGCTCCAACAATACTGTCGTGCAACTGATGTAATTTTCTTTTTGATTAAAATAAGATTTATTTCTTTGGGAAAAAATCATAACGTTCCCAGAGAAGATGAAGTTTATTAGCACTACTATGCTGAAAATTATCACTGCAAAATATAATTCCTCTTTTGTTTGAATCAAGCCTTAAAAAGCATAGGAATGTAGATTATTGATGAAGATCGAGATGTCCTTTGCTATGATATATGGCTAAGAAATCATGTTATGAGCTTCGTGAGGAGCTTAATTGATATGGGAAGTTTATTAATAAATTATTCTCGTTTATTGTGCATTAAGAATTCTATATTCCATTTCTTACCCAAGGGCTCCACCGCAATGGTTAACCACCGGTGTTTCAAGGCAAGGAGATCCATAACAAGTTTTATGAGACTTCTTGAGAGAATGAAATACATATATAGGGAGTATAGGTATCTATTTATGTCTTTTGACATCATGTAGCTATAATTATTTATAGTTAAACCAATCATCTATAATGTGGAAAATAATGCAATTGTGTTCGATGTATCTAGATGCTTTCAGTTGTATGACTTAGCATAATAGTTGCTTAAAGTCGTGCTTACAGCTTTTCTGAATTCTGCTATGGTTGATATAACTCAGTGACCTTTGTAGCTGTCTAAATTCCTTGATAAACATACTAGTTGTCATCTGTACTTCCTATACTAGTTTTTTCTAAGATTTATTCTTCCCAAGATTTCTTGCAAATGAGAAGATGACTTTTTAACATTTTGAAACAAAACAACTTGGTCCTTGCTTGTAAACATCTTAAAGGAGTAAATGGCTTACAACTTAGATAATTCCCTTAGGACTGATACAGAATGAGGCACCATTATATGTTAAATTTACCTGTGATAGGTGTGAATAGTTCTTTCACGAAACGCATTAATGGAATGCTCTACGCAACCAGCCTCATTTAATGTATCTGTATGAATGGTCACCTATGACAAACAAATGAAAAATGAATCATCTACTGAATAATCTAAAAGGAAACTTAAAACTCAAAAATATTCAAATACCTGCACATCATAAATATCAGCCACAGTTAGGCATGTGTCAATGGCGGCAGGAGTACTCCCCAGTCTTCATGTATCTTTAAACCTATGGCACCTGCCTTAATTATATCAACTAAACCTGATGCATCTGAACTGTTTCCCTGAATTTAGCATTCATGAAAAAATATATTCAAAGTTAATACACATTAAATTTGCAACTCTCCCACAAATATCCAAAGTGAACCAAAAGATATATTAAACCTTCACTTTGTACTTTATCTTTGACAAAACAGATTGCAAACACAAAATATTAGTAGGTTAACTGTAGCAGAACCAAATCAAACAAATATATGTACTTATTTATAAGGGATGTGGAATAATGTTGACCCTGTGTGGGACATCAGAATTTTAATTGACTTTTGATATATGCACAACTTAATAAGTTCTTCATTACCAAACTTAATTAACCCGGCTTCACCTAGTCAATTACACATTTGCCGCCATCTTTTATCATTGACAGATCATTAGGTTAGTTGTCTTGACCACTATTATGAAAAAAATATTACGAGTGGGGATCACCTCCATAAATTTTATGGAAATTTATTATCTTGAATGGTTAGTCTGAGAGTGCCTTTATGAAGATGTCAGCAAAAAGAAAATGAAGAAACAGTGTCCTTGATAAGAATTCATCTTTGCCACTAAGACTTCAAGATATATTCCACATATCATAGCTCCTTATCCATTAGAGACAACACATAGAAAGAAAGGAAAAAGAAGTTTTATTAATATTCACAAATAAGCACAAACCAAAAATTGGGATTAAAAACCTGCAGATAGTTTAGATATAGTCAAGAAGAGCTTTAACCATTTCCGTCAAAATTTGAATAAAGGAGATGTATAAATAAATTCTCAAAAATCAGAGACAAAGCAACCATCAATGAAATGATAATTGTTAACCACTATCATAGACCATAGCTGCAAAATCAACAAAAATTGATGAATAGTATACAATCCAATAGAGATGCCTTTTGAGCATCTCCTCGCCAACCCCTAATGTAGAAAGGATTGGAGATCCACGACTCAGAAGATGAATACAGATAATCTTCTCCAGAAACTTGCCTTCCGCATATTCGGCCTGAAGATTTTAAGCCAATAATTCATTTGGCAGATGTAGAAGTCGCCAATAGAGTTTCTCATGAAGATCCTTTGCATTCTTCAAAGCAGTTTTGAACCAAAGACCTCCTTCTGCTTTAGGATGGCATAAATTATCCCATTTCACCAAAGACCATTTCTATTTCTCCTGACAGCCACTCCATCGGAATTAATAACTAAACTATAAAATGTAAGGGCTATAATTTAGTATTTAGTTAATATTAGTCGAGCATTAACTAAGAAATGCTTGTAACCACATCAACCATTTTGTAACCATCTCTCACATAATAAATTGACAGACACACAATGAACTCGTGTGCATTCCAGTTTCTCTTCATTTCTTCTGTGTACATTTTCTAACATTGGTATCAAAGCCCTTGGTGCTTGAAGGATCTGCAAACTGAAGGGAGAACATTCAGAATATTTTCAAGGGTCATCTAGGGCAAAAACGTGAATAATATAATCTCATAGGGATCGCTATAAATCTAGAATGGACTCCTCATATCTTTGCTGCCACAAATAATACCACAAGGATTACATTTGGAATCTCTTCCACAAAGAACAGCCATGAAAGGGTTTGCAATACAGTCACCAACGGTCAAGTGAAGGTTTGCAAAGAATGTACAGTCGTAAAGGTTTAAAATATACAGTCGTAAAGGTTTAAAAGGACATAAACACAGTTACCATTGGAGGGCATAAACACAGTCGCCATTGGAGGGCATAAATAAAGTCTCTGAAAAGGGGGAAATATATATACACTCCGCCATCATAAATGTCCTTTTAAAGCAAGAAAAGGGCAGAAAGTCAAAAAGGGTACAAAAATAGCAAATGCAGAGAGCGTAAGTCTAAAAATTGTGAATGTCGAAAATGTCAAATATCCCAGAGGTGAACCTCTGCTACGACCTGAAACGGAATTTCAGACTATTTCTACAACTTTGTTACATGGGACAGAATTTCAGACTGTTTTAACACATTATACAGTCGTGAAGGGTTTCATTGTCTCAAATATTTTCCAGGCATTCATACCTATTTGTTATTTGCTCATTTTTTCCGTCTAAATAAATGTTTTCGATCGCAATCCCAATGGAGAAATATTATGCCTTTAACTGTCACACATGGAAAGTTAAAATACAAATGTAGTTAATGAACAAAAAATTGTGGGATATTGTTAATGGAAAAGAAACGAAACCCGCCAATGCTGCTAAATTGTTAGAGTGGGAAAGCCGTGATGATAAAGCAAAAGCTATAATCGGGCTTGCTCTTTCTGATTCTGAACTCCATAAAGATTTAGACAAATCATCGAAAGATATTTGGGATAACCTGAATAGGTTGTTTGGGGCAAAAGCAGTGAACACTAAATTTTCTTTAAAGCTTCAACTCTTTCGATTCAAGATGGCTGATGATGTTACTATGTCCAGTCATATAAATAATCTGAGATCTCTTCTTAGATAGTTAGCAGAGGTTAAAGCTCCAGTAGATGACGAAGATTCTAAAGCCATTTTGTTAAACAATTTTCCCTCTTCGTATAGCAATGTCATTTTTACTCTCAATCAGATGCCTTCGCAAAGCCTAGAAGATATGATTTCAGCTCTCTTGGCTGAAGAAAAGAGAACAACTGCGAACAATACAAAAGGTAATTCTTCACATGAAAGTGCACTATACTCCCGCATGAGAAATAATCACAGAAAATTAGATAAAGACACCAAGCAAGTTGAGATAATGATGTTCTCAAAGGTAAACTCAAAGATAAGTATAACGCAAATGAAGGAAATGTGTCCTTTGTTGACAATCCACCAAATGCTACATTTACTTAAGATTTTATTGATGAAGAAGAAAATTTATACGTAATCTAAGAAGTCAGTGTTTTGATCCCGTGAAGGGATCTAGTGTACATAAAACTTGACATGGATGGTTGTCTAGATAGTTTGAGAGTCGGTGGATCTCGGAATTTATCCTTACAAGGGTCACGAGAAAATCTAATGGAGCATTGTGGGAGTAGCTCCACATGGAGCATTGTGGGAGTAGCTCCACATGGAGCATGGAGAGTAGCGGAGCGTTGTCAAACAATTCGGGAGATTCTATAATTTGAGAGTTCACGAACGTGGAATCTAGGAACTCTAGATTTCAGCTCGGGAACTACACCTTTACAAGGGTTAGGGAGGCAGCTTGGTGGAGTTCTACCTGTTCCAAGAATTTTTGTTCAAAACAAAAGCTTCTGAAGATTGTACTTCTATCTTCTTTTCATTGGTGTAAGCCTTAAGAGGGGTATTAAAATATACGGCTTATAATTTAATATTTAGTTAAGATTAGTTGTATATTAACTAATAAATGGTTGTAACCACATCAAGCATTTTGTAACCATCTCTCACATAATAAATTGACAGACACACAATGAACATGTGTGCATTTCAGTTTCTCTTCATTTCTTCTTTGTGCGCATTTTCTTACATAAACTAGTCAAGAACCTTCAAAACTGCAGCGGGAATATTTATCACTGAAGAGACATAAATAAGATCTTGTAAAACAGATTTAGCCAAAGGAATTCTACCTTCAAAATATAACCACCTATTGGTCCATTTAGAGAGTTTATCTCTAACTCGTTGAATCAACCAAGACCAATCCTTTGAACGCTTATCTTGCAAGGGGATACCAAGATCTCGTAAGTTGGAGGGATGCTTTGACAAAATTAAACCTCTTAATGATTAAATTATCCTACCTTTAACAGCAAGGAAAGAAAATAATTTTGGATTTATTTACATTTACTAGTTGGCCTATAGCTTAAGTAAAAGTGTTGAAGATCTTACGAAATCTACTAGCCTCTATAACCTTGGCTTGGATTTATTTACATTTGCTAGTTGGCCTATAGCTTAAGTAAAAGTGTTCAAGATCTTGCGAAATCTACTTATCTCGTAAGTGGTTCGTGTAGCTTATCGATACACAAAGTGCCAATGATATTATTGTGAAGTTTGCTCCTTGTTCAACAAAAGGGAGACCATAGTGCTTTGTGCTCGAAACCCCGCCAGTGTCCATGTGTCATCATACCACCATCGGGGGTGACGGGGAGGTTAATAGAATTACTTATTGATTTTGTGATTGCAATCTATGTGCATAGTAATTTGAACAACTTTGAATGTAATCATTGTGCCATTTCTGGTGTTGATTTATTTGTGCAAGTGTTTCTGGACAAGAGGTGGTTGCACATTTGTTCTTAAGCTCTGTGCACTCGTCATATTTGGCGAAGAAGTTGTTCTTGGTGATTGAAACATGGGAGTAATGTTATTTCCATATTTTTCCAAGATTTGACTCTGACGTTAGAGGAAGGTCCAACAGTGAAAGGCCCTCATTACACTTTTGTAGGATGTAAGCATAACTATAACACATGCAGTGAAGTCTCATTGTTACTTTAGTACCATCTTGTCTCACTGAACAAGACATGTGTGGCGATATATCATAATTCCTCTCCACCATTTTGGATATCAATGCAATAGTTGCAACACTACTTGGACTTTGTTTCGTTTTCCTGTATTTCCATTTACTGCCCTCCTCTCGCCATTAATCCAAGATTGTTTGCATCCGTAATAGGTGCTTTTTGGGATTCCGTGACATATGTACCATGCATTCTGACATATATCCCTTCCACATAATTTCAATTTATCCATAGTATGCTCAAGTTTGACCTTCATCACAACCGCTAGCATTTGCACTGAATGCATTAAGTACAAAGTTTTTGATGGCGGTTCATTCATCCTTAGAGTTAAATTCCAAATGTGATTGAAAACGTTGAGAGATAGATTAGAGAGACATCCTTCCTCAGAGCAAGGTTTTTTCTCAGCTTCAGACAAAAATCGTTCTCTTGTTTTTTTCTCATTTTCCCTTACCTTTGGTGTACTAGTTGGAGTAGTAATTACCTTTTGGCGTTTACGAGCCTTTTTATCGAGTTTTCCTTACTGCTACATATGGAGGATTCAAATGAATTTGGGTATACCAATTGAGGCAATGGCTCTTCAAATGCACTCCACATTTTTACCGAAAACTCTTCTAGAATTTCTTTTAGACTTATTTCCATAACGGAACCATCGGATGGACTAACCTGGTTGGCAAGCCATTGATGAGAGCTCCTTCTGATATGGAGCAACCCTTGCAAAAAGGCTTGATTAATTTATCAATATGCACCCCAAATGTATTGCCATCCAATTTTTTAAAGTGCACCATGTCTCCTTCATAGTATTTGTAATTGTTGCTTTTGCAACAAATTTGTGTTCTTTTGAACAAAATGTATCAACTTCCTAGAAACCCCCTTGAACTTCAAATTAAAGTTAGTGTTTGATGTGGCAGTTTGTTTCTTGAAGTTCAGAATTTCCATTCACATGAAGTGCAGTTCTTGTTTCTAAATACACTAGATTTTTTATTGGCCAAGAAACTTCGTTGTTGCAATGTAGACTTGGATAGCAATCTTTACATGTAGTTATAATCTTCTCCACAAAAACACCAAACTATGTGGGTCCCAACACTACTCCCGAAATTAGATGTTCTTCTTATACTGTGGGATATAAGCCCTTCAACTGATGTCACCTTCTTTCGGAGCACGCTTATGTTTTAGCACCACCTAGGTCAGTATCAAACTCATCCCTGTCTTTAGGAGTTGTCAAACAATGGCTATCATCAAGTTAGAATTCAACCCCACATCCTCATCAAATGTATCCTCTAAGTCACTGCTCATGATGTTTTGAATGCCATCACCCCCACAAGTGAAACTTCTAAAATCACATGCTTAATCATTTGCTTCCTTTCCCATGGGATATAGTATCCCTTGTTTTCAATTTCTTCCATGGTTTCACAATCATCAATTGTGTATGGTAGTCTCACTTTACCATTGAATACAATACTTATTGTGACAACGAATAAGATAGACCCCATGTCTCTACAATAGAGTGTATTTCTGGATGGATAAACTAGTCCCTCCGCAACTTCCACACCTTTGGATAGTAAATCCACATGTGCTCCTTCATCGAAAATAGAGTTCATTTTCAATTGTATCCACAAATAAAAAGAGAAAATTAGTAATGAGGACACTTAAATCTTAAACCTATGGAGAATTGAAAATGAAAAATATCAATAACAATTCCAAGGTTAAAACAAATGCTTGAAATCACAATGAGAAAATAAAAATATACATCTTATATGAATATCTTTGAAACCTCTTTTAATCTAAATCTTGAACATATGGAGAATTTAGCTCCTATTTGACCTGTGAAGCCAGGAAACGCAGAGGGGGGCCACGTTTCCCCTAACAATCATTTCAGGGAAACGAAACAAGGGGGAAACGCCAAAAACGTTTCCGAAACGTTTTTGGCGTTTGCAACGGTTTTTGACTTTAAAAAATGTCATTTATTTTTAAAAATAAAAAAATCTTGCATTAAATGAACCCTAACCCTAATACAACTACCTAGACTTGTAACCATGTTGAATGATGACTCTTTAGAAGTTCAAATTTCAATGAATTCAAAATATTTTGAGTGCTTTATCAATTATCTCTTATGGTCTACAATTATAAAATGAGTAATATGCATATATATATATATATATATTATTTTTAATAATATATCAGACAGACACGTTTCGTCGACGTTTTGTTTCCAAGGTTTTTTGAAAATTGTCATTTCCGCATTTTGTACCCGTTTACTTCTGCTTCCGCTTCCTAGAAACATAGATTTGACCATATTAGTGCTCCTATTTGACCATATAACACATTGTATTAGACTCTTAGATCCCACTATTGTGTGTATCTTTTTATCCATAAAACACAAGTGTATGGATTTCAAAATGTGTCTAGCCTAGTGGCCATTGGGACTAAAAGTTTTCTCGAATAACTCAAATATTGACTAGAATGGCAGGTCAAATGTTAGTGATCGCAATTCCAAGCGCGAGTGATCACAATTCCAAATGTGAATACCTGCACTTCAACGTGCGAGTGATCGCAATTCCAAATGTGAATGCTCGCACTTCAACGTGCGAGTGATCGCAATTCGTAGTGCGAGTTGAGGACTCGCACTTCTTAGTACGATCGCTCGCACGTCGAAGTGCGAGCATTCGCACTTGGAAATGCAATCACTCGCACTTCGAAGGGCAATCACTAACATTTTGATCTGCCATTCTAGTCAAAAGTTGGCTAGCCTAGTGGCCACTGGGACTTAAATTTTTCTCGTACATGCAATAATATTGAAGACAACTATTTATAAAATTATTACTCGCACTAAGGAAAAGTTCAATGTCCTCCAATTTAAGTTTAGTAAATATTTAGGGCCATTAATATTGTGTCAAAGTAATTTGTTACTGTATTTTACTCTCTAATTATATAGGTATGTTTATTTGATGGTATAAAGTTCAAGTTTAGTCTTTATTTGATTAACGGTGGTGCTATATACTTTGATTCAATTATGAGTGTTAATTGTTTAGCTTTTTATATCTTACATAGTCTTTTAACAATATAAGTTTATTATTAATAATTGTCTACAATATTGAGTAGAAGTAACCCATTCTACGTAGTTTATTATTAATAATTGTCAATATTAAAGACTAAATTTCAATTAAATTTATGTATGTCAAATTTAAGTTTCAAACAATGTCGAAATTTAGTTTTCATACATTAAAAATTAAATTATAAAATTCTTACCTTAATTTGCTACAATACCAATTACACTTTTTTGTAAGGTCAAATGTTAATTAATATTGTGGTTCCCTCAACATTAATTGACCATTAAACCAAATAATGTAAAATCCTCCATTTGAAAGTATTTTTTTATTTTTCGTACTATATTTAATGTTAAGTGGTACAATATTAAATTTTAATCCACGCAAGCTTTGTCAACGTGTTGATTTCAATGCAATAAAATGGAAAAGTGTATACTCATTTGGAAGGCGACAACACCAAAACAAGGAGCACATATACAAATGGGTGAAGAATAAATTTACAGAAAATTAAAAGAGGTAAAGCATTGTTATTCTATTTTGAATAATTTCATTTTGTACACCCATTTCACAATGAATGTAGATATTGCATTTTTTATTAGGTATCCCATAAACCAATTTTCAATGTTTATCCATATTTTTGATTTTGTGAAACAACAGAGCGCAACACCTGCTATATATATAGTAACTAATATTTTGTAGGACATGGAAAAATCACCATTTTTCTTGATTTCACATATATAATCCCAAGGTCTCAAATCCACTCCAAGAAACGTTGAAGACAATAAGGGTTTTTCAACACAACTAACAACTACCATGAAAAGGACTTTTGCAGTACGGAAGATTTGATGGAAATAGTGTCTCAAATTTGCAAGAAAATACAATGGGTGCACAAAAATTGGGTCATTACATTCCACATTCACAAATAGATATAAATACTCCATATATTGTTGATGATGTTGATGATTCAAAAAAGGAAGATACAGTTTCAACAATCCATGCATATGATAGTGATAGAACAAATGAGAAGCTGAAGAAAGAATACAAAGAAGAGCTTTGGCCAAAACCTGCATTGTGAAAACATTGATTTCAAAATTTGAAGAGGTGTATGAAGATTTAAACCATGGAAATCTTGGCAAGAAACATTGGGATAAAGTAGCAGATGCTTTGAATCATGTTTATGGAAAAACATTCACTGGGATGCAATGCAAATACAAGATGAACAGGTTGAAGAAAACCTTCAAGAAGGAGAAACAATTGAAAACACAACAGGGGCAACACCTTCAACATGGAGTTTCTATGAAGATATGGATCGCATTATAGGGAAAACACCCAAGGTTATTGGTCTTATGGGAGGTTTTAATGGAAAAGAATGGGTTAATATAAGCACTTCTACTTCTGAAAAAGACATGAAAGGGAAATCAGAAATCCCTTCTATCAACATTGAAATTGTTGGAGTAAACCAAGAAACCCCTTTGAATAAAAGTGGAATTGAATGCAAACATGTAAAGAGAAAAAGAAACTCTTATGGAGATTTGAAAGAGATAATGGAGAATAACATGCATCTATTCACTCAAACAATGAAAGAAATTGAGCAAGGAAGACTTCAACTTGAAAGGGTGGTTCAGCTAATATAAGCGCACCCTAATGCGGCCACTAAACTTCCATCACAAGACGAAGAACAATTGATATTGAACATATCATATTTCCACGAAGAGCGGAAGATGCTTTTTCAATTAAGCATTCATTTGCCATGGCATGAAATCGATTATGAATTGATTAATGATTGTTCGCAATACATCTTACATCAAAAGAACCAGCAAAGGGGTAAGGCGATGCAACCCACGCCACAAGCTGGCTCGATCGGTAAAGATTATGAATAGATTAATGTTTATTCAATTATGCTTTCATTTTCCATAGCAATAGCTAGATTATGAATAGATTAATGTTTATTTGAAATAGATCTTGCATCAAAGGATCCAACTCATGAGTAAAGATGATGCAATCCTAGACGCAAGCTCGATAGGTAAGTGGTAGCCGCAAGCTAAAATATTGATTATTTCCATTGGTTAGAATTGACATACGGTTGATTAACAAAAATTATTACTTCCTAATTAGCCACAAGAATTACTTATTTTATATTTGGAGGGCTTGCTATATGAGAAAAACCAATCACCCTCTAAGGAGATGTCATTCAAGTTCAGCAAGGAGACTATCAACTTGCGTGGTGGCTTGAAAGAATTTATAAAGTCGTTATCAACAAAATTTAAAATGGGATTCTGGTCCGACAAACTCACTTATGTTGATGTTGAAAAGCTGACAAAGGCCTTCAATAAAAATTATCGACTGGATTGAATCCAAAACTCACGTGGGGAAAGGAACATTGCAATATAGTCGATGAAATTGCAATAAAAGATCTAGAAAATATTTAGAGTAGAAATGAGGTGCAAAGGGAAACCCTCCTAAAAATTTATGGTTGGAATGAAAAGCAGAGGAGAATCTTATTCAAAAGATATGTGGTTGATGACCGATTTGTACAAAGACTTATCACTGATAGTGTCTCAGGGATTGAATGTGGTAGAGGGCATCAAATATTTGGAGCGAGAAAATGCTAAATAACTACTTATCATTTCAAAATGTTATTATGATGGTACTGCTTAACATTGTAAAGAAAATACGTACTTTTGTTATTATGATGGTTCTGCTTAACTATTTTGTATGTTGAGATTGTACAAATATAAGTTGGGAGTATTTATATTTTCATTGATTATAAGTTGAGACTATGAGTGTATAAGTTGAGTATGCGAATTAACAGAAAAATTTTATTGTAACAAAACTTTGAGCAGTTTTTATTAAACAAATATGTATTCCTAAATTAATTCTGAGGATGCTTGAATACTACTTTTTGGTTCGAAAATAAAAATCGTATACCATGTTCATATGAAATGAAATAACTACAATATAGTTTGTAAAGACTCGTCACACTGAAACATTACATTCAATTCAAAAAAATCTGCAAAATAAAACATTTAGTGTACAATAAAAATGAGAAACGCTGTTTGATTTTTTCCTAAGTCACCACCTACAACCATTTCATTTTTGATATAACAATAACAAAAGATACGTGTTTTTTATTTTTTGATTGAATCAACGCCTCAACCATTTGATTTTGATTTTTTCTTCATTTACAGATAAGAACACATGCAACATGAAACTGATCATATTTGATATAAATAGTGTTTTGGCACACACCATCCACAAGGCTAATTCGTCATACAAAAAGTTTAAAAAGTTTGGCAGCATCGAGCTCAAAACAAAAATTTATTTTCTCAGACCAAATGTGAAAGAGTTCTTGCAACGTTGCAAAAAATTTCAAAATAACACTATGGACATCGTGAGAAAATCAAATGTTGATGACATGATGCCTTCATTCCTTCAAAACATTGGCTTAGAGGTTGGAAGCTTCAAGTTCATATTTACACAGAAGATTGCGTCAAGACCAAACGCATTGATTATGATGGTTTTGGGAATCCAAAATTATATCTCAAGAATCTTAACTCTGTTTGGTGGTGGTTTAATGAATCATACCATTGTAAAAATACAGTGCTTATAGATGACTCTTTAGAGAAAAACAAGTTCAATGATGTGGGGAACTACATAATTGCTAAAACATTTAACATAGATTCTAATCCGTAAAAACAAATACTTGTTAGATGAGTTGTGGCCTTTGTTGCAACCATTGAAGGACATCGAAGATGTTCGGGATTTTATTAAATAAAAAACCCAATTATAGGGAGCTTATTTTTTGGAGATTTACTATGATTTATATTGTTGATTTGGGAGCCCATTTTCGGGAATAGTGTTACAATAAAATTCAAAATATTCTTTAAAATGTTTTACTATAATTCTACCTTTAGTAAAGGAATTTCAATTTATTTCATAGCTATATTTAAATACTAAAATATATCTCGGATGGTTTTACAATTAATTTTAATTACTTTCATATCCATATTTAAATATGAAAATATATATGCAATGGTTTTATAGTTAATTTGATATCTAAATTTAAATATGAAAATATATCTGGAATGGTTTTACAGTTAATTACATTCTCCAACACTAGATCGTCGCCCTTTGCTAGTTTCTTCATAATATCTTTGGTAATTCTCTCACAGGTTACGTTACGATTCAATCACGCCAAAGTAAATGACTATCGAAGTGTCTTACATCTCTTGAATTTCATTAGCCTAGCGGTCGCTAGGCCACAAGGCGTTTTAAATATTCAAATCTGCATAGTTTAATCTTAAATACATTTTAAAACTGATAAGAGCCTTATTCCTAAGCAAAAATTAAGCCTAGCGGCCACTAGCCCGTATAAAACATAACATGTTTCTGTTTTATACGGGCTAGTGGCCGCTAGGCATTATTTTTCAGATCAATGTTGGATTCCCTAAAATCATTAAACGATTTTTCCCATATTCAATAATTTAATGCATGATCAGATATATTGGACTCCGAAAGAGGTATAATGAGTTCCATATTTTAATACTTGGATTCCAATATTTTGATTTTTGGATTCCAATATATGTGATTTTGGAGTACGGTAAATTCCAATATATGTGATTTTGGATTCTAATATATGTGATTCTAGATTCCAATATATGTGATTTTGGATTCCAATATGTGTGATTTTGGAGTGCGATAATTCCAATATTTAACATTTTGGAATCCAAAACTAGTAATATTAGATTCCAATATTGCCTATATTTTTTAGCAACTCGGACTGGAATAAGTCCAGATTTAGTGAAATAAGCGTTCACTCTTGATTTACCCAACTCTTAAACACCATCAAAGAAGGATGAAAACCCATCAAACGACAAATCAGTTCATGCATTTCCATAACTTCTATGCCATCCTGGAGATCCTCCATTTTGAGCTCAATAACAAGAGACCCATCTGCTGCCCTCATACATCCCAACTCAATCTTCCGAGGATTGACCTTAGGCATCCAAAGAGGCCCTCTCTAGAAATGGTTGTTGGAAACAAGATTGACCCCTCTAATCGTATCTCTGAAATTGAATTTTTTATCTCGGTTGGGATGTTACCAGAAGTAGCCCATACCTCCTGATTGGCTGCTCCTTTTCTTGCCATATCGGAAGATTAGAAAAAAAAGAGCATCCACCATATTCAACTGCTGTTGAAAAGACTCAAAGGACATAGCTCAAAGAAAAAGAGAGAACTCGCCTGTTACAAACGCAAAGCCCAAACTTCCTTTGGCATCGATCCCTAACCTTTACAAAACAAAAATCATCACAAAACCTCGAAAGTCAGTCTGCAACCCTCGGTGCATACACGAGAGTACACAAAACCCCCACAAAAGACATCGTGATCCCTTGAAAAACCCAAATAAACAGTGGAGAAGCCCTAATTTACAGTCACAAAGCTGGAAAATACAGTTGCATGCCCAAAGGTACAGTAGCGAAGCTCAAAAAGACACCATGAAACCTTAGATATTCATGTTTTTCTCATTGCAATCTCTTTTTGTCTTTATTAGGCAAACGTGGGGCACTGTTTTTCTTTTGCCTTTTTTTTTTTTTTTAATAGGGGTGGGGCAGTGGGGTTGATTGCCATATGATTCTTTGTCTTTCTTGAGCCCCATTTTTTAATTCATGATGTAATCTGACCCTTTATTATTGATCATGTTGTGTTATAAACTTAAACATACAACATATTAAAGAAGGATCCAGGAATACTCCAATAATAAAGATAAAAACCAGGAAGCAACATATAGTGTATGCTTCCATTTCTCATTATCAAGATATTTTTTTCCTTAAAAAGGAAATGTGTCTTTTAGTTCCTGGCCCAGCTACAATGCCGCATATGGTGTATGCAAGCCCCCTTGTGTGGACAAGGGGAATATTTGAATTTACATGTACATTCTTTTAATTCTTTCACACATTGTATTTCATGACAAATCTTGGGAGAAAACTGGACCATGCCAATCAAACTGCACCCTTCTATTTTAATGATCCTCTATGTGATGCATAGGTGTGAAGGTCCAACCCATCATAAAAATTTATGTAAGTAGGACTCTAATTTTCTTTGTTTTTCTTTTGTTAACTACTTTGTCTAGTTAGAACCTAGATTGTCGATAACTATTTTCTGTTGAAAAGAATTCGAGTCTAAAGCCAGCTCTCATTTGCTTCCATATCAACACCCAAGAATGACAAAGCTCGTAATAGTCCTTGGAAACACCTATAGAGATGATATTGTCATCCTTTCTAGTTCCATAGTTAATATACTTCTTGATCGTGTAACACTCTGATTTTGTATGTTAACTTGGTGAATGTTTTACATACTGTTATAGCTGCTGAAATGAAAGCAAACATGTTAAGATATGTTTTGATCTTAAGAGAATGTGTTGCTAACTTGGATTCTTGTATGCTATGATTTATTGCATGGGACAGCAATATTGTACTTGTGTGTTTGCTGATGTGACGACAAATTGTCGTATACTTGCTAAACTCTCTTTGCTGATTGACAGCATACCTTGAATCAATTCCATTGATTCAAGTATGCTGAGGTCCTCTTGTGATTTCTGTGTCGATTCACACTTGAACCGAACCGAGATAGTTATGAGCGTACAGCGCCAGATTGCAGGTGTGAACAACTGGCGCATAGATGCCAACGACAGGGGTTCGATTCTTGAACCCTGTACTGTCGAACTAGGGATCTCGTGAGGCAAGAAATGCCTGGACACGGGTGGCCTTGGCACGCGATCCAAAGGACGGAACGTCCTGCTCTGCATTAACGTGAATGTTAGTAGGGAGGCTGGATGGAAGTTGTTAGTGTTAGTGGTTAGTAGGAGTTAAAACCTAAACTAATCCTAAATCCTAACATGCACCCTACACTACTACCCTAAGTGGATTTTTAAATTACAAAAAAAAAAGGGGAAAATAATAACCTAAGGCTAAACTAAGACCTAGGTTGAATGCTATATGCAACCTAAACTAATCCTAATCTAAGGGGTGCGCAGACCCTTGGGAGGAAAGGGATAAGGATGAAGGAAGGGCATTCATTGGCATTTAATAAAACAGTCCCTACGTGGACAGCGCCAGTTTTGGCGGGGCAGGTAGGAATTAGAGGCATCTATTTAGAAATAGAGCCAAATTCAGTTTTGCTTGGAAATTTGAAATTTAGAATTCGCCAACTCAAGTGGCGGTGGCGTGGAAAGTAAGGAAAAAGGCTGAGCCTTAATTGCATTAATTGTTTTCGGTCCTCGCGACCAGCTCGCCTTGGAAACTGCATGAGGGAATTCGATTTTTCATTGTTTCGATTTGGTTTTGGCCAAAGTTGCTCTGCATTTGGTTTTTTGGCCTGGTTCAGTCGAACCAGCTCTTGGCATTTGACATTTTTCGTGGAGATTTGGAGGCTGTTGTTAAGCCTGAAGAAGAAAGGAGTGCTGGGAAGTTTGTGTTGTCGTTGCGGAAGGAAAAACGCGCAAACAAGGTTTTCTTCGAGCTCTGGAAAAGAGATTTCAGGCATGTTAAGCCCTTCTCTTTAAAAATCTCTGCTTTGATTAAGTGTATCATTAAAACAACCCTGCTCTTGGGTTTTGATTTTGTGACTGTTGACTAGTCGGTTCGATTTGGATTTTATCGATTCTTACTTCTCTTTTGCTTGGGAAAATGATATGATGAACCGTTTCTGGTTGCTCGGTTTTGAGTGTTTTTGCTCGAATCAAGTTGGAAATGATTTATTGTATTGATTATTGACTGTATGGAAGTTGGAAATAGATATTTCCTTCACTGTTCATATCGTTGGAAGTGGAACAGGCTGTTTAATTGTTTCCTTCTGTGTAATTGTTTCTTTGCTGTTGTATTTGGAACTGTCCTTGCGTATAAAATGGAAGTGGAAATTCAGTCATGTTATGTTGCTGGGATTTGGGTTTCCTTCATACTTGCTGTCATTTTTGGAAATAATGGGGTAAAGTTGTTTCCTTGTTGTTGCGATTAATCTGTCCTTGCATTTTGATTGGTTGGAAACACTTCCCCGACGTACTGGTTTATTGACAGTAATGGAAAATTGTCTTGTATATTATGGTCTGTACATGTTATTGAGTTCTTCTCACTACCGAAACTATCGTTCTTTCGTTGACAAACTGGAATGAGGGAAACGATAGTTGTCTGAAGTTGTTTCGTATTGAAGTTTTTATGGAAATCGATTCTCTTCCTTCTACTGCTTTGGATTTTAAAGGAAATGGCATTTGGGTTTTCTTAAGTATTGGAACTCGAATTGAATGAAGTAATAGCAATATTTCCATTACTGTGCCTTTTCTTGTTTAGGAAATGAGCGAATACGTTTTAGTAACCGTGGAAATAGGAAAAAGTAGACTGTTTTTCCTTCTGAAGTTGTTGATGGATTATGTCTCTCCTTGCTGTGAGATTAGGATGGTTTTATGGTGTTTTAATGATGTTGTTCGATCTCCCTGTCCGGACTGTTGACACAATTATAAATTGGTTTTGTATTATGTGCAAGGAATGATTATATTTCTTTCTTGCTGTGATGGATAGTTGATTCCATGGCGTCTTGTAGTTGAAGTTTGACCTTTTGATTCGAATTGTCTTGTGAATGCGAACTTGACCTGGATTTCTGTTTTAATAAATGGAAAGTGTGAGAATTAGCTTGTTTTCTGAGTCTATTCTGACTGTACCAAGCTTACACGATTAACACCCTTAACGGGTTTGTCTTCATAGAGGTATTGATATATGAATGTTATACTTTGAGTTCTGTACCTCATTAAGAAAATGGAGAATGTTGTTTTGAAGTTAACGGTTGATCGAGATAGAACTCGAATTGGATATTCATTGTTGAGGCATGTTGGATTGAAACTGTACAGGCTATGTGAGTTGCCTTTCAATGAAAATAAATGTTTTGTTAGCTTCATAAGTTGAGCTGTCATGCTAAGATAAACACGAATTGAGTGTTTTTATTTCATTCGGAGCAAATGATTGTTTCTTAGTGAAATTAAAGGGGAATGAATTCGTCTTTTGTTGCTGTTCTGACTTGGTGAAATTCATAGTCAATGTGAATATTGGATTTGCTGTAGGTAACAACAATGAATAAAATGTTAGTTTGAGCGGGATATGCTCACAGGATTAGGAAATCATGTGATTAATTGACTGCATGATGGAAGTACTGTTTGTCTGTTTAGTATGCAGTGAAAGAAATATGGTTTCTTTTATTATGGTAAATATATGGTATGCAGCCTTATATTGTTTGATCTTGGATGTACATAATGTTGTACTAACCTGTTTCGGATCTTTATATGAGTCTGATTCAAATGAAGTATGGATATGGATGATGAATTCTTCCTGTTTTCATTTAAAGCTGATTATAAATGAAATTATTCTTGCTGCCGGAAAGTGAATTCCGAATGGATTTTGTAAGTTTCACTCTGAACTGTTATCTTGATCTGTCTTTCGTTTGGATTCCACTGTTAGGACAGTCATGTGGAAAGAAATAGAGATATGAATGAATGTCTTAGAAAAATGATCTTTTCTTCTTTCATTCAGTTGGAAATCTGGAATTCGTGAATAATGAATTTTATAGTGCTTAGATGGGAGCAACTATATGCATTGCTGCTCGCTTTCTTGTCTGTACTTGATTGCTTGGATTCTAATATGACGCATGAACTGAAAAGAAAGTAAGGGAATTACATTTCAGTTAGTTTCGTCTTTTGCATTCATTATTATTGAAAGGCGTGAAAAGGGTAACAGTGCGTTATATCCGTTGTAAGTTACTTGTATTTCTAACTTTTCAATATTGTGAGTTGATACTTGTAATGATTATGTGGAAACGGGACAACAGTTCCTTGGCTGATTGTGATGATATTTTTGATAGTTCAGTTGTTATGCTGATCTTTCTTTTGTGCCTATTTCGTGATTGATGTTTAACTGTCGTTTCATAAAAGCAGGGTTCTTTTATTGAGACAGTTAGTTGAAGCATCTTATTTTAAGGATAAGTGCTTAATATGCTCGATTCATCAAATCCGAATTCGCAATTCATTTTGCAGATGGAATTTGATTAGAATGAAGACTTGGCTGTTTTCTGATGCTTTTTGATTTGATGATGTATTGAAATTGTTGCTTTTATTCCTCTTTGAGGAATTGTGAAAAGAAGAAAATATATTCTTCTGTCCATGAGTTGTATGGATGCTTTGTATAAACTATGCCCAATCAGCTGGATTGGCAAATGTACAGATTATGACTTGAAATATTGAATACAATTACAAATGTGATATTTTCAATAGTTATATCAGTTTGATTTATTGGAAATATAATGTTATTTCTTGATTTGGGTTTGTTTATTTATCCTTGGATGGATGCTAAATGGAAACTGATATCTATTCTTACCTAAACGCAACTTTTAAGTTGAAAAATGCAATTAGTTCATACTTGGGTAAAGATGAATTTTTAATCGACATTAAAAAGGATTAGGAAGAATATGGTTCCATAATCGGAAGGTATTCAGGATTAGCTTAGGAGCTAAGGAATATCAATTCAACTTCGGAGTAATCGAACTCCGCTTTCGAACTCCATTAATGATCCCGTTTGATAAATTCAGAATAAAGGATATAAGATAGATATATCCATAACTAATGGACCTTAACTATATGACGTTAAGGAGAACAAATGAATACATTTCTCGAAATTTAGACCTCGTATGAATGACGTCTAATAAGTTAATATTCTGATTTTAGTTGCAGTTGAGAAAATCTTGGCTAAGTTTAATAGGTTAAACTTATTACGTCCATCAGTACGGACTGCTTAATCTAATGATTAAGGAGTGAACCAAGTAGGGAAATTGCAGCCCTTCGATACGAAGGAGAAGATGCATAGTAAGTTAATGGACGGGTTTAGTCCCTCTTAGCTCTGTACAACTGTAACGGAAACGAGGATCAAGGGATCAACATGAATGTTGAAAGTTGATTTTAATTATTAATTCGTGGCTAAGTCACTTGAGCAGGATGTGTATTCTCGATGGGAGAATTCCGTAGGACATTGGCATACGCCAGCTACAGCAAGGTGTCTCCATGAAGACGGGGTCTTCATGACGACACAATGTTGCAGCTGACATATAGCAATGCCCTCCCGAATTAAAACATTTAGAATACATAGGCTGAATGTGTAACTCTTAGCAGGGGATAGAGTATGATCAGATATACGGAGTGACTCCGGAATACTAAAGATAATTAGACACACGGAGTCGTGGGGTAACGACACCGTATGTCTGCGTATCTTTAGTTATCAGGAGTGCCTTCTTATATTCGTTCATATTCTAATTGGAAAAATTGAGAGTCTAAAACTGATCTTAAACGATGATGACTGGTAGGAACCAGGAAAGACCATTCTAGATAACAGGTGAAGTGAAGTGAAGGACGTATTCCGTAGATGTGTATCACATCCAGGAATATGATCATGCAAAGCATGTGAAAATCTTTGGCCAAAGTATCACAATTGCTGGTTGCGTTGTCCTTATCACTTAATTTAAGATGCAGGATGTCAGATGAATATCAGTAACAGATATTCAGATAGGCTTCTTAAATGGATCACTTCGATAACCGGGGAAGGTTATGAGAACAGGTATATATAATATACTATGCATAAACAAACATGAAGGATCGGTTATTGCCGAGTCATGAACATGAAGGATCGGTTGTTGCCGAGTCATGAAATGAAGGATCGTTGAAACTCCGAGCCATGAAAATGGAAGATCGGCAGTTCTCGAGTCATTTACAAGCAGAGCATATAGAATCATGTTATGAGATTGAATGGCATTGAATGTGTGTTCCATATTGTAAATATGCGAACAGGAACATTCGTTTAAAAAGGAATTGTGTGATCCAAACTGTGTTGTTTGGGCAAAGAAGAATTATTAAAACTTGAAAGTGTATTTGAATTTTATAATTCATAACAGTGAACGTTATCAAAAAAAAAAAATTCCCTTGTTCTGGTATTTTAAAATGGGGATGTTACGGATCGATCAGTGTAACACGCACAAGCTAAGCGAATTGATGGTGATAAGTAGTAACTTTACAAACTCAAAATAGTTATTCAATTTTAGTTTGAACCTCTATGTTGCTGGAACAATAATATGTAGACTAATTATAAATATTAACCTAACTTAATCATATACTCTAAAAATTTAAGAAAGAAACAACTGTGATTTTACCTTCCCAGTGAAACCAAAATTAAGGGGCAGATCATCAGTTGCACATAACATAAGCTGCATTTGAATTGGTGCAGGTGTGCAAGTTGTTGCACAAGTACCGATGCTGGCCCAGTTCCCCCACCAACTAATGTTGTAACCCCTGCAAAAGTTATGCTTATTCGGTTGTATTGAGTCTTGACTATGGAGAATGCTTTAAAATGATGTTAATAATAACAAAGTCCATTCATTACCTACTAGTGTAAATTTCAAAGCAGCTATATACCATGTTAAGTAATATGTACTTAGAGGAAATAGCTATCCATCTTGGAAAAGAGACATTAAACCACATTTATTTATGAAACCATGTTCCATTAAGGTTTTTGAAGTAGAGTCACACTTTCATATAAGAGCATTAGCAAGCTTTTGTATTACCGATTACAAACACATACAATATGACCAAGTCTCATATAAACTTCAAGTTTTTGCTTGGCTTGTGATATATATATTAGGGGCTTCCTACAAAGGCTCATTTATCCAAGCGTTTTCTTCGATGGCTTATCTTTATTGCTCTAAATCAGAAAATGTTAAACATCTTTTCTGGGACTATCCTTTTGCGAGATCTTGTTGGAAACTTGTGCAATCCAATATGCCAACTATTTTCCAAGGACCTCTTCATTGCGAGACTCCTTTGTTACGTGATTCCAAAACTTTTACTACATGTTCCATTTATTGGTATTTGGAATTGTGTACAAATTTCTGCCTTGTTCATTCTCTGAAAACTTAGATGCAATTATGTCAACAAAGATAAGGCATACAATTTGGATGATTTTTGTCACACTTGGAGAAGTGAAGTTAGAATGCAATTACTTGCAAAAGGATTTCTTTTGTTCAAGGAAGCTAAAATAATTGATCCTAGGGATTATTCTGATTTCATTGTTGTCCTTGTTGCTTTAAGGACAAAGTTGTGATTTTCATTGTAAATACCATTGTACGGTTCATTCTTTTGTACAAGCCCTTTGTTGTAAATATTGCTTTTTGTTAATATATGAAGCATCTATTCAAAATTTTATAAATATATATATATTATATATATATATATATATGACAAGAGAATACCTCAACAAATGTTTTGAGGTCGCAAAACAAAGCAAGCGATTCTGATCTCTAGAAGCGGCAAGTTGTGATCCATATGGTCAACAACATTTTTGCGGAATCATATATAGGACTCGAGACTACTCAATCCACTCATCGCTCAAGTTGCTAAAGGACTGTATGCTTTAAGCTATAGAACTAACAGAGTTGTAGAAAATATGCTAAGCCAAGAAGGGGCCTGGTGGAGCAAACCTTACGTCCAGAGGATCTCAAGAGTGGAATAATAATATAGTGTAATGTCCCCAAATGGACATTTTTGACCCCAAATGGATTTTAGGCCAATCCCAAACCCCAAATGCAGATTATAGACAAGATATCAAATTTTTATTATGCAGATCTGAATTTTATCTATAAATGGCGACTAGGGCTAGATAAGAAAATGCATGAAATATGTCATAAACCCACTAGATCTTTAGCCCAAACAAATCAACAATATTTATAATGATAGGATCATGAAAGAAATACCCAAATAGAGCTCCAAATCAGGCTGGAATAATTTTATAAAATCTGCAGACAGGCTGCCCTCAGACACAGCTGAAAATAATATTTCCTTGACTCCAAAAATTCTGAAAATTTGTTTGCAAGTAGATAATGAATAATCAGAATAGGATCTTCAATCAGATTCGAAAAATATTAATTCTGGAATTTATTAGGGCAGAAAATGCAGCAGAACTTGTAAATTCAATAACTTGCAAAATACTCCAAATTTCTGGGCAAATGATAGCTCAAACTGAAGCTTGAAAAATAATTTTTCCAATGAACCCAAAATCAAAATTTTTCAATGGCGGGAAGGCATCCAAAATGGATCTGCAATTTTGGAACAGTGTAGATAAACCCTAGATGTGAGTGAAAGCTGGAAAGACAATTTCGTCCCACTTAGGAAAGGCCCAAAAACACCTCAAAACTAATCAAATACTTCAAATACTTCGAATCTCGTCTCTCCTTGAATTTAAGCTCTAATTCGGTCTTCAACCGCTGGAAATCAGCTAACTCTTTTATGCACTATGGAAACCCCAAGGTGGAGATTCCTCACAAACTAGAGGAAGGGTTTTCGTCCTTCTCTAGGCTCTTGGAGGGTTTTCGTCCTCAAGAGTGGAGATGTAAGCAACAATGCTCAACATACAATTTCAGAAATGAGAGAAAATAACAAGTCATGCTTCTCCAAGCAAGTCCCATTGCTTAAATAGAAGAATTGGGCCTAATGGCCACCTCCAACAACCAATCAGATTTTTCCTCCTCATTTAATGTTTTCACCCACTTGCTTTCTCTCCCTAGGCAAGTCGCATTTTCCTAGAATAAATCATTTGGCCCATATACTTTTTCTTTATGTTGCCCTTTTTTATCACTTACTTTTGCTCCATAAGCAAGTCGCACTTTTCCATGTATAATTTATTTTTTCTAAGTGCTTTTTTCCTTTTGTTTATTTTTTTCTATTTTTAAGTTAATAATAATTTATTATAAGTGCATATGATATTTTATTTTATTTTATTTTGCACTTTATAATAAAATATTAAAACTTAAGTCACCCTTATTTTCTTCCCTTAGCCGTCGGGTAGACAAAATAGGCTAAGGGTCTTTGAGTGGGAAGAGGGTATTGCATATAGCGGCTTCTCATGCCAATGAAAATACCTATATGATCAAGCAGCCTAAAATTATCATCTATTAGGTCCATTCCAAGAATGAAATTATACAATTAGTGCTTCAAATGTTTCTTATCTCGAATGATTCTATGTTGAATCGGATATCAACGTTTCATTAGTGATAAACAAGATGTCTCCAAAGGGTGGCGGACTTGTTACTCAATTTCTTAGTAAATATGACCCAGAGAAACCCTTGAGTCATCCCTCGAGAGCAAGGAGTTGTTGGAGATATATCTCCCATCACTGGACCATCTCCTATAGTCACATAACTTGTAATTATTCATGAATCAAACATCACTACTGTCAATCCAAGGAGCCAAAGTTATCCTTGACGAGGTCGACTCAAGTCAAACCACCGGTCTCACAATTAGCTCACAAGTTTTGACAAGTCAACTTGCTTGAACTCAACAAAAACTTGGGCTATAGTGGACATGACATATAAAGCTCAAAACATATTCATAAATGATCAAATTTTCTCGCTTTGATTTTCTTTCCTCTGGTAGTTGGTGTTTCTACCTCACAACAAACAATATTCCACCCATAAATAAACATTCGAGATGAAGAATTGAAACCAAATGATCCAAATTTTGGATCAATAATGTTAGCATCGTGAGCTAACAAAACCACCATTGTGATTATGTAACTTCTTATCATTTAACACTATTTCTATGGCTCTTGTTGGATGTAACCACAAAACAGATTCAAGATGACGTTGTGAACCGCGAGACTTGTGCAAAGGTTTAAACACTATGAAGATGTCATCAAAATCAAAACTTGATTGCATATTTGTGTTCCTCTTGAAAAATTATACAAGTTCAAAAAAATTAACTCCTAATTTTGAGTTCGTATGCAAAAGTTATGACCTCCTAAGGTATCGCACTCAATACGGTGTGTAACTGCCCCTAAAGATAGAATGGTGATTATGCAACCGCCTTGCGATTGCTGTAATGTCCCTTTTTCCCACTTAAGGATAAAAATTTGGACTTCTTGCCATTCCTTTTCCATGACAAAGAAGTAGAAGAGTTGGAGAAGGAAATTGAGCTTCTTTTGTATTTATTTTTCTAACTTTTAATGTTTCTTTTTAGCATGTGTTTGCCTTTAGTAGGTCGGTTGGGTTTTATGCACTTTAAAAGCCAATTAAAGATTAAAAGAATACTTTAAGAGGTCGGCCTTGCTATTCCAAGCTTTGGCGCCAAGAGGAGGTTATAAAAGAAGATTAGAAGACTCATTTGGATCATCTAGATTGGCACATTTTCTATATTTGGACATTGTGGGCTTGTTGCTCCTTGTTCTTCCACTCTTGGATGAAAACCCAAGTGTGTGGCTTCTTCCTAGAAGAACGAAAACCCTTTTGTGGTTGGTTAGACGAAGAAAACTCTCTTTCCTTGGTTGACGTCAAGACTTATTGAAGACCTTTATGCAGTTTTGAGTGTTAGAGGATCAAAGGCATCATCTACAAATATTTTGCATGCATTTTAGAGCCATTCCAAGTTGGAGCGACTATGGTGTTTGAGAGCCTTTTATGGCACAAATTACAAATCTGATTTTATATTCAAATTCAGCAATTATAAAGCCGGGATCTCCACTTCGGTGATTTTTGGAATGGTTTTCATCTTTATCTACTCATTTAGAGATTTCAAGATCAATTTTGAGAGGGTTTCCATTGTTGGAAAATTATGATATTGGTCTCATTTGATTGCTAATATTTTATGGTCATTTTGAGTATTCTTTTGTGTGGAGACTCCATGTATTCCAGGAGTTATTGAATTTACAAGTTTCAGCTTTATTTGTGCCATAATAAGTTCCAAAATTCTGAGTGTGATGATTTGATCACATTTTCTGGCTTCTAAAATCAAGGGCAATCTCTCTCTCTCTCTCTCTCTCTCTCTCTCTCTCTCTCTCTCTCTCTCTCTCTCTCTCTCTCAAGAAGCCAAAGTTGACAAGTTGATTGTCGGCCAAGAGAGACTTGCGGATACAATGGATTTTCTAGCCCTATCCCTCCAAAGGATCATTGAACCTAGGGTTCAAAATGGTGATGGTAGCTCATTTGGAGCTAACAATACACGGCGACCAATGGGATCAGCCTGAGGATCCGTTACAAAGCCCACTTTCCTTCCTAGAGAAGAAGCTATTCCGGAGGAAGAAACAAGGCAAGTTCACCATGCCATAATGGAATCATTGAGGAAGAAGGATTGATGATCAAGGGGCCTAAGGCCATGGCACTTACACCCATTCCAAAGAGTCAACAATATGAGGTAAATATTGCTCATTTTGTGGTAATACTGACAATGTTTTGACTTGTGATGAATCCAGAGATGAAACAAGGGGTGTGGAGCAAGAAGGGGAAGAGAAAGGGCTGGTTGGAAACCCTTCTCCAATGAAACATGATGACAATAAGCCTGCTGGTTTGTTTAGAACAACAGTCAATAAGAGGCAGATTTATGGTGTCCATGAGTACAGTAAGAGCTATGGAGATGCCCTATGTGAACACCATCAAGATATTGTTGAAGCCAAGGTGGAAAAAGCTTCATTTGTTAAATCTGAGGAGAAGAAGAAGGCTGATTTCAACTCAGAAATTCTGAGTCACAAGATTGGGAAAATGGAGGATGTTTCGATCACTCCTCATCCGGCATGGAAACAAATCAAGGTATGATGGAAATCGCATTTTATCTCCTTTTATATCGTTGCCATACTTATGTCATTATGGAAAATTTGTTGTTAAGAATCACATGTCATGTTTGGGTGATGATATGAAGAATTTGTGGGATGATAAATGGCATTTAGACATTTCCTTGCAAGGGTATGTGGTTCTAGTTGACCTCTTGTATGATAGGAAGGAAGTCTTTGGTATTATTACCCCTTGCACATGGTTAAAAGAAAAATTGATGGAGAATTATTTTGAAATCATTATGTATGCTAACATGGTTATGAAGGATTCTACCCTCCAAGGACAAGGAGCCACGAGTTTGATTAATGGTGAAGACACTCATGGTTCTATTAATGAGTGCTTGGTGGCACAAGTGGGATTGAAGGTTGAAGACTTCAAAGGATTCATTGTGAAGTTAGCGGATGGTCACTCTATGCAATGTACCAAGATGTGTTCTCAACTCCAAGTTGCATTGGAACCATATGAGGTATGTGTTGATTTCTATGTGATGACTGATTTGGGTATCGTGCTTGGAGTTCAATGGTGGCATTCGTTGGGAGAGCTCACTCTCAACTATCAACGCATGGAGATAAGCTTCATGGACAAAGGTAAAAAGATCACTTTGCAAGGTATGCTTCCGGAAACACTCCAAATTAGTTATTTGGTGGAAGATACTATTTCATGGGAGTCACATTTCTGTTCTTTATCTAAAATTACAGCGGATTGGAAATCACTAATTTCAGCTGAGTATGTAAAGAACAAGTTTGCTAATGTTGTTTTTGAAGGAGAAATAAGGAAAGATACAAGGTGATGGATGGGCTTATCCTTTACAAAAACCGAGTCTATTTGGTACTCGAATCAAGGGTGAAGAACAGGATCTTGAGGGTTGTTCATGATACTCCATGGGCTGATCATCCGGGCCACTTCATGAGACATGACAAGGGTGAAGGTAAAATTTTCAGTTTTTCTCTTTGCTTATGGAATTTGATGAAAGAGAATGCTAGCATGACATGTTTAAGGAAGCATAAGTTTGAAGGGAATTCTGATTTTTCTCTCTATGGATTGTTAACCCCTGGTTCCATGAGAGAACCAAAAGAAGTAAGGGAAAAAGGAAACAATTATGATAAACTTGCAATTGTTCACATGGCCACCAAAGAGGAGAATGATGGTTCTATCTTTCAGTTTTATGACCCCATGATGAGGTATGGATTTTTTTAGACTACCTTGTTTTCATTTCAGCCGAGTCACACAATGTTTGGGGGTATCTAGAGATCCAAAATTTAGAGAAACTTTCCCTCAAAAGTCACATGGAGTTTGAGTTCCACTTGAAGAATGATGAAATCAAAATTCATGGGAATGCCAAGGAGGTTGAATCTCTCAAGTTTAAGGCCAAGATAACTGCTGATTTTAATTGTAGGCCTGTTGTTCCTAAATTTTCAGCATATGTAAATCAAATTTCAGTCCTCACTTTATTCATGGAGTTGCTCTTCTTTGTGAAATTTCAGTCTGGTAGTTGTTATACCATGATTATAGGACTGAATTTGCAAAAATCAGATTTGGGGCTGCCATTAACAGCAGTGTATTTTCATTTTTTGAGTGCATTCCCTCATGGAATAATGAGAAAGGAAGATTTCAGTTGAATGGAGGAATAAAATCAGATTATGATGTGTTATTTTCAGACTTGTACATTCTGATTTTTGAAAGAAAAATGCATGAGTACAACTGTTTTTGGGACAGCACTATTGAAGTTAAGGGAAAGCCTAATGTGGTTGTGGATGCTTTATCAAGGATGCCATCTCCTACTTCATTAGAGGATGTGGAACTTCAAAGTGAGGGGAATGAAGAGTACAGGGCAGCAGATACATTGGGTTTGCAATTGCTTGGGGACAAGCAATTTTGGGAAGGGAGGACTGTAATGTCCCTTTTTCCCACTTGAGGATCAGAATTTGGACTTCTTGCCATTCCTTTTCCATGGCAAAGAAGTAGAGGAGTTGGAGAAGGAAATTGAGCTTCTTTTGTATTTATTTTTCTAACTTTTAATGTTTCTTTTTACCATGTGTTTGTCTTTAATAGGTCGGCTGGGTTTTATGCACTTTAAAAGCCAATTAAAGATTAAAGAAAACTTTAAGAGGTCGACCTTGCTATTCCAAGCTTTGGCACCAAGAGGAGGTTATAAAAGAAGATTAGAAGACTCATTTGGATCATCTAGATTGGCGCATTTTCTCTATTTGGACATTGTGGGCTTGTTGCTCCTTGTTCTTCCACTCTTGGACGAAAACCCAAGTGTGTGGCTTCTTCCTAGAAGGACGAAAACCCTTCTAGTGGCTGGTTAGAGGACGAAAACCCTCTTTCCTTGGTTGGAGTGAAGACTTATTGAAGACCTTTATGCAGATTTGAGTGTTGGAGGATCAAAGGCATCATCTACAAATATTTGCATGCATTTTAGAGTCATTCCTAGTTGGAGCGACTAGGGTTTGATGGTGTTTGAGTGCCTTCTAGGGCACAAATTACAAATCTGATTTTATATTCTGATTCGGCATAATTTATAAAGCCGAGAATCTCCACTTTGGTGATTTTTGGAATGGTTTTCAGCTTTATCTACTCATTTAGAGATTTCGGGATCAATTTTGAGAGGGTTTCCATGGTTGGAAAATTATGATATTGGTCTCATTTGATTGTTGGTATTTTTATGGTCATTTTGAGTATTCATTTGTGTGGAGACTCCTTGTATTCTAGGAGTTATTGAATTTACAAGTTTCAGTTGTTTTTGTGCCATAATCAAGGGCAATCCAAAGAGTCACTTCTCATAATTTTTGAGTGTTTCTATGGTGGATTTCTCTCTCTCTAGTCGCTAGGGTTTGAGAGTGTTTTCTGGTCCTTTATTAATTGTTGTCATAAAAATCAGACTTGCTTATTTTGGAGGTTTGAGTTAATTTCCTTAATTTTAAGTTTTGTTCCCAAAAGGGATATTACAATTACACAACCGTCAATGGCGGTTTCACAACAGCCACAGTGAGTTACACCACCACCGATCTATGGCAAGCAGCGGTTCTATCACGTGGGAAAGTCGGCAAGAGTAAACGGCATGCAAGCAGTTCCTCTTGGACTTCGAGTCTTTTGGGCTTCTAATTCGAGCTCTCTTTGGTGTCAAACTTGTATATATATGTATATATATATATATATATATATATAAGGGGAAGGTATTTGCGAGGAAGGAAGAGATTCCAAACAATTTTTTCTTCTTGATCATAGGTGGTTTTCTGAATTGGAGTGAAAGGAAGGTGTGAGTGAGTGAGTTGCAAAGTTTGTATGAGTGTTTGAACATCGTAGTGTTCATGGAGGCCTTGAGAAGGTAGTAAGCTTGTACATAGAGACATGATAGTGAGATGAGGAAGCATTGCTTCACTCTTGCTGGAGTTTTCTCAATTTGAGTTTCTCCAGGGTAATCTTGTGTCTCTTTTATTCCATTTTTCTCTCTTTCATTGCTCAAGTATTTCTTTGGTTATATGCAACACTCCTAGTTCATTTCTAAAGCACATTTAATAACTATTTATGCAAATTGAAAGCAAATAGTATATTGATGAATGATGGAATTGTGAGGAATGCATAGGATCCATGTTGGTGAAACTTAGTGTGTAATATCCACCTAGTTTACGGATCAGATTGGTATTAGAGATGGTTCATGTTCCATAGTGTGTGGTTTGTTTAGTGATCATTTTGCAGATATATGCTCATTACAAGAGCAACAAGTGCTAGTGGAAAAGGTGATTTGGTCTCTTTGCAACAAGACATCTCCACAAGGAAGTGGAAGAGAGAAGTATGGCCCATGAAGATGAGAGGAGATCTGAAGATGGTGAAGAAAGATTCCACAGATTGGAGGAGGATGTTGCCCACATATCTCACTCCATGGATGAGCTTGGGAAGATTATGAAGGTTGTCATGGCAAAGCTGGGAGTTTCTATGGATACTTCTGAAGCAAGTGAGGAGCGTGAGTCTTCCCACCATGAGAAAGAGCAGCCCCATTCCAACCAAGCTCCACCTCCATTCAAAGCAAAGGAAAAAAATTGATATTCAGCCATATGAAGGTGAGGTGAATGCGGATAAGCTTGATCATTGGTTAGCTCAATTAGAGGTATACTTTCATTTGCATAAAGTTAGTGAAGAGCAACAAATTTATTTTGCAAGGTTGAAGCTAGCAAGTCATGCTCTAACTTGGTTTGAGAGTTATCTTAATTCTTTGGTTGTTAAAAGGTTACCCCCAATTACTAAATGGGATGAATTTAAAACTTTGATTAAGAAGCAATTTTATCCTATTTGTTATGAAGAGGAAAGGTCTATTGATTGGCAATATTTGAGGCAAAAAGAAGGTCAAAGTGTGCAGGTCTATACAAGTGAGTTTTGAAAAAGGCGGTCCAAATGGGAAAAGATACATTTGACCATGAGATCCTCATGAAGTATGTCGGAGGGCTGCATAGTCACTTAAGGAGGCCCGTTCTTCTTGCAAAGCCAAAGGACATAGATGAGGCTTGTTCTCAAGCCCACTATCTTGAGATGGATGAGAAAAAGGGTCCATCTCCCTCTTCAAATTCTTCCAATGCTCCAAAGAAGAAAGGTGGGGTCAATGCCACTTCTACGATTGCCAAGAAAGATTCGACCAAGCATTGTGGGCATTGTGATGTTGATGGTCATACCGATGAGACTTGTTGGAAGTTGCATCCGGAATTGCATCCATTTAAGAACAAGAAAAAGAAAAAGAAGTCCATGCCATCACTTCAAGGAGAACCAATTTATATTGAGAGCAGCGAAGAAGTGGATGAGCAATTGTGTTGTACCGGCCTTCAGAAAAAGGTATGTTTGGGTAATGATGATGCTCAAAACAAAGGTGAACCTTCTAAGCTTTTTCATATCAAGGTACAAATTAAGATGGTAAAAGTTGATGCTCTTTTTTATTCTTGCTCCCAAGTAAATTTGATTGGAAAAGAGCTAGTAGATAGACTTGGGTTGGAAATGTATGATCATCCTAATCCTTATGCTCTAGGATGGGTGAAAAAAGGAGTAGAGATAAGGGTTTCCAAACAATGCAAAGTCAAGTTTGCAATAAATGAACATTTCATTGATGAAGTTGTTGTAGATGTTGCACTATTGACATTTGTGATTTAGTTTTTGGAAGCCCCTATATGTATGTCAGAGATGTTATTTTCAAGAGGAGATTGAACCAATACCGGTTGGTTAAAGATGGGAAAAACTACACCATAAACTCCTATGAAGGAAAATATAAGCTCTCCTTGGTAAGTTCCACTCAAGGTAACCAGTTTTTTAATGCTTAGTGGGAAGGTTTCTTTTCTCATTTTGAAAGATAAGCAAGAATGTAAGGATCTCCATAGTTGTTCTATTGACAAGGAACATGAGATGCAATTACCACCAGGTTATCTCCACATAGGGAGGAAGGGAAGGACCCACCTCAAGGGCATGAAAAGGTGGACCAAGAAGTTCACATGACAGATAATGTATTTCAGCGTATGCACCTCTAGGTACAAGAGAGGTTCAAGAAGTGGGGGAAGAAAATTCCTCACCATATGAGTTCCTAAGCTTTTGGGGACCAAAAGCCTCTAATTGGGGAGGCATGATCCGAATTTTGGATCAATAATGTTAGCATCATGAGCTAACAAAATCACCATTGTGATTATGTAACTTTTTATCACTTAACACTATTTCTATGGCTCTTGTTGGATGTAACCATAGAATAGGATTCAAGATGAAGTTGTGAAACCGTGAGACCTCAAAGAAGATAGGTTTCAATGCAAAGGCTTAAACACTATGAAGATGTCATCAAAATCAAAACTTGATTGCATATTTTTGTTCCTCTCAAAAAATTGTGCAAGTTCAAAAAATACGGCACTTGATTTCGAGTTCGTATGCAAAAGTTATGGCCTCCGAAAGGTAGTGGACTTTGTATGGTGATGGAACCGCCCCTAAAGACAGAGTGGCATCAGGTAACCTTGCCACTCAGTGGCAAACTGCAACAGTTACATCACGCGGGAAAAAATGGGAAGACTAAATGGATGCAGACGGTTCCTCTTCGACTTCTGAGTCTTTTGGGCTTCTGATTCAAGCTCTCCTTGGTGTCAAACTTGTATATATATGTGGGGAAGGTCTTTGTAAGGGAAGGAAGAGATTCCAAGAAATTTTTCTTCTTGATCATATGTGGTTTTTTGAATTGGAGTGTGAAAGGAAGGTGTGAGTGAGTGAGTTACAAAGTTTGTATGAGTGTTTGAACATCATAGTGTTCATGGAGGCCTTGAGAAGGCAAAAGTAAGCTTGTACATAAAGACATGATAGTGAGATGAGGAAGCATTGCTTCACTCTTGCTGGAGTTTTCTCAATTTGAGTTTCTCTAGGGTAATCTTGTGTCTCTTTTATTCCATTTTGCTCTCTTTCATTGCTTAGTATTTCTTTGGTTATGCAACACTCCTAGTTCATTTCTAAAGCACATTTAATAACTATTTATGCAAATTGAAAGCAAATAGTATATTGATGAATGATGGGAATTGTGAGGAATGGTGAAACTTTGTGTGTAATATCCACCTAGTTTACGAGATCACCAAATACCAAAGTTTTTTTGTTTTTATAATAGTTTTGAACAGAGAACCATAATGAGCACCAGATTTTTCATAACTTGCAGACATTTCATCCTGCATAAAATGGGATTGATCAACAATTTCACTTGAAATGACATTTTCCAGAATTTTAAGACATTTGAGCATCTTTTTGGGCCAATTTGTATCAAAACCCCATTTTTGAGAAAGGAAATTTAATATTAACGAAGTTGTGATTACAACCAAACTCTTCATTCACGTGCTCTTATTGATAGAATAATTATAGGAAAAATATGCTTGCGCCAACATCATATCCCATTGTTTTGTCTTATATCCAACCAAGTTACAAGATAAATTTCCAAAACTTCTATTCACCACTTCTATTTTTTTCCAATTTTGGGTGATATGTTGAACTGAAATTCAGTCTTGCTCCCATCTTCTTCCATAAGGTCCACCAAAAGTGACCTAGAAACTTTCTATCTCTATCGATGTTATGCTTAATGGCAACCCATGCGGACGTACAATCTCTCTCAAGAATAAACTTGTAATGTTAGATGCATCACTCATCTTTTTAGATGTAATAAAATGTACAATATTCAAAACTATATCAACTCCGTGTTTTTGAAATCCAAGAAAAAAATTTGTGGTGATGTTCTCCCATGGTCTCTTTAGCGCTAGTAATGGATAATATAACCTAGGATTACTTTGATGCCCCATGGGAAAATGGAAAACCTTGCACTCTTTTACATACTTGCGCATATCCGTGCCCATCCTTGGAAAATAATAATACTCCTCTAATTGTGCTGATTTTGTCCATCTCCAAAGTGACCTCATAAGCCTCCACTATGCTTTTCTTTGATTAATTTTTTGTGCATTGCCCTTTGGGTATAAATAATTGTGCTCATCTCAATAACATTCCATTATGGATGAAATATTCTAACCACGACACCATGTCCACACATGTTGGTTCTCTATATACTTCTCGTGCATCCATAAAATCCTCATATTGTCATACAATTACCTCATTGCATCCTATCTTGTGAATTTCATGTGCATCTCATTCAACAAGAGAACTCTTCTTCTTGATTTGTTTGTAACCTTGTATACCAAACCAATTCCAGGATAACAAAAAAACAAGTATACCAATTCACACATAAAGATACACTTATTTGTGTTTATCAACAATTATTCCTCTCAGTATGTGCTCCATAACCTTGCACAAATGTTTCGTGTTCCTTCCGAAAAATTTAGAGGAGCTTGCATTTAATAACACAAGAAATTTAATAGTAATTCAATAAACAATCCATGATTGATTATTACGGATGAATACATAACAAATATATAGTGAGAGGATCACTTAAAATTAGGAATCCTATTAAGCCTCCATAGACTACTCAAACTAAAGTTTGGTGGACTGTTTCAACCACCCAAAGAATACATGTACACACTAAAAAATATATGCTATATACATGATAATTCCTAACATTCCCCCTTAGTGCGAACATGGGGAAAACCTCCATACTACACTGCACCTGATTTTGCGATCATGTGATTTTCCTTTGGATGATCACAAACCAAAAGTTGGTTTTCCATCGGTTAACCAAAACCAAGAGTAAGGTGGTTTTCCAGTGGTTGACCACAAACCACAAAGGGGTGAAGGTTTTCAAATGGTTTACCTACAACCATATTGCGATGTGTTAGTGCATTCTTCAGCTCTCATGATAGTTGCTCTTCTGGAGATAACATTTCGGAATCCATCACAGTGCAAACATAACATTCCACACATACAAACTGAAGCATTGTGTCATTTCCCCCCCCCACAATGTGAAGTTTCCATAACACATTTATTCTAAAAACACCAAACACACTCACACACGTCACCAAAGCAGTATGCGCGGCCTCGTCGATGGTGACTGACGAGAGGTCGCTGAATGACCTCCTTCCTCCGTTGCTGCTAACTCAAAAAATTTGGCTTTTGAGGATCAATGGTTGCCAAGACATCGGATTCCACCAAAATTGCATCTGTAAGGCAATTTTTTTTTCAAACTTTTACAATGGCTCAACTCTTTTGAGAACTTGACTATTAACTTGATTTTGACTATTTGAATCTTTTGACAAGACGACACTATTGAAAACTATACTTGAACAAGGAGGAGACAATAAAAATGACAATTTGATCGATACTTTTAACGTTTGATACACAATAACTCATTGACTAATTTGAAAACTAGACCAATTTGATAGACTATCAATATGAAAATTATACATAACAATACAAATGCACACAATCTTTAATTCGACAATAACTATACTTGACAAAAATTCTATGACCGATGAAAACAATTGTTAATAGAGAGACTCGACCACATAACACATGACCTATTTGAATTGCATAGGTTTTACAAAATGATTTTATAACCACACACAATAACCAAATAATTAATAATTTTTAATGCACAAATATTTTAAAATAATTATACCTGCGGACTTAGTGGAATTTTATGAAAATCATTAGATACACCACGTGTATGAATTTTGAAGCTTGAATGTTTGGACGCCTGTCTCCCAAATGCACAGATTTATCATGCAGCGAGTGTCTTTTTCACAATTGCGAGCTTCTATTTTGGTACGGTCAAATGTAATTCTCAAAGCTTCTGATCGGAGGCCTCCTCTTATCCAAGGTGTTCTTTAACATATTATGAATTCAAAAATGTTGAGACTCCCCAACGTACTTTTTGACATATCACAAACAAAGATCTGTAAATCTGCATCCGCTGATATACGGATTTCTGTAGATGACAATGCTATATTTGAGCACCACTGAGTTGTCTAGACAGCACACCTCTTTGAAATGCTTCTAAACTCCTCTTCTTGTATATAAGAAAAAATGAATATACACAATAGCTACACAATGCAGAGAACACGTCTAGATCCATGACTGTATATGGACAAGCCGTGAATGGAAAAATAAAACATACAACTCATAATTTGAGGAAAAATTCCATCACGAGCTATTGATAACTTGTATTATTACAATGATTTTGACAGTTGCGTATGGATTCCAATATTGACAAATTTGATCCCTCTCTCAGAACAACAGGTCATGATTTGAATTCTCAAGGGACTCTCATCCTGCTCTAATACCAAATGAAAAATTTGGAGGAGCTTTGCACATAATTTAACACAGTAAATTTAATAATAATTCAATAAACTCTCCATGATTGATTATTACGGATGAATACATAACAAATATATAGGGAGAGGATCACTTAAAATTAGGAATCCTATTAAGCCTCTATGAACTACTCAAACTAAAGTTAGGTGGACTGTTTCAACCACCCAAACAATACATGTACACAATAACAAATATATGCCATATACATGATAATTCCTAACACCTTGCTAAACACCAAAATGTCATCCAAGAATAAAATCACAAATTTCCCGAAAAATGGATTCAACACTTCATTAATCAACCTCATAAGCGTACTTGGGGCATAATTCAACCCAAATGGCAATATAGTCCTTCCTTAGTTTTGAATGTCATTTTTCACTGCCTCCTTCACCGATGCAAATCTGTTAACAATGGAAATTTGTACTTGATTGTTTATCTTTTTATGGCTCTTGAGTCCACGCACATACACCACTCTCTCCTTTCTTCGGTGCTAGTACTTTAGGTACCGTAAACGGTCTTAAACTTTATCCGATTAAGCCTCTATCCAACAAATCTTACACTTGACACCCCGCCTCTTCTTACGCTTCAGGATTCATCCTATATGGTTCCTTGTTTGGAAAACTTGACCCTCGTATCTAGTCAATTTGATGATTGATATTGTGCACTAGTTATAAGTCTTTTGTTACTATATCCACAAATTCATCCCATAGTCCGAGAACTTCCTTTTGTACTTCCTCATCTTTTACATTCTCTTAACGCACTTCTCTTGCCACAATCACAAAAATCCCCTTTCACTCTCTTCTTTCCCACAAGAATTATTTTCCCGACACAACTAACACTTTTGCACATACTGTTGTGCACTTCATCTTCTCCTTTATCTCCCAAAGGAAACAATTTGAACTTTCCATTCTTCTTTGATCCGAAGTTTGGATCAGTTTTTTTAGCATCATAAGCTAATAAAATCACCATTGTGATTATGTAACTTTATGATCACTTAACACTATTTCTATGGCTCTTGTTGGATGTAACCACAGAACAGGTTTCAAGATGAAGTTGTGAAACCGTGACACCTCAAAGAAGGTAGTTTTCAAAGTCAAAGGCTTAAGCACCATGACCATGTCATCAAAATCAAAATTTGATTGCATATTTGTGTTCCTCTCGAAAAGCGTGTAAGTTCAAAAAAATGGCACCCAATTTTGAGTTCGTATGCAAAAGTTATGACCTCCGAAGGTAGCGGACTTTGTTTAGTGACAAAACCGCCCCTCAAGCCAGAGTGGCGGTTATGCAACCGCCCGGCTTATGAAATCTGCGGGCGGTTATGCAACCGCTGGTCTGTCTGCAGAAGCGCTGTTCTCACTTCGGAGAAAGTATGGAAGAGTAAACGGCTACAAACGGTTCCTCTTCAACTTCTGAGTCTTTTGGGCTTCTTTTTCGAGCTCTCCTTGGTGTCAAACTTGTATATATATGTGGGGAAGGTCTTTGTAATGCATCGAGGTTAGATAGAAGAGATTCCAAGAAATTTGTATTCTTGATCATATGTGGTTTTCTGAATTGGAGTGTGAAAGGAAGGTGTGAGTGAGTGAGTTGCAAAGTTTGTATGAGTGTTTGAACATCATAGTGTTCATGGAGGCCTTGGGAAGGCAGTAAGCTTGTACAAAAATACATGATAGTGATATGAGGAAGCATTGCTTCACTCTTGCTAGAGTTTTCTCAATTTGAGTTTCTCCAGGGTAATTTTGTGTCTCTCTCATTTTGTTTGCTCTCTTTCATTGCTCGAGTATTTCCTTGATTAAGCAACGACTCTTAGTTCATTTATAAATCACATTTAATGACTATTGATGCAAATTAAAAGCAAGTAGTTCATTTATGAAAATGGGAATTGTAAGGAATGCACAAGATCTCGTGTTGGTGAAAATTAGTGTGTCTAACCACCTAGTTTACGGATCATTCATGCAAATAACATTTTTACGCCCATCATGAATTTCCTTTTGGTCATACTTCCAAGGTCGTCCTAACAACAAATGGCATACATCCATTTGCATCACATCACACAACACTTCATCACGATAGTTCCCAATCTAAAACTTGACAAGAATTTAGTCATTCACCAAGACCTGATGTTTCTTTTGCAACCATGACACCTTCTAAGTGTTCGGATGCACAATCTTCTTTATCCCCAACTTCTTGACCATTTCACTTAAAACCATATTATCGGTGTTACTACTATCAACAATCACCTTGCAACATTTACCTCATGATCTGCAAATTGTCCCGAGCAATTTTTTCTTTATGTTAGTTTTTCCTTATTCATGCATTCTTTAACAATACCTTTCTCATCATCAAGGCTTATCTCGCACTCTTGTCCTTCAATGTTTAGCTGATCCTATGAACTTTGTCTCTATGTTTCATACGTATGCTTCTTGTTTTGCACCTACTTTCTACCTCACTATACGCATTAGGGCACTCATACGTATGATGTCCTACTTTTCCACACTTTAAAAATGTTCTAGAGAATACTCTTCCCCTTCCTCAAATAAATATTACCCGTCTTCATTATAGGTATGACAAGATTCTTACGTGCTTCTTTGTGCATTGTTGTGCTCTTCCCCATGCGGATTTCCATATCCTCACCACTACCTCATGTTCAAAGTTGTGCTCTAGTGTTTGCGTGTTAGCTTCTCTTTGGCCATTAGCACTAAATGGTAAGCCTCTTCCACAATTTGAATGCATAGGAGACTTACCTTCTCTTAAATGTTAAGTCTCAAACCATTAACATACCTTGCAACATTTTCCTGGTCAGCCTCTACATGGGAGATTGAATCATGATTCGCTAGAGCTCCTTCATATAGTCTTTGATTGAAATATCTTACTTGCCTTATATTTTTCAACTTCTTGAATATGTTAATCTAGTAGTCTACAAGTAGAAACTTTCCTTTCATCTTGGCCACCATTCTATCCTAGCACACAATCTTATCTTTTCCTCTCCTTTAGCATTTATTTTAGATCTTCTTCCACAATAAGGCTACGTTCTCTTTCAACTTGGTTTGCGCCACCTTTACTCTCTGTAGGTCATTGATCTGCTCATACTCAAAATATTCTTCTATGCTATTAATTCATTCTACTAGCTCCTCTAGTTCCAATCTTCCTGAGAAAGATGGAACATCCATTATTGGTCCTAGACCCATCTTTTAGATTGCCCATTAGAAGCCATGCTTCACTAGCTTTTACAGCCTCTTCTTCTTCATTTTCTTCACTTCTAACTCCTTTATCGTCACTCTGAGTGTCTTGAGACAAATACTCATCTAGGATCATCCTCTACAACTTCCATCCTAGTCATCAAGGCACTCAATGATGTGCTCAAATTCTCAATTCGGAAGAAGCCTATTTGGAAGCCCCTGAAATATCACCTTCACCTAAACTTTATGGAGAAATTGAGTCCATGGGGCTTTAGATTGCTGATCAAAAGTGTGTGCATCCAAGGAATATAGATGGGACATGAAACAAAAATGTTTTGATCTCCTTTTAGGATAGGGATTTGATAATAAACTCATGGCCCCCTATCTTGAATGCAATTAACCTCTCCTGATGGTTGGTGGAGTAAGTTGCTAGGGAATACAACCATTGAACAGCCAAAATAATGTCCATTCACCCAATATCTACAGCATAATAAAGTTTTATTTATGGTGTAATTTGTAATGTCCCTTTCCAGGCTCTAACTGAAAACAAAGGAAATTGCACAAACCCCAATAGATAGTAAACTGAAAATTATGACAGCCAACTGAAAATTATGACAGCAAGGTACAACAGTCTGATTTTTTATAACAGCAGTAAGGAAAATGCAATATCTCTTCAAAAATGCATCATTCACACCATCCAAAACATGTAGGGCAACTTAGAAATATTTTAGAACAATTATTAACCAAGAAATATGCCTTCAAACCCCAGCTGGAATTTATTTAATTAAATAAAATGACAGCAGTGAACACCCTTACAAAAGTGGCTGGAAATGAAGGATTCCAAGCCCAAAAATCAAGTCCAAATGTAGATTCCAGCTGCTAAAAATGTGAGAAACACAATGATGGCTGAGTTGGATGTTGTCCCGCCTTGAAACCCCTAAACTCCTCCACAAGGTGGGTCGCTCCCCTAGGAGAGGGCCTGAAAATCGCTGTAGAACCAAACCCTAGCTGAAAATCTGCAAAATCAATCTTCTTGAAGCTCTTTGGAAACCCCAAGATGGAGAATCCTCAATGAATTGAAGAGTTTTTGATCTTGTATCAAAAAAGGAGGCTTTCGTCCTCCTTGTTGGCCACACAAGAGGGTTTTCGTCCTCAAGTGGAAGTAATTGAGCAATCAGCCCAAAAACCATGTAATGTTATTACTAGACAATGATGATGATGATGCACAAATGAGCCAAGCAACCCCTCTTTATACCTTGTCGTGGCTGCAAAAGTAATTAGAATGCTTCTAAACTAGGACCGACCTCATAAGAATACTTCTCTTCTATTTTTCCTTTGGCTTTTCATCTTCTTAACCCAACTGACCTGACTTTATATGGAAAACTACTAAAGAAGAATGCAATGCTCACGAAAATAACTGAAAAACATGACAATTACTTCCCTTGCTCACTTCCTTCTTGCCCACGAGAAGTGGAATGGGCTCAAAGTCTTCCAATCGAACTAGTTTGGAAAAGGGGACATTACATAATCGAACATTGTAAGCTCAACATTCCATACCACTCCTAGGCATTGAATGTTTCAGTACCCTACAACTCATGTGAGCAAATATTATAGGCATCTAAATGGAGACCAGAGAGAATAGAAACAATCTGCAAAAATATAACAGAAAGAAAATGCTGAAATATATATAATGGAGGCACATACACTCCCAATATGTATGTCCACCAACAAATCCGGCTGAAAACACATAACAGGTCACAAATGACAGCTCTTTGTATTATATAGATATCAATATTGCAAAAGATATGTAGATTAGAGTTTTCCCTTGATTAATACTCAAAGGGGAGTAAACCATAATTACATGACACAATCCTTTACTGACCTAAACATAACATAAGTTAATATTGACTTCCCAAAATAACACCTAGAACATGAGCCTAGGGGTAAAATAGCCCATAATATACGCCTAATATTATGCTGTGCTTAGTTACACAACACTCTCCTTTGTAAGATGTAACATAAGAGATGTTTCTTCAAAACAATCATTTTTCAAAAAAATTGACTCCTTAAAAGAAAGACAAGAACATATAACAATCCTCACCACTTCCAATTGCTTCATCTGCTAACTGTGGGCAGATGAAATGAACATGGCAATCTATTGCTCCAGGCGTGATTATCAATCCCTCACAAGCAATAACTTCTGTATTAACCTGCCAAACAATAGAACTTTAAGCAAATAAAAGCAGCTCTCTGGATAAAAGAAAAAAAAAAGAGCTATAAGTTGAAAGAGATTCACTGTCAATAGAAATCTTACACCAACAATCATTCCCTCAAACACTCCATCCATAACATCAGGATTTCCTGCTTTTCCAATTCCTATAATAGTACTCCCTTTGATGCCAATATCTGCTTTATAAATACCTGTATAATCTATGATTAATGCGTTTGTAATTACGACATCCAGACAAGAAGCAGATGGATATCCCGAGGCCTGACCCATGCCATCCCGTATTACTTTCCCACCACCAAATATACACTCATCTCCATAGACTGTGAAATCGCTCTCAACCTCTGCATACAATTCTGTATCCCCAAGCTTGATCTTGTCACCTTTAGTTGGTCCGTATAAATTAGCATACTTCTCTCGACTGATCTTATAAGTAACATCATCATTTTCGCCAGTAATACCTTCTCTGCAAAATATCATTTTCAACTAACATCAACTTACTAAACTAAAAGGCTCTGTTTAAATGATAATATGTGCTCATAATTTGTGCTAAACACAAAGGAAACAAATCTAATGAAATGATTGAAAAAGAGATTAAAATATTTTAAACAGGTTATGTACATGGTATCCGTTTCTCTCTCATGAAGAAAACCTCGAGCATGGGCATCCAACATAATCTGTGGAAGCCGTGAATAATCAACTGGCCCGTTGGCAATTCTATTTCCACCTTGTATGATTTGATTCCCTCCAATACTAACAAGTGTTACTGGAATTTCGTCACCTGTCTGAGACGTTATAAATGCCTTTCAAAACCTTGAAATCCAAAAATTAGCTTCCAGAATGACATGGAAATAAGTGGAACTTAATGATGGGCAGTGGATCAAGCAGTTTGTAATCTAAAGAGTATGAATGGACTTGCATAGTATTTTCCAGATAAATAGTTCTTAAATTGAATGTGCATCATTCATAATAGCAAGCCCTTGTAAAGGTTTCATGATAAGATAAAAGCCAGATTCAAAGTATTCTGCTAAGATTATAGCAGTCTAAGAGATAAATGTTCTACAATATTCGTAAACACAATCCTCATTCAATCGTTTAAAAACAAATCCTTTTCCTGACGCATCAGCTTGGATGTGTATTTTTGGCAGACTTGTTTATTTCAAGATGTATATTATAGTTTTCCTATATTAATTTTTAAAATATAATATTTATTTTGCTTACAAAATCCATAACAAAATAAGAGAGGTCTGTCCTATTTGCATCCATTTTTTTGAGCACATAATTTTATTACATGAATTGGCAGTCACAAAAGCTTCTGAAATACATTTGCCCACAACATATTCACTGAAGAAGGTAGCGAGGAAGAGGAGGTAACTCTTCCGCCAATCTATCCAAGTCTCAATTCATATGCAATGCAATATGAGCTCCTGTATCCTCAGATCCCTTTATCAATCTACATCTACCGCTCTAGCATTTATTTGGGTCCATAAAGTGCTGAAAGAATAATAACAATTGAGTTCTATATTTTGAAAAAGATTATAAGCTGAGAATAAAAATCATAAGAACGAAATTTCTGTAAGCTTGCCAATTGCAATGGAAGCCACTTTATGACATTGATTACACCAAATCCAAAATCTTGTTTGAGGGCTATGTAGTTTGGACCATAGTTTGCATACCCAGTACTCAGCAGAGCCAAAAACGAATGACTCAGTGAGTATTTGGCAACTTAAAAATACATAAATTTCTTTAAAAAACATAAAATTTATGCAAAATATAGTTACAAAATATATCAATTGAGTCTGTAAAACGTTGGGTAAGTGTTTTCTATTAGATTTGAATACAAATAGAGCACATAATCCCATCATCATGCAGATACAACAATCACAACAGCCAGCTAATAAGTCTTCTAAATTTATGATGATTGTCATTGAAAATTATCATCATAAATTGCATATCTATGCAAGTTATAAATTACAATAATTTACAATTTCCTCTTCCCCGTTCTACTAAAAAATTGGGAAGAGGGTCTAGTGACTCTACTAGTCCCCACACTTGTTTGCGAGTGTTCGCTCCTCCTAGAATGTTACGACTGCAGATCCATCCTAGTCGTAGATGGCGCTGCATGTTTGAGAGCATCTACAAAGATGTCATCCAATCCAATCTCTCATGCTTCTACTTCACCCTCCGAGTTTCTCTCTCAAAAGCAACAATCCCATCCTCTATGAACATGGGAATCTCCTCTTCTTGCGTAGTCCAATCAATGTATGGATCAATCTCATTTGAATCAATAGGCTCCTACAACGTGCCCTCCACCTTTCTTGTGTGAAGCTAAAGATTGTATTGCACATCATTGAGACAACTTATTGTGCTTCTTCATGTGAATGTCTTAAAACAACCTCCATTTGCGCTCACATATGGAAGTACTACAAGGTTGAGATAAAATTCGAGTGCCAACTTTTGAAAACTTGGGGTATTTCCACCCAAATTTTCCCACCAAGAACCTAAACCACAAGATAATCAAAAGTTTGTACATAATTAATAATTGTAAGTTTGTAACTTGTAACATATAAGTAAATACTATGATTTTTGTTACCTAGTGGCTGGGTGGATCTCCCTCGGACAGCTAATACCAAAGAAAAGAGCCTCCCCCTAACATGCTTGTAATTTTGTAACTCTAAACTAATGAGGTCCCTCACCTCAACGTTTGGTGTCATCCTCTCAATGGATGTTGATAGGCCCTCCATAACCTCCCCCCATCAACATCTGTGAAGCCATCAAAGAAGAAAAACTTGAGATTGAGGCGATTACCCGCTACATGAATGGGTTGGCGGAGTTGATTGTTCCACCTCCGATCAATTAGCTCCCAAAACGGACCAAATCTGGCTATATCCTCCTTTAATATTTTTGGATGGCATTTTTGGCCCTACCCACAGCCTCATAAATGTATCCCATTAGGTTTTGCTCCTCATCTACCATGCGCAAAACCCCACCAAAAGTCTAACATCTACAAACAAATTAAAGTTACAAACTTACAATTAAAGTAAACAACAATACTTTTAAAAACGAAAATAAAGGAATTGACTTGAAATTTAAATTGAAGTTTTCGATTACCTTGATGATCTCTACAACTCTCTTGCAAAGACATCATTGAAAACTATTTGTATGCAGTCCTCTTTCCATCAACTTCTTTGAATATGGTGAGTCTAGCCATGCTTGACTCGCCACCATTTGCTTCAACGATGTCAACAAAAAACAAAAAATTAGCTACTTTGCAACGCTATAAAATTAGTTGCAAACCTTGTGACACCCACTTGCACAAGAGCTCTCCCCTTTTGTGTTCTCTCATTGAGCTTAGAACACGAGGGTGATTATATAAACATTTTGTTATACTTCTCATATCTTCTACAACCTATCTCACCCAATCAACCTACAAAGCTTCGATTCATGAGATCGGGCATTTCACAAAGTTGCCTTCCTCAACATATGTGATTTTACAAAAGTTGCTAGAGTGTAACCTTGTTTCTCTCCCTCCACCTCTACTGAGATTGATACAAGCAAGCCTCAAGCTAAATCTTTCAACTCTAATTCCTATTGTGACTACCATAGATGTATTGGGCGCTCCATTAACAAATGTTTCAAGCTCCGGATTGTTATCCAACAACTAATTGATACCAATGTTATTGAATTTGATTCCCCCGCGAGCAATCTAAGCCTCGAGTCAGTGAGAATCCTAAGCTTAAGATCTTCAATGACCCGCTTCCTAATCATCACACTTCTAAATCTAAGAGCAACTCGTAGGTGCATCATACATATCGAGCACAAACTCCCCGATATCCTATGACCATCCACTTGGTTCTCTCATTAGTACAGTTACCCCTTCTTGCCTCCTAGGCCTCTCATTACATTTGATGATAATGACATACTTGATGATGATCCTATTTCTTAAGCACTTTTTATGTTCGAGCTTTTGTTCATCAAAACCTATTCATAGTGTATTGGTCGATAGCAGATTATAAGCACAACATGTGCACTCTCACATTACTTACTTCTTTGGGCTATACTAAGCAACATATCCAATTCAATGCACAATCTTCTAATCAGGTTATTGGACACATTGTTCTCCCTCTTACCATGGGATGCACTCATGTGGCTACATTTTTTTGGGTTACTAATACCCTTGTGACATGTGACATGTTTTTAGGATGCCTTTGGATTCATGAGCTTAGAGCTATTCCTTCTATTCTCCATCATTGTGTTAATTATGTCTATTGTAATTAAGTTGTTATTTAGATTAAGGGTTTCCCTTATGAGGCCCCCTACTCATTCCTTCTTCTAATATATCAACGATTTCTACACCCACGCTTATTTAGCTTACTCATGCTATATCTACACATTCGATCTCGCATGAGGCCTTCTCTAGGTCTCCTCCTATAGGTAATCACTCTCCTAAGCATTTTCTACAGACAGCTTAAAATGACACATCCACAAAATATATTAAAAATCAAAATATTTCATAAAATACCAAAACATTCAAATATTTTCAAAATACAAAATCGAGCCCTGAGCAAGACTTGATTTAGTAGTTCTCTACTTTACATATGTTGTTTGTCACATGGTTTGATAGATAGCATATTTTATATTCTTTACACATACGTTTCACGAGGTATGTGAGCATGATGTAGGACCCACAAGACTACAAGACCATAGATGTTAGACCTAGCCTTTTCCGGTGGTCTTACTAGCACAGGAGCATCTTATACACTATCAAATGCTATTGTTTCATTTATTACGCAGTGATCTTTCACAATCTGATTATCCTTATATTGTATGTTGCGATATATGCCATTTATCAGGAATTTTGGGACTAACACATGCAGATTGTACAGCACTAGTATCTCTTGTTCTATGCGCCTATTGGCTACTATCTATTTTATCACTACACATTGGATTGCTTATATGTTTGTCTTGTGGGTGTGGCCATTGGCCTTCTATGTGTGTGTGTGCTATACCATTGTGTCCCTTGTTTGTGGCCTTTGTTACCTTTGCAATTTTGTATTGTGCCGACAATTTCATCTTTGTGCACAGTCTGACTACGAAATCAAAGACGAAGCATCTACAAGAGATTTCCAACCAAGTAATCCTACCATCACACCCAAATCAGTTTCCGTGACCAATCAAAGAGATAAGTGCAATTGTCCTCTCACGCCCTACCATATTTTGCACATGTTCTAATTGATCTAACTTTCAATGCTCTATATGTGTGTTCATATTTGAATATAAATGATTAATTAATAATATGAATAATACATCTTGTCTAGCCCTAGCTTGGAATTTAAATAAGTAGAAGGAATATCTATAATATCCCCTTCTCGGTAGAAGACCCTTAGCCCAATTTTGTTTCCCGACGGCTAAGGGGTGATAAAAAGGGAAACTATAGTCCTAATAAATTATTATAAAGAGCATAAAAAAAGACTTTATAAAAATCACTTATATTAATTTATTAATGGCTTACTAAAAATAAAAGAGAAGATCAAGTGAAATTAGTAAAAAAAAAAAAAAGTCACTTATATTTTTATTTCCCCGGGGAAAAAATGCGACCGTGTTGGGGATGAGATCAATGTCAAAAAAGAATTAAATATGGGAAAAGGTATTTGATTGGTGTTTATGGGTGGCTACTAAGCCAAGATTGCTTTTAAAAGCCAATGTTTTAAAAATCGGAACCAGACTCGGAACCGGTCGAGGGTCGAACCGGACCAAAACCGGAACCGGAACTGGAACCGGACCGGTTCAAACTTTATGAACCGGTTTACTAAAAAACACAAAAATTTATATTTTTAATGAAAACAATATATTTGAAAGATTAGAAACCATGATTCCAACAATTACACACAAAATATGCAAAGCTTGCTCTTGTATATATGTAAGAAAGGTGTTTATAGCAAAATGGCACGAACTCCAAGTCCAATACACAATACATATATCATATATGAGATTCCGAAACAAAATACATAAATAATGAGGCTCTAAATGGCCTCCATAGTCCAAGACTTCCAAAAACAACATGCTATGATCATTGATACATTACAGATACTACAAGTTACAAAACTCTAGAAGAAACTAGATGACATCAATGATCAATCATCAAACTCTGCACCACTACTGAGAATGGGATCCTCAGGCTCATCCTCATCAATATCATCACCGTCCTCTAGCTCTGACTCAAACCAATCTAAATCCTCAGGTACATCTGCAACAATTGTATTGGCACGGGGAGTAGCACGAGTGCGACTTTGTCTGCCATGTCTCATGACAGCGGCGATGTTTCTGGTGGCTCATCATCCTGATCCAAACCCATCCACCCCAAGTCATTGTGATCAAACTCTGTTGGTTGACTCTCCTCTACCCAATCTGGGTTAGATCTATATCATCCAAGACAATGGGATTTGTATCAGGTCTTCAGTTCAGCAACTAGTTGCACCTTAGCCGAAGGTTGTACTCCAAAAAGACAAGATCATTCAACCGTTGTTCCAAACAGTTTCTCTTATTCGTGTGAATCCATTCAAAGATGGACCAGTTGCACTCACACCCAAAAGCACTGCAAGTTTGGCTCAAGATCCTAATTGCAAACTTTTGCAATTCAAGACACTGACTACCAAATGAATCGCACCAATGTGTTGCAATAAAAAATGTAAATGTTTAATTATTAAACAATGACGATAAAAACACAAATTTAAAAATTAAAAGAAAAACTTATAACTTAAAGCACAATTCAAGTTTCAACAAATTAGATTGTCTTATGCTAAAAATTCATGATTATTCATTAAAAAGTTTAATCAAATGAACTTCAAAAAACTTAGAATTGCTTACTTGGTTGGTCCACATCTCTTGCAATCTTTGCAAGGTTTTTCCCAAAGGTACTTGTGGCTCTGCTGAAGAAATTGATCTATCGGTGAACCTCAAGTTGTTGCCTCTCATCAGGGACCATGCACTCTAGACACTCGTACAAACCATCGTTTACTTCTCGTGTTTGATCTTCTCCAAGCTTAGCTCTGTAATGATATTTTGGGTTTGTTATCAACTAATTTTGACTTCGCAAAATTAATTAAAAAAATAAAAAAATGGAAATGTTGAAATTTTCAAAAATGTTACTTTGCATGGTTTATCACCCTCATGACAACCGTCTCCTTTTTGTGATCATTTTGGTTTTCGTTTCGTCCTTTTCGGGCGAGAACTCCTCCCACCAGGTTTTAAATTGCATTAAAATACATTAAAATTAATTAATTAATATTTAATTAATTAATTGCTCTTTGTTTGATAAAATTAATTTTTAAATAACTTGGGAGTATTTAATTAAATAAATATTAATTAAAAAATTCATTCGACAAATTTTTATTAGATTGCAGGGAAGTAAGCTTATGCTTCCAACTGCAGAATGCCAATTTGGCTTCCCGAACCCGGATTTCCCCTTTCCTGGCAATCTTCTTTTAATTTCCCACTTGTGGGATTTTCTCCACCAATTGCCAAATCATGGATTGGCTAACGGGAAAGAAATCTCCCAATTTCCCACATGGGGAAATTGAATGGAGACTGCCAGCCCACTTTGCCATTCCCGTTGGCAATTGGCCGTTGCTTTCCCCATTTCCCCCTGGCACTTAATTCCACTACCCGAGAAGAAGGGAAGTTGGTTTAGGCTTCATAAATTCCTCCGTCGGACTCGGTGGAAAGAGTCGTACGAAGCTTCTCACTTCTTCTTCTAAGAACATAATATTTTATCACATCCCACAATATTGCGAACGCCATTGTGAAGAAGAAATACAAGAGAAATTCACGCCAAGAAGGAGGAATATCCATCATCTGTCTACGCAGTTTGAAGGAGGAGAAGGTAAAATATTTTCCATGCATAGGAAAGGGAAAAATATTAAAAGGAGAGAGCAGCATAAAAGAACAGTTTTAAAAATCCCAAGCACCAAAAGCTTTCCACGCATGCAAGGGATAAGGAGGTGAAAGACAAGCTCCCACGCAGGAGAGAGAAAGATCATTACCCACGTGATAAAAAGGAAGGAACAGTCAAAATTGAAATAAAAAGAGAAGCCACCACGTGAGGTAAAAAGAGGACAGCAAATTGAAAGCCAAAGAGCCGCGCCAGGAAAGAAGATCATCACGCATCAGTTGTAGCATAAAAAGACCACGTGGGAAAGCGAAGCATTTTCCAATGCCTGGAGGGGAGCAGCCACGTGCCAAGAACAAGAGAATTCTCACGCAGACAATAAGGTAGAACAGGCAGCAAAGACCACGCGTGAGGAAAGGGTAGAAGAATACAGCAAATCAAACCAAATCTCCACGCATTCTACTAAGAAGAGTCCAAGACCATGTGGAAAAGGAGAAAGGAAGTTGGAAAAAATTTTTAAAAAAAGAGGGTCTTTAAATTCCAACGCATTTTCCAAGGAAGCTCCCACGCATAGAAAGAAGATCATCACGCACCCACCAGGTCTGTCCACGCTGGGGGAAGAAAGGCCCACGTTTGCATAAAGAAAAAGACAGCAGGAAGTTTGCGCAATTTTTATGAGGAGGATTTCCACGCACAGCCTGAAGGAATCACCACGCACTCATCAAAATCTAATCTCCACGAACAAATCCAAACAAGCTCCCACGCAAAAGACAAAAAGATCATTTCCACGCATTTTTCAGAGAGGAAAGCATGAAGATAAGATCACCGTTTCAACGCATGCACAAGGAGTAGGGAATAAAGTTTTTTTTTTCAAAAACAAAGAAGAAAGCCTAAAATATTTTCCACGCATTTGTTTAAGGAGGACAGTCCATACAGCTCCACCACGCATTGCCAAAGAGCAGCAGTTAAATAAAACAACTTTCTACACATTCTTTAGCAGCTCCCACGCAGGTTCCCAGGAGTCTAATCATCCCTGCATACTCCAAAACACAACTAAGAAGAAGAGAGGAATATTTCACGCACAGCCCACGCATAGTCAAAAAACAACAGTTACAAAAAAAAAGGTTTCAGTCACGCATTGACGAGAAGATCGCATACCGAAGAAGTAAATATCAAATTGCGGGATTATTAGAATCGGGTGATTTTCACATACCAAAGAGAAATTTGATTCCAACAAATTTAATAAAAAATCGGGATATTAAAATCGGGCGATTTTGTTTATTTTAAATTAAAAATAAATAAATAATCGTCACCGGAATCAGAAATTGTAACCTGATCAAGTTATTGTCATTATTATTATTATTATTATTTTTTAAAATAATAATAATATTATAACGAAACATATTTTTCTTGCATCGACGGGTTTCGGAGACTGAGACCCGACCCCGCTTGCGTTGTTTTGCGTGCTTGAGTCATTCTTCTGTGAAATTCATAATGGCCAAAAATCTAACAAATTTGCAGGGAGATCGAGGAAGCCAGTGGAGAAATCAAACAAATCCGCCTTAAAGTATGAATTTCAAGGAATTATCCCTCCCAGTTCCATTAAGTCAGCATATGACAACATCACTGATACAAATCTGGGTCACATCAACGTGCAACAGTTCTGCGAGCGGGTGAAAACTGAAGGCAAAACCATTTTCTCAGATAGACTTTACCATAGTGGTCTACCCCAAGCAGCAACATTTCCTGTCTCGGTGCAGTGTCCGGAATTGGTTATTGCTTACGCGAGCATTATGACCCTGAGAGACGAGGAATTTTTAAAGATAATCGCGAGCCTTTCCTCTTAATCACACCCAGAGCACATTGAGGAATTGCTCGCATACCCGACTTTCCCGAGAATGCGGATATCACTCGCAGCACAAGAATTATGGGATGAAGAACCCCTGAGATGGAGCAAGATGGTTAACAACTGGTTAGTGACCAAGACACCTCGAATTGACAGGCTTCCCAAAGAACTGTACCGCATTGAGTTCGTGGAAGAAATCGGAGACATGATTACTCTCCTAAGTCGAGTTTTCGGTCTACCTTCTACTAGGATTTTCCACCCATGGATGTATCAATTTATCTGTATCATCCTTGCCAAGAAAGAGTTTGTGGATTGGGCCACCATCATCAGTAACACCCTTCACAAACAATTGATAGAAGTTAAGATGACTGGATGCTTCTACATGACATCGTATTTGACTTATGCAGTAGCAAGAAGAAAGCTATTTTCGGGACTTGAAACGAGAGGAGTCATGGGGCCGTCGAAACAGTGTTTTTCACTATTACCCTCAACTCAGTTTCAAAAATAGTTCTCATCATTTTAGAAGAGTCAACGATGCATTCACCTTCCGCGTGATCCGAACACGAATCGAATACTTGAGGAAAGGTTTTCTAAAGAAGCCATGAGTGTCATTTCCCAATGGGGAACCTGGTTTATTCAATTTTCATCTTTTTCCTACATTCACGTGAGTGGCTTTGTTGGTACCCGTGGAAACTTCCTAAGTACGTCAGTGACAGATGGGCATTAATGGAGCTAGCGCGACAATTATTCCAAGTTCACTGCCTTCTTAGTGACAAGCACCGTTCAGGAATTCATTTCCCAATCCAAATCGGGAATACCAATGTCCAAATCTTTTCAGTGCACAACTCATGGAAAAAGAGTTCGCTCTCATAACCATCCATCCATATGTGAAGAGAGCCCAGTTTGATATCAATGGATATATGCAAAAGATTCTGGGAGCAAAGTACCAACATAATCCTACCATGGAAGATTTATGGGCTGCTTGTTCGGATGAACATGAGGTAAGAAGACGGAGTACTCTCGCCTAACACTTGCTCAGATCAAGGCCTTCCACATCAAGAGTCCTCCCGATTCATTCATAAATGATGATGAGGATGTCATTGATCCCTCATATGATGTCGTTGCCTTTACCCCATTGCCTCGAATCGACTAGACCAAAAGAGATGAATTTTCTCTTGATGGCAAGAACCAACCAATTATTGAAAGAAGCATATCTTGGTATGACAGAGAACTTGCCAAATTGCAATCAATTCCAGATCATGTTTCGGGATCACAAAAATTGCCAATACGAGGGGGCCTCCATTCGACCAAAGTCTCTTCTCGATCAACCTCATTACCATCCAATCATACACAACAAGCAAGAAAGGAGTGGTTGCCAAAATCCACTTCGCCAAGTAACGTGTCACAAGGAGAAAGATCTAAAGATCCTAACCCCGAAGAAGGAAGAGAGCATGTGTCCGGATTTTCTACCTCGAGTAGAGATTCTTCTACCCACATCGTTAATAGTGCTCAGAAGCTAGTAGCAAATGATCCTCAGCCATGCTTCAAACAAGCATCCACTCAGGTGCAGGTAATTCAAATATCAAACACTTCGGAGCATGTAGTTCATGAAGGGATTTCCCAAAATCTCCTGAATAATCAGGAAGTGGATATTGAGGTTGTTTCTCCTCAAATCAAGGTCGTAGGTAGGATTCAAGCAGGATCTCATGATGTCGAGAATAATGAGAATATTGATTCAAGCTCCAGGATTTTGTATGCTGAAATAGTGAATGATACTCCTTCTGGGTTGATTCCGAAGTAAAGAAAAGGAAGAGAGTTGTCAAGCCAATTGACATTGATTTTGATGCCCTTTTCAAACTTTCGAATGACACCATTCCTAAGAAGCCTAAGGTGCTTTCTCGAATAATGGTGGATAATGATGGAAACAAATTTGCAGACCTTGCCATTCCACAAGTGGATAAAGAGCGCGATGCTATGACACCTGCCGACTATGAAGTTTCCAGACTTGGACTTGGAAGATCTACATTAGAAAGTGATATGGCGATGGCTCGAGATTCAATTGATATCGTGCTAAAGAGATTTGAGAAATACAAGTCTCAAAACTCTCAGCTCAAGGCCGAAAAGAATTAATTGGTGGAATATGTTCAACATTTGATAAATCCCATATCATCCACCTTCCCAGTACCTGATGCAGTGGCTGCCCCAGATGAAGATACTCTCAATTTGTCAAAGGAAATAAACACATTGGGCCATGTCACTAAAACTTGGCTTTCAGAGATTCTCGTTTTAGGCCAGGGGACGATCAAGACTGCGATTAAGCTTCATGAAGATGTCAGTGCGTATCTTGATCCAATTCTTTCTTTCAAAGAAACTTTTGTTTCTACTATATCAAATTTGGATGAGATATTGCCCAGTTTACAGGAAATGACAAGTATGGAATCTTTAGTTTTAGCTATTGAAGGAATTCTCGAATTTGAACATCGAGGGACACATTTTCTTTGGTGTCTACATCTCAAATCAAGAAAACGCTTCTCGAGGATTCTATGATCCATTATGAAAGCATGTGCAATGAAGCCTTCACTTCACTCTCCTTGATTCAAGAATTCATGGTTGAGATTCCTTGTAACCTCGTAAATGAGCATAATCAAAGGTGTTCATCGGAGCAGGTGGAAGAGCAATTTTCACAATTGTTTAAGGACATGTACACTCCTGCCAACAATTTCTCGTCAGTTTCCATGGAGCGGTGCATCAAATTAAAGAACTTATTTGAGAATGCTCAATCCAAAATTGTTAATTTAAATGATATGCCAAGTAGAATTCTTGAATTGCAGGTATTTTGTGAGGCTATTCTTCGACCAAGTGAACCTCCAGAAGAAGAAAAGATGTTTGAAACTTTGGGAAGGTTTAGATCCTTTCAACTGGCAAAAGCGGCAGATCCTAATTTCACCGGCGGTTCAGGGAGTTGATTTTCTTGGTATCTAACGAAGTGGGAGAGTCCATTTCTCATACACTTGAGATAGGCGGACCCCATTTCAATGGATAAGGCACTGGTTATTATTGTATATTTTAAAAGGTGTTGTTATTTGTTTTCGGGAAACTATGGATATTTTAAGTAATTTCTATTTTTGAGTTGTCTTTAATAAAGTTGTTGAAAAGTCAAAGGTCACTTAAGTGCCTTATTTAATGATCATGTAAAACCCTAACTACTTTGTAACCAACTTTTGGGTTATAAAAGGAAGTGAGGGGCTCATTTGTAAAGGGTGACTTTGAGAGAGGAGAAGAAAATACTTTTGTGTAAGCTTTGTTTCAAGAAGAAACTTTGTGTTCTTTGTGAAAACATTTTGGAGTTAATGAAATACGAACTTTGTGTCTCATTCATTGTCTCTTGTAACATTTGATGTTCTTATGTTCATTAGATGTTAGGTGTTTGAATCTTGCATGCAAATATTATCTTTGATCTTATTGTCAACGTTATTAATCAGTTGTTCTAGTTCACAGTGATCAAGCTCTGATTATCTACTTGCTCATGTGTGTTCCCTTTTACACGTTCTTGTTTGGCTAACTCAAACTCCGTTTTATTTGTGTTAGTTATTCATCTTTCCTCTTCATGCAATATTAGGCTCTGTTTTACCTAACTCTTGCATGTTCTTTCAATTCATTCCATTCCACTCCTTTCCTTCATTCCATTCCATCTCCCTCATTCACTTTTCTTTCCATTGATGTTCCAAAACACCCCCACATACAATTTTGAATGTACAGATGTAAATACAGTTTTGGTTTTCAATAAAGGCAGCCTCACCTTCATTGAGGAGGGACTTCGTTCCCACACTGTTGCATGTCATTTGCATGCGTGCAAATCTATATGCCAACAGGGTTCAAGAAATATCTAGCTACATGTATAGGGCAATGAAGTTGATTTTTCCATCTATTATCTATAATCTCCCATATAGACCCATACTTAGTTACCTTGTCTTTGTATGTTGCCCTTATCTACTCCTTTGCCTGATCCATAGCCTCATAAATATAGCCCATGGCTAATTTTTCCCCATCCACCAATCGCAACACCTAAACAAGAGGCTCAACAATTTTCACAACCTTTGTTGTTTTTCCAAAATAAATTGTCAAAAAAATTCTTCTGTCTTTCCCATCTTATTTGCGGCTCCACTTTAATGCATTCCCTTCATCACTTGAAAACATCCTTTTACAGTTTTGTGCTTGGGAAAGAAGAGATTGCAACGTGAGGAAGTTTGTTGCAAATCACGTGATGGTTGGCCTAACAAGTTCTTTGCCCTCAGTGTTTTTCCACATTAGGTTCAATAGCCATGAGTGATTGTAGATGTATTTTGTGATGCTTTTGGCATGGTCTCAATGTTCTTGATCCAATCTTGTTTTCCTATATCCTCGAAGCATGTGGTCTATGCAATGTGCGGCACATGGAATCCAAAATATTGTTTTGTGTTTAGTCTCTAACATATTACCAGTAAGAACATAGTTAGAGGCATTATCTGTTATGATTTGTACAACATTTTCCACCCCCACATCTACAACAATCTCATCCAAAATCTCAAACAACAAATTTGCATCTTTCACCCTATCAGATGCATCAACTAATTTCAAAAACATAGTACCTTGTGGACAAGAGGTAAGAAGATTTATTATAGTGCGGTTCTTTTCATCACTCCACTCATCTAACATAATATTACATCATATTTTGGCCGATGATGATTTACAACTCTTCAAATATTCATCTATGGATGGAACTTCTCTCTGCAAAAGAGATCCTCTCAAGTCATGCATACTAGGGCCTTTGAAGCCCTTACCAAAGAAAGCAACAATGGAATCGGATATAGGCTGGTAATAATGTGAGCGAGCAACATTAAAAAGGATATACGCATCATACCACCATCTAGCAATGTATTCAAAAGTTGCTTCTTTGTATTGCTTCTTTCAATGGTTATCTAAGGTGGGCTGATTTTCAGATTGGGATGTAGGCACTAACAGGTGTGGAAGATGGAAAAAAACTTTGGATATTCTTCCTTTTTTTTTTAAGCCGGTTTTCTTGACTATGAGTGGATGGGGGAGGCATATACCGAAAGGGGTCTCTAACATGGACAAAAGGGTCAGAGCAAGAGCCTTCAACACTTGTTTGGGCCAAGGCATGTTCCCTCCTTCTCCCTATTTCAGCTTCCATCTCTTTTTGCCTAGCCTTCTCTTCTTTATGTTTCTCAAGCAAGTTTATCATTTCCAACCTAATGGCATCAATATCAGGTGCATCACATGAGGAAAAGCGGCCTCTTTGACCAGCCAAGTGTTGTTTCAACCTATGAATCCCCCTTGATGTGTTTCTTACAATATTTACAAAATACTTGATTATCAACTATGTCTGCATGGTTCCATGTAGGGTCTTTAACTCGGGGGCCATTGCAAATGCAAAGAAATCTGAAAATGCAAATAAATATATATATATATATATATATATATTTTCAGATTTCCTATTTAATAAAATTTAGAAATAGGGCAAGTTTAAAATTTAACATACCTTTCAATGTGCACACAAATGAGGTGAAGAAACACTCCAAGCTTGTATATGGGTTGCACCCTCCAAATGTAGATGTGAAGACCACCACAAAGAGCCCACAAGCAATGCCAAACAAACCCCAAGCTCACTCCAAATCCCTACAAATGAGAGAGGTGCTCACAAATAGAGGTGAGGAAGTCTCTATATGGATGCCAATATCACCACAAAGAGCCCACAAGCAATGGCAAACAAGCTCCAACTTCCAAGCTCACTCCAAAACTAAACTCTTCAATCTTGTGCTCACAATGCTCACAAATGCTCAATGAGAGAGGTGTGAAGTGAATAGAGGGGGTGTCTATATAACAACAAATTAGGGTTTAGGTTCTTTAAAAAATATAAATTTTAATTAAAAAAGTGATTTTATTAATAAAACTGTTGTATGGCAGTGCAAGTCCACGACTCAGCCGGTTTTGGACAAAATCAGACCCGCTTGACCCCAAACCGGTTAAACCGCCGATGTGAAAAAAAGGTTGAACCAACCGGTTCTAGCAGTTCCGGTTCGATTCGACCGATTATGAAAACACTGATAATAGCAAGTGTACTTGGCTTTGTAAAGCATCTCTTTTATTTTACAAAATATTCTGATTTTTGTCTAAGCTTGAAAGCTTTGCATATTACTTGAAGGGCGAAAACCCATTGAAGTCATCCCTCAAGGACAAAACCCTCTTGAGATCTACGAGAAGAACGAAAACTCTTCTTCTATTTGAGAGGATTCTTCATTCAGGGGTTTCCATTGCAGATCAAGGATTTATTTGTGTTTTCCATTGTTTTCCAGCAGAGTTTGAGGGTTGTAATGTGCAGATTTGGACAAAGGTTTGAAGGAGAAGAATTGTTGCTGAGACTTCTCTTCATTTCCAGCTTGTCCTTGGCGGAGCGACCCATCTAGGGAACTGATTTATGGTGTTTTGGATCTGTTTTGGAGCTGATCTAGGTTGTTCATAATTCTGATTTTTAGAAATCAAATCAGCCAACTTGCATGATTTTTGGGTCAAAGAACTGGTGTTTTCAGCTGTGTGTCTGAAAAGAGCATTCTGCAGATTTTTATAAAATAAATCAGCCTTCATTTGAGGACAAATCTGGTATCTTTCTTGTGTTTTTGCACTAATAAATTCAGCTGATTTGTTTCAAGCAATAAATGAATGATTTTATTTCAGTTTTGAGTGATTTCCATCTTCCATGCAAGTCGCCATTTCTGTATAAAATTCAGATCTGCATTTAAAATTTATTGTATATCTTCTATAATCTGTCTTTTGGAGTGGGATTTGCCTCTATCCCGTTTGAGGTTGAAAAATGTCCATTTGGGGACATTACAATATCATCCCACCTTCCTCCATCTTCATATTTATTTATTTTCCCGGGTTAAATCACACATGTTAAAGCTCTAATTCATCTTAACTTGGCACAAAAATTGAGATGTTGATTTCCTCTCTTTAAGTATAATGTCATGCACATATCTACAAGTTTTAAAACTCATTTATTGTTTGATGTTCATGCTTGGACATTAATGTAATTGATTCACCTTTAAATGTATAATCTTTGGCTCATAAAAGGAAGCAACTTCTTTAATTGAACAGCTTATTCTACTACAAACTATACAATCAGATCAGAGATGCCATTGAAATCGCCACCACTATTGACTGTGTTAGTAGAATCTTATGTCAAGTACACTTCTATATAGGTTGCAATGAAGAATGTTAAAAAATAAATAAACACTAAAATGCACACATACTACCTCAAATCTCATTGCTGTGCCAGCAGGTATGTTAAGGCGCATCCCATAAGCCTTTTCTCGATCAAAACGCAAAAATGGATTCGCCTCAATAAAGTTATAGTGGCTACCAACCTATTAAATTAATAAAGCAAAACATCCATAAAAAATTCACCAAATGAAATTAAAACAAAAATTTGCTTTTTAATTTCAAATATATAATGACATGAAAACCTAAGATGCGTTATAATTTGAATATATCTCTTGAGTAATGTTGAAGTTACTTTGTTTCCAAGAAAAACTAATACAAAAAAGTACACGAATTTTCTTCCCTAAAATAACCTTGTTTTCAAGGATCCAAGGCTTACAAGTAAAAATAAAGCGAAATTAAAATATTTCAATTTGTAATTGCATCAATAATTTGTGTTATTAGTATCAGTCCAAGAATCAAATTCCAAAGCTGAAATTATAATTAAAACAAAATTACCACAAGCATATTTAAAACTAATAGATTAAGATGTCTATTTTTCCAAGTGCAGCCCCAAATATCTCATATTGTTTTTTTATTTCAAGAGTGATCCAAATGACAATATTCTTCCTTTTGAGGAATCAAACGTTGTGCATATATTTACCATCAAAAAGATTACAGTCATTACAAGAGCAACTTTTTATATACCTAAAAAGACGTACATCTTTGAGAAGTTCAATTTTTATTCATGGAACGCACATCTGTAAACAATTTGTGCACCTAAAGAGTGCATCACTAGAACATTGCTCATCATAGAGAAGTATTATAGAGCGCACTATAGACCTAGAAATAGAGCAAGTTATGCAATGCAGCTTTAGTCAATCCTAGGAAGCATCAAAACCAGACCTTCCATGAGAGCTGTGATCCTATGCCAATGCGATTTGCATGCCATTCATGTCTATCAATGGCTTACTTGTGCTTCTACACCTCCTTATAATTATACGAACACGTGACAACTCTTATTAGTTCCTTTGGGACCCCTTCCCAGCGTAAGAATGAATAAAATCCAAACTAGGTTTAGCCATGTCAAATAAGACATTATGGGGCTGGTCTGTTCCAAAAGAGTTCCCTCACCTGTAGTTAACATTGATTTACCAGTGTCCAATCAATCCCCTTATGCCTCACACATCTAGACAAGAATGACTGTTGGCTTTGAAATTTGCTTGCCCAAATATCAGAGCCAGTATAGATTTTTCTCCTTTGACTTTTAGAGGTCTCAGGTGACTTCCCTTGTTGCAGTTAGAATCTCTCAACAAAAACAACTATCAATAAATATACTCAGTATGTGCATTTATTTTGCTAATGGTACAAATATTTATATTATATTATATCAAAAAAGTTGGTACATTCTGAAATTAATATTTCTCAGCCTCAACAACCCAACTGGCTGGGGATGAAATTAGTATACCATATCTTCCTAGAATACTAATATACATTGGTGTAAACAAACACACACCATATGTACAGAATTCAATGAGTGCACAGAACCAGAGCGTGACAAAATGACAAAAGGTTTCAATGAGCCTGCAAAACTAAACATGGGAAACTAGAGCTCAAGGGCAAACACAGCCATGAATGCACAATTGGCAAAATGACTAACTTATTGCAGATGAGATATTATATAGGTGCATGCCATGCTGATTGAGATTTGATTGGAAATCTGGTGGACAACGCACTAAATTTCAGAAATTTAATGTGCTATTAAAGTAACACATCGAATCAAGGAATTGAACACAATAATAGCACAATATTGCAAACTAAATGAAGTTTTACTGAAGCCAAGAATAATTTACAAAAAGGTAGCAATCTTTGAGAAGAGATGTGAAGCTACAAGACTCCTTTTCTGATTTTTACATTCGGATGACAATTTCTTTACATCTATTTTTAGCAGGAAATGAACTCTAAAAATAAAACATAAAGTAATTTTACCTGGAATCTGACAGTTCTGGTTTTGTCATGACCTAAACTCATAAAAATACTAATTTCGGTATTTTCTATATTTAGGTATTTTTCCACATTTTTAAATTTGCATTTTCAGGTCCCTTTGGAGCTGTATTTTCCCTAAGAATTTCGGCTAGATGCCCCTAAGGGTTGGCGGGGCTACCTTCAGGCGCATCCAAAAAAGAAAATCATTTTCTAATCTTTCCAAAGCATGTCACGGTTTAAAATTTCAGGAAATGGTCAAGGAGATATTGCCCCTGCGAGGTGATGGATTAGTTTTTTTGTAGTCTACCAAAAGACTGCCCTGAACTGACACCTAGATAAAATGCCTTCCCACTCAAAGGTGGTAAGTGAGACATTAATCGTGCCTGGACATCCTTAAAACTTCGAATTTTTAGGAGTGGGCCAATGAATTAGAACCTCCAATTTGACTCAATCAATGAGAGGCATTTGATGTCCACTTTTGGGCACTTGGACATTTCTAAAATCTTGGAACATTGGATAAAAATTTCGCTAGGACTCAACATTTTGACCCTTTAACACATAACCACCTAATATTCAAGATGGGACGCTGTCATTCAAGCACTTCAAAATCTTGGACTTCTAGGACCTTAGGTATGCAATGTCCCCTTTTTCGAACTAGTTCATTTTGGAGACTTCTAGCCCATTCCACTTTCTGTGGGAAAGAAGGAGGTGAACAAGGGAAGTGTTTGTTATGTTTTTCAGTCTTTTTCATGAGCATTTGCATTTTCTTTCATGGTTTCTCTCATAAGCTAGGTCGGCTGGGTTGGAGGAGTAAAAAGCCAAAGAAAAAAAAAAGCAACATCATTATGAGGTCGGTCATGGGGGAAACTCCCTCATTGGGTTTGGCACCACCAAAAGGATATAAAAGGGGTCGCTTGGACTCATTTGGGCATCATCTTTTGGCATATAATTTATACTTTACTTGGTTTTGGGCTGTTTGCTCAATTTCCTTCCACTAAGGGGCAAAAATCCTTTGGTGTGGCTTCACAAGGAAGACAAAACCCTTCCTTGATAATTGGAGAACGAAAACTCTTCAATTAATTGTTCCAAGTGCTTCAAAGTGGTGGATAAGGCCTATTTTCAGCAAGGGTTTGGTCCTAAGGTGAAATTCAACCCCTCTCCTAGGGGAGCGACCCACCTTGGGGAAGTGATTGGTGGTTTCTAGGGCATGACATCACTCAACTCAGCCATCATTGCATTCTCCATATTTTTGGCAGCTGGAATCTACTTTATACTTCATTTGTAGGGCTTGGAATCATTCATTTCCAGCCATTTTGTAAGGGCATACTCTGCTGTCATTTATTTAATTTCCAACTGGGTTTAGAGGCTGATTTCTTGGTTGATAATTGTTCTAAAATATTCCTAAAGTGCCTCTACATACTTTGGATGATGTGAATGGTGATATTTTGATGAATTAATGTTTTTTCCTTGCTGTTGTTCTAAAAATCAGACTGTTGTTCACTGTTGTTCTATTTTTCAGTTGGCTGATATAAAAATCAGAATATTTTCAGTTTGGGTTTGTGCTATTTCATTGCTTTTCAGTTCAGCCCTAGAAAGGGACATTACAAGGTATCAGAAGTGGACTTTGGATTTTAATGCCTTTTTGGGATCTCACGTCATTGAATCATCAGATAGCTAGGGCCCAATAATTTGTTCATCCAATATGAACTTACAGAAGTCTGAAATCTGAAATACCTATGACATGCTACCAATAACAAGGACAAATATGATGGGCATAAATGCCATGCACAATTTGGCCAATGATAATGTATCAATAGTACCACATTCAATCAAAAACAATTTTGAAATCACACGGGCATTAGAATTATTAAGAAGTCATTCTCAATGAAAAATGCGAACACAGAACAAAAGAAAAATTGTGTGCTAGCTATTTGTGCATGTGCAAACACATGAAGAGGTAAAAGTAAACGTGCAAAAGGAAATGAGCATCCTGAGCAGAATGCACATCTGCATTTTGTATACACACAAGCATATCTTTGTTTGTACCTCTATTTGTATGTGTTTGGTTGCATGCATATTTGACTGAAAGAGAGAACTTACCTGAATGGGTCGATCTGCCGTATTAGTTACAGTTAAGTTAATTGCTTTTCGTCCTGGATTCAAAATAATCTTCCCTGGTACTGTATAAATCTTTCCTGGGCAGCATTCATCTTCCATACAAGTAAATTTATCCAAGCTAGGAACTGCATAGATAGACACCATATCATAGTAAAATATTGGGAAATATCTCCATCAACTTGTGCACCTATGTTTTGACAAAAATTAGCTACTTGAATCCAGCTAATCTGATGTTATCAAATCTGAGGAGTTAAACTCGTCTCACACAAAGCATTCATAAAATAAATAATCATAGTCAACATGAGGAGAAGTTCAACTTCAATAGTTTAGTTATACATGATGAATATTACAAAATAAAGTTTAGCCCCCTTCATTCTAAACTAAAAAATGGCAAGCGCATTTCTCTTAGAATAGACTTCTCCATCGTCCATCCTCACACATAATCCCATGCTTAGTTGTGTTCAAGAAACTCCATAGACCCAACTGAACCCCTACCGACTTGGTAATTGCATGATGCCTTGCTCTTGGCAATTGGACCCAACCACTCTTAAATGCTCAAAGAGATGAAGAACATTTCACACTTAGCATATACCATGTCTAAAAGCTATAAATTGAATTTCATGTATAGGCTTTCTAAACATGGGGGCTAGTGGAAAGATTCCTTGGATTGTTTAAGTTGTTATCTTCGTCATTGGGGCTACAACATTTTTGAGAGGTTGAAGACGCAGGGCCAAAGTTTGGTTATGGTACAAAATTTTTGAGTAGTCACAAGTGTTTACTATCAAAATATACAAAATTACATGTGTCGTAAATCATGTCCTGATGGCTCAGTGACTATGTTAGTGCTAGGAGATTGACATGTGAACAGATTATAGATTGTAAGGTGAAGATCAACGCTTACATAACCAACCAACCATCCAAGTTGTTATATTCAAGCATGGTGTTTGATTAAGGAAGAGAAGACTCTTTGGTCCTGACCCTGGGCCTGCTATAACAAACTTGCAATATTAGGGCTAACTCCATTTACAGAGTAGTATTAATCACAATCTCACTTTATCCTCATTTTGGTTTCATTGAGCATTTTAAAAGCACTGAGGACCACAAGACTACTGAGGATGGAGCTTTAGTTCATATTCATGACTATCTTTGAAAATTATTGGCATGTTATTTTAAATAAGTATTACAGACCAGCTTGTAAATTTTATTATGTTATGTCCCTGATATTATCCAACTGCAACACCTTACAGAGCCACCTCAAACAATGTTTGGAATTACATGAGATATAACTTATTGTGTAACCTTTATATAATTCTCTCCAAATTAGGTGAAAAGATGCTTCTGTTGCGTCTAAGGTCTTTTTTAACAGACCCAGGAGTTGTAAGAGTCTTTAAAAAAGCTATTCTATCCTCCAATTCCGAAGCACGAGCTTCATTAGTGAATAAATAGGTATTAAGGAGGTCATCATCTATTCCTACATTTTCTTGGGTATCAATTATACGGAGATGATCAGGTCTACTGTGAGTCTTTCAATCCTTAAAAATGCTAGTAAATTCTAAATCCTGGAACAGCAATAACCATTTACAAAAATTAGAATGCTAAGAAAGCATTTTCACCAGATCTTTCAGTGCTTGAAGATTAAAAATACAAGGGGATTGACTCACAAGAAGTGTCAAAATTTCTGAAGGGAAAATAAATTAACATAGTCAATAATAAAACTAAAAAGACTCACAAATATATAGTCACAATCAGCGGTGTCTCTAGTGTCAAAAAGTTTCTTTTTGTGTTCAACAAATCCATATCATCCTAATAAATAGGATTTGAGGCAGTGCCTTCACTAAGTTAACATTGTTTTTGCCCCATGAGAGGATTATATAGATAGAAATGATACATGATAAAAAGGTGTGTTTGGGGAAGACAAGGTAGAGGTAATGACTTAGGAGAATTTCACTCTTCAGCAGAAACAATGCTAGTGGTGCAGGCTCTGGACAACTTTTCCTGCAGAAGGCTGTGGTAGTAATCCACTATTATGTTGATTTGAGTAATCTTAGTAGTAGTAAGATTAGACCTCATTGTAAACTACTCCGATTTTAGTAATTGCTTCTGATTTCTTTATTACATATTTGGAAAACCAAAAGAGTAGGTTTGTACACAGTACGGGTGTAATTCTCATTATACAATTTACTGAAATTTGATACTTTTCACCATGTTAAAAGAAGGTTTCCCTTCTACATTTATGACATTGTTGGCATTACAAATATGCTGTCTATCTGTGTGACCACTAGTTCATCGATGACCCTTTTCCATCCATCATGATTTTTGCACGTATAGTGGCCGTTGTCATCTAAGTGTTGTGCTCATATCATTGAGTGAGAAAATTGGGGAGGGACAGGGGGGACGATAGAAATGGAGAAAAGAAAGAAAATATTGATGGGTCGAAGCATACTTAAATGGAGCTTATTGCAAGTAAGAGGAGTCTGCATGAAAGATCCCCAAATGATCTTTTACCCTAAATCAGATTTTTTTTGACTTGCAAATGATAAAATATAACTGTTTGAAACCCGACAATCAAACTAGGGCAAAACTGGAATTATTCTAGCAAATGCGACTAGGGTATGAGTTGGATCTCAATGCAAATATTACTCAAAAATTATACTTTCAATCCCAAATGATTACTAATATTTTTAGAAGCCAAATCATGCAAAAATCAGAATTTATTGCAGCCAAAACAACCCAGAAATCAGATCTGAAATCTGATTATTAATCTGCCTGAAAACCCTCTAAATACCACTCAGAAAAATATAAAATTGCAGCGATTTGATTTATAAAAATATGGAGAATATTTGACAATTATTCTTCAGATGTAAATACCTCAAAACAGTGCCAAAATATTCCCTAACCAAGTCGTACCACTGAAAGGAAGCCTGCTGCAATATATACTTCAAAAAGTCTTCAATAACACTGCTGGAAAAAGCCTGAAATATTCTGAAAATCTGATCACAACCAATGGGAAATTCTGAGTGAAAATCCCTCTCTAACTCCTGGGGTTTTCGTCCACAAGAGTTGAATTCGCAAGGGGTTTCGTCCTTGGAATTTTTATGCAAAAGCTAGAAGCTCACTGCAAAGGAAAATATGATGAATAAAATCTGGATGATGGAAGAGGCAAGTCGACTTCCCTTTTAAAGGAAAAGGGCCAACAACCAACCTCCAAACCAGCCAATGAAATTACATGCTCATTCCTAGACCAAGTCGACTTGTCCTAGGAATATTTTGTCACATTTTTCTATTTTTCCCACCCCTAGAGCTAGTCGCATTTCCTTGGGAGGAAATACATAACTAATAATATTTTTATCCTTCCTAAATGTCATTATTCACTTTTGGCCCAAGTCGCCATTATCCCCTCTAGGAAGAATAAAATACAATAAATCCCTTTACAATGATATTTGTCCCTCATATTGACCATAGGGATTATTATTTATTTTTATTAAGCCAAATAAATTAATATAAGTGCTTTAATAATTTTATTTTATTTTTTTATAGCACTTTATAATAATTTATTGCGACTTAAGTCACCCTTATATTTTTCCTTTGGCCGTCGGGTTGACAAAATAGGCCAAGGTCTTCGATTGGGAAAAGGGGACATTTCACTGCAATAGACCTCAACCTAGTTTGGGACCTAGTCATGAACAACTTCATTCACACGAGTCTAAAGACACATAGACCCCATCACACGATGTAGCAAACAACCTTGTGTGGAAGTAAAAACAATGGTACAAGCATGTTGAGCGTATGCTAATTCACTAGGCCACATGCATGGCAAGTTGCTACTTCTTGAAGAGGCACAATGAACGGCGCCAACAAAAAACCATGATGTCTACACTTCAAGGATATGAACACCACCCAAAGCAATATAAAGCACGTGACATCATTATAAACATATATGAATTTTGTGTTCAAAACTCATAAGACTTTCCTAATCCCGATTTTCATAAGAAGATTGTTGTTCCAAAAAAATTTGCAAGGGATGTGGAGAGGGAGCAAAGGAGAATATGAATTTCAAAAACGGAGACAAAGGAGAGGAGTTTTGATACTTGTCTGATGACAAAGCTATCGATGAGGAGAAAACTGCAAACAACGGTGAAAATTTTGGAAGTGAAAAGACTATCAATGACGGTGAGCATCAAACAATAGGTAGGAGCACCATCAAGAACAAAGAGGGTAGGCTCAACAATGGAAGACTATCAATGGGAAAGGACCAACTCCAAAATTAAGGTGAGGGAAGGATCAAGATTTAAGAGAATAAGGCACCAAGCAACAAATTCCTACAATTTTAGGGTTTAATGCTTAGATTTATACTGTAGTGTCACAGCAGAATTCTTATCTCTAGTAGCTCTAGTGCAAATTTTCAAGTTTAAACCCCTCAATAATAGTTACTTTTACATTACTTGACAAATCCTTTACACAATATTTTAGAAAGAAAATTATAGATATTACAAGGTAAGAATTAGATGCATGCAAAAGAACATAAAGTGACCAAGGGAAAAGTATTATAGATAGTGTTATGCATGGGACGCATCCCCCCACTCTAGAGACATCCTAGACGTTTGGGATGTTTTGGGGACGAAACATCCCCCATCTCCGAAACACCCCCGGAAAAGGCATAAAGAATAAAGCATCAACCAAAAACCGAGTGATGCTTACACTTCAAGGATATGATGAAGGTTGCCCAAAGCAATATAAAGAAAGTGACAACGTCATAGAGATTTATGAATTTTGTGTTCAAATCTCATAAGAATTGCCTAATGTCGATTGTAAGAACAAGATTGATGTTCCGAAAAGATTTGCAAGGATTATAGAGGGAGAAAAGGAGAATAAGAATTTCAAAAACAGTGACAACAAAGGAACCTAGACCCTGATGGTGTTCAGTATAGAAAGGAGAGAAGATTTTTGGACACTTGGTACAACAACAAGGCTATTGACGGGGAGAGGACTGCAAAACAATGAAAATTTTGGAAGTGAAATGACCATCAATGACAATAAATAGTAAACAATATGTGGGAGCACCATCAAGAACAAAGAGGGTAATCTCGACAATGGGAGACAATAATGGTGAGGACCAGCTCAAAAATTATAGTGAGGGAAGGATATAGATTCGAGATAACAAGACACCAAGCAACATCATCTAAATATTTTAGGGTTGTAATGCTTAGATTTACTCTAGTCTCACAAGGTGGCTTATTAGCTGATGGGTCGAAATAGTATTTTACATAACACATGAAATTATGTTATATCAATGGAATACTTAATAAGTTACATTATTCTATAGTTCCTCCATTGTCATCCAAGTTTTAAGGCCATAAGAACACAATATAGCTATTTTACTTATACAATGAAGGAGAATTAGAGACCACTAACAAACATTCAATTGTGTAACTCATTAACTCTCCCTTGGTATATAAGTTTTCTTTGTTCTTGACACTTAAAATGAATAGGATTTTTTTAATCATAAGACGCCTTCACTTCCTTACTATACATCAATAACAACAAGATCCTTATCTCTTGTAGCTCTAGTGCAAGTTTTCAATTTTACAGGACCTCGATAATAATAACTTTTACACTACTTGACAAATCCTTCAAACAATAATTTAATAAGAAAAATATAAATATGACGAGGTAAGAATCATATGCATGCAAAAAAAGAAAAATAAGCGGCCAAGAAAAACTACTATAAACAATGTCAAGAAAGGACCCGACCACCCATGTTAGTGATGTCCTAGATGTATAAGACATTTCAGGACGGGGGCAACGGCAGGAAACATCCCCCATCCCACCCACGTCCCCGAGAAGAAGCACAAAGAAGAACATCAACAAAAAACCAAGTGATGGCTAGACTTCAATGATATAAAGACTACCTAGAGCAAATAAATGAAAATGACGTAGTTATTTATGAATTTTGTGTTCAAAACTCATAAGAATTGTCCAATCCCAATTTTCGAAGAAGATCGGTGTTCCGAAAGATTTGCAAGGAATGTGGAAAGGGGGCAAAGGAGCATAAGAATTTCAAAATGGAAAGGAACCCCAAACCCTAATGGTGTTCAAATTAGAAAGGAGAAGAATTTTCAACCTTGTACAACGAGTAGGCTATCAACGTGGAGAAGAATGCAACAACAATGAAAATGTTGAAAGTGAAAAGACGATTCATGACTGGGAGTAGCAAAAAATAGTGGGATCACTTTCGAGAATGTAGGAGGGTAGGCTCAACGATGGAAGAATATCACCACGAGTATCGACTCAAAAAATATGGTGAGGTAAGGATCGCTTGATGAAGAGAACAAAGCACCAAGCAACAACCTCTTAATATTTTAGGGTTGTAACACTTAGATTTGTACTCTAGTGTCACAAGGTGGCTTATTAGGTGATGAATCTATAGAGTATTTCACATAACATATGAAATTGTGTCATATCATTGGAAAGCTTACTAAGTTTCATTACTTTGGAAAGTTCCTCTATTGTTATCAAGGTTTTAAGCCCACAAGAAAATAGTGTAATTATTGTACTTTTACGATGAAGAATTAGAGACCACTGACAATATTTATAGTTCTCGTAACTCATTAACTCTCCCTATATATAAGCTTCTCTTTGTTCTCGATCCTAAAATGAAAATGATTTTTTGTCACTATATGCCTTCACTTCCTTACTATTCATCGATAACAACATGATTCTTATCTCTAGTAGCTCTAGTGCAAGTTTTTAAGTTTAAAGCCCTCGATAGTAGTTACTTTTACATTACTTGACAAATCCTTTACACAATATTTTAGTAAGAAAAATATAAATATGACGAGGTAAGAATCAAATACATGCAAAAGAAAGCCACAAGGGGAAAACTATTATAAATATGTTAAGGACAAGTACCCCCATTTTGACAACGTCTATCACATTTTGCAGATAAGGTGATAGTCATAGGAAAGAAACATTCCCTTCCCCTACATACCAAAAAATTGAAAAAACAATTACGCGTGTTCCCAAAGTCTTTTTCTATTTTTTAATTTTTATTATATTTTTATTTTTTATTTTAACTTCTTTAAAATTTATTTCCTTTTAAAGATTTAACTATTAATTTCTATTTTTTTGTATGGTAATAAATATTTTAGCAGACGTCTCCCCACCATGCCCAAGACCCTTGGAAAAAAATTGTCCTAAAGTCTTATCCCCTCCTCCCTACAAATACAACTACATGCCATCTAATAAATGGGTAATCAATCCAGCAAGAAAGTAAAGTAGCACAATATGAAATATAATCACAAATAGTAAATATCAATTTTGCCACATAATATAATTTATTCCACTCTCCAAATTCCCTAGTGTTGAGTAATAAATGCCACTAAACTCCAATTTTAATATGAAAATCAAAGTAGAAGAAAATTTGTCCTCGGAAAATCAAGTAGTGTCCAACAAAAAGGCAAGACTAATTATTGGACATGAAAATTTCTCATATCTAACTCGGAAGGAACGAGCCATACAAAGGCAAGTTCAAGATTGCCATCTTCATTTGTGATAGGATTGTGAATTGTTACTAATTTTGTACCATCTGGAAATGTTCCTTCCACCTACAAATCACACGCTTCATTCATTATGTTGCACATGTCATTAGAAAGAACTTGTGTGTCACTACAATTTAATGAAGTTAGCATATGCATACATTATAATCAAAGATGCTAAGAAAATAGAACAATATGTTTTTATAGTGTCTTCTTTTGTTTTCTATAATATACAAATGAAAATTACATGAAGAGAATTGAGAAAATTAACAAAGGAAAGCATAAAATGCATACATTGATGTGGAAGATCCACTCATAAGCAAGAATGTAAACACAGAGAATTTATGTAAAACGCCGAACTTGATTAATTTATATTGAGAACTTACGATATATAAGCATCACTATGTCCAAAATACAAGATTGTTTCTAATCTACGATGGTAGGATGCAACCATTGTAGGAATGAAATGACTAATAAATAAGCTAAATTCATCCAATATTTGGCTCTAAAATCTAACTAGAAGTTTCACTTAATCAATAGGATAAAAATAAAACAAGCTAAATTCATCCTATACTAACTTAGGTCTAAAAACCTAACAATTAGGAATTTTAGTAAATGGGATAAAAATAGACTTATAGAATAAAATTATAAAACTATCCTATGTATCATGTACCATATGAATCCTCATCATTCCTTTCAACAAAAGAATCATTAGACTCCACCGCTCTCAAAATAGAAGGAAAAAAATGAGACATCTTGATACAGAGTATCTAGATTCACATACAATATCGTATCAATCAAAAACAATTAGAGTAGATTTTTGTTTGTACATATTCTTGTGTAATGTCCCCTTTTCTAAATTAAAAAATAATTAATAATATTTTAAGTTGGCCTCGGCCAATTCTTCATTTTGGGACAACTTAATAATATTATTATTAAAATAAAAGGTATTTTTAAATACTAAAGTAGAAAAAGACCCTTAGCCTATTTTCATTATTTTCAATCAGCTAAAAGGGAGAGGTCGTCCCTCTTTAAGAGGGAAAAGCAAATGTTAAAAAATAAATAAAGAGGCCTACATGGAGTGCTCCACAAAGAAAGGAAAGAAAAGGCTATAAAAGCAAATGTTGGGGCTCATTGTAATCATCATCTTGTGAATTATATACTTCTCTTTTGGAAATTGGAGCATTGAGCTCTCATTTTCACCCTTTGAGGACAAAAACCCTCATTGGATCCTATTGGGGATGAAAACCCTCAATAGTCACAACACTTGGGGACGAAACCCTCATTTGTTGCATTGGTGACTTCATCCGAGAGTCACATTAGAGCTTCAAATTCAGAATTTCAGAACGGAAAGGGAATCTATCAATTCTAGGACACGTTTTTTGGGACCACCACATTCATTTCCATCTTGATCTACCCATTTGGAGATTTCGGGATCACTTTTCAATGGGTTTTCGTGGTTGGAAAAATCTTATTCTAATTTTATTGGATAATTGATATTTTTGTGGTCAATTTGAGCTATCATTTGCATTTTATCTCCAAGTATTTATGAAGATATGGAATTTTGAAGTTTCAGTTATTTTTGAGCAATAATTAATTCCAGCAGTCTATAATTTATTGTTGAAGCATTTATTTTGCATGAATTCATCAAGTGTTTCATGTTGTTGATGTATTTTTGAAGATTTGTGTGTGGGAAAGGCTAAAATCTGAATTCTACCTAGGTCGCTTAGGGTTTTGTGGACCTAAAACAGGTCGCTGCCCTAATTTTTGCATATTGTCATAAAAATCAGGTTTTCTACATGTTGTTGGCATCATTTTCAGCAACGCTCCATTAGGATTTTGGAAAAAAACAAATTCCTCAAATTTGAACCCGAAAGGGACATTACACTTGTGTGCGGCATTGGAAAATAGCTCCGAAAGGCGCATCACATTGTTTTGGATCTAGACAACTTTTTAGAAGTTGGCACATATCTACTGACGCAAAGTAGAATAGTGAATTTATGGGTAGAAGGGTGTAATGTCCCTTTCCGGGCTCTAACTGAAAACAAAGGAAATAGCACAAACCCCAATTGATAGTAAACTGAATTTTATAACAGCCAACTGAAAATTATGACAGCAGTGAACAGCAGTCTGATTTTTATAACAGCAGCAAGGAAAAAGCAATAACTCTTCAAAATACATCATTCACACCATCCAAAACATGTAGGGCAACTTAGAAATATTTTAGAACCAATATTAACCAAGAAATCAACCTTCAAACCCCAGCTGGAAATTAAATAAATGACAGCAAAGAACACCCTTACAAAGTGGCTGGAAATGAATGATTCCAAGCCCAAAAATGAAGTCCAAATATAGATTTCGGCTACTAAAAATATGAAGAATGCAATGATGGCTGAGTTGGAAGTCCTGTGCCCTAGAAACCACCTAACTCTTCCCCAAGGTGGGTCACTCCCTAGGAGAGGGGCTGGAAATCATTGTAGACTCAAACCCTAGCTGAAAATCTGCAACATCAATCTTCTTGAAGCACTTTGGAAACCCCGGGATGGAGAATCCTCAATAAATTGAAGAGTTTTCGTTCTTCAATCAAGCAAGGAAGGTTTTCGTCCTCCTTGTTGGCCACACCAAAGGATTTTCACCCTTAAGTGGAAGTAATTGAGCAATCAGCCCAAAAACCATGCAAAGTTAATTTTAGACAAGATGATGATGCACAAATGAGCCAAGCGACCCCTTTTATACCTTGTTGTGGCGCCAAAACCCAATTAGAAAGCTTCCAATTAGGACCGACCTCATAATGGATACTTTTCTTTTATTTTTTCTTTGGCTTTTCACCTTCTTAACCCAACTGACCTGACTTTATGTAGAAAACTATTAAAGAAGAATGCAATGCTCACGAAAATAACTGAAAAACATGAAAATTACTTCCCTTGTTCATTTCCTTCTTGCCCACGAGAAGTGGAATGGGCTCAAAGTCTCCAAATCAAACTAGCTTGGAAAAGGGGACATTACAGTCCTCCCCTCCCAAAATTGCTTGCCCACAAGCAATTGCAAGCTCTCATGCCCAAGTACCATCATGTCAAAGTGAAGAAATATGTTGTAATGCTCCAATAATCTAGATCTTGTACCTGTCAAATGAAAGAGCTCTTGCAAAAGCAAGCTCATACACCTGTTGTCTTCATTTTCTTCTTCAAAAACAGCTCTAGCAAATTTGTTATTTGCATACTTATCTGTACTCAAAACCTTCCAAACTGTTGTAACCTGATAAAAATCAGATTGTAGATGGGCTGGAAGTGAGTTACAGTAGCCACAACATACTTGGGTTTCCACCCAACTAAGTACCTTGGTGGTTGTCATAAAATTGTCTTCAACTGAACCTTCTTTCCAACCTTTTTTATCAAAAATTTTCCTTAATTTGTACCAACTTACAGCTGTCCTTAGCTGGGAACAGTTGTACTATACTTGTTATTTTCATGCCCATCAACATGAAAAAGGTACAACAAATACCAAAGTGGAATTTTCTTGCAAAAATCAACTTAGGCAATGTACGGGCTGGGAACAACCATACAAGGACTGAAAATCCCATACTAACCATCACCAATCAAAAACAACTTTGCTGTGTCCCTTTTTGGAGGCTAATTTTTCTTGAAGACCTTAACCCATTCTTCTCCCTGTGGGTCTAAGGAAGGAAGCAAGGGGAAGACGTTGATGATATTTTAATGTTATTTTAGTAGTTGCTTTTATTTTCACCATGTATTGCTATTGGGAAGCCTAACGCTCCAATAGTGAATTTAATTAATTAGAAAATAAAGTATTTGAGCATGTAGGCTCCAAATACAAATTAGAGTATTATAATTTTCTTTTCCCTCCAAATTGAGGTTGGTCCCTTCTTTTTGAATGTTAGCACCCCTTATCATCTATAAAAGGAGGTCGCTTGGGACTTTGAGGGATCATGTTGGATTTGATAATTTTGGTTGGAGTGGATTGCTTGTAAAGCATCTCTCTATCTCTCTCAAGGACAAAACCCCTCGAGGAGAATCTTGTGTGGACAAAGCCCCACACTATCTCTTGTGTAATCTCTCTCTTGCTGCATATAATTAAATTCTGCCCTAGGTGACTTGCTTGGGAGAGTGTTTCGGAGGATATTGTTGGCCTTTTTGTGATCTAATTGCATGGTTAGATTCTCCATAATTTCTAAAGGTGAAATCTATCATTTTTATCAATTATTTGGGTGCATATAAGTGTCATTTCAATTTTGGAATTATTATTTAATTGTTGCAGTGGAAAGGTTTCCTAGTAAATTCAAATTAGCACTTATGAGCCTCCAAAAATCAGTTTTATTGCTTCTAATGATTGCTGGTATTTTCTTATAGTTTCTGAGCATATTTTCCAAGGGTTTGGATGAATTTCGTGAATAGAAAAGTGTGCTTGAATCTTCCTAAGGGGTCGTTACCCTAGGAGGAAAATTGTTCACATCTCTTGAGGGCTTTCACAATCATTGTCAGTCATCTACAGTCTGCCCTAAATCTGATTTCAGTCCTTCGTGCTCAGCCTTGGGCTATTTCCGGAAGATCCCCAAAAAGGGACATTACATCCTCCCCGTGTTTAAAGGAACTTGTAAACTCTTTTGTATGACAGCCAAAGGAGTAATCAAGTGGCTGGTGAAGGTGATGATAGCTATACCAAAAATCACTTTCATTCTTGAGAGATTTCACAGTCATTGTCGGTCATCTACAGCCTACCCGAAATTTGATTTCAGTCCTTCATGCTCAGCCTTGGGTTATTTCCGGAGGATCCCCAAAAAGGAACATTACATCCTCCCCATGTTTAAAGGAACTTGTAAATTCCTTTGTATGACAGCAAAAAGAGTAATCAAGTGGCTGGTGAAGGTGATGACAGCTATACCAAAAATCACTCTCATTGTTGCCCCAATTGTGTCAAGCAACTCTTTTACCTTGGTTGTTGTATCAACTTCTTCCGGTGTGCTTCTTGGGCTTGTGGAGACATCTCTTCATCTTCCGCTGCAATCTCATATTCATCATTACTTGCTTGGGCTGATAACAAACTCAATTGCTCTTCCTTGTTTATACCTGTACCTGCACATGGAACAAACTCATTAAAGAAAACAAGAGTTTTCTCTCATCATTGCTTCTTCAACCTTTGCACCATCCAATGAACAAGGAGTTGGCTTCCTAGATAGAGCATCCCCAACCGCATTATTTTTCCCCGTCACATCCTGGTATATACAAACAACTCTACCATTCATTCCCATCTTTATGAAGTTTGCTATGGCTGTATTAACATTCAGTTGAATACCCTTAGAAATTGTTGAAGACATAATTGAGCCAATCTTTTCATGTTGACTAAATTGACTATATGATGCCAAGTGAGCTCCTATCTTGACAACCTTTGGCTGAATTTCAACACCTTCCATTACATGCAACAGATTCAAAGTCTCTTTCAGGCTGCCCAAAGCATGTTTGAAGCATTGCCATTTCTTACTAAAATTCAGAGTTGTAGTGGCCAGCAAACATCTTGTGATAGCTACACATACCTTATCAATGTCACTAGGAGAAGAGCACCTCTTCCTTGTGATCGAAATCCACTTGGTGGCTGCAAATAGAATGTGGAACAAGTTGGACATGTTGGTCATAACAACCACAAGATTCGAGACAGCTCCCACAATGATTCGGGGTTCATGATTCACATTTCCCAAGCTCATCTCAGTCGTGTTAGAAGGATGACTTACACCACAAAACTCACATTGAATCCATGTCTCATTAGGCATTCTTGCTAGGTGTGTTTTAGAGAACCAATCCCAAACAATAGCATGATACATTACTTCACCTTGGTTCATGAAAACTGAATTATTGCATACCTTGTAGCAAGTTGAATTTATATTCCATGTAGCTGAATTTATATTTTCAATGGATGAATTATCCATAACCTTCACATACATCCAAAAGTGGCAATCTTGAAAGTAACTTGAGTCCCACAAAACCATAGCAAGTTGATTCATACAATCTTGACTATAAAAATAACATCTAGTTTGCTTACCATCTTTACACCTTAAGCATCCAACTGGAATTATCTTCTTTTGGCCATTCCCTACGATCTTGTCTTCATGTGTGTTACTTAGCCCCCATGAGTGTTCTATTGACCGAGAACATTGATCCTTCACAATGCGGTTAGAATGCACAACAAACCCTCTATGATTGCTCATAAATTTCCTTTCAATCCAAGTGCCTGAGAAAGAGAACTCAATAGTGACATTAATGCCTCTATACACTTTGACCCACAAAAGATCACCCGGATCCCATATGCAAAAACAAACTTGAGCTTGAATCAAAGGATCTACATGCCCTATGTCAAAGTGGTATCCTTGACCCTATCACCCTTCTTAGCATGTTTTCCATGGCGACAAGGATTTTGTAAGGATATCAAGCCTCTGTTAGAACCAATACTTCCATGCTTTGAATTATAATCACAGATATAGTCAAAATGCTTACCCTTCATCTTCCCATCAATTTTAACACGTTGCTCAAGATAAAAAAATATTGCAGCGACATAGGAGGAATCAACAAATCTGAAATGTGATCATTACTATCATACCTTAGGCTGTCCTCAACATGTTCACCTTCCTTTTCCGTAGATGAAGAATGATTGAGATATCTTCCACACCTCCATCTTTGTGACTCAAAATTACCGAGTTAGGATCAGCATTCTCCTTCCTCTTAGGCTCTTCATCTTCAACAAGTGAAGCCCTTTCTGCTTTGACTTCATCCATACTTTGTGGACACATGTATGGAGCACCTTCATAGCTCTTGCTAGAGTCATGAACACCATTAACTTGCTTCTTATAGGTTGTTCTAAAATTCCACCCAGCTGAAAAACAACATTAAGAATCACAAAGCCTTCTTCTCATGTGTATGCCCTCAAAGATGGTCTTCTTGCACCGCACCTCAAAACCCTCCGATTTTTCTTTTTCAAGTTCATGCCCCATGATTTCTTCCTTGACCTCTCAAGGTGTTGATGTAACCGCTACCTTGGCTAGTCATTTTTCTTCTTTCAAGAGAAACTCCTTTGGGTTTGACTCCTTGGCATCTTCTTGTGGTTTAGGGTTTAACCCTAGCATCTTCATCCATACACCGGTTGTCCCTTTGATGGAACCCTCAATTGTGGAGAGTGTCACTTTCCCCAAGGCACGATGAGGATCCACCTGTGGTGCTTGAGATCTAGGCTCGAGGCCTTGACCTACCCTTGCTGACTCCTATGAACTCTACAAGTGAAATGGCATCACAAATCTCCTTTGGAAGAGCCCTATACTCCTCATAGCTGGCCACAATGTTGTGACCACTAAATGTTGTGTTTCCATCTCCGAATGACTTCTTTCTTTGGTAAGAACCTAGGTCACCAATCCATGTTTTCTCTCCTAAGTTAGTAGATGTATTCCTTGTCACCGTCTTGCACGAATACCCTCAGGCTGGGAAGATCGATGCTTTGATACCATTGTAATGTCCCTTTCTAGGCTCTAACTGAAAAACAAAGAAAATAACACAAACCCCAATTGATAGTAAACTGAATTTTATAACAGCCCACTGAAAATTATGACAGCAGTGTGTTGGTTCCCAGTTTTACACTCCACAAATTTGGCAGCAATTCTCAGACAAATTGCTTAAAGAGTGATAGAAGGTTGATGTGTCATTTGTAGCCAAGAACAGATCTAACACTCTTTCATCACCAAGTCCTGGAAATGACTAGGAGGCACGTACAAAAAAAGTGGCTAGCTCCTACTAATTTTGGTTCTGCCTGAAACCAGGTGAGAGAACCCAAAGGGTATCTTGAATGAAGGAGGGATAATATGAGTTAATCTCCTACAAATATTGGCAGGTCAATCTGAGCAAAGTGTAGCCATAGATGCAATGTTCACTCAGAGAGTTGTCACACAAACATTACATACACTTAATGCATCAGACATAAGCTACTAAAGATAGACAAAATGTGATCCCAAGCATAATTCAAAAGGATGTTGTTAACAACTTTGGATGGAATGGTGTTTGGTGATACTAAACTTCACAAATCATGGCAAATACACTTACAATATGCGGGATAGGTGTAATTTGTAGGCAAACACATGTAAAATGAGATGAGTTAATGTGATTTGCAAGGGTAGGATGGTAGAATACTTAGTTAGAAAGGGGGAAGGTGGATCTAAATGGGGAGAAATATTGGTGTTTACCAATTCAGCCTGTGACGATCAGAAATGCAGAAAAACATAGATTAAGATGATATAAATGTCAATGGGGCATTTGCATTCATTGATACCAAATTCCTGCAAATACTACCACATGATCTTTAGAATCTCAACCACAAACACTTGTGCATAAGATTTCAATGAAAATCTATTTCTTCAATCAAACAACACCCAAGATACACTCATGAGTTAGAAGAAATCATCCCCAAATAATATTGCAAGAAGGATTTTAAAACTGAGCAAATACTGCAAAGTAACACTACAATACTTTGCATTGATTCAAACTAGTCTATTGCAAACACCAGAAGAATTCCTTTACATTTAATTGATTCAATAAACATAAGATCACATCAAAACTTACATTCCTTAACTATACTCTCATACATCTTCAAGAATGTCTGGCTGAACATGGCATACAACTCAGATATTTCAATTTGACAAGGAGGCATGCTCGTGGATGCTCTCAATGCCTGTTAATGACTATACAATGTAATCACCTTAGCCTAAACCCAAAAATTAGAACCCTAGAATGAGGACAGGCCCTCATTCTTATACAAAAACTTTCCCCTAAGGGTTTATACCCAAATGCCCTTCTAGAAACAACCAAAACCTAGAAAAGGTGGGATTGTGGTCCATGATGCGCCAAAATGGATGGAGAAGCGCCCAATTGAAAAGATTCAATCTTAATGTGCCAGGTTGGAGCGGTTTTGAATGATGATTGAATCCGTGGAGGAAGGAGAATATTCTTTCTTGCCAACAAATTGTTTGTCTTTTCTTCGGCATGTCATCATTACATGCGTGCTCACAAAAAAGTTTGTTTTTCTATGCAATCATTCGATTTGATTTCTCCTTTTTGAATGAATAATGAATTGGGAAAGAATAAAGAATGGGGAAATAAGAAAGAAGAGGGAAACTAAGAAGAGTCGAGGTTGATTTGCTCACTCCTCCTTTGTTCCTCTAACTTGTCCCTATATGCATCCAATCTTTTAAACATCTCCAAAATGGGATCTTATGTAATGTCCCCTTTTCAAATTAATCCAAAATAGAAGACTTCTTGCCTTTCTTCTTTCTGGAGGCAAGAAAAGGATGAACAAGGAAAGACCTTGGGTTATATTTCAAATTTCTTCATTCATATTTATGACTTTATTTTTATATTGCCCTTCCTAAGCTGATCGGCTTGGTTGAGAGCTTTTAATAAGCTCAAAATGAAGAAATAAGCTACTAAGGAGGTCAGTTTGGGTTTGGATAGTTCCTAAAGGAAAATTCAAGATAAAGGAAGCTTTATGAGGTTAGTCCTTCTAATTGGCTTTTGGCGCCAAATGAAGGATATAAAAGGAGACTTATGACTTCATTTTCATCATCAATCTTGGCGCATTTTCTCTACAATTGATCTTTGGGTTGTTTGCTCATTGTCATTCCACTTTTGGGCGAAATCCAATTGTGTGGCTTTTCCAAGGAAGACGAAAAACCTTCCTTGTGGCTGGTTGGAGGACGAAAACCCTCCATCCTTGGGTGAAGTGAAGACATCTTGAAGACCTTTTGCAGATTTGGGCATTGGAAGATCAAAGAAGATATCTACAAGTGTTTGCATGCATTTATTAGCCCTTTCTAGTTGGAAAACTAGGGTTTGATAGCATTTAGGTGCCTCATGACGGCGCAAAATTCAGATTTTATTTGATATTCTGATTTGGCATAATTTATAAGGCCGAAATCTATAATTTCATGATTTTTGGTGAAGTTTATCTATCATTTTTAACCTTGGTTTGTGGCTGTCCTACTGTTGTTCCAAATTTAATTACAGCAGTGTGTTATCTTGGGTTTTCTCCATTTGTTTATTGCAAATTGAATGGATAAGTGTTGTCGTACATGAAATAATTATTTAGAAGTGTTTTCAACTATTGTGCATGGTTTTATGGTGCATTTAAGTCCCTTTATAATTCGCTGCTAGGGTTTATATTATTGTTGGAACTGCTGTCATAAAATCAGATTATTTTCATTTTTGGTGTTGGTATATTTTCAGGCCCGATTCTCAAGATTTGTGGCCAAACCCTTATTTTTGGTTTTTGTCCTAGAAAGGGACATTACATCTTCATAAGTACAAGATGATAAAGACAAATTATCTCTTGTTCTAACAAAAATGTTGTCAAACTCAGCTGAAATAACCTTCTTCTTCTTTGTTCTTTTGGCCAATTTATTTATATGTCCTTCTAAATGAATAAACCTTTGAATGGATGAATAATCAAAATCTTTAGAAGACCCTAACTCACCCCCAATATGCTGCTGAAGAATTTCAATCAACTTATTCACATCTGTAGCTCTTGGGGTGTGAGTATCCTGGATGGGAAGCATTTTCTCAATCTTAGAATCAATATCATCAATATACTTCCCTGCTTTATCCCTTATGTCTTGGAGTTTGCTTATGCAACCTCCCAAAGTGTCCATCCTTAATTTAATGGCTCTCCCATACTCATATTGCCTTCCTCTACAATCTGAGGGCACAATGCCTTCCTTTTCCACCAGCTCATCATTCATGGCAATAATGGCTTCAAGCTTTGGCAACATTCCATCCCAATACTCCATCTCATTATGAAATTTCTCAATTTGTGCCTTAGCAACTTCAACCTCTTCTCTGACACTTGTTTATAGCAATCAATTACATTCTTGAGGACCTTATTGCCTTTTCTAATCAATTCCTCTTCCCATTTCGCTATAGCCTTTCCCCTGCATCTTAAATTATCAGCAATCATCAATGCATCATGGGTGATGGCAGCAGCAACTTCTTGGGTCTCAGCAGGAGGGTTCATACCTTGAGGATTCATGCCCAAGAGCCTAAAATCAAGTGAAGAAAAAAGAGAGGGATGTTCTATTCTTTTCTAAGATTGAAAAGGTTTGTTTCAAAGCTGCCATATGTTTATTTAAAGCCCCTAAGGTTGTTGTTCTCAATTATTACAGCCACTTATATTACCCAATTGCTTTCATGTTCATGATTGAAGAGCCCTCTTACACTTTGTGGAACATTATTGATGCATGGGCCAAGTTGGAAATTGTTTGTTCTTGCCAAATTCATGATTACTTTTCAAATTTCTTGTCAATATTTGGTATGACAGCAGTGGGTTTTCTTGGGCAGCCTTGGGAATTCAAGGAAGAATGGGGCAATCGTTGCAAGGTGTTGTTTTTACATCAGCTCTCTCATTTGACAGGCACGGAGCTCGCTTGTGGAAGTTTAATGGTAGGAATACATGGGCTCATGGATTGAGAACTTGCATATTGCTTGAGGGCAAGCAATTTTGGGAAGGGAGGACTGTAATGTCCCCTTTTCCAAGCCATAATTAATTGAGGCAAGTTGAAGACCTTTAATCCACTCCCCTTGGATTAAAAGAATAATTAATTGATTTGTGCATGTGAATTTAAAATTAAAATATTATTTATTTGTGCAAGTCAAAAATAAATAAATAAAAAAGGGGAAAATCGATTTATCATGGGCCAATTAATGATTATTTGGAGGTAGATGGACTAATGGAGGCAAGTCGCATTTTTTAGAGAAGGATTTATTTATCCTATGAGCACATTTATTAATATTTTTGGGATGAATCGATTCATCTAGGCAAGGTCACTCTATATTATATTTAATTCCTCTTCAAGCATTTATTTCAAATATTACCTTGGGGAATTAACATTGCATTAGAGTTTGACTTTCAGGCCAATTTTAAATTAAAAGCTCTCCTCTCTAGAAGATGGCGCCAAAAAGGAAAGGGAGCTTTGGAGATTGCACAAGGAAAATCTATAAAAGAAGATGATGGACACCCCTTTCGCATGTTGACGGTTATTATAACTTATCTTCATGCTTGAAGAGGGATGAATGCCCACTAGTGATCAAAAAAACAAAAGGTGTTCATTAACACCACCCATTTGTGAAGTGTGTATTCCTTCTTGAGCTATGAATTGATGAGTTTTGCTTAAATTTACTTGCCTATGTGAAGTCGCCATTATTGAGAGTGTTCTAAGCTTGAGTTATGAGAGTTTAAGAGTGATTTATAGTGTGTGCAATTCCATTATATGTTGTTGATTATTCCTTGAGAAAATCGACTTGATTGGGAGATCCGAAATAGGTGTTTTTGAGTCTTTGGGAAGTCAAGGATAAGGCTGGAAATTATTTAATATTTTTTCTTTAACCCTAGCGACTGGTTTTGCAGTTTTGTGGGCAGATTTGAGTGGGTTTTCATGTTCAAAAATTCAGTTTGATATATCATTTGAAAGCTCATAATTTCTACTTCATTGTGCAATTTGTTTCACGCAAAAATTCCAAGTATTGCATGAGATATTAATTTTTGAAGTTTTCATTGATTTCAGTGCATTTTTATTTATTTACTACTATTGCAATTAATATGGTTAAAGAAGTGTTTTCTCCGACTAGTTAGCCCATCTAAACCCTTACTTTGGCTCACTCTAACCCCATTTGGGTTGTATTGAGTCGACACTGGGTTAGTTGAGGTGAACCTAGAAGGGTTTCTCTTCTAAGTTTACTTCTTTGCAAGTAGTTTAGTAAATTTTAATTAATATCCCAAAAGGGGATATTACAACAACCGACTTGTTAATTCAACAATGATCACATCTATAACTTCCACCCATCATGCAGAAGTCCCAACATCTCATCAAAAGTTTTTGGGGTCGAGAATAGAACTTTAACACCACTCCCATCAAGCACTTCCCTAGTTTCTAGATTATAGTTCTCAAAGACATACCCAAACTAGTTCAAGGTATTGAATTGAAGGGGGAAAGGTAAGAATCGGGAAATATCACTTCCATCAATTACAAAGTGAGTTCATTCTTATCGTCCATGTGCAACCTCTCGAAGGAACTCATTTAGATCAACATTGCCCAAGTTTGTGTCTCATACTTGATCTAGGTCGATGTAAGTCGGGGCGAGACAGGGTTCCAAATAATTGAATCTTCATGGTGGCCAATGTAGTGAAAAGACGATCTCTTGAGAAGCAAGTAGGAACCGAGAGATAACTTGTTTCACAACCCAACACAAACCCACAACACGCGTAATGAAAATATATAGCTTTAAAAGACTTAATCATGCACACACAACCGCAATTTCAATTCCAAGTCAAAAGAGAACGTCACACCAATTCCACTTTAAACACACTCTAACGCAGCTTGTTCATAGATCTGAGGGTTTTTTTCGCTCTAGGGCTCGGAATGTTCGACGCTCTTGAGTTTTCGATGGAAAACCGCGGAATTAGCCAAATTTCTCAAAGTATAAAGCCCCACACGTATCCATTAATGGTGGACCTTCCTCAACTTTTTCAATTTCGCAACCGTTGATCCTCAACTTAAGTTTAAATGTGGGCCATACACATGGACTGATTGGTGGGACAACATAGGTAGGGAAGCAAATATGGCTTCATAAAAATTGCAAATATGCAAGCTACAAAGTCGTAAGGAAGGTCCGCCCCGAGGTGCTCTTATAAAATGCCACGTGTCCTCCACCATCGTGCTTCGAGATTGGGAAGCAGCTTGCAACTTTGAAAAACTGCAGACTTGTAAATTGCGAAGTGACAACAACCTCGCCAACTCGATACTTGCAAGATTCCTCAAATATTCCCTTTTTGGGCCTCGGAGATTTCTTTGCGGTTTCTGCAACATTGCAAAAATTACACAACCGCTATAAGGCCCACTTATGCCTAGATGTCATGGAATATTTTGTTTTCGTGTGTTGGAGGTGATATTGCACATTGCAAATTCACAGAATACAAGCCTCTGCACTGCATAAGGCGTGCTTTTGGAGGAAAAGGTTACATTTCAAGATCAAATACACCACCAAGGTCGTTAAGGCCTCGCCCATACCCCGGTGTGAGTCGTAGGACTCAACCAATCTGCAACATTGGTGGGCCCCTTGTTTTTTATGACCAAATTAAACTCGATGTAGATATGGCATCCACTCCATATACCTAGCTTTTTCAATTTTGTTCTCCGAGATTGAAGAAACTCGTGGAGGAAAGTGATCAAGATGGACAATAGTTTCTTTGCGCCTGAGAAGATAGTGTCTCCAATATTTGATAGCTTTGACCAATATATACAACTCTTGTGACAATTTAGACAATAGGCCACTCGATGGCCATTCAACTTCAAAATGGCTCCAAATGCAAAAACAAAGGATCCGTCTCGATCTCAAAAGGTTGTGAGATCGTGTGATAAAAGAACCGCCAAGAACACAATTTTTCTTCGATGTGTCAATGCACAAGAATGGTGCTCTATCCACTAAAATACTACATTGGTCTTCGTTAATTGGTGCAAAGGAAAAGAAATGTTTGAGTAAATAAGGATAAACTTACAAAGAGAAGTTTGCAAGACCAAAAGACTGTGGTAGGAGTCAGTCATTTGAAAAGAACTTCCACTTTAGGAGGATCCACACAAATTTTATGGGCGTCAATGAAAATCCAAGCTAGGAGATCAATGTTTGACCAAAATAACACTTAGCCATATTGGTGCTAAACTAGTTTTGTTGGAGTATATAAAGACTAAGTTCAAAGTGTCGAGATGTATCTTCTAAGTGTTGAGAAGACAAGGATATTATCTACATAGATAATAACAAACTAGTCAAGGAAATCTCTAAAGAAATCTTTCATTGATCTCATGAATGTGGCAGGTGCATTTTTGAGCCCCAAAGGCATCACTAGCCACTCAACATTAACATTTTCGGCTTGAAGGTTGTCTTCCACGTGTCCTCTATCTGAACTCTGCCTGATGATATCCACTCTTGAGAACAATCTTGAGGAACTTAGCTCTTTGAATTTAATCTAGCAAGTCATCAATGCAAGGAGGATGCTAATTTTTATGGAAATCTTCTTTAAAGCCCGAAAATCAATACAAAGACATTAAGTTCCATCTTTCTTGAGCACAAGCAGAATTGGATAAGCACAAGGTGACATACTTGGTTTCATGAAACCTTTGGCCAACAAGACTGAATTTTTCATTTGATTTCATCACTTTGTAGTATTGATGATACAATGGGGCATTAGAAAGTGTCACGATAGAAATAATGTCAATCTTGTGATTGATTGCTTTGTCCAAGTGAAGTGATGATATGATGGATCATTAGAAAGTGGAACGGAGGAATAATGTTTGAGGCATTAGAAAGCAGAACACTAGGAATAATGTCAAGCTTGTGACTGAAACACATTTTTATAAGGCTGCAACAACAGATCAAGACTTGCATGTTGTATTGAACAATTGATTTTTCCTATTGTTGAATTAGAATGTGATCTTATGAAAATTAATGCAAGTTTTGTTGCTTGATTGACTACTTTACGTGATTGCCTGCAACTAAGTACTAAATTTGTTATTTTTGCAATGCATATAATTAGGTACATTTTGTTGTATTGTTGCAGTGTGTAGGTGTTGTTATATTCATTATTGTGAGCTTCACTATCATACTAATAGGGTTTTCCAAGCAACAAGCCACAACAGTCCATAGTGGTCACATCATATGTCACATTATCAACAAACTTAGAACCAACAGCAAAAGCAATAGTGCATGTGTGTGTGATTTGTGTGGATGAACTGCTATTCCATTCAAGTGCATACGGATGAGGATGTGGGTCCATCAGCAAATGCACTTTGTCGGTAATGGATCTCGCAATCAATTTTTTTGCGAACCATTATCAATGATACAATCAACTACGAAGTCGTGTGTAAGGTGAGCACAAGTGACAAACAAACTGTCGCTACCCCCTTGAGAAGTTTGATGATGCATCAAGGTGGCCTTTTTGAGTTAAACCCTACAACTCAATGCAGATCTTATCATCACCAGAAGTCTTGGTGGGAAGGTTCTTTGTTTCCTCATTAGGAGCCTGTACAATCAAAGTCTTCTTCTTTAATCTAAACACTTGGACTTATTGTGTCACCTCTTTTTACAATAAGTAGAGAATTTACCAAGTTTCTTGGCTATTCTATTACCATCAATGTTTCAAATCACATCAAGTGATCCATCTTCAAGATGTAGAAGACATATCCATCTTCGTGGATGTTCAACCATTGTAGATCTTGACATCGCACTTTGCCTAAGTACGGGTGGTAGATTTCGAGATGGAGATGTCATTGACTTTGTTCATCAAGTTGGCAACCATGACGGAAAGCTCGCCTATTTTTTTGACAATAATGGAGTTCACCATGGTGCAAGTTTGGCCCAACTAAAGAGTGTCCTCCCGCAATAATAGAATTTGCACTTAGAATTAAAACAAATATGAATCAATACCTGAAATCTACTAAAAAAATACACACATTCAAACAAACCCAAAACTATAAATGGATTCCATATGAGTTATAAAAGTGCCCAAAATGTTTCAAAAATGAAAAGAAACCAGTAAAAAAACTGCAAATTTCTGGTATATCAAGTACAATTACCAAAAATGGAGGTTACCACTACATAGCCATCGAAAAAAAACCAATTACGAGAAAACATTGATCTAACTCCATATGAGCAAGAACAGTAAAATTGAAAAATACAGTGGTGAAGGCTTGGAGGCTTGCACATTGAGTGCTAATGTGGCAGTTGACGTCAGTAGTTATAAGTGGCAGGTGACATCAGCAAGTCTATGTGGTTGCTAAGGTGTCAGATGGCATGGTTGTTGAGGTGTCGATAACATGGTGGTACCTCAGATGACATGAATGCTGACATGTCAGATGACGTGAATGCTGACATCAGCATTCCATGTGTCAGGTAAAGGACTTTCAGGTACCATGCATGTGGTGTGTAGGTGGCAGGTTATGTGCACACACAAGGGGGTCGTTAGGTCAATAGTGTTATCGTTGTTGGCATCAAGTTGTAGGCGTAGCATGTACAACCAAGCGTGATAGCATGTGGGAGGCCTACATGGTGACTTTAATGTTATTTTCCTTCGTTAGAGGGTTCTATTTGCCCATTGACATCTTCAAGGACTATATAAGGTGGTTCGACTTGCTAAAGGAGGAGGTTGCTATTTTAGATATTGATTTCTCTTGAAGGTGGAGCAAGTAGCTTCTCTTCTTGCCATTGAAGGACGAAACCCTTCCTTGGTTACCTATTGAGGATGAAAACCTTCAATAGGATCGCACGTGGGGCGGAAACCCTCTTATGTGCATTGGTGGCTTCATTCAGGAGTCACAAGCGAACTTCATTGGCAGATTTCTGGAACAGCAAGGTGTTTATCCATGCATAGGCACTTCTACTCCAGCTAGGGCACTTTCAAGGATGTTGGCACTCTTCCTCCACTTGATCTAACCGCCTAGGAAGTTCGGAATCACTTTGGAGGGGTTTCTGCAGTTCGAAAATTGTGATTTCACTTTTATTTGATAGCTAGTCTCTCCAAGATCATTTTGGGCATTTGTCTATGTTGAAACTCCAAGTATTGATAGGGTTATGAATTTTTGAAGATTCAGTTGTGTTTGCAATTGAATTAAAATTATAAAATATTTATTTGCTCCAGATTTCATCTTTCTGGACTTATGAAGTGTTTAAGATATTTCTAAATTGATTTTCAGTCTATATTTCATGAGAATATTGTCTTGAAAAGCCCATACAGTTTGCTGTCCTAGGAAATAGAAAATCAGGGTCGTTCTTTAGGGCTAAGTGGTGATATTGTTGACTGTCATATGAATTCCTTTGCTGCCATAAATATTCAGATTGCTCTTGGTTGCTAATGGCATTTTTAGTTTGCTCCTCTAGGGTTTGAAGTGATTGACAAGTGGCTGTAATAAAATTAGAAGTTTGATAGGCGTTTGAGTCCAAACCCTGTTTTCTGATTGATGCCCTAGAAGGGACATTACAGGACATTTCATAGGTAAACCTTATAAAAAAATCGAGTACTTTTACAAAAATCATATAGTTCATTGACAATGCATCAAGCCAAGCAATGTCGAGTTTACTTCTAAAGTGATCATTACCTTTCCTTCAAAACTTCTACTCATTTAAATGGTTTGGGTGGAGTTTGTTTTCCTCTTGCAATCCATCACATGCACTAGAGGTTAAAATTCTGAAGGATTCTTTGTTATAAATAAAGTTTTGATGATGGTCCTAATCTTTGGCACAATACATTACGATTCTATCTTTGTGGGACTTTTCTCATAAGATATGACTGTTACCATAATACATGCACCAAGGATTTGCGCCAAAGAATGGATAAAGATGGATGTGCATGCTAAAAATTAAAGGCAATATACTTGGCGCCAAAGAGGTGAAATATGCATGGAGGTGGATAGACTTTTGTAAATAAGGAAGTTGTTGTTCCAGTTATCTTTGGCGCCAAACATAGAATGAAATTGGCTAAAAATAGCAGCCCCATGCACCAAAGGGAGAACAAGGGAAAAGTGCATGGAAGAGTTTAAAATAGAAGATCCTATTTTTAGGAGTTTTGAATAGAATTAGAAGAACTTGTTGCTGTTCTATTTCTAGAAATTGATGCTAAAAATAGGTGCATGGAGAAAATGAATATAAAAGAAAGAGAGATCTTGTTACAAAAAATAGAACTTGCGCTTAAAGATAGAAGGATTTTCGGTTGGACATGAGAAGATGGGAAAATCGGTTTTGAGGCCATTAAAGAAGCCATTGCTCAAGCTCCAACACTTGCAAATCCAAATTTTTCAAAGGATTTTATATTGTATGCATTTGCAAGGGTTGAAACAATTTTAGTGATCTCAACTCAGCTGAATCATGATAATTTAGAGCAACCCATTGCTTTCTTTAGCAAAGGGCTACATGACTATGAGGTGAAGTATACTTTTGTGGAAAAGCAAGTCCTTTCTGTTATTAGAGGCTTAAAAATTTCAAATATATGCTCTCTAATAATAGAATTCATGTTATGGTTACTCACCCAAGTGTAAAAGAGTTTTTGTTGAGCAAGGATTTGAATGAAAAGAGGGTTGGTTGGATCACAAAAGTCATGGAATATGACGTAGACTTCAAGGTAACAAAGTTGATCCGAGGAAAAGGGTTATGTGAGCACTTAGTTTCAAATTTGGAGTCAAAGAAAGTTGTTGTTTTTGCACTCATAAATCAGCCACAAGAAATACCATCTTCTGTGAGTTGGACACAAGACATGATTCAATACTTGCATGCGGGTATTCTTCCCCAAGGTTTGGCTAAGACAAAAAGGAGGTATTTTCAGTTACAAGTTATTCCTTATACACTCAGTGATGGTATATTATTTAAGAGGGATATTAATGGTGTTCTTCTGAGATGTGTAGAACCTTCACAAGTTGATGATTCATCGCAAGAATTCCATGAAGGTTTATTAGGTGGCCATTACACTCCAAGGACTACTGCTCTCAAAATCATGAAAGCAAGTAAATATTGGCCAAGTATTTTCAAAAATTAGTATGCATGGGTCAAAAGATGTCAAAAGTGTGCCTTCTTCGTGGGTAAGGAAAAGTTTGCAGCCCTTCCTCTTCATCGTATTTCAGCAGATCAGCCCTTTATGCAATGGGGATTGGACTTCATTGGAATGATTAATCTACTATCCAGGTTTGGCTCACAAATGGATTATTACCACACGATTATTTTACTAGATGGATAGAAGCAGTTTGTATTGAAAGAAGCGAATGAAACTAGTGTGTTTGACTTCTATGAAGGTATTATTACTAGATTTGGAGGTCCTGCTACTATTATTTCAAATAATGGTCTTGCTTTTGTTGGTGCTAAAATTACAAAGTGGGCTGTCCGCGATGGTATTTACTTGAGTACTTTATCAAATTATTACACACAAGGTAATGTGGTCTTGCAGATTCTACAAACACAAAGTTGTTGAAGATTATTGGAAGGGTTTTGGATGAAAATCGAGCTCATGGCACACCAAACTCAAAACCGCTTTGTGGGCTGACAGAATCACTCCCAAAAGGTCTATAATTCTCCATACATGTTGGTTTATGGCAAACAAACAAGACTTCTAATTTCTTTTGAGCTGCCCACTTTATAGCTTATTCATCAGTTAGAGTTATTGGAAGCAGGTCCCATGGAGGTAAGGTATGCAAAACTTATGTAGTTGGAAGAATTAAGACATAAAGCCATGCTCACCATGCAAACTCACCAAGCTCACTTAAAGAAGAAATGTTGATAAGAAAGCAGTTGCAATCTTCTTTCGTAGGTGATCTTGTTCTTAAGTGGGATGCAAACAGCGAGCAAATCCGAGAAACCACACCAAATTTGATACTATTTGGGGTGGGCCATATGTTATTTCAACTTTGCAAGCCTCACAATGTTTTTCAGTTATCTCAATTGTATGGCGAAGAACTACCAATCCCGGTTAATGGGATTTTCCTCAAAGCTTGCTATTGAAGATTCAACATCATTAGAGTAGTTTACTTTCAATAAGTGCTTGCATGCACGTTATTTTTCCAGTTTTTGTAGTTAGTTGTCTTTTCAAGAAATGCTTCTATGCACATGTTTTCCTTTTGTTGGAGAGAGTATTTTAGTTGTTTTGTTTCAGAGGATACAGGTTGCTAATAGAGCTATGTGACTCCATAGCCCAATGGATGTAGAAGGCTACTGATATCTTTGTTTAGCAGGCAAACAACCCCGTAATGTCGCCAAAATGTTACTATAATTCATGCACCAAGGATTTGCGCCAAAGAATGGATAAGGACAAATGCGCATGCTAAAAATAAAAGGCAAGAAGCTGTTGTTCTATACTTAGCGCCAAAGAGGTGAAATATGCATGGAGGTGGATTGAATTTTATAAATAAGAAAGTTGTTGTTCCAGTTATCTTTGGCGCCAAACATAGAATGAAATTGGCTAAAAATAGCAGCCCCATGCGCCAAAGGGAGAACAAGGGAGAAGTGCATGGAAGAGTTTAAAATAGAAGATCCTATTTTTAGGAGTTTTGAATAGAATTAGAAGAGCATGCTGTTGTTCTATTTTTAAGAAATTGATGCTAAAAATAGGTGCATGGAGGAATTAAATATAAAAGAAAGAGAGAGCTGTTGTTCCAAAAATAGAACTTGCGCCAAAGATAGAAGGATTTTCTATAGATAAATCAATTGTTGTTCCTATATGTGGTGCCAAGGATGATAAAGATGGAGTTAATAAAAGAAAAGGCATGCAGCTGGTCTGTTTGGATTGTGGCGCCAAAAAGTTGAAGGATAAATAAAAATTAATCAATAAAAAGCATGCAACAGTCTATTCTGAGTTGTGGTGCCAAGGATAGACAAATAATTAAATAAAAAGGACATGCTGCTGCCCATGCGCTACGGGGTTGGGAAATAAAAAAAAAAATTAAAAAAGCATGCAGACAACTATTCTGGATGCAACAGCCTATGTAGGCTGAGTTTTGTATTATTGAATCATTAGACACACTTGGGCTGATTTGCTCTGGCAATTCTAGCCTTGTACTTGCACCTCTGAATAAAAAAGCTCCATTTTTGCCCTCTCATATCGTTGTTTTCTGATTTTTCATTGTGTTTGATAGGATATTGTATTGCCTTAGTGTGGAATTTACTCCCTCTACTACTGTCCTTTTCTCCTAAACCCTTGAATTTATTATGCAAAATAGCTTAGAGTTGTGCAGGTGTGTGGATCTTTGATTTCTCTGTGTGCAGAGTTACATGCATGTGTTAAATTATTGGTGTATCACCCCTATTTCCCATTTCCCACATTCTTTTTCTCTTTTCCTTGTCAAAGTTTTCATTTTTTAGGTGATTCACAAGGGAACCAGCCCTCTCTGGAGGTTCACCTTAGACATAGGTTACCCACACCCTTGAGGTGTTCCAATTTTGTCATCGGGGAGAGAGCATGACACCATTCTCTATCAAGGTGCAACTTCTAGGTGACAACAATGACCTCTTAGGTGTTTGTTAGCTTTGGATATGGCTTCTTATCTAAGATTCATGTCCATCAAGACATGCTTGCCAATTTCAAATTCTTAGATTACAATATGGTTTAGGAACAAATCTTATTTCACTATCCTACTTTATAATGAGTGTCTCTTAGTGATGTGGTTTTTGTTTATAGATGGAAAGTAGCTTTCCTAATATTCTCTTCAATTTAGATTATAAATTCGAACACGAGACTCATGGAACTGTCACAAAGTTGATCTAAGCTGTATCCATACAGGAAAATTTGTCCAGGTATGGAAAACTCATCATGTAACACCCTATTTTAGAAACAACTTGTGAGTTCAAAAAGAATTTATAAACAATTTTTAAATTTTTGGACTTTCGTTTGGATTTTGTTTTACCAAACAAATTCACTATCACTCTCTAAAATTGAAAAGCTAGTTTAGGTTCTTTATATCATTTTGCAGCATACAAGCAGCGCACCCCTTCCTTCTCTTGACTAAGCTCAACCAAGTTCTTGAGCTTATGTGAATCATCTTCCTGTGTATATGGTTTTTCTGTAACATTGTTTGCACCTATGCAAACAAGAAGTGTGAATATTACAGATCAAAACCCCTTGGAGAGCAATTTGTTCCCATAGAAATAACCCTTATAATGCATTTGGAATAACTCCAATAGCAAAACGAAATCCACAAGAGCCTTAAAACCAACTGAATAGGAAGTACAGAACCCTTTCCCAAGCAACAGATCATAGTGAGTTCCCAAGTTATCAGAAAATAATCATTGCAGGCCATAATTAAATCCAAGTGATATAATCACAAAGACAAGCCTGCCAGGAAAGTATAGTGCATTCAACGACAAAAATGGCTATAAAAGAAACTTGGATACAAGAATTTGAATTCATGGATCATCATAGACGCATCACACTTCTATTATAAATATTTCTCCATCTTAGACAAGGGATTCCATACAAATTGATCCTACAAAGGATTAAAGATTCCAGTACAATTATCTTCTCTTCTACATCATCTCAGCAGCAAAAGGGTTCTGAATTGCATGGATACAGTGCTTACCCTTGGACTGGATAGAGAGGAAAATGGAGAGCAACTTATCAGTATAATGATTCTTGGAACACATCAGTCACAGGTATATGGACACTATTTAAATTATAGCTTTTTCCATTTTGGTTTTCTTTCTAATGCTTTTCTAATTGTTATTTTTAGTCTTGTCTACGATCTAATATATTTCTAAATCTAGTTATGTGCTATGATCCAAACCCAGGAGCAAGATTTTCATGTATCACACAAGGACCTATTACACATTAAGATCCATTTGGATCCAACATACCTAGATTCTACACTCTTGGTTCAACAACCAATAATGTACTTTGAACAATGTAAAAACGGTAAATAAGTTACAATATGAAATTTTCTACTATGAAAAAGATTAAATACATAAGCATTTTCAAAATGTCCCCTACCTGAACTGTCTCCAAAAGATGAGCAGCAGAAGGAAGTACTTGGCGCCTGCAAAATTCAAGCCAAAATCCTCATGGACAGAAATATTCATCAACACTCTTTGACATTTCATTTAAATAGTTTGAATTAAATACAAGTTTGATATGTGATAAAGATGACAATTGCAACAACAATTCAAGATACAAGAATTACCACAATTATTCCCTCCGTACAATCAATGAATTATGTATATATATAATAAATATAAAACAATGTTTCAAAGAGAATGAAGCTTCTAAAAATAGAATTTCTGCATGTAACTTTTGGATTTCTAAAAGCAGAAATTATTTGTGATTTTTGTATTTTCAAACATAGAAACACTACATGCGACTTTTGTCTTTCTATGAATTGAATACTACTACATAGGAATTTTTACATGTGACTATTTCTCATCATTTCCTCCTTGATTTGTGGAAGCTGTCACCAACTTCTACATTAAAGAACCACCGATGCTGAATCGGAGAACCACTTGGCATGTGTTAGAAAAGTTCATTTGGGGCCAACCATGTAGGTGATGGTTTGCTTCTCGTGATTGTTGTGAGTCTCAAAATCAAGCAAAGTATCATCAATGGCTGCTGAAAATATGGGATTGGATCTTCATGATAAGTGATGGAAACCTCCTCCTCCAAGTAACACAGCTCATACAGCTTGAGCTGGCTCACATCGACAAGATCATGGATGCCAAGTTGAGCTAGAAAATCCAAGCAAAAAGCATTGGAACCCACAAAAAGAAGAACTGTGTAAATGCCCGTAACAAATGGGTTTCAACTTGTAATGTTGTTGAGTGTGAAAACACTACTTATCAAGGCAAAGCCAAACATGATCAGCAACTTGGAAAGAATGAGGTAATCTGACGGTTGCCATGGAGTGCCTCGACTTTCGCCTAATTATGTAGAAGGATATCTTGGATTTTGGCTTGAAGTTGGGCCAAATATTACACAAAGATGTAATGTCCCTTTTTAGGGGACTCAGGAAATGACCAAAAGCTCACAAATCAGATTATAGAACTGCTGTTATAATCCTGCAAATCTGCAATTCAAACCCTTCCTAGGGCAGCGACTTCCCTAGAGGAGTTAAACCCCTCAAAGATGGGTCAAACCTTGCAAAAATCCTTCAAATCTTATGCCAAAATTAGTAGAAAACCCTTAGCAAACACATTCAGCTGTTAAAAATCAGAATTGAGTGTGAAAATAATTAATTACGGAACCCTTAACCAGTGAACATCATCAAGCTTGGAAAAATAGTAGAACACCTCCAAAATTCACCAAACTCAAGATCTTGGCCTTAGAAAATATAGAGAACAAGATAGTAATTTCAGATTTGTCGATTAACATCACACATACCAAATTATCACTCCCAAGTGGGTTGCTCCACTCCAAACAAATATATCATTGAACCAAAGAGACCAATCATGCAAGAAAATGATACTTTATTGCCTTTCAAATCAGCTTGCATACACAAAACCTCATGAAGGGTTTTTCGTCCTCCACAAGTCCTCAACCAAGGGTTTTCGTCCTTGGACAAGGTCCTCAATTCAAGGGGTTTCGTCCTTGAAAGAGATAGTAAAAGGGCTACACTAGCCAACTTTCACCAAAATATGAATAATCACCAAAAACATGATTCTATAATGCCCAAGCGACCTCCTTAAATAGCCACAAGGAGGGCTTAACAACATAAAAGTGATGGCCGACCCCTTAAGGTAAGTGTTTTTAAATATTCAAATGGTATTTGGAGCCTACATGCTCATAATACCTTTATTACCTAACTACTTAAGTTCCTCTATTGGAGCGCTAGGCTTCTCAATAGGATACATGATAATAAATGAAAACAACTACCTAAACAACAATAAAAATGTAATTCAGATCTTCCCCTTGCTTTCCTCCTTAGACCCACGGGGAGAGAATGGGTTAAGGTCTTCGAAATCAGCCTCCAAAAAGGGACATGACAGTCCCCCCTTCCCAAGATTGTTTGTCCCCAAGCAATCGAAAATCTGGATGCTCCAAGATAGTTGTTCCTTCCCATGTGGCATCTTCAAGTGGTAGGCCCTTCCAACGTACCAAGTATTCCCGGATGCTCCGGTTCCTTAGCTTCCTCTCTCGAACATCAAGGATGGTTTCTGGAACAAGAATGATCTTCCCCTCATCTAACAGGGAAGATGTAGTGAAGGGGTAATATGTTTCCCCAATGCCTTCTTAAGACAAGAGACATGGAAGACATCATGGATCTTGCTCTCTGGAGGTAGCTCAAGACGATATGCAACCTGTCCTATCCTTTCCTTCACCTTGTAGGGTCCATAAAATCTTGGTTTTAACTTCTCAGCCCCACTTTGTTTAAGTGAGGACTGTCTATAGGGTTGCAACCTTAGGAAAACCAAGTCCCCTACTTCAAAAGATCTCTCTATGCGTTGCTGGTCTGCATATTGTTTTTGTTGATTCTGAGCTTGTTGGAGGTTCTCCTTGAGTACTTTCAAGATGTCTTGACTCTCTTGGATCAGATTTTTAGCACCGGGAACCCTACTATCCCCAATGATCAAGTCCATGAAGGAAAAAGCCTCATAACCGTATTGTAATGTAACAAAACTCAGCCAAGTGAATCCATTTTATCCAAATTAATTGCTATCCGAAATGTAGTTTCTCAAATATCTTTCCACCCATTTATTCACAATTTCAGTTTGCCCATCCATTTGGGTATGGTAACTAGTACTTGAGTCAATTCGGTACTGCTAGGCGGAAAAGCTCTTGCCAAAATATACTCATAAAGCGGCAATCCCTGTCACTAACAATGTTTTGTGGGAGCCCATGAAGTCTAAATATTTCCTTAAAGAACACATCAACAATCATAGGGGCATCATACTTGGTGGGAAGTGGATGAAAGTGAGCATATTTCGTTAATCTATCCACTACAACATATAAACAACTCTTACCTTGGGTTATGGGCAGCCCCGTAATGAAATCCATGGAGATGCTTTCCCATTTTTGAGAAGGAATGGGAAGAGGTTGTAACAACCCAGCTGGAAAGTTATGTTCTCCTTTGTTTTGTTGGCAAATTACACATTCCCGAATGTGTTGCAAGACATCCTCCTTGAGCCCTTTCCAAAAGAACCTTTCACGGATTTGCTTGTATGTCTTAAAGTATCCTTGGTGACCAGCTAGAGGTGAATCATGAGCAGCCCTCATTATCCTTAATCTCATCTTGGAATCCGGTATCAAAAAGATCCTATTCTTATAGAGGATCAGCCCATCCATTACCTTGTAATTCTCTACCACTATATGCCCTTCCATGATGTCATTAGCAAACTGATTTTTGTTAATTCATATTGAAATATGATAGTAATGATCGGATTTCATATTTGTTAATTCCTCCTATGTCGCTGCAATATATTTCTTATCTTGAGCAGCATGTTGAAATTGATGGGAAGATGAGGTGTTATTTTTATAATCAAGATTGTATGAATCAGCTTGCTATGGTTTTATGGGACTCAAGTTACTTTCAAGATTGCCACTTTTGGATGTATGTGAAGGTTATGGATAATTCATCCACTGAAAATACAAATTCAGCTTCATGGAATATAAATTCAGCTTGCTACAAGGTATGCAATAATTCAGTTTTCATAAACCAAGGTGAAGTAATGTATCATGCCATTGTTTGGGATTGGTTCTCTAAAACATGCCTAGCAAGAATGCCTAATGAGACATGGATTCAATGGGAGTTTTGTGGTGTAAGTCATCCTTGTAACATGATTGAGAGGAGCTTGGAAAATGTGAATCATGAACCCCAAATCATTGTGGGAGTTGTCTCAAATCTTGTGGTTGTTATGACCAACATGTTCAGCTGGTTCCACATTCTATTTGCAGCCACCAAGTGGATTTTGATCATAAGGGGTGCTCTTTTTATAGTGACATTAAGGGTAACTCACAAATGATGTTTGTTGGCTACTACAATTCTGAATTTGAGTAATGAAATGCAATGCTACAACCAAGATGAGATGTTTTTCCCAATCTCATTTGTTGGGTTGTGCATATCTTCTTGGGACAGCAATAGAGGGGCAAATTTAAAGACATTCTTTTTATTTGAAATGGTGTGTAAGAGGGTTCACTCATTGAGAACAATTAAGGCCAATGTTCCAACATATTTGGTATTGTTTGGGACAAAATTCCGGGCAAAGTATGGCTGTTATACTTACATACCAGCACTCATAAGTTTTGATCCGAGCCAAATTTTGAAGAGATTAGTTTGGGGCAGCTTGGAAGCATCTTTTGGAGGCCAAGGTAATCATTATGACAGTTGTATTTTTGTTTCATTCGTTGTCCGCAACAATTTCAGCTCCCTATCCATTCTTTTGACAACTAGAGATGAGTATCCAGCCATGAGGTTGAAGGGTTTGCAATCTACTATCATTGTTGATGTGTTTTCAACTGTTATAAGAAGGATCCCAGCCACTATCCTTTTGATTTTGGGGAACAAAATACATGGTTACAGCTTATGTTTGGGACAGCCTGAATGAACTTTTGAACATCCATCACTTGAGGGGAGAATATGAGATTGATGAGTCGTTGTAACTTCCAATCATTTAATCAACTTGTTTAAACGTTGATGTCATTATGAACCAGGGTTGTGTCCAAGGCTGTATGCAGAGAAGGAATATGCAACTCAGTTCTATGGTGGTTCTCTCTTTTGGGGGTTTCAGTTGTGTTTGGGACAGCTTGAAAGAACTTTTGAACATACATCACTTGAGGGGAGAATATGAGATTGATGGGTCGTTGTAACTTCCAATCATTTAATCAACTGGTTTAAACGTTGATGTCATTATGAACCAAGGTTGTGTCCAAGGTTGTATGCAAAGAAGGAATATGCAACTCAGTTCTATGGTGGTTCTCTCTTTTGGGGGGGTTTCAGTTGGTATTGTTCTCTTGTTTCTCTCTATACTATGGAAAGTAAATACAGTTCTAAGCTACTGAAATGAAAGACAGAATTCAGGAAATGCATTTAATCTACTGAAACAACGTTGTTGTAATAAAATGCTTTCAAAAGGAAATGCTTAACTAAATTGAAATGCTCACACGAAAGAAATGATAGTAAGGAAATATACTAAAGCATGGAAATATAAGACTGCATTCAAATAATCATTCGAATCAAGATACTGAAACTTTAACTTATCAGGAATAAAGATTATGCACGAAACACCAATCCTCCAATCTCCTCAGTTGAGTGGGCCCTTGCTCTCCTTCGGGATTGAGGTACTTAACACCAATAGATACTCAAAACAACATAGATTATATTGATTCAAATGAGTTCGAACATACTCCATCATAAGACTGAAAATAACTATCAACTGATATATAAAATTGTATTGAAAACTACTAACTACGAAACAGTTTCAAGGAGGTGTCTTATAGACACAATCAGTTACAACATGCCACAATTATAGGCAATGGATTTAACTAATAACAACCTCATGAAGTCTCAATGACATCCTGTAATATAGCTAAAAACAGGGTCCTCATTTGTAGGTTGTTATGAGAAAATCCTTCGAATGGCATAGTGGCAAAGGACTCGGTCTCCTTGACTGTGACTTGATCAAAATTGGCAGAAAATGCGCTTTATCAACCTACACATGTCATCACATCACTCACAAAGGCAGTTAGTGGGAATTCCTACGGTCATTAGTTCACATGAGACAAGATAAGGAGAAATGCATCAATCTTACTTTGGATACAACTATCTAGAACATCCCCTATGCATTAATTAACATATTTAGGAGAAAAATCTATAGCTATAGGGATGATATAATAAGTCAATTTATGCACTCATTAGAGATGATTGCAAGCATTGAAAGAGAACTTGCCATCATATCCATGAGGCATGAAGAAGCAACGATGAGGTAAATCTTGTTTTCATTAATAAGTTTGTTCCATGTGCAGGTACAGTATTAAAAGAGAAGAGCAACTGAGTTTGTTTCTCACCCAATCACATGGGGGAGCATATGGGATTGCAACTGAAGATAGAGAGTTTACAATCCTTGTATGGGTGCCTAACACCTCTACATCAATCATATTACTTGAAGCTTACATGGGTTTGTCATATTTGTATCATTTCTATACTGCTGGTCACAATATTTTCAGTCATGAACAGTTGTATCCATGGGCAATTTAAGAAGGTTTCCTTGCATGATAATGATAGTGGCGAAGCTCCACTAGTGAAGACACTCCTCCTAGCCATCCTAGTGCTGAATTGGATGGAATCCCAAGTGATTTATGGCTGTTATGACTTATTTTCAGCCTACATGCAAGTTATGTTGAAAGATGTCCTCATGTTTTGGATAGAAGGCTTCATTGAGGGAGAGCATATAGATATGGGTGATGGAAGGAGTGGACACCATGATCATTGTGGGCGGAAGTTGTTTCCCTTGACAGCTATGGGGTTCAATTGTTTTGGTATGATGGTATTTGGGCATATAAGCTTGTGTTGGCAAGAGCTCTTTCATTTGACAGGTACAGGATCTAGATTATTGGAGCAGCCAAGTTTGCAATTGTTTGAGGACAAGCAATTTTGGGAAGGGAGGATTGTAATGTCCCCTTTTTCAAACTAGCACCAATTGAAGACTTCTTGTCATTCCTCTTCCCGTGGCCAAGAAGGAATTGCACAAGGGAAGTCCCTAGGTTTTGTTTTTATTTTCTTTTATTGTTATTAATGTTTTTCTTTGGTGTTTCACTCCCTAAGGCAGGTCGGCTAGGATTATAATGCTCCCAACATGAAATTAAAAGATAAAGTAAAACTCATTAAGAGGTCAACAAGGTTGGAGAGTTTCCAACATGGAAATAGAAGATAAAGCAAGCTTAAGAGGTCGGTCTACACCTTATGACTCTTGGCGCCAACCAAAGGGTATAAGAGGAGTCTTAGGGGCTCATTTGCACATCATCTTTTGGCATATACACTTTATACTTGGTCTCTAGGGCTGATTGCTCTTAGTCCATTCCACTATTGGGCGACAATCCATTAGTGTGGCATCCAAGGAGGACGAAACCCTTCCTTGTGGGAGATTGGAGGACGGAAACCCTTCAATTTGGTGGTGTTGAAGACTCTCATTGAAGACCATCTTGTTGGTTTGCATCTAGGGCATAAAGGAGGAGTCATACAAAGGCTTTTGACATTGTTTGGAGCCCCTCTCCTAGGGAGCGATTAGGGTAGAAGAGGATTTGGGTGCCTTTCGTGCCACGTAACTTCATTATTCCTTGATATTTAGATTTATCATATTTTATAAGGCTCGAATCTACAATTTTGTAAGTTCCCCTTTTCAGAAATTAATGCCAACTAAAGACTTTTTGCCACTCTCTTCCCATGGCCAAGAGAATAAGTGAAGGGAAGTCATATTTGGTGTTTCACTCCTTAAGGCAGGTCGGATGGGGTTATAAGACCCCAACAAGAGATTAGAAGATAAAGTGAAGCTTAAAGAGGTTGGTTCTCACCCAAGGGGGTCTTAACGCCAACCAAGGGATATAAAAGGAGGTCGTTTGGCCTCATTTGATCATCATCTTTTGGCGCATATACACTTATACTTGGTTTTTTGGGCTAATTGCTCAATCCGTTTCCACTTGAGGATGAAAACCCTCTTGTGTGGCATCCAAGGAGGACGAAACCCTTCTTTGTGGCTTAGTGGAGAATGAAAACTCTCCATATTGGTGAATTGAAGACATCTATTGAAGACTTACAAGAGCTTTGACATTTTTGGAGCCCCTCTCCTGGCAACATGACTAGAGTCCGAGTGTGATTTGGTACCTTAGGGCACGTAACTCATTTATTGTTTGATATGTTGATTTATCATATTTTATAAGGCTGGAATCTATAATTTGGTTATTTTTGGAGGAGTTTATCTATCGTTTTCAGCCCTTGTTTGTGGCTGCCTTTTGTTGCTGTCATAAATTAAATTACATTTGGGTATCATCTCTTTTTTTCACCATTTCTTTGATGCAAATTGTATGGATAATTGTTGCTGTACTTGAAATAATTATTTAAGAAATATTTTCAATTGTTGTGTGTGGTTATATGACGAATTAAAGTCCCTATACAGTTCACTGCTAGGGTTTCGATGAATATTAAAGCTGCTGTTATAAAAATCAGAATTTACTTCACTTGGGGTTTATGTGGTTTCCTTGATTTACAGTTTCATCCCTATAAAGGGACACTAAAGTGGTATCAGAGTATCGATCCTCCCAACCTAGAGGGTTACTTGTGTGGAAGAAAGATGGACAGAATGATGAAGATGCAAGAAAGACTAACAACACCTTGAATTCTCTTGCCTTCACCATACAAAACCTACAGAGGGGAAGGACATTCAAGGAAGAGCCTAGGGTTTCAAAGGTTAACAAGGTTACAACTAGCTTTGAGGAGTATCAAGCCCTTCCGGAAGTTATTCGTGATGCCCTATCATTTTCCGAGTTTGTAGGATGGAGAAAAGATAGAGTGGGCATTGGAACTTGGTCCAAGCCCAAGCCATGCACAAGGGTCATGGGAAGGATATCCCAACCCTAGTGGAGAAGAGCCCCATCTTGTTGGCAAAGCAAGAAGAGGCTACGGAGCTTGAGGAAGAGGGAGCCAAACTCCCAAGTTTGCTAGGCGAGGATGGACATGCCTATCCCTCTAAGGTTAAGGAGGAAGATATATCGCGCAGCTGGTTACTAAGAGGGAGCAGCCCTTGGGAGTCTTAGAAACCCCCAACCCTCTTGCCAAAGTGGATCTCTTGGCTGATTTTCCAAACAACACCATAGTGACACAAGGGTTTGATGAAATAGTGGAGCACGAGCCAAGAAAGGAGAAGGAGATCAATGAGCATACAACTCAAGGTAAAGACTTTTTGGTATTTGATGTTGACATGTTGGTATTTAATGATTGCATAGGGCTGAATTTTAGCAAGGAAAAATCAGATTTGGGGAAGGAACAAGGGGATGGCATTGTTGGAAGTCATACCCAAGAAGAAAGGGCATTTCGGTGTCCATAATCACTCTCAGCCTGCTGGAATTGTCCTAACAGCAGTCAATGAAAAGCAAAATGATGATGGATTAGACTTCCATAAGAGCCATGAAGACATTCCAACCACATATGAAGACAACCAAAGGTATGAAGCTAATTCAGATTTGTTGCTTTCTACCATACCATCTCAGATTTGTGGTCATGGGCAAAGGGTTGAAAAGGATGACCATGGGGCAAGTTTGATGCTCCATAGGAAATCAAGGCAAAGGGGCACTCCTCGTGGTGCTTAGGATGTGGAAAAATCAGAATTACAAGGGGTTAATGGGGCTAGAATTTTGGGTGACATTGCTAATGCACATATAATAAGGGCCTCTTTTGATGCTCATGATAATCCTCAGCTCGCTAGAAAGTTCAGGACAACCACATATGGTAAGCAATTTCATCATCTTCTAAGCAAGGATTTACTACATCACCTTCATACTGTATCTTTGCAATGTTTTGGTTGTCCTAAGAAATATGCTAACAACCTTGTGAAGATGAAGGGTACCAAATGGGAAGAGGATTCCACTTCAGCCCTAGGAAGTGGACTCTTTGTTGACAATCCTAAACATGGCCCACATATTTGGGACTTATGGGTTCCTCCTATGTCGCTGCCATATTTGCATCATGGAGGGCATCATGGTCAATTTGATAAGAGGAAGAACATGTTGAGGGACAAGGGGGACATAGATTCTTCCTTGCAAATTTCAAATTGTTTGCACATAGAAGTTTGGGATCCGGGGAATCTTTTGAAGGATGTTGATACAAGCTTGAGGACTGTTGTTATCTACATCCTTATGGCAGCCATAAGAAAATTGGTAATCACAAGAAAAATGCATTTCTCACCCACGGTGGAAGATATAGTGTTTGCATGGGATACAAGATGGTCTTCCACCCCCATCATGTCAATTTTGCATGAGACAACACAATGCTACAGCCAAGGTAAAATGCTCTTCCTAAATTTGCATTTTGGATGGATAGTACTCTCCTTGGACAGTTGTAGGTTGACATTTTTGATGAAGATTTTGGGTTTAATATGATGTGTGGAAGGGATTTCAAGTATTACAGTTGTTGCACCCTTCCTATGTCAATAACATCTAAGAATTTTGAGTTAGAAATGCTATACTACAGCCATGATGGGCTGTCCTCTTCAAAATTATGCATGGGGTTGTGCATACCTTCCATGGACAGTGAGAAAGAGGTAGGTTTGGAGACACTCTTTCCTCTTAATATGATGGGTAAGAAGGTTTACACATGGAGATTGAGCAAAGCCAACATCCCAACATCTTTGGCGTTGCTTACGAAGAAATTTAGAGTTGTACATGGACACTACACCCACTCATCTGCACTTCTATGGTCTGATCCAAACTCAATGGTGAACAAAATTCAATGCGACGACTTTACTTCAACAATTGGAAACCCAAATCAGCAAGGTAACAACCATCCAAAGGAGGTGAGCATAAGTTTTGGTCTATGTTACCCGGAAACTCCAACCAGGGCAGCGTACCTGCGTATTGATGTGTCGGGTACTGGTATTGGTCCTGGTACTTGCCTAAAACGTTTTCGAAACTCCAAAAGAGTCCCGGGTATGGCTCTACCATACCCCAGGACATTTTTGTACCATTTTAGGCTGTACCGAGGGCATTTTCTGTATTGTTTCAGCAGTGCTGCTGTTTTTAAATGCCAAAAATAAAAATATAAAAACTAGTTACTTCTGTTTCAGCAGTACTTCAAGAGAATCTAGATGATATATTCTAGAATCTAGATTATAATTATGTGCATATAAAAATTTAAGCATGTTGAATGTTTTGAACTTTCATGAATACAAAGTGTTTTATCTTTTATGGACAAAAATGAGTATTATGCATATATATATGTTTGTATGTGTGTGTGTATATATATATATATATATATATATATATATATATATTGTATGGACGTTTTCGTTCCGTTTCGTACCCAAGGGTTTTTTGAAAATTGGTGTTTCCGCATTTCAAATCCGTACCCGTACCCGATACACTGTTTCCTAGCAACCTAGGTTTTGGTATGTGTTGTTTGCATCTTATGTTGAAATGCAATGATAAAGGGGAGAAGGCAATGCTTCTAAGCATGGCTAGCATGAAGAAGGAAGAGGCATATCTTCATGCCATTCAATGCATAGAGGCTAACAAGGGTGTACTCTTGGGTAAGGTGCTTCATGGTGATGATTTTCGGATGGTTCCGGCATGCACAGTACTACCTCCATGTGGGGAACACTTGAGGAATTAAGAGCAAATTGGAGCTTTCTTGTTGAAAGCCATTTTCCACGCCAAGTTGGGGCAAGGATGGGTTGCAAGAATCTTGAGTTAAAGGCTAATATGTTTGTTGATTTCAACCATAGACTTGCTGATCTTCATTTTCCAGCATATGTAAGACAATTTTCAGTCCCTACACTACTCATGAATTTGCCTTTTTCTATAAGATTTCAGTTTGATAGTTATACCATTGTCTTAAGGTTGAACATGCAAGAATCAGATTTGGGACTGCCATTAGCAGTCATGAACAGCTATGAACTTATATTTTCAAAGGAAATTCCTTCATGGGTTGATGTGGGAAGAAGGCTACAACTGAAAGGAAGAAACAAATCAGATTTGATAGCCTTGAATTGGATAAGATTCCATGAGATTTATGGTTGTGGTGAATTGTTTCCAGCCCCTCCACAATTTGATTTGCATCTTGTAATAAGAGAGATAGCTAGTCAAGTTGATTATTCATCCATTTCTTGCTTTATGATGGAAACTACATCAGTTTGCAAGGATTTTGGTACAGCTGAGTATGCAAAGAAAGGAGATGTCACTGTTGTTTTTGAAGTGGAAGATGAAGAAGACTTCAATGAAGAAAGGGGCAATAGAGGTATGAGTTTGTTTGGGTTGAAGCTCCTTCATTTAACAAGCACAGATCTAGATTATAGGAGCACTACAACATGTTCCTTCACCTTGATATGATGATACTTGGGCATATGAGTTTGCAATTGCTTGAGGGCAAGCAATTTCGGGAAGGAGGACTGTAATGTCCCCTTTTTCAATTAATGTCAAATGAAGACTTCTTGCCACTCTTCCCATGGCCAAGAAGAATAAGTGAACAAGGGAAGTAATTGAACTTCATTTCAGTTTTCTTTTATTATTTTTAATGTTTTATTTGGTGTTTCACTCCTTAAGGCAGGTCGGCTGGGGTTATAAGACCCCAACAAGAGATTAGAAGATAAAGTGAAGCTTAAAGAGGTCAGTTCTCACCCAAGGGAGTCTTGGCACCAACCAAAGGATATAAAAGGAGGTCGTTTGGCCTCATTTGGACATCATCTTTGGCGCATATACACTTATACTTGGTTTTTTGGGCTGATTGCTCAATACCTTTCCACTTGAGGACGAAAACCCTCTTGTGTGGCATCCAAGGAGGACGAAACCCTTCCTTGTGGCTTAGTGGAGAACAAAAACTCTCCATATTGGTGAATTGAAGACATCTATTGAAGCCTCTCTTGTTGATTGGGATCTAGGGCATCAAAAAGAAGACTTACAAGAGCTTTGACATATTTTTGGAGCCCCTCTCCTAGGGAGCGACTAGGGTTTGAGTGTGATTTGGTGCCTTCTAGGGCACATAACTCATTTATTCTTTGATATTCTGATTTATCATATTTTATAAGGTTGGAATCTATAATTTGGTTATTTTAGAGGAGTTTATCTATCGTTTTCAGCCCTTGTTTGTGGCTGCCCTGTTGTTGTCATAAATTTAATTACAGTTGGGTATCATCTCTTGTTTTCTCCATTTCTTTGATGCAAATTGGATGGATAATTGTTGCCATACTTGAAATAATTATTTAGAAGTATTTTCAGCTTTGTGCATGGTTATATGGTGAATTAAAGTCCCTATACAGTTCGTTGCTAGGGTTTCAAGGAATATTAAAGCTGCTGTTATAAAAATCAGAATTTACTTCACTTGGGGTTTGTGTGGTTTCCTTGATTTACAGTTTCAGCCCTAGAAAGGGACATTGCAAATTTGGTAATTTTGGAGGAGTTTATCTATCATTTTCAGCCCTTGTTTGTGGCTGCCCTGCTGCTGTCATAAAATTAATTACAGCTGGGTATAATCTCTTGTTTTCTCCATTTCTTTGATGTAATTTGGATGGATAAATGTTGTCGTACTTGAAATAATTATTTAGAAGCATTTTCAATTGTTGCTGCATGGTTGTATGGTGAGTTGAAGTCCCTATACAATTCACTGCTAGGGTTTCAAGGAATATTAGATCTGTTGTTATAAAAATCAGAATTTACTTCACTTGGGGTTTGTGTTATTTCCTTGATTTTCAGTTTCAGCCCTAGAAAGGGACATTACACTTAGTTTAATTTAAAGATGATATATGAATGTATTTTACTCTTTGCAACTTACTCTTGTTGCTAGGGTTCCTGGTGTACTACTCTATTATGAATGAGGGCATAGCCCTAGTCTTCCTTGACCCAGCCAATACTAAGTTGTAGCATTTTTTAATTCTTTTGGCCACATCTGGTTTATTCTTTTGGCCGCAAATTTGTTTTAGCTCATAGGATAAAATATTTATGGATTTAAGATTTTATCTCTTCTTATTGACTAAGATATGGAAGTGCTTCAAAGGATGAGCCTCATTCAGGCATCCCTTTTCAGTTACTGCAGTAAGGTTTTGGCCATGTCAAGCCTTATGTGCTAATATCCCTCTAGCTGGTTTTTATATTTCTTCAAATGTTTTGCACCACCATATGCGGTAATATGAAATATCCCTCTAGCTATTTTTTATACCTCTTAAAATGTTTTCTACCACCATTCAATTGAAGCTTTATCTCCCTGGTAGGATGTTATGGCCCCTAGAATGTAGTAACCTGTGTGGTGAGAATGCCTTGTATTCCCGAGATGGGTTGATGTTTTGAATTGAGATCACAGCTTAGTCTGCTCAGGAGACTATCCTTGGTTTAATACTTGACTGCATTTCGATCTCATATCGGGATTCAGAGAAATTCAGAAGTAATTTGTATTGAAAATAAGTCAACTTCTCTCTCCTTAAAAGATGATACATAAAAAGGCTTGATCATGTTGTCTTTTATTATCTTCAAAAGCCAATAGGTCACTTACATACTTACCTCTGTTGGGATAAGAAGGAAATGTGATAGCATATTGCATAGCATATCTGTTAGGAATCAGGATTACAATAAAGAGGTTTTGATTATACTTGTCGTTGTATGAATTTAACACCCATTCATCTCATAATCTATCCATTCTATATAAAATAGTATGCATGATAATGTTAATATAGGACAGCCTATGTGGTCAAAGTTGAACTTTATTAGATAAGATATCAGTTTGTTGATCTATCAAGCATTTTTAAAAGATGTTTGTGCAATGTAAGTATAAGGGGTCAAGTATCACGTTATCCCTAAATAGGGGTCCCTTCTTTGTAAATGGTCTATCACAAAAATAATGGTTAAAGACAAGGTGTGATGTGAGAGGGAGAATTAAATTTTTGGGGATGACATCTTTTGCAATGACAAAAATGCAATTTAGAATAAACCTTCTTTCCTTTACTACATTTCTTCGTCCTGTAATGTCCCCTTCTCCAGGATAGTTCGTTTGAAGATCTTTGGCCCATTCCATTTCCCGTGGGCTAAAAGGGAAAAAACAAGGGAAGTTAATGTCATGATTTTCAGTTGCTTTCGTAGTTTTGCATTATTTTTAAGTAATTTTCTAATTATAGTTTAGAAAGTCAAGTCGGCTAGGAAAAGGTGAAAAGTCAATTGAAAAATAAAAGAAGGAACTCTTATGTCTCTAAGGAGGTCGATCCTCTTTGGGAGGATTCTATTTGGGTTTTGGCGCCACCTCTAGCTATTTAAAGGGATCACTTGGATGGAAAAAGGGTATGTGCGCTTTGGAATTTATTATCTTGGAGTTGGAACACGAAACTGCTTTGTCTCTTGCAATTGAAAACGAAAACTGTTTGCACTTGGTTTGAGGACGAAACCCCTCATTCCTTCATTGGTGGTCTCACACGGAGGTCACACTTGGTGATTACATTCAGATTTTCCTTGGAACACGCCATTTCCAGCCCATTGTAAACCCTCTCCTAGGGTGGCAACTTGCATGGTGGAGGGTTTTGGTGATATCTAGGGCACGGCACTCCTTTCTTTGTTGATATTTGGATTGTTCCTAATTTATAAGGCTGATTTCATTTCCCGGATTGAACTTTGGGCCTTGGAATCATCATTTCCGGCCATTTTTGTAAGTGGGTTCACTATTGTCACAAAATTAATTATTATGCTTCAGCCAGGGTTCTAAAAATTCATTTCTTGGTTTGTACTTGCTCTAAATAATTATTATTGTTCCCTACATGCTTTGGATGGTGTAAAAGTGGTGTTGGAAGTGAATAATTGCAATTTATTTCTTGTTGTCATAAGAAATCAGATTGTTGTAGTTTGTTATAAATTTCAGTTTATTGTGATTTGGGTTGGTGCCATTTTCCCTCCATTTCAGTTTCAGCCCGAAAGGGGCATTACAATGGTGTAAGAGCATTGATCTTCCCCACTTGCGGGGTCGAAAGCTAACATTTGAGGCAAATCTACAATGGACACATGAGTGAAAGGGAACTTAGGAGAGAGAACATGGATTGGTGGCCTAAGTTGTAATGTCCCTTTCTAGGGATGAAACTGAAAAACAAGGAAATAGCACAAACCCCAATCTGATTTAAATATGATTTTGGACCAGCAAACTGAAAATTAAATCAGTATGGTACAGCAGTCTGATTTTAGGAACAGCAACTTGTAAACAACAAGATTTCACCCTAAAACTCATCCACAATATTTATAAACCTTTTAGGAATACTTTAGAACAATTTTCACCATGAAAATCAATCTCAAATACAAGCTGGCAATTAATTTATCAACAGCAGAAGTACAACTAAGAGAAATAATCAAAATGGAGGTTTCCAAACCCCAACAATGACCAAATATGAATGATTTCAGCCTTATAAATTATGCCAAGTTTGAATATCAAATAATAAATGAGTTTTGTGCCCTAGAAGGCACTTAAAATGACTCCAACCCTAGTCGCTCCCTAGGAGAGGGACTCCAAATCATGCAAAAGCTCCTTGTAGGTCTTCTTCTTGATGCCCTAGATATAAACCAGCAAGAGGATCTTCAGTAATTTCCTTCACACCACCCAATTTGGAGAGTTTTCGTTCTCCAAATGCCACAAGGAAGGTTGTCGTCCTCCTTGGATGCCACACTATGGATTTTCACCCTTAGTGGAGTTGGAAATAGAGCAATCAACCCTAGAGTCCAAATAGATAAAGTATATATGCCAAAAGTGATGTGCAAATGAGCCCCTAAGACTCCTCTTATACCCTTTGGTTGGCGCCAAGAGTCATAAGGTGTAGACGACCTCTTAAGCTTGCTTTATCTTCTATTTCCATGTTGGAAACTTTCCAACCTTGCCAACCTCTTAATGAGCTTTAATTTATTTTTTAATTTCAAGTTGGAAGCATTAGAATCTCGGTCGACATGCCTTAGGGAGCAAAACGCCAAAGAAAAACATTAATAACAATAAAAGAAAATAAAAATGAAACCCGAGACTTCCTTGTGCAATTCCTTCTTGGCCACAAGAAGAAAAATGGCAAGAAGTCTTCAATTGGTGCTAGTTTGAAAAGGGGGACAATACATAAGTTCTTACCAAAGAAAGAAGAAGTCATTCGGAGGTTGAAACACGACATTCAGTGGGTCACAACATTGCGGCCAGCTATGAGGAGTATAGGGCTCTTCCAAAAGAGATTCGTGATGCCATTTTTCATAGAGTAAGCAAGGGTAGATCAAGGCCCGAGCCTAGATCTCAAGCACCACAGAAGGATCTTCAACATACCTTGGGGAAAGTGACACTCTCCACATTTGATGGTTCCAACAAGGGGACAACCAGTGCATGGATGAAGATGCTAGGGTTAAACCCTAGACCACAAGAATATGCCAAGGAGCCAAACCCAAAGGAGTTTCCCTTGAAAGAAGAAAAAGAACCAACAAAAGTAACAGATACATCTCAAGAGGTCAAGGAAGAAATCATGGGGCATGAATTGGAGAAAGAAAAATCATATCTACAAGAAGGATTTGAGGTGGAGTTCCAAGAAGACCATGTTGAGGGGCATGCACATGAAAAAGGGCTTTACTAGTTGCTAATGTGGATTTTCAACTTGTTGGAATTTTCAGAACAGCAATTAATAAGAAGCAAGTTGATGGTGTTCATGACTCGAGGCAAGAACTATGAAGATGCTCCATGCATGTGTCAACAAAGTATGGATGAAGTCAAGGCGGAAAGGGCTTCACTTGTTGAATATGAAGAGTCTAAGAGGAAGGAGAATGTTGATCCTAACTCAGAAATTCTCAAATGCTAAAGATATCTCAACCAAGCTTCATTCGGCAAAGGAAGGTGAACAAGTTGAGGACAGCCAAAGGTATGAAAGTGTTGTGGATTTGTTGCTTCCTACTAAATCATTTTAGATGTGTGGTCATCATGGACAACATAGTGGAAATGGTGATAGAGTGAAGAACACTTTGAGTGGCAAAGGGCACATAGATCCGTTCATACAAGTTCCAAATTGTGTGAACATGAGAGTTTGGGATTCAGGTGATCTTTTGAGATACAAGAAGGGTAAGGTCTTTGAGGAGTTCAATGTCACTATTTTTAAGGAATTCTTTATCTCATGCATGTGGCTAGAAAAGAGGTTTCCAAGGAGCCCTATAAAGTATGTCATGTATTCTAACGAAGATGTGGAGAATCAATGCTCACGATCCATAGACCATTCCTTGGAGCCAAGTCCTACACTTGAGGACAAAGCTATGAAGAAAGTCACCATTGCCGGGGCAGCAAGATGCTTGATGTGGAAAATGGATAAGCCACATGATCTTTATGTTGATTTTCAAATGCTTCCCATACAACATAGTTTGGTGCTCAATAATACAACTCAAGGACTGCTAGCGGATAGTGGGGTGCAACATGCCATGGAGTTGAACGTGGGTTGTCATTCCTCAAGGGCTGATTGGAGATCGAGCTACAATCAAAAATTTGTTGGTAAGGGAGTTGTTTCCTATTTTAGGACTGTTGTTCCTCCTTTTTTCAGCTTGCCCAACATTGTACTTGCAGCCATACAAGTAGTCTCAACCATACATTGGAGTAATCTTCAGTTTGTTGATGTTGTTGAAGCATTTTCAGTCACTATATGGTTGATTCCAACCCCTATATCACTGTCATTTCTGAATTTTGTGAAGAATTTGAAGTATGACAGTTGTTATCCTATTCTTTTTGCTGTTGTCCACATCAAAACCAGCCCCTTAACACTTTTTATGACAGTCACAAAAGTGTTTTCAGTCACAAGGTGGAAGGATTTTCTGCCTACCATCAATGAGGGATTGTTTGCCACTGTTTTAGAAGAGTTTTCAGCCACCACAATGTTGATTCTGAGCAAGAAATTGCAATGGTACAGCTACAGCCATGCTTGGGGCAGCAAGAATGGACCCTTGGAAGTTCATCCCAGGGACGGGAATTATGAAAGAGATGCAAGCATGGGAAGAGAGTTGAATAACATGCCTATGAGGCATGATGGAGAGGTTGTTGGAATGTTGGTGGAAGCTCTTGTTTTCTTTAATGTGTTTGTTCTATGTGCAGGTCAAGGAATGGAGAAAAAGAAAAGTGTAAATAGTTAAGAAGGAAGATGATATCATCATATGACAACGGAAGCATACCTAGGACAGCTATGGACCTAATTTCTAGCACTAATGTTGTTGTCATCATAATTATCAGTCATCACACCACTTCATGGGCACTCACACAAGTGATTTTGCAGGGGTTTCTAGTCATGGGAAAGAGTATTTTCCAGTTGGTGACGACTAATGGAGAGTTTTTAGTCCTTGTATGGCTACCTACCACTTCTACATCAATCACATTACTGAATTTTGCATGGGTTTGTCATATTTATATCATTTCTATATTGTTGGTCTTAATATTTTCAGTCATGAACAGTTGTACACTTGTGCAATTTGAGAGGGTTTCCTTGCATGGTAATGTTAGTGGAGGGGCTCCACTATTGAAGACAATCCTCCCAGCCATCCTAGTGCTGATTTGGATGGAATTCCAAGTGACTTGTGGTTGTTATGACTTGTTTCCAGCTTACATGCAAGTTGTGTTGTGCCATGCTTTGGAGGGATCAGCCCATGGTAACATTATGGGACCCATTGGAGCTCAAGGCTATAGTCATGAAGCAAGTGTATGGGATCCTTCATCACAAGAGAAGAGCAAATGGGTACCTCGGGAACATGGTAGTGAGCACTTGGGGCAGCCTTTGGCCTTAAGGGAGTGTATGAAAGATGTTCTCATGCTTTGGGTAGAAGGCTTCATTGAGGGAGAGCATATAGATGTGGGTGATGGATGGAGTAGACACCATGATAATTGTTGGTGGAGGTTGTTCCACTTGACAACTATGGGATTTAGATGTTTTGGTTATTATAGTATGATGGTACTTGGGCATGTGAGCTTGCAATTGCTTGAGGGCAAGCAATTTTGGGAGGGGAGGACTGTAATGTCCCCTTCTCCAGGATAGTTCATTTGAAGACCTTAGGCCCATTCCACTTCTCATGGGCTAAAAGGGAAAGAACAAGGGAATTTAATGTCATGATTTTTAGTTGCTTTTGTAGCTTTGCATTATTTTTAAGTAATTTTCTAATTATAGTTTAGAGAAGTCAAGTCGGCTGGAAAAAGGTGAAAAGCCAATTGAAAAATAAAAGAAAAAGGAACTCTTATGTCTCCAAGGAGGTCGGTCCTCTTTGGGAGGATTCTATTTGGGTTTTGGCACCACCTCTAGCTATTTAAAGGGTTTGCTTAGATGGAAAAAGGGTGTGCTTGCTTTGGAGTTTATTCTCTTGGAATTGGACCACGAACCCACTTTCTCTCTTGCAATTGAGGACGAAAACCCTCTTTGCACTTGGTTTGAGGACGAAACCCCTCATTCCTTCATTGGTGGTCTCACACAAAGTTTGGTGATTACATTCAGATTTTCCTTGGAACACGCCATTTCCAGCCCATTGTAAACCCTCTCCTAGGGTGGTGACTTGCATGGTGGAGAGTTTTGATAACATCTAGAGCACGGCACTTCTTTCTTTGTTGATATTTGGATTGTTCCTAATTTATAAGGCTGATTTCATTTCCCGGATTGAACTTTGGGCCTTGGAATCATTATTTCCGGCCATTTTTGTAAGTGGGTTCACTGCTGTCACAAAATTAATTATTATACTTCAGTCAGGGTTCTAAAAATTCATTTCTTGGTTTGTACTTGCTCTAAATAATTATTATTGTTCCCTACATGCTTTGGATGGTGTAAAAGTGGTGTTGGAAGTGAATAATTGCAATTTCTTTCTTGCTGTCATAAGAAATCAGACTGCTGTAGCTTGCTGTTATAAATTTCAGTTTATTGTGATTTGGGTTGGTGCCATTTTCCCTCCTTTTCAGTTTCAGCCTGGAAAGGGGCATTATGTCGTTTTCAACTTCCACAAACCGTGTTTATCACAAACAAACAAAAGCCTTCTCTAGTTAGATACATCCTCGACCATGAGAAAAGAGATCTCAAATATTAAAGGTGAATTCACGACAAACAAAAAACTTTCAAAAAATTTAGTGCTATTTTCATAGCATTTCAAATCTTTAAATGCATTACCTGCCCAAAAGTTGTACTCCCAAATCCATCAACTGAGCTACCGATCTTTCCCCATCTCTAATGAATTCCAAAACCTGCTCAAATTTTTGTCATTGTAATGTTAACACTCATGTAAACAATGCTTATATACTAGAAAATAGATTTATTTTAATCAGTTACATTAGTAGCATCCAAGAATTAATCTCGCCTAAACAAGCCTCCAAAGCACAAAACAAATGTGAAGGTATGCATCAAGTTAATTCGCATTCAGGAATTTCGCATTTAGGCATTTAAACTAATCCACTACCTGATCATCCCAAGAGCATCCCATAATCTTTTCCTCAAAATAATCTAACCCCTAGCAAACTTAGTCAATCAACAAATACAATAGAAACAATCGCCCATCCCAACCAATGAAAAAGAGTTGTCCAAATGAAAGGTATGAAGCAAAATATGCATGCACCGACAAGGGATACACAACCTAATATTCACCTAATAGCATTCAGAAAACCAATAGGACATTTAAAGCTAGTTCCCTTCATCAATCAATCATGGAAACCTTTCCGAATAGCAAAAGTCACGATAACAATACACCCTCAACGTGGCCAATGAAAAACAAATTATAGATAACTCCCATCGACATCAACGGCCATGTTTATGACACACTTTTCCACCCTACACTGTCTGCATGGCCGATGACAGCGAAATTGAGAAAAAATCCAAAAAGCACATTCCGCCCCCACTGAGACCAATTCTGAAATCAATATGGTCCCTACACCCAAGGAACAACCACAATAGATCAATGTAACTTCAAAGAATGGGACCCCATCGAAAAACTATCCAAACTACTTACACAAATCTCTTTCCTCGAACTTGTGATAACATCACCAAAACATTGTGATAAACTCATGCAATTACTCTTTGACATGAATATTCCCAAGCACCACTACTTAGCCAAGAGATCCCTTTACGGGGTTCCCGTAAAGTTCCAATGAGATAATAGTGTAATAATACAAAGAACTGTCAATTCAAATTGACTAAACCACTAACCAAACATTATCTCTCGAATTAATGCTCTTGGATCCCTCTTCTTGCTCGACAAGACATGCATCATCGGATATTAATGCTCTTGGAGACATTCCCCTAAATGAATCCACTCGGCATTACTTCCATTCATTAGCACTCCACCTATAGGGTCTTCCTCGCTTACTAACACTCCACCTACGGATTCTCACCAATCATTCACTTCACCAAATTAGAGTAAGCCATCCTAAAATTACTCATTATTAAGCTCCTTGTGAGTATTTGGCATCTTTTGGGACAGCCTAGAAACCCTCCCTTGGACCAGCCAAGGAATCCTTCCCAAAAGATGCCAAATACTCACAAGGAGCTGCCCAAAACCAGCAAGGAAGGAGAATCTAGAAACGAGCTTAGAAAGAAGAGTTTGTGCTTCTCATGCAAGGATCCATGGACTCCCGGGCATTGCTGTTTGGGAAAAGGTAAAGTACATTATATTGAAGTATTTTCAGATTGTGATGATGATGAAAATAATGTTGATGAAGCAAAGCATGATAGTGTTCCGGAAGAAGAAGACCCAAAGAAATTGGATGGCACTCTTGCTACAATGTTTGGAGCACCTAGATATCACCCATTCTGGGTAAAGGGTGATCTTCAAGGACATAAGGTCACGGTTTTAATTGATAGTGGGGCCACACATAATTTTGTGGATGAGAGCTTGGTAAAGAGATTGAAGTTGAAGGCTGAAAATTTCAAGGGCTTCAATGTCACGGTGGTGGATGGCTTCATACTTCCATGCACTAGAAGAATACCTCAACTCACACTCACCTTAGAAGGACATATGGTAAGAGATGATTTTTATGTTATTAATATTGGCAAATCTGATTTGGTGTTAGGTGTTCAATGGTTGCATTCGTTAGGTGAATTCTCTCAAAACTATCAAAATATGGAGCTGAAATTTAAAGTAGAAGGCAAGGAGGTGGTGTTGCATGGTATGAAAGGTGGGGTTCCTCAAGTTGTGACCGCTAAGAGCATGGAAAGAACCTTCAAAAGAAGGCAGGTTGCTTGGGCTGCTCATTGCTTGGTAAAGTCTAACTCTTCTATTTCCATTCAATCTACTTTTCATGATGATATTCAGCCCATACTTGATAAGCATGCCAAAGTTTTCAGCGAATTACCTCATGGGCTGCCACCAAATAGGGGATTCCAACATGTTATTGAGTTAGAACCGGGTACCAAACCGGTAATAACCACTCCATACCGTCACCCACGGATCTACAAGGAAGAGATTGAAAGGACCATCAAGGAATTGTTGGAAATGGGGCTGATTAGGCCTAGTTCCAGCCCCTATGTTTCTTCCGTAGTGTTAAGAAGAAGGATGGCACACTAAGAATGTGTGTGGACTACCGGATACTAAATAAAAAGACAATCAAGAACAAGTATCCAATACCAAGGATTGATGAGCTAATGGATGAACTACATGGAGCGGTCTACTTCTCCAAAATTGATTTAAGATCCGGGTATTATCAAATAAGAGTAAGAGAGGAAGATGTTCACAAAACCGCATTTAGGTGTCACTTTGGGCATTTTGAGTTCCTTGTCATGCCATTTGGGTTAACCAATGCCCTGCCACCTTCCAATCATGCATGAATCATATTTTTGGTAAGCATTTAAGGAAATTTGTGTTGGTTTTCTTTGATGACATTTTGATTTATAGTAGAACATGGGAGGAACACCTCCAACACTTGGATAAGGAGTTGGAAATTTTGGAACAGCGGTCACTATATGCAAAGAAATACAAATGTGAGTTTGGTATAGATGAAATCTTGTACTTAGGGCATGTTATCAATGCACGTGGGGTTCATGTGGATCAAAACAAGATCCAAGCCATCATGAATTGGCCAACTCCAACCAGCATTACACATTTGAGAGGATTCTTGGGTTTATGTTCTTATTACCTTGCAGATTTGTGAAGGGATTTTCCCAACTTGCAGCCCCATTGACTTCTCTAACGAAGAAAGGAGCTTTCAGCTGGTCAAAAAAACCCACATAGATTTTGAAGGATTAAAAAAGGTGATGTGTTCTTGTCCGGTTCTCGCTGTTCCAAATTTTCTATACCATTTGTACTTGAATGTGATGCTTCCAGTGAGGGTATAGGAGTTGTTTTGATGCAAAACAAGCACCCTATTGCATATGAGAGTCGGAAATTGAAGGAACATGAGAAAAAGTTCTCCATTTATGACAAAGAAATGTTAGCCATCATGCATGCATTGATCAAGTTCTGGCAATATTTAATTTGTGGAAGGTTTGTGGTCAAAACCGACCACAATAGTTTGAGATTCTTTCTCCATCAAAAAGAATTGAATGATCGGCAACAAAAATGGGTGAGTAGGCTCCAAGCATTTGATTTTGATATTGAGTATGTTAAAGGAAAGCATAATGTGGTGGCGGATGCTTTATCAAGGATGCCATCTCCTACTTCATTAGAGGATGTGGAACTTCATGATGAGGAGGGAAACAGACAGCAGATCCATTGAGTTTGCAATTGCTTGGGGACAAGCAATTTTGGGAAGGGAGGATTGTAATGTCCCCTTTTCCAACTTGAGAGCATGATTTTGGACTTCTCGCCATCCCCTTTTCCATGGCAAAGAAGTGGAGTGAGCTGGAAAAGGAAGTGAACTCTCATTGCACTTTTATTTTCTAATTTTTAATGTTTTCTTTTAGTATGTTCTTTTTAGCAGGTCGGTTGGGTTTGGTGCATTAATGAAGCCAATTAAAAGATTAAAAGAGCTCTTTATGGGTCGGCCTTGTCCTTTTGGGCCTTGGCACCAAAGTTGGGTTATAAAAGGAGACTAAGGACTTCATTTGGGCATTCACTTTTTGGCGCATTTACTCTAATTGGACTTTTGGGTTGTTGCTCATTGTTCTTTCCACTCTTGGGCGGAAATCCAAGTGTGTGGCTCTTCCAAGAAGGACGAAAAACCCTTCTTGTGGCTGGTTGGGGGACGAAACCCTCCATCCTTGTGTGAATTGAAGGCAAATTGCAGATTTGGAGGAAGAGAAGACATTTTCAGATTCTTGCATGCATTGTTGGGTCTCTCCTAGGTGGAGCGACTTACCCTAGTGTGGAGTTTGGTGCCTTCTAGGGCACGGAAATCTGATTTGTTTTCATATTTGGCTTTCTCATAATTTATAAAGTCGGAATCTACTATTCTTTGTGAAGTTTGGGGTTTGTAAACCCTCATTTCATAATTTTATGTGGAGTTGTACTTCGCTGATTTATAATTAATTTCCAGCAGTGTTTTCCATCAGATTTCATGTTGAAAATTACTTTGGTTGATGCCTAAAATACATATTAATATTTTGGCAAGGTTATTTGAAGAGTTTCAAGTGTTTTTCATCCATTTTTACACTGTTGTTTGGAAAATCTGATCGTTGTTTTAATCTGGGTTTAAATTTCAGTTTGCTAGTCTGAAATTCAGATTTGAATTAATTGGGATTTGCGCTAATTCCTTGTTCTTTAGTTTTGCCCCAAAATGGGGCATTACACGCCAAGATACAAGCCAATGCAAGATGATGCAACATTTCCCCTCTTCGGATGGAGTCATGCGCAAGAGCAGTCCTACACACAACGCACCATCTCACCCCCTTCACGAAGCAAAATGTACATTGCAAGGGAGAACAAACTAAGAAGGCCGCACAACACCAAAAATCTCGTGTGCTTTCTAACTCAAACAAAGGAAAGAAGAGATCAGGTGACAAGTGGTGACACCAACATCATCCACACACTCATGACAAGTTTGAATGCCACACGCAGCAATCCATCCTTGTGTAATCTACATCATGCCCCGCAACCACAGACGACACTGATCAAAATAGTTCTTTTATTAGCACCAGCGCCATCACCACCACAGCTTCTAAGAAATGCAAGGGTCTCTACCAAACAATGCCGCAAACCCATCTCGTGCATGCAGAAGTTCATGTTACTCATGGTCTGTCCTGAGCCACCTACGCGGGAGAACAAGAAAGCATCGCCAACATGCACCATGCAATAATTGTTGCAACAACAACTTGACAAGTTAATGAAGCAACACAAAGAAAGTCTTTGCAGAACCAAAGGCCTCTCAAAGCACCGCACTAAAGCATTGCACCGATTTGGTTCTTGTATCACCTCTCCTAAACAACCCTCCTACAAATCAATTTGGGAGAATGATGAAGTCCAACGCCATATACAAGATCTCCTCAATCAAGGAAAGATCAAGCTGGGTCTTTTCCATGCGGGAGTCCAATAGTCATTGCTCCCAAAAAGGTGGGACTTGGCACATTTGCATAAACTATCGCGCACTTAACAAAATCATAGTGAAGGATTGGTATTCACCGCCACGCATTGACGACCTCCTGACCTGAAATCAAATTACCACAAAGTTTCGGTCCATCCTAAAGACATTGGGAAGATAGCTTTCAAGACATGAGAGGGATTGTACAAATGGTTGATTATGCCTTTTAGCTTGACTAAGGCACTAAAAACAATCATGCACCTAATGGATGACATACTTTGGCCATTTCTCAACTCTTTCAACATCGTCTACTTGGATGACATTCTCATCTTCAACAAGACTTGGGAGGAACAACCTGGAGCACATCACTCCCATCCCAAACACTTTGTGCAGGCACAAGTTGCAAACCAAATTAGCTAAGTGTTCATTTAAGTGTCGCAATAATGCATACCTAGGCTACATCATCTACCACAACAGATACATGTAAACCCCGAAGATCAAGATGATCCAAGATTGGCCTACTCCACATAATATCAAGAATTGAGGAATTTTCTTGGACTTGCCAATTTGTACCATAGGTTCGTTCTCTAGCATCGCATATCCTCTCAATCATATCATGACGGCTAAAGCAACCATCAATTGGACTCCTAAACAACGTATTTTTGAGGTTCTCAAACAACATCTCTACGTACCACTTGTTCTCGCAATGCCCAACATTGCTCATCCATTTAAACTTCATAATGATGCATTTGGCCATACACTTGGTGCGATATTCATATAACATGGACATCTGGTTGTATACCACTCAAAGATGTTCAATGACACGATTCAATAATACTCCACTTACAAAAATTAGTTGAACGTTATTATACGCTTAATCAACAGCAGCGCTACATCTTAGATAAGGAGACATTCATTCATTCTAATCACAATCCACTTCAAATCCTACAAACGTAGAGTAAGCAAGGAATGCGCGCAAATGAAGTAGATGACATATATGCATAGTTGCATCTCATGATAAATCACAAGAAGGGAAAGGATAAAGTGACAAATTGCCTTAATCAACCACCAAGTACACGCATTCATCGCAAAAGCTAGAACTTTACACACCTATATTGGTTCCATATAGCCATGGAAATCCATCAACATGGATTACATGACAACGCTACCTATGATAAAGCACCAACACAATGCGCTGTTTGTTGTAGTGGATAGGTTTTCAAAGATGACCATCACGATTCCTCATGAAATGCATCAACACATTCACCCATGTTTGAGTTCACTTTGGACTCCCAACATCATTCATATCCAATATAGAACCATACTTTATGGGGCATTTCTAGAAAACATTGCGGAATTAATGGGTACGCAGTTGGATCAGTCGAAGGCATCGAACAGAAGTCGCCAACTGCACTCTAGTTCACCTTTTGTGTATGCACAATTGTGCGCATGCTCACACTTGGAATGATAACTTGGTTTTGATTTAACCCAAGATAGAATAAATAGGGGTGTGTGTGGTTATACTTTTGGATTATGGTTGGAAACAAGAGATATATTCAGCTTAATTAATTTAACATTCATGTGCAGATCAGAATATACCTATATAGCAATATGTAAGACATATCGTTTTGAAACAAGTGCTAATTAAAGAAGATACAAGAGAGATACCCTTAGCTATTTTTGCTGATCTAGATGTTGATCTAGATGTGACAAAGGGATAAAAGGACTGGAAATAATCTTCTGATGCTTCATTTCTGGTTCTAGAAGTGCAAGATGAGAAGGAACAACACTGTTTAGCCATTCTCGTAATGTCCCCTTCTCAACACTAGTCCTTTTTGAAGACCTTGAGCCCATTCCACTTCCCGTGGGCAAAAAGGAAATGAGCAAGGGAAGTTAATGTCATGTTTTTCAATTGTTTTCGTGAGCATTGCATTCCTTTTTCGTAATTTTCTATGTATAGTCAAGTCGGTTGGTTAAAGGAGAAATGACAAAGGAAAAATAGATAGATAAGATAAGATAAGATAATTTTATTAAATGTCCAACAAGTGACCACAAAAATAGGTCAATGGGACTGCACCATACAAAGCAGAAAAGAAGCAGCAGAGAAAGCCCAAAACGGGTCTCCGAGAACAATAAAAGAAGAAGAAAGAGAGTACGAAGAAGAAGAAAGGGAGGTGGAGGGAAAAGCCTCAACACCGACCCTCATGATGTCGCCCAAGGCCAATTGGAAAGAATCTGGTGATGTGCTGATGTCTGATGTTCGGAATTGGGAGTTGTCTGAGATGCCTCTGATCCATGGAGAGTCGAGCTCTCTAGGTGAGCCTGGTGGTCTGACGCCTATGAGAAGGGGCCCTTGGCCGGGTCTGAGTCCATAAATCACTAGCCTAGGAAGAAGCACCTCTGGTTCTGACAGATCTGGAATGGGGGTCCCCACTAGGATCCGGTCTTCGCTTGGTGCCTCTCTCACACGGAACACATCAAAGAAAGATGTGATCTGTCTAGTAGTAGTCTCCCTGGGAGGTGGATGGAGGACCCCGTCACGGAGCTTAAGAGCTTCCTATATATAGAGAGCGAGACAACTCTGATCATAATACCTGAAAAAGGTCGTGAACGTTGGACGTTCGCGAAAAAGACAATGAAACCTCCCTTTGATCTCATAGTAAACGGGGCATCGGAAAATAAGTGTTTCTCCGTGTCAACCTCGTGGAGGGAGCAAAGCTAGCAGATCCTCTTGGCTTGATCCAACTAGTGATCGCTCTCAACTCGAAGCCTGTGAGATCCAACTCTAAACTAGCCCAGGGAGATGTGGAGAGCATGCATCCAAAGGCTTTGGAAGATATAGGTGGGTCGAATAATGAGTCCATTATTGACTTCTAGGAAGTGAATGGCGTAGAAGGTCATCTTCGGGCGTAGCTCATCACGGGGGTTGGTCCAAGTGGTTTGGATGAACTGTCGGTAAATATCGTCTCTGATGATTCTGTGCAGGTCCTGCTTACTCGAAAGGATATGAGCAGGAGCATCCATGTAGTACCTGAAAGGGGGGAGATGATCCATGTTGATCCCAATGGATCCAAGGAGATGAGAGGCCCCGACATACGAACAACGAACATGGCCACTACGGTCAGAAAGAGCAATGGCCTCAAAAGAACGGTAGGCAAGGTAGATGTTCCCTGTCTCTGCTGTAGAAGAGAAAAGGAACTAGTATGAGGTCGGTCCTCTTTAGAGGCATTCTAATTGATCTTTGGCGCCACATCAAGCTATAAAAGGGGGTCGCTTGGCTTGGAAGAGGTTATGCATCTTTTGGAAATTATTTCTCTTGGAGTTGGAGCATGTTTGTTTTCTCTCTCTTCCATTGAGGATGAAAACCCTCTTGGAAAACCTATTGAGAACGAAACCTCTCAATAGTGGGTTGGTTTGAGGATGAAACCCCTCAAGCTTGCAACAAGGTGATCTCATAAGGAGTTATTTTCAATTTTGAAGGCATTTCCAGCCCTCTCCTAGGGTGGCGACTTGCCCTAAGGTGGCATTTGGGGTCTTCTAGGGCACGAAACATCAAACTCAACCATCATTGTGTTTCTCCTATTTTTAGCAGCTGGAATCTACATTTGAACTTCAATTGGGGCTTGGAATCCTTCATTTTCAGCCATCTTTGTAAGGGTGTTCACTATTGTTATTAAATTTAATTAAATAAATTTCGGGTGGGGTTTGAAGGCTTATTTCTTCACTTATATTTGTTCTAAAATATTTCTAAGGTCCCTACATGCTTTGGATTGTGTAAATGATGCATTTTGGAGAGATGTTGCATTTTCCTTGTTGTTGTCATAAAATATCAGACTGATTTCAGTTGGTTGTCATAATTTTCAGTTTACTATCTACCGGGGTTTGTGTTATTTCCCTTTTGTTTTAGTCGGTTGTCATAATTTTCAGTTTACTACCTATTGGGGTTTGTGTTATTTCCCTTTTGTTTCAGTTAGAGCCCAGAAAGGGACATTACAGTGGTATCAAAGCAAAGGTCCTCCCAGCCTGGAGGGTATTCGTGCAGAAGGAGAAGATAAAATGGCGGACAAAAATTTTGATGATGCTAGGTTTGAGAGGTTTGCCCAAGGGCAAGAGAGGTTGGCTGATATAATGGCACGGCTGATCCATAACATGCATCTAGGAAGTTCTTCAAGGGAAAACAACAATCTTCAACCACCAAGATCCATGATGGATCCTACAACTAGGCCTTTTCAACCTACCTTCCTCCCAAGGGAAGGAGTTATTCCAGGGATAGAAACACGATATTTTGTGGGCAACAACATTGTTGCCAACTATGAGGAGTATAGGGCTCTTCTAGATGAGATTCATGATGCCATATCACTTGCAGAGTTCATAGGAGTGAACAAAGGTAGAGTGAGGCATGAACCTAGGTCTCAGGCACCACAGAAGGATCTTCAACATGCCTTGAGAAAGGAAGAGGAGAAGAGTTTCCAAATTGCAATGGTGGAGCAAGAAGAAAAATCAGGGCTGCAAGTAATGGAGAGAGAACCGCCCATGGAGGAATCTACAGTGCCAAAGGAAAATGGAAAAGATGTTCCAGCCAAAGAGGAAAAGAATTCTCCCTTTGTGATGAGGAAAGAGGAAGAAATCATAAAACAAGAACAAAAGAAGCCCAATATGCAGCTTGAAGGTAAAGATTCTTTGACAATAGATGATGTTTTATTGATTTCCAATGATTGCATGTGGCAGAAAAATAGTGAAGAAATCGAAACAAAAAGGGCATTACTAGTTGAATGCGAAGAGCTCAAGATAGAGGCACATGTACCATCCTTCAAACTTCCTAAGGATGAGCCATTGACTGATTTTCAGAACAGCATTGTGAAGGGACGTGTTTGAAGAGAATATTGGGAGTCACAAGGATAGAAGGGTTGGAGGTGTCTCCACAAATCCCAATTCAGCAAAGGAGGGTGAGCTCCTTGTTGGCAGCCTAAGGTATGATAGTGATGATCATATTTCAGATTTGTTGATTCCTCCTATGTCGCTGCAATATTTTTTTCATCTTGAACAACGTGCTAAAAATGATGGGAAGATGAAGGGTACCAAATGGAAAGAGGATCTTTTCCAAGAAGCCCCCATCCATCTTCCGAACATTCCAAAAATTGAGCCATTGCCATATGAGATAGATTTTCAGGACAACAAAGAACTATTTCAGCTTTGCCATCATTCTAAGAATGGTAAAGGGATGAAGGTAGAACCTTGGGATCTAAATTGTCCTAAGAAGCCACAATGGGATGTACAAGGAATCAAAGCGAGCAGCAAGGAACAATTCAAAATTCAGGTAAACCAACTCATATCATCTTTGCTAGCTTCAGATTTGATGGGATTGCATGGGCAAATACATATGTTATGAGAATTGGAGATAAATGGAAAAATGGCTGCCTTCTAGACAAGGTCCATGGTATGCTAGATAGGGCAGCAACATTCTCCTCTCATATTGTTTTTGATTCAGCTGATAAGCAGGCACTGGAAAGAGTCATTTAGTAGAGATAAGTGTTGAGTTCATAAATTCAGCAACTAATGGTAAGCATTTTGACTATATCTGTGATTATCATTGAAAGCATGGAAGTATTGGTTCTAATAGAGGCTTGATATCCTTACAAAATCCTTGTCGTCGTGGAAAGCATGCTAAGAAGGGTGATAGGGTCAAGGATACCACTTGCAGCATAGGGCATGTAGATTCTTTGATTCAAGCTCAAGTTTGTTTTTGCATATGGGATCCGGGTAATCTTTTGAGGGTCAAAGTGTATAGAGGCATTGATGTCACTATGGAGTAAAAATGGTCAGCAAGAAGATAATTCCAGCTGGATGCTTGAGGTGTAAAAATGGTAAGCAAACTAGATGTTATTTTGATTGTCAAAATTGTATGAATCAGCTTGTTATGGTTTTGTGGGACTCAAGTTACTTTCAAGATTGCCACTCTTGGATGTATGCGAGAGCTATGGATAATTCACCTCTGGAAATGTAAATTCAGCTGCATGGATAGTAAAAAGGGGACTTGATAAACAAAGAACTTGAGACAACAAAAGTGTTTGAAGGTGAAAAGAGTGAAAACCAAAGAAAAGCTTGCAAACAAATGCCAGCGAGACCAAGATTACATTGTTTTAATAGGCAAAATGTGGGAGGAGTAGTGAAAGCAGTATGGAGGAAGAGGCATGCATCATTCGGGAGGACCCTGTTGCAGAAGTGGCAAGAACCAAATAAGAAACAAGAATGAAGAGGCAGAGCGACGAGGAACATGCTAAGCAAGAGTAGAAGCATGAGGCGAAAAGAAGGAAAATTGAATAACAGGGACACTTGGAGGAGGAGGAGTGAAGAAGGCAGGAAGAGGAGGATGAACGTATCCCATTGATGGCATTCCTTGACACTGCCACCGCTGGAGAGTCTACTGAGACTAAAATTCAAGAATGCGCCATCTTTCTTCAATCACTGTACCCATTAAATACACTGCAGAATTTGGGAAGAGATGATATGTCCTTTTTATAAAACATTCCAGATATCCTATGAATTTTACTTATTTCTTCTCATGGACATTTTGTCAAACAATTGGCATGCAATCTGCCCTCTAGCACATTTCGTCGAATACTTTGTAAACAACCAAAAAAACACGCTTGAACACTTGAAATTTGTAAATCACACACAAATACCAAACTGAAATATTTTGTATATTTTTGATAAATTCTGGGAAACTCAGCAAACTACCAAACAACTTGTAACTGAGAAATTTTGGAGTTTTGATAATAAATTATGAGGACAATAAAATACCGATTTGCTTGAAATTGAAGCTCACTCTATTTCCCACAGCCTGAAATCACAAACAGCAGCTGTACAGCCAGATAAAGAAGAAGGTACAGTCTGATTATTGGCTGCTCCTGACCTGTACGGCCTGATATACAGTCAGCAGAGGTAGTACGGCCTGCTGGGGGTTTATGGGGCTGTACGGCCCAGTAGAATGATGCCCAAACTGCTGGAAAATCAGTAGAAAAATGGTACAGCCAGCAATTAATGCCCAGAAAGTGGTACGACCTGCCTGAGATGGTCTTCAAAGTTCCAAATTATCAAAATACTGATGGAGGTGCATTCACAAACTGAAAGTCTTTGCTGTCATTACCGGAAGTAGGAATCATCTTCACCATTTCAGCTCACTGGTAATCCTTGAGTAGGGTTACTCACTTGGACAAGAGGGTTTTCGTCCTCGAATCCACTTGCCAAAGGGGTTTCGTCCTAGGGCAACAAGAGAAACATAAATGCTTCAACTTGGAAAAGAGTTTTTGGAATATCTCCCAAATGAAAGTCCCTCACTTCCTTTTATACTTTTCTAACTCTCTTTACCAAGTGGGATGCTCCATGTGGGACTATTGTACTTTTGATTAATGAAGTGACTTTCTTATTTTCTATTTTAGCGTTAAGTCACTTAAAATAGAGGGTCCCCTTTATTTTAATAATAGTAGTATAAGTTGCCTTTATAATATCACTTTTGGCCAACTTAGTCCTATTATTAAATTATTTCCCTTTTAAAAATTCCCCTCCCGTAGCCTACAGGAAATAAAAATAGGCTTCGAGTCCTTTGATTTATTATTCAGAAAAGGGAACATTACAAGAGATGAAGGAGAAAATGAATGATAAGCAAACAATGCAAGAATTCCTTGCGGATATAAGAATTGAGAGCCTAAATAACTTGCCCTACTTTGGAAATCCGATTAATTAAGGTTGTGATTGACTGGGGGACATAGAGGGCTAATGCTCGTCGCAGGAAGATCATCCCCCTTAGTGTAGAATGGTGAACCATAGTTGCAGATTTGCCGCACAATAGAGAGAATCTTGCAAAGGATCTTCAAAACAGGGATATGTAGAGAAAGACAATGAAGTGGTTAAGACTGAGCAATCACAGAAGGAACAAGGCTAGTTCTATCACAAATACCCCGGTAAGGATCGTTGAGAGGTTGCGAAGTACACATATCCCGAGAGGCGTGGATATTAATTCTATCTCCTAAACAGTATTATACGCAGCTGTGAAAATGGGAGTGCAAAGGTGCAAAAGTAATTTAGCCCAGCATAAATGAAGCAATTGAGCTAGCGCATGAGCATGGAACGGAGTTTAGGTGGGCAACTACTTAGTTCTCTAATTGATGAGATCACGTGTCAAAAAGGTTTACCAAAAAGCAGGTATTAGGAATGTCTGCGCTGCAGACTGGTTCAAGGAATGCAGCCTGTGGGGAATGATAACTCCAGCAACCTATGCAGAAATACATGAACAATGGTTCCATAAGGAATGTAGCTTGTGGGGAATAGAGTCTTGCTTGCATGAGAAACAGCTAAAAATATCTAGTTGGGTGTTTCTAGGCTTGTTTGTGCTTTACGTCGGACCTGTCGGTGAATCGGAGAACTCGTGGAATGGAGGAACAGTTCCTCATGGACCCTCAAACACTAATTTTGCCGACTTGTTCCCTTTGTCCTTTAGTTGGCCACATTGAGAGTTCGAAGAAAGGATAGAGCCTCGACATTGTTCCTTGTGTTCCATGGCGGAGCGACTTAACCAATCAAGGCATATTTCTTTGTTATCAAGCATGGCGGAGTTTCGGAAAACTCAAGGAACACCAAAACCATTCCCTCTGTTCTCAAAGCGGCCAACTTAACGGACTATTGTGCCCTTGTCCTCCTTGTCGGCGTTTGCATAGGTTTCGAGGAATGGACGAGAACCTCGGCAGTATTCCTTCTATTCTCAAAGCGTCCAACTAAAACGACTATTATGCCCTTGTCCTCCTTGTCGGTGTTTGCGGGGTTTCGAGAACCGACGGAACCTTCAACTGCTTCCTGTGTTCCTAGGTCAGCCGACTTATCGATCGAAAGCTTTGGGCGGAGTTGGCGGGTAGTCGGAGAACCGAAGGAATGCAAAAACATTTCCCAAGTGCCCAAAAACACCAATTCTACCGATTTTCCTTTGTAAAGCGGCCAAGGCGATGATGCGGGAACTAAAGGAACCTAGGAATTGTTCCATGTGTTCCATCAATGACCGATTTTTCCGACCAAAGGAATTTTTGCTCATGCATTTGGCTAAGTCTTTCTTCCTTCTTGTTTGACACTGAAGACTCTTTGCCCATGACTTGACAAAACACCAAAATAGCCTAGCGGCTGATTTGGATAACAATTCCCTAGGTTTCTTATATTTTTCTTTTAACCTAAATGTAGTACCCATACTACACATGGCGGATACACTATTCGGCTTCGGGCTAACTATTGCAATGACGCCTAATGTTTATGCAAAAGTCTAAATTAAACGAGTTCAAGCCAAAATGTAATAGAATTAATGGACACACCTATCTACATGTAGATGCTAAACAAGGTAGAGTCCATATCCAATCACATGTTCTAAAACATGGAGATTTCAATGGATACAATACAACAACACGCATAATAAGAGTGAAAATAGCTCAAGGTATCAAGCCAGGGCCATAGTATGTGAAAACGCCTTGTGCAAAGAGTCGTCTCACTTCAAAACACTCCATCTTTATAATAAATATAAACAAAGTCTTAACACCCCATGTTCATGCCATACTTACCTCTAAATTGGCTCTTGCATTCTATCCAACGGTATTTTTATCTTTTTATGACGTATATTATACAATATTGACATGCATATTTTTCTAATGGCATGCATAGTAACTCTATTTAACATGTATATGATATTGAATAATGTGTGCTCTTTGACATATTTTTTTCAAAACTCTGTTATTATATTATAGTGATGTAGTATTCTTGCAATTAAGGTGAATGTGGGTACCTCTTGAAGCAAATTTCATCGGCTTTTATTCATTAAACTTAATGATGATTTTTCAGATTCTTTTGCTTTGCTTTTGTTTTGTATTTTTGTATTTCATTGCCATCAAATTCAAACTCAATCTGTCTGTCTACGTTGAGCCCTAAAAACATCACATTCAACCAAAAAAATGATTCATGACTAATCAAATAGCGATACTACAGAAACATTACTTGTACAGCATCTGCAACCACTATGAAGAACAGTTTGCAAACCAAAATGTTATGGCTGCCTGCAAATCTAGCCATTGCACATTTTTTCTACCCACCACAACAGCAGGAGCGGCCCTGAAAACCCCTTAAAGACCCAATTAAGAAAAATTATGCCAATATAATAAGTATACGCAAACATAGGAGAAGCAAAGATAACAGAATGAATCTCACTGCATCTTTTTCAGAAAAATAAACATATATGGAGGCAGCCTCTAAGGGTCTGCCAAGAAGCATGGCCAAATCCTTTCATAAGAACTCACCCTACACCTACTTAAATACAAAGGATAAATAGTTGAGGTGGTTCAACAGTCTAATTGTTGACAACTGATAACATCAACAAAAAATTGATAGGCAATTACACATTGACATAATCACCGCCCTTTGACATGTCAGTAAAGAAGTACAGTATACATTACATATAATATATAAGAGACTCTTAACAGAATGAATGAATGAACTTTTCATTCTCTCATACCATGTGAATCAATCAGGTATTGAATTCGAGATTTTTAGATACCTATGACTTATCTATGATATTTGTGTGTCATGTGCAAGACTATGCTCTGAGATGGACTTTGGTAAAGGGCTTCCTGAAGAAAACACGTTCAAGCTAGGAAGTCACCCAGATGTTTGACTATGAGCATGTATCATTCATATGCAAAGTGTGGGTTGAATATGAACGAATTTGGCGAAAAGTCGAAGCAAAGAAATCAGACCAAGAAGGACAATGAAGGAAGCAAAGAAGATGAAAATGAAGGCTTCAGACCTGAGAGAAGAGGGAGAAGTCAAGGGCCCAAAAGAGGTGGAAGGCCAATGGGAATGGGAGATGTCCGTCAATTGAGAGAGCTGCAGAACTGAGCTGCCCAAATGGAAAGGAAGGAAACCAACGAAAGCAAAACAATGAGAATGCAGATTCTTTGTGAACGATATAACTCTGGCCGCGGAGATTAAATTAGTCCTCGTATCATTGACAGACATGTCAGAGCAAGGAAAACCTCCCAGGATAAGGAAGATCCAAAGAAGCTACGTATGAATAGGATATGGATACGAGTAGGAAAGAAAGAAAAAACGAGAAGAGTTAATAGAATGAATAAAATCCATACTTGACCTGTCCAAAAGGGAGAGAGAGAATGAAATAACCTGAGTGGCAATGAGGGCAACTGATTCAGTGTAATTGAGTCGGAGGCCTCGAGCCAAGCGTTTCTGTGCAAGGTGGCCTGCCCCGTGCATCGCAAGCTTCTGCACTTCTCTCGGTAACAGCTTCATTTTCTTTGCGTTTGCCTCCAAACTCAAACTCTGCTGCTTCTATTGCTCTTTTACGATCGTGCACTCATGTTTGACTTTATTTTCTTTCATTACACTATTTTATCTTTATAATAATAAATTTATTATAGTGGAGGCATCATCCAAACTATTAATAGAATAAAACTCAACTTGCACTTGCCACCAAAGGCGCAACGAGGTTTCGGAAGTTCCTCTATGAAATTTTCATTTTGCTCTTTGTAAAGAGACAGATGTCACAAGTCAATATCTTGTTATTTAGCACACATGATGTCACATGAGAAATTGGGAGAAGGACTTCTCTTGAGTACGTGCATGTTTTGCAACAAATGGGGAGTGGAAAAAGAATGGCACTACATCATTGAGTGCACAACATATAATGACATTTGTATCGAGTATGAGGATAATTTGAAAGTACACAACCAACCATCCTTGTTTGAGGGAGAGAGAGACTTGTCAAAACAATGAACCTTTTGGTCAAGATCCACAACAAGAGATGCAACATTAAAAAGGCAATGGATTTTACGTAAAATTGTTAGGGCAGCTCTTGGGGTGGCTTCGTATATTTCAATTGTGGCTATGGGTCCCATAGACTGCTTCGTCTCGTGGATGTTATTAAAATCATTCATCCATTCATTAGCCTAACTTTATATCAAAAGTTTTGATTATGTTATGTGAAGCAAGAGGCTATCATGCATGAATGAATGAATGAAAGATTTAAAAATGTCTACAAGACTAACAAGTCTATGGTACCAAGAGCCTCAACAAAGTGTTATAAGCGATCAAATGGGTTGCCCTATTAAGCTTGCGTAAAGTCCATTCCCTTCCCTTTCGATGTTTCATCTTCTACTACGAATTTTGATCGAAGATTCATTGTTTTTACAAATCTCTCTTCCTCAAACAAAGATGTTAGGTTGTCCACTTGCATGTCACCCTCATACTTGACTTGGATGTCAATGATGTAACGTCATTGTGTTTCCACCACCCCCCATTACTATAAATGCATGTTTTCTTTCCCGTTCCTCCATAGATAATGTTTAATGTTGGTTTCATAACTAAGATGATGTAAATTAGTCCTTAACTAAGGCATTAATATTTTTCCCTTCCACTTTATTTATGCCACTAAGTAGGCCTTTTCTCCTTGGTCCTAACTTGGATTAAATTCCTTGATATTGATTAACTAAAATGTGGAATAATAGTAATTAATCTAATCTAGAACAACATGTAAATACAATAAATAAATACAATAAATAAATGCAGTAAATGACTATGAAAAATGATCCAAACAACTAATCTAATGAAAGTATAAACCCTAATATGCAAGAGAAGTATGGAAGTGACTTAGTTGATTCGATGAGCTTGCGGATTGTATCGCATAAGTGACTGGAAAAACATGAAGCATGAACGACTATGCAGAGGCCCCAAAAGGATGGATCTGAGCTATCTAGCTGGACTAGAGCGCTTGGAGAGGGATTGGGGCACCTGTGGGTGCTCTGGTCTACAAAATGGCGCTTTGGTTTGTGTAAAAGTTTGAAACTAAGTTTCACAGGTCATGTAAGTGATCTGAAACCTTCGTTGTCTGTCACATCAGGTTCGCTACACTACGCCAGGTGTCACTAATAATCCAAGATGAATAGAAGACCTACAAAAGACCAAAAGAAGTATCAAAACCCTACAAAAATAAAAATGCATATGAATAGGTCGGACTGACCTCAACTGCCACAACAATGGGCTTACTAATTGAGCGTTGCACTACATTCCAGACCAAATGTAGTTCTAGTGTGTGTGTGAATCATGTGCCCTAGGTGTTCTTGTGTCAGTCACACTTTGTGAAGTAACAAGTAATAACTAGATGTAAAAATGTAGTAGAATGGTGGATGGAATAGAATAGAATCCCCTCCTATGCTTGTGTGATGTAGATTAACTAGCCTTGTCCTTTATGATGGAGTTAAATGAATGCAAATGATCTCCAAATGTCTTTGATAGATGCAACCCTAGGTGGATGATAATAGTGACTAGTGCTTGGTCCCTCATTATGGTTTCATAACTTTATATTTATATGGTTCTCTTGATCTAATTTCATAATTAACCTCGAATGGCCAACCACCAAAAAGATAAGAAGTTGAAATGGCTAGAAAGTGCCCAAAAAGTGGCGGGAAAGTTCAAAAGGATCGGGGCCCTAATGGGACACTGGGGGACCAAGGTGCCCCATTCAAAGCTAATATAACGGGAAATAATGACAAAAAAATTTGACTAGGCATGTGGGAGTGCAAGAGGTCAAGAATGATGAAAGAAAACAAAGTAAGATGGCCAAAAGACATGGTTAATTAGTACTTTCTTCACTCAAAACCTTCTAAATAGTAGTATGAGACCAGGACTAAATAATTCCTAAAGTGCATGATTTTGTGTCTACATTTTCCCCCACTTTATGTTGGTGAGCGGAAAGCTCGATAACATAAAGTAGATAGAGATGTGTACCTGATGTCCATGAAGATTGTAGTAGAAAACTGCATGAAGGACTAGACAAAGTGTGGAATGACAAAAAGATGATGGAGCGTGGAAACTAAAGATGAAAAAGTGAAAAAAAAGTGATGAGAGTGAACCTAGGGCGGAAATGCATGTGTAGTTGCTAATGTGTGTGATGTACCTACATGGTTAGTATGGTGTGTGTTGCCAAAATGTTGTTGTTGACGTTGTTGTTGTTTTGTTGTTCCCCATTTGACTTTTGTTTCTCATATGGCCGGACCTACAAGGAGAAAATGATCAAGTAGTCAAATATGTATGTATGTATGTGTAAAAACGCAATGTAAAAGACACATATAAAAGTGTGTAAATGTAAAATACGCAAATGAAAAATGTAAATGGAACATGTGCACCTAATCCATGTTGAGAAGAGAGTGTAGAAGGATATCCTGTATTGTCGAGGTTTTTGGGTGATCCGACGCCATAGGTGAAGAATTATAGGGAGGAATTCCATTGTATCCTCCAACCTTTAACTAAGCTTTCTCTAAATGTGTGTGAAGAGATCTCTGTACATCCTGGTTTTTTGGGTGATCTAACGCCACTGGCCGAAGAAGTATAGGGAGGAATTTCATTGTATCCTCCAACCTTTAATTGCTTCTCGAATGTTAAGGACTACCATGTCTGTAAAATCTGTTGTGTATGGGGTTCATAGACTGGTCTAAACCCACTCGATGTAAGTAACCAAAATCCAAGGGCAAAAAGTGCATTGAACTGAACTAGTGTAAATGTGATGTATAGTATGTAAAACCCCAAATGATTCCCCCCTCTTTGGGGGCTCATACAATGTCGTTGATAGGAGAATACGGCCCCAAAAGAGGACCAACCGCGTGAACTCTGAAATGATACCCTGCATGGGGAAGGGAATGCGCTTGGTAAAAACTAAGGTGTGCACAAACAAAAGTCTAGCCAAAGAAAAGTGTTAGTACAAACAAACATGCATGTATAAAGCAATGTGTAATATATGCAAATAGTGTAAAAACTACCAAGCAAAGTGGTAATGTAAACACACAAGAAGACAAAGTAATCTACACAAAGTGGGTTGTAAACATGGGACATCACTCATGATGTCGTAAGACACACAAGGCCATCATGACCACATACAAACAAACAAGTATGCACACCAAACAAAGGGCAATGCCCGTAAATAAAAAAAACAATAACAAACAATATAACAAACAAGTATAGGAAGTAAATCCCTCCCTACATAACAAATGTTACACATGAAGCACTCCGTTAGCATGTTAGAAAGATAACCAGTATGTCACAAAGTGTGTATAACTAAGTAATGAAAAGTGTTAAGCACAAAATGAAACAATAGCACTGGAAGAGACGAATGTGGATGCCCCAACAACCAATAGTGTAGAAGGGTAAGGTGAGCATCCATGCTTACATGTAAGAGACTTGTATCTACGATCACAACTAGAAAAAGACATGAACGCACATGTGTGGATGATATAGATAAATGACATACAAGTAATCTAACTAGCATGTGTAATAAAGTGACCATGAACAAGCAAAAGTAAGCAAGAGTAAAAGAAACCATAATATGCAATATGTTGTGGATGGATGGAATGGAATGCAAGATGGATGGTAGGAGTTGCGTGCCCCTAGTGAGTGAATGGAAATGTATGCAGTGAGGTTCATTTGGTTTCCCCCTCAACAGTCAAGAATGAATTGTAAACGAGAGTGCGTCATCGGGAAATGGTCGAATAATGTGTGTTGTGTCTAGCGCATTGTGATGAGTATGTATACATAGTGATGATGATATGCGACATATAGAAGAGATGTGCATGAACCTTATAGTAAAGCGTATATCATGATAAAATGAATGTATGAGTGATGATTTATCCTAAAGACTACAAGATGATGATTGATGATGTATCCTAAATCGTGTATCACTACAAGATGAATAGTAAGGAATGATGATTTAGCCTAAAGCGTATATCACTACAAGATGAATAGTAAGGAGTGGTGATGTAGCCTAAAGCATATACCACTACAAGATGATAGATTAAGTGACAATTTAGCCTATAGCATGTGTCACTATCCTAAAAATGTCACATGATGAAAGGTCGAATGATAAACACATGATGAATGTAAGGTCCATTTGATTTGTAAACCCTCGGCAGTTGAGTATGGACCGAGGAACTAAAGTGCATCATAGGGTAGTGAGTGCAATGTAGAAGATGATGTAGTATATGTAATGAAGATGATAAACGACCATGTGATGTGTATGTAGTGTATAATATTGAATGCAATATGTGTAGTGTGCCTAAGAGCGTATAGTATGTAGGATGCAATGCTATATGAGTATGATGAAGACTAATATGATGTATGATGTATAGAAATGCAAATATTGAAATGATATGGACTAAATGTAGAATGTATGATGCACGATGTGAAATGTGATGTGTAGTGCCTATAGTGTAGTGTGTGGGGTTCATGTGTATTAAGCCCTCGATAGGCAAGTGTGTGAACCGAAGCACAAGAGTGTGTCATCGGGTAATGATGATGCTATAACGTATGTATGACTATGCAAGATGAGATGATGCTAAGATGAGGTATGAATGCTAAGAGCATGATGTAGTACTATGTAAGGATGTGAATGAATGATAATGCAAAGATGAGAGATGTTCCTATGATGATATGATGATGAGGGAGGGGGATGTGAATACTATTCCCCCAAAGTGTGTGTGATGAAAGAGGCTATCATATAATATCATCTAAAATATCATCACTTTCAGGATCATAGTTGAATGGATAAGCATTGGTGACTTGATAAGCAATAGTGTCTAGTTGATCACGTAATGAGCCATGAAGGCGTAAGTTATACATGCCCATAACATACTCCTCATCGGTGAATGGAGGAAGTGGACAACCGTGTGCATACCAATGGGTGAGATTTTGTGTGTATCCTAGGAAAGAGCTATTGCAGATGAAGACACGTCCAAAAGGAATAGGAAATGAAATGTCTATATGATCAGGATCTAGAGTGCCCCCAATATAATCAAGCCATGATTTCCCTAATGTAAGTGGAGAAGAGTGAGGACTGTATGATAGATAGACCGTAAGATGAAAGATACATAAGCCATAAGTAATAGTGATGCAAACAAAGCCATAATAAAGATTAGGAGCATGTGGTGCAGGATAGAGATCCTCAAAAGAAAAACCTAGGTGAGCCAAACCCTCATGTGTACATATGGTGTCATCGTATGTAGGATCAAATGGAATATGTTCCCAATAGGATTCATTCATGAAGAGTGTGTAAGTAAATGGTTGGTGTGTTGATGTAGGTGGTGTAGGTGAAGGTACGGTGATAGAGCGATGTCCATGGACTGGACATGCCCCTGATATGGGAATCATATCAATAGTAGTAGCAGGTGGCATAGAAGAAACTACATCTATCACACAAATAGTATCCATCCCAAGTGGTGGTAAGTAAGATGGATCATCCCTAGGTTGGGGCTCATTTGTAATATCTATGCGTGGAATAGGAAGACCCTTATTAGGAGCCCTGTCGTAATATATAGAATGGATTGCGGTCATGAAAAACAGTGTACTCAATGCTTTCATGTAAGAATTTTACACAATTATGTACAATAGAGAGGCACAACTTGCATGACATGAAGCCATGACCTACCAAGGAGATAGTTGTAGGAAACTGGGAAATCAACAATGAAAAAGACAATGTGGATAGTCTTTGGACCAACAATGATAGGAAATGTAATGTGACCAAGACATGGATGAATAGAACCATCATAAACACGCAGTGAAATACTAGATGGACTAACGTCATGAGTGAAAAGACCTAAAACTTCAAGGAATGACATAGGACACAAGTTAAGTTCAGATCCATTATCAATCAAAGTGTGCTTAACACCTACATTATGAATATGACATATGATATGCAGAGGTAGGTCATTATCAAAAGTATGAACATCAGTGGGAAGATTAGACTTGAATATTATGTGTGAAGAGAATGCATCAACAAATGATTGATAAATCGAGTCTGGATGCATGTCAACACGAATGCGAGTAGTAGCAAGAAGATGTTGGACTCTATGTAGTAAATCAAGATTTGAAACAAATAATCATTAATTGAGATACTCATGATGAACAAACCCTAGGATGACAAATAATGAATGAAGAAATTAGAAGCATGAATGATCGAGTCGGGTTCACAAAAATGATTAACTAAAATGTGGAATAATAGTAGTTAATCTAATCTAGAACAACATGTAAATACAATAAATAAATGCAGTAAATGACTATAGAAAATGACCCAAGTAACTAATCTAATGAAAGTAAAAACCCTAATATGCAAGAGAAGTATGGAAGTGACTTAGTTGATTTGATGAACTTGTGGGATTGTGTCGCATAAGTGACTGGAGAAACAGGAAGCAGGAACGACTGTGCAGAGGCCCCGAAAAGGATGGATCCGAGCTATCTAGCTGGACTAGAGTGCTGGAGAGGGACTGAGGCACTGTGGGCACTCTGTCTCTGACAGAATGAGCACTTTGGTTTGTGTAAAAATTTAGAACTAAGTTTCACATGTCATGTAAGTGATCAAAAACCTTCGTTGTGCATCACATCGGTTTTCTACACTATGCCATGTGTCAATAATAATCCAAGATGAATAGAAGACCTACAAAAGACCAAAAGAAGTATCAAAACCCTAAAAAAATAAAAATGCATATGAATAGGTCGACCGACCTTAGCTGCCACAACAATGGGCTTACTAACTGAGCGTTGCACTACATTTCAAACCCAAATGTAGTTCTAGTGTGTGTGTGAATCATGTGCCCTAGGTGCTCTTGTGTTAGTCGCACTTTGTGAAGTAACAAGCAATAACTAGATGTAAAAATGTAGTAGAATGGTGGATGGAATAGAATAGAATCCCCTCTTATGCTTGTGTGATGTAGATTAACTAGCCTTGTCCTTTGTGATGGAGCTAAGTGAATGCAAATGATCTCCAAATGCCTTTGATAGATGCAACCCTAGGTGGATGATAGTAGTGACTAGTGCTTGGTCCCTCATTATGGTCTCATAACTTTATATTTATATGGTTCTCTTGATCTAATTTCGTAATTAACCTCGAGATGGTCGACCACCAAAAATATAAGAAGTTGAAATGGCTAGAAAGTGCCCAAAAAGTGGCGGAAAGCTTAAAAAGGATAGGGACCCTGGTGGGACCAAGGTGCCCATGGGTGCCCCATTCAAAGCTAAAATAATGGGAAATGACAAAAGTTGACTAGGCATGCGGGTGTAAGAGGTCGGGAATGACGAAAGAAAACAAAGTAAGATGGCCAAAACATGGAGGTTAATTATCACTTTCTTCACTTAAAAACATTCTAAATAGTAGTATGAGACCGGGACTAAATAATGCCTAAAGTGCATGATTTTGTGTTTACAGATATAATATTATCTATGCATGTCCTAAATTTCTCTCTCACGTACTTTTTTATTTCTTTGTTAGCGTATTGCCTTTTAGTTTTGCGAAGGGTGTCATGCAAAAATCAATTTAAGTTTTCGTTATACTTAGTGCATCGAGAGGCTCTAACTCCAATGTGTTTATTTCCTGACTTTTAAAATCTGGTTTTTATCAAAAGGTTTCAACTTAGTGCTTTGAGAGGCTCCTACATGACCCTATTTATTTTTAGTTTGAGAGGACATTTGCTTTGTTTTTCTTTTAACCCTATCAGTGCAAGAAGTAGCTCCACATGTCATCTTCTCACTTAGGTATTATGTCATTGTTATGTTTATAAGAAAAAATATTATAATGACTATGTGATGCAACAATATATAATTTAATCACGTGATGAGGGTGTTTTTAGTGAGTTTGTATGTTCATGTTTATAATGTATGGGATTATTTCATACGTTGATATGCCATTTCATGGAGGGTTCATCTTATTGTAGTTTGAATGTTATTTTCTCCTATAATCTTTGTGTAACGAAATGTGGCCATATACCCTCATCCTACTACATGGAGTGTTTTCCTTCTTTCATTTCAAATGTACCTTTTTCTATTAAGCTCCATGTGCATGAGATGTTTCTTGATGCCCTCATTTCATGCATGATCTAATATCCACTTGCTCCTTATGTTTCCAGAGTAATATGACGAATGGAAATGCGCTTGATCCTAAGTCTTATATCAAATATGTATCGCTGACTTATGTCTAATATAATATTTTAACATGTCATATCCCGATTATTTATGCTTTCATATGCTTAATAGGTCAACCTAGGTGGATTAGATAGCATAAATAAGATGTATATATGAGATAGTAACTAGTAAATCATCGTCATATTTAGCACTCGATTATTATTGTATGGTTTGGAGGTTGCCCCCTCAAAGTGGCAAGTCATTGTACTTACATATTGTGATCTTTTATATCTATTTTGGTGTTCTTTGGTGTTCTATTTCTTTTGATGTTTAGATATATGTAAGAAATTTCAATACAAGTGGTATCAAAGTTTCAATTTGGGCCAAAATTAATTCAAAAATCGTAATTTTGAAGATTCAAAATATCTCACAAATGGCTGAAATTTTTTCAGACATTTTTTTACAAAAGTTACAAAATCATTAAATGTATCTAATCAAGGGGCCAACAACACAATTATTTTTAGTGGATGAAAAATAGTCTTTGAATTTTTAGGAAAGGGTGAAATTATTCAGCTATTGTGGAGGATATGCCATTAGCCAAGCCACCAAGGAGAGCCACTTTATCCAAAAGATATCACGATTTCTAGCCACCATCCACCATCTCAATTGGGAATATTGGGCCAAAGGTTTGAACAGTCAAAAACACAACATGCACCAAGAAAAGATACCCTCTAGTCCCAAAGACAATTTTCCACTTTCAAATAATAGTACAACTTTTGAGAATGTCACCTGTACAAAATGTTTTAGCTTAGATAAAGTTACTTCATGATGAATAAAGAAGTCCTAAAAAATTAGGAACCTAAGAAAAACTTTATATGTACACCGAGAGGGTGAAGGAAAGAGTAATTATTGAGTATCTAATCAAGTGGGAGAATCAAGATATTGCAACAACATAGGAGGATGAAGATTTCATGTAATAACATTGATAGATTATCAATGTCGAGGATTACACTTGTTTGAAGAAGCGTCTATAAACAATCAATAATAGGGACAATGTTTCTTTGAAAGGGATGGACATGATACACCCTAGCATATTAGATATGTATAGCCGACATGTGACTAACAGAATATTTTAACATGTCATATCACATTTATTTATGCTTTTGTATGCTTAATAGGTCACTTTAGGTGGATTATATAACATAAGTAGGGTATATATATGATGTAATAACTAGTAGATCAGTGTTATATTAAGAACTTAAGTTTTATTGTGAGGTTTGGAGGTTGCCCCTTTGAAGTGACTAAGTCATCCTACTTGAATATTGTGGTTTTTATCTCTATTTTTATGTTCTTTGGTGCTCTATTGCTTATAATATTTAGATCTATCTAAGCAATTTCATTACATTGTACATGAAATTCTTAAGTTTCTACAATTATCTCGATTAGAGAAGCACCATGGATTTGCTTGGTTCAAAAATGCACAAGTGAATGATACAAGATATGAATTATTTTAAGACAAAACAATACAAGCATACAAGACTACAAATTATGAAAATACAAGAGAGATAATTGCAATAACACATAAATAAATCCAACTCAATGCTTTATTAAATAGAATAATGCAAGAGTTGTATATATACAAGGTGAATGTGTAACCTCCTCCTAGAATCATGGCAATCTCCACCTAGAATAGTGGTAACCAACACCTATAATAGTGTAGTCAAGTGTACACCTAAGCAAACATATCCCATAAGTGTAGGGAAACTCCAAGTGAGGTGAATATCCCGAGTAGGATAATACAAATAAAGTGAGGAAAATAAATCCTACACTAACACCCCCCATAAGCACAACTTAGGTGGGTAGTGAAAAGGAAAGTGGGTCCCAACAATAAGGCTTGATGAGGTACCCACGTACAATGCATATCTCACAAAGATAGAGTAAAAGGAGAAAACCTAATGGGAAACCCCCAAAAGAGAGACAAAGAAGAGAAGGTAGGACTAGAAAGCCCCACTTGAAGCTACAACTGTAGTAGCTATATGATATCCTATAAAGAAATCTCTCAAGTGATGTAGCTCAAGTAGATGCAGTGAAGAGTGGATCACCATGGAAAAGTGAAGGTATCCGCAAAGTGTCTGATGGATCTCCAACCAAGGTGTGGTTCCTATCCAAGGAACTATGCTCCTCATATATGGTAGAAGTGCCAACTGCTCCATGAAGGAATGATGTATCTAATGCAGAAGTGAAGAAATAATGTGGAGGGTCATGTAACTAAGTAGAAGACTACCTGATGTCTGATGAGTCTTGAATCAAGATGCCTGCTCCCTAAAAAGTCTGAGGTGGACCAGAAGTAGGTGGATCAAGAAATAACTCCTCTAAAATTGGAAGGTGACAAGGAGATAGTGGAGGTGGGTCCCCATCACTATTGTAGTCATCTGTGCCAAAAGATAAGTTCTCATAAAAATGTGCTCAATCTCGAAGTGTTATAAAGTATAAGTGAATCTAAAGGAGGGAAAAAGTGGGATAAGGAATATAGTGAGTCGATGATCAATTATACCCACTTTGTAATTATAGTATCACTATGTAGCTCTTTGACATATATTGAATTTGGAGTGAACTCAAATCATATGCCCTGACTAAGGTGAGTAATCTAGTAGGCTGATAAGATATTAGTTGATAGTGAGGGAATACTAAGAACATTATTGAATGTTCCTCCATTCACTTCAACATACCCTCTCCTAAAAACCTATGCAAAATTGTTGTCACCCAATCATATAGTAGACATGTCACATGGCTCTAATGAAGTGAACTCCATGTGTGAAGAATCCATATGATGTGAAGCACCATAATCAATAACCCATGTAGGAGGTGGTGGTACAACTACAACAAGGGCTCTCCCTTTTTTCTCCTTTCCTCGATTCTTTCTCTTTCCCTTTTCCATTTGTATTTGTATTGGAGGATTCATTGGTTGATGAAGATTATTTGGAAGACTCGGGGTCACCTATCTTGTTCTTCTCAAGAAGACTTATGAGGTGGTCAATCTGTTTCTTCAAACATTTGATTTCATCATGTTTTCCTTTGTAATACCCACATTTGATCCTTTTTGTTCGGACTTAACACTAGAAAAGGAAGTTTCAAAGTTTGATGTAGAGGTGGAAAAATGTTGATCCTTCTTGCTTTCTTGATCCATTTTATTCTGTTTATACTATTTGTCTAATGAGGCTTTCTATTTTCCATTCTTGACAATGAGAGATTGAGGTTTGGAGGACATGAAGGTTACCATTTGGATTAATTTGTCTTGTTCCTCAGTCAAATCAGAAATAAAGTCATCTAAGGATGGCATAGACCATATGGCTCCAAGAGTAGAGACAAAGATAGAGTATTCAGGAGCTAATTTGGAAAGCATGGAAAAAATTAGTTGTTCATCCTTCTTTTTTATTCCACATTCTTTTAACTGCAATCGTAAGGACTTGAGCTTGGTAAAGAAATATTCCAAAGTGTCAAAGTTGCTAGGACTTAAGCTGATAAGTTATATTTTTAGCTCATGACCCCTCATAGTGTCAAATTTTCCAAACAAGGTTTCTAAGGTTTTCCACACTTGGTTGGGAGATGTGGTTGACTCTATGTGAAAGAGGAGTTTAGGAGACACTAAAAGACACAAAATACCAAAATCTTCATCACACTTATTAAACCACTTAACTTTATCTGTGGCTTCACTAGGCTCAAGTTCTAACCCCATTGTGATACTTTGTCTGAACCCTTTTTTTATTTGATAAGGTAAAAATAGGGATCGGATCCTGAGCCATTACAAGACGAGGAATGAAAAATAACGAGCAAGAAAGAAATGAAAAAGTCCAAGAAAGGAGTTAAACATGCTTAACTCTTACAATTAAGAACTGAACTTTGTACCAAAGTGGGAAAACCAAAGAAAGGAGAAATAGTCTCCAAAACTACAAAACAACAGAACTTTGCCAAAATTCTGCCAACAGTCTAGAACCACTAGTTAATTTTTGGAGATCCCCCACTGCTACCATCATGACTATCTTTGATCTTGTCATCCTCAGAACCTTTGTCATTAATATCTTCCTCTAGCACGTCCTCGAGCTACTGATGTGCAAGTTAAAGTTCCTTCTTTTTGTGCCCTCCTCCATCCCTTCCAACCTGTTGCTAAGCTTTTTGACTTGGTCCTCCAACTCCAAAACTTCTTCTTGGACTTCACCTGAGTAGAGACAATTTTCTTAGAAGCATTAATGACATCCATCATTGTTTCCCTTTGACCAACATTGGTTTCTTCCATCGCCTGAAGCATCCCTTCTAAGTACTGGACCTTTCTGCTCAAATCCTCAAAACCCTTTAAATTACCATCCCAATCTCTTGTTCTCGAGGTGTTCGCTTCCCCATGACGAATCCTCCCCACAATTTTGCATTTCCCAACCTTCATCTTAGTAAGGCATTCTCATGAGAGTGAGGTCATCCTCATCCACCTTCTCTTTCAGGGAAGAGGATAGAACAGGTTTCCCATTTTCAAATAACAGAAGAATGAGCCCTTCATGCAGAGGCATCTCCACTTTCTCCTGCTGGAAAGCCATCAAAGAGTTAGTCAGAGACATAAATAGAAAGAAAGGGATGCTCACCATGACCTTGTGGTAGAACATATTCAGAAGGGTCATATGGTGAGTATAGATTTTTATGGTATTTTCCTTCCAGAGTGATGTAATTCATGATTTGAAGGCACACATCTCTCCAAATACCCGAATACACGACTTGGAAATACCATCCGTAAAGAAAGAGCATCTTTCCTTTCCAACGAAGAACAACTCAATTTCGTGTTCTCTACGGGTTCTGTCCTTAAAATTTTTAAGCCCGTCCATTTTCATGTCCATCACTAGGGCGATGGTGGACTTAGAAACCACAATTTCCATCCCTATGACTTCAAACTTATCCTCTTTCCAAGCTTTTCCAAAATCCTTAGATAGGGAGGGGTCGTGACCATGTAATTTGGCAATGTAATTACTGAAACCCCCAATCCTAAGCTTGTTCCATAGAGGATGATTAAAAGCTTTAATGCTTTGGCAGTAGGTTCAACTCTAATTCTATCACCCCCGTTGTCGCAAGACTGAACTTCTTCTCTTTGCTTCGCTTTTCAAAAAAGACCCTCTTTCACACCAATAGAAATCATGGAGAACAAGATATTAAGTAAGTTGTCACCGCCACAGGGCTCACTCATGCCAACATTATAAAACTTAGTGCCCTCTATCTCTACTAATGGTCTCATTAATGTCTCGTGGGTAATTTATCAACTTTACACCAGATCTTATAATCATTACAAGTGATTCCATAATCAGCCATCTTATCCGCACATTTTTTCCCTTGACATAAGGTATGATTATAAGAAACGCTATAAAAAAATTGAAGTTTCCTTCACATCATTGAGGATATTTCTTATGGCCCAATTAATGGAACCTTGATTATTGAGGGCATTAATTAAGAGGAGAGAGTCACCTTCAATCTGGATGTCCTTGAAGCCTTTTTCTTTAGCCAACAAAACCCCCCAAAGAAGATCTCTAGCTTCCGCCATGTTGTTGGTTTGTCGACCTAACGGACCCGTGTAGGCAAAAAACCAATCTCCTTCACTGTTTCTTAGAATTCCCCCTCCCCAGCGGACCCGGATTCCCTTTTGAAGCTCCATCAAAATTTAACTTAACAACATTTCCCCTAGGCCTAATCCAATTGGAATTCTTTTTAGGTATGTGTAATTCCATTGGTCCAAGGGTGAACTTGTCAAGAACTATCTGCTCACTTTTTGGGCAGGGTTTCTTGACTTTGCCTTTAAAGAGTTTAATGTTTTCCTTTATGGCATTCAAAGTTTTTCTTCTAACTTTCGAGAGAAGAGATTTCTGATCATGGAAGATACCATCATTCCTGGCCTTCCATAAACCCCCAAAAAAATGAGGGAGGGCAATATTCCAGGCCCAGATCAAGATGGGAAAATGGAAAGGACTCTCCCATTGAAAAAAACAGTCTTCAATCGACAAGGGCAGATCCATTGGATATTGAATAGATCCAGAATGGAAGCAAAGACTTCATGGGAGAAGGAGCAATGAAGGAGGAGATGGTTGACATTTTCCTCCTCTTTCTTACAAAGAGAACATCTATTGGGAATCTTCATTCCCCTTTTCCTGAGATTGTCCATAGTTAGGATTTTATTTTGGGCAACCACCAAAAGAAGATATTAATCTTTGGGGTGAGATCCTTCACCCAGAGTTTACCCCAATAGTCCTTGTGCAAATTAGTCTTGAAATTTGACATATAGGCTGATTTAACTCGAGAAATTTCTAGATTCTTCTTCTTTCCATTTGATGGAGTCCTCCTTGGTTTGGAACACGGGGATGTGGAAATCCCTTAGTTTATTGTTGAGAACCCGAAAAGTTTGGATTTCGCCATCAAAATCTGGAGGAGGCTCAATGGTTTCCCATTTGATAGAATCTTCCTGGATCCAAAAGTCCTATATCCAAAATTTTTCGATACCTTGTAGTCTCGAGAAACTTCTTTTCAGATATCCAAGTTAGGTAAGGGGGAATCCTCAATCCAATTATCATACCAAAAAATGATTCTAGAGCCCTTGCCAATTTCCCATATAGTACCTTTGGTTAATATTTCTTTAGAGGCCACAAAGGAATTCCAGAAGGAGATTCTCTAGGGAGGTTATTTTGATCAAAAAAGGATTCCATTTTGCCTATATTTTGCAAGTATTTTGTCTTTATAATTTTCACCCAGAGACCTTCCTCTCTAGCAATCCTCCAAACCCAACCTTGGCAATTTAGGCCTCATTCATAAGAGAAATATTTTTAGACCCAATCCTCCACAAAGCTTAGGTTTAATAACTTTATCCCAGGCCACAAGAGGGAATTTAAACTTCTCACCAGCTCCCATCTAGAGGAACCTCTTCTGGATTTTCTCTAAGGCTTCCTTAATTTTAGCAAGGAGCATGAAAAGATACATCACATAAATGGGAATGCCTTGAAGGGAGCTTTGGAGTAGTTGAATCTTACCAGCTTGAGAGAGCAAGAGACCCTTCCAAGACAAGAGTTTACTATTAACTCTTTCTAGCAGAGCATTCCAAACCATGAGGTTAGGCTTCTTATGGATCAGGGGCATACCTAGATAAGAATATGGAAAATGTTTAATTCTGCATCCTAAGAGGTGAGCTAATCGCTTGAACCTGATCATCCACATTAATGAAAAAAACAACACTTTTATGGAGGTTAACCATCTAACCAGAAACCTGTTCATAATCATTAATAACCACCTTAAAATTTGAGGCCTCATGGACAGAGGCCTTACCCATCATAAATTTATCATCCACAAATTGATTGAGACAGATAGAGGAAGACCATTAGAGATTTTAACACCCTAGATACAATTGGAAACCATTGCAAGTTGATGATTCTACTCGTGGGATTCAACCATTTTGACATAAAGGAAAGGTGAGAGAGGATCACCTTGTCTTAGTCCTCTACCAACTCGGAAGAAACCTTCTGGTTTTCCATTGACTAGAACTGAGAAACTGGCAGTGGAAATGCATGTCATAATCATATTAATAGAAAGTTATCAAAACCCACCTTTAGCAGGATGACCTGAAGGAAAGACCATGTTATCATATCAAAGGCTTTATGCATATCCAACTTAAGAAACATAGTTGATATTCCGGATATTTCAACGAGTGGATGACTTCTTGAATCACAATAATGCTATTAGTAATTTTCCTTCAAGGAACAAAAGCCCCCTGATTCCCAGAGATAAAGTTAGGAAGAACCATCCGAATCCTCCTAGCTATGATTTTAGTCAGAATTTTATAACTGGTGTTGCACAAGCTTATAGGTCTGAAATCCTTAACCTCCTTGCCTCAACAATTTTTGGCACCAGGACAAGAAAAATGTTATTCATTTGCCTCAAGAGATGACCATTATTGAAAAACTCTTGTACCATTTCAATGACCTCATATTTTATCACCTCCCAAAATTTTTGAAAGAAAAATGCGGGGAAGCCATCTCGACCCTGGAGATTTATCAGGTTCCATATAAAAGATCGCAAAACGGATTTCCTCCTCTGAGGGGCTCCTTAAAATATCTCTATTTTCAAGAGGGGTGATAACATTATGGAAAAGATCCAAGACTTTATTCTGAACCAACTCCTCCAAACTCTGCCCTTGTTTGAGGAGCTCCTTGAAGTAATTTATTATAGAGGCATTGATGTCCTTGCTATCCATAAAGGAATCCCCATTTTCACCTCTTATTTCATTAATATTTAGGATATTAGCTCTAGAAGTAGCTGATAAATGAAAGAATTTAGTATTCTTGTCCCCCTCCTTCAGCCATTTAACCCTAGATTTTTGTCTCCAATACACCTCTTCTATAGCCAGAATTCCATGGTAATCAGCCAGAGTTTTTTCTTGATCATTGAGATTTGGGTTAAGACCAACGTTCTCCATAAGTTCCTCAATATTTCTTAGATCTTCAACAATTCTACTTTTTTCCTAGAAAATATTTCCAAAAGTCTCCTTGTTCCATCTTTTAAGATTACTTTTGATGTGCTTCAGTTTAAAACACAATCTAAAACTAGCAACCCCATGAACCTAGATATCCCACCATTCTTGAATCTTGTTGTGAATATCTAGGTGATCTAACCACATCTTTTCAAATCTGAAAGGCCTAGCTTTTTTAGTTGATTCATTCCCAAATCGAGAAGAATGGGATTATGATCCAAGCCAATTATGGGAAGAGTTTTTAGAGAATAAAGTTGATTGATCATACAAAGATGACTCACCAAAAATATGTCCAATCTTATCTGAATGAGCTCAGTTCCCATCCTTCTGTTTACCCAAGTAAACTTGGATCCCTCCAAATCTAAATCAAATAGACTATTTCTGGCTAGGAAGTCAACTAAATCTTCCATACTTTCAGAATAAGAAATCAAACCCCCTCTCTTTTCACCAGGGGAAAGGGGGTATTGAAGTCTCCTCCAACTATCCAGTCTTTATCATTAAACAGTTGTCTAAAGCTAGAGATATCCTTCTAAAAATTCTATCTTTCACTGAGTTTATTGGGAGCATAAATGTTAGAAACATACTTGGGATTTTTTCGAGATGATATCCATGAAACTCATAACCACACAGGGGCTAGGGGAGGAAAGGATCATAACTCCATGCACTAAACTAGGATCCCACATAGTGACAACACCTCCTGAGGCTCCAGAGGAGCTACATCCTTCCCAGTGACTATCTTTCCAAATTTGTCTCCCCACCTCTTTAAATTTGTCCATGTTCATTTTGGTTTTTTGGAGCATAAAAATATCTAGTTTAGCTTTAACTCTAAGATCCTTAGCAATTCTATGTTTACTGGGATTATTCAAACCCCTAATATTCCAAGAGAGGAGGATCATTTAACATTTCTTATTTCGGAGAAGTAACTTCCCAGTACCACAATGTCGCCTTCTACTTCCCTCCTGGAGTTAGTCTCCCTTAATTCCTTATTACTTTTCTTGCCCTTAGGAGTTGAGTCCTTACCAACATCAGCTCTGGAGGTACTTCGCATGACAGGTTTTGATTTACTAACTAGGGTCTTAGGAGAGACCGCTAGATTGTAAGTATCAACAACATAGTCCACTAGAATTCTGAAACCATTAGACATGGGTAATAGTTCTTCTTGTCTCTAACCAAAGGATCTCGACCAATGGAAGAAACTTCATCTAACGAAGGGCCACATGCCACTTGCAGAGCATAAGTGTTACCTTCTGAAACTTGGCTAGCCCCTTCCCTTGTTTGGAATCCCCTCCTCAAAGTCTGGATTTTCATTTTCATTCTCATTCTCATCTTCAGCTTCAAAGTTATTGACTTCAAGGAAACTAGAGACCACCAGTTCCTTGCAGGGGGTGTTATGATGGATCGAGGGATCCACTTCATTGACCACCTTCTGGATGATAAGAGGATCCTTTGTTTCTATAACTTTTCTCTTTTTCCCAATCAGCCTCCATTCCATTTCCTCCTTATTATTTGTCTTTTGTGGACCGACAAAGGGATCAATTTTTTTCTTATGAAGAGAACAATTTCTTTGATCATGACCCACATGCTTACATTTTCTATAGGAAAAGGGAGACAATCATAATAAAATCTCTACATCCAAACCCATTCGGAAGTCAAGAGTTTGATATTACTCTCTAAGGGAGCATTTAGGCCCATATTGACACAGAATCTGGCATGGCTTAGTCTAGATTTAGCCTTAGTAACCAGATCTAAGGCTATCGGCTTTCCCAGGCTTTTAACAATGCCAATAAGGACTTCCGGCTCCCAAAACTCCAGGGTAAGCCTAGAAGGTTGACCCAGATAAGGAACTCAGAAACAAATGTCACATACGGGTTAAAAGTTGGTTCCCATTTCTGAACAACCACATGAGATTTTCCAATAAACCAGGGACCTCTAGCAAGAATCTTCATCACATGATCTTTACTAGGTAAATAAACTAGGAAGAAACCATTTGCGTAAGCTGAAACTTCAACATTTCCATTAGATGCCCAACCTCTCTTGACCCATCCCCTAAAGAAGTCAATATTCGGTCTAGATCCAAGGCATTTTGCAAAGAGAGTGCTTTCTATGGAGGCTTTTGTTCTTGCCAAAAGAGTCTTAGGGATTTTAAGGGATAAGTTACCTTTCTCCTTTGATGGCTCCAACCCTCTAAAATTGCCTTGTCCAAGATTTTTCCAACCAAACGTTCAGCCCATGTGCTCGTAGTCCCATCCTTTTCCTTGTAATCCTTGGGCGAAATCATGTGATCGTTTACACGTGTAGGGTCACTTCGATCTGCTGCTCAAATCGACCCACTAGATATTCCCGCTCAATTCCTTCGTTTGAAATTTCTAGAAAATCCCGCTCCCACTCCCCTCCATCTTTTGAATATTGTTATGAATAACACTTTATCAACCCTTTACTCCTAAGTGCAATGGTCATTTTTGATTTCCATTCATGGTAGTTAAAAGGTGTAAGTGGGTTAATTGTACTTAGATCCATTAAATTTGAGGTAGTTGTAGAAAATAAATAAATGTGCAGAAAGAAAGAAGTTCTAAACAAAAGAGGAAACACATTGTACACCCCCAAAAACTATATCAACAACCCTCATAGTTTTAGCACTTTATAAATTAGTGCATTTTACAAAATAAATAGGTCCAATGCTTTGGGAAATGAAAAATATTTAACTTTTGCAAAAAATGGCACTCGATATCGAGCTACTAATCAAAAGTTTTACAATAATTATTTCCTATAAATAAGCCCTATTTTAAATGAATTTACACTAAACTTGAAATGCACTTTTTTCACTAAAATATAATTTTAGCAAAAGGAGGAGGTGGGTTTTATTAAACACCGGGGGTTGCACGGGGGTGTGTTAGCCACCTGCTACAGTACCAAGGCTATTCCATCGATGTTGGATGAAGGAGATCTGTACTACAAAGCTTAAATTTCCATAGATATGCATGTAGAAACAAATCTACTCGCGAGACTTAAAAAAGTAACTTAGACTAGATCTTCAATTTATGTATGGGTTGTTGGAAACTTTGATGCAAGTTTGAAACATCTCTTGAACAAAAAAATGTCCTTTGCGAGTCGAAAATGGATGAAAACCATTACCACATGTGAAAATTCCCTTCAAAGGTCTACAACTCAAGGAGATTTGGATAAATCTTCCAGGGATCTTGAAATAATGATTTAGGGCCTGTAAAAAAGCAATCTCTAGAACTGTATATGCACTATGCGGGCCTGTAAACCTCAGAAGCCTGCAAATAGGCTATATACCCACAAACTAGGAAAAACAACACCAAATAACACCCAAATACTTGCAAATAATGACCTCAAATGAAAATAAACTTACAAAATAATAACCAACCAAGCTCAATATCAACTCGGCTTTGATACCATATCGATTAAGCGCCATGGATCTGTTGGTTCGAAGAATTCATAGGTGAATGATGCAAGACATGAATTGTTCCAAGACAAAATAATGCAAGCATACAAGACTACAAATTATGAAAATACAAGAGATATAATTACAATAACATAGAAATAACTCCAACTCAATACAATCAAATAGAATAATGCAATAGATGTACATATAGGAGGTGAATGTGTAACCTCCTCCTATAATCATGGAAATATCCACCTAGAATAATGGTAACCAACACCTAGAATAATGTAGTCAAGTGGTAACCAACACCTAGAATAGTGTAGTCAAGTGTACACTTAAGCAAGCATATCCCATAAGTGTAGGGAAAATCCAAGTGAGGTGGAATATCCCGAGTAGGATAATATAAATAAAGCGAGGAAAATAAATCCTACACTAACAATCTCTACCATGAATATGATTGTAAGAATGGGGACACCATTGAGACATCGATTGAAAAAGAAACATGATATGATTAGGTAATCTATGATGCTACATAGTTGTTGTCACAATGCTCAATGAATACAAATTTAAAAAATATCAAAGAGAAAGTGAAATTTCATATCACAAAAGGTCTTGAATATATTATAAAATCGAGTTCTCTCTATATGGGCTTTACAATGAAACTAGTTAGTCATGATAGGGAAAGAAACATTTTCCTATTCATTTTATTTGACATGGAGCGAGATCTTAAAATTGTTTTGGCTTACGTAAATTGTAATGAAATTACTTAGATAGATATGAATATCATCAACAATAAAATACCAAAGAACATAAATATATAGAGAAAAGACCACAATACACAAGTACAATGACTTAGCCAATTTGAGGGGGAAACCTCCAAACATTACAATAAGACTCGAGTGATTAATATGATGATCATTTACTAGTTACTTGCTCACACACACACACAAAACACACCTTAATATATTATACAAAACATCAAGGTCAGCATCATATGAAAGCATAAATAAATATGATATGACATGATAAGAGATTTGTTAGCCACAAGTCATCCATCCACATCCTAATATATGATAGACGATCAAGGATGTATCATACCCCTCCCCTTCAAAACAAAATTGTCCCCAATGTTGGTAATATTTTTATGTTGCTTTCGAGAATGCTTCATGTTCCCATGTTGCATCTTGATGTCCACATTCTCCCACTTGATCAGATACTTGGTGATGACCCTTGTCCTCAACTTATTAGTACATTTTTTTAGGATTCCTTCGAGCTCCAAAATTATGCATTCATTATCATCAAGCTCGGGTAACACTTGACTAAGAAGACATTTTCCACCCAATGACCTTCTTCAAGCAAGAAACATAGAAAACTAGATAGATTTTAGTTGACCAAGAAATCTCTAGTTTATATGCCACTACCAATTTTTTTTTGCAACATTAATAAGGGTTGTAGTATTTAGGTGAAAACTTGTTATCTTTCTTATGTGGTTTCAAATATAGTTGTTTATATGGCTATAATCACATAAAAACAAAGTCTCCAACTTCAAATCTTCACTTGCTAAAGTGTCAATAAACTTATTGCTTCATGTAGTTTTGTGCCATTTCCAAATTCTCTTTAAGGTTAGAGAGTACCTCTTGTTGGTGTTGAATGTTCTCTAAAATTGATCTCACTTTAGGTCATACCCTCAAGTTGAAGGAGAGAAATGGTGGATGGTAACCATATAATGCCAATATCAAAGACATTTTCGATGAGGTATGAAATGATGTGTTATATTACCATCCTATAAGTGGTAGCCATTGAACCTATCTCTCTCACTTATCTAAACCAAAGCATAAAAGATACCTCTAAAAAAATTTGTTTGCTCTCTCAACATGTCCATCAAAATATGGTTGATATGACAAACTAAGAGCCGATTGAGAACTCAAACATGAGAATAAATGAATCCAAAAATTGATAATAAATATAGCATCCTATCACTTACTATAATTTTGGATGTATCATGCAACTTCTGAGCTATATTCATACAAGATATGTCGACTTTACTCACTATAAAGAGATGTGATTTGTAGACACAAAATCACACACTTGGGTACATTTATGAGTCCAAAAATCATGCTAGCATTTACATGATTCCTAAACAAGAAAACTAGTGGTTGACAACTATTTTTAGCCTCTTTTCTTTATCTCTTTCTTTCTCTTTGGTCTTCCATACCCTACAACCCAATTGAAATTTAACTAATTTATCTTTTATGGCTTCAAACACCAGCGCCCTGCTTTAGGACAACAACGCTTAGGTGCTCTTGTCCCTCCCAGGGTTCCCTTGACCCTTGTTTACCTTATCCACTCTTTTTGGGTCTATTTTATCTTTTGGGAATGTTTTTCAATTATGGGGTAGCCTTTCAACTATCAATTACAAAATTCAAAAAAGGGAATCATATAAATACATAGCTATGTTTTCAAAATCAGGGACCAAGAACTAAGCATTACTATCATCACCTAACCTTGCATTCTAAAGGCACTAAAGAACTTCGAAGGCATCCATAAAGCATCCATACAAGGGAAAAGGGCTGCATACTTCTGCATACACAACATAAGAAGGGGAAGTATATTCTATTCCATCCACACATGCTATAAATATTTACATTCTAGATCTATCCCGCTATCATTGTGCAACTTAAACAAGGGCATCCTAGAGCACCATTTTTACACACACAAAATAACTACATGGGGTCTGAGATATAATGCAATGCTTGGCGATAAGTTCAATCTTTAGGTGAGTCTTTGGTTTAATCGACTCCACATTTTGCATCTTTTTTATTAGACCGGATGTGGTTTGTAGACATGTGTAGGTAGTCATTTTTTTGTGGGTTACTGAGATACCCTCGAATCATAGTGTGAATATCAAGTGACAGATAAGAATCAACAACGAAACCATTGTGACATAGAAGAAAGTAGTTCTTGAGATTTTACACACGTCACTAGTGCCCAAATCCAAATTTCTAAGCGCCCTTATGCCCTCCTATGGGTGCCCCTGTCTGGATCTGTTCTTGAGTTCCAAAATTTGTAGTGAGTTGTGATGATCCTGTCTATAGTTTGTTCAATACTTTCACCTACCTAGATCACTTCCTATTCACTTGGAAATCAACTAAGTCTTATTTTCTCTCCTTCTTGCTCAGGGTTTTACATTGTATATGCTTACTCACTTGTGTCATTACTATATTTTATCATTTATACGTTATTTATTACAATAGTTACTTTGAAATTATATTTAATTCAAATTTTATTAAATCATTTGGTGAATACATCGCTCTTATAGTATTATAAATCAATGGTTGAATCTTCTAACCCTTTGCTTAGTTCCAACATTGCTCCTCTTGAAAAATTTGAAACTTCTGATAGTGAACAATCATACAATGATGATACCATTTTTGATCAAGAACAATTAGACAAGCTCACCAATTTATGTCAAGCGTTGGGCACCAACCCTTTACATATTCTACATGTTCTCAATTTTTACTTGTAGCTAAACATGCTCAAGATGTTTCCTCTCACCCTCTTGTGGGTTCCTCCTTGGATGTCATGGCCTCCACACAGCCCCTTAACATTCCTAGCACCACCCCTCCCCTCATTACTCCCAATACTTTCAACACACAACATAGTTCCTCTTGACCACTCATGACCTAGCTTCTTTATAATAGGATCTGCAAAATCAACTTTGTCAACTACAACAAGATACTTCACGTTCCTCTCCATATCTTGATTCCTCATTACTCCTTCACACCCCTTTTTCGCTCGTCATATCCATTTACCAACAACCTCCTAACTTTTCGTTCCTAAACTACCCACCTTCAATGGCCATGGTGACCCTCAAGAGAATCTCGATATTTTCATGTGGCATGTCTTGACTATGTGGATGATCATACATTGATATCTAAGCTATTTCCTAGAAGTCTACAAGATTACACTATGTGTTGGTTTTATGATCTACCTATTCATTTGGTAACTTCCTTCACATACTTAGCCGATGATTTCCTTGCACATTTTTCTATCAATATCGACACCAAGATCTCTTATGCACAACTTTCTCAAATCAAACAAGGATCTAATGAGTGTCTAACAGACTATGTTTTGCGTTATAAGAACAACCTTGCTAAGATGAATAATGTACTCATTGATTCTGAATTGCAAGATCTTTTTATTCAAAGTCTCTTACCTCCACTTCAAGAGAGTGTTATATTTGAGACCTCTCCTTCATTTGATCAATTATGCCATACACTCAAAATGTGCAAAGGAAAACTTTTATCCATGGGAAAATTGAAATATTATGACAATGCTTCATCATCATCTTCTAATTAGTTTGAAGCTAAATATACTTTCAAACCATCTCGTAAGTCCACTGAAGTAAATACCACTGTCAATGTTGTTTCTACACCTAACAAGATTCAATTGCAACCTCCAAAGCATACTTTTACCAAGCTACCTTATGTACCTCGGTTTCTATTGCCATAACTTATTGAAAGCAATCTTATCACTCTTCCACCACCACTCAATCTTGATCCTTTTTTCCCCGTGGCCACAACTATGATGAAAATGCAAGATGTGATTATCACCAATGCATTAGGCACTCTCTTGACTATTTATTTAAACTTAAACATCTTATTCAAGATCTAATATATAACAATGCAATTGAGATCCCTAAACCCTCTACTTCTAAGCTGGTCAATGATAATAAAAAGCTAAAAATATTTAATGACCCTTTGCCCAAGCATGAAAGCAAACTACCGATTATTCTGTTAATCATACATATTGCGTTGTGCCTCCTCCTTCATCGAGGCCTCTTGATTTCCTTATTGCTTCTGTTGATGCATCACCACTAGTCATTACATTCTCAAATCATGATTATCATGCTACATTTACTTCTGATTCCTTACACATCAATGCTTTTATTGGTTCATATATTGTCAATAATACTATGATCTATCCAACAACTCCTATGAATGTATGCTCCATTGCACTCCTCATAGCTATCAAATGTCCACTTCTAGTGTCACATTTTTAGTCCCTCATTATTTTGGCTATGTCAAGCTTCCCATTACAGTTGGGCCCCTTACCATGCTTGTACCATTCATTATTGCATCTTCAATCAAAGGTTGTGACATGCTCTTAGGTCTCTCTTGGCTTTGCACTGCCCAAACCATCCCTTCCATAAATCACTTGTGTCTCAAGTTCATTCATAATAAATAAATTATTACTATAAAAGGTGTTCCACCATGCACACCATTACCTCAACCTACATTTGCTAATACACCGGTCATGACATATAGGCTTCTTATACCTATCAAGTTTAAAGCACACTCTACACCTAGTTCTCCTATTCGTACATGACCTACTTCACAACCTTGTCATCCTCATCGGTCCATTAGTCCACATCGTCGGCCTAAGCCCCTACTTGAGCAACCCCTTCACATAGGTGTTCACCACCTTCACCACATAGGTCTTCTTCATGCACACATAATTACTTTTCTACACCACCTATCTTAGAGCATTGTCATATGCCCTTGTCTCCTCAAACATCGGGTGGAGGTCCCTTACCCTTCACTATCATCGGATAACCTTCTATTCCTTACATACTTGGGGGCATCATACTTTCTTCCACCCCCTTTCCATTACTATTAATTGTCTCTAGTGACTATTACTACACTTTATGCTCTGTGTATCATAACTAATCTTCATATGTACTTTCAAACCCTTTAATAGACACATTATATTATAACTACCCTATGATGCATTCTAGTTCCATAGTTCATACTTGACTATTGAGGGTCTAATTATGAAATGAACCTCACATCCACTATACTTCACACGATACATCTTTGTAGCATCTATTCACACAACACACACATTACCCGATGACACACTCTTATTCTATGGTTCATTCTTGACTGTTGAGGGTTTCTATAAATGAAACTCATCTCATACACATATGTCGAGTCACGCTTCTCCTATTAACTTCACATCTTACAAACCATACCATCACACCCATACACAACATTTGCATATCTTGGTTGCATTTATTCTTGCTAGATTATTCTATTTACATGTTACACTTTGTTTTCCATGCTAGATGGATTCTTAGTATGTCATCATCTTTCTATATATACACATGTGTGTTCACTTGGTATTTTGAGGTGAATGTAGATCTCTTATAGGTTTTTACACGCTACAATGATGCTTAACACTATACCTTTTACTAGTCCCACCGATGCTCCTAGGGGCATCTACTTTTACTACTACTACATTCTACACACTTCAAGTTCTATTGCTACATTTCTTCATTATTTCTCATTATAAAATACCTTGCTTTTCTCTAATTTATACATGCTTTGACATACTATTTATCTTTCTAACATGATAACAGGTGCTTCATGTGTAGCATCTTCCTTACAAGACTATCTACAACCATGGTTATCTGATACATTTTTCTTGACATTGTTTTGCGAGATACTCCCTATCTCTTATGTGATCATTGTATGCTTTTGGTTGTTTCATCCCTAATTGTCTTGTGACATTGTGAGTGATGTCCCATGTTTGAAACCCACTTTTCATGGTCTATCTTTTTGCACACTTGTTTATTATATTATTTCTATTACATGATTTGTTTACACTAACACATGTTACTAACCTCTCTTATTTTCATGTGCCTTGGTTTCTACCATGCACATCCCCTACCCCTATAGGTATCCACTTCAAATCAACATCAGGTCCTCTCCTTTGGGACACATTATCCTTCTATCATTGCATGCACCCCAAATGAAGGGGGCATACCTTAGGTGAATAAATAATCCCTACAACAACTTAGAGCTACAATACAGATCTCCACAGTACATAAAAACACAGGAACACAATTACAAAATGGCCCAGAATTTGAATTAGGTCCAAAACACATTATAGACACTAGCGCCCGAATAAGAAACTAGCAACTGGGTGCTCTATCCTCCCTTGGGAACTGATGTCCTGGGAAAAAGTCATTTTCTTATTACATCACTATCTACGATTGTTTATAGAGATGTTCTACAATAATAGGCACCGACCTTTAGTCACATAACACATTCTATCGGTCAATCAAAACAATCAATATAATAAGAATAATTCAAAAATAATTGGAGCAAATCGGGATGTACCATCTTTAGTGGTGCTTATTGGGAAAATTCATAGAAGGAGAGTAAAACTAGATCGATCTTCCTAACAATTTCTCTTTAGCATGAGATCGCCCAAAAACTCGCACTTGGCATGAGATAACCCAAAAAACTCGCTCTTGGCATGAGATCACCCAAAAACCTCACCTTCACATTCAAATCAGCAATATTTAAACAACATGATATTTTTTATCCTTTACACTCTTACATATCAAGTGGAAACTTTCCTTTTTACATACTTTTTCACTCTTTACATACTTATACACATGTTTCTATGATCTATCATATACAAAACTTTGATTAATTTTTTTCTCTTCTTTTGCAGGTCCTTCCTTACAAGAAGCAACTCACACAAGTTACATCAACATGCTATAATGCATACGCTTCACCCATAGTGTCCACTTTCCTTTCATAGTCTCGATGCTTCACTTTGCAAACACTCCACGCTTCACGTGTCCACTCGACATGCTATCTCCTACACTCTAAAGGATCATAAGGTACACATCTCTTATCTACTCTATGTTATAGAGTATTCACTCCACAACATAAAGTGGGGGAAAATGTAGACACAAAATCACACACTTGGGTACATTTCTAGGTCTAAAAGCATGATAGCATTTACAGGATTCCCAAACAAGAAAACTAGTGGTTAAAAACTATCTTTGGCCTCTTTTTTTGTCTCTTGTTTTATATTTGGTCTTCCACACCCTACAACCCAGTCATAATTTAACAGATTTATCTTTTATGGCTTCAGACACCAACGCCCTGGCATTCTTGTCCCTCCTGGGTGCCCTTGAACCTTTTTTACCTTACTCAATTTTTGGGTCTCTTTTATATTTTGGGCATATTTTTCACTTATGGGTCAGCCTTTTAGTTTTCAATTAACAAATTCAAACAAGGGAATCATATAAATACAAAGTTATGTTTTCAAAAATAGGGACCAAGCATCGAGCATTACTATCATCACATAAGCTTGCATTCCAAAGGCACTATAACACTTTAAAGGCATCCATCTATCATCCACACAAGGAAAAGGGTTGCATACTTCTACATACACAACATAGGAAGGGGAAGTCTATTCTATTCCATCCACACATGCTATACATTTCTACATTCTAGATCTAGCCTACTATCACTATGTAACTTGCAAAAAGCGCATCCTAGGGCACCATTATTACACACACACAAGAACTAAATGGGGTTTGAGATGTAGTGCAACGCTTGACAATAAGTTCACTCTTCAAGTGACCAGTGGGGTTAGTCTAACTCCACATTCTACATCTTTTTATTAGATTTGATGTCGTTTGTGTGAACGTGCGGGTAATCATTCTATTTTACAGGTTACAAGTACCCTCGGTGATCATAGTACAAATATCAAATGATAGACATCAATCAAAAGTGAAACCCTTGCGACACAGAAGAAAATAGTTCATGAGCTTTTGCACATTCACCAATGCCCAAATGCCTCTTCCCTCTTGTGGGCACCCCTGTTCAAATTTTTTCCTGAGTTCTAGAATTTTTAGTGATCGTGTGACGACTATGTCTACAACCTATTCATCACTTTCACCTACCCAGATCACTTCGATTCACATAGAAATCAACTAAGTCTTCTTAGGTTATTACATTGTATATGCTTGCTTACTTGTGTCATTATTGTATTTTATCATTTATACATTATTTGTTACAATAGTTACTTTGAAATTATATTTAATTCAAATTTTATTAAAATTAGTGACAAGGCACAAAAATGAGAATATTTTGTGTGTCTATCCACAACCACAATAATTACACTTTTCTCCTCAAAATTGACAATCCCGATGAAATCCATAGAAACCTTTGTCCATCACTCACAAGGAATAGGTAGAGGTTGTAGAAGGCAAGGTGTTTTAATAGTTTATCCCTTATTACACTTTGAGACACCAAGCATTCTTCCAAAAATTTTGGACATCTAATTTCAACCCTTCCTCGGAAGAAATTTTTCTTAGTTATGAGATACATTTTCAAGGACCTAGAATGACAACCCACTTTGGAGAAGCATGGAGCTTTGAGAGAACCTAAATTTTAAGGGTAAATTTCTTACATAAGTACAACTGATCCTTATACCACAATACATCGCCCTTCGATAAAATTATGTTTGAAATGCTTGGATCCTATTGAAGATTCTAAGTGAAAGTGTGGGTTTCTATGTCATTATACCATTATAATATTTCCAAATCTACTTGAAATATGGACATGGCATATAACAATGCTTTTATAGATTCATATGGATGGGTTAGTGCATCGTTTACCACATTTTCCTTTCCTTTATTGTAAATGATCTCAAATTCATATCCCAAAATCTCTGTGACCCATTTTTGTTGTTCTTCAAATGATAGTCATTACTTGAAGAATTATTTCAAACTGTCATGATCTGTCTTCTCCTTGAAGTATCAACCCATGAGATATGGTCTCCATCATTTAACTTCATGAATAATATCCATCATTTATTTCTCATAAGTTGGATATGTTATTACGTTTGAGTTGATGGATCTCAAATATGATGGGCGACCCTTTATCATGAGTACTACACCTATGCCACACCCTAAAGTATCACATTGAATAATGAAGATTTTGGAGATATATGGGGTAGCCAAAATTGGAGTGGTACACATGGCCTTCTTGAATGTCTTAACTTCCCGGGTTGCTTCCTCATTCTAATAGGAGTAAGAAGATGCATTGACCATCTTGTATTGATACCTCTTGGTGCATTTGAACCCAAAACCAAAGAATATTGATCTTCCTATGGTTGTTTACCCTCATGGACACCCAAACAAGGAAAATGATGCAAATTAACCCTTGAAATTTTACCATAAGCACTTGAGACTAGATTTTCTTACATTCACGACATAAAATCCCTAAAATCAAAAGACACCCTAAGATAACACATGTTCATTCCAAATTGTTTTAGAGATGAGTTTATAACTAAAGCAAATAATGCAAGGTAAAACTACAAAACACCATTTCCTTCAATGCCCAATTTAAAAATCAATTATATAATACTTTTCTATAGTTATTTCTCATGATATAACACAAAATTAAAAAGGAAGGCCAATATTTACTTATATCAGATCTATTTACAACAAGAAACAATAAAAACTTACATGACATAATCATCCTGTGTGTTCATTTACAAATGAGACAAGAGAGACGTATATAAATGCTCTCAAAGCATGGTAATGTCTATATAGATACAACCACCTTAGCATAAACCCCAATTGGAACCACAATGAACCCAATACTTTGCAAAAACAAACCCTAGAAGAGAAACCTATGCTCCTAGAGCGGAAAACCCTAATTCTAACCAACTAGAGAATGAAAAATGAAAAGAAACCTTCATTTTTATACAATAAAGTATCAAACCTAAGATAATATACTTTCAAGGTGCTAAATCAAGGGTTAATATTGTGATCCATGTGTTAAATAGTGAGATCAATGGAGAACCACATGATCAATAAGATGGAGGAAGGAAAAATGGCCAAGTGTTCACTCCACAACTTGTAGATCAACAAATCATCATTTGGTGGGGTTAAAGATAGAATATCCTACCTCTAAGAGCATCCATGGTCGAAGAAGGATCCAAAAATCATCTCCAACTATCAAATTTGTCGTTACATTTCATGAAAATGACATTTTTACCTCCCAAACCTTTGTAGCTATAATATCAAAAATACTACATAGTTTGCCTCAAATTTGGTCTTTGTAAAATCCCTTGCCGTGCCATGACAGTCCTAATGCATTTGATTTGAGGTGAAATGGATGCTTGAATCAAAAGCTATGGTAAAAAAACCAAACCCGACCATTCCACACAAAACGCTTTGCTTCACGGACTTCACATGAATTTTGCCTTTGTTTTGTAGCTTGATGAATGTTTTCTATGGTATGTGGATTTGGTTTGGTCTTCCAAGTCTACCATAAATTTTATTTTTATGTGGAGTCTTTCTTTGTTATGTGGACTTCATATAGATAACGCTCGTTCCACAAATTCTTGTTTGATATGTGACTTTCTCTTGACTGCAGGATTTTCTTGTGTCATGTGGCTTTGTTTGATCCATGGAATGATAAGTGTATAAAGTCCACAAAAACCAAGTTTCCTTGTTCTGTTGGTCTTTAAATGTTCCCTTCTTAACCTTTTAGCATCCGCACACCTATCCTTTTTTTTTTGTGCCATGCCGCAAAGTTCTAATTCTTTTGTTGTGGCATTTAGATGTGATTGCTTTGTTTCATGAATTATCACTTTATAATGTGGATTTGAATATGTTTGGCACCATGTTTCCTATGTTTCATAGATTTTTCAAGTCTGTAGAACACTATTCATTAAGAAGTCCTCAGAACACTAAGTTATTGTTCCACGACTTCTAACCTTGGCTGGTTTCAAACTCTCACTCCCTTATTGCGCAGCTTGTCCAATAATTTTCCTCTCGTATCGTGGCTTCTCCTAAGAAGGATCCACCCTTTATTTCACAAAAAAAGTAATTCCAAAAAATGTTATCTCCTCCAGGTCCGCATAACACTTGTTTCTTCACCTTTTTTTTTTTTCGCAGATTTTACATTTCTGCGGAACACTGCAACTTTTCGAAGACTTCAAAACTAAAGGAAATGCTAGGATATAAGTTGAAAACCATGTTACAAGGTTGTACCATGATATAATTAAGGGACTTAGGATGAAAGAGGCTCCAAAAAACTTATAGGATAGATTGAAAAATGGGGAAAATGAGAAAGTTACACTAAGACACATTGGGGAATTTTACAAAATGGTGCCAAGATTTAACAAGTGCATTTCATCCTCATACTTGATTGGGATTTCATTATAGGTTCTACACTCCATGATTTAATGTCATTATGTGTCCACTACCCCTTTGTTAATAAAATGCATGTTCTCTATTCCCACTCTTCCATAGTTAACGTCGACATGCTAGTTTCACAACTAAGATGATGTGAACTAGTCCTTAATTAGACCATTAATATTTTTTCCCTTCCACTTTCTTTATGCCCTTAAGTAGGAATTTTCTCTATGGCCCCAACTTGGATTAAATTCCTTGATATAATATTCTTTATGCCTATCCTAAATTTCTCTCTTACGTACTTTTTTATTTGCTTATTAGTGTATCGCCTTTTAGTTTCATGAAGGGTACCATACAAAAAGTAATTTAAGTTTTATTATATTTAAACTTGGCTGGTTAAAATGATTTTCCTTCAATGTGTTTACATTTAAACCTCATTAGATTGTTCCATTTTCCCTTACCTCATTCCATCTCTATCTTATCTTGGATTTTTAAAAACGGGTTCTTTTCAAAAGATTTAACTTAGTGCATTGAGAGGCTCCAATGTGTTCATTTCTTAGCTTTTAATATCCGTTAAAAAGGTTTCAACTTAGTGCATTGAGAGGATCCTACATGACCCTATTTTTTAATTTTTAGAGGTGGTTTTTTTGTTTGTCTTTTAAACCTATTGGGTGCAATAAGTAGCTCCATGTCAATTAGAGCTCAATTAAGGAAAAAATTGCATTGGCTTCGAGTGTGAAATGGGTAGGTGGAAAAGGACAAATGAGACATGGGAAGAGAGATTTTTATCTTTTGCATGGATGGGATGGTGGAATAAAAACACTTAATTTTTTAGTGTAATGCTTACAATGACATGCGAGCTAAATATGCAAGTGTTTTAATGACAACCTCGTTACAGGATATGTTCACCAAGGAGAGGGTGGAGAAAATGGGAGATTTCATTATCAATTTGAACAATAGACAATACAAAAACCATAAAGCAAATATGGTAGGGTTTACCCTCCCATAGGATTCTTTTGGCCTCGTGGATGTTAAAAGATATGTATCTATCTATCTATCACTTACCATGTCCTTACTATGTTTACAAAAAGAATCTTTGAAATACTAAACAATATGAAGGCATGTAATGTAATCCCATGATGAGGGTGTTTTCAGGTGAGTTTTTATGTTCATATTCATAATGTATAGGATTATGGAATGCATTGATTTGTCATTTTATGGAGGGTTCATCTTATTGTAGTTTGAATATTTCTTTTCTCCTATAATCTTTGTATAACGAGATGTGGCCATATGTCCACATCCTACTACATACTGTGTTTTCCTTCTTTCATTTCAAACGTAATTTTTCTATTGAGCTCCATGTGCACGAGATTTTTTGGTGCCCCCATCTCATGCTTTATCTAATATCCATTGTTCCTTATGTTTCCAATATTATGACCCATGGAAATGCCTTTAATCCTAGGTGTTATATTAGATATGTATAACTGACATGTGGCTAATATAATCTCTTAATATGTCATATCACATTTATGTATCCTTTCATATGCTTAGTAGGTCAACCTAGGTGGATTACATAACATAATTATGATATATATAGAAGGTAACAACTAGTGGATCCTCATTATATTGAGCACTTGATTCTTATTATATGGTTTAGAGGTTGCCCCCTTGAAGTGGCTAAGACATATTTCTTGCATATTGTGATTTTTTATCTCTATTTTGGTGTTATATTAATTTTATATTCATTTTTATCTAAGTAATTTCATTACAAGGTATCAAAGCTTCGACTTGGCTATAATTAAGTCAAAAAGTGTAATTTTGAAGATTCAAATATATCTAATGTAGAGGATATTCATGGTTCTAATGTGCCCTAAAATTCCCAAAACTAATTGCAAATGGAATATCTCATCAAGAGCTTTCCGCTTTCTAATAACTTTTGAATGGAGGAAAATGGACACTTTGTATGCGAAGATACAATCTGCTAAATTTTATCTCCAATGGAAAAAATTAATTGCGGGTTGTCTGATGTTGATGTGGTATGTGGAGAACATACCAAGTGGAGAAATGTAAACGCAACAAGTGTTAGACTATTTTTTTGAGAAAAATGATGGTTTTAGCCTCTGGTCTTTGAAAATCAAGGTGGGTCACACATAGATAGTCGATGGGGCCCAACAACCGGTGGGGACCACTCTTTTTCAAGAGGGGGACCCCGACACCTTTCTTTAGATCATATTCCCGTGCCTTTACATATATACCTCATTAAGGTTCACATTTTGGTGCATGTGGGACAAATTTCCCATAGTTTTTAAAGTTCTCAAAACAACTCGGTGAGCTAGGAGACAACCCCGATTGAGAGCTTTCCTACACCTTTTAAGCGAGGAAAACACATTCTATATGCATAAGATACACATGCTAAATTTTCTCTCAACAGAAAAACTTAAGTGCAAGTTGCACAAAGATGATGTCATATGTAGAGAACATGTTAAGTGGCTGAATGTGAGCATGAAAAATGCCAGAGTTTGTCTGAGAAAAATGATGGTTTGTAGTAGGTCTAGTCTTTGATGATCAAGGTGGGTCCCTTATAGTATGTCAACCTGGGGCCCAACATTCGATCATGTCCACTCTTTTTCATGAGGGGGACCCTACCACCTTTCTTCACATTATATTGCATGCGATTATTCATATATACATCATTAAGGTTCACATTTTGGTGCATGTGGGACAAATTCCCTATAGTTTTCAAAGTTCTCAATTGAACTTAGCAAGCTAGGAGACAACTTAACAACCAACTTGACATTTCAACTCATCGTGAAGACCAATCAACTAACCGAGCCCATGAATCAAGGAAAAAATCATCACAACCTCCTCAAATTCAATCCACATATAACCAACTACACACTTGAGTGAGATCAACCATTGCCGAGCCCACTATCAAATTGAGCGGCAAGTCTAAGTCTCGGCGAGCTCGAGTCACATTGTTAGCACACACCCAACCAACTACCGAGCTCAAAGGATGAGACAAATAGCTGCAATCGTAGATTTTCTGAGTCGAGTGAGTCCAATGACAAGTTATACATTGTGAAAAAATAGTGCCCATTATGTGACCAAAGCCACACCTATCCCTAAATGCCCAAGTCTATTTTAAGACTTGGTGGATCTCCTTCTCGTTCGATGTGGGATAATAAACATCCCAACTTAGCAATGATAAAGTAGTGGATATGGAGAAGGATTCAAACTCTACCCCTCTTAGGCCAAAATTATATGCTTGACCGTTGAGCCATAGGCTTATAAGATTCATATAAGGGCTCAAAGTTTTATTTAAATGGGACCTTTGAAAGGATTTGTGTGGAGCTTTAGGCCCTTGTGAGAGGAGAGAGAGCCCAAACAAGGAGATATTGCCCATTTGTTATGTAATGTTTTATGCAAGAATGATGAAATAGTGACATAATAGAGATATATTTTCCCATTTTGGATATTTTTTCCTTATATATAAAGATAATATGACTTTTTAGAGAGAAAATGCGGTGGAGAGCTGTTTATGCGGGAAGACGACAACATAAAGCCGAGAGATGGTTGTGGAGACTTTCTAGAGGTGTTCTAAAATACTTGAAAGTTATATTTTCCCATTTTGGATATTTGATGTAATATTTTGTGTTTATTTTTCATCATTAATAGGACCGGTTCGTTGTATTTACAAACCCAAAGGCTTAGTCCCTCATGGATGAAATTCATATTTTTTTGGAGTATCTCGTCTTCTAATTTCCTTCATTTGTTGTTTTTAATCAGTTTTAATATGATTTAAAAGTTTATAAGCCAATTTTAATGTAATTACATGTTTTATGGGAAATTGAGAATTGAAGGGAATGGATGTGAAATTGGGTGAATGGGTTTAATTTGCTGATTACACTTCAATTTCGAGTTTTTACATGCCAAATTTAACATAGTACATGAATTCAAGAAATTTTAGTTAAATATCCATAAAAATGGTTAAGTGAGTCAGTTAAATTTTACCATTTTTGGATCAATCTCACAAATGGTTGCAAAATTTTCAACCATGCTATTACAAAAGTTACAAAATAATCAAATGTAGCTAATCAAGGGATCTAAAACACAATTATTTTTAGTGGATGAAAAATAATCGTTAGATTTTAAGAAAGGGTGCAAAATTATTCAAGTATTGTGGAGGATATGCATTAGCTAAACCACCAAGGAGAGCCACTTTGTCCAAAAATATCATGATTTCTAGTCACCATCCCCCATCTTAATTGGGAAGATACAACTGACGAAGGTTTAAGTATTCAAAAACAAAACATGCACCAACAAGAGATACCCTCTAGTCTCAAAGACAATTTCCACTTTCAAATAATATTTCAACTTTTGAGAAAGCCATTGTAATAAATGTTTCAACCTAGATAGAGTTACTTATAATGAATAAAGAAGTCTTAATAAGTTTGGAACTTGATAAAAAAATTGTATGCACACTAAGAGGGGGAATAAGAGAGTAATTATTGAGTATCTAATCTTGTGGAAGAATCAAGATAATGCAACAATAACATGGGAGGAGGAAAATTTCTTTTATCAACACCCAAAGATCATCAATGTTGAGTACTACACTTGTTTGAAGAAACATCTAGAAATGGTCAATAATGGGGACAATGTTGCTTTAAAGGGGAGGGGCATGCTACACCCTTAATCCTAGGTGATATATTGGATATGTATAACCAACCTATAAAATAATATCTTAATGTGTCATATCACATTTATTATGATTTTGTATACTTAATAGGTCATCTAGGTAGATTACATAACATAAGTAGGGTATATGTAAGATGTAATAATTAGTATATCATGATCATATTAAGCACTTAATTCTTATTTTTAGGTTTTAAAGTTTCCCTCTTAAAGTGGATAACTCATCCTACTTGCATACTACAATTTTTATCTCTATTTTTGTGTTCTATGATCTATCTAAGTAATTTTTTAAAATTAGAAATGAAATTATTAAGTTAGTACAATTATCTCTACTATGAATATGATTGTAAGGATTGGGATAAAATTGAGACCATAATTGAAAGAAACATGATATGATCATCTAATCAATTGATTTAAAGAAATTTAAATCTTTATTACGGTTTGAGATCAAATGAAGATAACAATAATAAACAAGATCTAACATGCAAAGTATAAGAAAGTGTGTACGATAGGAGATAATAATGACTTAGCTTATATCGGGAGATCTGGACTAATTCTCAGGGATGGAAAATAGGTTGATAAGGATAGATCTGGACTGTGTAAGATATGCTTGAGAAAATGGGATCTAGGAACTCTTCGGACATAACCGCCAAAGGGGGACATGATCGCCACAGGTGCTAGTGTTCGATATGGGTGCTAGTGTTCTAGTAAATGCTATGCTTGTGCTCTTTTTAGGGTTTCTTAATGTCTTCTTCCTTTCATTTTTTGTCACATTAACTCTATTGTAGGGTTCCCTTGTCACACTTGTTCCTGAAAAACAAATCCTACATACCTACAAAAATCTTAAAAAAACATTAGATAGAATAAATAATGCATATATTTGAGTCATACCGACCTCGACGATCACCCCAATGTGATTGTCACCAAGTGCTACACTACATTTCAAACTCTATATAGTTTTGGTGTGTGTGAGATTGATTTTTATCCCTTGAAGCTAGGTTTCCCAAATTTCAGTCACACCAAGAGAATGGGCTACAACTACTTTGTCCCCAAGATGAATGTGTGAGATGGAATTTAGAATAAACCCTCCTATGTAATGAATAATGTATCCCAAAGTGTAGTCCTTGAATATTACTCTTTTCCCAAGTAATAGATAGTTTGTACTAGCCCAAGTTATCTAGCACCTAATTATAGTTAGTAGGTTGTGTATATATATGACTTCCTTGTCTCAATTTCAAATTTGACCAAAGCGACCCAAAGAATTAGAAAAGACCCAAAGTCAAGTGATAAACAATAACTTAGAAAACCAAAGAGAATGGATGAAAGCACCTAGAAGGGACACTAACGCCTGGATAGTAGCATCCCTAATGGGCGGTATTTTCCCAAAAGCTAAGAAATAGAAACACCACCAAGAACAAAGACATGGATCCCTATGACATGACCAAAATATGTAAATGTAAGTAGTAAGAGGCAAAGTCACAATCAAAATCAGTCGAAACTAGTAAAACGACTAAGAAAAGAGGTCACCAATGTCTAATTTTCACACTTGGAAATCATGTATATAATAACATACCAGAGGCATCATGTAATATTAATAAGTGCTTTTTTTTGTGTCTACATTTTCCCCACCTTGTCTAAATTCAATAGTATAAAGGATATAAGAAGAACATACCTACATATGTCTAAAGGAGTTGTATCTAGTGCATGCCAATAGTAAGAATCACAACATGATGAACCATGAATCACATTTTGATCCATGTAGGGTGATTATATTGTTACAAGAGGATTTTTTGGATAAAAAATGTGCTGAGGAGATATATGAAACTTTGAAACTTGGATATTGAAGGAATGGTCAAGAGTGATCAATTCCCAAACCGGTCTAAAAAATCTACAATTTTCTACGTCCTATTGCTAAACTCTATGGATTTGAGCATCCTATCATTAGAGAAAGAGTGTTGGGTGTATGCAAGTGAATAAATAAAGCTAAGTTACTTAATGAAAAATAACACCAAGTAGTCTCCATAACTAAGCTAATCTATCAAAAACACCATGATAAAGCTATGTAAGGGAAAAGCTAACTAAATGCATCCAATTAAACATGAAACACTAAGCCATCCCTTGTTATTTTTGATGGGGCTTTCTAAATTGTAGTTTCTCTTTTTGTTGAACCGATCGTGATTATGAGTGATCAAAGGAAGGTTATCTCCATGAAGAGGAAAGGATCTCACCAATATGGCTTGATTGCCATGTATGGTTCTTCCTTTACTACTATTTACAAGTAGAGGATAGAATGGATGCTAGATCAATAAGCTTTTCAAAGTAGAAATGCTCTTATCATGTGCATATACTTGACAACGATATGTGTGGTGTAAGATTGGAAGGAAGGTACTAGGTTGTTTATATAGCTTTCCAATTTGGGAGAAACTAGAAACCTAGAGAATGTGGGACAAAGATAAAGTAGAATTAGAAAGGGATAAACATGATTAGAAGAGATTAATTAGTGATTAGCAACTCATGGGAGTTGGAGAGGATTTAATTAATCAACTAGGATTAATTAATAGGCCAAGATAAGCTTAAGAAGCCATTTGGAGGTGATTTAGGAGGAAATTGGTAGAATTTGGAAGGTTTCAAGAGGGATTTAATTACAAAGAAGGTTTATTGATTAAATATGAGAATAAAAAAGATTAATTAACTTAATAATATCTAATTAATTGATTAGAAAAGGATTATAAATAACAAAGTGTCATTAATTGACATCCAGAATGAAGAAAAAATGCTAGTTAATTAACGAAGTATCGTTAATTTACCGAAATAGAGGGGAATGTTAGCTAAATAGTGGGAAATAATTAATTATAATGAAATGAAAAGAAAATGATAAATAGTAAATTTTAGTAGTAAAAGTGCATGGTCGATTCAGGTGTCTACATTTTCCCTCTTTGGTGTGGTGTAACGCAAGCGATGCCACTTCAAAGATAGTAGACAATTACAGATAATTAAATTTTGAAGGAGTAGAAAAACAATAGTAGAATGAAGAATGCCCCCTCGAGTGTCGATGGGGTGATAGAAGAGGTTGATGGATACTCGAAAAGAAGGAAACAATCACAACAGATGCATACTGAAACAATGGAGAGTCGAATGTGGCTTGCTTGGCCGTTATTCAATTTGATTGATTCAAAAAGAAATTCTATGTTTCAATGGATGAAAGAAATAAGGGGAGGGGGGATAAATATAATCCCTATTTCCCTAGGTGTTGTGGAAGAAAATGTTGATAGCGATGAAAGGGATTCAAACTAGGCTTGGTTGGCCATTGTTAGAATCGATAAAAATGGAAAATGATTGGTAGAAAGTTATATAGAATGAAACAAGCATATACATGGAGTATTGGAAGATCACAACATAATCAATGAACCATTTGGCTCAGGAGTAACTTTTTATTTGATATAAGCATGCAACAAAAGTGTAAAATGACATGAAAAGCCATAATACTACAATTTGTTCATTCTTTAAAAGGACTGACTCAAAACAAAATAAATAAAGTAACACAAGATGCGATAAAGTAAACAAGTAGACCAACAAAGAAATAAGCAAAAACAAACATACTCAAATAAACAACATTCAAGACAACTACACTAATGTTTTTGTTATTTAGCATTAGTTTTCACATGTTCGAGTTATACGACAAGGGTTAAGAATGACACCCAAAGCAAGGATACATGTAAGGTGAATAAATAGAGGACATAGAAGTCCTATGAAAAGAAATTGTGCACTATAAAACTGCCCCAAGTAATGATATATGCAAGGGAATACAGACATAACAATCAAACATAATTTGTTAGTGAGGGAAGATCAAAATGATCTGCATGTTGTGCATAAGGACAAGCGAGGACCAAAGGAAGATGTTTTGTAGGATAATTTTTGATGTTCGAGGACATTGTGTCTTGTGAATGATTTAGATGGTGGAATGTTGTTTACCAATTTTTAGATTTTTTTGAAATTTTACTATTTTTGGGATTTTCTAGGATTTTGTGAATTTTTATGGTTTTTGAAAATTTTCCAAAGCTATGTACAGGAAAATGAAGATGCAAGGATGACCTCAGTGAGAGATGAGAATTTACAAGGGAGAATCCCACACCCATTTACAAGAGGAAGATAAGAAGGTTCAAGGCAAAAAGGGTTAGGTTTAACAAGATGATGAACTTAAGCCAATGAAGAGCTAGGAAGGAGAAAACATGTCCCCTAATACAAGCTTGCCAAGAAACACATGATAGGAAGAAGTAGAAGATTGTTTATAAAAATGGGGACAAAGTTTCCCTCAAAATTGGTAAAAGGCAATCTTGTACATATGGATGTTCTAAACGAAGCGAAGAACAAAAAATGTTATGAAAGGATATGGAAAATGTAGCTAGAAGACTCATGATGAAAAAGTGATTAGCCAAAGGCACAAATCATGAGACAAGATATAGACTAAAGCAAGAGTTTGAAAAAGGTACAAACAACACTTGGTAACATACTAATCCTATTTTCTCATTGAGATCTAGTGTGTGCATGTGGAAATTAATTACTTATTGAAGGGAAGATTTAAAGAGGTAATAAGTGAAGACAAACTAGCCAATGTGTAGGAATGATTTATTTTGAAAGGTGATTTGTGAATGGAGGGTGGAAGAAGAGTTGTACATTGCTTTGCTACCAACTAGGCATTCATAGCCTTGACGGTGATGTATTTGATTCTTATCACAACATTTCTCTACTATCAGCTAGGCATTCATAGACTCGATAGAGATACTGGAAATACCCAAAGAGAGAGTTATATATTTATTTTATTTTGATTTTGATTTTGAATTTTTGATTGATTTTTTTACTTTCTGAAAAGTATTTCAGCTCTCTTGATTGTTTGACAAGGGGTTAAGAACCACTAATGGCTTGATGGAAGGAGGTGGAAGTGATTGTGATGATGACATTGGCTAGTGTCAATAAATACGCCCAAAGGTCTTTGTAACAAGTTTATTAGATGCATGATAGTGATAGGATATCTAAGAGGTCAGTCATTCTTTAATTTACCAAGGTGATGAAAGACCAAGGTCAAACAAATACCATAGAGATAAATATAGAAAAAGGAGCGTGAATATACCAAACAACATATCATCAAAGGGATGAAAATGGTGGATGACTTGCAGAGGAATGGAAAGAAAGGGAAGAAATAACATCCATGTGTATGTAATACTTGATTGTAATGTTTGATCTTTGTATCTTTGATTTTTTTGTAATGTTTCAATGTTTTTCTTTTTTATTTTTCAATTGTTTTGCTTTTTTAGATTTTGGACGGTTTTACGAAGGGAAAATTAAGAAGAGGGAAGACAATGAAGATGAATGATTGGGAAGTTGGGACCAAAAATGTCACTTTGTGTGATAGGATCCAACAACAATGTTTTCGATTTCTTTAATAAGGGATACTAGGAGTTTTTTTCTTATCAAGAGTGATATTATCTCCAATCTCGATGATCGTGGTGAGATCATATTCGATAAGTGACTGCGACTTATCTTTCAACATGGATTTTTACATGGGAGCTTGAGTTCACTATCCAAATATTTTTGCAATTTTTTCTGTATTTGATGGTTATGTTGGTGTGCATTATTGAATCATGTTTGATTTTTAGATTTGTGGGTGTTGGATTTTCTTAGATAAATGGAGCTCTTAAATTTTTGATCTTAGCTTGATGAAGAAATTGTTGGTGTTTCCTACAATTTAATGCATGATTTATCTGATCCCGAGAAGTTGGAGAAGAAAGTGGATGTTTAGGATTGTTGATAGGAATGTTAGGAATGATGGTGGGCTGACCACAATTGTTGATATAAGGATGATATGATGGACAAAGAGGATATGGTCCAAGTATTGAAAAGGATGGGCTATTGGGAGGTGAGCCACAAATAGAAGACGAAGGGTTACTAGGATGTGGCCCAAGGATGGAAGAGAATGGGATTCTAGGAGGTGATCCATGGATAACATATAAAGGGATACTAGGATGTGGCCCAAGTATAGAAGAAAATGGGATACCATGAGGTGTCCCATAGATGGAAGATGATGGGCTACCAAGAGGTATCCCATAAATGGAAGATGAAGGGATACTAGGACATGGCCCAAGTATAGAAGACGAGGGGCTACTAAGATGTGGCCTAAGAATAGAAGATTAGGGGCTACTTAGGATGTGGCCCAAGAATAGAGGATAATGGGCTACCCGGGTGACCCACAAATAGAAGATGAAGGGATACTAGGAGGTGGCCCACATATAGAAGAAGATGATGAGATATCGGAGGTGACCAAAGGTGAGATTGTGATTGAGGAATTGTGATATGTAACGAATGATGGGATGATGAGAATATAGACCAAGGATTAATGACAGACCGATGTGTTTCTCCATCTAATGGGGAATGTGAAGATTGAAGAACAAGAGGAGGATAAATTTTGATGATCTTAGGATCTTCCTCTATTTTCTAACAAAAGGAATCAACTTCTTCCCCATAATACGTGAATGTATCGAGGTGAAAAGAGAATCCTTGCTCATGATCCTTTAAAGGAATGTCATTGTGCATCCCCATGAATTCTCTGATGGCTTCTTCATTTTAAAAGAAATAAACCGATATGGGTCGTTGTTGGTCGATGACAATAGGTTGATTGGAAGAAAGAATTCCAACAAGTGTGGAAGATTTAGAAGATGTTTTATGATGGATATGATGGGAAGGTTTGACCTTATTATGTCCACAAATGAATTTGATAGTGCTTCAAAAAGATATCTTAGCACATCGTTTCTTGTGAATGGTTTGACATGGATGTAAACATTGATCTTTAGAAGATTGATGAATATAGAATAAAGAATGATTGAAATGACCCAAGGGCCAAAGAGGGATTTGATTTTGATTGATATAATAAGATGACTGAAGAGACGAAGTAGATTTGGATTTATATGTCTCGCGAGTTGAAGAAGATGTGGATTTGGAATTGGTTGGTATAGGTTTTCCTGAAGACGACATAATGTAGGTAGACAAAGAGGATCGTGTAGAAAATTAGAAGATTGTGACGTACATGAGTTGAATTTAATGATTGATTAGAGGAATTTTGAGTCACACAAATATTCACAGGAGGAAGACGTCATTAAGGCGACTGATAAAGGGGTTCATGCGGAGAAAGGGATGACCATGACTCAAGATTCGAATTAGATGTTTGATTGGAGGAACTTGGAGTTGCACAGATCTTCAAAGGAGGAAGACGTCATTGAGGTGACTGATAAAGGGGGTCTTGCAGAGAAAGGGAGGACCATAACTCAGGAGTCAAATTAGATGAATGATGGGCAGAATTTTCAGCAACATAAATCCTTAGATGAGGAAAAATTCGTTTAGGAAATTGGTTATTCCTTAGAAGAAATTTGATTGAATGAGGCTCAGGAGACTAGGGGAATCAAAATTGTAGCATGGATTATAATAATTAGGAGACTGAGGGGAATAAAAATAATAGCATGGATTAGAAGTATCAGAATCATACTACTAACTATGAGATGAATGTGGGGAAAAGGGTAACCGAACGGGTTCCCTAGTGTGAAGAACCAATCAAGGTTTAGTTATGATGGGAATATTTTGATGTGAATGTCAAAACCTAGGTTCCCTATTGTTGTAAGTGTGAGGAACCATGTGATAGTCAGTAATTGTTGGCATTGTTGGGACTAAATGCCTAGACCTAAATTGTGTGATTGAACTCCTTCAAATAAAAGGAAGTTCCGTGTCGATTCAGGCAACATAACGGCTACCAACTAGACATTTTGCAAATATGGGGATGTTCGTGTGATTTTTTGAAGGAAATATAAGGAAAATAGACATCATGATGACACAATTTTGATGATCCAACAAAGTTTGGAAAACAAGTTGTAAGTGTGAATAGTAAAAAATGGTTGATGAAAGTGTAACAACTGCAAAGGAAACTTTTTCTAGATGTGAAGTGTATGATGAAGGTCACCAAGGAAAATATATGAAGTCCTGGATAAAGGAAATTGTTTTTTATTATTTGAATTGTCTCAAAAGTTGTTTGATAATGTAACAACATAATTTTAATATTTAAATCAAGTTTTGAGAAAACAATATTTAAGTATTAAAAAGGGTTGAAGTGATTTTGATAGCATAATAATGCAAAGTATACACTTAAATCAAGTTTAATACAAACAAGGTTTAAGTCCTAAAAATGGATGATACAAATGCGAGCAACATAACAATACAATTTCAATACTTATATCAAGTTTATGACAACAAGATGTAAGTATTAAAAAGGATTGACACAAGGTGAGCAACGTAACAATGCACCTTCAACACTCAAATCAAGTTTGAAGCAAAACAAGGTTTAAGTATAGCAATGATGGTCGACATAATGCGAGCGATTAACAACAACACAATTTGTACACATATTTCAAGTTTTAACAAAACAATATGTAAGTATTAAAAATAGATTGATATAATGCGAGTAATGTAACGACACAAAGGGAGATCAAGGAAGATACCTTCTACAAAGATACGTATCAATATGGATTTCAAGACAAGACTACCAAAATATGAAGACGTACCAACACACTTACATCACTTTGATCACAATAAGGATGGATGTAAGTGGGTGTAAAAATAGTGGAAAAATTATGAAAACACTTGAGTTGCTTCCTTTTTGACCAATAACACCAAAAAAATAGAACAAGGGAATGTATGATTGGGGTGATGAAAATACTTTGCGTAACTTTGGTAGAGCTTCACCTTGTTTGATAACAAGGTAAAAAATAGGACAAAGTTTTGTGTTGTAAGTTTAGTGATGAAAGATACGCAATGCAAACTTCAATGGACTCTCCCTTGTTCGAAAAACAAGGTTTTAACTCCGAAAAAGTTCTTTACTTTGTAAAGGCTCTTTGAAACATGATTGGATAAGGTCAAGTTGGACCCAATGCCAAATGGCTCCCTAGGAGTTTGTCCTCAACGCTCGTTAATAATTTGTCTAAGAGAGGTACAATTTTTTAGAATAAATCCTAGATAAAGGACCATTACCCCATAATCAATTTAATGAATGAGGCATCATACAGACAACATTTAGCACTCCTCATGGGTATTTATAGTCAAGTAGGTAGTGGGGGCTGCTCGTTTGTCAACTTGTTCCCTTAAGATGCTGACTACTTTGGGGTTCCTGTGGTAATCCTCATAATGAGTTTTATGGATTAAACCAATATACTTCCCACAATTTAAAGCCAACGGGTTTTAACCCTTATCCAAACATGTAAATACAATGTTTTGAATAAAGTGGTGTGATTTTTTTAATCTTTGATTAAAAATGTGGTTTAACACACCATTGACAACCTACAACACACTATCGTTAGTATTTGTTTTGATTTGATTATTTGAAAAATGTATGGTCTTGCACTCAATGGTTTAGTAGTTTTCCATGAAACCCACAATGTTTTTGAAAGAGGATTAAGGTTGTTTTTGGTTCTCAAGATTGTCAAAAGATGCAAGAGAAGAGCATACACAACATTTGATCCAACTAGATAGAAATGGAAAAATTAAATCAAATGACCATTAAAATGCTTTGTAAAATATTAATTCCCTTAAACAATATAAATGATGAAATTTCCAAGTCAATCACAATGTTAGAAAATGAAGATCAAAGTTGCTTTTGGTTCTCAAGATCGCCCAAGAGCGCAAGAGAAGAGCATACAAAAATTTGATCTAACTCAAGAAAAATGGAAATATAACATTCATCAAAGCATTTAAACATGTTAGAAAATGATTTCAAAAGTAAAACCTGCAAAATAGAAGTTAGAAAACCTACAAAACATCAAAAATACCAAAAATTAGATTTTGGAAAATTTTAAATTTGAGCCCAAAAGTTCACACAGAATCTTTAGCACACAGAGTATCAATGTTAACGTACGGAGGGGTAACTCTAACACACAAGGTTAAGGGTAGTGCATAGAGGGTCTACACTAGTGCACGAGATAGGAAATACTAGCACACGAGGACAATAATAACGCAATTTCATAGAGATTAAGAAAATAGTCCAACCAGTAAAGTACAAAGTGATAAACTAAAATAGAGTTATTCTAGTGTAATACAATGCTATAGGAGAAGTAAAATAACTAAAATAAATGAAATAATTAAATATTGAAATAATACCCAACCAAACTAAGCTAGAAAATATGAAACCCTAATATGAAAAGAGGGTTAAGGAGGGCTTAGTTGATTTGCAGATGTCACGGGATTATGTCGTAGTGTAGACCATGTGAACAAGAGGTGGAAACTATCACACAGAGCCTCGAAAGTGCATATTTGGACTATCTAGATAGGTTGGGATTCCTCGAGAGGGATAAGGGCACCCGTGTTTGAGATCTAGGCACCTTGGTTTGTGGAAATGTCTAGGAAACCTCTTATGGAGTGTCATTGGATGTTCACCTATGTTCGCTCCCTCTTGCGTGAATGTTGTTGTGTGATCGTCGAAGCAATGATAAACTGCAATGGAAGAATCACCTACAAAACCCCAAACAAAGCATTAAAACCCTAAAAAATAAAGATGTATATGAAGGGGTCAAACTATCCTCAACTTCCAAATTGATGGACTTATCATTGAGCATTATACTACATCTCAGACCCAATGTAGTTCTAGGTGTGTGTGTGTGTGTGTGTGTAATTGTGCCCTAGGTGCTCTTGTGCCATTACACTTTGTGAAGTAGTGAGAAAATAACTAGATGTAGAATTTAGTAAATGTGTGCATGGAAATAATAGAATCCCCTCCTATGAAGTGTGATGCAGATGAACCAACCTTGTGATGGAGCTAAATGGATGTAACTTTAGTTTTAGATACCTTTGATGGATGCAACCTTAGGTGGAGATAATAAGTGCTTAGTGCTTGGTCCCTCATTATGGTCACATAACTTTATATTTATATGGTTCTCTTGCTTTAATTTCATAACTAACCCTGAAAAGGCCGACCACCAAAAATATAAGAAGCTCAAATGGCTATAAAGTGCCTAAAAAGTGAGAGGAAAGTACAAAGAGGATTAGGGTGCCTAGAGGGGACCAGGGTACCTAGGGCACCCTAGTCCTAGCTAGGTGTCCCAGTTAGAAATAGGGAAAACATAGTATGAAAATACATACTGGGAAAGTATGGGTGTAAGATCTAAAAAATGACAAAAAGAAATGCAAAATGGCCAAATAAATGGATTAATTATTACTCTTTTCACTTAAGAACCATATGAATAGTTGTATGAGACTGAGACTAGAAAATGGCTCAAAGTACATGATTTTATGTCTACACGTAGTTCCGAAATGGTATCACATAAAAAGTCTACACTAGTGCATAAATAGTCAACATAAACGTATTTATGCAGAGGTGGAAAATACAGTGTAAACGATAAACACATTTCCTAAGAATGGTAGCACAGAGAGAGCTACACTAGTGCGTAGATAGGCAATACTAGCACATAGACAAAAATACGACACACAGAGGGATCAATGCTAGTGCATGAGGATCAATGGTAGCACACAAGAGCTACATGCGAGACGTAGAGAGTTCAACGCTAGTGCATGGAGCTTATGTATTTTCATCAACACGAGAAAAATGACCAAAGATGTCTAAAAAACTCAAAATTTTTTGATAAACTTCAATTTTGGAAACAATTTACCTCCTTCACACTTACAAGGAACACTCAACACATGCAAACTCAAAAAAAAAAGTTAAGAAATACAAGTTAGATTAACATGTGGAAAATAGAGGTTAGTAAGTAAAAATGAAACTTAACTACAAAATATTGAGAAATGCGAATGAGACAAAGGAGTGTCCCACCGGTGTGCCATATGTATGCAAGTGAATAAATCAAGCTAAGTTACTTAATGAAAAATAGCACCAAGTAGTCTCCATAACTAATTTAATCTATCAAAAACACCATGATAAAGCTATATAAGGGAAAAATAAACTAAATGCATCTAATTAAACATGAAACACTAAGCTATCCCTTGTTATTTTTGATGGGATTTCTAAATTGTAGTTGCTCCTTTTGTTGAATCGATCGTGATTATGAGTGATCAAAGGAAGGCTATATCCATGAAGAGGAAAGTATCTCGCCAATATGGCTTGATTGCCATGTATGGTTCTTCCTTTACTACTCTTTGCAAGTAGAGGATATAATGGATGCTAGATCAATAAGCTTTTTAAAGTAGAAATTCTCTTATCATGTGCATATAGTAACACTGGTATGTGTGGTGTAAGATTGGAAGGAAGGTACTATGTTGTTTATATAGCTTTCCAAATTGGGAGAAGATAGAAATCTAGAGAATGTGGGACAAAGATAAAGTAGAGTTAGAAAGGGATAAACATGATTAGAAGATATTATTCAGTGATTAACAACTCATGGGAGTTGGAGAGGATTTAATTAATCAACTAGGATTAATTAATAGGCCAAAATAAGCTTAAGAATCCATTTGGAGGTGATTTAGAAGGAAATTGGTAGAATTTGGAGGGTTTGAAAGAGGGATTCAACCAATAAGAAGGTTTATTGATTAAATACAAGATTAAAAAGGCTTAATTAACTTAATAATAGTTAATTAATTGATTAGAAGAGGATTATAACTAATGAAGTGTCGTTAATTGGCATCTAGAATGAAGAAAAGGATAGTTAATTAACAAAGTATCATTAATTGACCGAAATGGAGGGGGAATGTTAGCTAATTATCTTGAAATCACTAATTATAATGAAATGATGGGAAAGACGATAAAGAATGTAATTTTAGTAGTAAAAGTGCATGGTCAAATTTAGGTCTCTACATTGGGAGAGCGGTCAGTTTTTCTCTTTACCATGACACTTCCTTGAAATAGGTTCCACCATTATAGATAGAGATGGACCAATTGAAACTTGTCTATTAGGCACAAAAAAATCCCCATAAATTGGTTTAGGAAACACAATGATGTCTCATTTCCCCCACTTTATAATTGTAAGGGTGAAAACTTGGTAAAATGAAAGAGTGTTTGGTTTGATTGGATCCCAAGTTAGGTCATTTGGGAGGAACATTAATGCTTGTTGGAATGGAATTGAAACAAATTATATTGGTTGAAACATAATATTTGACTGAACTTGATTGATTTGAAACTACTTTGGAAGATTTAATTTCATCCATATTTGGTCATTTGAGGGAATGAGATTGTGAAAATTTGAGAAAAGATGTGAATATTTTAGATAGTTTGTCACTTGAGATAGATTGGAATTGTATTTTGGAATAATTAATTTTGTAAGATTTGTATATCATTGCATGGAGATGAAATGATAGTGTATGGTGTGATCATGTGCCATATTAGAAATTTCACTTGGATTGTTCTAGGATGGGTAATAGGATGACCTCACATATTTTCCCCCCTTTTGGCGAAGGGGTGAGAGGAAATTGATCAAACCATGAGCTGAAATAAAAGAGATAAATGGTTTAAAGATAAATTGAGGGAGTGGAGAGAAGTGAAACATGGGAATATAATGTAATAGAGCCTAAGTAGGCATGTTAATGAATGAGAAGTACAAAGTAGGTGGTACTGATATGGTTTTAATACCATTGATGGTGCTAAAAATAGATAAATGAAGCTCAAGGTATGGAAGAAACAACGATGATGAATTATTTGTTGTAAAAGATAACATAATAACTATAGTAGTTGGAGTGACAATACAATTTTTATAAATACTAAGGGTTTAAAATTCAATAGGATCCTTATTTGTAAATTAGAGTATTGTGATTGTGAGATCTGAGTTATGAAGATGGTGTGTGTGTGAGAGGTGATCCCGAATATATTTGAGAGGGATGTAGAGGTAGTGTCGACCCAAATTGTGGATTAGCTATTAAGTAATTCATTTTGTGGCGTATATTGGGCTGTAGCAGTGATTTTTGAGTAATTTAGCATTTTTTTACTTTTTTGAAAATCCGGCATTTTTTCCAAAATAGTGCGAGACAAGGCCGATTTTGTCTTTTGGATGGTATCATCCAATTTTGGGCGTAATGTCTTAGTTACGGTGGTAACATCTAGGGTGTTGGGAGGTTTTATCCAGAGAGTTGCAGGAGTTACATAGGATGTTTTGTGTATCTTTACATGTTTTTGATGCTAACTTGGGATTGTTGTGCTTGTTTATGTTATGTAGAGAGACATACATTCACGGAAGCTCCGTATATAGGTAGGAATTTGTATACATTGTTTACACTAGGGTTAGAGGAGGATGAGTGGGATATATTGGATTGTGTCGGGATACAACACATCACTAGATTAGGGTAGGTGCCCCATAATATGTGTTTTATGACTACACTTTGTGAGATATGGTATGCAAACACTTATAATTTTTGTTTCTAAATGGAGAGATGATAGTGACCCTTGAGGATGTGTGGATACTCCAGCTTTCCATTCTGAGGAGATTGAGTGTAGATTATGCCCCCATATGATACTTGACGACAACATAAAGCTCCACGATAGTGTTTTACATGGTTTCACAAACACATGCAAAGCCAATGATTACTTTTGATGACATAGTTAGGTCGGGTGTTTCGTAGTTGTAGAAGTTTATTGCAGGTATAGGATTCTTATCATTGTGGATAGAGGAGGTTTATCCATATCATATAGGATGCATGATATTTGTATGAGTATCGAGCATTGTGGGACACAATATGCTTGGAGCCGTTGTGTTTTGGCTCACTTATATAGAGACATGTATATATTTATATAGGAGGATCATGATAGAGGTATTGGTGCTACTACATTATTACATGTATGAGCATCCGAGTACATAGTTGTAGTGAGGCCATTAAGTAGTCCACGAGTGGATTGGGCATGACCTGAGATTTTTGTAGCTAGATGGGTGGGTCTAAGGAGTCATGAGTTTGACACAATGACCTATAGGTTTATTTTGGATAGGATGGGGTTTGGTGTGGTGATTTGAAGACCTTATAGGGACTATGGGGTATGGGTTGAGGATTGTGTGGAGTTACAATGTATCCGGCCCAACATGTGGCTAGAGGACAAGTTCCCAAGAGTAGTCAAGTTATTCCAGTATGAGTGTGTGTCATGACAGTTTGAGATAAACCATGATGTGTTGTCGAGCCTTATATATGACATAGATCTATACAAGTAGTGAGGACAACAAAGGTGAGACCAGTCCAATAAGATCCCATTTGCGGGTTCTAGGTGTTGGTGAGGCCGATGCATATATAATACCAATTTAAGCTGATGATGTGGGGTATACACCAACTTATACATCGAGGTAGACAAAATATCGATGAATATTATCGCTTCCAGTGGTAGTAGATGTAGTAGGATATTTAACATGTGGTCATGTTTAAAGAGGAGTGATGCCAGAGTACATACATATTACCTCAAGGGTGATGCAATGACAATAATAACTTACACGCGTGGGTATAATTGATTATATTGCATGTAATTTATACATACATTGTCATATGTGTGATGAGGATGTACTGACATACGTTGTTTGTGGAAGGTGATGAGTATTGGATGTTTATTCTGGATATGCTAATACACATGTTGACTCAGAACATTCCCCTAGATGTCCTCGTAGGTGGAGGGATGTTGGAGAGAGTATATCACATTATTAGGGAGCATCCGTATTTATTTTATCCCGTGGCAGTGGAAGGATCTGCATTTAAAGTGTTGCATTTGGAGCAATATGAGGATAGGCAAAGCTAACATGGGAAAGAGGGGAAGTTAGATGAGGTGCCCTAGCTCAAAACATGTTTGAGAGATTCGTGGAGCTCTAGGGTCGATATGAGGAGGCGGTGGCCAAAGTAGTGTTACTATAGATTTGGTTAAATGAGAAATGGTCCCAAACACAAAGATGAAGATCTAGTGGCATGACTTTGAGTTCAAGAGTTTTGATATTAACATATAGTAGTAGTGAGGAATATGTATGTTATATGTTGTATTGGGAATTGTCCCTGGATTTTGTATTATGAAAATTTTGAGAAATATAAATATATATGATGAGATCATTTTTGTTATGATGATGTGTTTTTTTGTTGTCGTATAAGTTTTGATTATCTCATGTTATTTAATATGAGATGGTGTTGACATCTTGATGATATAATTGTAAAAAATTGATGTGGTAACATAAGATAGATGTGTTGATAGTTGTTGGCAAAATAGTTTATCACATGGGAAAATTAGGGATTTGTCACCAATAGTTGGGACTAAGTCCCTCTGCTTTAATGGGACATCTTCATTTATTAAATACATGAAATTATGTACACTATTCTAATAACCAGGGTGGTCTTTCGACTGGGGATCACACAGGTACTTCCCTACACACATGGAAAAATGCTTGTAGATACTATAAGGAGGAAATAACTTGAGAGAGAGAGGTGTGAAGATAATAATGAGAGGGTTTTACACAATAAATAACACAATAGAGTTTATTTCTCAAAACCAAAATGTTTCCATACACATCAATTAGAAGACACCATTAACATAGAACAAGGAACAAGACACAAGAAGCACAAAGTCTCATTGCATTATGTTGCACAAGATTACAATGCTCATGGAGTGTTGTTGAGAAGGAGAGGAATGCATTAGACTAGATAATGGAAGAAATTAGATACTTTGTCTCTAGAGAGAAAAATGAGAGATAAAAACAAGAATAACCATCCTCTTGAATTGAAGAATTCACCTTAATTTATAACTTTACAATGCAACTCTGTTATCCCGTAAAATTGACAAGGGCAATTTTACCGATAACCATACCGAAAATTTTGTTCCGATCCCTCGTCAGGGATCCCTTGCGTTCGGAGCGTTGCAAAATCCCTTTTCTGGGAAATCTGGTTTTCCGAACTTAAGTCTTTTTTGGTCTTTTGGCTGGGCACATGGAATTACTCTGTTGCATGACCTTTTGGTGCACCTTGATATGTTGAGTCTTCCCTGCGTGCGCCAAGGCGCATGCGCCTTCCTGTCGACAGAACATTTGTTGCGCCTCTTTTCGGTGCGCCTCGGTGCACATTTTCTTATGTCAACACCACTTTCAGTGCGCCAAAGGCGCATATAACTCTGTGTTGTTAGACACTTTGGTGCGCCAAAGGCGCATACTTTCCGATGTCGACAATGCTTTTCATGCGCCACTTAAAAGGTTGGTGGCACATTTATTGCCTTCCCGCCTATATATAGGCACGTCTGCGTTGTCACTATCACCAATGTAAAGCACGTGATATTTTCTCTGAACCTGTCAGTATCTGCTCTGTCGCTTTCGATCACGTTGTGGACCCATTCTCGCGCTTTTTCATCATTTTATATCCGGGTATGTGGCCTTCTGTCTTTCGTGCTTTTTGTTTTTGTGGATCTTGGTTGCTAGGTTGGATCAGTATAGGTTGAAAGGATAGATTATGAACTTGTTTTTCCCCCCCACCTTGCTGTCTTTCCACTTTTTTCCTCCTCTTTCCAGATCTGCTGGTAGAGGAAGCTCTGTCCTCAAAAATGGTGATGGCTTGAAAATCCTTCTTGGTATTGCACTCCTTCATATGAACCTTGAGAAAGCTAAAACCATATGTTGAAACCCCTTTGAGAGAAAGAACAGACCTAAAAACCGTTTTCACCTGTGGCGCATAAACTTGCTATGCAACATGAAAAACAGTTGCGCCTTTGGTGCATCTGTCACCTCTATTACATCATAAAAAGATGCGCCCTCATGGCACATTTCTCTCGTATCTGCCGCAACCGCTTTACAGGTGCGCCCTTAAGCGCATCAAATTTGGATGCAACACAAAAGATTTGTGCACCCTTTGCAAAATGTACCCTACAGTATCTATGCGCCATGCGCCTTTGGCGCTGATTTAACCCCTGCAACACCTTTTTCCTATGCACCTTACCTATTTAGCCCTGTAAGCTGCAGCTTTCATGCGCCCTGCGCCCTGAGCCTCAAAATCGCTAACTCTTTCTTCTGTTAACACTTCAATGGAAGATCAAATGACTAATACAACCTTTTTGCGTTGGGTCTCGCTTCTTCTTCGTGCAGATCAGCAATTAAGCTCGAAGAACATATGTCTACATCAAGCAAGAGACCTACCAAATCCAAAGGCAAGGCCAAACTTACAGAAGAAGAGATGAAATATAAATATCAGAGGGTCAGAATGCCTGACTCCCAGGCCGAATGTGACCTAGACATCAGAGACTCAGAGTTGGGTCACATTGATATGGAGGAATTCTGGGTCAGGACTCAGAAGGTAACAAGAAGTCCATGGATGGACAAACTAATGGGCAGTGCCCTACACTTCACTGGAGGAATCCCAGTCAGCGCCGTCAACAATGAATTCATGATGGTAGTTTCCCGGTGCTACAACAAGGACACAAGGTGTGTCGTAAATGACAAGGGCGAGGTCATCATTAACCTCACTGCCCGCCACTTCGAAATAATACTCGACATTCCTCATCATCGGCACTTTGTGGCCGTCAGCCGAGAGGATTGTATTAAGGCCTGGGATGACCATGAAGATCAGTGCATGCAGCTGATGAATGAGGTCTATTTGAAAAACAAAAAGGTAGTGACCCGATGGCCACAAATCATTCACCGAAGTGATTTTTCTGGAGGAGCTCAGTGACACCATCACTTTCCTGAGCAGGGTCTTTGGGCTTCCTGATGCCCACTTTTTCCATAAATGGATGCTGCGGTACTTAGAGACTATGAATAAGAATATGCCCGATCAGCGCTTCGAATGGGCAGAGATTATAAGCAGCACAATCTCCGAACAGCTTCAACAATTCAATACAACAGGGAGATTCTACATGAATTCCTATGTTGTTTACACTGCTGCAAAGATCGAAAAGAGACTACCTGTGCCCGATGCGGAGTGGGGTTTGGCCTCAGGTCAAAATATATGAATACTACCCAGAGTTGAGGCTGGAAAATAGCATCCCTCAATTCACAAAGATCAACGATGTGTTTTTCTACCACATCATCTACCTGTTGAGGCCAAATATGACTTACGGTCGCATGACCAAGAGCATAGTGGCAGCCACTGAGAAATGGGGGGCCCTGTTCACCCAATTTCCCACGTTCACCTATCTGAGGGCAGCCAACTTCTTGGGAGAGCCAACTAGACTGCCGAGGTATGCTGGACCCAAGCTGATTCTGCTGGAGCTGTCAAGGTAGCTGATCACCTATCATGAGAAGTGCCTCAAAAGGAAGAAGGGTGGAACTCCTTTCCCCCTCACAGGGCGAGATATACATGTCTTACCCATCATAAGGCAAGGGACATGTTTGCAGAGCTGGAGCTGCTTAATTTGAAACATGATTTCCCGGCCAGGCCTACCTTCGACCCAAGAAGTTGTCTGCCAAGGGCTAAGCTAGATCCAATCCACATCCCTCAGATCGAAGACATCTACATCGACGTCATTCATGAGGTTGAGCTCAGGAGAAAGGACCATTCTCGCTTAGCCTTGGCAGAAATCATCCAATACGGGTAGCAATTGTCCCCAAAGGCTTCCAAACTACGGAGGATGAAGTAGACCAAGTATATACTAACACAGATGGGGACAATTGGCCTTTTCCAGCCATTGATAGAACTAAGGCACCTCAGATGATTGAGGAGAGGGTCAAGGAGACTCTGCGCAAAACAGCATTGGTGCCGGATGAACGGATTAATCTACCTCGGGGTTGATTTCACAACCTCCCCATTGGGTAACGCACCTCCCTGATCTAAACAACAGCCTAAAGGCAAGGGCAAAGGCATAGAGGGTGAATCCAACACCACTCAAAAAGAAGCTCCTGAGAGTCCTCCTTCCGCGGCACCCGAACAGGTCATAACTCTGGTTACGCTAGAGAAAGAAGCAGAAGAGGATATTCCAATAGGCCCATCCACTCAGGATGTCGGCATTGCTACAACAACCGAGGTCCCTTCTGTCCCTTCTTCTTCCCTTCCTTCCCCTCCTCGAGTGACTCAAGCGACCATCCCTTTGGTCGTGTCCTCTCCCCCTTCTTCTACTATTCCTCCCGCTTCTTCGTCCATCTTCTCTTCCCTCGCGGATCTTTCCCCCTCCATTTCTTCCCTCATCTCTGAGCTCCCTTCCCTTCCTATGTCTTCCTCAGCTGCAGTATCCCTTCCTCCCATGGGCACTTCTTCGGCTGTTCTCTCCATGCCGCCGCCACGTGTCTCCACGTTTTTCCCTTCTTCTACTATAGCTGCCCCTTCTTCTGTTTCCGGCCCTTCTCCCATAAGTCCAGCCTGGATCTCTCAGCAGTTAAGTCAGCAAAAAAGGAAAGTTCCCATCGCTCCAATGGACTTTTCTGTAATCCCATCTAAGGGGGCAAAGAAGCAGAAGCCCGTCACACGCTTCTCTCAAAGTGCTTCGGGAGAGAGGGTAATGGAGATCGCGTACCCCAATCCTCTCAAGGAGAAAAAGGATCTGTCTCCGACAGATTATACTGTGACCCAAGTCACAATGGGGATGTCTTCTGAAAGTCTTCAGGGGGAGGCCCTTTCTGCAGTTGACACCCTCTGCAAGAAGCTTCAGGAAACAAAAGAGGAGAAAAGGCAACTGAAAGAGCAAAATAAATATCTGCTCCAAGCCTTACAGAAAATGGGCAACAAGCGCGCCTCCCACATTGCCGTCGAGACTTCGAGCTTCGAGAGCCGGAGAAAATTAATGAATATGCAAAGATTGGCGAGCAGGGTATGGCCGTTTCCGCTTGGAGGAGCTAGATCCTCAAAGATAGTGAAAAAGTAATCGCCAAGCTCTAACTTGTATTTGAACATCAACAAGGCAAATAAAGAGCTCCAAGCATTAGCGGGACCCATATCGGAAGAGCTGGAACATGCTAGACTGCAGCACGAGACCTTTCAACAAATGTTTGACTGTTCAGTCAAAGATCTGGTCAAGTTCGGTGTCTTCGGCCATCCTAGGGCCCTCAACAAAATCATGTCCACTGGATTCTTGGGTGGATCAGCTGGAATTTGTCCTAGAAAAGATCGACAAGGTGAAGGAAGAAGCCCTGGACGCGATGCACCAAATGGAACGGATCATTCTCAACATGTCGCCAGGGTTGCTTACTCCTTCCTTCACTTTAAGAAAAGCTGATGAAACCATCCAGATCTTCAAGGAGATCGTTTCTCAAGGGATGGGGCCAGAGGTCACTTTTGACGCAGAGTCTATCAACAACCTGTTGGCCTGTCGGGACTTCATTGGGTTACTCATTGAAGCGGAAAAGACTATTCCAAACTCCCCAAGAAACTCATAGATGAGTGGGAGACTTGTGAGGTGATCAGTGAGCGGCACAAGGATCCTTCCCAGGATCAACTAGGGCCCATGATCAACAAGTTTATGGAATACCGCTCCCAATTCCATATCTCGTCACCTGAGCAACAACAAAAGCAGTCCACTCCCTTTCGGCCGCAGGATGATGACGACGAGTAGTTTCTCCTCCTCCTCCTTCTTCTTCTTCTCTCTCTCTCTCTTCTTCGACTTTCTTTTTGGGAATATCTGGAGTATGTTGGCACAAATGATGACATCATCCATGTTGCATCATGGGATGATGTCATCCATCAAGTTGTCAAAAGTCAACATGACTTTTAGATATTTTGTAAATATCTTTGTAAATAAGTGGTTGGCTCCTTTTTGCCTTCTTCTCTCTCCTTCTTCTATAAATACCCCAATACTTGTTGTATTGGCCAATGGGTGAATATCTTTCAGATGAAAAATAGGAGTAAGGAGAAAAGACTTTGAGCTTTTTGTAACAGAAGGATTATTAATACAATATTTAGACTTTGTCTTTGAATACATGTATTATTTACATCGAGATCTTTTTATGTCCGATCTATGTGCTTATTCTCATTAAATCTGCTTCTATTTTATTGTCATTTATTCATCATCGTATTGCTTTGCTCATTTATGCAAGTAGGTTTGGCTCTGTTTACTACCAATCCCAAAACATAAACCTTCTGACCTTTCTGATTTGGAATTCATTTCTTTTCTCCCTTCGGACCCGCTCTTTCTTCATCCTCTCTTTCTTTCCTTTCTTTTCGCAGTCGGAAACACCCCTACTGGGATGAGATCCCAAACCCCGAAGGCAGAATTTGTGAGACTTACACAGATTCCTTCTGGTAGAATAGCAATAAACCAGTTTCACTTTGCTGACTCAAAGAGGGGCTATGCCCTACACACTATTGGCTTGTTTATCCATAGATCTGCCTTGGTGACAAATTTTTGGACCAACAAACTCTTCATCTACCCCCCATATGACTCTTCATGTCCCATCACTTGTGATTTTTCAACCACCCTTAGAAGAGACAAATTAAGTATCTATATTATAATTTGAGAGAGTAATTTTACATTTTATAAATATTTATTGTCACTTAAGTAAATATGATGAAATGTCATGATTAAATACAACGAGGAATTAGAAAGGGGGAGAGAAGAGGAACACGAATAAATAGAGCAAAGAAAAGATTATCCAAAACATAGATGAAGCTGCCTTTGCCCTTGATGGAGATCAGATCTGATGATGATGAAGATGAAATATTTATCTATCATGATCCTCCACTATGATGTACCTGTGAAGAGCTCCAATGAAGATCCTTCGAAAACTTTTCCTACTTTGAAAAATCTTGAAATGATGAACCTCTGAAATAATGTTTGGACACTCCGAGAAGAGGAGTGATGAAAAATTGATGGGTAGACCACCAAGAGTATTTAAAGATGAATTACCTCATTAATAAAATCCTTCTGCATCTTGAGATACTACCACATCTTTATGGATAATCATTCTCACAGGGATAATTTGGTGCATTTTTCTCACATAACCATGATCATGATTCTATCACCATGAGAGCACTGATGGTGAATGAAGAATGAAAAAAAATCCTTATGATACCAAATTAAGGGAAGTATAAAGGGACGCACATCAATTCCATCCATCTTATGATCATGAACTCTATGTGAGATGAAGTGAAATGGTTTTTGGGATAAAACTGATAGTTTCCTATTTAGGCACTTTATGCTCACCACATTGAGGAATGTGGGAATTTACTTGAGAATTAATAGAAAGAATCCTGTGACTACCAAGATCATTATAAAGTTAATGAAGGAATGATATGTGATATTTTTGAGCTCATTTCATCCATTTACTATTTATAGCATGTTCATCATAAATGTCTAGTTTTTTCCAGTTTTCCCAATCTGCCTCTTTTTTAGTGTCTCGAACATGGGGGGATGAAATGGGGTATCTAAATTTAAATTTTTCTCAGACTTAATATTATTAGTAAGTGATCAAATAGAGAATTGATAAAAATATAAAGTGGTCTTCTTGGTGTTGGATTCAAACAAAACCAATTGTAGAAGTTTATATTTTGCATTCTGAGCCTTTGCTCCAATTTTCGGAGGATTCCAATCACCCGGTTTGTGTAGATCTGAAAAATGGATATTTTTAGATTAAAATTTCATATGGATGTAGGAAATGGAAGGGATCATTAATAGAGGCATGTATATACTCCCTTTAAAGGTGTTTTTGCAGGGCTTTTACAATCCAAATTTCATGACAATCAAAACAGGGGTTTGTGAGTAATGAGTAAATTTATGTTTTGGAGCATGAGGGTTTTTGGTGAAAATTTTGCAGCATAACATTAAGGTATCATGTAAATAGGGTTTTAAAATGACCAAAAATGGATAAACAATGACCAAGGACAACCTTTATACCATCCCTCCTTTATTTTCCCTCTTGAAACCTATTTAACTCACCTTAAACCCAACCCAAGTCAACCCTACCCAAGTGGAAACACACACTATGGTTTCCCCCTTAAAATTATGTGATAGAGGGACATGGGGACATGAACCTCTCCAAATTTCACCAAGGGTGAGGGAAACATGAGAGGGGGACATGGAATTTTTTTTTGTGAGGGTGAAAACAACACGCCTAATCATCAAGGTTGCCATGTAAGTGACACAAGTTGAAATTATCATGTGGTGGCACATTTTTTTGTCCCCGATGTCCCCTTGGACATGAAGAAGAATGGACATGATCATGCCAAAAGTGTGCCTTGAGTCAAAGCATCATGGAGAGGGGGTAGGTGTGGTTAGGTGAGAGAAATACTTCTTTCTAACCACCAAGTTATTATTTAAGGGACCCAACTTATTTTTTCATGTGGTGGAAAATTTTTGTGTCCTCTATGTCCGCTTTGACTTAGTAAAAGTGGAAAATGGATACCAAGGGTGAAAAGTTGTACTTTTACTTGAAATAAATGCATGTCTTCATGAAACACTTCATGAAATAGCTATATGAACCCATTTTCTTTCCACCAGAGCTAGGAGTAGATTATAAGGGAAAAGATTAAATGATTTTGACTCAAAAAGGGATGATGAGAACATTACCACCATTTTTAGGATCCAATTATTCTTGTAATTTTCCATTTGACCCTTTTTAATTCTACCAAGGCCTTTGTGTCGGTGAAAAGAAACTGCCACCGAGTTCATGATGATCAAAATAAGAAATAACACCGTGGATGTGAATGGGGCCTCAAATATGTCATATTAGCCTTTAAATTAGGTGTCAAATCTTCCCAAAGAGTTCAATATCTATTGAACAATATCTCCCGAGGAAAAGGGATATTTCATTACATTGTCGACAAGTTGCCAAAGTGTTTCTTAATCCCAAAAATTGAAATGAGTTGCCCCATAATACTATTTCCAATGACTATTTGATTACCTTCCAACACCTTACAATGATCCCGATATGTTTAGAATAATCCAACTAGCTTTTTTCACCACTTTCATTTCCTTATACCATGCTAAAAATAGCCCGATTACATAACTTGTTCCTAGTCCTAATTTTTCTTCCAAAACTTTCCTAAACTACCTTAGATGATTGCATAGATCTGCCACACACTTCTTGGGTGCTTTAACATTTCCATGTACGTTCTTGGAGGGTGTTCACCATGTGTAAAAGGAAAAAAATAACCCTTTTGGAGCCTCTAGAAGCACTTATCTTCTCTTGTATCTCCAAATATTCATGAATAAAATTGAATAACATCCCTTGCACATGAAACACACTTGAAAATCACATTAGCACATTCCTCTTGGCCATTATGAAGGTAACACAATAGCTGAGTTGGCGGAGGATAGGTTTACATTGACCAGAGAGGTATTTTCAAATGAGGGCTAGGTTGTCATGATAATTTTTTTGAATTTTTTCATGCTAGACATTTAACATGATAAAAATAACATGGAACATAGGATATGATAGTAAATATGTGCCAATATTGTACCATGATGATAATAGAATAGATATTAGATTGATAATAGCCACGCATGTAAAATGATTGGCTAAATAGGTCATGTAATAAAAGTATTAACAATGGTAAAGAGAAGAAAGGAATAATAAACCTCACGAAGTGAGGGAAATAGTGGCATATAGCTAGAAAATAGGCATGAAATCATGTAGCACAAAAGAACATATAACATCTAGCTAGAAAGAAGGCAATGCCTATGCATAAATGACTCAACTAATGCGGTGTCGGTGCATACGTCTTTGAATGAAAAACCCAAAGTGATCATAGAAACACTAAGAGGATGTGAATCATATAATGATGAGTGTTGCTCCTTTGGGACCCACTTAGGTATAGAGTGTATGATAAGTGGGGGAAGCTTCTCATGTGTAGTCAAAACCGAGGGAGGAGGAGACAAAATAACCTTAGGAGGATGAGAGGTAGTCAAAATAACAAGATCTCGGTGTGTGGAGTCACGACACTAGAGAATGTGATCTATCAAGCACAACATGTGTGAAAAGCAATGACACCCTTGTCCTCAAGCAACTGAATCCTATCATGGAGTGCATAACAATCATTATCTCTATGACCATTGATCCTATGGAAATTACAGAATGGCTGGTTATGATTTCATTGTAATCGATGAGGAGGATGATGCTCATTAGAAGGTAGCCTAATCAACTTCTCATCAATAAATGTGTGTAAAATATCATGAGGCCTAGTAGAATGTGAGAAGTATAATGGATCCCACTTAGGAGGGGGAGTGGAACATGGTGGAGGCTTACGAATATGAGATGAATGATCATGAGTGTGTCTAATAGGAGATGGAGAACGTGAAGGGGGTGTAATAGGAGGAAGAGAAGATGTAGTAAGTGGATAAGTGGTAGAAGAACTAGGAGCATGAGAAATAATATGTTCATTAAGAATCTCTTGTTCTAAAGCTATAACCTTAAAGCAAATAAGTGTAAAATATTCACATGTATCATACAATAATTTTTCTTTCAAAGGAAGAATCAAGCCATGACAAAAGATATATTGCATTTCTAGATCAATAGGATGATAAATTAAATGATGCATGCATGATTTGAAACGTAAGATATAATCATTAACTTTAGGACCATTTTTATAAATAAAACATCTAAGAAATGCTTCTTCCATATCAAGATAAGTACTAATAGATCCACTAGGTAAATGATGAAACCAATGAGAAGCAATATTAGTAAGACTACTAGGAAATGATTTAAGAAGTAATCTATCATTAGAATATGAATCCATAGCTAATCTAAAATCCTTAAGATGCATATAAGGATTACCCATACCATAAAATTTTAAAGGTAGGAAAAGTAAAACCCTTAGGAAAAGTTGAATTGTAAATATTTTTAGGAATATGATTGCCATGAAGTGAATTATTATCATTTCTAGCATAATAGGACATACTCTCGAGGGTATGGGTATGTATATCATTTTTAATATCACCTACAACATGGATAAGAGAAATAAATTATTGGGGAGGAATGACATAAACATTAAGGGGTTCATTAAGGGGTTGAATCTTGCCATTATAGGTAGCCATAGGAACACTATTGGGTTGAAAGTCAACTTTTGGATCAGCAAGTGGAAAATCAAGATAGAAACATGAGAAGAAGAATCAATAGGAAAATAAGTTTGCACAATTTTATCAACAAGCTCAGTAGAAGAAGGAACAAGCAACATGCATATTATCCTTATGATCATCATTATGTACACTATCTTTGGAAACAACAAGAGTAGAAACACATGCATCATGAAATTTTTCAGATTTTAACACATCATGAGAAGAAAAATGAGTACTAACATTATTAGGAAGCACATAAGAGGTCGAATAACAAATATAATGTAGACACAAAATCTATGCACTTGGGTACATTTCTAGGTCCTAAATCATACTAATGTATACATGATTCCTAAACAATAAAAATAGTGGTTGAAAACTCCTTTTTGGCCTTTTTTGTTGCTTTATATCTTGCACTTTATTGGCTTTACACATCTTACATCTCTTCGGCACTTGATTGATTTATCTTTTGATGGCCTTGGACACTAGTGCCCATTTAGGAGAGAAGTGCTCGGACACTCCTGTCCCTCTCTATCTTATTCTTAAAATTTTGGTTCCTTTTCACTTCTTGGTCACCTTTTAACACTTTGGGTTGGTCTTTTAGTTGTCAATTACAAAATTCAAACAAGGGAATCATATATACTTAGTTACTTCTTCTAAATAAGGGGCCAAACACTATAAAAATTATCTATCACCACCTAAGCTTGCAAAAAGGCACAAGAGAATTACAAAGCATACATCTAGCACATTCATACAAGGGATAAGGGATGCATTGATCTGCATACATTACATAGGAGGGGAGTTTATTCTATTTCATCACACACATTTTGCATATTCAAGATAATCTAGATCTAGTCCACTATCATCGTACAACTTACTTACACAGGGCAACCTAAGGCACATGACACATATACAAACATACATGGAGAACTACATAGAGTCTGAGATGTAGTGCAACACTCGATCGTAAGTTCACTCTTTGGGTGACCGCCGAGGTCAGTCTAACTCCACATTCTACATATTTTTTTATTAGATTTAATGTGGTTTGTGGGTATGTACAAGTAGTCATTTTTTTGCAGGTTATAGGTGTAATCTATGATCTAATAATGAAACCAGAGTGAAAAAGAGTGAGTAACAACGAAGACCTTTAGACCTAGAAAAGAAACAGGTTATGAGCATTTTAGAAAGTATAGGCACCTAGATCAGTCATTAACGCCTGAAGCACTCCTGTCTTCCTGTAGGCACTTCTATCTGGTACATTCCTATGATTTTGAACCCTCATTAATCCTTTTTTATACTATTTCTATCCTATTCCAACATATACACAGTCCTAATCATTCCCAGGTTGCACAGAATTAACTAAGTCATCATCCCTCTCTCATTTGCTTAGGTTTTTACATCTTTGAATGCTTAGTGCTTGCACATTACTATATTTAATCACCTAAATATAATTTTTATAATAAGTTACTATGAAATAAGGTTTAATACAAATTAGATTAAATCATTTTGGTGAATCCATTTGATTTAACCCTACCTTGCTTCAAGGCCTTCTTTTTATTCCCATCACCCGTAGTGGTTGTTTTGGTCCTCTTGAGCACATTGAGCTTCTATCATCTACCCATAAGCTCTCTAAACCAATGGTTGACTCTGATAATCCCTTGATTAACTCAAAAACATTCCTCTTGAAAACATTGAAGCTTATGACAGTGAAGAATCCTACAATCGGGACATGAATGATGACCAAGATCAACTTAACAACCTCACTAATTTCCATTCTAATTTACACAATCACCCAATGCACATTCTCGCACGTCCTAAATTCTCTAATCACTACTAAAAATTATCGGGATGATACCACACTCCCTCTTGTGGTTTCCTCCTTAGTCACCTTGACTTTCACCATTCCTATTTCTATTGCTACAACCATCAATCCTCTCATTCCTTCCAATACTTCCCATACATAACTGGATCCTCTTCAGAACTTATGACCTTGCCTAATTTTACCATGATATTCAAGCCCAAATTCTCCAGTTACAACAATCCTCTTCATCTTCCTCTCCATCTTTAGATTCCTCACTCCTTCATATCCCTTTTGCACCCGCCATCTCCTCTTATCCGCTGCCTCCTAACTTCATCGCACCTAAGTTTCCTATCTTCAATGGCCATGGTGACCCTTAGGAACACCTTCGCTCCTTTCAATTTTCATGCCTTGAATATGCCAATGACCTTACACTATTGGCAAAATTGTTTCCTCAAAGCTTACATGACTATGTTATGCGATGGTTCTATGATCTACTTATCCATTAGGTAATATCTTTTACATATTTAGCCAATGCATTCCTTGCTCATTTTTCTATGAATATCGACACTAAAATATCCTATGCATAACTAGCTAAAATCAAACAAGGATATAATGAAAATATTTCAGACTATGTCTTACGCTATAAGAACAATATTTCCAAAATGACCAATGTTCTAGTTGATTCGGAATTGTAATATATATTCATTCAAATCCTTTTTCCTCCACTCCAAGAGTATGCCATTTTTTAGACTTATCCTTCTTTTGATCAACTATATCACATGCTCAAATTACGCAAAAACAAAATGCTATCTATGGGCAAATTGAAGTTTTAGGATAATTCTTCCACTTATTATTCCAACAAGTTTCAATCCAAATATACATTCAAGCCATCCACTAAGCCTATTGAATCTAAAGCTATTATCAACGTTGTTTCTCCACCAGCCAAGATTCAATTGCAATCCACGAGGTACACTTTTACTAGGCTACCTTATGCACCTCGGCTCTTATTACCACAACTCATTAAAATACATCTAATTACTCTCCCTCCACCACTCAATCTAGATCCTTCTCAACCACGTGGACGTAATTATGATGAAAACACACACTATGATTATCACCAATGCAATGGGAATTCTACTGATCATTGTTTTAAGCTCAAACATGTCATTCAAGATCTTATCGACAACAATGTGATTAAGCTTCTAGATCCATCTACTTCTAAACCAGTCAACGATAATCAAAAGCTTAAAATCTTCAATGACCCATTACCAAATCATGAAAAGTCGGTTATTGATTTCGTACCAATCACACATATCATTCGATGCCTCTTCCCTCATCGACACCACTTGATTTTATTATTGATTTTGCTAATACGCCACCGCCAATTATTACATTATCGGATCATGACTACCATGGTACATTTTCTTCTAATTCAATGCATATTGATGATTCTATTGGTTCTTATCAAGTCAATAATACTATGGTCCATCCCTTGTGCCTTTCCAATGCATGTTATTTAGTACTCTTTTTGGATATCAAAATTTCAATTTCTTAAATTGCATTTCTATTCCCTAATTCTTATAGACGTGTCATCTTTCCCATTACTATTAGAATCATTACCATACTAACACCAATCCTTATTACATATGAAATAAATCAATGTGACATGGCCTTAGGTCTCACCTAGCTTCGGGATTCCCAAGCTATCCCTTCAATTATCCACTTATGCCTTAAGTTCAATCATAACAAGGAAGTTTTCACGATTAAAGGTATTCCACTATGTGCATGCCTTTACCTTGGTCAATTATCCCTTGTGCTTCAACCCCAGTCATGGAATCTAGGCCTCGACCATTTCTCAAGTCTAAATCTATCTCCACACCTAGCTCTCCCATCTGTACATAGCCTACATAATGACCACGTCATCCTTTCTAGTCAATTAGTCCACCCCTTCGGCCTAAGTCCCCTACCTAGGCAACCCATTCCTATAGGTGTTCTCCACCTGTTTTACCAAATCTATATCCTTAACATACACATATTTACTATCCTACACCATCGTTATTAGACCCTAGTCACATGCCTTCTCCTTCTTGGATACCGTGATATTGATAAAGGGTCCTACACTCTTCGTCATCGTCAAATATCTTTCCATCACTCACACACTTGGGGGCATTTCACTTTATCCCCCACACCCTCCATCACTATTTGTTGTCTCTAACATCTACTCATAGCTTATCTACTACACTTCACGCTCTGTAACTAACATCTAGCACCAATCACATACAATACCTTTGCTACCCGATGATGCACTCTTGTTCTATGGTTCATACTTTTTTGTTGAGAGTGCAATTCCTGAATAAACCTCACGTCATACACATCCGTTGAGGGAAATGTAGCCCCTCTCATCCGAACATCTTGCATATCACATCACAACATCACTTTTACATCACATTTGCACATCTTGGTTGTCTTTACTCTTATTAGCTTATGCTACTTACATTTTGCACTTTGTTTCCTATGTTACTTGGATACTTAGTATGTCATTATATTTTTATATACACATATACACCTTCACATGGTATCTTAAGGTGAATGTAGGACCTTTATAGATCCTTACACGATGCATGATGCTCAACACTATTCTTTACAAGTACCAATAAGTACCAACAAAGATCCTGGGGCATATATCTTTGCTTTACTCTCATACTCCACACTCATAAGTCCTATAACATCAATATTTACTACTTCTTGTCACTATCACTTACTTTTGGATAAAAAGAGAAACCTTTAATTTGTTATGGGCCCAAACAATAGATTCAAGACTCGTAGGTTCAAACACTTGCCCCCACCTAGTGTTATCTATACATGGATAGAGAAGGAGATACAACACAACCATACATATCTTTCTAGGTCTCCCCTATATATCATATCCCATAGAGAGCCCCGATCTATACATGCTTTAACATACTATTTATCTTTCTAACATGCTAACGGGTGCTTCATGTGTAACATTTGCCTCACAGGATTCCATACAACCATGATTGTCTTTTATTTCTTATTGACTACTGTTTGTGGGCTATGCCCTATGTCATGTGTGATCATTATTTTCTTATGGCTTCTCCGGCCCTAATTATCATGTGAAATTGTGAGCGATGTCCCATGTATGCAACCTAATTTTTATGGTCCCTCTTATCTTCATAGTTGCTTGATACCTTGTATTCTATTACATACTAGCTATTTTACACTAGCACTTGTTTTTAATCTATATTGTTTGCATGTGCCTTAGTTTCTACGACACACATCCCCTACCTCTTGTAGATATCCAATCCATGATATGCATATTTATTTTATGCCCTCTTGTTTGGGATACCTCCTCCTACATTAGTCACATGCATCCCAAATGAGGGGGAAAATATTGGGTGAATAAATCACCCTTTTAGAAGCATAAATCTCTAGAACATAACAACACCATAAAGAATTGTCAAAGGCAAAGAGTTACATAGTGGTCCGAATGAGACTTGGATCAAAAAAATAGAGTAGACACTAGCACCCAGTATTAGATAGGAATGATGGGAGCTTGTGTCCCACATGGGTGCTTGTGTCCTAAGGGAAAAATAGATATTTTCTCAGTTCAACATAGTTTCCAATAGGTTACAATATGGATCTACAATATCAGGAACTTACCTCTAGTTACATAATTCATTCAATTGGATACATTCAAGAAAATTTGGCTACAATTTGGTTACAAATCGAGACATGACAATCTGAAGTGAAACTTATCATTTGAGAAACATCATGGAAGGAGAGAAAATAGAACTCTCTCCCCAACACTCTTCTCTTGGCGTGAGATCACCCAAAAACTCATCCTTGGCGTGAGATCACCCAAAAACCTCACTCTTAGCATGATATCACCCAAAAATATCATCCTTGGTAGTAGGACACCCAAATCCATGGCTTGACACTTTCTTGGTTGGGAATTGATCACTCCCAACCCCATCTGGAAACATCTCCAAAACAAACAAGATAGTTTTCTATCCTATACTCTCCCATACATTAGGTAAATCATTACAAGTAACAAAAAGTAGCTCACATCAACAAGAAAAATATCTAACAATATGCTACTACACATATGATTCATGCCTAGGATCTACCTCCCTTTCATAGTTTCTACACTTCACATTACGATCACTTCATGCTTCACATGGATACTTGTCCACTCGGTACACTATCATCTACACTCCTCTCTAGATTACAAGGTACACATATTCTATCTACTTTATTCTATCAAGTATTCACTCAACAACATAAAGTGGGGGTAAATGTAGACACAAAATCTATACACTTAGATATAGTTCTAGATCATAAAGCATACTAATAAATACATGATTCATATATAAGAAAACTAGTGGTTATCAACTATTTTTGGCCTTTCTATTGCTTTATCTCTTGCACTTTACTAGCTTTACACATCTTACAACTTTTCTAGCACTTGATTGATTTACCTTTTGATGGCCTCAGACACTAGTGCCAATTTGGGACGAAGCACCCATGTACTCTTGTATGTCCCAGGGTGCTCTTGTCCCTCTCTTTCTTCTTCTTACCATTTTGGGTCCTTTTTGCTTCTTTGTCACCTTTTAACACTTTGGGCAAGTCTTTTAATTATGAATTACAAAATTCAAACAAGAGAATCATATATATACTTAGTTACTTCTTCTAAATAAGGGTCCAAACACTATAAGCATTATTTATCACCACCTAAGCTTGCACAAAGGCACAAGAGCACTACAAAACATACATCTAGCACATTCATACAAGGGACAAAGGTGCATTAATCCGCATACACTACACAAGAGTGAAGTCTATTCTATTCCATCACACACATTTTACATATTTGGGACAATCTAGATCTAACCGCTATCATCTTGCAACTTTCACTAGGGTAACCTAGGGTATGTGACACAATACACACACACACGAAGAACTACATGGATTTTGAGATGTAGTGCAACACTCGGTTGTAAGTTCACTCTTCGGGTGACCGACGGGGTCAGTCCAACTCCACATTCTATATATTTAGGTTTGATGTGGTTTATGGGTATGTGTAGGTAGTCATTTGTTTTATAGGTTACATGTGTAATCAATGATCTAAAAATGAAACTGGAGTGACAAAGAGAAAGTAACACTCAAGACCTTTTGACCCCGAGAAAGATCATGCTATGAGCATTTTAGCGAGACATAGTCACCCCGAGATCAGTCATTAGTGCACAGGCACTCCTGTTTTCTTGTGGGTGCTTATGTTTGGTACATTCTTGGGGTTATGAACCCTCGTTGAGCCTTTTTGATACATTTTCAAGCCTATTCCGAGAAAATACACGTCCCGATCATTCCTAAGTTGCATAGAATTAGCTAAGTCATCATCCCTCTCTCATTTTCTTAGGGTTTTACATTGTTGAATGCTTAGTTCTTACACATTACTATATTTAATCATCTGAATATCATTTATTACATTAAGTTACTCTGAAATAAGATTTAATACAAATTATATTAAATCGTATACAAATTTTGAGTCAATATTCAATGAAGAAGTACTTTGTTGAACAATAGAAGATAAATAAATAAAACATAGATTATAACTTTACTGTAGATGTCTTGTAAACCTCAATGTAAGACCATAGAAGCTTTAAGCTTGTTTGATCTTGCTGAAGATTGGATTGTGTATTCTCTTTGATATTATTATCCAAAGTGATTTACAAATGCTAAAAGAATATTTCACAAGGGTGAGGGAAAAAATTCAACAAAATTTGGATGAAATTTTCTCAAAGCTCCAGAGATGGATTTACAAAGGAAATGGCTTACTTTTATAGCTGTGGGTAGAGCCATGAAAGGTGGATTTAACATTGACTAAGCTCCGGTTAATGGTTGAATCACCTAGGTTAGAAAGTAGACTTGGCAATTGGTAGTTGTAGATTTACAAGGGAAATGAACATTTGGAATAGTAGAAGTTACATCCGAAAGTTGGTTGTACACACAACTCTATAGCCCCCTCATTTCTAGGAATCTAGAAGTGGAGTTCAAGTTGAGTTGACTAAGGAGAGGAATTGATTAAATAACTAATTTAATTAGTATTTAATTGTGAGGAATAATTAACCATTTATTTAATTAAATGTTTAATTATATTAAGCTAAATGAGGGTATAGTGAGAAGATAATCACCCATTTAAATAAATAAATATTTAATTATATTAGATAGAAGGTGTTAGGAATTAATTTAATTAATTCCAAGAGCATGGTAGAATTAAATTAATTAATTCTAAAGGGTAGGAATATGACTTAGATAATAGAATTAATTTAATTAATTCTAAAATGGTGTATTTAAATGGTGGAATTAATTTAATTAATTCTAAAGGGGTGTATTGATGACAAGATATAATTAATTTAATTAATTCTAATTAGATAGAAGTGGGATAAAAATATGTATGTATTTTTAGGGTGTTTACATTTTCCCCTTTTTAAAGTGCTATTGCAAAGTAATAGTGATTTAAAGATAGTAGACACATACAGATCAACGAGAAGAAAGTAGTGAAGCATTTGGATGCTCCAACTAGTATAGATGGTAAGGAATGCCCCCTCAAGTGGGTGGATGACATAACAAGGTGGTGGATGACCACTTGATAGGAAGAAAACAAAGGAATTTTGGACAAGGAGGAGAAGAATAAGAAGGAATGTGCTCATAGCATGAGCATCATTTGGAGAGTGTGAATATAAGAGAAACCTTTATTTTGTTGCACAATAGATTTTCACCATGATTATTAAAGAATCAAGATGGTTAACCCATATGCGCGTAAACAAACACACACACAACAAAAAAAAAAAAAAGGAAAACAAGCCCAATATGAATAAAGTAGGTGCAGGCATCAGGTTATAAAGGAACCAAGATGTTATCACACTACTTGTAATTGGTCCAAGAAGTAAACATCAACAATGCAACACAACTTCAAAAAGAAGACAATCAACTATGCCCCTAATGCATGCCATAATGATGATTAAGTAGATGCAAATTCTCCCAAGGTGGGAATAGGATCAGACTAAAGAGTGGAGTAAAGGTACTCCTCATGAAACTCTTGTTGGATCCATTGTACAAATGATCTAGATTTGATTTTCCCCAGGTGAAAGTTATATCGCGAAGGAAAAACAATTTTGTGACTTTCCCCAAGTAGAGTAAGTAATCGTGCAAAGGGAAGAAAGTGATAGTTGTAAGATTGGAACAATCACTAGGGTAGTAGATAAAGGTATGACTTTATCAAGATTGTGTTGAAATGTTGAAAGATTCACTTCAAGGGTTTTCCAATTGTAGGATTTCTGATGATAAGTGAATGTTTGTTCAAAATAGTTTTATAATTTTTTTGATTTTTTTGAAATATTTTTGAAATATTTGATTTTTTTTTTGGATTTTTGCAGTTTTTGAAAAATACAAAATGAAATGTAAATTTTTTAAAAAACACATAGCAAAAAAAAAAACACCCATGACTTATTTAATAAACCAGAGGAAAACAAAATAGTGCAAGCGGTAAAAAAAGACACAAAAAAGCATGCAAACAAACCCAATATGAACAAGAATGAATGACACCAAAGTTATATGTGAACTAAGATGCCAAGATTTTTCTGCAATTGGTCTATAAAAAAGGTAAACAAAGTACAAAAATAAAAACTAAAGAAAAGAAGCAAAAACATCATCATAATGTTGAAAACCACAACAATACAACACAATTTACAATAACGATGTCTAATGACACTCCAAATGTGTTCCACATTGAAGAACTAGATAAATATGAATGCCCTCAAGTGATAGCTTAGAATGCGAGAGGATTGGATTAGGCCAAAGAGTGAGTGATGCTTAGATACTCCAAATAACTCTTGTTGGATCCCATTGAAGTTTGATATGTATTGGATTAAAATGTGAAATCTAAGTGTGCCCCAAGAAAATTTATATTGCGAAAAGGGTAAATGATTGCCACAAGCATAAATATACACCACGGGAAAGAAAAGTGATTAGTGAAATATGATCTAGAATGATCATGAGGAGCACCATCAAATGGTGAAATTGTTGAACTGTGTTATCTAAGTTGTTAAAAGTTGGTCAAACATTTTTTCTGAATGTTTTGATTTTGAAAATTTTATACTATTTTTTTTATTTTGAAACAATTTTATATTGTTTTTGGATTTTGGAACAATTTTATATTGTTTTTATATTTTTGAAACATATTTGAATGTTTTTGTTTTGAAACATATTTGAATGTTTTTGAGTTTTGTGAAACATATTTGAATTTTTTTATTTGAATGATTTTGAAACATATTTGAATGTTTTTGAGTTTTTGAAAACATATTTGAATGTTTTTGGATTTTTGAAACATTTTGTAAAAAAAATTAAAATGGTTTTTTGAACTTAAAAGGGTTACACAACTTGAACACAAGTGCAAACAATTAGAAGCATTCCATTCCATTGGCAGAAATGTAGATGATGTAATGATAGATGTCTCACTCCACTCGTGACTCCATGCAACTAGGAAGATGTGAGGGCTCATCACCGAAGAGCCAAGAAGGACGTGAAAATGAGGTGAATAGTGATATGAAGGTGAAGATATTGGATGTTAAGACACAAGGTGTAACAATGATCCATGTAAGAAGAATGTAACTCATCTTTAGTCAAGATTATCTAACAATTCCAAGATGATTCCACTTTATAGGTTTTGACTTAGACTTAGATCCATAGATGGCCTATTGATTGGAAAAATCAGTTGAAGGAATTGTTGTCTCTCTTTAACATGAGCAACTAAATTACTTCTTGGGATGTTTTTGATTAAGAACTTTGATTCAGATTTGATAAAGGATTTATTTTTATTGAATTTGTTTTGAAGGACCCCTACATGTTGCCCCATGTCACTAGTAAGAGACAAGGGCTCAACATCGAAGACAAAATGTAGGTGAGTAAGGGCATCTTCCTCCATTCCCAGTCTCATACTACTAGTAGAAGTATGGGCTTATCACCAAGACTTGTGAAGGATGAAAGGTGTAATGATTGATTTTTTTATTTTTTATGTATTTTTAGATTGATTTGGCCTTATTTGTCAATAATGTGCTTGTTGGGAAGGAACATTTTGCCCCAAGTCTCAACCTCATGTGACTAGTAGGATGCAAGGGTTCAACACCGTAGATTGAGATGGATGATCAAAAGGTCCAGGTAAAGAATTTTAGTGCTTTATGTTAAAGAGAGAGATTTTTAAAAGGAGGAGTTTCCATCAATAAGCTTCAAGACAAAAATATAGGTAAAAAGATATTTGAAATGGTAGAAACCATAACAAGGGATGAGACACACAATGCCCAATAGGAACAAGGTTAACTTATGTCTTAATAGGTGAAGAATGTAAAGATATGATAATGGTATGATTAATATATCTACTAATAGATGGAATGCTTAATGTTATTTTCATTTTATTTTTCCACTTTTTTATTTGTAAAAAGTGCTTTAAGAAAAGGTTTGATACAAAGTTTTTTATTCTCTTTTATGTTTTTGTTTTTTTGAGCTTTGACAAGTGAAGATTGGGAATGGAATCATCAAGAAAGAGGTCCATGTTTATTGAATTTGAATGGTCCTAACTTATGAGACTTGGGTGGATGAGATCCAAGTCAATGGAGAAGATCGAAATATTTTTAATGTATGATGATTGAAGTAGTCTTGATTTACGAGACTTGGGCGGACAAAAAAAAAATCAAGTCAAAGAGATAATCAAATGATTCAAGTCAAAGGATGGATCCTAAAGTATGAGACTTGGGAAGATAGGTTCCAATTTAAAAGAGTGAATCCAAAGATTCAATGAGCCTCGAAGTACAAGACTTGGACATACAAGGTCCAAGTCAAAGGATGCATGATTGAATAAGTCTTGATGAGATCAAAAGACCTATGTGATGTTAGAAGAGGATTATCGATGTGGGGAATATATTGAGATTCACATTTTTTCATTATGAGTGGAAGAAGAGTGTGAGAAAGAAGGATTGATCTCTAGATGTACACCTAAGGCTCCTTATAGGTAGAGAAAATATTCAATGTTTCTCCTTCGAGGTTGTGGATTAGTTGATTTGACAAAAGATTTTAATTAAATCTTGAAAAGTTTGTATAAGGATATTCTTGGGTATACACAACTCATGGAGTGTACGCATATAGATGTCTTGACATATAAGAGTCATCATTGATGAGATTCCTACAAGATTGATCATTTGAGGATTTGGACATAAAAGGTTACGTTTGTTGCAAGTGTCCAAAATTTTTGTGGTTGTGTTTCTACAACAAGACTAGAGATGTTAGGCATAGGAGCCAATAGTGAAAGAATAGAATCAAGCTCAATGGTGCTTGATGATGGACCCTCTTTTGTAGTTTCTACAATTATATCAAGGGTTGAAAGGAGTCTTGAAGAAAGTTCAAGATCTCATGTGATGGTAGAAGGTTGTTGTCTGAAACAAGTTCAATGTCTGTTTGGGCTATCAGAAGAAAATATGAAGAAGAAATGGATTGGTTTGATTGAGAGATACTTGAACTTTATCGTTGTGATCTCATTGAGTGTCAGGATATATAAGATGTTGGACAACATTCAACTCTTCATGAGAAATTATGGTAGTTGATGTCATCAATTACAATGGATTTCTCAGTCTCTACAAAGATTTCTTCATTTTCAAATAAGTCTTGGACGTAATTCTTAAATCACACATTTATCTATGGATGGCCATCAATGTGATGAAAATCACAGTATGTGTTAGGTTTGTACCAATATGGCTTCAGGTTCCCCTTTAGGAAAGGGCATTGTGATTGGATATCTTATCATCTAGCCTCTTTTAGTTGATGAAAGACACTAGAGAGACTTTCTCTAAGGGGTGTAAATTGTCGTTTAACTTTACGTGGAGTGGTGTCTTTTCTAGGTTGTATGATTGATTTTTGATTGATTGTTCATGTATGTTGTGCACTTTTTGATTATCCATGACACCATCATTGATGACATTGTGGTTATGGTTGACATACCAAGATTTATCGTGATGAGTACTAGTGTGGTTGTGATTGTTAGGATTGTCATTGTGCCCATGGTCATGAGAATGAGGCTTGATCAAGCCTTTAGTAATGAGGGATTCTTTTCTTTGAGTCAAGGTGACTTCAAAGTCAAAATTAATAGAGAAATGTTTGACAAAATTCTTGGAGAGGTCCATGAAGGTGGTGATAGATCCCTTTGGAAGGTGTAAGAACCAGTCCAAAGCTTGTCCTCCTAGACTTCTAGGAAAAGGCATAAGAGAAAGATATCATTATATGCCACTTCATGGCATGCGATGGAAAATTATTTGATATGCTTTCTAGGATCAGTTTTTCCCTTGTATTTAGAAAATTGGGGCGTCTTAAAATATTTTGGAAAGGGTGTGCGTAAGATGTCCATGCTTTGAAAGGGTAAGGAAATAATTCATCAAAGTAATGGGGTTTTTGCATGTCCATTTTGCTTTCCTCATGAAAATGATGAATTATGTGAATCCACCATTATAATGGGGTGGAATGAAAAAAAATGGGTGATTAAAGAACTCAACCCTTAGCAAAGTGAAAAGATGGAAGAGGAGGAAATAATTGAAAGTTTGACCCTTAGAAAAGTGAATGCTAAGATGGAAGAGGTGAAGAAGTTTGAAAGCTCAAACCTTAGTAAAGTGAATGCTAAGATGGAAGAGGTGAATAAATTTGAAATCTCAAACCTTAGAAAAGTGAATGCTAAGATGGAAGAGGTAAAGAAGTTTGAAAGCTTGACCCTTAACAAAGTAAATGCTAAGATGGAAGAGGGGAAATTATTGACAAACTCAACCTATAACAAAGTGAATACTAGAATGGAAGAGGAGAAGAAATTATTGAATGATGCGACCCTTAACAATGTGAATGCTAATAAGGAAGTGAGATTGAAAATATTTAATTGGTTTGACCCTTAATAACGTGAATGTTAAGATGGACGAAGAGGAAAGGTTTTTTTGTTTCGACCTAATGTTAACAATGTGAATATCAGGTGGACAAAGAGAAGAAGCTTGAAAATAGAAATTTAGCAAAAGATTATGGAACTCTTAGCAAAATAAATGCTAAGATGGGAGGATGATTGTATGAGTTAAGTGATGTGCTTGAACCTTTGACAAAGTGAATGTACAAAGGGGATGAGACTTTGACAAGGTTAGTGTGCTCAACTCTTAACAAAATGGGTGTTAAGAGAGGAGACTAGAAAGATGGTGAGAGTGCTCAAATCTTAACAAGATGTGTGCTAAGAGAGGAGACTAAATAATGAAAGGATGATACTCAAATAATGAAAAAGTGAATGTCAATAGAGAGAGTGAAAATGATGATGGAAATCTCAAATCTTGACAAAGTGAATGTGAGAGATGAAGGGAAAGTGAAGGATCTCAAATGAGAAAAAGTGAATGCTCTAAAAGAGAAGAGTGAAGAAGTGGTGAAGATGTCAAAAATTCAACAAAGTGAATGTTAAATTGTGATGACGCAAGATGGATGAAATGCTTAAAGCTCAACAATGTGATGTCAAACTTAAGACTTAGAAAGATGAAGGACCAAAGTGATCACAAAGGTGCTTGACTGTGATAAAGTGAGTATCACAACATCAAGACTTAGATGAATAAGATGAAAGTGCTTAAGTTCAGATATGGGTGTCCGAGACTTAAGACTTAGACTCGTGTGTAGAGGTGAAAATGAGACAAAAGTGGATCCAAACAAGGAGTATTTGGAAACTACGAAGAGGTACGAATGTGAAAGATGAATCCAAACAAGGAGTGTTTGGAAAATGTGGAAATATATGAAAGTGAAAACATAGGTATGAGTGTGGAACACTACTACAAAAAGAAAGAAAAAAAAAAAAACCTAAAATAAGTTTTTTTTTGATGGCTTGTTTTGCCTCTACCTTAGCTTAGATTGGATAGTGTTTGGATTCTTGGGTGGCTCTCTCAACTAGGTGTCAGCAGTATACCCAAGTGAGAATGGTGCTATTACTAGTTTTCGGCTTTACTTTACTTTACCCTTGAAACAATGAGAAAAGATATTACTCAAATGAATCACACTTGGGGTCGCCACTAAGGATATATGTGACTCTAATCTCACAAGGTGTACTAGTCAGTTGGGATGGGGGTACCTATGTTGAATAGTTGTCATCCAGTTCCCTCAATGTGTTGACTACTTTGGGGTTCCTGTGGTAATCCTCAAATGAGTTTTATGGCTTATGCCAAGAAATTTCCACATTTATGCAAACAAGTTTTTACCCTTATCTTAACCTTGTAAATACAATGTGTAGAAACATTCATTTTATCTTGTTTAAAGATGTTCCCTACACACAAAGTATTAGTAGTTTTTAGCTCACGATCAAAGGCAACCTATAGTTAGTAGTTTTGAGTGTTTTATCAACCTTCTTGAGAGCGGGTCCTGCAAGAAAATATTAGAATGTTCTCCTGAGGTAGGTAAAGGCCAAGATGATAGAAGCAAGTTCATGCTTTTGATTTCCAAGATCACTTAAAAACATGAGGAAAGAACATACATGTAAAACAAGATTTGATTAAAAAAAAAAGAAAAGAAAGGTTAATTCCCAAAAAAATAGAAACGATCACGTTTCTGATTTCCAAGATCACTTTGAAAGTGCGAGGAAAGAACATACGCGTGAGGTTGTTACGTTTAAAAAAACAAATAAAATTTATAAAATACTACAATTTTTTTTAAAAAAAAAAATGTTAGGAGAAATGAAACCATAATTTTCTATAAGTTAAAATCATAAAATTATTTTTCCATTACATAGATCTTCTCGAGACCTTTTTGTAAAAATAAAACATAGTATTTTTGAGTTTGGGAGAAAAATTTATGGCTTCCACAAGATGGGTTACACTAACGCTCTTAGTGAAAATTTAAATGTGAGAAAAATGGCCCAACACCTAATTTTTTTTTTTTAGTTTTTTAGCTTCTATGCTCCACTGAGAACCTAAAATTTTGATAGAAAGGTTAAATGAAGAAAAGAAACACACAGAACAAAGTTAAATCATGAAATGATAAACTAAAATGAGAAAAATAACACGGGAGTCCCATCGGACGTGCCAAAATGTAAACAATGAAAATCATAAACAACAAAAGATAAATAAATAAAACACAAAATATACCTTCACTATAGATCTCTTGAAAACATCAAGATGAATACCATAGAATCTTTTAAGCTTGTTTGATCTTATTGAAGATTGGATTGTGGATGCTCTTTGATATTATTCTCCAAATGGATTTGTAAATGCTACAAGTAGATTTCACAAGGATGCGGAAAAATTCAATAGAAGTTGGATGTAATTTGCTCAAAGCTCCAGGGATGGATTTACAAAGGAAATGACTTGATTTTATAGCTGAGGGTAGAGCCATGAAAGGTGGATTTGACATTGACTAAGCTCCAGGTTAATGGTTGAATCACTCAAGTTAGCAAGTAGACTTGGCAATTGGTAGTTGTAGATTTACAGGGGCAATGGACATTTGGAATAACAGAAGTTACATATGGAAAGTTGGTTGTACACACAAGTCTATAACCCCCTCATTTCTAGGAATCTAGAAGTGGAGTTCAAGTTGAGTTGACTAAGGAGAGGAATCAATTAAATAACTAATTTAATTAGTATTTAATTGTGAGGGAATAATTAACCATTTATTTAATTAAATGTTTAATTATATTAGCTAGAAGGGTGTAGTAAAAATTTAATTAATTCCAAAGGCATGTTAGAATTAAATTATTTAATTGCGAGGAGATAATTAACCATTTAAATAAATAAATATTTAATTATATTAGCTAGAAAGTGTTAGGAATTAATTTAATTAATTCTAAGAGCATGGTAGAATTAAGTTAATTAATTCTAAAGGGTAGGAATACGACTTAAATAATAAAATAAATTTAATTATTTTTAAAAGGGTGTATTTAAATGACAAAATTAATTTAATTAATTTCAAAGGGGTGTACTGTGACAAGATATAATTAATTTAATTAATTATAATTAGATAAAAGCGAGATAGAAATATGTATGTATTTTTAGGGTGTCTACATTTGCCCCTCTTTAAAGTGCTATTTCGAAGCATTAGTGCTTTAAATATAGTAGACGTGTGTAGATAAATGAGTGGAAAGCAGTGAAACATTTGGATGCCCTAGTAAGATAGGATGACAAAGGAATGGCCCCTTAAGTGGGTGGATAATGCAACAATGCGGTGGATGGCCGCTTGATAAGAAGATAACAAAGGAATTTTGGACAAGGTGGGGAAGAATAAGGAATGTGCTCATAACATGAGAAGAATTTAGAGTGTGAATATAAGAGAAACTTTTATTTACCATTTCACAATAAAGTTATCACCATGATTATTATGGAATCAAGATGGTTAACGCATATGCGTGTAAAAAAACTCACATAGAACAAAGAAAAGAGAAAAATGAAAATAAACCCAATATGAATTGTAGGTGCATGCATCGAGGTTATAAAGGTACCAAGATGTTATCATACTACTTGTAATTGGTCTAAGAAGTAAACATAAAAAACACAACATGATGTTAAAAAACAATACAATCAGCTATGTTCCTAATGCGGGTTCAATGATGATTATGTAGATGAAAATGCTCCCAAGGTGGGGATAAGACCATAATGAAGAGTGGAGTAAAGGTACTTCTTAAACTCTTGTTGGATCCATTTTGTAAATGATTAGAGTTGATTTTCCCTAGGAAAAGTCATATCACAAAGGAAAAACAATCTTGTGACTTTCCCCAAGCAGTGTAAGGAATCATGTAAAGGGAAGAAAGTGATAGTTGTAAGATTGGAACAATCACTAGGGCAGTAGATAAAGATATGAATTTATCAAGATTGTGTTGCAAGGTTGAAAGATTCACTGCAATATTTTCCAATTGTAGGATGTCGATGATAAGCGAAGGTTTGTTAAAAAAGTTTGATGATTTTTTTGAATTTTTGGATTTTTTTGAGTTCTTTTGAAAAAATTGAAATACAAATGTAAAGAAATGTAAACAAATTTGAATACACAACAAAAATGAAAACACACCATGGATTATTTAATAAGCTAGGAGGAAAACAAAATAGTGCAAGCGGTAAAAAAGACACAAAACAAACATTGCAAATAAACCCAATATGAATAGGAATGAATGACACCAAAGTTATATGTGAACTAAGATGCCAAGATTTTTCCTACAATTGGTCTATAAATGAAGGTAAAAAAGTGCAATAAAATAAAAAATTGAAAGAAGAAAAATCATCATCACAATGTTGGCAAACCAATAATACAACACAATTTACAATAACGATGTCTAATGACACTCCAGGATGTGTTGTAAATTGAAGAAATAGATAAATATGAATACCCCCAAGCGATAAATTAGAACACAGAGGATTGGATTGGGCTGAAGAGTGGGGTCATTCTCGGATACTCTAAACAACTCTTGCTAGATCCCATTGAAGTTTGATCTGTATTGGATTAAAATGTGAAATCCAAGTGTGCCCCAAGCAAAGTTATATTGTGAAAGGGTAAATGATTGCCACGAGCATAGATATACACCACGGGAAAGAAAAGTGATTAGTGAAAGATGATATAGAATGATCATGAGGAGCGGCATCAAATAGATTTTTTTTTGAACTATGCTACAAGTTTCTAAAAGTTGGTCAAACATTTTTTTGAATGTTTTGATTTTGACAATTTTATACTATTTTTATTTTGGAACAATTTTATATTGTTTTTGGAGTGTAGAAAATTTTTAGATAATTTTTATTTTTCGAAACATATTTGAATGATTTTGGATTTTGGAAACATATTTGAATGTTTTTAGTTTTTGAAAACATATTTGAATGTTTTTGATTTTTGACTCAGTAAAAGGGTTGCACAACTTGAACATAAGTGCAAACAATTAGAAGCATTTCATTCCATTGGTAGAAATGTAGATGATGTAATGATAGGATGTCTCACTCCACTCGTGACTCCATACACCTAAGAAGATGAGATGTATCATGACCGAGAGCCAAGAAGGACGTGAAAATGAGGTGAATAGTGATATGAAGGTGAAGATATTAGATGCTAAGACATAAGGTGTAACAATGATCCATGTAAGAAGAATGTAACTCATCTTTAGTCAATATTATCTAACCAATTCCAAGATGATTCTACTTTATAGGTTTTGACTAGAATTAGATCCGTAGATGGCCTACTGATTGGAAAAATATGGTTGAAGGAATTATTTTCTCTCTTTAACATGAGCAACTAAATTACTTCTTGGGAAGTTTTTGATTAAGCAATTTTGATTCATATTTGATAAAGGATTTATTTGTTGATTGAATTTTTAAAGGACCCCCTACATATTTCCCCATTTCATTAGTAATAGATAAGGGTTCAACCATGAATAAAAAATGTAGGTGAGTAAGGGCATCTTCCTCCGTTCCCAATCTCATACTACTAGTGAGAAGTATGGGATTATCATCAAAGACTGTGAAGGACGAAAGGTGTGATGATTGTTTTTATTTTTTTGTATTTTTAGATTGATTTGGCCTTGTTTTTCGATAATTTTCTTTTCGGGTAGGAACATTCTTCCCCCAAGTCTCAGCCTCATGCAACTAGTAGGATGTAAGGGTTCAATACCGTAGAATGAGATGGACAATAAAAATGTCCAGGTAAAGAAGTTTATTGCTTTCTATTAAAGAGAGAGATTTTTAAAAGGAGGAGTTTCCATCAGTAACCTTTGAGACAAAACCATAGGTAAAAAGATCTGAATAGTAGAAACCATAACAAGGATGAGACACACAATGCCCAATAGGAACAAGGTTAACATGTGTCATGATAGGTGAAGAATGCGAAGATATAATAATTTTATGATTAATATATCTACCAAAAGATGGAATGCTTAATGTTATTTTCATTTGCTTTTCCACTTTTTATTTGTAAAAAGTGCTTTAAAAAGGTTTGATACGGAGTTTTATTCTCTGTTTATGCATTTTGTTTTGTCCTAGCTTTGACATGTGAGGATTGGGAATGGGATCATCAAGAAATAGGTCCATGTTTATTGAATTTGAATGGTCTTGACTTACAAGAATTGGGCGGATGAGATCCAAGTCAATGGAGAATATCAAAATATTTTTAATATATGCATGATTGAAGAATTCTGATTTACGAGACTTTGATGGAAAAAATCCAAGTCAAAGGAGAGAATCAAATGATTCATTGGGCATTGAAGTACAAGACTTGGGAAGATAGGTTATAAGTTAAAGGAGGGAATATGAAGATTTAATGAGTCTTGAAGTATGAGAATTAGGAAGATAAGGTCCAATTTAAAGGATGTATGATTGAATAAGTATGTATGATAATTTCATAACACCTTTTGATAAGCCATGAGGTATACATGAAATGAAGGATCCTAGGGAAATCTAGGGTTTGATCAATAAATGGGTTCACTAAATGATTTAAATAAATTTAAATCTTTATCGAGGATTGAGATCAAATAAATTTAACAATAATAAATAATATCTAGCATACAAGTACAAACAAGTGTGCAAGATAGGAGATAATAATGACTTAGCTTGTATCAGGAGATCTGAACTTATTATGGGTTAGAAAAGAGGTTGAGAAGGCTAGATCTAGACTATGTAGGATCTGTATGAGAAAATAGGATTTGAGAAATCTTCGACATAACTGCCCAAGGGGGACATGACCTCCTAGGTGTTAGTGTTTGATTTGGGTGATATCATCCTAATAAATGCTCTATTTTTTCTCTTTTCATAGTGTCATCATGTCTTCTTCCTTTCACTATCCATCGCATCAAATCTATTGTAGGGTTCTTGTGTTACACTTGTTCCTACAAAAAAACCTATATACCTTGCAAGTATACATTAATTGAATAAATAATGTATATGTTTGATTCGGATTGACCTCAGAGGTCACCCCAATGTGATTTCCAATGAGCCTTATACTACATTTCAGAATGTAGTAGTTCTAGTGTGTGTGTGATTGAATTTTTTTCCCTTGAAGCTAGTTTTCCCTTATGCAGTCACACCGAGATAGTGGGATATAATTACTTTGACCCTAAGATGAATTCATGAGATGGAATTTAGAATAAACCTCATATGCATCGAATAATGCATCCTAAAATGTAATCCTTGAATACTGCTATTTTCCCAAGTTGTCCATCCCCAACAATAGTTAGTAGGTTGTTTATATATATATGAATTCCTTGTTTTAATTTTAACACTTAGTGACACCAAATTCTGACCGAACAATTAGAAAATACCCCAAGTTAAGTGTCAAACATTAACTTAGCAAACCAAAGAGAATGGAAAAAAGTTCCAAGAAGGGACATTAGCGCCCAAAAGGTAGTGTATGTAATGGGCGATCTTTCCTAAAAGCCAAGAAACAAAAACAAGACCAAGAGAAGAGACAAGGATACCCGTGATACAATCAAAAGATCTAAATATAAGTAGTACGAGGAAAATTCACAATCAAAATCAATAATAACTAATAATAGGACTAAGAAAAGGTGTCACCAATGTCTAATCTTTGCACTTGGAAATCATGCATATAAAAACATGCTAGAGGCATCATGTAATAGTAATAAGTGCATATTTTTGTGTCTACATCAATGATGCTACCTAGTTTTTCCATAATGCATGATGAATAAAAATTAAAAAAATATTAAAGAGCAAATCAATTGTCATATCACAAAAGGTCTTGAATAGATTATAAAATCAAGTTCTCTTTATATGGTATTTGCAATGAAATTAGTCAGTCATGCTTGGGAAAGAAACATTTTTCCTATTCATTTTATTTGATAGGGAGCGAGATGTCAAAATTTTGTTGGCTTATGTAATTGTAATGAAATTACTTAGATAGATCGTAATATTATGACCAATAAGACATTAAAGAGCAAAAAATATAGGAAAAATATCACAATAAACAAGTAAAATGACTTATGCACTTTTAGGGACAACCTTCAAACCTTATAATAATACTCAAATGTTCAATAAGATGATCATATACTAGTTACTAGCTATTATACATACCTTACCATGTTTTGCAAAGCATCAAGGCTGACCTAATAAGCATATGATAACATAAACAAATGTGACATGACATGATAAGGTATCTTGTTAGCCACAAGTATATCCACATCTCAATATATGACATGGGATTAAGGGTGTAGCAGGCCCCTCCATTTCAAAGTAACATTGTCCCAAATGTTGGTAAATTTTGGATATTGTCATCGAAATGCTTCATCTTCCCATGTTGCATCTTCAATGTCTGAATTATTCCACTTGATAAAATAATCAGTTATGAATTTTTTCCTAAAATTATTATTGTATTTATATAGGATTCATTTAGGCTCCAAAATTATACATTCCTCCTCATTAATCTCAAGTAACATTGACTAGGACGACACCTTCTTCTTAATGACCTTCCGCAAGCAAGAAACATGGAAAATTGGATGTATTTTAGTTGATTGAGGAAGCTCTAGTTTATATTCTGCTACTAATTTTCTTCAACACTTGATAAGGGTCATAGTATTTAGGTGAAATATTTTTATTTTTCTTATGTTGTTTTAAAGATAATTGTTTATATGGATACAATCGCACAAAAACAAAGTCCCTAACTTTAAAGCTTCACTTACTAAGGTGTTGATTAGCTTATTTCTTTATACAATTTTTTTCCATTTCCAAATATTGTATAAGGGTAGATAGTACCTCTTTTTGGTGTTGAATATGATCTTGAATCACTCTCACTTGAGTCTAGACCCTCAAGTTGGAGGTAAGGGATGGTGGATGGTAACTATACAATGCTAAAAGCTGAGACGTTTTGGATGAGGTATGAAATGAAGCGTTATATCACCATTCTAAAAGTGGTAGCCATTGATCCCATCTAACCTGTTTATATGAACTAAAGAGTCAAAGATACCCCAATAATTTTTTTACTAGCTTAACATGTCCATCACATTGGGATTGATATGATAAAATACAAGCTAAGTGAGTACCCAAACATGAGAATAAATCACCTAAAAATTCCTAGTAAATATAGGGTCACGATCACTTCTATAATCTTGGATGTATCATGTATATTTTGAACTATATCCATACAAGATATGACACATTTAATCACTATAAAGGGATGTTTTTTTATTAGATAAGGTAAGAAAATAGGGATTATGGCTCCCAAAGGCCTTACAATAGAATGCATTGTGAACAATACCAAAGAGGAACAAAAAAATAAATAGGACAAAAAGGGCTAAAACATATTAGCTCAGTCCATTGTCCAAAACACCATTACAAAGATAAGTTAAACTATAAGGAAAGGAGAAAAATAGGTTGAATCCAACTAAAAAGGTAGAAATATCCCTCCTAGAAGAACAATCCAACAATAGTTTGATAACAGTCCGAGAGCCTAAGTCTGCTTTTGTCTTCAAACGCTTAAATCCCCCAAATGTTGCTCCTATTTCCTTTTCTGCTGACCATCTTTCTTAACCAGGGTTTGGGTGTCATCCTTCACCATCTCCTCTTCATTTGAGCTGCCAAGGTAAAGCTTAAGCCTACAGGTTTTGTGACCATGCTCCTATTTAACTAGTCTCCCCTAAATCTCCATAAACATACTTTCAAGCACAATCAAATCCTCTCTAATGGATTTTTGAGAGGTACAATTCTCTTAGAGGCCTCAATGCTGTTTCATAACACTATCTTCCAAATCCAACCTAGCTTCACCAAAGGCTTCAACATCCTTTTCTAACCATGAGCAAAATTTTATCGAAAGCCATGTTCTCTTGTTGGACCAAATTATATTTCCCTTTAAAAGGCCCCCTTTTGACTTTGATAGAGAACTAGTGACCACAAGGTAAAAACCTTTCCCTACACCTAAATTTTAGTTCCCTTCTCTTCCTCAATATTTTGATACGTCCAAATTTAAAGTATAATTGGCATCATGGTCCTCCAGATTAGGCTCCAAATCCTTAGTCTCTAGTGGCTTACCATTTTATACATCAAGAGGATAGGACCATGATGCAAAGGGGTTTTAGTCTTCCCCTGTTGAAAGTCTTTAACAAACGCTGAGCGAGACATGAGAAAATAAAAAGGGGAGGCTCATGGATATCTTATGCCTAAACATATTAAGCATAGAAAGATGATGCATGTAGATTTTTCTGTATTTTCCCTCAAGAGTAATGTATCTCATTAACTAAAGACAATATGTTTTCCAAATATCAAGGATACAATATCGAGCAATTCAATCGACAAGAAGGTAGACCTTTTCTTTACCTTAGGAAAATGTCTGGATTTCATGGTTATGCCTAGTTTGATATTTGTAAATATTTAACCATTCCGTTTCCATCTCGGTCACATGTGTAATTGAAAGTTATGAAACCCGAATCTCCATGCCATGAACCACCACATTTCCATTGTTCCAAGAAAAACCAAATTCTAGAGCAAGGAAAGGGCTAGACCACATGTGAGTCTAGAAATAAAATTTATAGAGAAGGGTTGTCCTTTAGAGCACCATAGCTAGTGGGTTTAGTTATCAATTTGCCACCTCCCATGGTTTCCTTACTTGCATGAAACTGGGAAATGGGTAATAGAAATTTGGGAAAATATCTCACACATGCCAAAGGTCTTACTTTCCATGAATACATTGATGACAAGGATAAGATCCGAATGAGGGAAAAAATCCACTCCTAATTTAGTACCTTTCATTAGTAATGAGATTAATAATAGTATTAGGGATGTCCTCCCCTTTCCCACACTTTAAAATCATTACCTTTCACCCCCAAATTAGCTAAATAATGTGTGCATTTATTACCATTTCTAGGGGTGTGAGTAAGATCAAAGTTATCAAAAATTTTAAGTAGTGCCTTAATATCGTTAATGATGTTGCTTAGTGTCCAATTGTGAAACCTATATTTTTTTATTGAGTTGATAATAAGAACAAATTACCCTTCAACATTGATCCTCTTGAAACCCTTCTATTTAGTAATATTGATGCCCCAAATTTTTTCCATACCTTCAACAACATTATTGGTTTTAATACCTAAAGGACCAACATAAGAAAACAACCAATTTCCATCATGATCTCTAAGGATACCTCCCCCACCAGCAGCCAGGGACCAACATTACCCTTTGAGGCTCCATCAAAATTCAACTTAACCCAATTTAATTCCAAAGTAGACCATTTTATATCAGATTGAGGAAATTTAAGGATGGGGGACTAGAGGATAACTATTTTTAGAATTATAACCTCAAATTTAGGGCAAGGGGATTCAACAAGGCACTATAACGAGACGTGATAAGGTAAAAAAATGACATATTTGGTGAGTCTATTAACAACCACCATAATTACACTTTTCCCTTTAGATTTTGGCAATTCCATGATGAAACCACGGAAACCTCTCCCCATCATTCAATAGGAATAAATAGAGGTTGTAAAAGGCTTGGTTTCTTAATAGTATCTCCTTTATTACACCGACACACCAAGTATTCTACCACAATTTTTTGGACATCCCCTTTCAACGCTTCCTAAAAGATATCCTACTTAATTATGTGATAAGTTTTTTGGGACCAAAAATGACCACCCACCATAGAAGCATGGAACTTGAAGAGAACCTAAATTTTAAGAGTAGAGTTCTTGCATAAATACAATTGATCCTTATACCACAATGCATCCCCCTACTATATAGTCTTTTTGAAATGCTTAGATACTATTGTATATTTTGAATGAGAGTGGGGGTCTCTATGTCATTATACCATTCTAATATTTCTTAATCTATGAAATTTACCTGTAATATGGAAATGACATATGAAAATGATTTTATGGACACATTTGTTAGACGGGAAAAATTAATAAGTACCAAAGAAGAATAAAGCACATGCACATGAGGAAGAAGGAGCACATAGGAAGGATAATCGGGGATTGCATGTGGGAGTGTGCATTTTGACTAGAGACTTATCCATTTTTAAGAAGCGGTCTAAATATAGGAAAAACAAAGGAAATGCCACTTAAATGTAATATAAGGGCATGAAGACTTAGTAGCCACACAAGGTCTAATTTTAGAGAAGGAACTTGCAGTTAAAACACATGCATGGAAGATAATAATAGGACTAAGGTGGAGTTTATCTTTAGAATAATATATTATTAAGCTTGTTAGAAAAGCATGCAAGCTATATATTTTGAGTATGCAACCTATTTTGGGAATACATGGGAAGTGAAGGGTAAGCCCCCCCGCCCCCCCCACACACACACATGTATGTATTGAAATTCATTATTTTGGACACTCGTATTGTAGTAGAGTGATGATGCCTGTTCTTCTAGTGCACATAAATCTTTTGAGAATGATCGATATATTGTGTATTCAACTTATGCTATGTAATATTTTACTTACGAATGGAAAATTGTGGATGGATTATGGTAATTGATGTATCTGAGTATGGTGATCACATAATGCAATTAATATTAGTAGTGGTTTGATATGTTATGTTTCCTTATTACATGTGTCTCGTTATGATGTTTTTAATGATCTACATCTGAATGTATGCTTTGGTAATGGTAATCATGAACAAACATGCTACCATATTGATAAGATAACGTAAACGAGGGACTGGTAGGCTTCATGTGCATTGGGTGAGCATTCGGGTTTGTCTCGAATGAAGTGCCACCGTGCCTAGGTATAGAGTATAAACAACAAGACTAAAAAATCTATCTTGGATAGTGCATCCATTACCACATTTCCTTTCCTTTACTGTAAATTATCTCAAATTCATATCCAAACATCTTTATGACCCATTTTTTTTGTTCTTCAAATGAGATTTTTTTCTCTAAGAAGTGTTTCAAATTATCATGATTTTTCTTCGCCTTTAAGTGATGACCCATGAGATATGGTATCTATTGTTTGACTGCATAAATAATAGCCATTATTTCTTTCTCATAATTTGGTTTTGATAGGTACTTATCCTTGAGTTGATGACTCTTAAATATGATGAGGTTGACCTCTATCATGAGTACTACACCTATGTCGACCTAAAGTATAATATTTGACAATGAAGGTTTTAGAGAGATATGGTGTAGCCTAAATTAGAATGGTACACATGGCCTTATTTAGTCTCTCACATTCTTGTGTTTCTTCATCATTCTAATGAAAAGATCCTTTCTTCAATAAAGTTGTGAGTGGTGCTATAATTATGCCATAATTCTTTATAAATATATGATAGTAACCTATAATCCTTAAGAAGCCTTTGAGATTTTAAAGGGTTTTAGGAATTTTCCATTCCATTGTGGCCTAGATCTTGTGAGGATCCAATTTTACACATTCATGAGAAATGATACGACCCAAGTACTTTACCTACATGACTCAAAAATAAAACTTGGAGGGCTTGGCATAAAGTTGTTTTTGTTCAATCATGTTCAAAACCTTATTAATGTTATGTAAGTGTTCTTCCCATATCTTGTTGTAGATATAGATATCATCAATGAATACTAGTACAAAAATGGCTGAAAAATTGAATTCATTAAACTCTTAAATGTAGAGGGTACTATACAATGGAAAAGTGACAAGCGAGCTTGGGAATCTACAAGTAACTCTTCCTCACACCCGACCTCTCGAGGTCATGCTGAGACAGCCGGTGGGGATGAAATATGTGTGGGATGCAGACAAACTAGTTGGGCACTCTAATGTCTTCGACACGCACTAGTGGAAATTGTGAATCTAAGGCAAAGAAGGCCCTCCTAACTTGAACTGGTGTGATAGATCGATCAGCAAGGATGACTACTCGAAGGCTCCAATCAATATCGAGCTCTGGTGTGATTCAGTCTATAGGTTGTGGAATACGTGGAAAATGTCCTGGGATAGTTTCGTGTATATCCCTAGATAAGGTCATAGGGCAGATGGTAAATATAGTTGACTCTATGGGTGATTCTCTGGCCTAGTCCAGAACTCCTTAGCTTTGTTAGCTGCTATGTCTAATAAGGATAACTGTGTGATGATGATAGGTGGAAGTGGAGTAGATCTGAATACTAGTGTGCGTAGGCCAGTGTCTATGTCTGATTTACTTACGGATTCGTTGGGTTGCGGGATTTGTGGATCGCAACCGTAAACTCTTGGTTGTTGCGGTCCTGCTATGGTCATGTATGGAATCAGTCCCTAATCCCTAGTATCCAATAATCATATGCTTTCTCAGCCTCTATATTCAAAATTAATAGTTGTGCGATCTTCTCAGAGTACCTCACAGGTGTTCTTGCAACCTGAATTCTTAGGCTAGTATCTATGTCTGTGAGAATGTCTCCTGCATCTGGCTGTGGGACCAAAGGATCACAACCGAATGTTTGCTCTCTTTCAAGCCTTTCTACAGTCATGTGGATATTTTTCTAGGGTAATCTGTAATTTGGCTGATTTGACCAAAACGTATGTGCTTGATTGTCTTCTATGTTTAATCCCCTCAACTGAGAGCTGATCTGTTGTAAGTCTGTTGTTGTTTGGAAGACTTGGATTCTAAGATTCTGGTCTATGTCAACTATTGCTGTGACGAGATTGGGTTGAGGCATGATTGGCTCGAATACGTATTCTCTGGGCTCCCTAGGTCCCGTGATTGTCATACAAAAGCAATAATGTAAACAAACTGCAACAAAGTGAATTTTAACTACGTGAAATATATCTATAGCATATATGATTTCTCTATTTTTGTATTTTCTGATGAACTATTCGAATGAATCTAAAAGAGTAACTGTTTAACGTATCTAGAATTGACAGCTACAATAACAATTTAAAACAAACAAGATAACCGAGTATAGCTATTTGTCTGTGCAATTTGTAGATCTACTCTAAACAATGAAATAACTGATCTAATCTATTTGCAAGACTGTCGATCCTACCTCAGAAGTGAGGAATGAATCATAGTTTCTTAGAAACTATCAATCCCCACAACTTCCTGGCAATATCGAAAGTAAAATTAACTGAAATAAAGCAATTAACTACTCTATTTGATACGATTCTAATTTAGAACTTTGAAAGCTAGAACCTGGATTCCGCAGAACAGTGGCGAATCTGATGGTGTGTGTGATCTTGTCCCCTCAGTGTGATCTCCTCGTTCCTTCGTGTTCACGTGGATCCAGAAAAGCATGTAATGCTAGCATCAACAGTAGATATTAGGAAAAAGGTAGCTCAAGATACGATCAATACAATGTGAGTAGGAGAGGGATAGCGCAAGAGTATAGAGCTTGGATTATGCAATTCCTAGCGGGATTTATTGTGAGTCATGCAACATGAAACGTCCAGAACCTAAAACTATCCTGTTTGAGGAGAAAAACCTGCAACTTTAATGGCCTCCTATTGAAAACAAACTATTCTACTCCAATGGATTGGATAAAATGATAACAACACTTGCACAAGATGGATATGTGGCTTCCTAACAGCAAAACAATACTAACTAAGCATGCAATGAAAGAAACTAAGGACTCTAAACAAAATGAAAGACTAAATCTATTGCAAAGAGAAATTTAGAGGCAAGTTTGAGGGGCCATTTTCTTGAGCACAAGCCAACTATTTATAGCATTTGCATTTACCCAAGGTAAAAACCAAATAGAACTCTTAAACTATAAACAATGGCAAAACACTATTCTAGGGAACCAAAATCATAAATGCAAGCTTATGGCGGTGAAAGAAAGTTGGTAAAACGTTGAAATTATGTGAGTCATGTTAAAAGAGATTTCTGGAAAACGCGTAAAGGACCACCGCCACGAGCGTGGCGGCGGTTACAGGACCACCGCCCTATTCGGGGGTGGCGGTCACGAAACCGCCGCCCGGATCGGCGCTTTTTTCATCAAGAGCAAAAGGCCAAGAAAAGAGGGGAAAAGGGAAAAACAAAGCATGCGGGGGCTAAACGGGGCATGTGGGATGTTAACACACACTTGGAGATCTTTTCCGGAGATCTTTGAACACCTTACGAGGAGACTGTATCATCATTGGGGCACGTGTTACGTTGTTCTGACAAAGACAATACCCTACAATTTCAGGTATGTACGGGTACATTTTTAAGGCCAAAAGGAATTACCAAACATTCATTGTGGCCCTCATGTGTCCTAAATATTGTTTTATGAATATATTCATCATGAATTGTTAATTATTTATATCCCAACTGGATATATAATTTTGTACAATAAACATGTAACTTATATAACAAATCCTTAATGAAAGGAATATGAAACTTATCATTTACTATACATTTTTTCAACTCCAAGTAGTTTTGACACATGCACCAACATTCATCCTTACTTTGTATTATCATCACTAGATAAGAGTAAGCAATATGAATATGGTAAATAATACCGCTTCAAGCATCTCACGTACCATATTTTAAAATCTCACTCTTGAATAGATAAGGTTATCGATAAGGTCAAATATTGGGTGGTGATATTCCCATAATAGTTGAATAACATGACCATTATATCTTTTAGGAGGTAAACCTTTCAACATATCCCTAAAAACAACTAAGTTCTCATTTATAATTACTTATAGATCTGATGGTATGGTACCATTTTATGGTTAAGATTCTAGTGAAAATAGTTGTTTCAAAACCCATATGTACCCTTATTAAGAATCTTTTGCATTTTATGATAACTTACCAAATATGGATATTTTTTCTTCATCTTTCATATCTCAAAATTCCTCCCTTCGAATGGAACCGAATGAATAAATGCTCAAAGTTCATCTCAAAAGTTTTCAAGGTAGGAAGCCATTAGACTCCTAACACAATGTATGCACCTTGTGTGGATAACTTAATCTTATGTAACTTTCCTGAATAAATAACTTTACATCCATCTACAACTATGACCTAAAACTTTAGGGTTGGATAAAAGATGTAATTTAAACATAAGGCCAAATTATGATTAATGAAGTTGTGAGTACTTCCAGAGTCAATTAATATTGTCACCCTTTGTTTATTCACATACCCAACAACCTTGAGGGTTTGTGGGTGCTAATCATTAAATGGAATGGAAAAATATGGTTAAAATTCTTCATCCTTGATCTCAGTAACCTCTTCCTCTTCACCAGTTGCTTCCTCTTAATTTTCTTTCTCAGTGGGACCCTGAATGTAGAATACTTTATTCTCAAGACATTTATATCCCTTGATCCACTTGTCATCATAATTGTTACATAGATATTTTACTCAGTTCTTTTTAACTTTTTGAGGATTCAATCATGTCAGTATGGGAAATGATGGTACTAGAATCATGCATTCCTTATGGTAGTGAGATCCCTAAATTTTACCAAATATATTTCCTCCATTCAATGAGAAACTATCATGGATTATGATATCAAACCTGAATTAAGAATGTGAACATCAAGTTGGATGTTATCCTTGAGTCCACCCAAGAACATATCATTTAGATGATCCTATGATATTCCATTCATTGGTAAGGATATATTTCACAACTAGTGGATATAATACTTGAGTGTTCCTATTTTGTAGCTTAGTAATTTGGGTAAAATAGTTTTACGTAACACTATTTTTTTAGTGTGTCTAGATCTCAATAGTGAACATATACCAAGAAATAGGGAGACCCCTATTTTTATTTTTCTCACACATCCATCTATACTAAATGAATGGTTCTAGTTTTAGATACAAGGATGTAATTTATTGCTTTTGACCACTTGGGACTTGATTCAAATCAAAAAATATTGATTTGGATGATCTAGGTGATTGGATCATTCCATTAAAATTACACATTTCCACTTTTCGAATCATGTCATGTCATTGGCGAGAAGATCCATTGGGTTTTGCAGAGGATCCACCTTGGTTGGTGTGGTTTTAATATGAATGTACATTGGTTGAGGAACCCATGTGACTTAAATGGAAATTCATGTTAGACTTCATGAATGAGTTAATGTACATCAATTTCTTCCTCATTTATTCAAATTCCACCTTCATTTCACCATTCACCATGTGTAAGAAATTGTTTAAATATATATTAATTTTACACTTCACTGAGTGGAATCTATTGTCAAACTCTGCCTTCACATTATTGAGGTCATCCTTACTCACCACGTTTTTACATTTTCCTAAAGTTGTGTGACTACCTTTCATATCTTAAAAGATGAATATTTATAATCTATATCTTCTCTATTTTGAAGCATTTCCCCTTCCCTTGAGCTATAGTTTGTTTCCTATCATGATGTAGTGTTTGGGTCTTTAGGTACATGGATTAGGGTAGGAGTTAAGGGTTTGAGATTTTGTATGTATTTTTGTTGAATATAAAAAACACCCAGAATGAATCGCTATCCAAAATAAGCCCATGCTTATTTTTGGCTAACTCCTCCTCCTTTTCCTTTGCTGGCATTTAAATGAATTTTTGCATGCTTCAGGGACTAATTTTTTTTTCGGAAATGGCTCCATCAGATAGAGAATTTTCTCACCTTTCCAGAAAGGTAAAATTTTCCTCCTAACTCCTTGTAATTTTCAAGTTATGGCCCGACGGAGTTTTTTTGGGGAAATTTTTCCTTGACAGGTCCGAAGCCAATGAAATGATGCCACGTGGTGGTGGAGGTTAGGCTGGTGGAAGAAAGTTGAAAAATTTCTAAGGAGATGGCAGAGGTGAAAGGGAAAATATAGCCCGCAGGCCCGCAGAGGAGAAGGAAAAGAAATGGCTTGAGGCCCGCAGCCAATGTGAAAATGCCACGTGTCCATGACAACGATAGGAGTTAGGGGCACGGAGGAAATTTTGGTTTTTTCCAAAGTGACAAAGGCACAAGGAAAAAATTTGAGGCGTGCCCACTGAGTGACCAAAGAGTGACACATGTCACCGAGAGAGTAGGGCATGGACTAATTTTGGGAAATTTTCCCAATAAAAATAAAAGGGGAAAAAATGAATTTTGGGCCCTCGATCGCATTGGTGAACTAGGAAGTGACAAATGGTAGCGGAGTAGCGGGGTGTAGGGAATTTTCGGTAATTTCTCCCAAATTCAAAAAAGGGGAAAATTTTCAAGTTTTGGCCCGAACCCGATTTTTGCCCCATTTTTTCCCTAAATATTCGAGGGCTATATCTTTCGAACCGCAGCTCAACTTTTCTCATTTTTGGTGTCATTGGAAAGCTATTGAAATTACTCACACAATGGACTATTCAATTTTGATTTTTTGGTAAAGTTTTATGGGAGAAAATGTAGAAATACCTCTGGTATGGGAAAAAATGCAAAACCGACCCCTAACTACCATAATTGATGAAGTATGGCACTCGTTCCTTCTCCAACATGGGAAAATACATTGAAAAATTGATTTGATAGGGCACCATTACTATTTTTATGGATCTAGTTGGGTGTTGGAGCTTTCAAATCAATCTTTCCCACGTTTTCCTTTCTCCTTGTCTTCTCCTTCATTGTTAAAAGCCGCTTTTGGCTCATTTGTAAAGGGGACATTTTGGGCATAGCTAAAGCTGTGTCAAATTGTTTCCTGACTCCATTCTTGAGTAGCAAACCTTATCCTATGCCTAACAAGTGGATTTGTGCCTCTGAGCAATTATGTAATGGTCTGTGCACATTTTAAGAGCAATAAAACATGTTATTGTGGCATTCTTCAACCCTTGCATGGTTTTATTGTTTTCCCGTGCCTCTCTATTCCAGATCTATTTCTTTGTGTATAATTTTCATGTTTGCGGGTGTTAGATGTTGTGTTTCATGGAGTTTATGGTGGGTTGGAAGATTTTGGTCTGTGTCACTTCAGTCTGACCTCTCCCAACTTCATTTTCCCCCTATATTCCTCCTCATCAGAATGTTTCACATTCCTTTTCTGGTGTATCACCACTTTAGTGTAGGTTTTCTTGCATTTTCTCTCTCTCCTTGTCTCCTTGGATGGTTAGATTAGGATTAGATTAGCTTTCTGCCTTTGGGATAGCTTATGGCGGAGTAGTTTAGGAAGAGGAACCAACCTTCTCTGGAGATCTTTGCCCATTTACAAAGGTCCCACACTTTGGGAAAGCTCAATCTTGTGCATTCACAACAAATGACATTTCCTTAGAAAAGTAGATCCATGGGTCATTTTGGGGGTGCTCTTGATTTTGTACTAACAGTTTTAGCATGCCTAGTGGGACCTTAGAGGTCTTCCACTTCATCTTTGCGGGTTGATGTGTTCTGTGAAGATTTCAGCCTTTAAAGGCACTTGCAAACACATCTGGCTACTCCATTTGGTAAACAACCCATCTTTGAAGTTCTGAGACCTTCCTTTTCATTCACTTCCATTCATTTTTCATCCATTCTTCCTTCCATCTCTTCCATCTTCTTTCATTCCATGAATTTGTGCAATCATGACTTCATTTCCATCATGGGATTCACATTTACAACAACAACAATGTTTCCCACCTCTAACATGTTTCTCAAATCCTCCAGATCAGCATTTTGATCATATTCAAAACCAGTATGCATATCCATATGAGCAATGCCAAAATCAGTTTGGCTATGAAGCATGTCAAGCACAAGGGTATGCAGATTGTGAGGGCAATCAAGAAGAAAATGCAAATTTGTTGGAGAAGATCCAAAATATGGAGGTAAACATGGTGCAATCAAGGGCTCAAGCACAAATGAAGGCATTTCAGATTGGTTTTAGAGCACCCTATCCATGGGGAGGCCCTATTCCAAGACACTACAGCCCTCAGGAGAAGCTAGACTTCATGGTTGAAATGCTGCCCCAACTTGCACAATGGATTGAGGAGATAGAAGCATATGAGAAAATTTTGAATCAACCTTGTCAATGGGTAAGTCATTCAACAGCTCCTTGTCTTTCTTTTTCACCCTCTCAAGCTTTATCATTTCAGCAGTGTCAAGCTTCAAGTTTCCCATATGCTGCCCCAAATGTTGATTCCATTTCTCCATCTCCTAGTCTCCCATCCCACCTCAATTTCTCTACTCTTTTCCCTTCCAAACAACCATTCCCTCCAAAGAAACAAGAAGTTCTACCTCCTCCACCACCACAAATAATTACAAAATCAGTTGAGTCACAACCCATCCATCCTCTTGCATTCCCAGATCCATGTTGGGAAGATGAAAATCAAAAGAATAGTCAAGGAGAACAACAAGAAGAAGAGCCCAACAGAGAAGAAATAACATAAAACTTGAAGAGTTGGGCTGCCAAATTTGGGATAGCAAAAATCCCCTTGATGGTGAAGCCAAAAGAGGAAGTTGGAGTTGGGGAACAAGTGGTAAACAAGGCTGATTTTATAGCAGTAGTGAAGCAAGAAAAACAACAGTTTGTTGGTGATGAGTTGGGTGTCCATGTTGGCACTTTGCCCAAACAAAATGTTGATTTAATTTTCACTACAAAATCAGTCATTGTGGAGGAAGAAAAACCAACTCCAAACCCCATTGAAGAGGAGAAAATGGATGAGATCAAGTTAGTTTTTGCAACAGCAGAAGAAGGAAGCATTATTGATACATTTTTGCTTTCATTTGAAGGGGATGATTTGATTGATGAAGCCATAATGGAGGTGAAAAAAGTAGGTCCAAATTGTGAGCAAAAGGCACAAGAAATTCCATGTTTCTCCCCCACTTCATCTCTCCAAAAATCTAATTTTTTGGATGAGTTTGAATTGACAAGTTTCATGTTTGAAAATGAAGTTGCACATGGTGAAGAAAATGTAGATTTGAAGGTCACCATGCAAGAGGGAAAAGATTTGTTGCAGCGGGACAACGAAGAGTTTGATTTTTGTTAGACTTAAAAGAATGTTTGGATGAAGAGCCAGCTGAAATTACAAAATTTTCTTCCTCACCATTCATTCTCCAACATCAAGATCCTAATGCCACAAAGGAGAACATTGAAAAACAACAGCTTGTGTTTTGTGACAGCTCATTGGAACCAAGATTGGAAGATTTAAATCTTCCATGTTCTTCATGGGAAGAGGAAGGGAAGGAGCAAGAGATTTTTACCACTTCTTCCATGCCATTCATTCAAAAAGGTTTACAAGAAGGATCTATTATTGGAGTTAAAAATCGAGCAATGGGAATATCAAACGAGATCGACCTTGCCCAATTAGGTATTTGGCTTCATTGGAGCCAAAGGAGAAGCTACAACCAATCATGCTTGCTTCTAAGCATGAGTATGAGCTACAAAGTACCAAGGATCAACTGATATACCTCTTCAATCCAAATATAGAGCTACTAAAAGAGGTATTGGATTTGTTTTCAGTTGACACCTTGCTGATTTGGGTAGAATTTCAACTACTTGTTGATTTTCACTCATCATAACATCATGATCGGTTCCAAATCAATTGTATGGCTGCCATTTTTGAGGAAGGGAAGCTATTTCTCCTTGCCAGTTGCAGGCTTTGTTTGAGCTCCCTTTGCTCTTGGTTAGAGTAGTGTAGGTAGGTTTTCTTTCAGTAGAAGAAGTGCTTGTGCACACTCTACATATCCCACTTGGGGTATGTATGATTTCCAATTTTGTACATAGTTTTTGTGGTGCTGGTTTTTCTCTTGCACAGTCCATTTCAGTGGCATTTTGGTGAAAAAAACTCCAAGTTCAGTGGGTCTCCAAGTGGCTCAAAGGGAAGTTTTCAAAGTTCAGATCAATTTGTAGGCTACTACTCATGACTCCATGCCCAATGGATGCTTCAAGGCAGTTGATCACTTCATCTAGCAGGTAGATGACCCCTCTGAGTCACCAAAAGTGTTATCCAAAATAAGCCCATGCTTATTTTTTGCTAACTCCTCCTCCTTTTCCTTTCTGGCACTTAAATAAATTTTTGGCATGCTTCAGGGACTAAATTTTTTTTTCTGGAAATGACTCCATTAGATAGAAAATTTTCTCACCTTTCCAGAAAGGTAAAATTTTCCTCCTAACTCCTTGTAATTTTCAAGTTATGGCCTGACGAAGTTTTTTGCGGAAAATTTCCCTTAATAGGCCCACGGCTAATGAAATGATGCCATGTGGTGGTGGACGTTGGGCTAGTGGAGGAAAGTTGAAAAATTTCGAATGAGTTGGTGGAGGTGAAAGGGAAAAATCTGGCCCGAGGACCACGAGAGAGGAAAAGAAATGGCTCGAGGTCCGCGGCCAATGTGAAAATGCCACGTGTCCATGATAGCGGTGGGAGTCAGGGGCACGGAGGAAACTTTAGTTTTTTGCCAAAGTGACAAAGGTGCAAGGAAAAAATTTGAAGTGTGCCCTAGCTAAGTGACTAGAGAGTGACACGTGTCACCAGGAGAGCGGGGCATGGACTAATTTTTGGAATTTTTCCCAATAAAAATCAAAGGGGAAAAAGTGAATTTTGGGCCCGTGATCCCATCGGGAAACTAGGAAGTGACACATGGCAGAAGAGTGGTGGGGCATGGGGAATTTTGGGAACTTTTCCCAAATTCAAAAAAGGGGAGAATTTTCAAGTTTCGGCCCACCAACCCGATTTTTGCCACATTTTTTCCCTAAATCTTTAGAGGGCTATATATTTCGAACCAGCGCTCAGTTTTTCTCATTTTTAGTGTCATTGGAAAGCTATTGAAATTCTCTACACAATGGACCATTCAATTTTGATTTTTGGCAGAGTTTTATGGGAGAAAAATGAAGAAATACCTATGGTATGGGAAAAAATGTAAAACCAACCCCCAACTACTAGAATTGATGAAGTATGGCACTCGTTCCTTCTCCAGCATGGGAAAATACATTGAAAAATGGATCTTCTAGGGTACCATTACTATTTTTATGGATTTGGTTGGGTGTTGGAGCTTTCAAATCAATCTTTCCCATGTTTTCCTTTCTCCTTGTCTTCTGCTTCATTGTTAAAAGCCAATTTTTGGCTCATTTGTAAAGGGACATTCTAGGCATAGGGAAACTCAGTCAAATTGTTTCCTGACTCCATTATTGAGCAACAAACCTTCTCCTACACCTGACAAGTAGATTTGTGCCTCTGAGAAATTATGTAATGGTCTGTGCACATTTTAAGAGCAATAAAACGTGTTATTGTGGCATTCTTCAACCCTTTGCATGGTTTTATTATTTTCCCGTGCCTCTCTATTCCAGATCTATTTCTTTGTGCATACTTTTCATGTTTACAGGTATTAGATGTTGTGTTTCATGGAGTTTATGGTGGGTTGGAATATTTGGGTCTGTGTCACTTCATCCGACCTCTCCCAACTCCATTTTCTCCCTATATTCCTCCTCAGCAGAATGTTTCACCTTCCTTTTTTGGTGTATCACCGCTTTAGTGTAGGTTTTCTTGCATTTTCTCTCTCTCTCCTTTTCTCCTTGGATGGTTAGATTAGGATTAGATTAGCTTGCCTGCACTGGAATAGCTTGTGGCAGGTAGTTTAGGAAGAGGAACCAACCTTCTCTAGAGAGATTTTCCCATTTGTAAAGGTCCCACACTTTGGGAAAGCTTAATGTTGTGCATTCATACCAAATGACATTGCCTTAGAAAATTAGATCCATGTGTCATTTTAGGGGTCTTTGTGAATTTTCTCTTACATGAACCCTTGCTATTTTTTTGTAAGCTTTCCAAAAATATAAGAAACATAGAAAAGTTCCAAAAAATTGCAGCGCATGGAGATAATTTATGAAAAACCATAAAATGGATACAACATGTGAAAAATAGGTCAAACTATCTTGAAATTTAGAGAGAACCTTTAGTGAATTTTCCACTTCACTTTAATTTTTTTAGAAAATTTCTCCACATTTTGGGAGATAAAGTGAAATATTTAAATTAGAGATTTGACCTTTATTGGTCCAAATCAAATCTCTTATACCAATTGTAATGAAATTACTTAGATATATATAAATACTGTAAACAATAGAACACTAAATAACACCAAAATATAGAGAAAATATCACAATATGCAAGTATAACGATTAGCCACTTTAAGGGCAACCTCCAAATCTTACAATAAGAAACAAGTGTTTAATATGATAATCATCTACTAGATACTAACTCCTATATACATCTTACTATGGTATGCAAAGCACCAATGCCAACCTTCCAAGCATATGAAAGTATAAATAAATGTGATATGACATGATAAAAGATTATGCTATCCACAAGTTGACCATCCATATTGATCTCGTATATCGGCCAATTTTTTTTTCTCGACCACAGACCTTTATATGAAATTAATTATTTTACTAAATTCACCCCGATATAATCAAATATAATCAAATACAACACAATAATTAAAACCACACTTTGCATAAGGGTTGATAATGAAGTTTGGTAGAATGCCTACATCTCTGAGGTTAACAAACTAGCTAAACCAATCCATTATAACATTATAAGTATCGATACATAATAAAACTACATTACTACAATGGATATTCAACCAAACTTGGTGTTCCAGGTTGATTCTTTGAATCCAAAATGGTCTTGGAAAGTACGGTTCTACAACATAGCTCCCAACCCTGAGTTACTTCGCAAAATCCGAACCAGTTCTTGGAAATCTTGGTTCTTCAGCACAACTTTCCAGGTTTAACACCTCAAGAAGACCTAAAAACCTCTGCTATAAAAAAATAGTTTTGGAAAGCTCATAAAATTTTGTTTTGAAACTAACTTTTTGACCTTCACTCCATTGCACGGAAAAATAACCTTTACATGGTGCTAAGGTTAGACAATGTCTCGATGTTGACTTTCACTCTTTACATGGAAAAATAACCTCTACATAAAGCTAAGTCTCCAATTGATGATGGTGATCAATTACCACTATGTTGCATGGCCTCAATTAGCCTCTGTGTAGAGTGAAGTTCCAACTCAATGTCATGTCGATAACATTGATTAACTACCACTCATTGCACAACATCAATAAAACTCTATGTAGAGTGAAGTTATGAGCTGATGTATCGTTAATGAACTCAACAGGTGATGATGAATCTCTTCTATAACATCCAAGAAGATAACTTGGTGATATGTGTGACGTCTAAGAATCGAGAGATTCACCATTTCTCTAGTAATTATTCACATCCCTCGATTCCAACAACGTCTCTAGGCTCACGCATGAGAATAAGGAATCAATTGGGCCTTTACAATGATCGGTGAGTTAACAATAATAACTCCCACAATTTTACAATTTCCTTATAATGATGGGACTTATTTATCACTATTTCTATAATAATAGGACTTTTCTTCTTCAAATGCCTATAAAAATAATATAGGACTTATTATTCTTTATTCCTATATTGATATAGGTCTCCTCTTCATATTTCCTATAATAATAAACAAGAATTAATTATTTTTCTCCAATAGTGCCTCAAAATATCTTTAAGGCTCCTTGAATTCTTCATCTCCTAAGCCTTCAAGCTTTGCATTTGAGAGAATCTTGTGTATGGAATGGAGGGTAAGAATACAATTTTATAGTATAGGTGTTCCAAATATCGAGCTTATATGCCCTATCATCTAATTCATATCCAACCAACTTGGTTGGTTGAGTTGGTTGGGCGGCTCTGCTATATGTAGGGAGGTTACGGTCGAATCCCTTGCCCCCGCCATTTCACTTGATCGCTTTTTGACCACTCGTCCATTGTCCACGTGGGCTATGACCTCTCCATCCATGTCCACATGTCCCACCACATCACCTTGTTACCACGTTGACCCACCATGTCTCGAGCATGCCGCCACATCCACTATGTTTTTTTGAGCGGTGGTAAGTTTTATCCCAAATTTGTGGGGATATAGATGTAGTTATCATTTATAAAGCTTATCCCTAACCTATAAACCCATGGATTCAACCATGCAATCCATGCTTTTACTACTGAAATATATGGCTTGGCCGATTGATCACAAGCTCATCGAGTTGTGCATAGTTAGCTTGCTAAGTATTAGCTCAACTCACCACCATTGAATCATCCCATGGCTCACCGAGTTGATGGTGTATCTCGGTCTTAGGTATGATGTGAAAATGTGGTGGTAGGTCACTTGGTGTCCGGAGGACCCGCTAAGTGAATTTTTTTATCGTGTTGGTGAAGACGATTATCGAGCATCAAAGATCGGAGGTCCAAAACATGATCTAAATTTTTATCTCCCTTTGCCTAATTCAATTTTTCCATGTGTCACTACTAGATTGGCCGCTTAACCCTATTGAGTCCACATTTTGACCAAAATTTGACCAATGACAAATTTTTCATACGGGCTCCATTTTCCACATTCTTGTAGTCGATGAAAATATCTTGGAGTCTACTTCCACATTGTAGAAATCCCAGAAGGTTTTAGGTACTTCCTTCTTTTGAATTGACCTTTGGATCACACCTCCCCACTAAGGAGGATATTTTTCCAAAAATATTCTATTTCCTCCACTCCTTGGATCTAGAACCTTTATGTTGTCTCGAAGAGATCTCAAAGCTAAAACAATAGCCTTTGAACTTGCTCCTACTTGAATCGGATAATCGGTTTGATCTCTGGGACATGTGGCATGGGATCACTACCTTTTGCTGCACCACTTTGATGCCAAATTAGGATGAATAATCTCCTTCTAGTCTTTATGAGGAATTCATATAGAGCTTTGATTACCAATTTTGCAATCAAACACTAGGCATTATAAACCTGTCACGAAGTGCATACTTACTTGGTGGCTTTGGTCCTGTTTCTTCTCCTTAAGATGAGGTAGATTTACCCTTGTCTTCATTGGCCTTAACTATTTTCACATGCTTCTTTTGATTTCCACACCATATCACAAAATGGATATTGGATCAACATAAGTATGTACATGAAGATATCCACAATAGTTGTGGGGTTATAATAGGCTCCTTGTTGTAATAAAAAGACTCGATCATACCACTTCTGGCTATCAACTTTGCCTTTACTCTCATCATTCCTTTGAGAGTCTAGTATGCTACCTACTACAGGATGCTTCGGGAGGACTAGTGGCTTGGGATTTAAGCTTTTTTTGTCTTATATCTTTCTCTTACCTCATTTTTATCAACTGCTCTATCCTAGACCCGCATATCTAGTCTTTCCTCCACCTAGATAGGGTTAGTTATACCTTGGCTATTAACACCAAGGCCTTTTCCATCATATACCATTTTCAAAAGCAATTTATATCCTATAACTATACTGTACTTTTCAAATTCACCAAAATTAGGATTTATATTTTCAAGGGAAGGAAAATTAAATGAATCACTTACAGTGTCATTAGTAGGCATACCTTTCTTTTCTTACACTTCAGAATTATACAATTTTGCTAGAGCACCTCCTTAGCTTATAGTTCCCACCGTAACTCTGAAATAAATCTTTCATGGACTTCTACCTGAGTCTCAAATTTATCTTTCAGCTCTTCCTTCTTTGATTCCACGAGTGTTGATTTTACTCAATCGAAAATCCTTCTCTATTTTTTCGAGTTATGGATAAAGTAGGTTGAAAGGTACTTGGTATTTGCCAATGCTTTTCTACATTCCATCATTCAACATTGGAACCACCTTGGTGCTCGGTCTGGGAACAAATACCAACATTATTCCTTATCATGCCTAGTCATAGAGCAATGTGCACATACTTGAGGACCATCCCATTCTTCTTGGGTCCTTGGTGATGACACTTTTCTTACAACATGGATCGTAGGAGTTCTATGCTCCATTTCAGTTCAACAATATGATGTGCTGATCTCATCGATGTAGATTCACCATGTGCAACATAGTACCCAATATAGTGAGTACAACAGGCCATAGTATGAACTAGTACAAGTCCATCTCACTATGTATTTGTAGGTGACAACCCAATTTTCAATATAAAGTTGATTTGGAGATGATAAGCTTACATGCAATATCATGCTCGATACCAAACATGATTTATAAATCGACCAATTTTTTTCTTGACCACAAACCCTTATAGAAAATTAATTCTTTTACCGAATTCACCCCAATATAATCAAATTTAATCAAATGCAATGCAATAATTAAAACCACACTACACAAAGGTTGATAACGGAGTTCGGCAGAATGCCTACATCTCCGGGTTCATAAACTAGATGAACTGTCCATTATAACATTCCAAATATAAGTACATAATAAAATTACATTACTACAATGGATGTTCAACCGAACTCGTGTTCAAGTTGATTTTCTAAATATGAAATGGTCTTGGAAAGTACGCTTCTATAACATAGCTTCCTACCCAAAGTTAATTCCGTAGAATCCACTGGTCCTTGGAAAGTTTGGTTCTTCAAAGACAACTTTCTCGTGTTTGATACCTCAAGAAGACCTCAACACCTCCATTGCATGAAAAACTAACCTTTTCATGATGCTAAGTCTCCAAATGTCTTTTCTTGACCTTTACTCTTTTATATGGCATAATAACCTCTACGTAGAGCTAAGTTTGGTGTCGAGTTGATTAAACAAAATCTGAACTAGTTTTGGAAAGCTCATAACTCTCTAATTTTGACACTTTACTATTGAACTCCACTCCATTGCATGACAAAAGAACCTCGACACAGTGCTAAGGCTATAAAATTTTTGATGTTGACTTTCACTCTATTATATAGAGAAATAACCTCTACACAAAGCTAAGTCTCCAGGTTGTTGACTACGATCGTGTACCACTCTTTTGTATGACCTCGCTTAGCCTCTAAAAGCGAGATAATTTCTTACTAGATTTCATATCAATGATGATGATCAGCTACCACTCTATTGCACAACCTTAATCAACCTCTACATAGAGAAAATTTCTAAGTTCGATGTCTTATTAATGATCTTGACATGATGATGACTCTCTTCAGTGCATCAAGTAGCTAACTTGGTGATATATCTCGGCATACGAGAATCGAGCTTCAGATGTTTCTCACAGTGCTTCATTTCATCCCTCGCTTCCAATAGTGTCTCCGGTTACCGCATGAGAATAAGGCGTCAATTTGTCCTTTAAAATGACAGCGAGTTAACAATAATAACTCTCACAATTTCTCAATGTGCCTATAACGATAGGAATTATTTATCATCTTGCCTATAATAATAGGAATTTTCTTCTTCAAATTCATATAAAAAATAATATAGGACTTATATTCTTCATGCCTATATCAATATAGGTATCCTCTTTATAATGACTATAATAATAAATATGACTTAATTATTTTTCTCCAATAGTGCCTCAAAATCACCTTAAGGCTCCTCGATTCTTATTCTCCCAAGCTTTGGATTTGAGAGAAGATTGTGTATGGAATGGAGGGTGAGAAGGGAATTTTATAGCTTAGGAGGGCCCCATATTGGGATTATATGCCCTCTCATCCAGCCATAACTAACCAACTTAGTTGGCCAAGTTGGTTGTCTTGGTCCGCTATAGGTGAGGAGGTCTTGGGGTCAACTCCTCGCCCCTCCATTTCACTTGGTAAATTTTGTTAACCATTGTCTGCTGTCTATATGGGCTCTAACCTCTCCATCTACATCTATGTGTCCCACCACATCACCATGTCACCACGTTGACCCGTCATGTTTCGAGTCTGCCGCCACATCCCCTGGATTTGTTTGGGTGGTGGGAAGTTTTATCCCACATTCATGGGGATAAGGATATAGTTATCCTTTATAAGGATTATCCCCTACCTATTAACCCATGGCTTTGACCACACAATTCATGCTTTTTCCACCAAAATATATAGCTCAATTGTTTAATCATGAGCTCACTGAGTTGTGCATGGTTGGCTTACCCAAGTATTAGCTCAAATTTCCACCCTTGACTCGTTTCATGGTGTGCCGAGTTAATAGTGTAGCTTGGTCTTAAGTATGATGTGGTAATGTGGTGGCAAGCCATGTGGTGGGCTGAGGAAAAACCACATTGGCAAATTTTTTCATTGTGTTGGAAAAGATGATTATCGAATGTCAAAGACCGAAGGTCCGAAACATGATCTCAATTTTTTCCCTTCATCTCGATTCACTTTTGCCATGTGTTGTTGCTGAATTAGCTAGTTAATCCTACGAGTCCACATTTTGACCAAACTTTGATCAGCAACAAATTTTTCATACGGACTCCATTTTCCACATTCTTATATCTGATGAAATCTCTAGAATTCTACTTCTATACTATAGTCATCCCATGAGGTTTTATGAACTTGTCCTCTAAATTAACCTCTAGATCACATATCCCGATATATGGCCTAGGATTATGGGTGTACCAAAAACATATGAATAAAAATCCAATTATAGAATAAGAATTAATTCTCTCTAGATAGGAATGATATTAAGGCCAACTTTGTCACATAAAATGCAATATTAATTCTCTTATTAGTTGTCTTGCCTCATTTCTTAGAGGCATAAAATGTTGTACATGTGTGACTTAAGAAGCATCAATTTTATGCTTCCATGTGACATGGAGGAAATGTTGCTTATGTGTGAGCTTTAAAACTATTTCATGTTATTTAATGCAATAATACCATATACAAATCATTTTAAAATGAACATGAGCATATAATAATTAAACAAACAAATTCCTACATCACTTGTAGGAAAATTTATTATTATTCCGGAGATTCAAGTATTTCCTGATTTAAATCCCAAATTTGGACCTTTAACAATTTATAAAAATAATTAGAAACCCCAAGCTTCACCTCACCATTTTCTACCTTTGAGGAATACCGAAATGGATATTTACACTTGAATTTACAATCAAATAAAGGTTGACATTTGTATGAATGTCAATGTTGATATAGTTGAATTTTTAAATACCTAAAAATTAGTAGTTTCCAATAGTATTTTGATTTTATCTATGTACTTGATGTCATTTCATGTATATAGAATCGATTGAGATAAAGGATGTTAAAAACACTAGCACATAGGGATAATTTTTCTTGAGAGATTAACAAGACAACCTGGAAAGTGTAATACCCAAAATTTGGTCTACGCACTTGACAATGTCAATATTTTTAACAATTATACCAAACATACTTAGTTGAATCCTTTTTCTTATATTTCCACCTTCCTATCAATATCAAGTTCACTATATTAGCCTCATTTTTAGAGTCTTTATTATCAAAACCACTTACAACCTATATAATAACCTCCTTGAAACCTACAAAAACATATATCTAATCTTTGTTTTTGAGTTTTCAACCTCCATGACACTATTGTAGCTACATGGATGGTTTTGTACACGATACCATGTATTAGACACTATAATTCATGATATTTTCTAACTTTTATGATTGTGTCCTCTGTCCTCCTAATGGAATTATTTTCAATTTGGGTATCTTCATAAGTCATCCTAGACATGAATTTGGGTAAGAATTATATGGGAAATCCCTGAAAGGATTATTATATAAGTAAATTCCTAGAGGCTCTAAAGAACTAAGAACAATCATACAGAAATAGACAATTCCTTGGATGTTATTTCAAAATCTTCACACCCATCCTAAAAATATCTCAAGAGAATCCCTAGAGTAGTTCATGTGTCAAATTTGAAGTATAAATTTCAAGGTTGCATGTCATGAGGTGTTTTATACCAATTTAACAAACATTCTAAGTGCATTATTGATTTCAATAGTTGCATTCATTATGATTGTGGGATAGTTATATGTGGTTTTATACCTCTCAGCAGTATCGTAGATAGCAAAAATTTCATCCACATTGGGATTCTAATGAGTTCAGTCCAATCTAATGGTTCTAATCACATTTATTGTGCATTGTTATTTAACTATATTGCGAGGGTTAGGGAAAATAAGATCCCAACTCTGCGTCACAAGACACATACATAAATCCAAAATATATAAGCTCAAACATAAGATAAATTGCACTAGAATATTCAAGTCATTACAAGCACCCCACGGTGGCTTCATAGCACTTTGGACACTTTCTTACACAACTTTGTCTACAATCCTATTGTCACAACAATATTGCCCATATTTTGATTATTTTATCCTATAAAAACTTTTATATCACCAAAAATTCAATACTTGTTGACATATATCTCTTGATCCCATTTACATTGTATTTGATCATCTTGCACTCATTAAAATCCAATAAACATGTTAGATTGTTCCATTCTATCTTACTTTGTACCTTTCTATTATTTTCACATTGTCTACATTTTTCAAATTACTATATTTCATACCTAATTAGGATTGTTTATGTTTTGGAATCTAAGATGCACAATTATTAATTATTATGAATTTGGTTGAAAATAATTAACATTTTTGTGAACCTTTATATTTTTGAATATTGACCATAAGGTTTTTGTTAGTCCTATCAGGGTTTCATTTATGAAAAATTTTAAGGTCTAATTTTATATTATTAGGGTATCCAAAAATCATATTCTATTCCTTTATGGTTAACTCATCATTTTATATCCTTTCTTAGTGTTTACATGTTTACATTTTTCTACCACCTAAGAGAACTAGATATATTATACCTATTAAATTAAATGCTAAGTTGAGTGGTGCGATTATTGATCAACTAAATATCCCTTTAATAAAACCTCATCTTTGTTTATGCTTTTTTTGGATTGGTGAAAAAGGGTTAAAGGTTCCCTTACCCATTTATATAATAATATTTTTTTTGCAAAAATTCATGCCCATAGAAGTAATAAAACAAACCCCATCCATAGTAAATAGATTACAACCACAAAAAGAAGTCACTAAAGCTATCCAAAAACAAATAGAAATACAATCAAATACCCTACATTCGGTATGATATCTTTAGAAGAAAAATGTATCATCTGTAGAATCAACAATTCCTTTTATAACACCAACCCTATCAAACCCAACACCTATATAAATAAATCAATTTACCTATAACTATTCAAACAAGATACAAATATCCAATTGCAAATATTGATGTTCATCGAGCTCATCATAATACCCTAGGGATTCCTCCGAAAATTCTTAGTTTCATCCTCCCTTTCATGCTCCCTATTCACCGTTAACCACCTAGAAGAATACATGAGCAAAGATTAAAAGAATGATGACTTAAAATTTAAACCCAACCATTAAATTCCATTTATTTTCATAATATGCAAGTAAAAATTAGCCCTCAATCTTACCTCCCCAACATTAAAGGAGGAAATAAATTCTATTTTTCGTAGGGGCTATGGAAAGAGTTTCCATATGGTGCAACAATCGATATAGGCATGAAACCCCAATGCTTGTACATTATGTTGACCAAGACCACCTAGAGATAACACGATTTATTTAATATTTTTCTAATTTGAATATTCTATCGTAATTTCCTAGATTTTTTTCTTATTTAAGGTTGGCTTAGGATAATCATCATTGAGCTAAAGGGTTTGATAATCCTCCCTAATAGAATAAGCTTATCACTCCTCAAATACCATGTTCTCATTATAAATATAAGACATAAATGCCCTCAATAACACCCCCAAAAAGGGGCTAGGGTTCTACTGATTGTCAAAAGGTAAAACTAGATTATGAACACAAGCCTCACAAAATAGGGTTTTCTCCTTTTTTTGGAAGAACATAACACCTCACGAAGTGTTTACCCCTTGAAATCACCACCGGTAATGATGAAACTAGTCTACCTAATTATAATTTTAACTAATATTCTTGTAGATTCAAAGAATACATTCGGGAGGGCATGAAAGAAAAATAATTGAGCTCCAATTTTACAACCCAAAATGATATTATTGTGTAAATTATTAATTCTATTTTCCTCCAAATGACGTTGATTTAGGAATGAAGAAATAGTGGTCATTACTTTCCCCCCCAAAGGCTACATGTCTAGCTAAAAGTTTCCAATAATATCCTTCAAATCACCTGAAAAATATTTTATCTTTATAATTTTTGTTCCACCACAAAGAGTCTAGATTTAAAAGAGAAATCTTATTCACAAAAGACCTAGTGGTCTCAGGTGAAAATCATTATATAAATAAGAAAGGAAGGGTTATCCACCATAGTTTGTATAACAACATATTTATATTACAAAGGGTCCTGAATTTGTAATGGTGACAACATTAATACTAAAAACATCAACCATGATAAATGAATTCGTCGTATTCATCAAATCATCCCTAGACATCAAATAAACAATTAATAATTTTAATATAGAGATATTTTATTCATTATTTATTTCTTAGTGCACTCAAATGTTTTGGAAACAATATCCTCAACCCCAATCACACCGACACCCACAACATCCTCATGTAAATTCTCATGTTTCTTAACAACCCCTCTATGAATTTCACCCATACAACCTTCCAATACACGATCATCAACCTTCAATAATTTACTACTAGGAGCAAAGAATTTCTAAACCCAATGCTTTACATTATTTTTACAACCCTCATATAAGAATTCTCCCCTCAAGACTAAATTCACTAATAGCTAAAAAAGTAACATTATCTTAAACATTTCTTCATGGGGAAAAAATATTTCCCCATATGTGATATCTTATAGGTCAAGAAGAATCCCTATCTCCATCATATCATTTTTCTAATAGGCCCTCGATGTACCACAGAGGAGGAAGAGGAAGCAATAATTACTATCTTTTTTGTTTAATCTTCAATGTGTTAATAAAAGCTATCAATTCAAAAATAATTTCGAGGAAACCACCCTTTTTCATGACTGTATAACATTAAAAATAGGAGTTTTATAATCCCTTGGTTATCCAAGGCCTTTATATTTTCCCACTTATCCATAACCACCATGTTTTCTAATGATTTTAGAAGGAAGAAAGGTAGACTAACAATCTTATTATGCCTAAGGTGAGAAAACAATTTAAAGTGATAAGAATAGAGAAGATAATACCTTCCTTCTCAAGTGATGTATTTCTAAATAAAATCCACAATATTCAATCATTTTTAGGAAATGAAACATGAAGAACACCCTTCCTCGTATCCTTCACCTATTCCTATGAGAGAAGTAATTCATCCTTGCAGCTTTACGCCTATTTTCACCCACAAATCACTTATCCCCATCATAAGAAATGCCTATAACACACCCTAAACCTTATTATGAAACTTCAATATGTAGCCCTATGAACACTTTGCCACCCTATTGTTACAAGATTCTAAAAAATTCATGGATATGACTTTATCATCATTTGAAAATGTTTAGAAAATTGAAACTAATGAGCTTCTTTGAATATTTCCGTACAAAATGAATCATTATATAGACCAAAATGTTAAATAGGATTGAATCAAAAGCAAATATTCCATGTATATATTTTTAAAAATAATCACAGAGGTCATTAAAAAAGAATCCACCTAAGGTAAAAAATCACCATAAAGAACCCTACCCAAAAATACTCCTTACCATGTGCTGAAATTACCCTCATTGCAAGTAAAATACAAACATTTAATCTTATAATAATTACTCCCACACCATCCTCATAATGACCACATGTTAATCATTGAGCCATAAAATGAGCCAAGATATATTTTGAAACTTCATTAGCTAATTACTAGGGAAGGAGCACAAGAATAACTTAATGACTAGAAGGGGGTAAAGAGGGCCCACCCATTTACTCCCAAATCAACTACATCCCCATTATGTGGATCTAGTATGCACAAATCCCTATCAATACTTCCCAAATATTTCACATCCCAAGGGATCACATTTTTCATAACAAAAACTAGCTTTTCCAAAACCTGTCATGCCCCTTGGTAACACCTTCGCCCATAGATACCTAACCACATTCTATTTTTCATCCCCAATATTTGAACCACCCATAGTCAATCCAATCAAATAAACCTTTTCAGACTCTTATTTTAATGTGGGAATTGTTTACTAGATTTTTTTCATAGAATATCCCTCTGATTCAACGAAAACAAGTTATGACATTATAATTGAATAAATTACTAACTAAGGGAAATTCATACACACCGTAAAGAGAGAACATCTTACCATATAATCTTAATAAAACTAACGTGAAAAAAATAGATTATAGTGCACTTTAATTTTCATCCTTATAAAACTACAAAAATATTATCCCAAAACATTGAATCCAAGTAGAATAAGCTACCAAAATACTCCTTAAACTATTTTAGGGACTTAACGTTCCTAAATTCTATGAATAATTTATACATTCTAACTTACATCTTCTAAACCATATAATGAGAATCCCATCTAGAAGTCTTCTCCTAGGGTCAAACCTTAATTTTGAATTTTTAAAGATACCAAATGTTTCACTTTAAAACATAGTCCCTTTCCTCTTTAGAACTCAAGGAAATAACAAAACCACGATTATGAAAGATATATAAGCTCCATAGGTTTAATCCTTTCTAACATGTTCTAAGCCAATTAAGAAATCTAATACCTCTCCATAAGATTCCTTTGACATTTCTAATTATTGAGATCTTCGAATATTTGTCTTTCAAAAAAACCCTTGTTCACCATAGTGAAATACACCGAAGAGGATTCGGTGTCCGCATTTCCTAATAATGTAGTTTTACCTTCCTTTACAAAAATAATTTTTGTTGACTACCCATAAAGATCCTTAGTAAATATGAAACCATGTTCATCCTTATCACTCATCTAAATTCCCAAACTAGAAACCTCAATAGATGAAATGGCCTCTAATTTTTCATCCATGTCATGCTCCTCATGAGTTCCTCCACTTAATGTGATCCTTTTATAAGACACCCAACTCACCATCCCTACCCAACTTTCCACCTTAAGAGGGAAGTATCAAATAAGTCACATCTTGATCTAACTCTAACTCATCCTTACCAAAATAATCTCTTGATATTAACACAAAACTCATGATAGATATTTCATCCACCATCTCTTTTGTACTAAAATTAAAGTAGATTGGTCATTTTTTTCCTTTAAGGAGGATAACAGAGATTTCTCTGATGTAGGACCATCCTCAAAATTTTATAGCTATTCCCAATCATATGTCAAAAGGTATTCCTCATCGTAAATAATGTGAATCCATGTTTTTCCCATTAGAGAAAAATAAGATAACAATAGTAGTGTAGACATCGGGTTTTCGACACCCTAGGTGACTTGCCTATACCCCGCGCACATAAAATAATTAAACCTATCCTAAGTCACTACCCCCACCCTTGTAAAAACACACTCCTTGATTTAAAAAATATTGAAATTTATGTTAAACCCTAAGAGGATATTTCAGATTCACATGCAATAGATAAAGCAGTAAAATACAAAATGTGACATAAGAAATAAGCAAGATAATTTAAAACCCTAAGTGCAAGAAAGAGGAGAAAAGACTTAGTTGATTTGTAATAAATGAAGAGGTGTGCAAAGTCAGTAAAATTGTTGAACTGAACACAATGTCGAAACCAAACCCATAAGATTATATGATATTTGGATCATGTCGACTAGGGTGTCTAGACTGGTACTAGGGAGCCTAAGTGCTTTAGAGACCCTAACTAGGCGTCGAGTCTGTGTAGAACCTCAAAACTGATTTTCGAAGGGCCACTAGATGTTTGCGACCTTTGCCTTTGATATCATGTGTGTCACAATAAGTTCACAGATGTCACCTATAACCTACAATGAAAGAGATATCATGTAAAACCCTAAAACACATCAAATCCTAAAAAATAAAAGATGAAAATGGGGAGTCATAATGACCCCAATGGTTTGTTAATTGAGTAAACTTACGATCCAAGCACTACACTACATTTCAGACTCTATGTAGTTCTCGCACACTCATGCATGTATGTAGAATCGTGCCTCAGTGGCTCTTGTGCAAGATGCACTTGATAATGAGAAAGATCTAGATGTATTGATGTAAGTGGATGTGTGCATGGAAAAATGAAATTCCCCTCCTATGAAGTGTATGTAGCCCCTTGTCCCTTGAATGAAGCTAAATGGATTCTTTAATGCTCTTTAAATGCCTTTGGATGTAAACTTAGGTGATAATAATAGATGCTTAGAGATTGGTCCTTTAATTTGATCACATATCATTGTATTTATATGATTCCCTTGTTTGAATTTTGTAATTAACCACTAAAAGGCTGACCCATAAGAAACAAGAAGCCTAACGGCTAGAAGAGGTCCAAAAGTGGCGAGTAAGATACAAAGAGGTTAGGGGTTCCCGTGAGGGGATGAGGGTGCCTCGGGCATTGGTGTCTTGGCTGGGTGCTAGTGTCTAGACTTAGAAAAGGTGTAGTAACAAAATTTAGACTAGGTAATAGGGTGTGAAAGGACAAAGAGATAATAAGAAAGAAAGCAAAAAGGCCAAAGATAGTGGTCAATCAATACTTTTTATGCTTAGGAATCATATGAATGTAATTATGTGATTATGACCTAGAAATGTACCCAAGTGTGTAATTTTATGTCTACATTTACCCCCACTTTATGTTGTTGAGATAATTCTGGATAACATAAACTAGATAAGATATGCATACTTGATAACCTTGTAGATCGATGGCAAAAGCATGCCGAAGAGACAAGAAAAAAACATGAAGTGAATAACATGAAGCGTGAAAGATAGAGGAAGGGGAAGGTGAAAATGACCCTAGGGGTGGAGCGTATACGATGCGTTGTGTTGTACACTCATGTTGTCATTTTCATGCTCGATGTCAATGCAAGGTCAGCTTCTTGTTACATATTGAGGATAAACCTGCAAAATAAGAGTGAAAGGGTAGTCAAATATGTGTATAGAAAAATTCAATCCAAATGTATGAAAAGTTATGCAAAAATGTGAAAAAGTAGTAAAAGGAACATGTGCACCTAATCCGTGAAGAGTGAAAAAGATAGAAAAGTGTACTAAAATATTGATGAAGAGTAAGTTTTTAGGATTTCTCATGCAAGTGTAAGTTTTTAGGGCGATCTCATGCCACAATGTAGAAGATGTGTAGGGAGAAAGGTCTAGTGTTATTATCCATCCTTTGACTGCTTCCAAAATTTATACACCATTGCAAATGGTGTGATCCTGTCTTGCTCAAGTTTGATCCAATTCAATCGAAGGAAAATAGAAAAATGGAAATAGAATGCATTCTGCTTGCTTGATGACTCGTGCTTGTACTGTAAAATCTCTCTAAAAACTACTAAAAATTTTGTTGATCGAGAAAATTTGTGTATGTACCCCCACATAGGCACCCAGGGAAGGTTTAGGAGCACCCAGTGCTCATGTCTATATCTAGGCATTGGTGTTTGTGTTGTGATGAGGAACCAAGTCAGATTCTAGGTCATTTATATAGCTAAAGAATTGTTGTTCCCGTAATGTGTAGGTCTGAACTGTGAGTGTGTATTGTTGAATGGGGTGATTGATTCACCCAATGTATACCCCCTTGTTTAGGGTGTATACAAAATCACTTAGAGAATTCTAACTAAAAAGAGGACCAAACACTGATAAGAAACTCGATTCCTCAGTAGGGGAGGGAATGTGCTTAGTAGAAACCAAGGCACATACAAAAAAAGTGGCTGGAGACACGTGTTAGTGTGAATAAGACAAATAAGCATATAGAAGACAAAGTGTAATCTAACAAGCAAAAAGTGGGTTATAAACATGGGACATCACTCACAACGTCCGTAAGACTATCGTGGGATGAAGCAACCAAAAGCATACAATGTGCACACAAGATAAAGGGCATAGACCGAAAATAATGGCATATAATAACAAACAATGAAAAACAATGACAAATAAAGAGTAATATACAACCATGGTGGAAAATAGTTCCTACAAGACAAATGTTGCACATGAAGCACCCGTTAGCATGTTAGAAAGATAAAAATTATGTCAAAGTGTGTATGATCTAATATAAAGTAGTGTGCTAGTAAAAATAGGAAATAGTATATAATGAAACAATAACACCTATGATGTGTAGGAAAATAGATTCCCCTAGGAGCCACTTTGGGACCGGTAAAAGTATAATGCCAACATCTATGCTACATGTAATGACTCAGTAAAAGTCTACATTCAAAACTAGAAGGAAAGTGAATGTGTATGTGTAAAAAAATAATGAAATATGAAATACCTATCTAACATAATAAGTAAAGTGTAACATGCGAGCATAAGTAAGAAAGAGTAAATACAACCAAGATATGCAGGATCTTTGTGAGTGCGTGGAATGGAATGGAATGCACAGTGAATGTGATAGGAGTACCTTTCCCCTCTAGCAGATGTGAATGAATATGAGTGAAATTGGGTTCATTTATAAATGCCCCCTCAACATTGAGAATGAACCATAAAACAAGAGTGTGTCATCGAGAAATGGTTTGAATTATGCACTAGAAAGATATGATCGATAAAGTGTAGAGCATAGAGAGTGAGTGAGTGTGGTGAGGTTCATTTCAGATTTAGACCCTCAACAATCGAGTATGAACTATGGAACTAGAGTGCATCATCGGGAAATGGTTTGAATTGTGTACTAGAAATATATGATCAATAAAGCGTAGAGTGTAGAGAGTAAGTGAGTGTGGTAAGGTTCATTTCAGATTTAGACCCTCAAAAGTCGAGTATGAACCATAGAACTAGAGTGCATCATAGGGAAGTGTGTTGTGATGCAAGAAAATATGTCATGAAAACTCGAGTGTGAAATGTGTAGCGTGTATGATGTGAGGTTCATGAATGTAGTAATCCCTCAACAATCAAGTTTGAATCGTAGCGCAATAGTGCGTCACCGGGTAATGTCAATACCAGCAGGTGTATAAAGATGTGTAGAAAATACTAGATATAGAGCATAAATTGAAATAGTAGAAATACAAGACACCTAATGATGTTAGGAGGGGGAGAGAAGTAAGCCCGACACCCACCAAGTGTGCCAATGATGGAGATCTATTCGGGAATGGAAGAGAAAACATGCCATGGTGGTAGATGTGGCAATGTGTTAGGAGTAGTAGATTTACCACAGTAAGTTGTAGCATGGAGAGAAAATGGAAATTTCTTTGTGTGATGGTGAGTATGTGAAATAACATAAACCCCAAGAGGAGATGTGGAAGGAACAAAAGGAGCGATCTTAGGGTGATATCTAAGGCCGAGTTTGGTGGATTGTGTGGGAATGGAAAGAGGCTCTTTGACTCCCTTTGCATGTTTTCCTAATCTAGTGCTAGTGAAACCATAATGAAGAAAGTACTTATATCCAAGGCCATAGTTGGAGAAATGTTGATTAGATGTAGAAGAGATAGGGGTTTTTATGGAATGCTCAATAGAATTACAATATGCAAAAGGGGATGGATCTGTTAGAATGTCATAAGCAACTCCTTGATAAAGGAATTTAAGTTATGTATGAAGGGTGGAAGGAACCACATGCATGACATGGATCCAAGGCCATCCGAGAAGAAGATTATAATTAAGATTGTTAGGCATGACATGGAATGGGATGGGAAAAGTGCATGGCCCGACAATAATGGGAAGTATGATTGTACCTAAGATTTCTTAGGAACATTATCAAATCTGCAAATGCAAATAGATGATGGAGTTAAAGAGGATTTAGAGAGGCTAAGTTACTTAAGGAATGTGAGATTGCAAATGTTAAGCCCAGATCCATTATTGAATAAATCTCGTTTAACCCCGATGTTATTGATATAAAATTGAATATAAAGGGGGAATCATTATCTAATATGGCTTGAGAAGGAAACTCATTTGATGTGAAAGTAATGTGGTCTTCATTGAGAGATAGAGCTGAAGTAAACTTATGATAGACATATTCAGGCAGAAGTATGAGGATGAATGTGAGTATTAGCCAAATAAGATCTAGATTTTATTCACACAATCAGGATTAGCTTGCAAGAAATCATGAATGGAGATATCCATGGTGAAAGAAAGAAGCTTAGAATACAAAAATAAGAAATATCTAAGAGTGTTCGAATGTTTGGTTCACCAAATGATTTAAAAAATATTGAAATTTATGTTAAACCCTAAGAGGATATTTCGTAGTCACATGCAATAGATAAAGCATTAAAATATAGACTTTGACACAAACAATAAACAAGATAATTTAAAACCCTAAGTGTAAGAAAGAGGAGAAAATACTTAGTTGTTTCATAATAAATCCGAAGGTATGCGAAGATGTAAAAATGCTATAACTAGAACACAGAGTGTCGCAGCCAAACCCTAAAAATTACAGGAGATCTGAATCAAGCTGAACCAAGGTTCTTAGACTGGTATTGGAGCACCTAGGCACTAGAGACCCTAATTGGGTGCTAGAGTCTGATGCGTAACCTCAGAAAAAGGTTTTCGTAGGGTCCCTAGATGTTTGCTGACCTTCACCTTTGATCATCTGTATGTCACAGTAAGTTCACTGATGCCACCTATAACCTGGAATGAAAGAGATATCCTGTAAAACCCCAAAACACATAAAATCCTAAAAAATACAAGATATAAATGGGGAGTTGTATTGACCCCAACGGTCACCTGACTGAGTGAACTTATGATCCAGGTGCTACACTACATTTTAGAATTCATGTAGTTATGTGTGTGTGTATATGTAGAATCGTGCCCTAGGTGGCTCTGTCATCACCAATCCGGCACTATGATAATTCTTCACCGAACTCCTCGTGCTATGATTATTTACTAATGCAAAGCCTTTAGTTTGGTGGATGTAACTGAAACAAAGCAAAAAATGTAACACAAGAATACCATCGACTATGATAAGACAGAATGATGACGAATATGAAATATCAAAGTAAATTATAATATTAACATGAAATTGTTACAATCTCACCCATGAGGTACTTCAAGTGTTATTGACTTCACTTGCCTTCCACCAATACTATGGAAGAAACTTTACAATTAGAGCTCTTAATGGCTTCTTCAACACACCTTTAAACTGATGGCTTCCTTTACACACTTCATACAATATTTCTCACTACTTCCTTCTATGCTAAATGAGGGGGGTGGCCTCTTTATTTATAGAACTTCTAGGCTTATCCATCTTATCTCTAAGATAGGATAAGAAATCCACTTTGACAAATCATATTCCATACCTTAACTCTTATATGTACGTGTAAGCTTATCTCTTAAGATAAGATAAACCTTATCATTTCACATGGGTTCCACATTTTTAGACTTTTTACAAATAAAATACACAAAATATTTATGACCTCACTCCTTGTCCTTATTACCAATATATTAATCATGTAGACCCTACTTCTCTACTTATCCCAACTTTGACATTTTAACATTACCGGACCACTTACGACAAATATTTACTTTTTACAACATTCCTATTGTACTTTGACTGTTACCATACTCTACATTATTGGCGGCACCGTACTAACGGCGCCGTTATCTTCTATCAGACGCTACTACTAATTACACTTAACAACATCCTATTCCTAATACATACATTAATGAAATAGAAATTATGGAGGAAAATTTTAGTGTCAACATCTTCCCCCTTCCTAGCTTCTACTCCGTCCTCGGAGTAGACTATTCTGGTGCTTGGAAAATCTTCAACTTGTCATGGTTGACCCATTTCGTAATGGGAGTGCCATCCAATTCCTCCAATCGGTACGTAAAATTTTCATGCACAACTACTATTTTGTAGGGCCCCATCCATTTTGGAAGAAATTTTCTCTGTCTTCTTTTTTTGTATCTGGAATCATATACTAGAACCAAGTCATTCACATGAAATGGAGACCAACGGATCTTTTGATCAAAGTATTCCTTCTGCTTCATTTTCTTCTTATGGCTTGTATCCTTTGCTATTTCCCTCATTTCCTCTAGAAAATGAAGATGTACCAACCTTTCTTTTACTGAATCACTTTCATCCATCCTTTCATTTTTCATAACTCTCATAGTGGGAATATCAAACTCAATAGGAAGAACTGGATCAATGCCATAGGCCAACTAAAATGGGGAGTATCCTGTTGCTAACTTTGATGTTGCCCTATATGCCCACAATGCTGCATGAATCCTTTTATCCCACTTATGTACCTGCAAGGCTGCATCTTTTTCTAGAATTTGACACAACACAAAATTTGTTCGTTCCACCTGTCCATTTGTGCTTGGCTTGTATGTTGTTGCCTTCCTGTGCTTAATAGAAAATTTATTGACTAGGGCTTCTACTACCTCATTAATGAAGTGGCTTCCTTAATCTGTTACAATTTCTAATGGACAACCAAATCTGGTGACAATGCGTTCATATATGAACCTTGCCACCTCATCCATGGAAGTTGTTTTCAATGGCCTAGCTTCAACCCACTTGGTTAAATAATATGTGGCAACTACAATATACTTATTCGGCATGAGGTAGTTGGAAGTGGACCTACAATGTCTATTCCCGACTTTTCAAAGGGACCAAGTGGAAGAATAGGACATAATAGAGCCGATGAAGTCTTACTTGTTACCATGTGTTTGACAAATATCACATGTCTTACAATAATTATAACAATCTTTAAAAAGAGTGGGCGGTGATAACTTGCATCCAAGATCCTTCTTACCGTAAGTTGTCTAGAGAAGTTCCCTCCACATGTACCATTGTGGAATTCTTCTAGCAGTTCCTTCCCTTGATCACGTCCAACTGCCCTCTTGTACTGTCCATCAGGTCCTATTCAAAATAATACTCCATGCAGAATAGAATATGGACGACTGGCTTGAGTAATCTTTCTCTTAGTCTTTGCATTGGCACCATTAGGAAACTTGAATTCATTCAGATAATTCCAAATATCTATGTATTCACTAGGGATTGTGTCAAGGGATAACAAGGCTACATCGGGGAAATCATCATCATCACAAGATGATCCTAAACCATCATAGGCTCGAGAGAGTGCATCTGCATTGACATGCTTCTTTCTTGGCCTATCTATAATATCAAATTTAAATTCTTGTAGAAAAATTATCCATCTTGCTATCCTCCCTGATGGGTTAGGCTTATTGACAATATATTTTAGAGCCTGATGATCTATTACAACTATAAATTTCTGCCCTAGCAAGTAATTTCTAAACTTCTTTATAGAAAAAATGATAGCTAGAGCCTCTTTTTCAGTTACAGTATAATTTACCTCAAGATCTTTGCTCATTTTTTTCTCCCAAAGTAAATTGGATGTTCATTCCCATTTTCATCCTTTTGGCTCAAAGTACTTCCTAGTGCTTTGTATCCGAGGCATCGTGTACACAATTAATGGCTTGCTCCAACTGGATTCTTTAAAATAGGTGAAGACACCAGGGCTTCCTTCATTGTCCAAAAGCTTCATGTGCCTTATTTCCCGGTTCATAAGTAACATCCTTCTTCAAGAACTCAAGGTTAGTGGTCATGCAATCTTTGAGAAATTCTTGATGAACCTTCTATAGTAACCCACATGGCCTAAAAATGATCTCAACTTACTTATATTCATAGGAAATGGTAAATATTTGATTTTTGAAACTTTATCGGATCGCACCAATACCATCTCTGGATACAACATGCCCTAACAAAACACCTTTAGAACATCCAAAGACACACTTTGTAGGGTTTAGTTAGGCTTGTGCTTCATCTAACCTTTGAAATGCTGTCTCCATCCGTGCAGGTGGTCCAACTTACTCCCATAGATGCAAAAATCATCCGTAAATACTCGATGAAGGTCCCAATGTAGGGTTCGAACACCCTATTCATCAAACGCTGGAATGTTACCGAGAGCATTACACAACCCAAAAGACATAACTCTATAAGCAAACGCTCCCAAGGAGTGGTGAACATGGTCTTCAGCTGATCTTTCTCCGTTATACGGAATTGGTTGTATCCGCTATATCCATCAGCAAAACTATAACACTCTTGGCCAGCTACTTCGTCCAAGATCTGATCCGAGAATGGAAGAGGGTAATGATCCTTCTTTGTTGCCTTATTGAGCTTCCCGTAATCAACACAAATGCGTAGCTTCCCATTCTTTTTTATTGAGATCACAATGGGAGAAACCCATTCTCGAATTCTCCATAGCAAATATGAATCCCGCATCAAGCAACTTATCTATTTCTTCTTTTACGCCTCTTGGAAAAATTAGGATTCATTCTATATGGCATTTACTTTATAGGCCTAGCACCATCTACCAAAATTTCAATAGAATGTTCTACCCAACTTACTTGACGGATTTCCTTGTAATCAAAAGTGAATATGTGTATGTATCTTTGAAAGAGCCGGAGGTAGGATTCTTTCTCACTCTCCATCACAAAGATCACCAATCTTTATTTGTTGAGAAGATCATCAACTTCTTCTTTAGATAATTTTATGGGGTCATGAGTCGGTGTGACTGGAAGGATATCCATGACTGAAACATCAACCTCACTTTCTTCATCTTCAGTGTCCACTTCACTGGTACTAGAGTAATCAGAGGATGTCCAATCATTAGTTTCATCACTTGAATCCACAGGTTCTACCTTATGATGTTGAGGGATCACGTTTATCTTCACCCTCTCTCTACCACGTGCAAGTGTCATGAAGCCTTCATTCTAGTAGTTTCTTGTATGAAATCTCCTTAGCCTTGGTCTTCCCAGAAACATTGGGTACGCAACAATACCATTTTTCATCACCTGAAAGTCTACTACACATACAACACCCATAACAGATATTGCCACATTTGAAACTACACCTTCTGGTTTAGTTTTTCCCTTATTTAATGACGTTAACATAAGTGTTAAAGGGCGATCAATTTTTAAACCCAACATATTCATTACAGACTCGGTCATTACATTAACTGCAGCACCTCCATCAACTAAGACATCATGAATTGAAATACCATTACATAATACCTCAGCTTGTGGAGCATAGGGATCTGCCTTTGCCTCCAAAACAGGGACCTCAACCTCCTTCCTTCATCGAGCATTGAGTCCACTTCGCAGCTCCCGCCTCTTCTCAGAAGACATAGCCAAGAGTTGACCATATGTAATATTTGCAGGCCTTTTGGACAGATCTTCCAAGATGGAGTGTGGTCCTTGCCCCCGTGAAATCGAGAAAATCCCGCACACCCAACTTTCTTCTCTATGTTTCTTACTAGTTTCTCCTTTCATCTTCTTAGGATCATTTCCATCTTGATTATCTTTTTCTTTCTTTATTTTTGTTATAAACACATCTACTTCATTATTTCTGCTCTTATCTACTACATCAAAAGAATTCACAGGTGCTTTTCCTTTATCATTATCTCCTTTACCAGATGTAGAAGCTCTATCTGGACAATTATACTTATAATGACCCTTTTTATAACAACCATAACATACAACTTCAGAAATATTTCTTTTTGGACCTCTATCTCCTCCCTGAGAACTAAATTCTTTTCCTTGAAGAAGATTAATAGTTAACTGACCCATCTTTTTGAGCAGATCTTCATACTCAGTAGATGTACTAGGAGAAAGATTTGTGCTCACCGAGAGTGGTTGTGGATTCTGGAGCAAAGGTGCTGGTGTAGGCTCTACTTTAGCAATGATTTCTTTGGGCTCCTCTTCCATGATTTCTTCTTACCTTATTGCAATCTCCTTTGCTTGTTCAATGGTAGCTGGGCGGTCATACTTCACTCGTTGTCTGATCTCTGGCTTCATCCCAAGAATGAAGTGCTTACATAGGAGATTATCCACGCCATTCATCAACCCATCTGCTAATCCTTCCTTCCGGATCTGGGCGTCGAGCTTCCTCCTTAGCTCTAGAACACGAGCATGATAATCCCTTATCTTCTCCTTCTCTCCTTGGGTTAGCTTTGTGATATCGATCATGAGATCTGCATATCTCTGTTGTTCACCAAATTCTTCAAGAAAAATTTCAGTTAATAAATCCCATGAGTTTTTCACATTATTACCTAGTGTTTCAAACCACCTAAGGGTTGAACCATCCAAAAAGGTAGGAAAAAATTCAGTCCATTGTTCCCTTCTTATAAGGCCATTACAAATACAAGATCGTTTAAACTCTTGAATGAAAGAGGAAGCATCTTCATTAGATTGGGCTGAAAAAAAAGAATCTTCCCCATTTTCAAAAGTAACCACAGTGAAATACCAACCCAAAAGTATAATCAACAAGACTTATGTGCACCAATAATTAAAATCATTATAATAGAAAATAGAAATGACTATGGTAAAACTTGACTTATCAAGCAGTAAAAACTGACTTTACTGTGGTAAACACTATTCATAGTAAAAAGTGAAGTTACTGCGGTAAATACTATTCACGGTAAAAGTGACTTTACTTGTGGTAAATACTATTCAACAAAAATGACTTTACCATGATAACTACTATGCACGGTAAAAACAAGGTTATCCTCCAATTGATTTTTGACTAAGTGGGAATATCTCTGCATACAATCCACCACGAGGAATGGTCCCGACAACGGAACCAAAATGTCATCACCAATCCGGTACTATGATAATTCTTCACCGAACTCCTCGTGCTATGATTATTTACTAATGCACAAACCTTTAGTTTGGTGGATGTAATCTGAAACAAAGCAACAAACGTAACACAAGAATACCATCGACTATAATAAGACAGAATGATGAAAAATATGAAATATCAAAGTAAATTATAATATTAACATGAAATTATTACAATCTCACCCATGAGGTACTTCAAGTGTTATTGACTTCACTTGCCTTTCACCAATACTATGGAAGAAACTTTACAATTACAGATCTTAATGGCTTCTTCAACACACCTTTAAACCGATGGCTTCCTTTACACACTTCATACAATATTTCTCACTACTTCCTTCTATGCTAAATGAGGGGGTGGCCTCTTTATTTATAGAACTTCCAGCTTATCCATCTTATCTCTAAGATAGGATAAGAAATCCACTCGACAAATCATATTCCATACCTTAACTCTTATATGTACGTGTAAGCTTATCTCTTAAGATAAGATAAATCTTATCATTTCACATGGGTTCCACATTTTTAGACTTTTTACAAATAAAATACACAAAATATTTATGACCTCACTCCTTGTCCTTATTACCAATATATTAATCATGTAGACCCTACTTCTTTACTTATCCCAACTTTGACATTTTAACATTACCGCCCACTTACGACAAATATTTACTTTTACAACATTCCTATTGTACTTTGATCTATACCGTACTCTACATTATTGGCAGCACCATCTTGACGGTGCCGTTATCTTCTATCGATGCTACTACTAATTACACTTAATAACATCCTATTCCTAATACATACATTAATGAAATAGAAATTACGGAGGAAAACTTTAGTGCGACAAATTCTTGTGTAATATGTACTTGATAATGAGAAATAGATAGATGTCTAATGTAAGTAGATGTGTTTATGGAAAAATGAACTTCCCATCCTATGAAGTGTATGCGTAAGAATGCGAGTCCCTTGCCCCTTGAATGAAGATAGATGGATGCTTTGATGCTCTTGAAATGCCTTTGGATGCAACATTAGGTGATAGTAATAGATGATTAGAGATTGGTCCTTGCCCAAAAGTGGTGAGTAAGACAAAAAGAGGCCAAGGCCACCCAAAGGAGATGAGGGCACTTGGGCACCGGTGTCTAGACTCGTAAAAGGTGGAGCACCAAAATTTATACTTTGGGCAATATAGTGTGTAAGGCCAAAGAGAGAATAATAAAGAAAGCAAAAAGGCTAAAGACAATGATCAACTAGTACTTTTCTCACTTAGGAATCATATGAATGCATATGATTATGACCTAGAAATGTACCCAAGTGCATGATTTTATGTCTACACTCCTACCCTCGTAAATCCTATCTACTAACCATAAAACCACTTAAATTACCCTAAACAACCATAACCATTTATAACCTATCTTAATATAATTTTATCCTAACATCCTAACCCCAAACCCTCCTTAAGCTCTTCATAACGCCTTCCATTAATAGCCAAAACCTAAAATCCTATTTAGAAGTGGTTAAAATCACTTCCTAACCATTTTCCCACATTTATCGAATCATCAAAGATTATAAAAGGAATCTTAGGGCTCTGCTTTGGGACCCTCAAGAGATTAAGACAAATCTATGTTGCATCAAGAAGACAAATGACCCCGATATGAGCACCTAGATGTCTCCAACACACCCATCAAACCATCAAAAGATCCATAATTATATGTAAGTAATTATAACATCATCAATCCATTTCTTCATCAAAGGTAAGGAAATATTCATATCCCTTGGTTATTAGTTTCTTTTAATTCATTTACGAAGCTCGTCCATTATATTAACTTTACGTTTATGTCAAAATATCCCTCCGATCAATATATAAACTTTTTACAGAGATCACTGATGATTCACAAAATTTCCTGCGATTCTTTTGATCTCCACCGATCTATTAGATCACCAATGATCACTTTCATATTTAGCATTTTGTAAGTTATTTTCATATTCAACCTTTTAATCAAGTATGTTTTGGCCTAATTTGTTTTTTTGCAAGATGTATTCTCTGTAGATGACTATTCTAGGTGCATCACACCCCACCACAAGCATATATGACCTCGTAATCATGCAACAACCTTTCGTTTATGAGTAGTTTTATATCATCCATGAACTCATCTTGTGTGCTATTTCCTTAGTCTCAAAATCGAATAAATTGAGGAACAACTTGAGATCATACAAGAAGATCGAGAATTCGCAGATAGTTTTGGTTTGACTATTTCGAGGACTTCGAGCTCACCATAGCCTTTGCTTGGGCTGCCTATCAAAGAGAGCAGGATATTTCTATCCTTCTTGAATTCTAAATTACATTGTCATTATCTTATTATTACATCTAATCACTTAATTTCTGTAGACACAAAATCTATGCACTTGGGTACATTTCTAGGTCCTAAAGCATACTAATGTATACATGATTCCTAAGTAATAAAAATAGTGGTTGAAAAATACTTTTGGGTCTTTTGGTTTATTTATTTCTTATAATTTATTGGATTTACACATTTTACAGTTCTACCGACAATTAACTGATTTAACTTTTGATGGCATCATACACTAGCACCCAGTTAGGACAGAAGCACCTAGATGGTCATGTCCCTCCTTGGTCTTCCCGTCCGTCTCTTTCTTCTTCTTACTCTTTTGGGTCCCTTTTCAATTCTTGGTCACCTTTAACACTTTGGGTCAACCTTTTAGTTGTCAATTATGAAATTCAAACAAGGGAATCATATATATACTTAGTTACTTATTCTAAATAAGGGGCCAAACACTATAAGCATTATCTATCACCACCTAAGCTTGCATAAAGGCACAAGAACACTACAAAGCATATATCTAGCACATTCATATAAGGGACAAGGGTTGCATTGATCTACATACACTGCACAGGAGGGGAGTTCATTATATTCCATCACACAATTTTTTTATATTGGGATGATATAGATCCAACCTCGCTATCATCATGCAACTTGTATAAGGGAAACGTAGGGAACTAGACACGATTCACACACGATAAATAACTATATGGAGTTTAAGATGAAACGCAGTGCTCGATGGTAAGTTCACTCTTTGGGTGACCCTTGGGGTCAATACGACTCACATTGTGCATATTTTTTTATTAGATTTGATGTGGTTTGTGGGCATGTGTAGGTTATTATTTGTTTTGTAGGTTATAGGTGTGACTGAAAACCTAAAAGAGAAACTAGACTAACAAAGAGTGAGTAACAATGAATGCCTTCCAACCCGTAGAAAAACATTAAGTTTTGATCATTTTAGAAGACAAAGGTTCCCATATTAGTCATTAGTACTTGAGGCACTCCTATATTCCTGGTTCTCCTAAATCTCATTTATCCTTTGTGAAATTGCTTCCATCTAATTCCAATAGATACATAACCCCAATCATTCCAAGGCTGCACAAAATCAGCTAAGTCAACATCCCTCTCTCATTTACTTAGGGTTTTACATTGTTGAATACTTGGTGCTTACACATTCCTGTACTTAATTACCTGAATACCATTTATTACATTAAGTTACATTGAAATAAGATTTAATTCAATAGATTAAATCAATTTCAAAACACAAGTAGAGACCCTTAAATGAAGCCCTTTCAATTCCTGATATTTTTCCAATCATTATATGATATTTATCTTGTCTAGTTGTCTTTGTATATAGGTATTCTTACTTGGGAAAAGGAGAAGCCTCTTGAATTATTCATACCCAATCATCCCGACATTGTGTTTGTTGGCATCACTATCACTAAACCCTATTTTATTTAGAGTTTTTGGTATTTCAACATAATAACAACTAATTGAAATCCACCATAAACATCCTGGCATGCCCAAAGAGGTCCATTTAGTCCCTTTTTAATTTAGATGTCATATATTTTTGATTCCTTTTTGTCGATATCATCTAACCTTTCAGCTTGGAGTGTCTCACTATTATTTCAAAAATGCATGAAAATTAAAATAAAAAATAAAAAAGGAATAATGATTATACGTATGCTTTATTTATTTCTTCTTCCTTTCAAAGATTGCATTTTGATTGCCTTGTTCTCATTGAAGTAAACATTTCCTTTTGGATATTAAAATGAACATTCATATATGCTTGCTCATCTAGTATAATTAGGAGTTAAAATAATTGCATTAAAAAAATCCCTTCACATACAACCAAACCACATCAAATATAATTTGCATCTAAACAATCCTTCTTAGGTGGACCTACTTAGATTTCATCACCAAGAGGATAAGACGACTTGGTGTTCTAGACAAGTATAAACAATCTGGTGGGTGGTATATCAGCTAAGCACCGACACCCTTATCGCTACGGGACCGTGAAGTGAGGGGGTAGGCCCTAATACCATGCCGCATATTGATGCAAACATAGATATGAGCCTCATGTACCTTCGAGTATATCAAGGAATTCAACCTTAAAATCACTTGAAACCAACCTTAGATAGCCTTTGTCTTAGTTCCCCTTCATCCATTTTTCATTTCACAATTTCTCAAGATAATCAAGATAATTAAAACTTTCTTCTGATTGTGTGGTCTTTGCTTTTCTAAAAATAACTATCTTTCATTTCTTTATTAACTATTTGTTTATTTCATGGTCCTAACTAGGATATAGTCTCACTTTCAAAATATTTCAAATATGACAGACTCACTTTAGTCCCATATCCAAAACATCCTCGTAACAATGAATCCACTCCTAGAAAAAGACATGGAACCTCCACATTCTCCTAGTACTCGCCACCACATCAAAGCTTCCCAATTTGTATAGCCCATGGTTCTTCAAAAGTGGTGATCTATTCTTCACATAAATTCTATATTCTAACCCGATGGCCCTTAATACTTACCATTCCTTTCGGGGTCTCCTTTTCAACAACTAGAGCCGTAACAATGACCTCCCATTACTAATTTCACCTTCAATCATTCCCAACTCATTAACCCCAATCATGATCGTGTTATCTAAAAAATATCCCTTTACCATTTTTCTAGTGAAATTGAGACATTAGTCCCTATTTCATCAGCACCTATCATTAGTTTTAACCTTAACTCTATCTCATCACAACCATCTCCTTCATCGGCTCCTTTTTCAAGCTCTAAAACCTCACAAACCAACACTATCAAATCTCCCTCCATATCGAGTCCCACAACCTCCAATGTTTCTCATCCACTTATTGTAAGCTTGGTTGCTATTCCCCTTACTATGAACCCTCGTATTGCATTTAAAATTATCCCATTACAATAACCTATTTCCTCAATCTAGAATCTAGTCTTATCTATTCCCTCATCCGTACCCCTCATTAATAAAATTTGCATTGCTAGTACTCAACCCTTTTCACATCACGTAACCATTGTTCCTACCTAAGAATATAGCACCATCCCTTCCTAATATATACCACAACCATCATGACCTCTTATTAACACTTCCATTCCTATCCCTTATCAATACATTCAACCCTCACAACCCTTAGTCTCTCAACATCCCCACAACATTCCCATAAGTACCCCTCTTCATCATAATGTATCGTTACCGTATTTGTTCTACCAAAATCAAACCCACATATCTATAATCAAGCTATCTCGTAATCTTCAAACTTTTAACAACCACCTCAAAAATATCCTTTATAAGAAATTATGAAAAGGATTGTAAGCCTTGAAGCTGGAACTATGGGTCCTAAAAGCACCCTTTCCTATGAATAGATTTACAACAAACCAATCCACCCATCAATACCTTTTAAAGCTTATCCCCCACACTAGGAACTCCTAAAATTTATCAAATTCTACAGTAAGGAGGACCCTCAACAACACATTAGAGATTTTTTCCATGCATGCTATCTCATTTCCCATGATTAAGATCTCATGTTGAGGACATTTCCTATGTCCTTAGTAGGACCCGCCCTTGATTGGCATAAAAATTCCACAAAGATTCCCTCTTCTTTTCACCCAAATCACGTAGTTGATCTTATAGAATTTCTTTTTAACATTTCTCATAAAAATCCATCACTGATATCTATGCTATTAAACAATTTGAAGATGAGTCTATTATATATTTTGTCACTAGATGGTGGGGAACTATTAACCAACTGACCTCTTTCCCAAAAATTGAATTCATCAAGCTATTTTCTTGATCATATGCTAACCATATATCATCAAAACTTAAAATCCAATCATTCCAGACATTCGATGAAGCCTTTACCAGGGCCCAAAAATTAGAAATTTGCACCCTTGAGGATGGTAAAGTCAAATTAAGATCTAAGAAACCCAAACCTGAGGCCTCATTTAAATATTCTTCTAGCAATGATAAATCTAAAGGCTCAACAAACGTGGTCGTTGTAAAATCCACGTCCAAAGGTCATTCAGACTCTGAATGGACCCGACCTCAACGTAACCACATAACCATCAAATAATCTTATAGTGTGGTCTTCAAAAAACTCCTAGTCACATGCATGATTAAGCTTTCTCCTATCCATCCTATCAACACATCTGTTTGTAAACCCTCATGGTATTGAGACAATTATTATTGTAAATACCATCAAGTCCGAGGCCACAAAATTGAAAAGTGTCATTTTTTTAGGAACATCTTTTAGGATCTTATAGACCGGGGTGAATTACAACTTTACAATCCAAATGTGTTGTTATCCATTTTTTCCCCTTGGGCAAAAATGGACAATGGGGGTAAAATTACATCTTGAGACCAATTTTTTTTTTTTTCATGGAGAGTTCGGGGTCATTCAGGTAAATTTTACGTTTAAGGAGGATTTACAGTATCATGGGAAAGGTTTAGGATCGTCTTGGATTATTTTCCCCATTTTCGTGTCTTAGAGGTTTAAGGTCTGCGAGAACAAGAAAATTTGTCCTTGGGGGCCCATTTCTAGTCAAAATGGGTAGAAACAACCCAAATGGGAAACTAAGCCAAATAACTTGCAAACTAGCTCGACAAGATGGTAGATGAGTTGGTTGATGATTACGATGGAATTGGAGACTGTGTGATTTTAATAGCTCATGCATGGCTCAAGAACCAGTGCTTGGTGAGCCAAGGGCAATGTAAATTGAGAGAAAATTTGGTACACAACTCAAAGGCATTGTGAAAAATTAGATTAGGGAGCTCTATCGTGAAGGTTTGCTAGGGGCCGGGTCGGTGGAGTTGATTTCAATGCATGAGCAAGTGACCGAGTTAATGTGGGTATAGGTAATTCACTTGTTATAAGATCTCAATGGGAAAATTAGGTGAGCTCATGATGAATAGATTAGTGAGCTTGTCGTAAAGTATAAGAGAAAGACAAGCTCATTGAAATCGATAATGAAACTCGGTAGTAAAGCCTAGAAAATGTGTGAGTTAAAATCCTACAGGATATTCAACTAAACAAAAATGGTGAGCTTGCAAGTAATATGTAGATGGATCGGTGCATAGGTGTATGGTTGAGTGCATGAAGATTCGTGAGGGAGAATTTACCACCGGGCTTGAGGGAAGGAAAATCAAATAGAGGAGCTTGCGAGTTATGTTTAAGCTCGATGGTTGCACACTAAAGGAGCTAGGGTGGGCTCGTAATGAGTCATGAAGACATATATACAATAAACCACATGATTTAACTCACCCCGTCAAGTTAAAAGGTCGAGCCATGGGTGCATTGATGTGAGCTCAAGCTTATGTGAATAACTCGACACATGTTTGAATTTGGAAATGTGAGATGTTAGTGAGCTTGACATTTGGGAAATGGAGTGGTTTGATGTTATGTGTTCAAGTGCACGAGTTGTTGGAATTGGCGAGGTAGAGCTCGAGGTTGGGTTATATAGTGAAGGAGCTAGAGCTTGATGATCAACCCACCAGGTTTTAAAATGTTGACACAAATGTAGAAATATTGATATCAATGGAACTGGTAGGTCGCTAGGAGATCATGTAGTGAGCTTGGTGGATGATAGATTGTTGGTGGGTGTAGAGGTATTCGGGAGTGGTGAACTCATTTGGATTGACCTACAAAGGAGGAAGATTAACAACTCTCCTAGATTATAAAAGGATAGTTTGAGCCAATGGATAATTTGATGCATTGAGATCCACCGTGGTGTCCATCATAGAGGTCAAAAATCAACAGAGATCGGTGAGATTTGGGAGTATCAAGGTTTGTATAACAAAATATAGGAATGTCTTAGATATCATGTGAATGCAAGACATGGGTGATGGGATCAAAACAAAATTTTCCTAGGATGTTTGAGAGGGGCTTGACATTGGAGAAGATGGAGATATCTCACGAATTTGGCTTGTTTGCTCTGCGAAGAAATCACATACGGGAGCTCACGGTGTAGGAACATAACAAAAATTAGAGCAAGTCAGAGAAGACCAAGATGGTTTGGCAGATACAACCAAGCTATGTAGTTGCATCTCAACATTCAAAACAGGTAAGTTCGGCGCTTCATAGAGCTCACAGTGGTTAATAGACTGGTTATGTCAGAAGGTATACACAGTAATCTTGACAAGTAGACATGATTACCAGAGCATGCATTGAAATATAAAGGTAGAAAGAGTTTAGGATTTCCCGGTGTTGATCTCGTGAGTCTAAATTGGGCTTGGCATCACTTAAGCTAGGGAGTATGAGAAGGTCAATCCACTCGGGTTGAGTTCACGAGTCATGTCGGTAAGTTTATAAAGAAATGAAATTACAAGGGTGTTCGAATAAGCAACAAACTTATGTGATAATGCCTTGAGTGAGATTGAATGCTAACTCGGTTGTGGGCACGAAGAGCCGAGGCTTGGAGTCATTTTGAAATAGGAGACAAGTCATTTTTTGGATGTCAAGTAATTTCAGACCAAAGCAGAGGATGATATCTCGCTTAGATGACATTCAAAATTTTGGGTATTCGAATGGAAAAATTTGGAGTCTAGGTGAGTGACTTGGTGAAAGTTGGGGAAAAATAATCCAAATCTCTCAAACCTCGAAGTCCAAATTTCGAGAATTCAGTTTTGGAATTCTATGTCATGTCATTGGGGATGGCCGAGTTGATAGCACTCGATGCGGTGGAGCAACTTTCAAGGGAGTCATTAATGCATTGTTGGAAGTAGAGTTCAACCCAAAGTGAATGACCCGCTCAAAGGAAATATAGCATTAGGATCAATGGAAATTTAATGTAAAACCAAAATTTAATGAGAAATAGGCGCTTTGAGGGGTTGGCCAGAGTTAATAATTTTCCATGTGAAAATTAAGGCAAAGTGTCATCAAGGGCTGAGGTAAATGCCATTCAATGCAAATGGTTGGCAAGAGTTACATATGGAGAGCCCGATGCTAGGTGATGGATATGTGGAGATACTAAATGAATATCTACTGAGTTAAAATAGGAGTTTACAGCATGGAGCTAGCTCAGTCTCCAGGCATGGCTAAGACCATGATCCAACACCGCTGAGTTAAGGGGAGGCAACCAATGTAGAGGTTAACACAAAGTGTTTCAGGATAATGCAAACTGAGTCATCCATAAGGTATTATGACATGAACCTCACCAAATTGAAAATTGAGTGAAAGTAATACAGAATCCACCACAAAATACAAGTGATACATGTAGCTCACACAGAGCAAGAAGAGTAGCTCACCATCCAACTCGACGAGAGGCTGGTAAGCCATTCATCTCAACAAGCCAAAACTTCCTCCCCGATTGTCTATTTTTTACAAAATTATAGTCATTGGAATCAAGGAAGAGAGAGGTATGTAATGGAATCATTAGAAGATATATTTTGGGAAGTTTTACATTCCAAAATTGTATATTTCTTCACCATGAATAATGCCTTGAAAGGTGGATTTGTAATTAATGAGGAAAACATGGTTGACTTGTTCAGCTACAAACTTGCCTAGTTTTAGGGATTCTTCCTTCTTTCTCTCAACAACTTAGAATTTTCTATAAATGTAAAGGGAATGCTTATTCCAAAAAAGTTAGACATTTTCCAAGCTTCCCCTCTCTTCACAAGTTGAGTTGTTGTGAATTTGCAGGCTCTCAAGCCTTTCTTCTAAAATTATAATGGTAGCTTATGCCTTTCCCTATTGTAATGATGCATTGTGTAAGTGCTTGAAGTAATGAAAATCATGTTTTGTGATCAATTATATGTCCTTACATTATTTTTTCTACTTCTATTTGCCTCTCTCATGTTTGTAGGTGAATTGTGTAACTAGTGTTTCTTTTGCAAGTTTCGGAGTTATTGTGCTTATCAAGGAATGAAGTATTGTATGCGGTTGGGTTTGTAATGCATTTCCATTCTTCCCATATTCATATTTATTCATTGGAAAGATTGAATTTTTCAAGAAAACCATTTCTTGGTGCATCACCGCTTCTAATTTAGGTTTTATTTCTTGCAAATCTCTCTCCCTAATCCCCTTGAAATGTTAGTTTAGGTCTAGGTAGTTGCTTCTATTGCATTAGGAGTAGTGTAGTGCTTAGTTTAGGAAGAGGAAGATGACCTTCTCTGAAGGTTCACCTCGAGCCCAAGTCCCACAGCTTGAGAGGTGATCCCATGTTACCCAATCACATCAAATTCCCTACTCATAACTTGGCCATTTAAAGGGTGCAATGATTTGGTGATAATAGTTTTTGGCACGCTCGGTGGGACAAAGTCACAGCTTTTCACAGGTGTGTGTAATTGTGTTCACTTTATTTCCATTAATTTTTTGTTCTCTTAGTGAAATTGTATCCTTAGGAAGTATGCCCAAGCACAACTGGTGACTCCATTGGTCTAAGTAACCCACTCTCTGAGTTGTAGAATTTTGTTCTTACCCATTTCCATCTATTTTTCTTCCACATATTTACATTTTTCTTCCATTCATGAAGTTGTGCAATCATTCATTTCCATAGTTGAGTTCCCACTTGTACCAGCAACAATAATTTCCATCTTTAGGCTATTTTAACCCACATCTAGCTCCATTTTATGATGAAAATCAGCAACATGCATATCTCTATGAGCAGAGCCATGGTCAGTTTGATTGTTCACTTAACTATGTAGATTTTCAAGAGCAGGAACATGCAGATGATGGAGGCTATCCTACAGATGAAGATTTAAAGTTGCAACTTAAGATGTAAAAATTGGAGGTAGGCATGGTACAATCTAGAGCCACAACTCAAATGAAGGCATTCAAGATTGGCTTCAAGGTAGCTTGTCCATGGGTTGGCCCTATGCCAAGTTTTTACAACTTGTAGGAAAATATTGCTTTTATGAATGAAATGTTGCCTTGGCTTGAAGGTTGGATTGAAGAAATAAAGGCCTATGAGTTTGATGTAATACAATCTTGTCGATGTGTAGGTTCTGTACCACCACCTCAGAGTCCTCTTTTTATTTCCCAACCAATATCATTTCAGTATAGACCCCAAATCCCAGGATTTTCACCTGCTACCCATGTTGAGAATCCCATTTCTGCATCCCCTATCTTACCATTCCACCATGAATCTTCTATTCCTCGTTCTTCTAGGATTCCTTCTTTTCTACACAGGACACCAACACAAGAGTTGCACCTCTTCCGCTATCTCAAATAGTGAGGGAATTCATTGAATTCAAACCCACCCTTCCTATTATAGTTCCAAATCCATTTTGGGAAGAACATGATTATAATGAAGATGAAGAGGAGGATGTTAAGGATCTTAATAATGATGAACTTTCAAAAATTTGAAGCAGTGGTCTACAAGATTGAATGTCAAGCAAGTTCCCCTCGTAACTCACCTTTATCCAAGGTTGATATTCAAGATAATTCAATGGAAACTGAATTTTCACAAGAACAAGTACAAGAGGATGATGAGAATTAGTCTATGTGTTCAAAATGTAATGTACATGATGGAACTATGTTTAAGTAAACTCGTTGATTCCCCACAAGTTGCAAAATCAGTTGTAGAAGAGCAAGAGTTAGCTCCAAATATGTTAGGATAAGAGCATGCGCAAGATGAAGAAGAAGGATTATTAAGTGTGTAGGGTAATTCTAATGAGTGCAATGATCCTAATCTCTATGCATGTCGGGAACTTGAATTTTTAGAGAGTTGTATTATTCTACCAAGGTCATTACCATATTCTGCATCTAGTCACGAAGAGCTTCAGGTTGTGAACAACGGCCATGTAGGTTCAGGGGTCTCATATGTAGTTTCGAGGTCTCAAATCCTTTTTCCTCTCCATCTTTACAAAAATCTGATTTCTTAGATGAATTTGATCTTGTAAATTTTATGTTTGAAGATGAAGAGGATATGGTGAACAAATTTCTAATATTAAGAAAACCATGAGCTAAGAAGTTGAACCTTTGGCACAACTAGGTAATGAAGAGACAAGCTATCTGTCATATTTGGAGGAGTATTTGGATGAAAAATAACCTATGGAAATACCCATTTATACTATTCCATTATCTAACCTTTAATAGAAGTTTCCTAGTGCTATGTAAGGAAATACTCAAGGACCACCTATAGTTTCAAGTTATCCTCTTGAATCTAAATTGAGGAATTGGATCTTCTACAACATTCATCAACAAAGTAAGAGAGGAAAATAAGCACCTAGGAGAAACTAACACGCTTTCAGAACTTGGAATGTCAATGAAATCATTGGAAGTTTCTTGCTTCCAATTTTGGAACCTAATTTTAATGATAAAAAAGTAATGGTGGAACGAAACCAAGGTGGTCTTGCCACCCCTAATAGTTTCCAAGAGTAGCAAGTGGATGAGCCTTATCTTACATGTTTCATGTTGAATAAGGAGATCAAGTATGTAGGTCAACTCTGTCTTCAATCGGAAGAAAGGAAATTCCGAGATGAGAAGCACATTCTAAATACTTGCTGTGATTTTCCAATAATTCCATTGGGGATGAAAATAATCTAGATGAGCCGGGGTTACGGAGAAAATTCTTGTTGTCAAGGAAAAACCCCATCAAATATATCCACCAGATCAAATCAACCCATCGATCCTTAAATCCTTTCCTTCGTAACCATCATTCAACACCCCATCCACATCCAATAAGAGTGAGCCTTAATCTAGTAAGACCCCTACACCAAATAGATGTGGTTTATATAACTACAAGAGCACGCATGCAAGACCCAAAATTCTCGACCAAAATAGGACCAAATTATCTATATCCATTACTCTTGAATCACCTAATCCATCAAATTCTAAGGCCAAGGTATCCATCCTTTCCACTTCACACACCTAATCTACCACCTCTATAAAAACACCTTCATTAAACAACTCCACCAAGCTCTAGTAAAGATGTCCCTCTACAAGCATGTTCAAAAATTTCCACAACACTAAAAAGAAATTATTGAGGCGCTCTAGTCCATCTCGGGACCATCGATGACCCTTAATAATTTGAAAACCTTGTTGAAACTCTTAAAATGTCTAACGCTATCACCTTTGATGATTATGTAACTCGAAAACCACAAATTCCCACTATTTTCACCGTTAAAATCAATGATACTCTCATCAAGAGATTTATGATTGAAAACTATGTCATCATCAACATCATATTTTCTCTTACCTTCAAACATCTCTAGTTACCTGACACCATCATCACCCAAATACCTACCATTGCACGTGTTTAATGACACCATTTCCCCTATATTAAGAACATTCATTTTACCCATCGCATTAAAAGTATTCATGAGCTCTACTATCTCATAGAAGGAGAGTTTCAATACAACTTATTGTTAGGATGACCTTGGATATACACTATATGCGGTATCCCATCAACATTGCATCACTTTTTAAAGTATGAACATGAAGGAAAAGATTTTACTGTTCCCACCGACCCAAATCCTTTAAAAGTGTGTCACATGACCTACCAACATAATGTTGTGCTCATTCCTATGAAAAAACTAGGATCCTCTCGATGAGGATTCTACTAGATCTTCCATCCCCCATCTAAGATACCATACGATAACTCCTTCAAGATACTATGCAATGTCTCTCGCTAGGGGAGTACTACCTTCTATCCCTTAACTCCCTCCCTACACCGAAAAATGTATGGAATACCTGAAAAAAACCTATGTATGAACTGAAAATTGGAGATATCATCTCCTTTGGTCCTCCCCATATAAAAACCAACCTCATTTATGAAGAGATTGATCATCCTTCCCCCATTGCGAAAATCAATATCATGCCAAACCGTTCACATATAAATTTTCATTCTTATACAATCAATTATTTGCACAAGTTTACCTTAATTTATACACCTACAAAGGTTTTTAATTAGGAATTTATGAATAGGGTATACATGACTTGGTGTTTGACCAATCTCAAAAATTTGATGAGAAATTTGGACTAGGTCTCGATATGCCTTCACCAGATACCTCCTCGAGCATCGAATTCAGATCCATACTAGAATTAGAGACCTCATTCTCACATGCAAATTATATGGACATAGATGGCACCATTTCCATCCCTATTAACTTGTTTGTAATCAACACGATCACCTTAGGGATGCTTAATTATCAAACTAAAACAACACTAAGACTTTTCCACTAGTATTACTTGAAATGATAGATGAATAATCCCTTACCATCAACATTATTCAATGCCAATATGAAGAATCCATATTATCCTACATGGGAATAGAGGACCATTATATTAAAAATACTCTACCATCTCGACACATAAAAATCCTTAATTAATACACTATCGATGTCAACATAGGGACTTCACAAGAACCTCACATAGTCAAAATTTTCCAATCTTTAGATTTAAAAGAATTAAAGGAATTCACCACCTTCCTTTCAAAACAAAGTCAAGCCTTCACATGGTCGTATGCAGGTGATATTATAGGTATTGACCCTAACATCATCATCCATAACATTGTCATGATCCCTAACACTAAACATGTCAAACAAAAGCTAGGTAGGATGCATCCTTGCATAGCCCTACTCATCAAAGAAGAGTTGTAATTACTTCTCTCCACTAACTTCATGCTACCCATTGAATATCTCGTAGTGGATTTATAATATTGTAACCCTAACAAAAGCCTCTTGAAAATTACGTATTTGCATAGATTTCGAGATCTCAATTTCGTTTTTCCTAAAGATTAATTCCCTTTCCCTAACATCAATAACCTTTTCAACCTCATGGAATTCCATGAAATGCTATCTCTCATGGATGATTTTTCCAGCTATAATAAAATCCCAATCGTGACTCGATGACCAACATAAGAATTCTTTCATTACCCCTTAAGGCACTATTTACTACCGTGTCATGCCCTTTAATTTGAAGAACACAAGGGCCACTTATCAACAGCTTGTGACTTATATCTTCCATGAAATCATCCATAAGACTATGGAAGACTACATTTATGATATCTTAGGTAAATATAAGAGTCATAGAGACCATCTTATCATCTTTGAAGTCATATTTTCCCACCTTAACTAGTACTTCCTTCATCTTAACTCAACTAAGTGTGTATTCGGTGTTCTCACTAGGAAAATTTTAGGGTTTATCATTTCTATCAAGGGTATTGAAGTAGACCCTACCAAAATCAAATCCATCATTGAGATGCCCACTCCTTCAAATATGAAACAAATTTGTAGTCCTCGAGGTAGACTCCAATCACCGCGCTTTATTTTCCAACTTTTAGATCAATGTCAACCTTTTCATCATCTCTTATGAAATTTCAAAATGGGATCACAACTATCAAAAGGCATTTGAAAACCTCAAACAATACCTCCTATTACAACCCGTGTTCACACCCACATGCAAGGGTGAGCCATTGTATCTATATATCTACCAGCGAACACACCTTGGCTGCTATGCTAACACATCGAGACAAACAGGTAGAGAGTATTCTATCTATTACGTAAGTTGTACTCTTCAAGACTATGAAAATTATCACAATGAAGTAGAAAATTTATGTTGTGCCTTGTACTTTGTGACTTCTAAGCTTTTTCACTATCTCCTTAATCATAAGAGTTATTTGTCACCAAGTTCAATCCTCTCAAAACTATGCAATATAAAGTGTATCATAGTGATCATATCAATTGATGGCTCATTTTTATGAATGAATTTGACCTATAATTCATGTCATAATAATCTATTAAGGACAAAACATCACCGATCAACTTGTAGAAGATCCACTTCCTAATAATAAATCACCTCATGAATAACTTCCCGATGAGTCTATCAACACTATCAATCAAGAATATAAATCCCCTTAAAATGACACTCTTCTTTGATGGTTCTAAGTGTTTGCAAGAGGGAGGTACCGGTATCATCATCATACCTCCCTGGCGGAATCATATTCCCCTCTCTTTTAAAATAAATTTTTAATGAAATAAAAACATGGCCAAGTATGAAGATCTCATTATAGGTCTCTAAACTGTTTTATTGATTGGTGTTCAAATCATTGACATCTATGGGGAATCTCAACTTGTCATCAATCAAATTAAAGGAACTTGTCAATGTAAGAATGGAATTTTACAAAAATTTAAAAACATTGTTGAATTCCTCCTATAAGCCTTCAATCACTATATAATACAAACAATTTCCCATTCATATAATAAATTCAAAGATACTATGGCTTCATTTACATTGCTTATCCCCTTATCAATAGAAGATTCCAAGTTGTTTGTTGTTGTGCATAGAGTGAATCAACCATATCATACCAACAAACTCCCCTCTATTAACCTTATCAAAAGAAATAAATTAGACCTTTGGTATACTCAATTCTATGACTATATTTCTTAGTCTAAGATTCTATCTGACCTCTCTAATAATGCTAAAATATATTTTGTACAATGTGCTAATCGATATATCATCGTAGGCGGTGTTATTTACAAATGTGGGTTTAATGCCCGAAATCTCATGAATCTACTAATGCTATCCAAGAAGTCCATGAAAATATATGTGATGGATATTTCAATGGTTTAGTTGTTGCTAAATGCATCCTACATATGGGATATTATTGGCCTACCCTTAATAAATATTATTGTGCATACGTTAAGAAATGCATCAAGTATCAACAACACTCCAGCATTAATCACATTCCAAGTCAAACTCTATAACCCACTCATGATTTATAGCCTTTCTCACAATGGGGGATTTACCTCATTGGCCTCATCAATCCTCGTTCCTCACAATGAAATCATTCCATCATCATCGTTACTAAATAATTTTAAAAATGGGTGAAAGCTATTCTGCTCATCTTTAGTAAATATAATAAGATTTTTGACTTTATCCATCATCACATTATCTATCACTTTGAAATTCCCTACTAAATTATCACAGATAATGGAAAATATTTCAAAAAAAAAAAGATTCAAAATATTTGTGACACATACAACATAAAATTTTATATTTTTATCTCCTTACCATCCTTAAGAAAATGGTCAAGTTAAAGCTTCTAACAAAACATCCTCATGAAAATGGTTGATTAAGTTGGTAGGAACTAACATCTCCAAATTCCATTTGCTCTCTAGGCCTATCAGACTAACATTCATACTCCTACACGTGCAACACCATTCTCTTTAATATATGGCTTTGAGGTGGTTCTACCCCTTGAAGTCAAAATTCCATCCCTCCGTGTGTCCCTTAGAGATTGTATCTTTAAAGAGGATTATCACAAGAATGCTTACAACTTGAATTGTTAGACAAATGTCACCTAAAAACCCTTGAAAATCATCATGTCTATTAAGAATGCATCAAAATATCATACAAAAACATGTTAAAGAACGTGACTTCAACATTGGTGATCTTTTCCTTAAAGAGAATCAAAATGTCACTACTCTGAAAGGAGTAAAGATGGAAAGTTTTCCCCTAGCTGGATTGTTCCATACATCATCACTCACAAATATGGGTTGGGAACCTATTGCTTAACTTCCCTTGATGGTAAACCTAAAAATGAACCTTTAAATGCCTTGCACATTTAGAATTTCTATTGTTAAAACATCTATTGTCAACCCGCTACTCACCATTATAATGATTTGGTATCCGGTCTTCCGTCATCCTATATTTACAACCTTAAAGGTGAGCACCATGACTCTTCTCATCACATTTTCCACATGGAAAAGTTCCTCTTTAGCAAGAACCCTACAATCATTACTTCCATCTTTCCCTTATATACTACCAATGAGAACATGTTAGGGGTACACGTATGTAGTTTGGACACACATCCTTTCCCCTCCCCAAATAGTCTACTAGGCCCACCCTCGCTCAAATAAAAATCAAAATATGTGTATGGATGCACAATACAAAAATATAGGATAGTCCTTGAAGGACATCTTTTAATCAAAATTACATCAAAATATAGACCAATCCCTCAAAGGATGGCTACCCATAATCATTACAAAAAGGATTCCCACATCGATAAACCTTCATATCAAAGTGAAAATAATAAAAAAACATTCTAGGAAAGCTTCCCACATCGATCAAATTTCCCATTAAAAAGAAAACTTCCTCATTGATTAGTTTACACAATAAAGTATAGCTGGGGCATAAACCTACAAGCCATCAAAGGAGAACCTACTCCCGCATACAAAATACATGGGAACCATTCCATGTTGTAGGAAGGTATGTTCATTCCATGTAAATCCACAATCATATATGTGATTAAATATTGTTAGTTATATGTTAACATTTGTTACAAAGCCTCAAAGTACATTTTTCGTACATATTAAATTTACCATTAGATCATATATATATATACCATCCAGCTTCAAAAACAAACATTTCACATTTATTTTTGACCATGATTAGGTGCGGTTAAAAATATAAAGATCACTATATATAAGTCACATCACATTAACATTAAACATCATATCAATACATCTAATCTATCCAAATATCTCAAAATATCATAAAAACTCATATATAACTTATTAAGTCAAAATCCATCACATTACATACAACTCACAATATATAACTCTAAATGACAAGATCATATACATATATCAAAAATTCTTGTACATCATCATAGGTATCAAAACCCCGTATATAATAAATATACATAAACAAGGGATTCATAAGAGATTTACATATCATAACCATACATCGATACATCATGGGATTCAAGAGAGCCTCATACATAAAAAAATTCATCTATATATATTGAGTGAACTCAATGTATTACAACCAAAACCCATATCGGTGTGCTACTATCTTGATCACCACCAGGACCCCCATCTAATCCTCTATCTAGTCCTCTCGGCACTTGATGGACACACACAAGCTACCCGTATTTGCACTAGATACACCGATAGTGAGGCTCATATGGAAATCTCCATCATACTATCTCCTCATAGTACCTGAGCTCCTCACATAATGATTAGTAGTTGGAAAAACCTGTACTACCAAGTGTCCCCATCTAACCACTAGTCTGAGCTCTTGTCACCTATAGCTTAACCCCCAAAATAGAAGTACTTGTAATATAAGGGCCTTTTGCAAGGCCTCTCTCTAATGCTGAAATTGATCTCGGTCAACTATAACCCAAGTAATATCTTCCTATAAAGTAGTGAGTTGATGAATCATCCCATCTATTTCAGCTACCAACCTTTCCTTCTTATCCCCCAAAGAGATATGGTAGCCTCCAACAACACTACCCTATCCCCCACCCCGCCCTCACCACCACCAATCTCCTAAGGTGTAGTTGATTAACTAAAAATATGCTATTCTAGCTATTGTGTGAGTTAATCTAAATAGAAACTAAATTCTATATTGGAATGTAAGACCTATCTTATTTTTAATATTTGAATATATCAAAATAATGGAACTAAGAGGGATATGGTACTAACATGTAAAATAACTTACCTTGCTATGTACTGGACTATAACAAACCGGTATGCAAACCGGGACCTATATAATCGAATGACCTCAAAAAGGGTAGGATCTGAGTGTTTGTCTATAATGAGGCACCTAGAGGTTACCAAGGTGCCTTGGGGTGCCCTGGTCTTTAATTTGGGTGCTGTAGACTACAAGAAAGCTCAGAACTTGAGTTTGACAGTGTCGTAATATCTTTGTAAAAATTCACTCTTGTCACACTAGTGCTGCAATAATGTTCTCTATGTCACTATAAATGTCATATGGATATGTACCTATAAAACCCTATCCAAAGCATCAATTCTTAAAAATAAAAATGCATATGAATAGGTCAAAATGACCTCAGCTACCAAACTAGTGGTCTTACGATTGAGTGTTGCACTACATTTCACACCCCATGTAGTTCTATATGTGCGTGTCTGTAATTTTGTGCCTAGGATGCCCTAGTGCCAATGACGTGGTAGTAGGGGAAATAAATAGATGTAAAAATGTAAATGGTGGATGGAATAGAAAGAATACAACCCTTTCCCCCTATGCAGTGTGTGATGTAGATGTAGAAGATGCCTAAATACAGTCCCTTACCTTAGCAGATAACTCCCCTTGATAGTAAGATGTCCATCCATAATGTAGTGAGTATGATATGTTTATATAGGGATCTCTTGTTCAAATTTCGACACTAGTGACCTGAAACTGTCGACTATGACCTAGGGGAATGCATGGGGTAACCGTTAGACCGACCTCAAAAAAATAAATTAAGACCACAAATTACGATGACATGGGCACCTAAAATCACAGACAGGGGTGCCCCTATATAACCCTAGGTGCCCAAAGATAGGACTATTAATGAAAAATGAGAAAATTATGAGACCTAAGACCTTCTAAAAGGTGCCCAAAATGTATAGACAAGTGACAACTAAACTAGATAAATAACAATGACAACTGACTAACTGACAACAAGACCAAAGGATGGGTCACTAGTGAATACTTTTATTATGCAAGATCCATATATAAAATAACATACCCGTGGTATAAATGTAATATTAAGTGTGTGATTTTGTGACTACATTTGCCCCCACTTTATGTTGGTGAGCGGAGAGCTCGGTAACATAAAGTACATAGAGATATGTACCCGAGAAAAATTTGGAGAATCCCATGTTATATAAGAACACACAAATGTGTAGTAGATACATGCTAATAGAATTATAAAAGTGTGCCGAACCATGGATCAATGATTTTATCCATGCAATGTAAAAATTTAAGTGTCGTGATGAAGTGTGGGAAATGAAAATGATGATTAGGATTTTGGATGATTTTGAACGCGGTTTAATAATGAATAGGTGGGTAGGGAGTGATCAGTTCCCAACCTAAACACTTATATATGAATGGAATAATTGGAGGATTTGGGTGTCCTACAAGAGGAAGAGTGTAGGGAGAAAAGTGTGTTATTATCCAAGCTTTAACTACATCCTCAAGATCTAGCCACTACATACGGACTTAGATCAAAATTTTGTGATTTTTGATCCAAATGATTTTGATTAAACAATTGACCCATATAGGAGCGATAAAGAGAAGGCACTCTTAACTCCAATCCATAGGTGTAGCTGCAATGTAAAGGCTTCCAAGTTGGGTCATCTGGAAGCGAACACGATAGAGAGTGAGACAACTTCCAAGTTAGGTCATCTGGAAGAAAACACGATAGAAAATGGGATGACTTCCAAGTTGGGTCATCTGAAGCGAACATGGAATATAGAATAAAATCCCAAGTTAGGTCATTTGGGAAAGAAATGGTGAATGTAATTCCCAAGTTAAGTCATCTGGGAGATCGCTTGTAGATTTGAATGATATGATTTGATTTGAACGTGTTGATTTTGATTGGTTGATTGATTGTTTTGATTAGTTACTCGTAGAGAGGTTTTTCGCTAACTGCCCTATGGCTAGGTCATTTAGGGGAAAGTTGTTAGAAATTGATGAGATGTCATGTAAAAATTATTTTTGGTCACTTGTTGCCCCCAAGTTACGTCATCAGCGAGATTTGACAGGTTATAACATGTAATCGTGTTTGGGAAATGTTAAACAATTGTTGCCCCAAGATTAGGTCATTAGGGTAATTGATGGTGAAATGTCATGGTATAAATTACGAGGTGTTGGATTCATGATATCGAAGATGTGGTGGCATAAGGGGACACCCAATAGTATGCCCCCCTTTTAGTGAAATAGGGAGTGACGAACAAGAACATAATCTAATCCGAAAGTAATGACAAGAGGTTACAACACATGTGAAATGTGTACACTATGGTGGTAGGATTTTTTTTGAAAATAATTCCACAAACGGGGTATAAGCTTGGAGCAAAAATTCTCAAGATAAGAGTGAAATATTGTAGTGTGTGTTAGTCGCAGCTTATAAGTGCTAAATATATATCAGAGTAAAGGTGGCATGTGTAATGTGACTATAAATAGTAAAGTGAAAGAGGAACTCATCACTTCATTTGTCTTTTATGCGAGTGTGAGAGTGTAGACGGGTGAGTAGATATGCCTCCAGCAAGACCATTATGTCCTAGCTAGTTTGAGATAATAACGATGTTGTTGTTGTTTTGCATGTACTTATGGCGGAGTTGGTAGGTGTATTATTTTTGCAAAGATGTAGGGTGAACTAGGCATTTGAGTTAATTTTTTTGAAAATTTAGGGTTTTTGAGTTTCTCAACATTTGGGACCAAGACAAGAGTGGTGAGGGTGCTAGTGAACCCTGGGACTGGAACACCTGCAACCGGGTGCTAGTATCTGCTTTGGGGCACTCCAGGTTCTACATCCGGGTGCCCCGGTCTAGAAATTTTTGTTTTAGTGAATAATGCTAGGGAAGATGTTTCTTAGTATGTTGAAGGGTTATATTTGTCTATGTAAGGTGTTCTAATACTTGAGTTTTTTATTGTTTGATGTTGTGTAGACGGATATCCACTTGAGGGAGTTTCGTGGTGGTCATCACTTGAGTAAACTATTAGGATTGGGTTTGTTAGATGATGATTGGGATGTGATGGACCATCTTGGCTTCATAAATATAACACACGATTGGGGATGTGACCCATAATATGCTCATGTTGACTGAATTATGTGAGAGGTGCTGTGCCGATACGTGCACATTATGGTTGCATACAAGGGAGATGACTATGACGTTGGAGGACATAAACCACATATTACAATTACCATTTGTTGGAGAGAGGGTACATGTGATGGTAGTAGTGGATATGGAGCAGAGGATGCACTTAACTAGATGATATTTAAAGGGCCCCGTGTACCTATCGAGGCCCATATAAGTTTGGATGCTATATTATAGTATAGGGTCCCGTAGTTATAGAAATTCATCGTAGTGGTGATTACATCATGTATAGCCATAGAGGGAGGAGGTGTTGGCATCTTATATAAGATGCATGACATATGTTAGAGAGAGGAGGATGGGATGAGATATGCATGGGCATGGTGTGTGTTGGCCCATTTATATAGGGACTTATATCGATTTACACATGATGAACATGGTGGGGGTATAGGGGCCACCACACTACTACATGTATGGGCATATGAGCACATAGTTGTATTGAGACTAGTTGTAGGGCCACGAGGAGAGTGGGCTCAACCTAAGATATATGTTTGACGTTGGGTTGATATTCACAATAGGAAGATGGACACAGATAGTTTTAGAGCCTTGATAGATAGGATGGGGCTAGAGTTAGTTATATGGAGGCCATATCATGATTATGGGGGATGGCTTGAGGATGCTATAGAGTTGCGATGTATTCGGAGGACCATGTGGCTAGAGGACTGATTTTAGGTGTGGCAGAGTTGTTTCAAGTGGAGAGAGTATCAAAACAATTTGGTATGGCACATGATGTGCCCCAGAGCCATACATATGGGTGTGAGATCTTAGAGCCCCGAGGAAGGTAGGTGCTAGGCCAGGGCCCACAACATAACAAGTGGTACCACCAGGGCCAGATGTGGTAGACCCAACGATAACATTTGTAGATGGAGATGATGTAAGGTACAAAAATATTATCAAGCATGGTGTGTAGTGTATTGGTGGGTATTACTATACCCTATATTTGTGGGTGCTATGGAGTTGCCACCAGGAGGACCAGGTGAGGGAGGTGTCCTTGACCCTATAGCGGTAGTTGTGGCAGAGCGTAAATATTTGTATATGCTTATATATTGATAAATTAATTATTTACGTTGTTTTGTATGTGATTGACTAACACGGGGTTGTATGTCATGTATGCAAGAGATGCTTATTGGTTATTGATAGTAGACACATCGATCCACACATTGACGTGAAATGTTCCTAGTGATGTGCTATGTGGAGGGATACTAGAGCACGTGGACAATATTACAGTGAGCATACCCATCTGTTTGAGATAGTGGCCATAACAATGAAGACATGTACAATGCCTTGCTTAGTGAAAGGGACGAGGAACATGAGGAGACTCGATGTGCCCAAGAGGTAGTAGCTGGTGGTCCCTTGGCTTAGGATGTGTTTGCACGATATGTAGATTTGCATCACTATTTATCAGATAATAATATGGAGATGGCTATGTTATATAGGAAGGTGAAGAAGTTTCAAGGCCACGAAATGTGGCTTCATGTTGGTGGTGAGGCATCCAATTCTAGGGCTCTCACGATACACGAGAGTGATAGTGATGATGAGGTTTGATAGTGATGATTGTATATGATGCGGGGCCTTGCCCCCAATGATGAAACATGTTTTTGGGATGATGATTGTATGAATGATATATGCATGGAAATCTATTTTTGATATATATACTAGATAAATGTTAAGATGTTTTGAAATTTTTTATATTATGTATGTGTTATGGTTTGATGGTTATGGTCCTAGAATTTGTAATGTAATAGGATAAAGTGATGAAAATAGGAGGGGGAGGAAGAGTAATGATTCCCCCGTGTATGGATGAATAGGATCATGTAATAAGACCCCTCAACAGTCAAGTATGAGCCACATAAGCAAGAATGTGTCATCGGGAAAAGATTGAGGTACACGAGATGAATGACATAACACATGATTAAAGGTTATTAGAACTAAACCCTCAATAGTCATGTAAGAACCATAAAAACACAAGTGCATCATTGGGGGTAAGGTGATAAGAATCACCTACCAAAGACCAAGATGATGGGTGGTGGTGGAGACATGTGGAATGGATGGAGCATGAGTGTATGAACCAAATGGAATATCATGTGGAGTGACGATATGGTATGCAGAACTAGCAAAAACTATGAGATGTAATAACATGAAGTGGTGGATAATGTGAATGTAATGGATGCAATGAATGTGATGGTGGAAATGATGTATGAGGTGTAATCCCCGTTTAAACACCACTTGAGACCCAAGAAACAACCTAGGGTTAGCTAGAAAAATTAGGGGATAATTTTTTTTTGCTTTGAAGTGTCTACAACCAGGTTGTAAGACATCAATTTTCACTAACAGTTCTAGAACAAGACAAAACTACTACAACCTATGTTTCCTTTATTAACAATTTCAAATTCACAAGGTTCAAATTTTAGGGTTATATGTTTTAGTTAGGTTCAGGGAGTAATCTACCCCCATACCCACTCTCTAGCAGGCTCGAGTTTCAACTGGATTTTTCTCCTACATAATGCTTCCAAAATTTCCCTAAACCATTCCCAATGGATAGGAAATTTTCTCACCTTTTGGTGATATAAATAAGTCCTCCTAACTCCTTACAGAACTCAAGATAAGGTCGGTGGAGTTCTAGGGTCAAATTTTCCCTAGGTGGGACACGTGTCAAGAGGTGGTGAAAAACACCTTCAACGGGTTGGCGGGTCACGGGGAGGCTTAGGGAATTTTTCCCATTGTGTGGGCTCAAAGGTGAAAGTTCTTCCACGCCTCCGTGGGTCCCCAGTGGACACGTGTTGAGTCCAGGCTCGAGCGGGAAGGGGGTGAGGGTTTTGGTGGAGCGGCAGAGAATATTGGGGCATTGTGCCCAATGGACGAAAGATTAAATGGCACCCATGCACCCGCAGATCCGGTAGGGCACGTGATGCTCCTATGTTTTTAGGGGAGGAGGGAAAGGGAAGAATGGAGCGGGGGAAAGTTTTCAATTTTTCCTAAGCCGAAGGTTAAAAGAAACAAGGGGTTCACCCTCCCTGCTGCCACCCCCATGGTGCCACGTGGCACGCTCTCCTTGGCTGTGGGCTAGTGGGGTAAAAGTAAAACTTTTCCAAAAATTCTCAAAAGGGATAAGAGTTAAAAACAAATTGCGCCTCCACCATAGCTGTTAGAGGACACATGACACCCTCTGATTGGTTGCGGACCGGCGGAGGAAAAAGGAAAATTTTTCCCTAGTCAAAAATTTCAAAAAGATAAGTTTTAGTTCGGTCTGCCCCACCGAGGTGCCACGTGGCAGGTCCCGATTGGTTGCGGGATGGTGGGGGCCGTGAAATTTTTAGGAAATTTTTCAAAAGTTAAAAATTTAAATTTTTAACAGTTAGATTAAATTTTATTACCTTTTGAATGCCAAATTGAAGTAAAACTTCAAATGGCCATAACTTGAGCTAGAAAGCTCGGTTTTGGAAAACAAGAACTTTTCAGAATATATCAATGACCTCTTTACACAAGAGTCATAAATTTTGAAATTTGATGAAGTTTAAGTGGTCAATTTTGAGAAACCAATCTGTAGGGTTTTAATTAGTGAACTGGCAGTTTTCAACTTCACAATTTGGTTAAATTAGATTTCCTCCTTCACTCAACATGTCGAATAGACATGGAGGATTGGTTTAGGGAGGGTTTAGAGTGTTTTAGGGAGATTTATTTTCCCAATCTATTCAATTTTGAATTTTTTCAGTAGTAGACAGAAGAACGACCTAGGAAGGGAATTTGATTCGAATTTACAATGATTATGTTGTTTTCTTGAGTTTTCTTTGTCAAATTGGGTTCAATAATGTCTTAGCATGTTAACTTATAACATTTTTAGGTTGATTACTAAGTGCAGGTCTGAACTGTTCAATTTATTAAAAGTGAATTGCCAGATCGATGTTTATGACAACGAACCATTTCTTTTAAATTTGTATATCAATTTTGTCATTTAAATGTGTGTATAGTTTCTAAGCTAGTCTAATACATGTAGTTAAATTCAATAAACCATTCAATAGCAATTATGCAAAGCCTTATATCTAAATTCAACTCATTTCAAGAGAACAAAACACTAGTCTTTTACTCCCTACGCATTCTTCTTTTTCAATCAACAATTTCAATCTTCAATAATGATTCAAATATAATACACAATATCATTTTGAAAGCTAATGCAATACTTTATTCATTTCCCATAAACTTTATAATTTTCTCTTTCCATTTGATTTCTAAAATACCATTTACAATGCATGTAACAGCTTTTCACATGTCTTTCCAAAATAGTGAATAAAATATAACTTCTTACATTTCACATTTCAATTTCTATCTTCCATTATCAATACACATATCTTCTCATTACAATATTATACAACTCATCCACTTCAAGGTGGGGAAGGATTACAAAATAACTTGCTCAAACGGAGGGACTATCAAACTGTATATTCTTCTTGCTCTCATTTGATCACAACAAAGAAGGGGGAAAGACAACGCTCTCCACCCAACCAAGACATCCAATGAGAAGGGAGAAACCATCCTTCCTCATTGGCCCTCGAGCCCCAACCATATTGAAATAAGAGATGAGAATCAAAACATGGAAACAATGGCTTCCACAACGCAAACAAGCAACATTCTTTCACATGCATAATTCAATAAGAAGCACAGTTCAAGCAAAAAAAAAGTAGTTCACAACTGCATTTGATACAATTCACACAAAACTTAGGCTTGATCAAGCAAGCCAACAAGAGCAAGGAACTATGGGGAAACTACTTATGCCTCCCTATTTGGAATTGGGCATCCACCTAAAACATACTGTGCCAATATCACATATCAATCCCATAAAATTTATGCCTCCCAACCCCTCCTTATGCCCCCCAAAGTTTCTCCCTTATGACCCCCCCCTAAAGTAATAAATGCAAGCTATTTCTTTTCCAAGTGGATCCCAAACCAAAGCTCCCTCCACAATAAAACAGATGCCATTGGCATTCCCTTATGCCCCCATTTGAAATCCCCATAGCCTTCTCCTACACCATGTCTTAAGCAATCTACCCAACCAGCCAAGAACACATAACACATTCACCATTTCATACATGCATGCAAGAGAAAGAAAACATTCTAAAAAGGCTCAAGTTCCTACCTCTCCATAATGGAGTTTGTTCCAAGATCCACAAGCTTTCCAAATGTCAAAGTGCAGTCCAAAACCAGCAATGTCCAAGCATGCAAAAAGGCTCCAACTCCTTCCACAACAAGCTCCCAAAACAACAAGAAAAAAATGCACCCCAAGAGGAATAAACAAAGTTTCAACAACTACAACAAGCACGGAGTTTTTGAATTTAAAGGAGAGGGAAGAGAAGAGGATGATGTGGATCCATGTGGGATGCCACATCATTCTTCCTCAACCCCAAGAGGAAATTCAACATCATGCACCTAAACATAATAAATAAAAATGACAAATTAACTTACACACTCCAAAATAACCCACACTCCAAAATAACCCATACCCAAAAAGGACTAGAATAAAAACATGTAAGAGAAGTGTAATTAAAACTTACAATTAGTCATTTCAAAATGCAATAAAAGGCCTAAATTTAACCTCCAAACCATAGGTATGGTTGGTGAATCATTTTAAGAGGTGTGGGACAAGCTTAACTTGTCCCACAAGCCTCCAAATTTAGCCTCCAAGGACAAATTCGAATTCCTAAGAGGATGAAGTGTTTAACACTCCAAAATCTATCTTACATACTCTTACATATCCCTTACACCTTCTTACACATTTCTTACACACTCTTACAACATTAACATTTAAAATCAACAACTTCATTAATTACATTCTTATGACATGTTGATTTATTTATTTTAACACATGATTATCCACAACATTACACAACACATAATAACTAAAGAAGAGGGTAACACATCACAAAATAAACACATGCAACATTAATAAAGAAAACACATTAATAAATGCACAACCCATGGTCACATATAATGGAAATTTCCCCATGGAAATCCCTAACAACATACAACACACACACAATAGTTTCCATGGTGACCTTGTTGAATTCACCAAGAATTTCAATATGGTTAGTCTCTAGTCCCCGACATTGTTGTGATATTTTAACCTGCAAAACATAAATACCTCCTTTAGCCTCGTGGCCATATCAGAACATCCAAAATGATATAAACAACATCTCAAGATCATCTAAACACATGAATCACAACAACATCAAGAATTCAACATTATCATTTTCAATTAATTAATCAACTATATCATCATCAATAATCTTCCATACTAGGTCTACTCAAAATATCCAATGTCACATGTCCAAATCAACATCTATAATATGTCCATGTCAAATAGTATATCATCATCCACATATAAAAATGTCTCCAAAGAAACATCATGCATAATAACTAAGTCTAGATAAATAATAATCCATGATCTAACATCTAACCATCATACTAAAAAAACATAATAGTGTACATAATAAGATCAACAATATAAAGATCGGGATCTAAAAGTGCCAAAGGGAAGTGGGCACTACATGAGGTGTAGAGAGAACACATGATGGTGTAACATGACAAAAAATATGAGAACCTGATGGAGAGGATGCAAGTAGGGTACACCTATGCTGATGATGGGAAGGAGATAATGAGATTTCACGAGAGGTGAAGGAGATGATGTCAAAATCCACTAGTTGTTGTATCTTTTCATGTAAGGCAAGGCAATCATTGTCCCTATGGCCAGAAATGTGATGATAATTACAATAGTGTTGGTCATGCTGACATTGCAAGTGGTGTGGAGGATGGTGTTGATTAGAGGGTAACTGAATCAACCACTCATTGATTAGTATGTGAATCACATCATGTAGTTGAGTGCAAGGAGACAATGAAAAATGATCTTGTGAAGGAGGTGGAGTGGTGGAAGTAGGAGCGCTTTGTGGGGATGGATGAGAATGTAATGGAGGGGAAGAAGAGGATTGAGTTTGCTTAGAATTTCCTTTAGACAATGATGGATATTGCATTGGATGCTCAACGGATGGTGAGGGGAGAGGAGCAACATGTGGAACTGGTGGAGAAACTAGTGTGGGTGCAACGTCATGTGAGGATGAAAGATCTTGCTCGAGATCGATAACCTTATAGCACAAGAGAATGAAGGACTCACAAGTATCGTATTGGAGCCTCTGTTTAAGTGGAGGAATAAGACCATGATAAAATATGAATTTTTTTTCTAAGTCACTAGGATGGAAAATGAGCTGGTGTATACAAGCATTGAAGTGTAAAATATAATCCTTGATGGGTTTAGAGGAGCCTTGATGTAATGTAGGAATGTGGTCATATGTAACCCTAGGGCCATTGTTAAGAATAAAGTGACAGAGGAAAGCATCCTCCATGTCATAGAAAGTGCTAATGGACCCAAAGGGTAAGTGGGTGTACCATTATAGTGCCTCATTAGTAAGACTATAATGGAATGCCTTAAGCAACAATCGATCATTAGAGTAATGGCCATAAGTGTGTGGTAATGTAGGATATGAGCATGAGGATCACCAGTACCATTGAAGCATGTGAAAGTAGGCATGACAAAATATTTTGGAAAGGAAGAATTATGAATATTTTTAGGAACATGATTTCCATGTAAAGAGTTGTTGTCAATAGAGGCATAATAGGCTCTACTTTCTAAAGTAAGAGTATGAAATTGTGATTGGAGTTGTCCTACGACATGCATGAGAGAGAGAATATCCTATGAGGGGATGGTAGGAGATGGCAATAATGTATTAAGTGGTTGAAGTTTTCCATTATGGGTGATCATGGGAATGTCAAGAGGTGATATAGGGGATTAGATGCTAAAGGTGTGGTGGTAGATGTGGATGTAGGAGTGGTAGTAGGACTAGTATAAACACAAATCCTAATATGTGTGGTAAGGAAGAAACCTCAATAGGTGAAGATATAGGAGGAGGGGTAGGAGATGTGAGAATAGAAGAAGAAGAAGTAATGATGGGGGTGACTCATGGAAAATAGTAGAGACAACCTCAAGAGAGGATAACAATGGAGTGAGATATTCACACGGGAAAAAATATGGAAAGAAGGAGATCCATGATGGTGATCAGTAGAAGATGGGGTGCTAGAAATAATGCTATGGTCATCATAAGAATCAATGGGATCATCAACATAATATGAAGGAGAATGCATGCTCAAAGGAGATGTGTGAGGAGAACTATCGAAGTGGTAGAAGACATAGGAGTAGCTAGAGGAGGAGTGGAGGAGAGGTAGGAGGTACACCGATTAGGAATCAATGCCTAATAAATAATCAATGATAGAGGGATCTAAAATATCGGGTGGCGTATCAGAAGAAAGATAAGAGGGATCATATGCAATCAAATGACATGGCTTACAACAAGTGAAAGCAACAAGGTCATCAATAAGGCATATACATATAGGAGAATCAACGGGATTAGTCGGCACATGTTGTTGGCCTTCTAAGAGGGCTTGTTGAGTATCATCAGGTAAGATCATAAGAGCACTATATAAAGCCCGAAGCTCAGCTATGGCAGCCTCATCATAAATAGGGTTGACACTAAAATGAGACATGATGAGGAAAGGTAGGAAAGACAATCCAAAAGAAAAATGTTTAAAATGTAGGGTTCACCAAAATGATTAACTAAAAATAGGCTATTCCAACTATTGTATGAGTTAATATAAATAGAAACTAAATGCTATATTGGAATGTAAGACCTATCTTATTTTTAATATTTGAATATATAAAAATAATGGAACTAAGAGGGATATGGTACTAACTCAGTAAAATAACTTACCTCACTATGTATTGGTACTGTAGCATATTGGTATGTAGACTGGGTAGGCTATAACTGAATGGCCTCGGGAAGGGCATGATCTGAGTGTTTTTCTATACTAAGGCACTTGGGAGGGTACTGGGGCACCTGGTGCACCCTTGTATGTAATATGGGTGTTGTAGACTATAGGAAAGCTCAGAACTTGAGTTTGACAGTGTCACAATATCTCTATAACACCTTCGATCCTATCAAACTGGTGTTGCAATATTGTTCTCTATGTCGATGTAAATTTTGTATGAAGATCTTCCTCAGAAATCCCTATCCAAACCATCAATTCCTAAAAAATAAAAATACATATGAATAGGTTAGACTGACCTCAGCTGCCAAACTAGTGGTCTTATGATTGAGCGCTGCACTACATTTCGGACCCAATGTAGTTTTATATGCACATGTGTGTAATTTTGTGCCTAGGATGCCTTAACGCCAATGACGTGGTAGTAGGGGGCAATAACTAAATGTAAAAATGAAAATGTTGGATGGAATAGAAAGAATACAACCCTTCCCCCTATGCAATGTGTGATGTAGATGTAGAAGCTACTCAAATGCAGTCCCTTACCTTAGTAGATAGTTGCCCTTGATAGTAATATGTCCACCCATAATGTAGTGAGTATGCTATGTTTATATAGGGATCTCTTGTTAAAATTTCAACACTAGTGACCCAAAATTGTTGACTATGACCTAGGGAATACATGGTGTAACCGTTAGGACCAACCTCAAACAATGAAATTAAGACCACCAATTATGATGACATGGGTGCCTAAAATTTGGGCACTGCGGGTGCCCCAAGTATAACCCTAGGCAACTTAGTATAAGACTGGAAATAATAAATGAGGAAATTATGACACCTAAGCTCCCAAAACTATATAGACAAGTGACGAATGAACTAGACAAATAACAATGACGATTTACTAATAGAAAATAAGACCAAAGGAAGGGTCACTAGTGAATAATTTTACTACGCAAAATCCATATATAAAATAATATACCCGACGGTATAAATGTAATATTAAGTGAGCAATTTTGTGACTATGGTAGCCTCTACACGAGCCCACACTCCGTTGTCAATGAAAGTTAGACCAAAAACCAATCAACCCTTTCACCTATCATAAAAGGTTAAGATAGAATCAAACAAGTTTAATCATAGTTGTACTTAAGAATTGGCTTAAGTGTGGGTAATGTTAAAAAAACAATTAGCACCTTGGGATTTTCTCATTGCAGATCCGTACTTTTTACCAACATGGGACCATCTCTCAAGTTGTGGGACTTGCTACTTGAGATGGACCTCCGAGAAAGGTTGACTTCTTTAATCTAATATAATGCTAAAAATACTCCTATGAAATGAAATATAGCTAAATAATCCTAAACTAACCATTCCAAGGTACCAAGGAGAGAGAGGGGTTAGAAATATGTAGAAAGTGAAATCCTAAGCTAACGTGCGGTAATAGCACCGAAAAGTGTTGATTTCTCTCCACAAGGGGAAGGAAAGTGAGAAAAAATGGGAGAGAGGGTAGACAAATGTGCCATAGACAAGAACCATGTAGAATGAACATTTCTTTGCATTAACAACATAAAAATGGAACATGCAAGTAGGAGATACACACAACATGCCAAAATAAAATAGAGAGGCAAGAATGCAAATAAAATGAGAGAAGGGCAGACAAACGTTCCAAAAAAAAATTATTACTAGAAATATGCACAAACTATTACAGGTCATGGAAGAAGACAAGATTATATTGTAGAGACCAAGTTAGAGGTATAAAACTTGTGGGAAGTCAGCCACCATTTGGGCATAGTGTCGTTACAACAAAGATCCATCCTTTATAAAATGAAGGATTTTACAATATATAGAACAAGGAAGAGAGAGAAGAGGGAAAAGATCAGATTTGATCTTGTCATTAATGAAGATCTATTTTTCCCTGCAACACAACATGTCAAGTACGTCCCCAAGTCTGTTTGGCTTGTAGAAGAAGGAAGATCCCATAATTCATTAATTCAAGTGGTTGATTTGCCTTGATTCTATATTTAATGGCTTGAACTATTTTTTCCATTTTTCTCCAACTAAATGCAATTAAAATATTATTTTGATGATTCCAAGTTGAAGGGATCGAGGATACCTTTCCAATGATACAAATTTTATCTAATTTGGAGTTTGGAGTTGAAAGATATGGCCATTTGAAGTTCTGCATGTTGGGAAACATATGAACAATACATGTGGTGGTATTTGGTTGGCTCGAGGATTGGCCTCTACCTACATGTGCACTTATTGGAATTTTCCATGTGTAAGTATTCCATGGAGTCATATATTGGGCCTTACTTCCTTTCCTTTTCTTTCCCCTATGCCTTTGTCTTTTGCGTGCGGAGTGCGCTTTATGAAATATGGGCCAATAAGACCATGCCACATTTCTTCGTAGTTCACTGCTTAACTATCTCCCGACTAACCACTACGAAGTGTAAGCCAATGAGAAGGATCCACATACATCATAATGTTAGTCCTTTTAATATCTCCTTATGAATATTGCGAAGCATTTACCCAAAAGGAAGCCCCATGTATGGAACATGTTTGCATTCCATTGGTTTCTCCTTCACGTCGCAAATTCTTACTTGGGCGGACTTAAAATGTTGGCTCCATAAGATATGACCATGTGTCTATCTTGACTTTTCTAACCTACCCATACGTAACACACTTTAAATTCTAGATAATTCCATAGAATTTATGTTCACGAAATCCCATCTACTTGAAGTTTACCGAAATGATGATACGTGTCCTCGATCTAGCCGCCGATCTTCTACCACTTGTCATTTCCTTCACCCACCACATGTTCATTAACCTTTTTGAAATTTCCAAGAAATAAAATTCTATGGAATGCGGCTCATTCCATGGCTTGATGTCTATCAGATCCCAAAAGAAATAAGGTGCCCTAGTATCCCGCCGCATGTCGGTATTTAATTAGCTTTGACTTTCCTTTATGCGGGTTTTCTTGCTTCCCACGGGTTTAATTAAAACCTTCTTAAGTCTAAATGATACTCCTTTGTTCCCAAATTTAGGACAACACATGGAAAAATAAGTTCCTACTCTCTACGGTAAATCGAATCAGTCTCCCATGGGTTTTGAATGCCAATGGATGGTGCTTTTGGAAAGTGGAATTTGACGGCCATTTCAACATCTCGAGACCCTTTAAAAATGGCCAAGTCCATTTTTAAGCTTGTAGAGCCAAAATAACATGGGGTTTTTTTGGCTAACAATTTGGTGACCTCTCGGGGTAATATTCCCGCTAGATTAGATCAAAGTAGCCTTTATATGATCCATTGGGTAAGGAGTCAAGCCCAAAATTTGAAAAACTAATATTTTTCATTGAAATTCTTACCCTTGAGCCATATGAAGCACAAAATGAACTTAACATGACCTGGAACTTCCTAAAATTGATCTCGTGTGCTCTGAATGAAGCTTTAAAACTACCTACTTATCTCGATTTTGCCATAGACACTACACCGAACTAAAATGAACTGTGCAAAGAACAACAAGACCGTAAAAAGTATATACAAACATGAAAATCATACATGTTCCAAGGGAATACATGCAAAGTGTGCAAAATGCACTTCTTTTACTAAAAGAAAACCTACCTACCCTACTCTAACCAAAACAAAGAGAAGCTAAACAAATCTTGATACGGTAGGAGAAATAACTTCCCTTCTTTACAAAAGTGCCGCCATGTAATTAATTTAGTAATGAACATGGCCTTATGTAAGAGTGAAAAAATGACTTGAAGATGGTTTTCCACCCTTCTCCTTAAAGTATCAACAAAAAAAAAATGAAACAAATACACTCTTTTGGTTGTTTTGCATTTGGATTTGAGAGGCATTGATGCTTGAACTTTGGTGTATTGAAGATCATCCTCATGCTCCGAAATGAGCATGACTAGTTACAAATCTGATTTTGGCTCTAAGATAACCAGATATATGATTGGACACATGAACTTAGGAACCATCAAACATATCCTTGTGGTTTTCCCATCTTATTGCAGTGAAACCCCATGAATAAGGGCATTATGGAGACTTTCCTCTTGAAGCGGATTGTTTATAGGCTGGTTTGAACTCTTAGGTGCCTTTATAAACAAATCAACCTATCCCATAATGATTGATTTGGAAATGGTTTCATCATGGCTCTCTTCCTCCTATGACACAAGGCTTGAGAGATCAAACTCATCCACATAATTAGATTCTTCTAAGGATGAAGTGGAAGAAGGATATGAAATTTCATCATCAAAAGAAAGCAAGAAGCTTCCTATGATATCTTCTTCATCCAATACCTCTAAATTTGGTTTCCCTCCTTGGCATGAAGCTATTCATGACTGATTGCAAAATCTAGATATATGTTTGATGGATCAAAGTGTAGTCCATTAAAATTACAACAAGTTCTAAGCATGCAGGACAATGGGGGTCACTACATTCAAATGAAACATCTTGCTCACTTGGAAGCTTCTCTTCCTATGCTTTCAACTCTTCTTCTGATTTTTCAAGATGGAATGAATCAACAACCTCTGTGAATATGGTGCCAACATGCACACTACATTCAAAGCAGAGATATTTTTGGTCATCCTCTTCTTGTGTTTTCTCTTCTACAAAATAGGTCCCCACCTTATGTTCTTCAACTCTAACCTCTGTTGAAGGTTTAACCAAAAATGGCATCTGATTGGTTTCAAATTTTGAAGGAAAATCCTTCAATTTTCTTACAATTTTTCTCTATTGGGTTCTTCAACTTGTTGACCTCCGTGACTGATTTTCTGATTTTTCTTTCCAAAATGTGTTTGGGAACGCAAGAGGAGGTGTGGGCTGGGTTATAACATAATTTTGCACTTATTGAGGTAAAAGGGAAGGTTTAATTTATTCTTGTAGAGGAGAAGGAGTTTTGGGGAAAAGAGGGTAGATAAATGGATATGGGATGGAAGGGAAGAAGATGGAGAAGGGGAATTCTCAATGGGGGTAACCAGAACCTAGGGATATGAAACTCGGGTTTAGATGGTGTAGGTTGGGGAGGAGGAATGAGAGGGATGTAAGATGGTAGTGTAGAGTTTCCCCATTGACAGGGTTTCCTAACACTAGATTCATGAGCCTCCATTAACTCAACCCACTTTGCAATTTGGGGCATCATCTCAATCATAAAGTCTAACTTCTATTTAGGGTTGAACCAATTTGGTATAGGGCCAACCCATGGATAAGGGACCCTAAAACCAATTTTGAATTCCTTCATTACACATTTGGCCCTGATCTAGCACCATGTTCATCTCCATTTTTGAATCTTCCTCTGAAAATCAACATCTGCTATAGAGTTTCCACCATCACCTACATAACCTTGTTCTTGAAAAAAATTTGGTTAGGAAAATAACCATACGGGTAAGTGGAAGGTGGGTTATATGCAGATTGTTCATAATAGGGCTCATAGAACTGATATGGAGGAGGATTTTCAAAATGTGGGGATGGAGGGGACTGATTTTGCTGCTACAAATGAGAGTTTTAAGAAGGAAATGAAGTCATGATTGCATGACTTCATTAATGAGAGGAAAATGGAAGAATGGACATAAAGGGAAATGAATGCAAGAAAAGGGAAAAGTTTACTAATGAGATAATGGGTTATTTGGACCAGTGGCATCACCGGATATCCTTGAAAATTCCTCCAAGGGCTAAGATATCACCAAGAGAAAATCAAAATTGGTGAAATTAAGATATAAACCCGGATACAAACCTACCAAATATAAAGCTTTTAAATACTTTGGTCCCACTTTGGGTGTGCCAAAATTGTTATCACACACAAAAGTAGTACCTTGGGATTTTCTCATTTTAGATCCCTAATTTTTGCTAACATGGGACCATATCTTAAGTTGTGGGACTTGTTATATGAGATGGAACTCCGAAGAAGTCCAACTTCCTCTACCTAATCTAATGCTAAAACTACTCCTATGAAAAAAATGCAGCTAACTAATCCTAAACTAACCATTCCAAGGGACCAGGGAGAGAGAGGGTTAGAAAGATGTAGAAAGGAAATCCTAAGCTAAAAGGTAGTGATAGCACCATAAAAGGGTTGATTTCTCTCCACAAGGGGAAGGAAAGTGAGAAAACATGGGAGAGAGGGTAGATAGATGTGCCATAGACAAGAACCATGCAGACTAAACCTTGCTTCACATTGACAACACAGAAAAATGGAACTGCAATAGGAGATACACACAACGTGAAAAAATATAATAGAGAGGAAATAATGCAAATAAAATGAGATAAGGGTAGACAAGACGTAACATAAAATAGATTTTATTGCTTGAAATGTGTACTGGAACTATTACACTCATGGTAGAAGGCATGATTACATTGAAGAATCCAAGTTAGAGGTCTGAAACTTGTGGTAAGCCAACCACCATTTGGGCATAGTGTTTTTACAAAAAAGATCCATCCTTTACAAAATGAAGGATTTTACAATATATAAAACAAGGAAGAGAGATAAGAGGGAAAATATTAAATTTGATCTTTTCATTAATGAAGATCTATTTTCCCTACAACATGGCATGTAAAGTGCATCCCCCATGTTTGTTTGGCTTGTAGAAGAAGGAAGAAACCATACTTCATTAATTAAAGTGGTTAAGACATTTGATTATGCATATTAATGTCCCAATTTTTTTTTCTTTTTATCCCACTAAATGACACCAAAATTTGATTTTGAAGATTCCAAGTTAAAGAACTTAAGGAGACCTTTCCAATGATATAAATTTTATCGATTTGGATCTTAGAGTCGAAATATATGGCCATTTTAAGTTTTTCCTATTGGGAAGCACATGGACATGACACATGGCATCCTTTAGTTGGCTCGGTATTGGCCTCTACCTACATGTGCACTAATTTTCCTTTGCCATATGTCGGTCTTCCATCGGGTCGCAGAGATCGTGCCTTCCTTTCCTTTTCTTTCCCCTATGCCTTTTTCCTTTGCGGCGGGTTTTCCTTTAAGAAATACGGGCCAGTAAGACCATGCCACGTTTATTCAAAGTTCACCTTTTTATTAGCCCCTAACTCGACCATTGCGAAGTGTGAGCCAATGAGAAGGCTCCACGCACTTCACAATGTCAGTCCTTTTGATAGCTCCCTCCGACTACTGCAAAGCATTTACCAATGTGGAAGCTCCATGTATGGAACATGTTCACCTTTCATTGGTTGTACCTTCACGTCATAACTTCTTACTTAGGTGGACTGAAACTGTTGGATCCATAGGATGCTGCCACGTGTCTGTCTTGAATTTTTGACTTGCTCGGACCCGATGCTCTTTAAATTATGGCTCATTTGGTAGAATTTATGTCCACAAAATCCCATCTCCTTGAAGTTGGATGGAATGATGACACATGTCCCCAAATAGCCATCAATATTTTTCCACTTGTTGTTGCCTTCACCGCCACTTGTTCATTGACCTCATTGACCTTTCCCGAACCTAAAATGCTATGGAATGCAACTCATTCCGAGGTGGACCCCAAAAGTAATGGGGAGCCCCGAATCCTGCCACATGTTGATATTTCATTGTTTACAAATTTTATTTTTTGTGAGGTTTTTCTTTCTTCCCATGGGTTTAGTTAAAACCCGCCCAAGTCGACCCAAAGATCCTTTGTTCCATGGATTAGGAGAACATGTAGAATACTAAGTTCCTTCTCTCCACGGTAAAATGAATCCATTTCCCACGAGTTTTTGAATGGAAATGGTCGGTGCTTTTGGAAAGTGGAATTTAACTGTCATTTGAACATCCTGCCCCTTAAAAATGGCCAAGTCCCTTTTAAAGCTTGTTAGAGCCAAAATAAACTGGGGGGTAATTTTGGATAATAGGTAGTTTAACATAGGCTAAATAACGATTCAACCTAAGATCTGGGATTTTTCTATTTCTGGAAGCAATGAGAATGTACATACATCAACGAAAAGACAAACAAAACACATTAAAAGATGCAACAAGACCACACAATGATTAATGATATTGATAAAGATATTTCCCTTAAACTCAATGACTTTATATGCAAATAATCACTCATATATCAAACTAATTTTCTGTATCAAAAATATATTATCAACCTTTATCCGATAGAGTGAGACCTATCAATTAGGTAACCTCTTGAAAAGGTGAAAACCTTGAGTTATATCTTATAATATCTTCTTTGTAATGATTTATTAAATGATATTATGATCTTGAAGATAAAACATAACAACACACTCACAAGAAAGAAAATCAAAAGTAAAAGCATATGAATTTATTTACATAACTAAGAAGATGAAAAATAAAAGTAGACATGATGAAGAGAAAAGATTTTTCATTAATGAGAGATAGTACAATGATTGCTAAAACAACGTCTTAACAAGGTCATGATTCAAAATCAAAGCCAACATGGCTACAATTTACATATATTTTGAGATCAAAATGAAGATATCATCAAGGCTTTCTCCGGATATGATAGAAAAAATATGTAATCGAGTTAGATTAGATGCATAATAATCAAATCAAATAACTAGAGAAATAATATTAAATCCGGATATACCTACTGCATTCAAACTTCATACTCAAACCTCAAAACAATGTCATCATAATGCCTGTAAGATCACTTGTCTTAGAAACACATTGCAAAAAAATATTTAGAATGAAATAATTCTTAAAAATAGCTACAATACCTTATTTCTCATCCCAACTAATTGAATCTTATCCCCGTAATCAACCTTCCCGCAACATTAATAATCCTCCTTTGTACAATCTTGAGCATGCACATGCTAACAATAATACAACCTCTTTTAGTAGGTCTACCACTCAATCTGCTCTTAATTACGTACCTTCACATCATGCCTTACCACCTTACTACTTCACTTACATTACCATTATTTGGACGAACCAAGTTGCACCTTCTCGTGACTCTCAATAAACCTATAAGCATGTTAGGCCCTCTTCGACAATCCCTAATGTGACAAGTGTGGTGAAAGAGTTAAATTAGAAGCAAAGGAAGAATGCAGGTACTGTTGGTGCGAATCAAAGCAGCACCCTCGGATGCAAATCAAGGTTCTAAGTTGATGTTTTAGGCATCCAGTGTAATTGCACAACATGGAAACCTCTCTCCAAATGTGGGGACTTGTGGAATGAGAGAGGAATCTCTAGATTAGAGGCTGGTTCCTCAAACTCCTCTGATTAGATCTAGTGTTTGCACAATTGCAGAGGTTCAAATCCTAATTTGCAAGTAGACAGGGATAAGAAATGCAGAAAATGAAACTAACCTAATGATGGTGATGCACCAAAGGAGTGGTGAACATTTTTGCTCATACAAATAGGCACAAATCCATGAAATGCAACATGAAAAACATACACAAGCTGATAAGATGCAATAAGAGATCTGAAAATGAAGTAAAAACAATACAAACAGAGGACTGAAAGCATTCACAGAGTTTGCACTGTCATTTCCATGTAAAAATCCCTTGCATTACACCATCAAAGAGGTATAAACCTGTTACAATCCTTGAAAAAGGCCTGATACTTACAAAATTCACTTGTTTTCAGGTGAAAGAAGAAGTCTAATGTTCAAAAAAGTGTTCAACCATGAAGAAATGAGCCAAATCTGGCTTTTACAGTACATGGGTCGAGCCCAGGAGAGAGAAAATGTGCAAAACGCATGGGAGCCATCCCTCATTGAATGAAACTACATTAAAATAGCATGGAGGTCCTTACAAACCCATGATCTGACATTTTTGACCATGTTGGAGAGAAAAGCGACCCATTTTGCATTGAAATTGGTTGTTGAAACGCGTCTTTTCCGCCATGGACACGTACCAGAAGTGTTTTTAATTTTCTCCTCGAAACTAACCAAAATTTAAAATTGACCATGGAATCATGTAGAGAATTTCATAAGCTTTCTGTTGATATAAAGAACGTGCAAATTCAAGCTCTGGATCGAAAGTTATGTAGGTTTGAAGTTTTAGGGCAAAATGGCCAAAAAAGCAGATCGGCGGGCAAATTTTTGAAATTTTACCTCATTTTGGTCTTTGGAATTTTTTTCAAAAAACACCCCGCACCCCGCCACCCAGGTGCCACGTGGCACGATTTGATTGGGCACGGGCGCCTCTTGGCCACTTTCCCTTCATTTTTACCTTTGGAAATTTTTGCTAAAAATCCCACGGGCCCCCGAGCCGACACGTGTCGACCCTCGATTTGCCGATGGGCTTCTCCTCCCGATTTCTCCTTTTGAAATTTTGCAATTTTTACTTTTGGAAAAATTTGATTTCCCCCGCGCCCGCCGGTCCGGACATGTGGCGGCACAGGGATTCACCGACAGGGGCACGGATTGTGCTTTGCCTTTAAGAATTTTGGCCAAAAACTTTGCCAAATTTTCCATTTTCCACCCGAGCTCCGAACTCTCTCCGGGACCATAGGACATGTGTCCTATTTCCATTCTCCGTGGGCCTCTGCTCCAAATTTTCACTTTGAAAATTTCACCGAACACTTAAACTTTTTTTCTTTCTCCCCCACCCCACGAACTCCCCGGCCACCTCTGCCACTTATCATGTTTCTATTGGCTCAGGCCAATCCTCCAAAATTTACCTTTGAAAAACTCGGCAAAAACACTTAGCCAATTTTTCAAGTCATTTTCCCCCGACACACATGGCGTTTCTGATTCGTTGGCGGGCCAAAGCGGTGAAAATTTTCCATTTGAGATTTTTGCCAAAACACTTGGTAAATTTCCCAAGTTCTCCTCCGAACCCCACCACTTCTTGGACATGTGGCACGTTCTCTATTGGTGTAGGCTTCCAGGGGGAAATTTCCCACCAAAACTCCGCCGAGCCATAACTTGAAAAATATGAGGAGTTAGGAGGAAAACTTTACCTTTCTAGAAAGCTGAGAGAGAGCTCTATCTAATGGTGCCATTTCCAGAAAGATTTGAGTGCTTGAAAATCAAAAATGAAGACTGAGGCATAAGAGAGGTAAGAACACAAGGAGTTAGCTAGCAAAATGAGCAGGGGCACATTTTGGCTAACAATTTTGGCGACTCAGAGGGGTCATCTGCTGCTAGATGAAAATACCAGTTTCCTGAAGCAGTCCATTGGGCATGGAGTCATCAAATTTTTTTTTTTGAACCCCAACTAACTTAGAATGTTGCGAGGAGGAAGATGGAATATCACCCGATTGGAACAAGGACTAAAACATCTCCAGGACAACAAGTTGTGCCAAAGCACTTAGGGAAAACAAAACTAACCTATAAGCAAAACAATGTGCACAAGCACTTGAAGGAATGGAAACCTAAGCTAATATTTACAAGATGGAGAATTCCCCTTTAGAAACAATGCTTGAGATAGATTCCATTGATCGGAATCAGTAGTTCTTCACCATCCAATGAAGCCAATTGGAAAGCATTGTTGTGATCTCTAATCTCTTGTAGCTCCATCAACTCGCATATCTCACCTCCATGGACTCAAACTCCAACAGCTCCAACTGTTTCATGAGTTCCAATGTTGGCAACTCAAGTGACACGGGCAAGATTGCTTCTCTTCCATGACAAGCCCTGAATGGAGAATTACCTGTGGATCTCTTGGGAGTTATCCTATCAGCCCATAAGGCTGATTTCATCTTGGTATGCCAAGACCTCTGATTCTCATCAAGAGTCCTCCTAATGATCCTCAACAAGTTCTTGTTTGTAGACTCAGCCTGGCCATTACCTTGAGGGTAATAGTTTGATGAAGTATTTAGGTAGATCCCATTCTTGACCCCCATTCGGTCACCTTGGATCCAATGAATGCTAATGCATTATCTGAGATTATCGTAGTAGGTATGCCAAATGTGGTTACTATCCCCTCATAGAAGTCTAATATGATGGAATCATTTGCCTCTTTGAGTGCTACTACTTCACTCCATTTGGTGAAGTAGTCCGTGTTTGTCAAAATCCATTTGTGCCCTTGACTTGAATTGTGATTAATGACTCCAATGAAGTCCAAACCCCATTGCATGAACAGATGGTCAACGAGATTGGATGCAATGGAAGGGTAGTGAGTATTTCTTTTCCGGTGAAGAATGCACAATTCTTACACCTCTTGATCCATGCAAAGCAATCACTGAAAATCTTGGGCCAATAATAACCAGCCTTCATAATTTTTAGAGCTATGTCACTCTCGGTGCAAAATGACCACCAACTGGTCCACTATGGAACTCTTCCAACACCCTATGAATCTGATTTGTGCTAATGCATCTCAGCAGCACTCCATTCACATCTTTCTTGAACAAAACTCCATCAACAATGGCATATGGGACAGCCTGCAATCTGAAGTGTCTTCTTTGGGTCTTGTTCATCTCCGGAGGGCATAGGCCTGTGCTTAGGAAGTGTGTTATACCTTGGGTCCAGTAAGGAGTGGGGACAACATTATTTTCTTCTTGAGTGCCACTTGGCTCATGGCTGTCTTGGACTATCAAAAAAACCTCTTCTTCATTGCATACTTCTTTTTTCTTCCCCAAAATCAGCTGCTCACACAATCCTTTTCCTCTTATTCAAATCCTTGTTGAGGAGGAAGTCTTTAACCCTTGTTGTTTGAGACTAAATGCTTGAATTTCTTCAAGCTTCTAATTACTATGCAAGTACATGCTTCTCAATAAAAGAATACCTCACCTCATAGTCATCTAGGCTTTGGCTGAAGAAAGCAATTGGCTGCTCATCATTGTCCTTGTTCTGCTGTACCAAAATGGCAGAAATAATATCATTACCTCCAAAGGCATAGAGGATGAAATCCTTGGAGAAGTCCAGGTTGATGAGAGTTAGTGCTTGAGAGATGGCTTCTTTGATTACTTCAAAACTCTCCTTGCCTTCTGCTGTCCACTTGAAAGCCATGCTTTTCTTTAACATTTTGGTGATATGTTTGACAAGGGCTGTAAAATCTGGGACAAACCTCTGAACAAAGTTTATCCTCCCAAGAAACTCAAGGGATTTCTTGTGGCTTGCAATGGTAGTGCTCTTATGGCTTCAACCCTCTCTGGATCAATTTCTAATCCTTCTTTGGAGACAATATGGCCAAGGAGCTTTCCTTCATGTGCAAGAAAGATACACTTCTTAGGATTCAAGGACACTCTAAATCTCCTGCACCTCGTGAAGACTTGTCTCAAATGAGAGAGGTGGTCTCTGCTGCATTTTCGGAAAAAAATAGTGATATCATCAAGGTAAATCAGCACCATGTTGTTAATTAAACCTTTGAACGCCATGTCCATTGCTCTTTGAAGGTGGCACCAGATTGGACAACCCAAATGGCATTTTCTTGTATGCATAAGTTCCCCATTTGGTTGTGAAGGCTATCTTGAACTGGTCTATTTCCTTCAACATAATCTGATTGTAGCTTTGAGTAGCCATCAAGTAGTGAAAACCTCTCGAGCCACCACAACCTACAAGATTTGCTCCATGGAAGGGAGTGGGTAATGGTCCTTGAGGGATGCTCTATTCAAGTCTCTGAAGTCAACACACAATATGATCTCTCCACTCTTCTTTCTAACTGGAACCAAGTTGGCAACCCAACTAGAATGCTTGATTGGGAATATGATCCTTGACTCAATCAGCTTGTTCAATTCTTTCCTCATGAGAGGCTCCATATGTGGATTGACTGGTATTTGTTTCTTTGACAGGCTTAGTATTTGATCCAATTCAATGGTATACTTGAGCTAAGTTGGGATTGAAACCTTTCAAGTCTTCATAGCTCCAAGCAAACACATCAGGGAACTCTTGACACAGCTGTATGAACTCATACCTTTCTTGTTCAGTTGTCATCTTTCCAATTTGCAATGGTTTGTTCTCTTCCACCAAGATGGATACTGAATCTTCTCTCTTGACTCCGAATGTTTGCTATTTCTTTCCTAAACTGATCATTGGGATTAAAAATGGACTCCAAAGTGATAAGTCCCTTAGGTAGCTTGTTAGTTCTCAAATGTACCACTTGGTCACCATAGTGTTGTTCTAGTTTTTCTTGATTCTTAGTGAGAACTCACTTCTTCTTGTAAGAAATGGATGATTTCTTTGGTCATTCTCAAATACTTACCAACTGACATTGTTATCCGGCATCTTTGAAGGCCTCACAATCACGTGGATGTTTGGTTGTACCTTGTATTTTTGAATGCTTTCCACAATGTCAAAGGCTTCCCCTACTCTATGACCGCAAGCCTCGCTGCCAGCTTGATTCTCCTTCCTAGGAATAGATTTGATGCCAAAACCCTCAAAGTCTTCCATGAGATCCCACACCATGTTCTTGTAGCACTTAAGTAGATCATTCTTGGCAGCATGCTATCCCTTGACCTGATTTACAATCAATTCACTGTCACCAAAGACTTGCAAGTTCTTTATTTTATTTTTGATTGCCCAATGCATCCTCTTGCACCAAGGCTTCATATTCAGCGCAGTGTTATTAGAGCATGCAAACCGAAACCTAAAAGCTAAATAGTACCTTACTCCTTGAGGTGAAACAAGCATAGCCCCACCTCCCGCACCTTGTCTACTCCTTGATCCATCAAAAATAGCTGCTATACCTCATTCTCATCCTTGTGGTTTGGTTTGGTGATGCTAGAATGGGCTGATTTTCTTCATGTATGCAATAGACCCCTAGCTCGATTCTTCTACTTCTTGATAAGGATCAAAAGCATGTACTTTTTTTTCCATTCATCAAGAGTTAGATCCAGGATGCTTCCAACCTTAGTGTCAGCTTCATCAGTGCTTAGGTGATCTTCTTGATCAAATGCTGAACAATTGGCATTGATCTGACTTGGAGTGTAAAGCTCAATGTGAAAGTTTGCAATAGGTTCGGACCTGATTGTAGCTTTGGTTCCATACCTTGTTCTCACAAAGCATGTGTGACCAATCAACAGACAAATATCCTCTAATCTTGGTTTGCATGAAGTCCCTTGACAAGCATAGGGAAAAGAGTGGTGGAAGGTCTATAACTGATACATCTTGTAAAACGACAACATTTGGACATGCATGCAAGATAAGACTCAAGTTTCTAATCACTCCAACTATTGTTACTGCTGTCCCATCCAGCTGCACTACCCCTTTGGATATGGTTTCATACTGGAGCCCTAGCTGATCAGCTATTTGTTTAGGCATCACTGAGCTACTTGCCCGGAATCTATCATGCAATTATGCACTAGCTGATTTCCAATGATTAACGAAACATAGAAAGGAGGGGGCTTCAACATTTTACCTTGCTGTCCTCCATGATTCCCTTCAGGCTGGGTAGCATTTGTGAGCACTTTCTCTTGCATCTGAACTTGCTGATTTGAAGTTGGCTAGTCCTTCATGGCAGCTTGTAGCAAATCTCTTTGGCCTAGGATAGATAGGGATTCCCACATTGATATATTCACATTTGTCTTCTTCATCTGATCAATGATATTGAATGGTGATGAAGGATCTCTTTGCTATCCCTTGGTTAGCACATTCACTCCTTGCATGTGGGCAGCAACAACTGGTATTTGAGTTGGTCTAGGAGCTGTTCTTGGCTGCCCTTGTGCATTTGAAATTGGATTCTACTTGCCAACCATTTGTGGAGCCATGGAAGGTTGTGGATTGGTGGGAGCCAATGACTGTTCCTCTCCTAAATTCCTTCTTTTTGACCTTGTGTTGGCTGCCACACCTTGAGAGACTGTTTGATTCATGCCACAAAAATCCTCTGCTTGCCAATTCATGAGTGTGGTGTCATTTGGAGCTGATTGTTGTTGGAATGTTTCTTGTTGTTGGTTGTTTCCTTGACTGCCCTCACCCTCCACACCAGTAGTTATCACCATTAATGCTTGATTCAAAGCACCATTGAAGCACATGGATTGGTTATGAGGTTCATTGCATGGAAAACACCAATCATACTCCTGAGCAACGTTGTTTTGTGTTGGCACCAATGCTTTAGAGGCAGATATGGCATTTGGATTATAGGGCTGAAATGGCCTATTGGCAGGAGGCCTTGTTTGATTCACATTTGCAGCTGGATTAGGAGGTCTTTGTGGTTGGTATGGCTGCCTGTTAGGCTGAGCTTGGGGCTGATAAGAAGGTCTAAAACCTTGGGCTTGTTGCCTCTTGAGAGTAACCAGCTCATTGCCTAAATTTTGCAATTGCTTCATGACTTCTTGAAGCTCATTTGGGGCACTTGGAGATGAAGTAGAAGCTTCATTTGAACTCTGATTTCTAGGAATGGGAGAAGGAGCCAAATTAGGTGCTTGATTAGTGTTTGGGCTCTCTAAACTTGGAAACAATGGCATGGGAGGTCTAGGGGCTAGTTTGCCAGCTTGGATCAAACAATTTTCAGCCCTAATGGCAATGCTATAAGCCATAGGGATAGTTATGCCTCCCATGGACTGAATCAACATAGAAATATCAGAATTTAGAGCTTTGAGATAGTAGAGAAAATCACCTTCTGCTGCTGGCCTGACTGCCACTGGAATTCTCTCCCAAGTCTTTTGAAATTTGAAGTTAAAATCAGTCAGCTGCTCATTGAGAGCTCTCTTGATGGTTGTCAGCTACTCCAAAAGAGACAAGTTGTCTCCCTTCTCTCCAAATTGCTCATGAAGTGCTATACACAACTGATTCCAATTTGTGATAGAACCAGCTCCAAGGCTCCTAAACCATTGCAATGCTTTCCCCTTGAAGGAAGATGCCAGCAATTTGACAGCCACTTGCATCTCATTGATTTCATGAATTGCACAAAGGTTGGCAATATCTTTAACATGATCACCTGGAGTAGTCTGATTCTCTCCAGTGAAGTATGGAATGTTCTTCAAGGCTACAATTGGAATTGGATGTTGTGCATTGAGGGCAAGTGGGCTCTTGCTGTGAAATTGACATAGGGGTTGTTTTGTGCCATTCTAATTGGTCTTAAAACCCTTGTTGACTGAATGAAAGGCCTACCAGGTGGAGGAGTTGAGAGAGTTATATTTGGTGGAGATGGAGACCTTTGAATCCTTCTTCCTCTTTTCCTTCTTCTTGGAGATAACTGCAGGTATTCAAACAACACTTCTTCTTCTCTAGCTCTTGACCTTGTGGTGACTCTTCTCATGAGTTTTCAAGCCTGCACTGCTGAAACCAGTTGATTCTTCCCTTTGGATTCGCTAGATGTGCAATTTATGGCTCCTTTCAAGAAAGAAAATTGTAGCAGATGCACATCAACTTTGCTTTGCGGTAAAAATGAGACCTCTAATGTCCCACCGGCGCAAGTCAAAAAGCTGTTGGTGCGAATCAGCAGCACCCACGGATGCAAATCAAGGTTCTAAGTTGATGTTTTAGGCATCCAAAGTGTGATTGCACAACATGGAAACCTCTCTCCAAGTGTTGGGACTTGTGGAATGAGAGAGGAATCTCCAGATTAGAGGCTAGTTCCTCAAACTCCTCTGATTAGATCTAGTGTTTGCACAATTGCGAGAGGTTCAAATCCTAATTTGCAAGTAGACAGGGATAAGAAATGCAAAAATGAAACTAACCTAATGATGGTGATGCACCAAAGGAGTGGTGAACATTTTTTCTCATACAAATAGGCACAAATCCATGAAATGCAACATGAAAAACATACACAAGCTGATAAGATGCAATAAGAGATCTGAAAATGAAGTAAAAACAATACAAACAGAGGACTGAAAGCATTCACAGAGTTTGCACTGTCATTTCCATGTAAAAATCCCTTGCATTACACCATCAAAGAGGTATAAACCTATTACAATCCTTGAAAAAGGTATGATACTTACAAAATTCCCTTGTTTTCGGTGAAAGAAGAATTCTAATGTTCAAAAAAATGTTCAACCATGAAGAAATGAACCAAATCGGCTTTTACAATATGGGTCGAGCCCGGAGAGAGAAAAATGTGCAAAACGCATGGGAGCCATCCCTCATTGAATGAAATCTACATTAAAAGAGCATGGAGGTCTTTACAAACCCATGCTCTGAAATTTTTGACCATCTTTGGAGAGAAAAGCGACCCATTTTGCATTGAAATTGGTTGTTGAAACGTCTTTTCTGGCCATGGACACGCATTACCAGAAGTGTTTTTAATTTTCTCCCTCCAAACTGAACCAAAATTTAAAATTGACCATGGAATCATGTAGAGAATTTCATAAGCTTTCTGTTGATATAAAGAACGTGCAAATTCAATATCCGGATCGAAAGTTATGGAGGTCTAAAGTTTTAAGGGAAAAATGGCCCAAAAATGGATCGATGGGCAAAATTTTGAAATTTTACCTCTTTTTGGTCTTTGGAATTTTTTTCAAAAACCCCCGTGCCCCACCACCCAGGTGCCACGTGGCATGATTTTATTGGGCACGAGCGCCTCCTAGCCACTTTCCCTTCATTTTTTACCTTTGGAAATTTTTGCCAAAAATCCCGCCGGGCCCCCGAGCTGGACACGTGTCGGCCCTCGATTTGCCGACAGGCTTCTCCTCCCAATTTCTCCTTTTGAAATTTTGCACTTTTTACTTTTGGAAAAAAATTTATTTTCCCCCGCACCCCACCGGTCCGGGACACATGGTGGTGCAAGATTCGCTGACAGGGCGTAGGATCGTGCTTTGCCTTTAAGAATTTTGGCCGAAAACTTTGCCAAATTTTCCATTTTCCACCCGAGCTCCGAACTCTCTAGGACCATAGGACACGTGTCCTATTTCCATTCGCCGTGGGCCTCCTACTCCAAATTTTCACGTTGAAAATTTCACCGAACACTTTGCAACTTTTTCCTTTCTCCCCCTGCGCCGCGAACTCCCGGCCACCACCTCTAGCCACTTGTCATGTTTCTATTGGCTCGGCCAATCCTCCAAAATTTTCCTTTGAAAACCTCAAGAAAAACACTTAGCCAATTTTTCAAGTCATTTTCCCCCTGACACGTGGTGTTTCCTGATTCGTTGGCGGGCTAGGCGGGGAAAATTTTCCATTTGAGATTTTTGCCAAAACACTTGGTAAATTTCCCAAGTTCTCCTCCGAACCCCGCCACTTCTTGGACATGTGGCACGTTCCTATTGGCTGTAGGCTTCCAAGGGGGAAATTTCCCACCAAAACTCCGCCGAGCCATAACTTGAAAAATATGAGGAGTTAGGAGGAAAACTTTACCTTTCTGGAAAGCTGAGAGAGAGCTCTATCTGATGGTGCCATTTCCAAAAAGATTTGAGTGCCTAAAAATAAAAAAATGAAGACTGAGGCACAAGAGGGGGAAGAACACAAGGAGTTAGCCACAAAAATGAGCAGGGGGCACATTTTGGCTAACAATACCATCACTCGTACTATAATTCTTGTGGATCCATATGAATATGTTGAGATAATCATTGAGGCAGGAAAATGACTACTAGATTTGATAGGGTTTGACTGATTATGTTGTTTAGATTTGATAAAATTCTTGGATATACACATCACTTTGCATATACTTCATACTTTGGATATTATACTTTGATATTTTGAGACATATTTGATAGACTAATGGTGACAATATTATAAATGGATGGCTGTTGATATTTAATTTGTTGTTTCATGATGATGATGTGTTAGCCTTGAAAGGATGAATGCTTTAAATGGTTGTGTTTGCATTTATATAATGTGTGTAATACTTAGTGGGACCCTATTTAGATGACTCATCATTCATGCCTCATTCAAATGCCTAAGTACATGTTTAAAAAGTGACCCAAGTCCTTGGTTCTAATTATATTTTATTATAAAGTTAGAAATCATTTATTTAAAATGATTTAAATGGTTCAATCATTTATAATCGATTCCATTTAAGAGCATGTTATAAAAGGACTTGGGGATTCAATTTTAAGGGATGAGAAATCAGGTATTGCAACTATTTTTGAAAGTTATTTCATTCTAAATAATTTTTGTGCAATGTTTTTTTGAGGCAAGTGGTCTTACATGCATTATGATGACATTCTTTTGAGATTTGATTATGAAGTTTTAATGTAGCAATGCTATGGAATGAAATTCATTATAAGGAGGATCCCAAAACCAATGGGGAGCCCTAAAATCCCATCATGTGTTGGTATTTCATTGGCTTTGGATTTTCTTTGTTGTTTAGGTTTTCTTGCTTCCCACAGGTTTAATTAAAACCTGCCTAAGTCCAACCAATGCTCCTTTGTTCATGCAGCTTAGGAGAACTTGTAGAACACTAAGTTCTTGCTCTCTATGGTAAACTAAATTAGTCTCCTACGGGTTTTGAATGCCAATGATTGGTGCTTTTGGAAAGTGGAATTTGACAACCGTTTGAACATCCCAGCCCCTTAAAAATGGCTAAGTCAATTTTTAAGGTTGTTAGAACAAAATAACCCGGGGTAATTTTGGTAACAAGTAGTTTAACATAGGATAAATAATGATTCAACCTAAGATCTGGGAAGTTTCTACTTCTATAAGCAATGAGAATGTACATAAATCAATTAAAAGACAAATAAAACACATTAAAAAATGTGCCAAGATGACACAATGATTAATGAGATTGATACAAAGATTTTACTTGAACTCAATGAATTTATATGCAAATAATCACTCATATATTAAACCGATTTTCTGTATTAAAAATATAATATTATCAATATTTAACCGACAATGTGAAACCTATCAATTAGGTAACTGATTGAAAAGGTGAAAACCTTGAGTTATATCATATAATATCTTCTTCGTAATAATTTATTAAATGATATTATGATCTTGAAGATAGAACATATCAACACACCCACAAGAAATAAAATCAAAAGTAAAAGCATATGAATTTATTTACATAATCGATGAGATGAAAAATAAAAGTAGACATGATGAAGAGAAATAGATTTTGCATTAATGAGAGATGGTACAATGATCGTTAAAACAATGTTTTAACAAGGTCATGATTCAAAATCGAATCCAACATGGCTACAATATGCATATATTTCAGATCAAAATGAAGATATCATCAAGGATTTATCTAGATATAACATAATTTTTTTGCAATCAGTTAGATAAAATGCAGAATAATCAAATCAGATAATCAGAGAAATAATATTAAATCTAGATATACCTGCTGCATTCAAACTTCATACTCAAACCTCAAAACAATGTCATCATAATGCCTGTAAGATCACTTTTCTCGAAAAACATTGCACATAAATTATTTAGAATGAAATAAATTTCAAAAATAGCTGCAATACCTGATTTCTCATCCTTGTAATTGAATCCTCCAAGTCCTTTTTATGACACAATATTAAACATAATCAATTATTACCGATTGAACCATCTAAATCATTTTAAATAAATGATTTCTAACTTTATAATAAGCTTCACTTATAACTTGAGAGGAAATTTATAATAAAATATAATTTAAACCAAGGACTCGGGTCACTTTTTAAACATTTACTTAGGGATTTGAAGGAGGCATGAGTCATCTAAACAGGGCCCACTAAATATTACAAACATTATATAAATGTAAACAAAATAATTTAAAGCATTCATCCTTTCAAGGCTAACAAATCATCATTATCAAACAAAAAAATATTAAAAGCCATCCATTTATATTATCATCACCATTAGTCTATCAAATATGTCTCAAAATATCAAAGTATAATATCTCAAAATATTTAGTATATGCAAAGTGAATTGTATATCCAAGAAGTTTCTCAAATCCAAACAACATAATCACATACCTTGTCAAATACAACAGGTGGTGTGCCAAACCTTAGCGATCATCTCGACATATTCATATGGATCCATAAGAAGTATAGTATGAGTGATGGTACCAGATTCTTCATCCACTTCCAATTTAACTCTTTTCACTGCACTTGTCACCTTAGGCACTGTGGAAGAGGACCTAACATGCTTAGAGGTCTACGGGGAGTCATGAGAAGGTACAGTTTGGTTCTTTTCAAGTAATGGCGGTGAAGTAGTAATAGGTAAAACATGATGTAGAGGTACGTAATTAGGAGCAAATTGAACAAACCTTATTAGAAGAGATTGGATTATTGTCGGCATGTGCGTGCTCAAGATTATGCAAAGGAAAATTATGAATGCTCATGCGGGAAGGTTGATTGTGGGGATAATATTCAATTACTTGGGATGATAAATAAGGTATTGTAGCTATTTTTTGAAAGTTGTTTCATTCTAAATAATTTTTGTGCAATGTATTTCGAGACAAGTGATATTACATGCATTATGATGATATTCTTTTGAGGTTTGAGTATGAAGTTTGAATGCAACAGTATATCCAAATTTAATACTATCTCTCCGATTATCTGATTTGATTATTCTGTATTCAATCTAATTGATTACATATTTTATCTGTCATATCCATAGAAATCCTCGATTATATCTTCATTTCGATCCTGAAATATATGCAAAGTGTAGCCATGTTGGCTTCAATTTTGAATCATGACCTTGTTAAGACGTTGTTTTAGCGATCATTGTACTATATCTCATTAATGTAAAATCTATTTCTCTTCATCATGTCTACTTTTATTTTTCATCTTTGCGAGTTATGTAAATATATTCATATGATTTTAATTTTGATTTTCTTTATTGTGGGCATGTTGTTATGTTCTATCTTCAAGATCATAATATAATTTAGTAAATTATTACAAAGAAGAGATTTTATGATATAACTCAAGGTTTTCACCTTTTCAAGAGGTTACCTAATTGATAAGTTTCACTCTGTTAGATAAAGGTTGATAATATTATATTTTTGATAAAGAAAACCAGTTTGATATATGAGTGATTATTTACATATAAATTCATTGAGTTTAAGAAAAATCTTTGTATCAATATCATTAATCATTGTGTGGTCTTGTCACATCTTGTAATGTTTTTTATTTGTCTTTTCATTGATTTATGTACATTCTCATCCCTTCTAGAAATAGGAAATTTTTAGATATTAAGTTGAATCATTATATTCTTAAGTACAACTACAATTAAATTGGTCTGATTTTGTCTTAAAATTTTACGATAGGAAAAATGGTTGATTGGTTGTCGGTCTAAACTTCATCATCAACACACACATATCTATCAAAACCACATAGATTCCCCGCCACCACGTAGCATAGGCCTATGTCATCCCCACATTGTCACACCCCATCAACACTCCATAGACATCTACCACCAAACTAACTCCCTCCTCGTCGGCCATATCCACTACATCATGAACACCTGCAATACCACATCTATCTCGACATCATCCCTCCAAAGAGACCACTACTACCTTTGACACATCCCGCACTAAACCAAACTACCACCGACATGGAAAAATCTCACCAAATCTCACTTTCCCTCCTTTTGGCCTCACACTCACCTCTCGTATTGCATCGCCACCATCTCCCTCACTATATTAGGCCATAACGGGAAGCCCGTATATGGCATCCAAATCACACTCTTGCCTTCACAAAACAAGTGAGGAGCTACCTATAGTGGTCCTCATCCTGATTAGCCCTATCGATCCATGATCTCGACCTCCATCTCATAAAACCCAAGAAATACTCTAAATCCACCCATATCATCCATGATAGTCCTCTTAACCAAGCCATTGCTATATGCTCATAAGCCCATCATTATAACAAAAATGATACATCAACACCAAATATGCGTTTGCTCTCTGTAAACTTACACTAACAAATTAGGAGCCCAAACAAAGCGTATCCTATGATCCATCATATCTCCTACCACACTGTCAAAATCCATTAAAACAACCCCTGTTGAATTTGGTAGGGTATAACAGTGATTGATACCCAACATCATCATAGTCACTAAAACACGGTCCTCCTCCTCATCATGATATAAGGACCCATATGAGAACCCTCTAGTATAAAACAAAAACTCCAAATTGTCATTTGCATACAAACGCTACATCACAACATCCCAACCTGCCTCATCAATCGTATAAATATGCTCACCCTATACCAGTAAACATAGAATATGGTGCACATCCTCTAAGGTCACCGTCATATTTCTTGTGGGTAGCCAAAAGGTGCATGTAATAGGGTCCCACCTCTCAAAAAATCCAACAAAATCCAACATCCCTATGGATACGTCGGTAATGACGCATCCCATCTAGTCCTACCTTCTATAGGTGCTCCTACTTCTCATTAGATAACTGTTCACATACCTCATCAAGAATCTTTGGGTACCTTTCCCCAATGTGTAGTCAATTGATCTCCAGTCCGCATCCACAAATTAAATAAATAAATAAAAGATATCAAAAAAATTTAATGAAATTCAAACATATATCAACTATCTATCCAAATCAACCCAATCGTTTGTGACCATTTTAAATCCCTAGAAATACATCTCAATCTCCATTGATCCTATGGATTGTCGGTGATTTCATAAGAAATCACCAACGATCCCATAACCGAGATAAAAATAATAATATTACAAAAATGACAAAATTTCAAGTACACCACCTACCTCAACACGAGTGCATCTCGACATCTCTATTCATCCCCACTCACCTCCATCTTACTTAATCAAACTCAAAAATCAAATAAACAATGCTCCAAGTGTCTTGATCTCACAACAAGAAATGGTTCAAATGAACCTCATGTGCCCCTTATATATTCATTTTTTTCCATCCTCCCGATCGCTAAAAATATGGGTGATCGCCAACGATCCATGGTAATCATTAATAATTACCTCCTCTTTATCTAAAAAATCACCGTATGGCCCCTTAATGTTATGAAATTATCATTTTGTCAAATCCTATCAATCAATCAACATCAATCGATGCACATTTTTGTGCCTCTCTTTTCAGTGCCATGTAAAGACCCCTTCTCTTGTTGAAACAATGGTTTCAACCATCTATCAAATCAATCCCTTTAGCTTTGCGCACACATTCAATAATACATGCTTCATATTTTGGTTCCAAGAAATTCTATCAATACAAAAATAAACCAATCTATATAATGCTTGCATTTATCAAATCCATTACAGATTACACAATCTTTTTTCGGATCTTTCCCTTGTCACCTCCAACAAGTCATATGTGTATAGGTTGCGAACCCTTTTGTTCCCTTATCACTTGACTTCCTCGCCATGTAAATCCACCTTATGGTAACATTGTTTATCAAATCCTACGTCTCCGATACATCGTGGTTAGTATACCCTACCGTGATCATTTACCGTGGTTGCTTCCTATGAGTCATAAATTTATAGGTTGAAACCCTTGTTTCCCCTATCATTTATGTTTATGGTTACGCAAGTCCACCTTTGTGGCAATTTGATTTCATACTTAGTCTTGGGGCATCTTAAATTAAAATACACCATCATACGAACCTATCTAATCCAACAAACTTTTCAAACCGGTAATCATTGCAATTTATCGCAATAACCCCGATTTAAGGGGGACCACTTATTAAAACAAAAAGATGATCACATCACTTGTTTTTTCCAGATTTTGTCCATCACAAACCACTTGAAAAAAAAGGAAAATGTAGACACCAGGGTTTTGGCACCCTAGGTGACTACTTTACACTCCGCACACATTAAATCATTAAACCTATCATTATAACATATCCTAAGTCACTACCCTCACCCTCATAAAAACACACTCCTACTCCCCATAAATCCTATCTACCAACCGTAAAACCCCTTAACTTACCCTAAACCACCCCAACCATTTACCACCCATCTTAATCCATTTTTATCCTAACATCATAACCACCTAACCCTCCTTAACCTCTTCATAAGCTCTTCCATTTTAAGAAAATACCGAAACTCATATTTGGAAGTGGTTAAAACCACTTCCCAACCATTTTTCCCACATTTATCATATCACTAAAGATCCTAATGGTTCACCAAAGATTATAAAAGAAATGTCAAGGATCTTATTTTGGGACCCCCGTGAGATTACATTGAATTTATGTTGCATCACGGCCGATGACCTGCTACGAGAACCCATACGCCTCAACATACACATCAAGACATCAAAGTCTTCACAAGTACATGTAAGAAATTATAACACCATCAATCCATATTTTCATCAAAGGTAAGGAAAAATTCATATATCTTGGTTATTAATTGCTTTCACTTCATTTATGAAGATATGTCCATCATATTAAGTTTACGGTTTTTGTCAAAATAACCCTCTTATCAATATATCAACTTTTTATAGAGATCACCGATGATTCACAAAATCTCTTGCAATTCTCATTGATCTCCACCGATTCATTAGATCGCCAATGATCCCCTGTCGATTTATCATTTTGTCATTTATCATCATATTCAACCTTTTTATCAAGTCTATTTTTTCATAATCTATTTGTTTTCAAGATGTATTCTTTGTAGATGATTGTTCCAGGGGCATCACACCCCATCACAAACATATACAACCTCCGATCGTGAAATAACCTTTTATGTGGGAGCAGCGATTCGATATCGTCGATGAACTTAGCTCTCAGTGCGGCATTGTCGTCACTCCACGAAATCAAAGACATTGAGGAGAAACTTGAGACCATACAAGAAGAATGAGAACTCACATAATAGTTTTGGTTTGACTATTTCTAGCACTTTGAGCTTGCCATAGCCTTGTCCCGAGCCACCTATCAAGCAGAGCACGATCTTTCTATCCCTCTTGAATTATAAATTACATTGTCATGATCTTATTATCACATCCAATCACTTACTCGAAAAACACAAGTTTATACCCTTCAAGGAAGCCCTTTGGATTCCTAGGATCGATCTTTTCCAAAAACTTGTCCAATCATTATTTGATATTTGTCTTATCTAGTTGTATTTATATACATGTATTTTAACTTGGAGAAAGGAGGAACCTCTTTGCATTGTTCGTACCCACTGCTTTTGACATTGTGTTTGTCGGTGCAGGTATCGGTAAACCTTGCATTATTTAGAGTTTTTTGTATTTCAACACAATAGCAATTAACTTAAATTCACCATAAACATGTAACACCTCATAATCCTCGTATATCTCACTTACATAATTAATTTTAGACCAAGCAGAGGATTCTTGATCCCAAATAGAGCCTCCCTATAGATATTAGACAAATCCTTAGGTCCAATAAAATTACATTTATGTGAGAACCAAGTATAGTCCCCTTCTATTCCATGAACTCTATTTTATGATCATCATCCAACCTGTTCATCCGTTAGAACATCTAAAAACTTCCGCCTATCTATGGAGCTCCACCTCACCGCACCTATTCGAAAAGCGTAGCCTAGGGCCATCAATTGTAAGTAGCTTCACTTTGACATTTTTACGCAGAATTAATGGATTAAATCAATGTTAAACCCTTGTTATCCTACGCCAAACGAATTTTGAATGCATCACAATTTCAGAATAATAATTATATTAATAAAATAAATCAAATAAAAAAACAAAACGAATAAACGAGTGAAATAAGAACTAACATATAAAGATGCATGTAATTTTGGTGGGTGGTCGGGCCTTGAGGGAGATTTATGGAGCTTGAGTCTGTGTGGGGGTGGTGGATATATTTTCAATCTACTTATCCTCAAGTACGCTGAGAACACAAATTTTCAGAGGGTGTACTATATAGAACTTTGATCGGGCATTGGAAGCCGCAAACAAAAGTTAGGCTAGTGTTGGCGCCCAACCAAAACCAAATTTCCATGCATGCACTAAGACAAAGAAAGAGCCTAAGGAGTTTCAATTTTGTCAGGTGTTAAACTCCACTCTTCAGCCTGCCCACGCCCTCCCTGTTGTGATATTATCTACCAAGACATTTTCTACAGCTTTACATTGATTTGATGTGTTTATAGATGTGAGGTCCTACACAAAAGGTGCGCACCATTTTCTTTTCTGGATGGTTTAAACCTGCAAAAGCATTGAAGGGTTGAGGTGTTGCAGGTTTGGCATAGGTCTTTAGATGCCAATTTACATGTTTGGAGTTGGTATGTTGGAGCATATATAAGGAAACTCCATCCTCTTAAAGCATTATAGCTGTTTCTTCAAAAAGATCAGCAGGGGTCCATCTGAATGACTTACCTTTGTTAGCTCATGCCTAGCCTGTGTGATAATAGGAGTTTTTGAAGCATGGTCAGGAAAAGGAATATTTTCATATATATTATAGTTGCAACCACTTCTGTAGATATTTATACAAAACATTTTAGCAAATACCAGAAATGTGGATTATCTGATAGAATGTTTAAAAAATGTTCCCACATAGATTACAATGATTACTGGGTCTCTGTTAAAATGCAATATTTAAAATAGTGCATAGACAACAAAGTTGAATAGAATGGACATTTAGAAAATGCCTCTCAAAAATGGACACGTGGCCTCATGTACAACTGGTTGGAGGATAAGCACAAAGTGGGTTTGTTGAAAGGAATTAGAAACACCCAACCAAATGTGACGGGAAAGTGTCAAGTTGAAAAACCATAACATTTTCAAGCTTTCTCCCTTGCCTCTGTATTTCCACGAAGGGCCATTTGTGGATTGGTCAATAACCAACAGGTATATGATGTTTAAAAAATATATAGTATCCTACTGTTCCTTATCCCAAGTCAATGTCTCCAGTTTTACATAGTTTTCCTGAAACTGTGGTGTGAATAACCCTTAATAAAAAAGTGTGTACAAGATTTCATCATCCTTTTACCATCTAAACTACATCCTACTTGTGCATTGCTACATATATATTTGACAAAAGAACATAAATCATAGTAATACGAGGAACCAACTGAAAAAGAAGAGTTATGTAAATAATTGAAAGCCAAATTTCTCAACATTTATGAGCATCCTACCCGCATGTGCTAAAATGGGAACTTTGGAGTGAGGCATGGAATTTCAAACATCATTTGAAAGCAGATATTTTTAGTTGCTCAGAACGTGGAATCACTCTATATGCATACGAACTGGTTAGTAAACAGTCTAGGGGTGGTGGAATCATAGTTCATGCAACGCTTCACCAGTTTGGTTAAAAGCATGGTTTTTCTCACCTATTTCTAACATGCTTTTCAAATTCATAGTTTTCCTTTCTCTATGGTTTTGAAAATTAAAACAAAGAAAGAGTATTGCTTTGGATAAATTCAAAATGTTTTGTAGCATGAAAACATTAAAAGTTACCTTATTTGTTGGACATTTGAAAGAATTATTTTGAGTGTTGATATTTCTTTGGATCACTTCTTGTAACAATAGAAAATGTAGATGATGATTTAGGTTAACAGAGACCTCCAGAAAAACAAGTTTTGAACTTGAGATTTTGTGATAACTTACCACTTGTACACTTGTAAAAGTTAATAGAACATAATTTTCAATGACACACAAAACACCCCTCCAAACCACGTAGTAGGAAAGTGATGATTTGACTATGTTAACTAGTGATGTGGGGTGCCACATCAACCCATATAATTAATTTATATAATCATTTGACCATTTTTCAACGCGTCTAGAAGTCCAGTTGATACTTTTGTAACATTGGATAGTTGTTAGAAGTTGAAAATTTAGTTTGGTTTTGGCTTCTTGCTTTAGGCCCTCGTAACGAAAAACAATATTTTTTCACCACATACCTATAATAGTTATTCAATAAAAGTATAATCAACCTTTAATTTCAATAAAATTGCTTAGCAAGATTGTTTTCTAAGGGGGTTTCGTAGGCCTCTAGTCGCTTGGGGACAAGGTCAAACTAGTACAATTAAGATTAGTAGCTCCGAGAAAGGTAGCCCCCATTTGAACCCTAGTCACTGTTTGAGTTTTGTTAACTTCTAGGGTTTTCCTGTGGAAAAGAGAGTATATGGAAATTTACACATGGTGTGTTTGAGTTTTGGAAAATGGTTTTCAAACTTAGTTTCTAGGCCACTTTGGCTAAATTGGACATTCTTATAAACTTGTAGTAATAATGAAAAAAGCTGTCATGGACCTTTTTCCTATCCGAATAACTATTAGAAAACTCCGTAGATACTATCACATGACAAAATAGAAATCCATTATGTCACTTGTTTTGTGAAAATTTCTTGTGGAAAAATATGGTGTTTTCTCTTTCTTCTCCATCTCTCTCTAACTTGAAAATGAAAAGAAAACCACATGATTTTCGTACTCTCTACTGTTGTGTACAAATGTTTGAATTTATTGTAAATGGAAAGTTATATATATGTAAAAATGTTAATTGTAGGGGGAATTCCACTCCAAAATTTATTTCACGACCACATTTACACTAATTTGATAGGTTGTAGGGGCATGACAAAATTAGGACGAATGTTGGAAATATAAGTTTTGAGTTGTTATTACTGTTAAAGTGTAATCTTGATGGATTAGAAAAGTACCTTATTTTAATGATTGTAATTATACTAATGAAGGAAGGAAATTCAAGATATTTGCATGTATTTGTGTAATATTTATAGGATGAAGAAATGCTACATTGTACTTCTAGTTCAAAATTGCATTGAATGTTGTGCATATGATCATTATGGTAAAATTTTTAATTTTACATAGTTATGTGGTAAAGCGAACTAAAACCTAAAAGTATTTATGTCGTAAGTTTATAAAGAAATAGTGTTGTTGTTTATATTTTAACTCGTGACAACCCTTGAAACCTATTTACCCCACTTCACTGTTTTGTTAAAGAAATCATGTGTTTCCTCGGGATATTGTAGTTAGTTCATTTATCATCTTGCGTAAAATTTTTAATAGTAACTTGTAAATGGGAAGGTGAATAGTTAATTTATAGGTGTTGTAATACTATTGAAAATATTGTTGATTATGGTTGCTTTATAGTGCACTTAAATCATTATTCCTTGATATAATAGCCATGGACAAATCTTCACTTTCAAAGGGTAAATTATGTTGTCTCAAGTATGGAATAGAGCCGATGTGTATCTCATCATATAGGTGATATTAAGTGGCATCATATTTTGTGACTCTTTTTGGGGTCAAACCTCTAGGAAATCTCTGGTAGTTACTCTAAATTGACATAATTGTCCAACCCAAGGTCTTGGTAGATTGTACATGACAATTGTAAAAGGGGTGTTAACATGATCGTAAGATAATAATATGATAATTTTGAATAATGGAAAAAATAGATGACATCATAATGCTTTGAAGGAGTAATGCTATATGATTTAATGACATGTGTAAATATGATATAACAAAGAAAAAGAAAATTCTAAGTTGGAAACCAAGCTTTGTCTTGACCAGTGTGTTAAGTCATGTATTAATGTGTATATATAAGGACTATATGTAATGTATAGGTGTAGATGAATTTTTGTTCAAATGAGAAATCAACACTAATAAATTTTATGAACATAATGACATATGGCCTCTCAAATTTTAATTGTACATCACCTTAGGGAGGGAATGTTGCTTAAAGATGTGTAAATATAATTGCCTTGTGAAATAAAATTTGTAGAAAACAGGGATAACTAAAAGAATCCCAAGAAAGCGGGCCACAAAAGTATTACATTATTTGTTAAAAAATCCAATTATAAGTCATGATAGTCATACAAAACCTTTTCCTCTTCATAATTGTTAGATAACAAAGTAAGCAATTGTGTACTTCTAAGTACCTCTAATGAGGTAGCTAAGTAGCAAGGTGCTCATTTAAAAAGAACCAAGGTGTAGGTAAATGATGAAAGTTAATGATTTTCATGGGGAAACTTATAGTAACATGCAAAGGATGGTACTATCATGGATAAGTCTTAGTAATAAGTGGAAGTAGGGTGGAACCCTTCCACCGTTTCGTAAAAGGGCCATTTTATTAAAGCTAGATATAACCTTGAGTGTATAAAGTAGGAAGGAATTGTCAAGTTGTGCTTATTATTTCACGGTAACTAATGTAAGTTATTCCAAGTCCTTTTATGTCACTACTAGTAGGAAAGGATCAAACAAGTTTAGTTTTACAATGTTGCATCTTCTTTATAGATGATGTTATTATAATAAATAAGGGAAGGTACTTTCATGATCTTAAGAAGGGAGTTAGTCTTCCTTATCAATAGCTTATAGAATAAATTCCCTAGAATTATCATGAAGATGGTGTATTTGTAACCATGAAGTAGATGAAATCATGTTCATATGTTAATATGTGAGATTTTATTTCCTTATTGTGTCAATAGAGGGATTAGAGCTATGTGTGAAAGATATTTTGAGACAAGATTATCTTTTGATGTGGAAGGAAATTCTGTAAAAATCTAAGTGGTTCAAGAAGCGATATTATTAATAAACCATGTTCGTGGGTCAGTCATGAAGGAGGGCCCTATACCTTAGTTAGTGTTGTTTCTTAGTGGTAACTTTGGTTTGAGATAACGCCTATTCAATGGATGGATTTTGGTCAAAGTTGCATGGGTAAATTTTGTGTCGTTTCATCGCCATACTCTTACGCTAACCGGAGTGTCATTGTCTTACCAAATTAAGGGAACGATAAATGGGGTTGACTAGTGTTAATGTACCTATAAATCACGATGGTGACAGTACATAGAACTCATGAAAAGTGTTCTAAGTCATACTCTTATCCTGTTACAAAGTTGTATTGCATGTGAGATAGACTCAGTAGAAGAATGGTGGATAGGGAATCCTTCTCTGGGTTGATAAAATTAGTTATGCATGTCTTAGTTCGTGAGTGATGGGTAGTGTTTGTTGTGGGTCTCACTAAATTTGCGCACTCTTGGACCTAACCTTTAATGTTAAGAATCGATTAGAGTTGTATGTTAAAAGAGTTAGTGAGAGATAAATATGGATTTCTATCATTAGAATGGATCCTAGAAAAAAATGGACATCGTCTCGCAATGTGGAATTATGTGTCATAAAGTTATTTCCCATGTTTTTTTAATGATATACTTCTTAAGTTACAAATCACAATATGTTCAAAAGTAAAACTGTAAACCACGTGTTCATTTGAAATAATGTAATAATAAGTGTTAACATTTGGGTGTATTATGATCAACACAATTGTTTTAAGAATTTTCATATAATAACAAACAAAAAAACGTTAGTTTTTCATTTACTTTTTGGGTAGTAAAAACACATGGGCATTCTTTGTTGGTATCGGAGAGCGAGGTTTAATCAGTTGAACCTATGGGATAACTAGGTATGAGTATTGTGTGCTAGCCGATATGCACATAGCATGAGTGTCATGTCAAGTCTAGTTGGGGTATTACATGGAGTTATTATGATGTTCTCTGGTCTACTTGTAGTACTAGGTATGTGGCTCATGACAAGTATGTTATATAGTTGGTCCCTAATTTCATGTTATGGATTGAGTGTTGTGTCAAAAACTACAAAGATTTATAGATTGTGGCTCATTAAATTTTTATGGCACTTCTTTTGGACAACAAGATTTCTATGGGTTATGTCTAGAGATAGTTATGGAAGTTAGTAGTTGATTGGTTAGTTTCTCATAAGCTCTATTCATCTATGGTTATGACAATTGGGTATGGTATTTGATAGTTTCGAGCATTTGATATGTGGCAAAAGCGTGTTTAACATTTGAGAGATTTGGTTCTTCCTTGGGACACTTGACTTGGTTTTTGACCCTTCCCCACCTCATTGCATTTCATATTTGGGATACATTGTTGACTTATCATGGTGAAATGACTACTTCAAACCTAAGATATATATTACCTATTTTTACGTACTTCATAAGTTATCTTACTTACCAAAATTTCATGGATGACTCTATTTCCTCCCTTGACATTCAATGGATGAATAACTTCATTGACATGTTCTCTCTCCTAAATTATGAATTTATATGTTATCCAATCCTACATCAATGAATTGACCAATTTTATTTCATCTCGATCTTCAAAACTCTAACCCTTTTAACAATCACAACGAATACTATTGGACTATCTTTTTACTAATCATGTGACTATTTAAGTGATAAACCTTTAGGAAAACCCTTTTTCTTAGTCGAGTGACATTCTTTGGAGATGTTGTTGCGGTGGATATAAATATACTTATCCGAAATATGTAGATATTTTATGGGAGATTTGATTCAGCCATGGATTATGGTAATTGCATTATATAATTAGTATTATGTCTATATGTTGCGATGCACACTTGATGTTGTAGTATCCTACCGATGGCCACTAAAGGTCACATAGTGAATGTGATGTGAATAATATATGTATATTTTATTTGTAAAACTTGGCTTACTTAGAACCAAGATTTTATTTATTTGATTTATTGGGAAGCTTTGAGGCTCTTCTTGTTTATTTTTTTCTTGTGAGATTTTCATAGTTTGAATGTGGCTACTTAGCCATTTCTATTTGGTTTCCAATATTTCTTTGTTTTTATTTTCTTTTTCTAATTCAAATATTTATGGTTTTGGGGCAACTTGGTTAGATGGCGTCAAGAATGTTATGTGGATTTTCTTACTTGTTTGATAAGCTGGTTCTATCTTGTTCGTATTGTGTATGCATGTCATATGTGGGTACTCCCAAGGTGTCATGTATACATGCTTGGTGCTTTGTAGGACATGCCCTTAGATTTGAGGTGATGGGGCTCTGTGTGTCTAGGACCATGGAGTGACCCAACCTCACTTGGATACTTGATACTCAATCCTCCTATGGTGGAGAGATATATAGGAATCCTTAGTCCTCTATAGTTGAGAGAATTTTATGATTTTCGAGTTTCCCCTATGGTGGGGTGACATTTATGATATTCAATTGTTGTTGGTAGGCTGGCCTTTATGATATGCAACATAGTTGGTGGATTTGACAGTGATTAGTGTTTCTCCATGCATCCTAGGATGTGTTAATCACCATTGAGATAGATATGGTATTCAATTCATATTCCATGGTTTTACTTGAGATTGTTCACTCTTTTAGATTTTGGATTACTTGAGGACAATATATTTTGGGGTATGTAAGATACACCGATAAACAAACAAACGGGATACTTGATACTTTTAATTGGTTATTTTAGTTCGCTTGAGGAGAGATGGAGATAACAAACTATAATTTTTTGACATATATGGTTATACTTGGATTCATGGGGCACTATACCTAGAGAGATTTGTTATTTTGGTATTTATAACCTTGCTATGGATGTGTTTTTGTCATACATTATTTGTTATGTGTTGTGCATGCATGTTATATACCTATTGGTATGTAGTCTAGATTATGGGGATCATGTTTGAGTGTTATGTTGTGTTTCCCCTCCTAGGTATGTGGGTGTCCTCTTGGTGAGGAAATGTGGTGTTTTTATGGTAATATATTTGTGTCATCATAGACTCATGGTTGGTTAATGTGTTTTTCCACCTTGGTTGGGTGAATTTTATGTGTATCCCCCTTCTTTTTGGTGAGTGTCATGTTATATTTGTTGCATCAAATGTGATAAATGTGAAGTGGCCTATGTTGTGTTTTTGGGTCTTGGATGACCTTGTGAGGAACTAAACTATTGGAAACCTAGTGAAACAATGAAATTTACTCGTTAAATAATGAAAACAATGAAATGAAATCGTATGACATGAAAATGTTAGGAACATGGAATCATGATAATTTTACTTATGAGAAAATAAATATTCACAAATACACTTACAAGGAGACACTACCAATCTAGTTTGGATATGATTATAAAATTTAGTTTGGATTCACTGCGGTAGAGAGAACTACCAATCTCCACAGAACATAAATAATTGAAGGAAATTACGAATCTTGATGTCTCCTTGTGATCGTGTTTCAACAATAAGATCTCTTATTCTCACGATGTGATTAGCTGTTGGGTTTATCCAAACTCATGAATTCTTCTACATACCTTGACATTGTGGCATATTGAGGATGATGCTCTTATAAGGGGAGGGAGATGTAGTACCCCACCTCTCCCCACCTAGTTGAAAAGTGTAGTCTAGGGCCATCAATTGTTAATGGGTTCATTTTAACATTTTTTGTGGAAAATTAATGGATTAAAATAACATAAAACCCTTTTCATCCTACAATAAATGATTTGTGAATGCCTCGCTAGGTATCAATTGGGGATTTTGGGCCACCTTTTGTGTTTATTTGATCAGACCCATGATCAAATTTGTTCCACGATTTTAGAATAATAATGATATTAATCAAATACATAAAATAAAAATAAAAAATGAATAAACGAGTGAAATAAGAAATCAAATATAAATATGCATGTAATTTTTGTGGGTGGTTGGGCCTTGAGGGAGATTGGTGGAGCTTGAGTGTGTGGGAGGGTGAATTTGTTTTTAATCTACTTCTCCTCAAGCACGATGATAACATAAATTTGAAGGGGGTGTACTATATGGTTATTTGATTGGGCATTGGAAGTTGCAATAAAAATTTAGACTTGTGTTGGCACCCATCCAGAACCACCTTTCCACATATTCACTAAGATAGGGTTAAGAAACAAAGAAAGAGCCTTGAGAGACTCTTCATCCCGTTGTTCTCTTATATCCCAAGATATTTTCTCCAACTTTGCATTGATTTGACGTGTATGTGGATGTGAGCTCTTATAGAAAAGGTACATACCATTTTATTTTTGGGACAGTTCAAATCTGCAAGAGTGTTGAAGGGATGAGGCATTACAGATTTGGCATAGACCTTTAGATGATCATTTTCATGTTTGGAGTTGGTATGGTGGAGTAGATAGAAGGTAATGACATCCTCTTGAAGTATTATAGCTATTTCTTCAAACACAATCAACAGAGGTCTATCTGAATGACTTACACTTGTTAGCTCATGCCTCGCCTGTGTGATGATAGGAGTTTTCAAAGCAGGGAAAGGAAAGGAGCATTTTCATATATTATAGTTACAACCGCTTATGTAGATATTTCTACAAAACGTTTCAACAAATACCAGAAATGTGGACTGTCTGACCGAATGTTTTAAAAAAATTTCTCCCTTACAGATTACAACGATTGTCGGGTTTATGTTAAAATGCAAGATTTGGAATAGTGCATGGAGAATTTTTTTAATAGACTAGATGTTCAGAAAATTCCTCAAAAAGGGTCACATGGATCATGGACCACTGGTTGCAGGATAAACACGAAGTGGGTTTGTTGAAAATGTGACGGGAAAGTGTCAAATCCAAATACCACAACCTTTGCCTGCATTTCCAAGAATGGCCATTTGGGGATTGGTCAATGACCATTGGGCATATGGTGTTTACAAAATGTATAGTATCTAGCTGCTTCCTTATCCCAAGTCAATGCCTCCAGTTTTGCATAATTTTCCTGTAATTGTGGTGTTATATGCCATTTACACAAAATCATGTACAATTTTATGGTCTTTAACTCAACTTTAGCCAAGTAATCCTAATCCATGTATTTCATCATCATTTTTACCATCTAAATTGTATCATGCTTGTGTACTGCTACATATATATTTGACAAAATAACATAGCTTGTAGTAGTAAGAATATTTTTGTAAATCCTTGAAAGTAAAATTTCTCAACCTTTGCAAACATCCTACCCGCTTGTGATCAAATGGGAACTTTGGAGTGAGGTATGGAATTTAGAACATAATTTGGGAGTGGATATTTTTAGCTACTTAGAACATGCAAACACTCTATATGCGGGTGAACTAGTTAAAAATGGTCTAGTGGTGGTGGACTTATAGCTCGTGCAATGCCTCGTGGTTTTAGTTAACATGCATGATTTTTCTCACCTATTTCTAACACGATTCTCACATTTATAGTTTTCCTTTCTCTATGGTTTCAAAATTAAAACAAAGAAAGATTATTGCTTTTAGATAAATTTAAAATGTTTTATAAAGCAGAAAATGTTAAAAGTTACCTTATTTTTTCCACATTTGAAAGTATTATTCTTAGTGTTGATCTTGCCCCAAATCACTTCTAGTAATAATAGAAAATGTAGATGATGAGTTAGGTTAACAGAGACCTCAAGAAAGACAAGTTTGAAATTAATATTTTGTGATAACTTTCCCTCGTACACTTGCAAAAGTTAATAAAACACAATTTTCAATGATGTAAAAAAAAACCCTACAAACCCCGTAGTGGGAAATTGATTATTTGACTATGTTCACCGGCGATGTGGGATGCCACATCAACCTCTAGAACAACCGTAGATAGTTGTTTGACTATTTTTGATGTGCATCTAGGATCCGAATTGACCATTTTACATCATTGGATAAGCTGTTGGAAGTTAAAAATTTAGTTTGGTTTTGGCTCGTAATTTAGGCCCTTATATCGAGAAATGAGACTTTGTCACTACATACATATAGTATTTCTTTAGGAAAATTATAATTGTGAATAAGTAAAATTAAGAGACAAACATAATTCAATTCAATTCAATTGTACGCAAAGGATGCCTGATGTTATATTGTAGAATGTGGTAAATTCAATCATATTCTAAGATAGGGCGGATGGTGAAGCGCCTTTCTCTGTCTCATGGTGGTGGAGTTAGTGGTAGCGGCCATGGATTGCAAGCTACAAAAACGTAGGATGGACCATGGAGATCACAAACCCTGTGCAACATTTATCGAGCCCATCGAAATGTTCCCATAAATCCTCGTGGACACTTTGGTTTAAAACTCTCCATGTTGGTTCTTCCGCGATCCTCTTCTCGCAAAATCCCTAAATGTAGATTCTAACCCCAATCGGGGTGATGACCATGGATCTCACTCAAAGGGTGGTGGCGTTGCTAGAGGGGGCCTATAATGGTTGACAATTCCACTCAGGAGGTCGACTCTAGAGATCCACCTATTTCTTGGATAAATTTAGCTTTCAAGTGCTCTACCCAACCTATTTCTCCTGTCTCATGGCAGGCGAATAAATGGGGGTACTCAACCCGGCGTGGATGCGAAAGGAGTTCGTGCTCCTTTGATGTTGATGGAGCTCCTAACGCTAAGAGGCCAACAACGGTGTCGCTTCCATGAATACATCCTTCAAAGATGCATTGAATGGTAAGAGATCCCCTATGAAACTTGCAAGAATTACCCCATGCATTTCATTTGGGGAGGAGTTTATTTCTTCTAAAAAATACTACAAAGAACACACATTGATCTCCAGATTTGGAGGTCTCTGGCCCAACCTTCCTACACTTCATGATTGGATCTCCAAACATTGGACTCTGATACTAGCTGGAAGATTATATTTATACCCGTGTGCTAAAGGTATTTTCATTGTTGTTTTTTCTTCAATAGCTGATAAGAACACCATCACATCCAAGCTTTGGGTCTGTCAGTCTAGATACTTGATTATGAAACCACTGGTTCCCCTCTTTTAACCCACTCACTGAATCTTTTCATGCAAACCTGTATGGATCAGGCTGCCCCATTTACCTCTCCAATTTTGGAGTCGCGAATGTCTTGTTTCTATTGGCAATGCCTTGGGAACTACTCTTTATATAGATTCTCAAACCTCTAATTATACCCATACTACTTATGCCCGGATCTTGGTGGAACTTGATACCGCTAAAAACCTTCCTGCTACCATTGATCTTAGAGTGCAAAATAGAACTTGGTCACAACCTTTAGATTATGAAGGCCTACCATTTAGGTGTAGGAGGTGTTTCTGTTTAGGCCACACCTCTGCTGATTGTGGGATAACAAAGCGCCAACAGGAGAGACACAACTAGTGGAAGGACGCCCTATTGAAACATTTGGTTTTCGAAGCCTAAAAGGATCTAGAATTAAATGCAAATACCGAAGAGGAATGTGATTCTATTCCAGAAACCCCTCTTTCGAAATTCGAGTTACTAATAGAAAATAAAATGCCAAAGAATCTCTTTCTGTTGGTGATAGAAAGGAAAATGCAAAAGATTCAACTCAAGATAACAATATTGTTGTCCTAGTTGGAAATATGCAGGATAAGGAAAATAAACCTCCTTCAATTGCGGAGGCTTTTACAGGTTGAATAATGGTGTGCAAAAAAAAAAAAAATATTTCCAAGAATATCGATTCACCGCCTTGTTAGTTTTCCACTGTTGTTCGGATGCTCCGTGTTGCTTCACTTTTCTTTGTTGGACAATAGCTGATTATTTGTGTACATCAGCTATTTTTGCTAATGTGTCTTTGCTTTGGTTTTGGGTACTTCTCTGAGTAGAGTGTTGTTTGTTGTTGGGCCTTAATATTATAAATCTAGATTTCTGAGCCATCTTGTACAAGGGTATAGTCCCTTTCAAAAAACTATTTACCTCTAATAAAAAAATAGACAAACATTAGATAAAATAATAAAACACGAGATATATATTCTCTGTAACTCTCTTACAAACCTCAAGTAAGATCGTAGAAGCTCTTGGACTTGTATGATCTTTTGATATTTGGATTGTGGATTATGCTGATATTACTCTCCAAAGGAATATGAAAATGATACAAGAAGATTTCACAAGGATGTGGATGCCAAATTGGAAGAAGTTGGATACAATTTGCTCAAAGCTTCTAGGGATGAGTTTACAAAGGAAATGGTCTTCTTTTATAACCGAGGGTAGAGCCATGAAAGGTGGATGTAAGTTTGAATAAGATTCAGGTTAATTATAGTAACTACCTCAGAATAGAAAGTAAAATGAGTATGTGAGTTACATATTTGAAGGGGAAATAGACATTTGGAATGACATAAGTTACATTCGGTAATTGAATTTCACGTATAACCCAATTGCCCCCACCTTTCTAGGAATCTAGAAGTGGAGTCCAAGTGGAATAGGGAAGTGGAGTTCAAGTGTAGTTAACTGGAATGAGGAAGTGGAGTCCAAGTAGAGTTAACTAGGATAGTGAAGTGGCAGTTGACTAGGAAAATAGATGTATTTTCCTAATTAAGTAACTAATTTAATTAGCTACAATGTGCAATATTATTAATTCATCATTTATTTAAAAATGTTTATTAACTTATCTAAATTAGGTTAGAGAATAATTTAGCTAATCTTAACAAGGTGTAATGTGCATGATTAATTAATTTTATTAATCAATCGTAAGGGGATGAATAATAGGATGTGAACTAGGATAATACGGGAATAAGTATGTAATTTTTGGGTGTCTATATTTTCCCCTCTTTAAAGTTTATTGTGAAGTAATAACATTTTAAAGATAGTATATGCATGCGAGATCAATGAGTGGAAGACAAGAGAGCAAGGTAGATGCTTAGATTTTCCCGATAAAACAAATAGATGCCCCAACAAGTAGGATAGTAAGGGAATGGCCCCAAGCGGGTGGATGACATAGCAAGGTGGTGGATGGCCACTTGATAAGAAGAAGATAAGGAAGTTAAAAAAGGATGGAAGGAATTGTGATCATAAAGCATGAGCACTGTTTGGAGAGTGTGAATATAAGAGTTACCTTTATTTTGTTTTTGCACAATAGAGTTGTCACCATGATTATGAAAGAATCAAGATGGTTAACCCAAATGTGCATAAAAACACACACAGAGAAAATAAAAAATAAAAGGGAAAACATACCCAACGTATAAAGTAGGTGCAGACATTAGGGTTATAAAAGGACCAAGATGTTATCACACTATTTGTAAGTGGTCAAAAAATAAAATATCAACAATGCAACACAACGTAAAAAAGTAGACAATAAGCTATGCTCCTAATACGTGCCACAATGATGAGTATGTAGATACAAATACCTCTATGATGGGAATAGGATCAGACTAAAGAGTGGGGTAATGATACTCCTCATGACACTTATGTTAGATCTAGTTGAAAAATGATTTGAGTTGATTTGCCCCAAGGAAAATTGGGAATCATACAAAGGGAATAAAGTTATAGTCGTAAGATTGGAATGATCACTATGGTAGTAGATAAAAGTAGAAATTTATCAAGATTATGTTGAAAGATCTACTTCAAGGATTTCCATTGTAGAATTTTTGTTAGAAGTGAATGTTTGTGTAGACACCTAAAATTAGCACTTTCTAATTCCAATGTCGCGTCTGCAGCCCCCTCATTATCACATTGCACCCCTCATATTTATATCAAAATTAGCATCATTTCCATACTCACATAAATCCACATCCATCATTAATTAACATATTAGCATAGTCTTCATCTTAGAAACCTATACCGTCCATCAAATTAATTAAACTCACAAAAACAACATCCCTAAACCTAGGTCATATTACCCCCATGGTTAATTAATTAATTAATTAATTTCACCCCTACACCTCACTCATCCTAACTCACTAGTTATGACTAGTTTAACTAAACCTTCTAAATATATTATCCTAACCACCTCTAACTTATCCCTACACCTCACTCATCCTAACTCACTAGTTACGACTAGTTTAACTAAACCTTCTAAATATATTTTAACCACCTACTAATTTATCCCTATTCTATCCTAACATCCCCCATCCACTTCTAAACCACCCACTTAACCTCTCTAACTTATCTAGATATTATTCCCCCAAATCTCCAACCAACTAAGATCAAAATAACAATTTTATCCTCCTAAACTCAAGTGGCTGCAATCGTCGGTGATTCCCCCAATCTTTGCGATTCTCTCATATTAAATATATAAATACAAGCTTCAGGCCTCCATTTGAGATTAGATGGTAGGTGGATGTGACTCTAGGACTTCATATTGTTTTATTCTTGCATCATAGACCTCTCACAGATCCAAAGATCATCCAACAACAATCAAAGCATCTTTAAACGTCATTCATTTGTCCAGAATCACGTCAACAGTCTTATTGCATCAATAATCTTTCTCTCTCGGGTAACATCACCTTTTGTTCCTATTTTCTCAAATTATGCAAGGTAAGTGGTTTCCCTTGCTTTATTACATCATTATGCATCATTTATAAGCTTAAATCAACCTTTCTAACATTTCTTTCAAGTCCCGTATTCGTTCATTTTTTGGTCTGTAAATTTTACAATAATCACTCAAGCGATTGTCAAAAATAACCAAATATTGGCTAAATAACTAGTGATTCATCCCCAATCACCAAAAATTCTCCACATCTATGGAAATATCTTGAATTCATATTTTTGACGCATCTTTTGGTTTGCAAAATAGAGCTACGGTTCTAAAGTTATCATCAAAACATAAGAGGTTGGTTTTTTCGATCCAAAGCTTCATCATCAACAAAACCATCATCCACATCCTTCTCATATATGGTGATATCATATTTTCAACAATTCCTCATTTAATAGCTTAAATAATTTCTTTTCATTCATCTGTTTATCATCATTGAAAAATTAATTTCTTGAATGTGGATTGACATCCTTTTGAGGAAGTCCACTGATTCCTGGGGACTGGCCCTTGCCAGGCAATACGCCATAAATTTTACTAATTCCATTTTATGTAGTGTTTTTGATTTACAAGCTTACTTATAGGGAAAATAAGTCTAGTTCATTCTTCCACAGTGCAACATCAAAAATCATCCATCCACATCTGTGAGTATCATGGAAACCCCGCCATATCGAGGTTTGGAAGGTATTATCAGCTTGCTTGCAAACACAAGTTGAAGATTGGTAAGATTTATCCCTGACATTTTGGCACGACCGATAGGATATCTAGTTCCTTGATTATTTGCTTCATTTCATCTATAAAATAAAATTTGTTTTTATGATTCCCTATGTAGCAATCATTTGCGATTGGCCCAATCACCATCGATTAGATTGTGTTTTTATTTTTTTATCATTTACTTCATAATCTGCTGTTTTCTTTTCCCTGTTTTCTCTAATCTGCCAGTTACAGGACCTCCTTGGAAATTCACTTGCTGGACCTACTGCTTTCTCACTTTAAAATTGCTAAAAATATAAAAAATAAAATAAGACTGCTCTCATGGTAAGTCCTAAAACCTTCCATTTGCTTTCAAGTTTTACATCTTTGTTTTATAGTCCTCATAAAACATAAACATTTCTTTTTGGGTATTAAAACAAAACATTTCACACTTCTTGATCATCCAATATAATTAGGAGGAAAATTCATTGAATTAACTTATTTCTCCCCACACACACACCAAACCAATATTAAATCAAAAATGCATTCAATCACTTCGTACCTAAATTGGCCGATTAGAATTTCATCACTCAACAGGAAACCGAATCGGTATTCGGATGAGTATAATCTCGTGTTTTTCAGTATATTTTGGCTCAGCACCCGACTCCCTTATCACAATGGAACCATGAAGTGAGGGGGTAGGCCCTAATATATACCCATGTATCGGCAGGAGTACAAAGTTGTGCCTCACATACCTTCGGGTATATCGAGGACTCTGTCCAAAACATTCCTTAAACTAGCCATAGAAAACCATTTCCTAGGACCTTCGTTATCCATCTTGCACATTTCACCTTTTCTTAATTAATTTAAGATAATTAAAACATTCTTCTATTTGGCTTGTCTATTAAATTTATAGATCTCTTAGGGATTTGCTTGTTTTATTCTCAGATCATTACCATGGATCAAAATCACTCACTATCATATCCTTATAGTCTTAATACATATATTTACAATTGGCCTCACACCCTTCAACATCCTTTCATCATAATAACTTTCAAAATATTCCTCATTCAGGATCTAATTCTTATCAAACTTATCAACCTATCACACCCTACTCAACCTCATTTAGCTCTAGCATATCCCCGCAACTATCTACAACATCTTCTCCCCTTATGAAACATCTACATGTTAACCAATTCAAAAAACATACAACAACACCATTCAATAACTATATAGATATCCTTCACATTCTTCTTTCCTCCAAACTATTACTTCTCAGCCCATGTCAAGTGCACTGCATTACGCAGTCTCTTCCACATCCTTTCCTTCATCACAATCTCATCAAAATTTTAATATCCCCCATCCTTCATCTAATAAAATCCATCTCTTCTTCAATCCCATTTTCGCAGTACCTCGGACATCCCAAATCCATGCACATATCCCTACTCAGGCCCAATCAAATCCTCTCATCCAACAACAACAACATACTCAACATTTTTCTACATCTCCCAACATCCCTTTATCACAAGCCACTTCACAAAAATATCCTCTCTAGCTACTCATCATCAATCTCCACATCAAACCCATCTATTACAAAACTATATTACTTCACATTTTCATTAGTCAAATCAATTATGTCCTCTCATTAATTTCTTCACATTTAATCTTACAAATGATTCCATACAAGATCTTTCAAATAGATTAGACAATTTAGAAACCACTACCAAAGGATCCAAAAAGTCCTCACTTATGATCAGGTTTGTAATGAACCCATCCATTCATCAGTACCATATAAGTCCTATCCCATGCATTGATAATTACTTGAATTTACCATGTTCCATGGCCAAGAGGATTCTCAACAACACGTATGATCCTTTATATATTCATGTTATCTCATCATCCATGATCAAGATCTCCTTCTTAGAACCTTCCATATGTCACTAGCGAGACTTTCCTTGGATTGTTTTAATTCCCTCCTCGAAACTATTTGCTTTCTTTCACATAGTTACCTATGTTTTTTCTCAATCACTTCGCCATAAATGCCACTCACAAAATCACCATTTCTGACCTTGCTACCATCAAACAATACAAAAATGAATCCCTTGGAGACTTTATCACTAGATGGCAGAGCACTATCAATCAATTGTCTTTTTCACTTCTGCAATTGGAATTAATCGAGTTGTTTACCCGATCATGTTCCCATCACATATCGTCCACCCTTCAAATCCATACATCCCGAACCTTCAATGAATATTTTTCCATGGCTAGGAAGTTAGAAATCCAAGCCCTCGAAGAAGGCCATCTCGATCCTCAATCTCCACATGTCTCATCTGATTCCCCTAGGTTTTCCTATGATTCAAATGAGACTACACACATTTTATTTGATTCCCCTAGGTCTTCCTACGATTCAGATGAGACTACACACATTTTATTTGATTCCCCTAGATCTTTCTATGATTCAGATGAAACTACCACACATGATGACATCACTTATCTTCCTGACCCAACACCCTTGATAGGTTCAGTCCCTATAAATGTTGTGCATCCCTCGAGCTATGTCATCAACAATATTAAATGTGATCTCCCCTATAAGAAGACCTGTTCATCACCGATGCTTTCTCCTAAAAACTTAAAATCACTGGATCCTCTTTTCGATGATTCTCACACATCAATATCACCCGTGACCACTTTCCAGTCATCCATTACCTCCACACAACCCTTAGATTCCACTTTGGAAGTCATTACTAAAGAATCCTTTGTAATTTAAGATCTCGATATTCAACCACTTATTTAATTAATAAACAAACTAGAAAAATAGCGTAATACACCTCAATCATGTCTAGAAATAACACTTACCTCATATGAATTAGACGCAATCATACCCCCAGGATACTCACTTACCTTCCATCCTGGAACATTTCCTTGAATCAAACACTACATAGTCAAATACCATCACACTCACGGCCTCACCTTTGTCATTTGACATGAGTCCCTCTTCTCTATCTAACACAAACATTACAAAATAAAAATGATCACATTCACCACCTCATCCTCATCATCCGTCATAAAACACCCTCCTTTACCTAAAATCAATACTACAAAATCTAAGCACATGCCATCTAAGGTCTCAACTTTACCATAGATTTTGGGACCTCATCCTTTATCAAAATCTAAGTCTATCAAATTTACGGGTCCACCCTTACCATTAATTTTAGGATGCCATCCTTTAGTTCAATATCATGGCACACAATCAAACACCTGTCTCATACATCAACCATCCACCCTACTCTATTTTGGGACCTCATCCATCATCCAATCTTATTAATCACACATGCTATCATTTTCTTGGGTCATATTATCCCTCTTATCAACCTCACAATACCCCTATGATGTTCCAACACCATACAACATCCACAAATCCACCCCTATCCAAAAATAAAACGTGTCCTCCTAAGTGCTCTCCTAAGCTAAGGTCAAAATCTGTTAATCTAAATCCCTAAAAGGGACTTACATTGATATCCTTGATAGAATCATGCAAGCCTCTCTTATCACATTGTCACCAAACAAAACAACCCATCTCCATACTCAAAAACCTACATAGTATGATCAAGACAAAACCCGAGCCTACCATAGATACTTGGGACATATCACGAAAGTTGTAGAACATTTAAAGCCATAATCCATTGACTTCCTCATTGATAATTTTCTCCCAAAAGAGGATCATCCTAATCCATCATCAACATCACGTACATCATCACCTTCATTAAAGTCCTCACTGACATCTGTAGGACAAGGAAAAATCATTATTCTATCGTCAACCACCTTTGTCCAATATCTCATTAGTAATTTCCTTTGAAGGCCCACCATTCTCGTCAACACCTTCATTTGAAGGGCCATCATCATCGTTAGTAAAATCCTTTGAAGGTCCATCAATCTCATCAACACCTTCCTTTAAAGGGCCATTATCATTGTTAGCACCTTCCTTTGAAGGTCCTTCAATCTCGTCAGCACCTTCCCTTGAAGGTCCATCAATCTTGTCAGCACCTTCCTTTGAAGGACCATTATCCTCGTTCATACCTTCCTTTGAAGGTACCCCAATCTTGTTAACACCTTCCAATGAAGGTCTCTCAATCTCGTTAACACATTCCAATGAAGGTCCCTCAATCTCATCAACACCTTCTATTGCAGGTCTCTCAACCTCATCAATGTCCACACCTTCCCTTGAAGGTCTATCAACCTCATCAACATCTATGCCCAAGCCACTAACAATGTCTTCACCAAAATTTATAGAACCAAGGGGTCATCCTCAGCCAAAGATTGACTAACCTTCCTCATGCATGTTCCTATCACCTTCTAGAGAAGGTCCCTTATCTCAAACCACTACAATTCACCCACCTATATGAACCCAAAATTGACATACATGAAGAAAACGAAAAACCAAAGCTTTGTCATCCACCCCTCTTTATCAATTGTCCTCTTATACCCCATCAAAATTTCCCACAAATCCTTTGTCAAGGGCTCCTTTATTTACCATAAGCTTGCTTAATCAAGACCAAAAATTCTATCATCCTCGGGACATCATTTATTTTAACACATGTATTTCTATCCATAGTATTATGTTGGGAAAGCTCATATCTACTAAGACTTTGAAAGTCTTACTTTAGATACCTTCCCTTTTACACATCCTCACCAAACGTATCCTATCAATATAATCAAAATGTCATTACTTTAGAGTAAACATGGAATGTTTTCCCTTAATTGGATTGGTCCATATAGTATGGGTCAAATCTTGAATGTCTTGCACTTTCGGCCTTACTGCTATTAACACATTGACTGTCATGACAATAGTCACATCAAAGATCTTATTCTGGCATCAATCAATTATTTTATCATCATAATGATTTGAAAGCATGTGGTTTTCCATTAGCATCCTAAATACACCTAAATATGAGCACCATGGCCTAGTTCATTTCATCTTTCGCATGGACAAGTTCCTCTTTAGTAGGAACCCCGTAATCATTACATCCATCCGCCTTGACTACCAACCAAAGACATGTCTTAGGTAAAAATGTGTAGTTCGTGTACACATATTTTCCCCTCCTTGAAATGACATATTAGGTTCTTTCCCTCAGCTCAAAATAAAGTCAAAAATCTATGGATGCTTCCTATAAAAGTCGAAGTAATAGTTTGATCCCTTAAAATACAACTCTTCAAATTTCATATTGTCAAAAATAAAAAGTAGACCGATCCCTTCAAGGACAACTATCAATCAAAGTCATAGACCAATCCCTCGAAGGATGGATATCTGTAAAAAATAAAAAACCTAGACCATACCCTCGAAGGATGGCTAGCCATGTAAAAGGCTTCCTGCATTGATTAACCTTAAAAATACAAAAGTCAAATCATCCTAATAAATCCTCCCACATCGATTAGTTTTCCCATTATAGAAAACTTCCCATATCTATTAGTTTGCATTAAACATAAAAATATAAAGCTCGGGAATTTCCTGTGAAACTATTGAAAGGAGAACCCTCTTTTCCCATACAATCTACATATGTCAGCCCCGATCATGTCCTAAGAAGGAAAATTCTGTCCTTTCAATTTATATCCAAGATCCTAAGTGTGACTACCCATTGTTAGTCATCTGTTAACATTCGCTGTAAAGGATAAAAGTGCAAGTGCCTTCACATTGTTGTTTCCCGTCATATATGTATCTAATCCAATATAAAACCAATCCACATTTCATTCTTGACCACGCTTTTAACAAAACATTAAATCACTTTAACATCAAATATTAAATACACATCATACCTAAAACATAACTTTAACAGTTGTCAACACTTCCACATCAACATTTATCAAAATACCTACCAAAATCTATTAATCACATCAACATCATACATCAACACAATCTTGAGCATATCTCAACATTATATTGTTGTTTCTAAAACATCACATTTACTCATTAAAGTCAAAACTTGTCAATAGGATGTCTCCTCCAACATTATGCCCTTGATTACTGTCAGGACCCCCATCTAGTCCTCGAAAGCCTACCCTTGTAGCATCATCAATTTTGGTCCCTTGACCCCATAAAATCATTATGTTTTTTTGTTAAGTCATATATTTATAGGAAATGAACCCTTTGGTTCCCCTATCACTTGAATTCTCAGTCTCGTAAGCCCACCTTTGTGGCAACATCAATTTTTTGTCCTTTGACCTTATCAAAATCGTTATACCATCTTTTTTTCCATTAAGTCACATGTCTTTAGGACATGAACCCTTTGTTCCCCTATCACTTAAATTCTTGGCCTTGTAAACCCATCTTTGTGGAAACATCAATTCTTGGTCCTTTGACCTCATCAAAACATCCTGTCCATCGTTAAAAGTCGATGTCTATAGGACACAAAACCTTTGGTTCCCCTATCACTTGATTTTATGATGATAACCATCTTTTTATTAACTCATCACGGGGCATCACTTTATCATCTTCATATCCTTACATCTTTTCATCCATCTCTTTAAAGCTTGTGATCGATTCCCTTTTCCATCAATCCCCAATTTGAGGGGGAGTGCCTCATAATATAAACTTACAACATTTATCTATCACATCTCATTTTCGTCTCATAGCTTGTTTCAAAACCACTCAACAAAAAGGGGAAAAATGTAGACACCTAAAATTAGCAATGCTAATTCTAGTGTTGGCATCCGTCACCCCCTCATTATCACATTGCACCCCTCATATTTTTATAAATATCAACATCATTGCCATACTCACATAAATCCACATCCATCATTTATTAACATATTAACATAGTATTCATCTTAGAAACCTATACCATCCATCAAATTAATTAAGCTCATCAAAACAACATCCCTAAAAGATCATATTACCCTCCCATGGCTAATATGACCTAGCTCATCCTAACTCAGTAGTTATGAATAGTTTAACTAAACATTACAAATATATTATCTTAACCACCTCTAACTTATCCCTACACCTCACTTATTCTAACTCATAAGTTACAAATAGTTTAAGTAAACCTTCTAAATATATTTTAACCACCTAATAATTTATCCCTACTCTATCCTAACTACCCCCATCCACCTCTAAACCTCCCACTCAACCTCTCTAACTTATCTAGATATGATTCCCCTAAATCTCCAACCACCTAATATCAAAATAGTAATTTTATCCTCCCAAACTTGAACCGCATACAATCACCAATGATTTCACCAATCGTCATCGATTCTCTCCTATTAACTCTATAAATACAAGCTTCAGGCCTCCATTTGAGATTAGATGGCAGGTGGATGTGACTCTAGGACTTCATATTGTTTTATTATTGCATCATAGACCTCTCATAGAGCCAGAGATCATGCAACAATAGTCAAAGCATCTTCAAACGTCATTTAATTGTCCAGAATCACATCAATAGTCTTCTTGCATCAACAATCTTTCTCTCTCGGGTAACATCACCTTTTGTTCCTCTTTTATTAAATTATGCAAGGTAAGTGGTTTCCATTACTTCATTACATCATTATGCATCATTTATAAGCTTGAATCAACTTTTCTAATAATTCTTTCAAGTCTCATATTCATCCATTTTTTAGCATGTACATTTTTACAAAGAATCATTGACAATTGCCAAAAGTCTCCAAAGATTGGATCATTTTTTGGCTATTTATCCCCAATCGACAAATATTTTCTATATCAATGGAAATATCTTGAATTCCTTTCGACACATCTTTTGGTTTGCAAAACAGAGCTACGGTTCTAAAGTTATCATCAAAACATCAGAGGTTAGTTTTTTTATCAGATCTAGAGGTTCACCATCAACAAAACCATCATCCATAGCCTTTTCATATTTGGTAATATCATATTTTCAATAATTCTTCATTTAAAAAATTAGATCATTTATTTTCATTCATCTATTTATGATCATTGATAGATTAATTTCTTGAACGCGGATTGACATCCTTTTAAGGAAGTCCACTGACTTCCGTGGCTTGGCCCTTGCTAGGCAATCTATCAATAAATTTTACTAATTCCATTTTGTGTAGTGTTTTTGATTTGTAGGGTTACTTGCAGGGAAAATAAGTCTAGTTCATTCTTCCATGGATTGCAATATCGAACATTACCCATCCACATCCCCGGGTATCATGGAAACCCCGCCATATCAAAGTTTGGAAGGTCTTATTAGCATGCTTGCAAACACATGTTGAAGACTGGTAAGATTTATCCCAAACAGGTTTGGGCAAAAATTTCTCATGATTTTTTAAATTTTTTTGAGATTTTGGAATATATGATTTTTATGGTTTTACAAAGTTTTAGAAAAACTTGATGCAAAGAAGAGGAGAGGCATTTTTTTACACTTGATTTATTATGGACAAACGATGTTGCTGAAAGAATAAAAAAAGCATGTCAAACAAACCCAATATGAATAGGAAGGAACCACACCAAAGTTATATGTGAACTAGGATGCAGATAATTTTCCTACAATTGGTCTACAATGACAAAGTACAACAAAATAACAAATTGAAAGAAGTAAAAATCATCATCACAATGTTGATAAACCACAACAATACAACACAATTTACAATAAAAATGTCTAATGACACTCTAAATGTGTTCTACATTGAAGAAATAGACATATATGAATGCCCCCAAGCGATAAATTAGAACGTGAGAGGATTAGATCAAGCCAAAGAGTAAAGTGATGCTTAGATACTCTAAAAGATACTCTTTTCGAATCCTATTGAAGTGTGATTTGTATTGGATTAAAATGTGAAATCCTTGTGTGCCCCACAAAAAATTATATTGCAAAAGGGTAATTGATTTCCTTGAGTATAGATATATGTCAAAAGTATGTTGAGAAGGAAAATTGATAAGTACTAGCCATGCGAGCAAGTTTGGAATTGTGCTTGAAGGTTTAGGCATGAATAGGTAGAGTTTGGGACTTAACCAATTTTCCAAGACATGGATAAAAATAGAAAAGCACGTTGGAGTGGCGTGCAAGTAAGTTATAAAAATAGACAAAAACAGGGTAGCTTGGGATGCACACAAAGGAATCTATAATTAGAAAAAGCACATACAGAGAAAGGAAAGGATCATGCACATATCGAGATAATAATAGGATTAAAACAAGTCATATATTTAGGATCATCTATTATTAGCATAAGTTGTAACCAACATGAAAGATGTTTTGTACGTATGCCTATTATTAGGAAAGTACATGAATGCAAAGAAGTGCAAGTCTCCACCGTATATATAGGAAGTGCTTCTAGGTAGTGTGTGTTTCTTTTTGTGAGATTCGGTTCAGATTAATATGTGAGATCTTAGTTATTTTATTAGGGTTTTGAAGATTAAGTTAAGAACATATAGATCCTTTGTATTGATTCAGGTTATGATGTAATCATCCCTTTTATTATGTAATACTATGCTTATGATGGTGGTTTGGAAATTTAAGTGTTACTATTCATCTTGAATGGTGATTTGTTTCCTTATTATATGTGTTTATGAATTGTCACGATTTTTTACTTCTCTATGCTTAAATGGATGTCTTGATTATGAATATGGTAAACATGCATGCTAAAATTATGATAGGCATAACAAAGGAGGGACCTAGTGGCTATACACACTTCGTGATATTCCAAAATTCTTTGGATGAGGTTCCAATGTGAATAGCTATTAAGTGGGTAAAAAAAGTCTTCATTTTGGTTTCATTTTCGGGACCTCTTTTCAAGTTGTCTACCAGATGTTGTATACAAATGGCACATCAAATGTCTTTGAAGAGTATTTAAAGATGGGTAGAAGATGACCAAGATGCTTTTACATAGAGATATAACACTATAGCTAACATGTGGAAGTGGGTTGAATATAATCTATATGATTGTTTGTATGAGATGTTATTGAACATTTCCTAGTAGAGTTATACCAAAGTGATTGGTGGCTTATGCATAAAATAGAGGTCTCTAGCCGTGGAAGAGAACTTGGATGTAGGAAGATTACCAATCTCTATTTGATTCGACGAAGACATAGAATAGAGCTATAGATCATTGGTGGGAAGGTGTACTACACAACTATGCTTTGGAGTACATAATTTCAACATATTATTGTCCAAAGGAAGTAGAGTTCTAGTTTTTGGGTGAACCAAGAGGATATTATTTGCGCGTGATACCTTTAGCTATCAATATATTGATGGTGGTAATGGGAATGGAGATCTTACCTATGGCTAGATAAATCCCCACCATGTGGAGGGTAGAAGTAGGGATGGAGAGGATGGTAGCAACCCCGTGGAATAAAGACAAAGATAAAATGTCTCAAGTATAATGAAGCGTGACAAAGGGAAGTTGATGCAATGCTGCTATCGATAAGAATGATAACTGATAGAAGTGATGAGAGCCCCGTGGAAGATGAGGAGCCATAGTATCATGTCCTCCCGACATTGGGAAAGCATAGTAGAGAGACCCCATAGGATTTTGATGACAACATGTCATAGGAGAGAACGAGGATTGTAGGTGCGCATCCGATCCAACCCGACTACCTATCCCTTGTGTAAGATGTTTTAGATCGAGAAGTAGTTGTTGATGAGAAATATAGTGAATATGAGAAAGTAGGATCTCCACGTTGGGAAGGAGATATAGGTAGGCATATTCTAGTTTCATCTCAGGAAGTGCAGAAAATTAGGGGCATGCACATGGATGCACAATAGGTGCCAATGTTTGTGAGCACTTTTTGAGGAGTTTTTTATATGTTCGTCATCAGGGAAGAGTGTTGGTATGTAACCTTATAGGTGTTGTTGCAGTACATACAATGGGTGTCTAGTTTAACACAACAATTGGGACACAAACAAGTTCATCTACTAGACCACAGGTCATGGTGGGATGCTCAAAAGGTTCTGGTCAACCACTGCATGGAGGAAATCCTAGTGGGGGCTGTGGATTTGGGTTTGGTCCCAACCCAAGGTAGGGTCTTCCACCACAACAACCTCCCCTATAACCACCACCAAATCAGCCTCAGTAGACACCACCTCAACAACCACTGCAGCAGGCACCTTAAGTCTTGTTTGTGATGACTCTACACTTTCCAAAGTACAAAGGTGTGGAGGATGCTTCTGAGAATATACATAAGTGTGAGCTGATATGTAGAGAAAAGGGGGTTACAACTCCTGATAGAAAGAACAACCATTTTTCCACCACACTTCAAGGGCACACACATAGTTGGTATAGAAATTATGATCCACACTAGACTACGGTGGACTATGATGCATTGTGTGCTACGTTTTTGGTTGAGTTCCTCATTCTAGAGTTTGAACAATAGAGTATCAACACACTCAAGGACATCAAACATGGCTTATCTGAAAGTTTAAGGGAGTATGATGCATAATTTAAAACTCTATTTTCTAAACTATCTTATGATATTCATCCAGTTAACATGCAAAATGGTTCATTAGAGGATTTATGACTCCATTTTGAAGGGCCTTATCACACAAGACATATACCAATCTACACAAGGATTTGGAAGTAGCTTTACACGCTGCAAAGCAATCAAGAGTGTAGATACTAGAGTAAGTCCTTTTCTTGAGGCAAAAATAATAACAATGGATAAGAAATTGGAGAATATTTTTACCAATTCAGCACATGAGACACGAAGTAGGTTATGGTGTATTGATTGTGAAGTAGAGGGGCATATTAAGGATAGCTTCCAAAGTGTAGGATGGTGCGTGCAGACTGCACATTGATCTTGTGAGATTTTCCACAAGAATCATGATGTCTGAAATTTCCCCCTCTTGCAAGCAGGTGTGAAACAATGAAGAATATCTCCATGTACTGCAAAATTTGTGATGCACACACCCATGATATGAAATTTTACCGACCGACAGATAGACCAAATTCACAAGGCATGTGAGACAAGATTGCAAAAGAAAAAAGTGGCAAGTAGCTCGCAAACACAAGAATCCCAACCTACCAAAGGACACAATAATGGAAATGGTGGGTTCTGAGGTGGATATAGGAGCAGAGGCCAACGTGGTAGAGGATGGTTCATGCGAGGGACTTTGCATACTTGTGGATTCACATATCATTACCAACACGAGTGTCCCCATAATTAGGTATGTGCGTATTATGGAAAATAGTATAAGGTTGAGGACTGCCCTAATATTTATGAGCATATGTAAGAAAAAAATAAGGACAAGGGCGTAGGAATGAGCAAGGTATAATGTAAAAAGAATGAGCAATGGGCACCTAAGAAGACACTTGATCTAGAATTACAACCTATGTTGGTTACTATGCATGCAGAAGCAAATCCACCTGCATGAGCCTCTTAAGGAAAAACCACTCATCAGGAGAGAGGAAATTATGAAAATAAAATATCCAGATGCTTCCCATCAGAAGGAAGTCTATCAGGATACCATGGGAGTGATCAAAGACTTGCAGGGTGAGATTCAATTCCTGAAGGAGCATGCATGTGAAAGGGAACATGTGAAGAATATTGAGCTCACGTAGAAAGAGATAGATGATCTAAAAGAGATATGTATGATGTTGAGGTAGGATAACATCATCCCACTACTATTAGAATGGTTGTGCAAGACGGTACCACACACCGGAGTTGAGCATGAACATTAGATCCTACATGCCAAATTACCACCATAAAACCATGAGTATGACAAGGAAATCACATTGGATGCAATGATTACTAGTTGGTTGGTGAGAAATATTCTAATCGATACAGCCCTAAGGTGAATGTTTTAATGGATACATGGAATCATATGGTAAGGCCACCATTACAACCATCTTCTAATGTGTTGTACATGGAAAACAAAACAAGGGCCATGCCTATTGGAGTATTGAAATATACTTCAATCACCATTCAAGTAGCCAATTTTACAAGATATTTTGAAGTATTAGAGTTGGCTGAGGTAGAAAAATTTCTAACATTACTTGGGTGACCTTGGTGTTATGAAAATAATATTGATTTGTAATTCAATAAAAGGTATATCAGTTTTGAGAACAAGGATGAGCATGTTATTAGAATCCTAGATGCTATGAAGGCTATACCTTATTCTAATCTAGTGAGTGAAGAAGAGATTAATATAATTTATGCACACATAGTGCGTGACCCTAAGAACGTAGAGCTAACTAAGAAAGTAATACTTCACCGGGAAGATTCGTAGTCGATTAGTTAAGCCACCGGTGTTTCTTGTGATAATTAGGCCCATGCCACATATGATATACTTGAGCGTGAGATGAAAGAAGAGTCACTAGGAAGATCAAGATGCACATGATTAGGAACTTAGGAGAAACTCAGCTTCCTAGGTATATAGGTGATTTTTTTTTAATATTTCTTATGTGCCATAGAGAACCGGTGGATGAATGAAGGTGATAGAAGGAATATGATGGTCTATACTTTGTGTGGGACAAAAGAACACATTGGTGGGTAACATAGAGAGACAACCTATTGAAATAACGAGAAGTGAGAATCACCTTTTCAACAAGGTTTACCCAAAATAACGTGCCTACAATTATACATGAGTATGATGGGAAGATTCTTGCTTTGTTACATGTTCAAAACTATGAGAGACAATGGACGTAAGGCTAGGAGTATTTACTACCATATTTATGGGTATATAAGTTCTATTCCACTTTGCGTGGATGCATGTGAGTGTGGTATGTACATGTTGAGCTCAAGCAAGAGACTGCAAGTTTGTGAGACATGACTGAAGGTATCGCTCATAATTTTGATTATTTTTATAATAAACCTCCAGTACATGAGGCTTTGCAGAGATATGAGGCATATCACATTAGGGGATAGTGAAAAAGTAGAATAGCTCATACTTGATTTACTTGGAGTATATGATCCCGAGGAGTGTGAAGATACATTGGAAATAGAGGAAACATTGTTAGGGTGCATCTGGAAAGAGAAGTAAAAAGGAAAAATGGTATATATTATTGATGATGAGGAAGTGGAGAATCTATATATTAGCCACAAAGAGGGTGCACACGAGGTAATGGACATTGCAGATGAGAAGGTGCATGTGTACCATGCTCCCATAAAGACCAAGAATGTTAAATTTGGAACCGAGGATGCACCCGAGGAGGCCATCATTGATATTACTGTTCATAACATGAGGTAAAAAGGATCATTAAACTATTGCATAACTTCCATGATCTATTTCCAAGAGGTTGAGTTGAAAGGAGTGAATCCCTCATTAGGAGAGATGAAGATTAATCTGAAATAAGACATGCATTTGGTTCGGAAGAGGCCCTATGGGATGAATCTCAACTTGCATGTGAAGGTGAAAGAGGAAATTGACAAAATTCTTAAGTCTGGAATTATTGAACCAATTGAGGAATCTAAGTGCGTAAGTCCCATAATGATTAGGATTAAGAAGGATGAATAGATTAGGATTTGTGTAGATTTCATTGAACTCAATTCCTCATGTGTCACAAATCCCTTTCTTATGCCATTCACCAAGGAAATCCTTGAGAGAGTCAGTTGTAGGGCGTAAAATTCATTCATTTACAGATAGATTTCAGTGGTATCACCAAAAGTCATGACACGTGCGAGGATTAGGAGAAGACCACCTTCACCACTAAATTGGGAAGTTTTTCATACACCATGATGCTATTCATCTTTAAGAATGTTCCATCCGTGTTCTCGCACATCGTTGTGTAGGATTTTCATGAGTTCCTAAGTTTTGCAGTGTGTCTCTGGATGACTAGATTGTTTATGGGCTTGTAAAATGTCACCGTGATAATATGAGGCTTATGTTTTAATGATGTAGAAATTTAATAATCTCTCTCAATATAAAGACATGTATCTTTGCTACACCATTTGGAAATTATGTTGGGTACATTATTTACAAGGATAGATTATTGGTGGATTTAGCTAAGATTGAGTGATTCTAGGATTAGAAGAACCTATCAACCAAAGTGAAGTGAATAGTTTCTTGGGGCATAATGGTTATTACAGAAGTTTATCAAAGGATATGAAAATATTTATGTGTCGCTTTCGAGGAATTTATCAAATATAATGGAAATTTTTATTGAGTGATGCACAAAAATAAGCATTTGAAACATTGATGGATATGCTTACCACTGCACCAATCTTACGCTTCCTTTCATAGAACAAACGCTTTCATGTCTATGTTGATGCCTCTAGCACAAATATTAACATAGTTTTGGTGTAACCAGGGGAGGGTAATGTGGATCATCCCATATGCTTTGCAAGTAGGAAGTTGACACCATAAGAACAAAAGTATACAATTGAGTGTGAGGCATTATCTATGATCTACGTTTCAAAATTTTTGACAGGAATTATTGGAAACACCGGTTATTTTCTATACATATCATATGGAACTAAAGTACTTGGTCAATAAACCTATTTTATAAGGTCATATCTAGAAGTGGATACTCCTATTTCAAGAATTTTATTTTACAGTAGTAGTAAAGCCAGAAAGAGTAACATGGGACCCGATCATTTATCCAGGATATACTCTAGAGAGGAAGTGCAGAGTATTGAAGACACTATCCCTAATGTAAAACTATTCAAAGTTGAATTATGTACCCACATATTTGGAGGATATTACAATATTTTTGCATTAGACTTGTGCCGAGAGGGATGAAGAAATTGGAAAAGAAGAATCTTTCTATTCAAGCCATGCCTTATCATCACATTGGAGGAGACTTGTATAAAATGGGTCGCAACAAGGTATTTTACAGGTGTGTGATGGAAGATGAGCTTGAAGCCATTATGGAAGAGGCACATTGGGACATCTCATGATGACATTATGTAGGATATGCAATTGTGTGCAAGATCCTTTTAGCTGTCGTATAGTGGGAGACATTGTACAAGGACACTAAGTATTTTATCAAAGCATGTGATCACTATCAAAGGATTGGAAAGCATAGAAATAGAGATGAAATGCCATTGTGACCTATAGTAAACGTGAAACCTTTTGAAAAATGGGCTGTTGATTTTGTAGGACCTATTACACCACCGCGCATAGGAATGATATGTGTTACATCATCACATGTACCGACCGCTTAACAAGGTAGAAAAAGGTTGCATCTACAAAATATTACATAACAACAACAACAACGAGGTTCCTATGGGAAAATATTATTAGTAGGTATGGATTCCCTTTGATCTTGAAAAGTGATAGAGGGAATTTGTTCTTGAATAAGACAATCCAAATATTACTAACATAGTTTATAGTAGCGTACCATAAGACTACTCCTTATCATCCTTAAGAAAATTTCAATGTTGAATCTTTCAAAAACATCTTGGGTCAAACACTAATGAAGATACATGATGTTAGAAGAAAAGATATGGATGAAAAGGTATTAGAAATCCTTTGGGCATATAGAACAACATATAAATTGTTGAACAAGGCCACATCCTTTGAGTTGGTGTTTGTCACAAAGGCATACCACCTATGGAATTAATGCTACCATATCTATGTGTTGGTGCCCATTTTGATCCTCTGTATATTTCCATCTTTCCCCTTTGTTCTACGTGCTCTAAGACATTTTTCTCTCAAATTTTGTGGTCTGAAATTTTCCCTCCAGATTGAATGCCTTGAAATGCTCACAAACTTATTATTTTTCCCGCAATTTGAAAGAAAATACATGCATGCCTGTTTTGTGCCCTAATTTTTCCAAATCAATGCCTCTGTCATTTTTTCCACTTTTCCCGGCCTTTGGAGCTCGAAGTTGTTCATTTCATGCATATTTCCCCCAAAATCCCTTTCCATGGTCATAAATTGCATAAAATCACTTTCCATTTGTTTTTTGACCAAAAATTCTTCACCCACGAGAAAAAAATCGATTTAGGGCATCCCTGAAAATTTTGTGTTTTTGACGGTCATATGGGTGTCCTTTACCCATCAAATTATAGCTCAAGCATCCCCTCATACGTGGCCATTTGTGGTTGGACAAGATTTGGTGGGTCTGAGTGAAAACCTAATGTTTTTTGGTTTTTGACAAGAAATCCAAATTTCCCTCGCATCTTCGCAGTCCCAAGGAAGGTACACATGTCAGCAGAACGAAGGTGGAATAACGGGTTGTTTTGTGCCTTAAGGAATTTTGGAACAAAAATTTAAAGTACATAGGAAATTCCTAAGGCCCGCATCCAATCGGGAAGGCCACTTAGCAACTTTAGAGTGCAGCCCACAACGAAGTAAAATGGAACACGTGGTGGTTTCAGAGGGCAAGCGAGATGACAAATCAGGGGTGGACAAGTGTCATGTTCTCATCAAAAGTGGGATGGAAGGCAGGTGAAGGACTTAGAAATTTTTTTCCTTTTGGAAAAAGAGAGTAAAATTTGTGAAAAGGGCCACAGGCCCGCATCCAGTCAGGAAAGGACATGTGGCAACATCAGAGCACAGAGCGGGTCCGCAGGCCACCGGAGGAAAAAGGGAAAGTTTTCCCTTTTAGCAAAAACAATTTAGAAGTGAAAAATTGAAGCACTGGCCCACAATGAATCAGAGGGAGATGCATGGCAGGGACAAAATTGGAGGCGCGGGTCCGTGGAGGAAAAGTGAGAAAATTTCCTTTGGTGAAAAGGGGAGTTAAAATGTGAAATGAGCCCGTAGATCCTCAGCGATAGAGAAGGTGACACATGTCAAGGACAAAGGTGGAGGTGCGGCCCCACGATGCATTTTTTGAAATTTTTCCTTTTTCCAAAAAGGTAGAAATGTGAAGAATTAAGCCACGATTCCAATGGGACCCACCTTATGCCACGTGTCAACACCAAATCTCAAGGGTGGAGGGGCAGAAAATTGTCAAAATTTTACATTTTTCCAAAAATGTTAAAAAGTCAAAAAGTATTCCCAAATCCATTTCCAATTGCATTATGACACGTGGAGGGCTCAGATTGAAGGGAGAAAGGGAAAATCAACGGTAACTGTGCATTTTTCATTTTGGCTGCCATTTGAGCTCAAAGAATCTTGGAGATGTGAATTTTACATCAATTTTCATCAAATTTTTGGAAAATTCGTGTCATTTGTGCCTGTAAGGACCAATGCAATTGTTTTTAAGGATCAATTTGTAGATTTGAGATGTTTTTGAAGTGAATTTTTCCCTAGCCCGTGTAAAAATGTGAAAGATCAAATCAAGAAGTTGCAGAGTTAAATTTTGGAGGGATAAGGATGAAATAATGAAATGAAAGGGGTCTACATGCTTTGAGGATGAAAAACGTGCCTCCACAATGGATAATGATGAAATTTTTGTAATGATTCACCTTTTGAAAGAACAACTGGAAACTTTTTGTGAGTCTGTTAGATGTCATTTTCCAAAAATATTGCAAAGCAAAGGTGCTCCGAATATTCCACTTTTGGAGGGAAGATGTGAGAGGCAAAGGATCAATTGTAATGGAAAGTTATATATTGCATGAATTTGTCATGAAAATGGTCGGAGAAACTTAGAATTTCATGGGAAAATCTGGGAAGAAGCCCATTTTTGAGAAACCACCTGAGAACCATTTCTAATTCCTTTTGCATCAGATTTGTATCATGTTGAGTTGGTTTCAGTTGTAAAGCCATCAATAATCTCTCGAGATTGTTCTTGAAATATTCCCCATTGATAGATTTGATCATTTCTAGATTATTTTGTGTTGTCTCTCAAGAAAATTTGCATACACTTATGTTTCGAATGTTTTCAATTTGTGTTTCTTACTCCTATCATGCAGTCTTGTGTTTAAAATCTCTTGATAATACATGGTCTCATTTCTTGTTGATAGTTTTGTGGCATTTGTAATCTCACACTCAAGAGCTTTCATCCGATAAAGTGATAAAAAAATTTAAAATCAATTTACCTTCCTTGAATTCAAATATTATTTGTAAACCTTTGGGTGCACCTTAGGTCATGATAAAATAAATTTTTTTGGATGCTTTGTTGGTTCATTTGCTTCAAGATTTGTGGCAGGTTGTCAAATATTATGTGGAAGAGTGCAGATCTAGGCCTCTATTTGGTGCACATATCCTGGTTGAAGGAGTACCTTAACCCCTTTGAAGCATTCTACTATTTAGGTCTTACAAATTTCTTACAAATGTCCTCAAAGAATTTGGCAAATTCTGGTTAGTCTTGTCTAAAATATCCCACCAAAATTCATTCAAAAAAACTAATCCTACCCATACTACCCCTGCATTGCATTGTGTGTCAACAAAAGAATATAATCCATTTACAAAAATGCACAAAGAAAATCAGGATCATATAATGTCTTCAGTAACCCTTTCCTTGCATTGAAATTATCTCCATAATTTGGAAGTGAAAACTTGTGAAAGTTAGATTTGGAGTGTTGATCATATTTTCCCAAGGCCCTTTCCATACTATTTGCACATATTGAGGGATATCTTCATCCCCTTCACCATTTGAGGGTTACAAAATAGGTCCTCTTACCTTGGTTGAAAGGCACAACCTAAAACAGTTAGAACAAGATCAAGTCCTATTTGAGTGCTACCCATCTCTCCACAAATCTGAGTGCTAGTTAGATCACATCCCTGGCTACAAAATGACACACATCATGATCTATCTGACTTTAAGCTTCATGCCATATCTTTGATGCCTTTCAGTGAAAAAGGAGAACAAATTTTGGTACCAACACTATGTATTACACATGCGGTGGATTGGTTGGTGAAAAATATGTTGAGCAGTACATTGAGAAATTTATGCAATTTAATGAGCTGTGCATGATTTCATATTGGATTTAGAGGATAGAAAAGGCAAGACAGAAGGCTTGGCATGACAGACACATACAAAAAAAGTCTTTTATAGTAGGAAATATGGTACTTTTTTATGAATCCAAGTTTTCACACCACCTAGGGAAGTTGAAGGTTCATTAGTTGGGACCCTTTGTAGTAACCAAGATACGTGACTCGGACACATGTCAATGTAAGTGCTTGGATGACACCATTTTTCTCGGCTATTTCAATGGGAGGAGGCTGAATCCCAAGTATAAATAAGCTTTGTTGTGTTTGTAATAAGGCAATATTGCCACTTAGATTATATTTACCTTTTAATTTTTGTTTTTACTTTTCTTGTTTTGTTGTAATAAGCACGTTCATGCATATAAGATGATTACTACTTACCGAGTTGATGTGTAGAAGACCATACATAAATTTAGTGTGGGGTGGAAATAAGTGTGATGATTGAACATGAAATATTGTATGTACATGTGACAAATTTGGAAACAAAGTTGATCTATAGATGCAAGCTAGGTGCGTGTAAAATAAAAGCAAGATGTTGTAGGTCAGTAACCAATGATGGTGCTTAAAAGGGGTTTTAAATCATGAATTCATGTGAGTAAAAGGCTGCTTTGTGTAATGAAAGTGAGGAAGCGGCAGGATGGACTACTTGATATATGGCGAAGATGAAGATGGTTTGTGGCACAAAGAAGTGCATGCAAGGATGTATGCTTGCTTGGAAAGTAGTAAACACACAAGAAGGTAACGAGTACTATGTGTGAATTAAATGCATGGAAGAAATCAAAAAGTAAATTAGGAGGAAACAGTGTTTAAAAAATGAAAACAATACATTAAACATAAAAGTGGGAAAAAGTGTTTTAAAGCCAAAAAGTAAGTCGGTGGAGTTTTAAAGTATGAGAAAGCTATAAAAAGGGGTAAATTGAGTTATTTGATATCATGCATTTGAGATATTTTAACAACTAAGAAGACAAGTGATAAAGTGTGATGAAGTGAATCGTAGTTTGAAAACTTGAGCAACGTGTAGAGGATTTTAGTGTGAATATCCTTCGGTTGAGAAGATAGAAGTTTGTGTAGAAGGGGAGGGCATGCGTATAATAGGGTTTGTGAAGTTAGAGATTGAACACTTATGGTTTGCAAGGCTCGAGTACTATGAAGAAAGGGCACACAAGGAAGGCCAAGGATTTAGTGCATAGGAATTTGAGGAGGAAGAATACTTAGGGCACAATTTACAAGGTAAAGGTGAGAATAAGAAATGACACCTAAAAAGACTACCACAACATCACCAAATGGGAAAGGTAAAGGAAAGAGTAAAGGTAGGAAACTAGAGGAAGAGGAGCAACCCGATGAGCTATTCTTGGAGATGAAATATCCCATGGAAGTAAATGTGCTCAACAATGGACCTCACGGCTCACCAAATGCAAAATCAATGAGCATAATCATAGAGCGCCAGGAACGAGGCTAATTTCAACAAGGATATGCTGTGAGAACTACCCACAAGGACCACATAAGGTGAAATACTTGGTGGATGACTCGGTAAGAAAGAGTCTCAAGAAGGTAGTGGTCCTGCAATTATTTGAGATTTTATAGTTTGGGAGGCCTCGCACACCTCTTGCAATGGTTAATATTGAGGGTACATGAGGATTAATTATAATTTGTGGGTATGAGAATGAGGATTATATCCCATCCGATTGGGCAAGTGACATGGCTTCAAGAGATTGAGAAGACCTAGATCTAGATTTACATGACAAAATAAAGATTGATGAGTTGGAAACCAAATTGTAGTATGACGGGGTTGGGCCATGAACATGGAGAAAATTGTAGACACTACAATTAGGGTAACAACATGGATGGTCACCGTAAGCTTGGTGGTTGAGAGAGATGGGGGAAGTCAACAAAATATTATTCTACATTGCACATAAAATGGCATACAAAACACAATATAATATTGCATAGTTCATCACCGATGGGATTATTGAGGAAGTGAAGGTGCATACTAAGGAGTGAAGAAAACGTGAGGATCCATCTTGTTGCTAATTGTCTTATAGGAAATTGGTGTTACCGATGGAATAGAATATGGCATATAGATCTGCCCAACACAAAACCAATCACCCGTGGTTCAATTTGTAGACTTTACATACGAGGGTACATTCAAAAATTAGTATAAAGCACAACTAGATAAATGGTACCACAAGAGCTTCCTAGAGAGGTTGGAGATCAAAAAGGTATTTAGTGATGTAACACATTAGCCTTACGTGTTTTATGATGGCTAATGGAGAGATGGGGCCATGGTGTAAACTCGTTGTTTGCATTTACAACAAAATATTTTAAATGTATAGTCAATAGAATCGAGGATTTAGGAAAGTTGAATTTTGATGCAAATAAAGTGAAATCAGATTGGCATACTTTGCAAACAACTTTTGGATATTCATCTAGAATAACCTACTTGGAGACATCGAGTCGACACCTTGTATTTAAATCACATGGTGAATGTTACAATCACATGAATGATATGCATGGTTTTTTTCATTTTGAACCCGAAGAGAAAGGATGGGAAAGAGGTTGAGGTATGTGAAATTCATATGCCTCAACCAAAGAAGAGAACACTGGAGATTCTAAAGAGGATTCAAGAGGATTCCTCATATGAAGAGGAGGAAGAAGAAGAAGTTGTGCTAGATCAGGGGCATAAGAAAGAGATGCAATATAAGAGAAGGAAGAAAAATGAAGGCATATGATCTTTTCAACTAACCAAGGTAAGTCCAATGAGGAATAAGAAGGGTTGCATAGGGGCCAAATTGATTTTTGAGGATGAATAATACCTAGAGGAGAAGGTGGTATAAAATTTGGGATGTGAGAAGTATGCACATGAAACATAAAGAGCCACCAATAGATGTGAGCCAATCCCGAAAAAGGAGAAGAGGGTGAACAACATAAAATCCCATGCAGGGGACAAACAACCAAAGGTGAAGAGGAGATGCACAACATCCAGGAGGATCCTAAGGAAGATAAAGAAGGTGATGTCACATATGTTATCAAGGAGGATAAGGGCATCGAGGTGCAACTAGTAAAAGGAATTTTAAACGAAGGAATATGTGGAACAAGGATAAAGAAGTAAGGAGAAAAATACTCCCAATCACCACTTCGACTTTTGTTGATGATCATACAAAGGTGTTGAGGGAAATATTTTAGAGCACATTATATACGGAAAAATTGTTTGGTTGGGACATAATGAATGAAGAAGGGGGATCTCGTGCACTCGAAAGATGCTATCATGGAACATGCACTCAAATGCATAGAAGCCATAGTTTGAGGTCAGTAAGAAGTCCCAAACTAAATAAGAATTAAAGAAGCTTCCTAGGAAATAATTTACCATCATCAATCCCACATAATTTAGAAGAAAATGCATGCATTTCAAAAAATAAAATTACAATGAATGTTACGTGCAAAAACCCGGAGAAGGGGGATACTATGAGGCTTATGATAGAAGATAAGAGGAAAATGAGCACAAATTCCAACTTCTAAAGGATTATTTGGAAGGATAAAAGAAGCACATGAAGGAGGCTTATGACAGGAAGGGGAATTTGTAAAGAAGATCACATGCACATGCGCCACCCCGTAATCCAAGCTAAAACAAATTATAATGATGAGATGGATTACCTTGAGGACTTGGTCGAATGCTTCTTCGAATAGTAATAGTTGTGTTGAGCCATCAATCAAGATTTGAGTGAGGAAAACAAAAGTATAAAGTGGTCATGGAGGCCAAAACAGATTTAGCTTGAAGCTTTATTCACATAGGTTAGGGAGGTCAATAACAAGGATGAATTGGATTTTGATAGGTGCCATAAGAGTGATGATATCCTCAAAGCATGCACATCTCTAAAGAAAAATAAAAGTAGAAGGAAATACACAAAAAGACACCAAGCAATAAGATCGAGTGAACAAAGGTCATGACATAGATATCAACGTAGAAGGAACTGATAAAGGCTATAAAGGATACAATGGAATTCTAGATCAAATAGATTCGATCCCGGTTTTGGAATGTATGTGCATGATAGAAGGAGTGAATGTAGGGTTGAATGTGGTTATCAAGGAGCTCAAGGATAAATTAGAAGAGTTAACACCTAACTAGGTTTTCAGGATTGTAGATACATCGCTAGGGAAGACCACTTAGGAGCTCACGAAAGGGACAAGTTTGAGGGGACATTGAGCACATATTTCTAAGAGCTCCTCTAATAATCTGAAGCTTGATGCAACATGCGCACAAGTTTAGAAGTCCTTATTCTTTAGTTCATGATATTCTTGGCCTTATTTTTTATTCTTTAAACATTATTTGATTCATTCATTCATTAGAGAGATAAGTTGGGCAACACACTCGTTGAGGAAGGAAAATGAATTTAGTATGGGGTAATGTTTAGTAGGAAAAATGGTTAAGTACTAGCCATGCATGGAGGTTTGGAACCACGTGCAAGGGGTACATGAAGGTGCATGAACACACATGAGGGGTGAGTGTGCGACGTTCATACACGAGAAGACAAAGTTTGGGACTTATCCAATTTTCCAAGACATGGATAAAAATAGAAAAGAACAATTGGAGTGGCATCTAAACAAGGTATAGAAATGTACAAAAGAAGGGTAGCTTGGGATGCACACAAAGGAATCTATAATTGGAGAAAACATATGCAAAAAGGAAAGGATCATGCACAAATTGAGATAATAATAGGATTAAAGAAAGTCATATATTTAGGATAATCTATTATTAGGAGGATTTGTAACAAATATGCAAGCTATTTTGTACGTATGCCTATTATTAGGAAAGGGCATGAATGTAGTGAAGGGAAAGTCCCCACCATATATATATATATATATATATATATATATATATATATATAGGTTCTTCTAGGTAGTGTGTGTATTTTTATGAGATTTTCTTCAAGATGTGAGATCTTTGTTCTGTCTTAGCGTTTTGAAGCTTAAGTGAAGAGCATATATATCCTTTGTATTGATTCAATTATGATGTAATTATCCCTTTTGTTATGTAATACAATTTTTCTTATGGGTGGTGTGGAAATTTAAGTGTTATTATTCATCTTGAATGATGATTTGTTTCCTTATTATATGTGTTTATGAATTTTCATGGTTATGTTACTTCTCTATGCATAAATGGATGTCTTGATTATGAATATGGTAAACATGCATGTTAACCTTTTGATAGGCATAATAAAGGAGGGACTTGGTGGTTACGCATGCTTTGGGTGACCTTCCGGACTTCTCTAGATGAGGTGCCAATGTGCATAGCTATTAAGTGGGTAAACAAAGGCTATAGGGTAAGAAACATGTTTATCGAAAGATGATATCAAACGATCATAAGGAGCACTATAAAATAGAATTTTTTTTGAACCGTGTTATCCATTTATCGAGATTTGTCAAACATTTTTTGAATGTTTTGATTTTGACAATTTTACACTATTTTTTTGTTTTGGAACAATTTTATATTGTTTTTGAATTTTGGAACAATTTATATCATTTCTGTGTTTTTGAAAAATTTAATATATTTTTTTAGTTTTTTGAAACATATTTGAATGTTTTTGGGCTTTTGAAAAATATTTGAATGTTTTTGTGATTTTTGAAACATATTTGAATTTTTTTGTATTTTTGACTCGGTAAAGGGTTACACAAAGATGAAATCATGTTCAATTTTTTTAAGAATTTCATTCCATTGGCGCGTAATGAAGATGCTATAATGATAGGATGTCTCACTCCATTTGTAACTCCACGCAACTAGGAAGTAGTGTAGCTTGTAGTGGCTAATCTTTGCTAATTCATGAATATTTGGATTTGGATAATTTTGATGTGTTAGGTTACATGTTATTTCCCTAATTTTTCTAAGTACAAGTTAATTTTTTGGGTTGATTCACCTAGCATTTATAGTGACAACCAAAATTTTATATTCAAATCACCTTTATCACATGCACAAAAGAGAAATTTTCTACTAACCGAAAACATTATGCTATGTGCTAGTAGTAATATACTACCGGTTGACAAATCCTACTATCCAACATCAATTCCTTTCAATTTTTGGCATTCACAAAGATTTCAAAAGTCATATTTATAAATTCTCCAAGAAATATCTATAGTGTTGATTTAGGGGTCTAAAATTTACCCTGCTAGGAAGATGTAGGGGTTCATCACCAAGAGCCAATAAGGAAATGAGAACGAGGTGAATAGTGATATGAAAGTGAAGATAATGTATGCTAAAACATAAGGTGTAACAATGATCCATGTGAAAAAAATGTTACACATCTCCAAATAAGATTATCCGATTGATTCAAATATGAATCCACTTTATAGGTTTTGAATAGACTTACATTTATAGATGGCATACTGATTGACAAGATCTGGTTGAAGGAATTGTTGCCTCTCTTAACATGAGAAACTAACTTCTTGGGATGTATATGATAAAGTACGTGTGACTCATATTTTCTAAAGACTTTAGTGTTTAACTATTATTGTGAAGGACCCCCTACATCTTGCCCCATGTCACCAAGAGGGAGATAAGGGATCAACTGAAGAGAAAATACAAGTGACTAAGGAATCCTACCTTTGTTCCTAGTCTCACACTACTAGTAAGAAGTATGGGCTCATCATCAAAGACTGTGAAGGATGGAAGGTGTAATGATTTCATATATTTTTTTGTATTTTTAGATTTTTTTGCCTTTTTATTGATATTGTGCTTTTAGGGAAGAACATTCTACCCCCAAGTATCATCCTCATGTGACTAGTATGCCGTAAGGGTTCAACGCCGTAGACCGAGATGGATGGTAAAAAAGTTTAGGGTCAATAAGTTTGATGTTTTATATTAAAGAGAGAGCTTATTTTAAAGGATAAGTTTCCATTAGTATAATAATAGGGCTAACTTGTGTCATGGAAGGTGAAGAATGTGAAGATATGATAATGGTATGATTAAAATATGTGACAATGGATGATACAATTAATTTTTTTGTTAAATGAGTTTAACTATGTAAGCGGCCTTCCTAGTGTGGAGAGAACCCATGGAAGAAGATGTTTTTGCTTCTATGTTTTTGATGTTCAAATAATGCTTTAATGATGGGTTTGATATGGATTTTTATTCTCTTTTTATAATTTTTAATTTTTCTAATTTTTTTTTCGATGAGGATTTGTAATGGACTCATCAAGAGAGAGGTCCATGTTTATGAAAATTAAATGGTCATGATTTATGAGACTTAGGAAGACAAGATCCAATTCAACAAAGTGAATCAAAATATTTGATGAGTCCTAAGATACGAGACTTAGGTGAATGATATCCAAATCAATAGAGTGAGTCAAATGATTCGATAAGTCCTGAGATACGAGACTTGGTTAGATAAGGTCCAAGTCAAAGGAGTAGCTAGAAGGATTTTCAATGTATCCATGATTGAAGTGGTCCTGATTTACGAGACTTAGGAGGATGCATTCTAATTAAAAGGAGGGAATCCGAAGATTCAATGATTCCTAAAGCATGAGACTTGTGTGGATAAGGTCCGAGTCAAAGGAGGGAATCAAAATATTTAATAAGTCCTAAAGTACGATACTTGGGAAGGTGATTTCTGAGCTAACAAATGTATAATTAGATAAGTCTTTGCTGGGATCGGAAGACCTATGTAATGTTAGAGAGAAATTGTAAATTCATAGAATATTTTGAGATTTATATTAACCTATGAGTGAAAGGATGCAAGAAAATAAGGATTGATCCCTAGTTGTAAATCCAAATCTCTTTATAGGTGTAGAGTGTAAATATTCAATGAAGCTCCTTCGAGGCAATGGATTTATTGATTTGATTAAATATTTTCAATTATTGCTTGAAAATGTTATAGAAGGATATTCCCGGGTATAAAAACTCATGGAGCGTACTTATGTAGATGTATTTACATGTATGAGTCATCATTGATGAGATTCCTGCAAGATTAATTGTTTAAGGTATGAAGGCCATAGAAGGATGCATTGTTGCAAGTGTCCAAACTTGTTGTGGTTGTGTTTCTACAACAAGACTAGAGATGTTAGGCATAGGATCCGACAATGAAAGAATATAATCAAGCTCAATGGTGCTTGATGATGGACCCTCTTCTGTAGAGTCTTCATTTATGTCAAGGATTGAAAGGGAGTATTGAAGTAAGTTTAAGATCTCATTTGATGTTATAAGGCTATTGTCCAAAAAAAGGTTTAATGTTTGTTTGAATTATAGGAATAAAATATGGAGAAGAGATAGATTGGTTTTCAGTGAGTGAGACTTGACCTTTGTCTTCATGATCTCGTTGAGTGTTAGTATGTACAGGAGTTTGGAAAACCTTCAACTCTTCTTGAGAATTTATGGTAGTTGACGTGTCTTTGGTTGCCATAACTTTGTCATCAAACTCTATAAAGATGAATCCATCGTCAAGTAAGTCTAGGACATAATGAAAGAGACTTGAATAATGATCAATAAAGTGGCCTTCAATGCGGTGATATTCACAATATTTTGAATTATTCTACCACTTAGTATTAGGTTCCCCATTATAAAATGGTCTTGTTATTAGATATTTCATCACTCTAGCCTTTAATAATTTATGAAAGACACTAGGAGACTCTCTCAAGGGGTTTAAACTAACATTTAAATTTATGTGGAGTAGTACCTTTTCTAGGTTATATGATTGAATTTTTGATTGACTATTCATGTATGTTGTACACATTTCTATTATCTATGACACCATCATTGGTGAAATTACGGTTGTAGTTGGCATACCTAGATTTATCGTGATGTGTGCTAGTAGTGTTATTATTGGTATGGTTATTGTGATTGTGCCCATTGTCTTTATAACGAGGCTTGATCAATGAGGGATTTTTCAATTTGGGATCCTTTTTCAATGAATTCCTCAAAGGTGTTGAGGAAGTGCATTTTCATGTGAAAGGATAGTTCACTAGTGAGATTTGGAACAAAGATACTCACTAGTTGTTTTTATGGGATGGAGCATGGAAATCAGCTAGCGATTCCACAATATCATTGTAGGATTTTTGTAAATGTTTAATTAGCGTTGTTTAGCGTTACAAAAATCCATCATGGTGATTTCAGAGTCTAGACTGAAGGAATTTTTTTTAACAAAATTCTTTATGAGGGCCGTGAAAGTGGTTATTAAACCCTTAGGAAGGTGTAGGAACCAATCTAAGGCTGGTCCTCCAAGACTACATGGAAAGAGACACAATAAGAATATGTCGCTATATGCCACTTCTTGGCATGCCATGAAGAACTCCTTAATGTTCTCTCTTGGATCATTCTTTCCCTTATACTTATCAAACTTGGGCATTTCAAAGGATTTGGGAAAGGGTACACGTAAGATATCCTTATTGAAAGGATAAAGAATTTTTTTATCAAAGATGAATTTATTTTGTTGGTGTTACATACCTGATATCCCATCTTTCATCATTTTCCATTCCCGAGAAAATGGTGAATTGTTTTGTGTAATAAATTATGAACCATCATTCTTAGAATTGTTGTTCTCTTTAATAGGCACATTAGAGGTTTTATAGGACTCATTAATTTTATTTTAAGATAAGATATCTAGTTTTAGTTCCATCTCCTTAAGTTTATCAAGTAAGGGTTGATTGTGATCGAGGCCTCGAGTCATTAGATTTGAATTTTCCTTGGCATTGATTTTGCTTGGTACAGATCCATCATTGTTATTAGACAAGGAAGGTATTTTAGTCTTTTTAAGTGGTCTAGTTCCATCATTGTTATTAGATGAGGGTGGTATACCTTTCTTGTGCTTATGTTTACTGATTAATGTTCACAAAACATCCTCATCAAATTCAAAAGGTAATTTTGCATTCATCTCAAGGAGATGAAAGAAAAACTGGTCCTTGTTTATGAGTAAAGATGTTTTCGATTTGGGCCTATTCCTTTGGAGAAAGGTCACTTTGAGGATCGTCTATGTTTTGGTGGTCTTCATCGTAAGAGTTTCTAAAAGTATTTATGATCCTTTTGTTTCTTCCAAATGGACTATAGTCTCTATGTCTTGTTCCCACCATTTTTAAAAGAGGGGGGATCAAAGAGAGATGTGATAGATTACTCAACCCTTAGCAAAGTGAATGCTAAGATGGAAGAGAGTTTTGTGATTAAGTTTTGAAGGTAACTCGACCCTTAGCAAAGTGAATGCTAAGATGGACAAGATTTTTGTGATTAAGATTGAAGATAACTCAATCATTAGTAAAGTTAATTCTAATATGGAAGAGGGTTTTGAAAGATGCAATTAACGTGACCCTTTTCAATGTGAATTCTAAGGTAGAAGCATATGAAAATGAATGTGAAGATAAGATCAACCCTTGAAAAGTGAATGCCAAGATGGAAGAGGGATCCGATTTTTTTGAATGTTCTCGTCCTCTAGAAAAGTGAATTTTAGAAAGGAGGATGATTTATCGATTAAGTTTGAATGTACTCAACCTCTAGCAAAGTGAATGCTAGAATGGAGGAGAGGATGAAAAATATTTGAATGTACTTAACCTCTAGCAAAGTGAATGCTAGAAAGGGATATGATTATGGAAAGATTAAAGTCACACGTGATGTTCTTGATCCCTTAACAAAAGAAATTTAAGATGGAAAGAGATTTAGTGATGAAAGCATAATACTCGAGTGTCAATAACACAAAGGTTGAGAAAAGATCTTATAATAGTGACAATGTCTAAAATGTAACAAGGAAATTACTAAATTATAGACATGAAAAATACTAAAATTTATAGTTCAACAATGATGGTGTCGAACTAAAGGATGTAAGAGGAGAATGAAAAGATTAAATCTTAAAAAAAAAGTGAAGGACTTGATCATGAAAATGTGGGTATGACAATGTGAAGACGTAAGTTACAAAATTAAAAAGTGCTCAAGTGAGGATGTGGATATCCATAACTCAATACTTAATGTCAAAGGGAGAAATAAAGCTTAAACTTTCGAAAATGTGATCCAAAGGTTTAAGAAAAAAATGAGATTAGGGATAAAATCAAGATGAGAGAATTTTGAAAGGAGGAATTTTGATGATTTCAAAATGAAAAATTCAAAAGAGAGAATGAAAATTCCAAATGAATGGATGTGAGATAAAAAATAAGAGAGGCGAAAGATAGGTCCAAATAATAAGTATTTGGAAAAGAGTGCAATAAAATGATGAAAAATCTAGATAAAAGAGTATAAGGATTTTTATAAGAGATAAGAGAGATGACTCAAATAAATATTATTTGGAGTTGTAAAGAGAAGACAATGATAGAGACAAATAAGTGTGATGAAAATGAGAGAATGATTCCAAGCAAATGGAAGTTTGGAAAAGATGGAAAAGGGATAAATGACCTAAAAGGAAGATTTGGAAAAGTGCAAAAGAGAGGTAGTGAATGACTTCAAATGAAGGATATGAAAGATAATAAAAGAGAGATGAAAAACAAGTCCAAATAAGGAAAATTTGGAGATTTGGAAAGAAGCATAAATGATCCCAAATAAGGAGTGTTTGGGAAATACAAAAAGAGGTGAAAGTGAATCCAAACAAGGAGTATTTAGAAAATGGGAAGAGAGATGAAATTTGAGAACGTAGATATGAGTGTGGAACACTACTACAAAAAGAAAGAAAAGAAAAGAAAAAAAGGGAGTTTTTGTTTATAGATGTTTTGGCCTCTACCTTAGATTGGATTGGTCAATGTGTGGCCCTCTAGGTGGTTCTCTTAACTAGGTGTTAGTAGTATACCCGAGTGAGTGTGATGATATTGCTAGATGCCAGCTTTACTTTACCCCCTTTGAAATAATGAACACATATCTTACTCAAATGAATCGCACTGGGGTCACCACTACTAGATATCCGTGACTCTAACTCATAAAGGAATATTAGTTAGGTAGGATGGGGTACCCATTTCGTTAGAAATTTCCCTCAATGTTCTAACTACTTTAAGGTTCCTGTGGTACTCCTCAAAATGATTTTTATGGCTTAAGCCAAAGCACTTCCCATAGTTATAGAGGTTTTGTAATAACCTTGTAAACCGTACCTATAAATACACGAGTGTGTGTGAATTGTTCATTTTATCTTGATTAAATATAAGATTCTCTTAGCCATCTTTTTTTGAGGAAAATTTCAATTAGTAAAATATTTTAAAACATCGTTAAGGTAACATGTAGTTAGTAGTTTGATTATTTTATAGGCCCCCTCAATCTCCGGATATCTAGATAGAGATCTAGGGGAGGGGTGGGTGCCAAATCTATATAGCCACCCCATATAGAGATAAGGCTCCTACCCGGATGGCACACAATCTACCCCTCCCCTTAGAATGTTTTCCTGAGGTATAGAGGATAAGATGAAAGAAGTAAGCCCATGTTTCTGATTTCAAAGATCACTTATAAAGTGCGAGGAAAGAGCATAAGTTTGAACCAACCATGATTAGGAAAAGAAAAAGTTAATTCTTGAAAGCACCTAGGAAATGATCACATTTTTGATTTCCAAGACCACTTAGGAAGTGGGAGGAAAAAAATACATGTGATCATTTCGTGATTAGCCTCACAAAAATTAAAAAAACAAAACAAAAATAAAATCCACCAAAAATGTTAGTTACGGTGCAAAAATGATTAAACGTATACAAAAATACCTAAAAAGTGAAAATAATTGGACAAAAACATCCAATAACCCTGCATAAGTAAGTTGCATAATTATTCTAATTCAAGAAAATCGATGAAAACTAATAAAAAGGGCCTATTTAAGTTTAAAATACCTAAGTTAATAATTAAACTAATTAACATACTATAATTAAGTAATTAAAAAAACTAACTAGATAAGTAACGAGAAATAATTTAATTAAAATAAATAATAATAATAATTAAAAAATCATATGAAATTATAACATCTAAGGTTAAAACTAAGCAAAAAAAAGAATTAAATAAAAATTTAAACCTAAGTTTAAACTATAGTGCAAAATGACCTAATATAAGCTATCTATAAATGAAAAAAAACCTAAAAAATTTAAGAAGAGTGAAGGGATGCAAGTTTTGTTGATTTGTTTTTATTTTTGGTGTGTAGGGTGGCTCATTGCAAGTGGATCGACGAGTAGGGTGTGGGGTCGTCTCTAGTGTGGTTGAGGTGGAGGTTGGTTTGGATTCGGTAAGGAAGGCATGAAGAAGAATATCGGCAGGGGCTCGGGTTGGTGAGGAACTCATCGAGGAAGACAGGGGTGCGAGGTTGATGACACAGTGTGATGGTGGTGATTGGATAGTGGGAGAAGTAAATATGGGTTCAACTCAAATAAGTCACAAACGAATTGGGCTAGGGTTTGAAATGGGTAGATAGGTAGGGGTTGGGAGTCATGGTTGGGATTGGTTAGGCCAAGTCGTGTTTGAGTCAAGTCGGGGGGTAGGTTAGGTCACAAGGTGAGTTGAGTAGTTATCTTGGTGAGCCATCTTGCCGAGCCGGGTAGGTGTGAGGGGAGGGGTGAACAATGATGTAGGTGTAGGGGAATGGAGTGGTGAGATGGGTAGAATAAGCGCTTGGTGAGCCAACTTGGTGAGTTGTAGGGAGAGCTAGGGAGATAAGGGGGTGATGTGTAGGTGAGATGTGAAGAAGAGTGTAGGGAAATTTTATAGGCTACTAAATTTAGTCAAACTAAAACCCTCCTCCATAGTTAGAGGAAAAACACCTAAATGTAAAAACTATTTTTGTTACTATTTTAAATCTGATTTTTGCAATCAAAATTGTAGCAAACACATGCAATTACCCTAAAACAAGTGTCGAAAAAAAAACAACAAAAATATGTTATATTTTATTTTGATTTTGATTTTATACACTCTCACTTCATTATCACATTCTCCATTGCATCTTGCAAACAAAGTAACACAAAAACAACCAAAACACACTAAAAATGTTAATCACACAAAAACACATACAAATGAGTGTGTATAGATTAAAAATATGCCTGAAAATATTAGTGAAATATGAAGTAGAAATGAATGAGAAAAAAATTGGTAAGTCCCACCGAGCATTCCAAAATGTGAACAAGGAAAAACAAACAAAAGATAAAAGAAATAAAACACAAATATACCTTCTCTCGTAAATATCTTAAAAACCTCCAAAGTAAGATCTTATAAGATCTTGGAATTGTATGATATTTTTATTATTTGGATTGTGTATGCTCCCGATATTACTCTCACAAGGAATTTGCAAATGCTACAAGTAGATTTCACAAGGATGCAAATGTCAAATTGGATGAAGTTGGATGCAATTCGCTTCAAAGCTTCCAGGATGAGTTTAATAAGGAAATGATATGATTTATTAGCTGAGGATAGATCCATAAAAGGTGGATGTATGTTTGACTAATATTCAAGTTATTTATTGTAACTAACTAAAAATAGAAAGTAGAATGAGTTTGGGAGTTGTAAATTTGAAGGGGCAATAAACATTTGGAATGACAAAAGTTACATCTGGAAATTGAATTACACGTACAAAACCAATTTCCCCACCTTTATATGAATATAGAAGTGGAGTCCAAGTGGAATAAGGAAGTGGAGTTCAAGTGCAATTAATTAGAATGAGGAAGTGGAGTCCAAGTAGAGTTAACTAGGATAATGAAGTGGCAATTGACTAGGAAAATAGGTGTATTTTCCTAATTAAGTAACTAATTTAATTAGCTACAATGTGAAAGATAATTAATTAATCATTTATTTAATAAATATTAATTAACTTAGCTAAAGTGGGTTAGAGACTAATTTAATTAATCCTAACAAGGTGTAATGTGCATGATTAATTAATTTGATTAATCAATCGTAAGGGGATGAATAATAGATGTGAACTGGGATAATATTGGGAACAAGTATGTGATTTTGGGGTGTCTACAATAATCAATATTTAATTGTGAGAAAATCACTTAGGAATATTTTTTTCCAAGAGGGTTTTGTAGGCCGCCAATCATTTGGCGACAAGTTTAAACCAACACAATTACGATCGTAGCTCGGAAAAATAACCACCATTTGAATCCTGTTCACCATATTTGAGTTATGTCAACTTCTAGAATTTCCATATAGATAGGAGAGTAGATGGAAATTTACACATGGTATGTTTGAATTTTTGAAAATGGTTTTGAACTTATTTTCTAAGCCACTTTAGCTAACTTAGATTTTCACATAAACTTGTAGCAATAACGAGAAAACTTCCGTGGGATATTTTTCCTAGACGAAAAGCGATAACTACTATCACATGATAGAATAGAAATCCATTATGTTAGTTTTTTTGTGAAAATTTCCTATGGAAGAAGATGGTATTTTTATCTCTCTTATCTCTCTCTAACTTGAAAATGAAATGAAAACCACATGTGCGTTTCGTACTTATCATTGTGTATGTGTTTAAATTTATCAAACGGAAAGTTATGTATATGCATTTTTTTAGTTATAGGGTAATGCCATGGTAGTGTTTATTTTGTTGACCATGTTTACACTAATTCAAGATAGGTCATAGGGCATGATAGAATTAGGATGAATGTTAGAAATATAAGTTTTAAGTTGTTATTACTATATAAAATGCAATCTTGATGGATTAGAAAAGTACTTTATTTTAATGATTGTACTTGTACTAATGAAGGAAGAAAAGCTAATATTTGCATGCATGTGTGTAATATTTATGAGATGATGAAATGCCACATTGTACTTATAGTTTAAAATTGAGTTGAAAGTTGTGTATATGATCATTATGGTAAAAAATTATAATTTTGCATAGTTATATAAAAGCGAAACTAAAACCCGAAAAGTATTTGTGTTGTAAGGTTACAAAGAAATAGAGTTTTTGTTGATAGTATAACTTATGCAAACCGTTAAAACCTATTTACCCCATTCTTTTTTTTGTTAAATAAATCACGTGTTTCCCTAGGATATTGTAGTTAGTTAATTTATCATCTTGCGTAGCATTTGTAATAGTAATTTATAAATGGGAAGGTGAATAGTTAATTTATAGGTGTTGTAATGCTACTCAAACTATTTTTGATTATGGTTTATTTTGAGTACACTTAAATCATTCATCCTTGATAGAATAGCCATGGAAAAATATTCACTTTCACAAGGTAAATTATGTTGTATCAAGTATGGAGTACAGATGGTGGGTAAGTCATCATATAAGAGATCTTAAGTGGCCTCATCTTTTCATGAATCTTCTTAGGAGTTTGACTTCTCAGAACTCTCTAATAGCTACTCCAAATTGACATAATGGTCTAACCCAATGTCTTGGTATATTGTACATAGCAACTATAAAAATAAGTATGAGCATGATTGTAAGAGAATAACATGATAATTTTGAATACTTTGGAAAAAAGATGACATCGTAATGTTGTGAAGGAATAATGTTATATGATTTAACGACATGTGTAAAGATGATATCAAAATGAAGAAAAGGAAATTATAAGTTGGAAACTAAGTTTTGCCTTGACCATTATTAAGTCATGTATTAATGTGTATATATAAGGATTTTATGTAATGTATAGTGTGTAGATGAATCTTTTTCTAATTGAGAAATGCATACTAGTAACATTTATAGACATAGTGACATATATAATCTAGAATATGAATTGTACATCACCTTAGGGAGTGGAATGCTGCTTAAGTATGTATAAATAGAACTTGCCTATGAAATAGAATTTTTAGAAAATAAGTTAACTAAAATAAACCCAAGTAAGAAAGCCACAAAAGTATTGCATTCCTTGTTAAAAGATCTAATTATAAGTCGTGATAGTCATACAAAACATTTGCCCCCTCATAATTGTTAGATACCAAAGTAAGTGATTATGTAATTTTAAGTACATCTAATGAGGTAGCTAAATGGAAAGGTGTTGGATTAAAAAGAACCAAGGTGTAGGTACAAAATGTAAGTTAATGATTTTAATGGGGGAACTTATATTAATGTGCAAAGGTGATGGTACTATCGTGGATCGGTCTTAGTAACAAGTGGAAGTAGGATGGAAACCTTCCACCATTTCATAAAAGGACCATTTTTCTTGAAGCTAGATATAACCCCGAGTGTATTATGGGGGAAGGAATGGTGGTTAAGTTGTGGTTATTATTTCATCGAAACTAATGTAATTTCTTATAAGTACTTTTATGTCACTACCGGTAGGAAATGATCAAACAAGGTTAGAATTAAAATGTTGCAACATATTATTTAGAGATGCTTCCACTATAAGAAATAAGGGAAGATACTTTCATGATCTTAAGAAGGGAGTTAGTCTCCTTATCACTATGTTATGGAACAACTTCCATAAAATTATCATGAATATGGTGTATTCATACCCATCAAACATATGAAATCAAGTTCATATGCTAATACGTGAGATTAGATTTCCTAATTATGCCAATAGAGGGATTATAGTTATGCATGAAAGATATTTTGAGCCAAGCTTAGATTTTGTCATGGCAGGAAATTCCGTAAGAATCTAAGTGGTTCAAGTAAGTGATATTATTAATAACCCATGTTCATAATTAAGTATTTAAGGAGGGCCTAATGCCTTGGTTAGTAATTTTTCTTGGTGGTAATGTTAGTTTGAGATAACACCCTATTTAGTAGATGGATTTTGGTCAAAGTAGTATAGGAAAATGTTGTGTTGTTTCATGGACATACTCTTATGCTAGCCGAGCATCATTGTCTTACCAAATTAAGGGAAGGATAAATTTGTTTGACCCATATTAATGTACCAAAAAATTCCATGTCAAGAGGTGCATAAACCTAGTGAAAAGTGTTACGAGTCATACTCTTCCCCCGTTTCAATTTTGGACTACGTGTGTTCTAAAATCCATAGAAGAATGGTGACTAGGAAATCTTTATATGGGTTGATAAACTTATTCATACACGTTTTACTTCCTAAGTGATGCTTAGTGTTCATTGTGGGTTTCACTAAAGTTACACACTCTTAGACCTAACCTTTCATATTAAGATTTGGAGTAGATTTGTATGTTATGAAATAGGTAGTGAGATAAACATACAAAATTCTATCATTGGAATGAATCCTAGAATGGAATGGATATTATCTCGCAATGTGAAATTATGTGTCATAAAGTTGTTTCTCATGTTTCCACAAATGAAATAATTCTTAAATAATAAATCACAATGCAATAAAAATAAAACCGTAAACCATGTGTTCATTTGAAATAATATAATGGTAAGTTTTAACATTCAGTGTATTGTAATAAAATCAATTATTTTAAGATTGTCAAATAATAGAAAATAAAAAAAGTTGTCAGTTTTTCTATTACTTTTTAGGTAGTAAAAACTATGGGCATTACACTATCTCGATCATCCATAGTTAATCAATCTCAATTAACCTAGAAATCCTCCAATTCACCCATATCCTAATGTTGAAGGCACACCTTATATGTCCAAGAGATATCCTCCATCCGATCCCTCTCAATGATGGAAAGGTTGTAAATCCAAAAGAAATGCTCTTTCACAACACTTTTGTAGCAATCATCACCTTTAGGTGTTGTGTTATTATTTATGGCGTTTTTTCATTTTACATAATGTTATAAAATGTAATAAAACAAATCCTAATTAATTTTATTAATTAAATATTGAAAATATAGTAATCTAAAATTCAGCTAGGGTTTAATTAAACATATCTCGAGAGATATTCTCTAAATTATAAAAAGAAAGATCCAACCTATTTCGTCTAAAGGAGTGATGCATAAATAATGATTGTTCCTAGAATTAACTTATAAAACTAAATATAAGGTCAAGTGAAAAGTAGAGGAAGCGGATCTTCTTAAACCGATAGTATAGTTAGACACTTCCATTTGATAACACTATTTAGGTTTTCCAAAAACATCTAGGATGGTTTTGGATCTTGAAACTAATTAGAGCTCTTCAAACATATTTACACTCTAGTTTATGATATGTTTGACACTATGATATGATGTGAATAAGCTTATGTGATTTCTCCTTTTTATAAACTTTGTCAATTGTTGATAAAAAAACACCTTAAAAATGGGTTAACATTTTTGAAAAGAGTTTGGGAGAATCGAATCAGAAATGAGGCACCATGAAGTAGTTGCACTCCAACGGAATCGTGATAGCTCTAGCATAATTGCAAGAAAGAATTGATCAGTAATGGAAGAAATTACTCAATAGAAACAAAGCTTGCATATAGAGGAAAGATAGTGGAGTGTCTTGGCATGCTCATAAATGAATAGTGAAAGGGTACATATAGGGTGCTAAGTAACCCTAGTACATGACACACAAGAAACCCTAAACCTAACCCTAAACCTAACCCATGTGAGATTACCCTCCAATATGAGAGGAGAAAACATAGGATAACACACACTAACACCCCCTTCATCAAAGCTGAGGTAGTGACTATGATGAGTCAGACGGAAAGGGAAGACACTCCTAAACAACTAAGAAAGATGTGTCAATGGGGCCCGATAACTAAAGGCCTGATAAGGTGCCCATATACAAACACAATATTCCTAAAAGAAGAAGAAGAAAATAAGGACTACATAGTGCGAAGAAGATGAGAAGCTGTAGAAGACCTCACCCCAAGAAGAGACCGTAAGTGAAGAAAATTCATCTCAATGAAGGGCTTGGTGAATAAATATGTAAGCTGATTAGCTATCTGAATGTACTAAATGTCGATGATACCATCATGAATAAGCTCCCGTATGAAGTGCATATGAATCTCAATGTGCTTCATCCACTAATGCTGAACTAGATTTTTGCAAATAGAGATTGTGCTCATGTTATCATAGTAGATAATGGTAGGCCACCGAAAGTGGATGCCAAACTCTGTCAGAATACCCTGTAGCCAAATAGCTTCTATGGCAGCGTTAACTACTCAGTATTATGCCTCTATAGATGATATCACAATTGCATTCTGCTTCTTGCTAGACCAACTAATAGGACCCAAACCAAGAGAGAAACTATAGCCAGAAGTAGATTTTCGATGATCTAAGTCACCGCCCAATCATAATCTGTGAACCCAATTAAGTCAATATCTACCCCTCCATGATAGTGAATGCCATCAGTATAAGTTCCACGAACATAATGAAGGATCTATTTAGCTACTTTCCAATGTAGCTCATGTGGCTCCTGCATGAATCTAGACATGATCCCAATAACATACGATAAATCTAGTTGAGTGTGAGTCAAGTAAATCAAGCTCCCCACCAACTGTTGATAAAGAGTACCATCAACCAAGGGAGTAGAGAAATCTAAAACCAACTTAACCCCAAAAAGAAAAGGATTAGGATAAGACTTGCAATCGACATCTGAAAATGAGCTAGCAAATCAAGAGCATACTTAGGTTGTGAAATCAATATTCCTGAATCAAATTGTGAATATGGATCCCAAGGAAGTAATGAAGCAGACCTAAGTTAGTCATGGAAAACTTGTTGGCCAAGGTGATATTCATAGAATTAATAATAGAGGAAGAGTTGTCTGTGATCAAAAAGTCATCAACATAGAAAACAAGAATGAGTATGGAGTCATCTTGCCGTAGAAAATAAACATTTGGATCGAGTGACACCTAGTAAACCCCGATGTAAGTAAGAAGGAGACCATCTTGGCATACCAAGCTCGAGGGGCTTGTTTAAGGCCATAAAGAAACTTCTTTAACTTAAAAATGAGGGAGGAATCCTGGACATAACCTAGAGGTTGTTCCATATAGATTTCTTCCTCTAGGTCACCATGAAGGAAGGCACTCTTAATGTCCATTTGATGGACTTTATATCTGTCGCTATGGCAATGGCTTGGTCACCAAATAGAAGTCATCTTTGTAAATCAAGCAAAGGTTTCTTTATAATCAACCCCACTATCTCTGGGAGAAAAAATTAGCTACTAATCGTGCTTTAAACTTTTCGACGTCTCCATCTACTCCATAATTTTTTCGGAACACCCACTTACACCAAATGATTTTTCTTCCTTTCGGAAGAGTGGTGAGATCCCAAGTATCATTCTTCATGAGAGAGGAATACTCCTCATCCATGGAAAAATCCCACTCAAGAATACTAGAAGCCTCCCGGAAAGACTATGGATTAGAAGCAGAGGTAAAGAAAGAGTGGGGTCCAATGAAATATGAGTGAGTACATCTCATATCCGAAGTATCTCCAACTAAATCTCTAGCACTTTGTAAAGTTTTCCTGCCCAAAGGGGACCAGGAGGATCAGGCTTAGAGTCGAAAATTCTTCACTTGAGTGAGAAGGGACATAGTCCTCATCATCACTACTGTAAAAATCAGAAGACTCAAAGGTCTGATGGTTGGGAGGATTAGTAAGAGGAGCACGCTTAACAACATCATCATCTGATGAGTCGAATCTGAGTCCGCTGAGTCAAGAACGTCAATAGGTGGAGAAGTAGAATTCAAAGAAGACTCATTGAACTTAACAATTCTCTCAATATACAGCTCATGATAAGTAGGATTCATCAATCCAGTATCCCTTCACACCATCGTGATACCCTAAAAGATATAAGGTTTGGATTATGGTTCCAGGGCCTTACATTTATTCTTGGGAATCCGAGCCATATCCTTGGATTTGAAGACTCGAAAGTGCTCAACATCAGGCTTGCATCCAAACTAGGCTTCAAAGGGTGTCATCCCTCTTACTGCCTTGTGTGGAACATGGTTCTGAATGTAATTTGCACAATTCACTCTTCTCGCCCAATATCATGCGAGGAAGATAATTTGAGTGAATCATACAAGTGGCCATCTCCTTAAGAGTACGGTTCTTTCTTTCGTGATTCCATTCTATGAAGGGCTATAAGAAATTGTATGCTGCAAAGAGATCCCTTCAAAAGTACAGAAATCCATGAACCTATTGTTTACATATTCACCTCCATTGTCAGTTTGAAGAACCTTGATAGACCGTTCCACTTGTTTCTCAGCAAGAGCCTTAAAGTCCTAAAAATGTTCAAAGACTTCAAACTTAAGCTTAAGAAAATATACCCAAGTATATCACGAATAGTCATCAATGAAGGTTAGCACATAAAGATCTCTAGTAAACGAAGGAGAAGGAAATGGACCAGAAACATCGTTGTGAACAAGATCCAAAGGATGAGTGGCTCTTCGTGCTTGTCCTTTGTCAAAGTTCTCGATGAGGATGCTTTCTAAGGGTAGAACCCTCACAAATACCCTTAGAAAACTTGACACGAGGAAACCAGTTGAACATTTTGTTTTAGCTCTATTGTTCAAGGTAGTGATAATTTAGATGCCCGAAACACTCATGCCATAACTTACTAACCTCATTTGCATGAGTGAGCAAGGTAGTGGGCGTAGAATCAGAAGTAAAGTGGGAAAAGGTATATAACCGTGAATGGTGATCAACCTTTCCCTCAGCCACTGTAGTGTCATTGTTAAGCTCACGAATAATCACCGAATTAGGACCAAATTCCACTCGCATTCCTTCACCAAGGTGAGTAATTTGGTAAACCGATAGGAGATTGGTAGAGAGATCAGGAACACTCAAAACTTGGTTAAATGTTCCCCCATCCATCTCTACCGATCCACTACCGAAACCGACACTGTCGTATCATTACCCATCATGATTTGGGACATTCCACAAGGTTTGATGTTGGAAAAATCAACATGCGAAGAACCCATGTGGTGCGAGGCACCGGAATCTATAATCCATGTCGATGAAGGAGAAAATATGGCTACAAGGGCTTTTCCTTTCTTCTTATCATTTTTAGCACTTTTTGCAGCAAAAGACTCAGCCTCTGGAGCACTTTTTTTTAATGGATTTAGGAACACTTATTTTATTTTTCTCAAGTAAATGAGATAAGTGATCAATCTGTTTCCAAAAAAAGTGTTTCTCATCATGTGACCATACTTATTGCAATAGGAACAAAAGTACTTGATTTTCTATGCCTTAGGCTCATAATTCAAAGTGTTTATGTCATTTTTAGGTTTGGTCTTGGTTTCTTTATTAGGTTGATCCTTTTTTTCTTTCTTCTTTTCAGTCTTCTTTCCCTTACTAGTACTTGCTACAAGGGCATGTGACTTAGACTTGAGAGATCCCATTTGAATAAGTTTGTCCTGTTCTCGAATGAGTTGGGATGAAGAATAGTCAAAGGAGGGCATAGTCCAAGTATCTCCCAAAGTAACTTTTGTAGCGTAAAAGTTTACACAAAGACAAAATATTTGGGACCTAGCTTAGAGACAAGATCGAGTTGAGAATATTTCTTTTCTACTTGACATCATTTTAACAATAATCTAATGTGGAAAAAATTTGAGAAGAAATCTTGTAGGTTTTCAAAGTCACTAGGATTTAACCCTAGTAATTCATTTTCCAACTCATGCACTCTCATGTTATCTAGTTGTCCAAACATCACATCCAACATTTTCCACACAGATTTAGGTGTTTCGGATGCCTTAATGTGGAAGAGCAAGTTAGGAGAAATAGACATGCAAAGAAGACCTAAAGCTTCATCACTACGGTTTAACCACTTAGATTTTTCAGGTTTGTCATCTGGTTTAGTCTCATTTCCCATGGTGATGCGGAATAACCATTTACCCCTTAGTTTCATTATTATTTTTGATCTCCATTCAAAAAAATTGAACGACGTAAGCAAGGGAATTGAAAGTGCATCCATAGTGAGAGAGAGAGAAAGAAATGTAGAAAAGAAACACAACCAAGTTCTGGGATCGTAACCTCCGGGAAATTCAAGGTGTCACTTCCTCCTAATGCCGTTGGGATTGATTGGGTGTAGGAAGGTATTGGTGTAGCAACTGATTAACACGATGAGATCCCTCTCCACCATCAGTTCAAGCTTTTGGTGTGATGACAAGTCATGTAGCTCTAATACCATGAAAAGAGTTTGTGAGAATCGAATCGGAAAGAGGCACCATGAAGTAGTTGCACTCCAACGGAATCGTGATAGCTCCAGTGTAATTGCAAGAAAGAATTGATCAATAATGGAAGAACTTGCTCAATAGAAACAAAGCTTGCATATAGAGGAAAGATAGTGGAGTGTCTTGGCATGCTCATAAATGAATAGTGAAAGGGTACATATAGGGTGTTGAGTAACCCTAGTGCATGACACACATGAAACCCTAAACCTAACCCTAAACCTAACCCATGTGAGATGACCCTCCAATATGAGAGGAGGACACATAGGATAACTCACACTAACAATTTTGGGTTGGAGTGACCTCAACAAACCTCCATAAAGGTTAAATGATGTATGCTTATCAATTCTTTTAAATGGGCCAAACTACACAAATTTCTCCCACTTATGTGATTGTGTGTAAAATTATGTGAACATGTGCAATCATGATGCGATCCTTCAATTCAACTTTGAAACTTTGCACCCTATAACTTCAACTTCTTTATATTCACATTTATCTTAGAAGAACTACTCTAGGGCTACTCTTGAAATATTTAAAATATGTCCATGTCTTAGGAGTAATGATCTATAAGATGTGTGAGAGAAACTTAGGTGATAGGTGTGTTCAAGGAGAGAAGTGTCAAGAAATCACTTTAATGGTCATTTTTATATATAGGAAACTCTTCGTTAACTTCCCGTCATAATTGACATATGAAATGTGTCTATATTGACCTTCAAAATTTCCCAAATTAAAAAATAGTCATTAGATACTCGTGGACACTAAAAAAGTAGGATGATAATGGAAAATGAAAATTGTTGAGGCTTTAGGTAGTATCAAGATATAAGGTTCCCATGGGAATCACTCGGTAATTATTTCATAACTTATGTGATCATTGAAACCTAAATATTACCCATCATTCTTGGGATTTACCAAATGAGCCTCTCATTCTTTGTACCCTTTCTACAAGATTGGACCTAATTTACTAGTATACTATAATAATTTTTTTAAAAAAGCTACCCCTATATGTTCGCATATTTTATGTACCACCTTATTAAGAAGATGCCTCTGGGACAAGGAGTAGGAATTCGATGATTCCAAGAATATCTGTCTAGGATTTTTAGGATGTTTATGTATAAACCATGTCAATCATGAGTACGTATGATTTAAAAATGGAGGTGACTAATTTAGTGGATGGGTAAATGGATAGAAATATTTTTTCTCAAGATTAAAATAGATGTTAGTTGTTCAAGTGTGCAAAAATTACAAGAATTGATGTTACTTGAGTAGTAAATAACATATTAATTGTCTATAAATGTTCACCTTTTAATATAATATATACAAAATTATATATCAAAAAGATAAAATAAATGTGTACCCATGAAACTGTTATGGGTGTTGATAGATGTAGCTAGAATGTGCCATTTATCTCATGTGAAATTTTACAAGAAAATGTATGTATGTATAAATGTGTCATAATGATAAGAAAATTGAAATATGTGAACCATTATAAAAGAGTGAAATTGAAAAACTAAGGAATGACTATGCTTAATAGTATGTGAACTAATCTACCACTTTTGTAATTTATTTTGAGAGTGTCTTTTGGTTAAAATTCCCTTAAATATTCCATCATTGTATTGATGATTCAAGGAGTATAAATGTTGCAGAATTGCCACTCAAGAAGGTGGTGTTATAAGTCAAGAGTCACTAAAATCTCAACCACATTACTTCGGTGTTTAAATAACCCGAATAATAATGGAGAAAATGATCTATCCTTATGCTCCTCTTGTCTAAAAATATTTAAAAAAGGTATTAATGACGACAACTTCTACTTGTGGGATATCAAACTAGATCTTATATAAAAATGTATCTTCCACTATAGATGAAAATTTTACTCAATGTGTGCTTACCTATCACCAATGGTTACCATTAATTTCAAACTTAGAAATAAAATCTTCCTACATGGTATAAAATTTGTGTCCCATGTGATTAGTTTTAGAAAACTAAATTTGGTATGTCACACTTTTACAACATCAGATTTGGATTAGTTTGAAAAAATCTTAGAAACTTGAAAAAATATCATATTTTTGATGCATGAGCACACTTTCCCTCTATTAATCTACCCATTATTTTACTTATCCACCTCTATCTTATATTCATATTTATTTAGGATCATCTTATTCTATACATGAACACTTCAAATTCCTATATAAACATTCTCCATACCTCGTATCTATTTTTTTCATTGTTGAGATAATACTAGTAAACCAAGACAATTCTAGTTTATCATAGGGGTCACCATTTTGTGGTACCATGAACCTTATATGGATATTTTTTAAAGTGTGTAATCTCCAATAGTTCATCTTGGACACATTTCATGGGTCTCTGTATGACTGAAAATCAACATGTGACCTTCAGATGTACTTGACCTCCCGAGGTCGTGCCGGGATAGCCGATGTGGAAAGAATGGATGGCAATGTATAATGAAATGTGATGAAGATGGTCAAAAATATATCGGGGTAATCTAATATCCTCTATGGGTACTAATGGAATTATCTCATCAAGGGAAACGAAAGCCTCTCTAAACTGAGTGGGTGTAATGGCATGATAAAAAATAATGCACACACATAAAAGTGAATCAATGTCCATGTGTGAAACTATCTCAATGGGTTATGGCATCTGTGGAAAATGATCTACAAGATCCTTGTAAAAGTGTCCAGACAAGGTCATGGAAATAAGCTAGCAAGGTTATGGAACCGAAAGATCTATGTGTGATGAGTTGGTTCTGTCCAAAACGTGAAAGCTATATAAGAATCTTTGTTCAAGATGTTAAATTATCTAAAAATATCACGTGGATGTGGGGATGTCCTAAAGATTATGAAACGTAATCTAGTGTCTATGTCTGTGAGTTCTTCGGGCCCGTTTGGTTGGGGACCCTGGGATTACAACCGTAAAATATCTCTTGTTTTGGTCTAGAAATGGTCATGTGTGCATTTGTATAATTTAATTTATGAAACAAAATAATAGGCTAATCTAAATAAATAAAAGCTAACTATTTTTTTCTATTTTCCAATATAGAATAAATGAAGCAATATAAAAATCTAATCTAATTAAAACAAATATTTTTGTATTTTCTGAGCTTTCTAGAATTAACAAAGGAAATGAAGAAATGAATTGCCTCTAATTCTAATTAACAAATCCTATACAAATAAATAGTTGGATGTAACTATTTATCTGATGCAACAATATATTTAATCTATCCTAACTAAGTGAAGATTTTCCAAAATGTAATTGTGGATGTGAATCCTCTATTCGCCTCAGAGGCACAGAAGAAATCAAAGATTCTCAGAATCTTTTCTTCCCTTGCAACTTCCTCGACAAAAGTAAAGAAGGATTCAATGGAGGTTTTACAAATGAAAATATATTGCAGTTGATTCTAAATTAATGCATAATCTTTCCTCTGAGAAACTTCCTTTGCAAACCCATAGGGATAGGAAAGGAAGTAATCTATCACTGGAATATTTTCAAAGAAATGGAAGCTATAATATTGATCTATCTATTTGCAACAATTGAAATGGAAGATTTTCTACTCTAGTAAATAAATGTGTGTACAAATTCAGAAATAAAGAATTGAAGAAATGAAGAAACTCAATAGCAACCCCAACCTAGAAATTGTAGTGCTGAGGCAATGCCAGTTGTGGTATCACTTTATGTCCCCTCAGTTATCTTTTCCAATCTTCAGTGTCCACGTGAGTCTAGGGAATTGGGAATGAATAGTAAGCAAGGAAGAATGTGTTAGAGAAATGGTGACTTGTAAGTGGTTTGGTAGCAATGTAGGTAGAGGAAGAACAACACAAGAGAACAATGCTTGGTTATGTAGTCTTTAGCAAGATTTCAAAAGCATAACAATACAATTCACAATATTATTCTCCAGCCATTTGATTCATAAGAAGCATTAGTTTTATATGTCATATGCTGGGAAATGGTCTAAGCCATTTGGAAGCAATGAGATGCCAAATCACAACAAGGAGGGACAATTAGACTCTCAATCAACAATTAGAAGTGGAAGAGGAGGTTGGTACACATCTATCAAGCCTACAAACAACCAAATTGACCAAGAAACGTGTGCAAAAGGTGAACTAGAAGAATTTAACACACATCCAAATCACACCTAGGAAGTCTTGGTCAAAATGAATGTAATCCCACCCCGCGAGTGGTGGTTACGCAATTCGCCCAGTGAAGGGCGGCAATTTCATAACCAAAGGCTAAAAACTAAGGAAAACACTGCAGAAAGCTAAGGAAAAGTAGGAAATGGCTAAGTAAGGTATTCTAAGCTACAAATATAAACTGTAAAGAGGAAAAGGGGCTCAAACACCTTTAGAAAAGACATGAATCATCATTGGGGACTTTTGAACCATTTCCAACAATGTAGCATGTGAAAATTTAGGTGCTTACATTATCCTATGGAGGGAAATTAACAAAATTCATTTACATATTAAAAATATCCATGAGGTCATTACTCACATTCTATATGCCTTAGACATCTCAAACTATCTTGGAACATTCTCACTATATTGAGGTTATTTAGAAAATATATTCTAAATATGAAATCTACCAAGAAGTATGACTATAATAGTCAATAGATCCAAATATGAAATCAAAGAGGTCAAAATTATATAATGTAAAAGTCTAAAGGAAGGCCAATTGTTTGAGCACATGATTTTTCACACACTTGCTTAGGAGGGAGAACTACATATAGCTTGATCCCTCTTGGGATTATGGTATGTAGGAAACAATCACCTCATTATCGGGGTATGCATTAAGCTATCCAACATAAAATGTAAATAATTTTTAATGGCCCCTTATGGTCTTATAAGAATAATTATGGTTTGGGTGATTAAGAGAAAAAATGGGTACCATAAAAAGGATTGAAACAATCCCAAATATCCGTAAGCGTGTTATAGAAAAAGGAAAATATCTATAGAAATTTCATACCCTTAAACATGCCCTAGACACTCATTTTCATAATTCATCTCTTATAACAACATAAATTGTATAATTCTTTTACACTAGTCAATGCTTTTCCAACTTGGTTAATCATGTTATGCCTAGCTATATCCTATTCATTCTTTCTTGCACACACAACTCATTTATTCACTCAATGGTCATATAAGTCCATAAGATCATATTAAACCATTTCACAATACAATCCCAATTTTTGAAGTATTTGCACATGCATCTTAGACCAAAGTGCCAAGAAAGGGCCATACCATCCATATGATATGGCCCTTCCCATCTTCTTTGGCCCCCTTTCTCTAACAATACTTTTCTTCATTAAAATCCCTTTGGTATAATTCTATTTTTCCTTATCCAAGTTTTCCAAATCCGAACACCTATATAAGATATTTATTCATATCTTCTGAAGGAGGAGATTATGCACAATTGAAACCCAAATATCCTAATGATAATACACTAAGAGAAATAGTTAGAAAGGCCACTCCAAGATTATCTTGAGCTCTACATACTTTGCATACTCATTCTAGGGTAGTCACCCACTTAGATTTGCAAATAGAAACAACATATCATCATTCCAAATCAAGCTAAAGTAAAGGTGCAAGTATAATATCATTATTGAAAGATCATGATTATATATTTGGTTGCATACATTATAGAGATCACACTCTAGGCTAGAACAATGTGCGCTTTGAGCCCGATTTTGAGTAGTGGAGACATCAATGGTGTACAAGGGTGCTCATAACCCACCTAATGTAAATTTTGTAGGATTTTTTTCTATCTAGAATTTTAAAGGATCAATCAGTTACACAACGAAAATAACACATTATCAAAGGTTATGATTATAAACAGAGCAATTCGTAAAGATGATACAAATACCTAGAAAGTACTAGGAGAAGAGGATTTGAAGGGACATGAGTGTACATAAAGGTCCATATCGGGAGTACTCTTTGTTCCACACCATCCGCTTTGGTTTGTATAGTAGTTTAGGACACCTTTTCAATAAGGAGGCTTTGTTTGGTCATTTCTAGCTTATGTCAATAATCGACAAACCCATATGATCACATAGAGTAAGATATTAGCTAATTTGTCTTCTCTTTCTCATTACAAGTGCTTTATCTATTTAATGTTCATAATTTTTTAATATTATTCATATAGTTATTCTTGATATTTTTGTAAATAGCTTTAGAAACTAATTAATTAGGATAATCTACCATTGGTTAGTACTGTTAAGATATTAACCAATTTAGGTTAAATCATTTGGTGAACCATATCTATCTTTTACTTATTTGAGTTATTTTGCTATATTTTCAAGCCCTAGGGTTTTTCATGATTCTTCATTCTTTCACATCATGGATGAATATCCTCCTGAGACATTTACTACTGAGAATTCAAAAAGTCTAAATGAATACATAGTTTCCAACCCTCAAAATATGGATATCTTCTTATATGCCACTCGTGAGGAATCACAACTTCAAGATTTTACTACTCTCTTTTCTAATCTTGTCACCTCTATGGTACATACATGTTCCATTCTTGTTTCTTTTCCCTATACCTCCATGGAGGAATCTAGTCTCAATGTTTCCATTTCTATGTCTACCACTCACTTTCCTTCTCCTATTATCTCTTATATTCAAAATTGTTCTTCTTCTAACACCATTTCCTAAAATTCCTTAGAGTGCAACCTAGAAGCCCAATTTCTTCAATTATAACAAGGTACTCGCCATCAATTATCCTTCTACAGATTCTTCATTTCTACACAATCCTCTTGTATCTAAGGTTGCCTCTTATCCTCTTCCTCCTAATTTTGTTTCACCTAAGCTTCCTCTTTTCACTGGTAAAGAAGATCCATCAAGAAATCTTAGATCATTTCATGTTTCTTTCTTAGATTATGATTTTGATGATACATTGTTAATGAAATTGTTTCCAAGAAGTTTACAAGATTATACATTACAATGGTTTTATGATTTTCCTATTCATTCTATATGATATTTTACTCCTTTAGAAAATCAATTTTTAACACATTTTTCTATTAATATTGGAACTAAAATATCTTATGCACAAATGGATAAAATAGCCCAATGAGCACCTTAGTGACTATGTTATGCGTTATAAGACTAATCTTACTAAAATGAAAAATATCCTAGCTGATTCTAAATTGTAAGATCTATTTCTATAAATTCTTTTACCTCCTATCCAAGTTCCAATCATATTTTTACCTTTCATTCCTTCGATCACTTATGTCATATCCTCAAATACCATGAAGGCAAGATAATTTCCATGGGAAAACTCAAATATCATGATCATGATTCTAGTCAATCTAATGCCAAATTCCCAAGTAAATATACCTTCAAGAGAAAACCTATTGATCCCAAAGATGAGGTTAAAGCCACTTTGTTAATGTAGTTTCACAACCGATGAAGCTCGAATCCAACCTCTTTGATGAAATTTTACTAAATTTCCAATCCCACCTTGAGTAGTGTTGTAACAACTCCTTGACAGAAACCTTATCTCTCTTCCTCCACCTCTCGAGTTAGATTCTAGTCATCCTTAAGGAATTTTTTTGATGAAAAAACATATTGTGATTATCAATTCTACAACGAACACTCCACTAATTGATGCTTTATGCTTAAAAATGTGATACAATACTTGATTGATTCTCATGCAATTGAATGGGACGAGCCTCTCATATACAATCCTAAAAACAAAAGTGATAAGCTTAAGATATTCAATGGCTCACTTTATAATCATGACAAGGCTATATATGAAGCAACCGATAACCATACTTACCAAATAGTTCCCCTTTGTAATCTACCAATAATCCTCTAGAGTTTCTTGTTATTAGTATTAATACTCTACCACTAGTCATTGATTTTATTGATGTAGATTTCCATGCTTCTTTCACATCTTCCAGGCTTCACATTACTACATCCATTGACAATCAAGCTCTCAATAATGTCATGATCAATCCTACTTTCAAATATAATGCATGTTCACTTCCCCTCTTGCATTTTATTGGTTTTCCATTATCTCAAATCAAGTGAAAATATACTAATTCCTATGGGTGTATCAATCTTCCCATCATAGTTAGGCCTCTTATTATATGTTTTCCATTTTAGTAGCATTCAAAATCAAACATTGTGACACGATCTTTGGTATTCATTTGCCTAACGCCACTAGGGATATTTCATCTATTATACATAAATATATCAAATTCATACATGAGAATCACATAATCACTATTTAAGATGTCCCAACTTGTAACCCATTACCTATTATCTCCCAAGATTCATATGTCCCTACCACTAGTGCACCTCTTGCTCTAGTTATGATTCCTAGTCCACATGTTATCATAATTACTCCTACAATGAGTGATGCCACTCTTAAAATTTTATCACACACTCATAATGATATTCCCACACTTTCACCACTAGATAATAGCCTGCATAGGTCTCCTTGACCTTTAATTCCCATCATCCACTCTCAGTGTATCTCTAGGTCTCATAGTTTGTCACATAGGACTAGGAAGTCACATAGGGTTAGTAGTATACACTTTGTAAATCTTGGTCTTCCACTAGGGATATTTCAAATCATACACAACACATTTCCTTAGGACAAAAATTACCTACACACACACTCATGCCACCAGTCTCACATGTCACTCATTCCTTGATTCATAATCATGTGCTTCCTTTGGTCACAACCGTAGATTGTGGGACCTTAACAAAAATACTCATTGGTTAGTTCCTATAATACTCACACTATGGGATATATATAACTTCCCCAATATTTCCTAATAACACACTTTGTTTATCAATAAAATTGACTATTGAGGGAGTAGTTACACACCCAAACCTCACTTTACACACACACACGCGCACTAAGGGGAAACCTTTCTTTCTCACCTCTACTTATGCACACTATAATTCATCAATAACACTAAAATATATATATATATACCCTCCTTATGGGAATTCTCGGATCACCCTTACTTCTCTTCATAGAATTTGTTTTCATCTATGCAAAAAAATTCAAATATGCTAAAAATTCAAAAACAGTTGCATTAGTATTTCTTGTTTATTTCTATTGTACACTTATAATTTTCATGTTGTAATTTGATTTTCATGTTAGCTTGATACATAATATGTTATATAATTTTTCTATACATAGATATGTTCACGTGGTACATTGAATTGAAGGCATGCTATTTTTTTATGTAATGTAGGATGGTAAATACTACTCCTTACCACTGTTCTACACCAATTGGGGGTATCCACTTTACACTTTATTACACATAGGTGCTATCATTCCAATATTTACTAATTTACTTTCTCTTACCTCATTTACTCAATACATACATCATGTCATACTCTTTATTACTCTAACATGCTAATGGGTGTTTCATGTGTAGTATCTATTTTGTAGGTCACTTCCAAACTAATATCATTTTCATCTCTGGCTTGTTTCTTGTTTTACATGCTTGATCTATGCTTTCACTTGTTTATAGGAAATGCCCTATGTTACTTGCTTTTTTCCCGGTGACCTTGAGTGCTACATCTAATTTTTGGATCATATTCACACTGCTCTATCTCACGTGCCCTAAATAAGGGGGGAAACAATCAAATGCTATTTCATCCTCACAAAAACCCAAAAATAGGGAATAAAATACTAGATACAAAATTAGACATTAAAGAGGTCCATAAAATGGATAAAAAATAGACTTGGGTTAGGAATTACACAGGGAAAAAATGTAAGAAAGTACCATAACATATGGACACTATGGCCCATTCCATACATTTCCATCCTAAGGGAAGATTAGATAAAATTCTTAGCTAGTACATTTTTTCCAAGAATATCTACATGACTTTTACTCAAGTTCAATCATAAAATTCATGGTACAGGTTAGATTATGGTGTCACCAAGGGTATATGCAAGCTATCAATGACCTATTACATTATGTCATCATTTGTAAATCAATTGGGTTTATGGTCATTTGTAGTGGCACTTATTCGCGGTCTTAGTAAGTATTGAGGTGTTTGTTATCCTTGTAGGATAAGCTTCTCATTGCCAATTTTTTGTGGAAGAATGTGGAGAAAATAGTGTTGGAAGCACAAACACCGAGAGGTGAGGGGTGAATCAATGTACATAAATTTTTTTCATTCTGTTTAACCATTTAAATTCATCAACCATTCAACCTAGCTTATTCATTAAGACTGATCAATATAACACAACCATCAAAGTATATGTAAGAAGAACACAATAACATAAGGACAAAATTTAAGTGGGAAACCCTCAAGGGGAACAAAACCCATAGAACCTATGAATATATTACTCAACACAAAGGACTCATATGAGTATTAAACATAATAAGAGATTTCTTTAGTGAGGCACTAACTCCATAAGGAGCACTAACCCTAGAAGGAGAACCAACCCCTAGTTTAGTAGAACACCAACCATATAAGGAGGAACCAACCCCCTAGATGACTCAACACTAAAAAAATCCATCTGAAATGAATTCCATCTCTGAAATTTTTCTCACACAACTAATGATGACTCAATGAAGCTCACTCTTCTCTTTTATCTTCCTCAAAATACCTCTTTAACCTCCATGCCCAAAATATCATCCTTAGAGCTGATTTCCACATCTTCCGTAACTTGTCATCATATGATATATCTACATAAAATTATCACCACATAATTTTCATCTCAAGAAGGTCACAAGGACCTCCATCACCTTCCTCAAACAGCCCTTAGGTCGCACTTTTTCTCCTCACTAACCTCTAGCTCAAATGAGCCTTCTAACTTACCTTTATACATGTATCATCATTATAATTCACCCAGGTTGGCCTTCATAGAGAAAAATAAATTTCCACATCATAATAAAATCATAAAAATAGAACCCATATGACTATGTAGGTCACCACCATCACCTAGAACCATCAAGGCCTCCATTGGGACTCAAGAAGACCTAAAAGACCAAATCAAACAACTCACCAAAAAGGGAATGATATAGACAAAAGAAAATTCACCAAGGAATGAAAAAAAAAAACTAGAAATAATTTATTTAAGCCTTAAAAATCTCCAAAAATATGAAACACTCAGAAAGCATCATCACTCATCATGAAGCCTCTCAGGAGCATGCACAACCAATAACCCCAAAAACTAGTCTTCGGTAAAATAGTCATAACTCCCTCAAAATTAATCAAAACTCAATTATGATATAATATTGTAAATATATTGATCCCAATATCATCTTAAAACTCAAAGAAAGCCATTAAATCAACTATAACACCTCCAAAAGTTCTATATACCCATATTGCTCCAAATTGCCAAAAACTGCAAAAATAGTCCTTAACAATAGGGCACAATTGAATTTATAAAGGATAAAAATGATATGAAACCATCATGTAAATAAAGAAAAATCCCATGATTCCAAAAAATCTATATTAGTCAATAGGTCTCGATGGAGATATTTTCCACAAACTGAAACTTTCCAGAACAAACATATTTGAGTGGGGCCCACATACTATCACAACATATAAAATACATCAATGGAAATATGGAAGATTCCTCTACAATATAAAATCATCACATTTTCAAAAATAATCTATTCTGGGCCACTATAAATATTTTCTCCCAAGTCAGTATGAAGCTAGGGTTTTATGAGGGTTAAAAAGTTGTTTGGCTTCTTAACAATTGTTCATAAAAACGTGACCATAAAAAGAAATCATTAAACTTGGAAAATATTCATAACTGACATATTCAACTATACCCAAAATATTTGTCCCCCATGCAAAGCACACACTCCCTAACGAGCATCTGAAAGGCAACTTTTAGCTCAAAAACTCACCTTTGGGAACTCGGTTTGACTAAAAATCACATCTCTTTCTTAACTTACATTAAAAGTCCTAAAAATTGGAAAAAACATCATATAAACCTAACACACACTCTATAAGTCTTAATTTTACATCACCATGCTAGAAACAATACAACTCACTTCTCTAGGGAATGCTTTATCAAGGATTAGGTCTAGTGAAGACCTAGAAACCATGTTTACACCTTAAAACTATACTCTCATACACTTTTGAGTGTCCATACATATCATATACATGATCCTCATACACTATCCATGTTTGAAAACCTGATACATATTTCATTTCACCATGCCATTCCTCATTCTCGCTCTCTAAGCCTCATAAACAAACACCTAAAACATGCTAGTTTCACAAAATTTGATCTCAACACACCTTTGGAACTATTAAAAACCTAATAGGACCTTAAACATAGTCCATGAAATCCTTAAAATCATCATCCATACCTTGCATTACCTCTACAATCCACCATACTAACTCAAAACACCTTGCACTATCACAAGGACCAAAAATCTCAACAAGAAACTCAACACTTCATGCTCCATACTCATTTTGAAATCAATGAACCTGAATGAAAATATTGACAACATCTCACTTTGACATCAATGAAAACACAATGCCAACAATATCCCCTTTTTTAATAATGAAAACCTATTGATGGCAAAAACACAAAACTCATTCTCCCGTAAGGATATACATGCCATCAACTTAATCTCCCCTTTTTGAGATTAATGAAAATATACATACCTGAAAAAATATTTTGACAACATAATAGCTTCACCTTTTGGTTGGAAACATTAACCAAACAAGACAATATACACTCTTCATCTTCTCAATTTTCACTTTCTTGAGCAATATAGGTCTCCTCAATAGATGCATACCTTCTAAGATTTGATTCAAAAATTATTCAAGCTCTTTAAAACACTCTACTGGATGCAAAACATATCAAACTTCATCATACCAATTTTTAAGAAATAAATAAAAACTTCTTACCTTTCAAGGATATCACTTGCCATAAACCCGCTTATGGATCTCGAAGATCATACTCACCTCCCCTTGGGTCCTACATTGACCCTTCACATATTGATAGAATCCAAATTTCTCTATCACTTTCATGATAAGATTATAACATACTATCTTTTCAACTTGATTTCGATACTTTATCCTTACACACAATGTAGACCTCGAACAAGATACTTCATTGTATGATTTTTAACAAATAATTTTAAACTCGTAGTATCATGCTAGCTAGACTGTTAAGAGGCATTTTCTTGATCTTCATAAAACCTAACTCCCTATGACTCAATTCTCTTACTTCAACTAAAACTCAAGAATTATAAAGAAATATAATTCATACCTGATATATCACCGTATCTCTTGGCACTATACTCACATCTCTTGATTCCTCATACCTCTCTTGGAGTAAAAACACACCTATATTGATATCCTTGCTTCAAGATACCAAAAAAATATTCAAATTGATATAAAAAGTAACAATACCTATACTAGTGGTAAATCAATCCAAAGATAGAATTCCTTTCTCATGAGGGGTTCTATCCTTTGATTGATCGGTCATTGTTTCTCTCTCGATGGGATTTATGCCAAGATCAAGGTAAATGGAGTGTTGAGCAACACTTGGATCAAAACTTTTGAGGCCTTTATAATCCCATGAGAAAATGTAACTGTATTTTTGACAGAGAAAGATGAAAGTTTATTTTTCTTCATGCGAAAAGACCTATGGAGCAACAACTCCTTTCTACGTGCAATAAGAATAGGACCAATCCTCTTACGCTGGCACGCATGTATCTTTCTTCACCCTTGAACTCATCATCAGGGCTGAACATTTTCTTGAAGGTGACCAGCCCTTTAGGCAACTTATTTTTCTTTAGCTGTATTACTTGGTCACCATAGATTTCATCCAAGTCAGCTTGCATACTTGATGAAAATTTAGCTTCATTCTAGATAAATTGCATAATCATGTGTCACCACAAACACATGTAAGCTAGTGTTATTGTCTGCTGAATGGAAGGTATGATTACCATCTTAATGTGCTTTGAGTGTTTCCTTTGACAAAGTCCTCAGTAGGATAAAATTGTGAACCGAACAGGGCCATTTCGTTAGCTTCTTTGTTCATTCTGTGAGGGACTACCTAAAGATTAAGGGCATCAAAGCTCTCAAGTAGGTCCCAAACTCTATGTTTATAAGCTTTACGAAGCTTATTCTTTGTCTGGAATTTTTTGGTGACTTGGTGGATGGCCAATTTTGTGTCCCCAAATATCTACAATGCTTTAATTTTCTTCTTTCAATAATAAGAAAGCCATGCACCAACACTTCATATTCTTCCACATTGTTAGAACATGCAAATTGCAGCCTATGTGTGAAGAAGAATTTATCATCCTTAGGGGAAATGAGAATCAATCCTGATCCTGTGCCATTTTTGATTCTGGATCCATCAAAGTATAACTTCCATAGACCAATTGGAACATTTTCTCCCATGAGCACATGTGGAAGTGTGGAGTCTTCTTCTAGAATGTAATAAGTACCAAGCCTAGTTTCATAGGATTCTATTTCTTTAGCATAGGGATCAAATTTGTGATGCCTTTCTACCCATTCATCAAGCACTAGGTCTAGAATAGAGGGTGGAAGAGACTTCTCTTCAGGAATTGAAACTTGTTTTTCATGGATAAGACAATTGGCTTAGAGATGGGATGGGACATATGGTTATATATGATAAGAAAATATAGGCTCATCTTGTATGGTAAACTGGGTACCATACCTTATCTTGAGTAACATATGAGACCAATCAGAAGACAAGTAACCACCCACTTTAGCAATAAATTCTCTTGATAGACATAGGGAAAACAAAGGAGGCAGGTCAATAATTGACACATCTTGAGTAATTGTCGATTAGACATGCATGGAGGGTTTAACTCAAGATCCTTGATGAATCCTAAGGTGGTTACAATTCAGCCATCAAGTTATAGGACTTATTTAGATAAAGGGCTATATTTCAGACCTAAGACATTAGCTATCTTCTTAGGCATAACAAAAGTACTAGCACTTGAGTCAATCAAGTGGTTATGCACTAGTTATTTTCCTATAATCAAGTACATAAAGAAGGATATGGTTTTAGAAAATTTTCTTACTTTTTTCTCCTCTTCTTGGAAGATTTTTCTAGAAGTGCGTGGCTTTTTCATAACCGGGTCAAGACGCGTGTTACGCCGAGCTTCATGCAACAGATCTTACTGAGATGGAATGGTCAAGGCATCCCACATTGTGATGTTTATGTTTGGTTTCTTCATCTGGTCAACAATACTGAATGGAAACCCCCCACCTTTTGCATTTGGGGAACAACATCCCTTTTTGACTGTTCAGGCATGGAATCCTGAATTTTAGCTGGAGCAGAGGCTTGGCCTACTAAAGGATGGGAACATGCTACTTAGGAAGGAGCTTTACACGAGACATCCCGCATAGGGATTTGAATGCTTTGTTACAAGAGGTCTTTTCTGATTTTTTTTTCTTTTGAAGATCTACTTGTATTGCTGGGACTGTGACCTGCACACCTGACTCTAATATTATTTTCTTATATCTTATGTTATCTCAGAATTTGGGCGCGTAGTCCGTTTGTTTCTTCTCGCAGCTTGGTTGATTGTAAAAAGTCCCTTACGCCAAAGAACATTAAATTGGACTCCAGAGGAACTTTTTTTCCTTCTAAATTATCTACTTAATGGGTGCTTGTTGAGGGCTCACAGGATGAAGCATTTTGGATCATGAAGGCTTGGGTGCGTGTAGCATTAACACAATGGTATTGACTATGAGGAATTTTTCAAGGGAAGTACCATTCTAACTCTTGTGCCAAGTTGATCCGAACCGGTACAAGCACTCGACTCAAGCCGGGTGTTGAAAGAGAAGGCATGGGAGGGACAAATTGCAAGGGAAGAAGTGCATTAGGCTGCCACCTATCATTCTGCTAGTTGGGTGCATATCTTTGATTTCTGTATTATTTTCACCAAGGCTGACTCCCTTGTCCATGCACCTAATTTGAATTGCCTTTATACGCTTGTGCTTGTTGCTTTTCTAATGATATGACCTTGTTTGATAAATTTATAATCAAGGCCTTCAATTCTTCATCTTCCTTTTACTGTGATGGAGAATAGGATGTTGAGGAAACTGGTTGCATTCTTTACTCAGGGATAGGAATAGGGGCCATAGAAGGTTGGGGCACTGTGACATTTCTGGGAACCAGGGCATGGGAGGTCTAGGAGCCAACTTTCCCACCTAAATGAGACTATTTTCTACCCTTACTGCAATGCTATAAGAAGTTGGTAAGGTCCTACTCCCATAGATTGGATAATAATTGAAATGTCACTGTTGAGTGCCTTCAGATAATAAAGGAAAGCATGTTGGGCTGTAGGTCTTACCACAAGAGGAATTCTGTCCCAAGTCTTATGAAATATGATGTTGAAATCAGTCATTTGCTCATTGGGTGCCCTCCTTGTTTTCAGTTGCTCCACTAAAGATAGGTGATCTGATTTGTCTTCAAAATAATTTCATAGAGCTATTCCTACCAGGTGCTAATAGATCCAAGTCTCAAGCCTCTATACCACTAAAGTGATTTACCTTTGAAAGAGGATGTAAGCAACCTGACTGCTACATCATTATGTGTGACCAGATAGAGTGAACACACATTTGCCACATCCTGGATATGCTCCTAAGGGGTGACTTGATTCTCGACTAGTAAAGTAGGGAATAATCTTGAGTGTACTATTTGGCATATCATGTTGTATGGCTAGGAGTAAAGGACTCCCCCATCAAAGTTTGCAAAGCTTCTTAATGTAGGGGGTCAAGCTAATTTGCCATCAGTAGGCATGCAAGTTGTGTGTGTTTTGAGGAGGATTTGAATGGGCACGATGCACCGGGAGATAGAGATGCACGTGTGGGATTTCTCGGAATGAACTCTTCTTGGGGATAGCTGGAGGTGTTGGTGCCCAATGTTGCACATGCCATGATTTGCTAAGGAGAAATGTGTTTTTGCCCTATTTCTGAGAAAAAATGGCTTTGGATCTTCCCATCCTTCGAATTTGATGAAAAACAACTCATATCTGTGTTTAAATTCTTTAAGTTGTTCATTTTTTCTCCATTCTTGCACCATTTTGAGGAATCTCTAAGTTTGCCCTACGTTTTGCCCTAATTTTTCCCGTTCAAATGCCTTTGCCATTTTTTTCCATTTTCCGGCCTTTGGAGCTCAAAATTGTTTGATTTATACTTATTTTCCCTCAAAAATCCTTGCCATGGTTGTAAATTTCTTTGAATCACTTTTCATTTGTCCTTTGATCGAAAATTTCTTCACCCACGAAGGAAAAATTGATTTTGGGCATCGCTGGCAATTTTTGCATTTTTGATAGTCATATAGGCATCCTTTTCCCATCAAATTTTAGCTCAAAAATCTTCTCCTACGTGGCCATTTGTGATTGGACAAGGTTTGGTGGGTCTGCTCGAGTAACTTAGCATTTTTTGTGTTTTTGGAAAAAGGTCTAAATTGTCCCCGCAAGTCTGGAGGACCTCAGCTAATCAGAGGGTGACACGTGGCAGTTAGAAAAGTCAAAACAATGGAGGGGTGGAGCTGCAGAGGCACGGTGGAAAAATTTCCTTTAGTGAAAAGGAGTTAAAGTATGAAATGAGAGTGCTGACCCTTGGCCAATCAAGTAATCACCACATGTCGTGGGACAGAATCGGAGATGCGGGATAATTTGGAAAAATTCCTTTTTCCAAAAAAGGTGGAAATGTGTAGAATTGGTCCGTGATTCCAATGGGGCCCACTTTGGGACACGTGTTAGGCCCATTTTCAAAGGACGGAGGGGCAGAGAAAAATGTCAAATTTTTATATTTTTCCAAAAGTGTTAAAATGTCAAAAGTGATCCCAAGCCCATTTCCAATCACATTGTGACACATGGAGGGCTCAGATTAAAGGATAAAGGAAGATCAATGGTAACTTTGCATTTTTAGTTTGGCCACCATTTAAGCTCCGTGAATTGTGGAAATGTGTTTTTGCATCAATTTTCACAAAATTTTTGACAAATTTGTGTCATTTGTGCGTGCACGGACCAATGCAATCGGTTTTGAGGATCAATTTGAAGATCATAGATGTTTTTGAAATGAATTTTTTCCCTAACCCGTCCAAAATTGTGAAATATCAGATCCAAAAGTTGCAGAGTCAAATTTTAGAGGGATAATGATGAAATAATGAAATGAAGGCGGTCTGCATGCTTTAAAGATGAAAAATGTGCCTCCACAATGGATAATGATGTGAATTTTGCAATGATTCATCTCTTTTTGAGACAACTGTGAACTTTTTGGACGTGTTCTGTTAAACACCCTTGTCTGCAAATCATGAGGAATTTTTTAACAAATTTGATTCTTTGACATATTCTTTTCTTGGGAAATAAGGCTCGAAGGAAATTGAAAGCTATATATTGCATGAATTTTTCATGCAAAGGGTTGGAAGAGTTTAAAAAATCCTATAAAACTAAAAATTTCACGGGAAAATCTGGGAAGAAGCCCATTCTCTAAGTGACCACTTGAGAAACTCATGTAACTCTCTCTATATCATATTTCAAATCATGTTAAGTTAGATGCACATGTATAGCCATTAACAAGCTCTGAGATTATTTTTCAAAACATTCCCCTGCTAATAAATTTGATCATTTTTGAGTTATTTTGTGTTGTCTTTGGGAAAAATCTATGAATGCTTACATTTTAGAATGCATTTCAAATTGTGTTTCTTATTTCGTGTTGCAATCTTGTGTTTAAAATATCTCTTGATCATACATGGTCTCATTTCTTGTGATAGTTTAGTGGAATTTGCAATCTCACATTTAGAAAATATTTCATTTGATAAAGAGATAAACAAATTTAAAATCACTTTACCTTCCTTGACTTCAGAGATTGTTTGTAAACCTTTGGGTGTACCTTAGGTCATGATTAAATAGTGATTGCTAAATGCTTCATTGGTTCATTCTAACTCAATATTTTGTGATAGATGATCAAATATTGTGTGGAAAAGTGTAGATTTGGGCCTCCATTTGATGCACATATCCTGGTTGAAGGGATGATTAACCATTTTGATACTTTCTACTGTTAAGTTTCTCCATATTTTTTGAAATCTTCAAAGAATCTGGCAGACGTTGGTTTGTCTTATCTAAATTCCCACCCAAAAAATCATTCAAAAAAATTAATCCTACCCTGTTTTACCCTTGTTTTGACCTTTATACCAACATAAGATCAAAATCCATTTGCTAAAGTATACAGAACAGATCAGGATTTCAAAATATCTTTAGTAACCCTTGCCTTGCATTGAAAGTATCTCCATAATCTGGAAGTGAAAACTTGTGAAAGTTAGATTTGGAGTGTTGATCATATTTTCCCAAGGCCCTTTTCATAATATTTTCACAAATTGAGGGTTACAAAATAGGTTCTCTTACCTTGGTTGAAAGGCAAAACCTAAAATAGTTAGGACAAGATCAAGTCCTATTTGAGTGTTATCCATCTCTCCACAAATATGAGTGCCAGTTAGATCATATCCCCAGCTACAAAATGACACACACCATGATCCATCTGTCTTCAAGCTTCATGCCATATCTTTGATGCTACTCAGACTGAAAAGGAGAACAAATTTGGGTACCAACACCAAGGTGCAGCTTTCCGAGGAATGACGAATGTAAAATCTAGACTAATTTGTTAATCTACTTCAGCTTCATATTATTTTGAGCCCACCAACACCAAAGTGGCACCATTTCCAGGGACATTCTTAGTTCAATCTGATCCATGTGCATACATATTTGAAATATTTGAATGCATATCAAACCCTGGTAATGTCTCTTACAAGTTCTATTTGTAAATATATTGTTAAAGCATCATTCTATACTTAGATTTGCAAGGTGTATGCAAAGGTTTCAAACTCTATCTATAATTTTATCAGTTTCTAGAAGTAGTTGCACTTCATTTACATTTTTGGTTAATAGATTCAAGAAAAGGAAGCTCTGATCTATAAATTTTGGCAAGATTTTCAGTATTGATAAGTATTTGAAAGAGTATATTAGTGCATTTGCACAACTAGGGTGAAAGTCCTTAGTGGCGATTCCATGCTGTTTTGATCTTGATAATAGCAGTGTCTTAGCTTTCTCTCATTTGTTTTTGGTGTTGCTAATCTCTACAAAAATGGAAGGAAGAATATCTCTCTTCATTAGAGACTCTGCTAAGAAGTCGTTTTCAGATTCAAGGAACTCAGAGGTAGAAGAGAGAAGAGTTTGGAAGGCGGTTGGAAAGCGAGCTCAAGGAAGGAAGTTCTCTTCATTGAACTTGAGATTGATCATCCTATCATTGAGGATTGCTTCTTCTTCGTAAATTTGAATCGAGACATTCCTCTTAACAATTTGCATTCTCCATTTAGAGAGGGACCTTCATTTGTATTTGAAAATATTGCTTCTCATTCTGCCCCTGTTCTTTCCAAATCTACTAGAGTTTATCAAGAAGCTGATCCTATAGGGGATATCCATTTTGAAGATTACATTTCTATTCCCTAAAGACCTCTCACTCCTCATCATTCTATTTCTCCTTCAAAATTACCACCTCAAAATAATATGGCTCAACCTAGACCTCCATTTATTGTTAACACCTTTGGTCCTCTAAACTTTAGAGGAATGGATGGTTACCTGATGTTGTCCCACAAGATGTAAGGTATATATTGCCAAAATTCCAAGGTAACAATGATATAACCGGTGATCAACATCTCAAAATTTTTGTTAACATGATGGAGTATTTTCAAATAGACTTTAAATATGTGTATGTTAAATTTTTCATTCATACACTAGAAGAGGATGCAAGGGATTGGTACAAGGCTTTACCTGATAATTCTATTGATTCTTGGACTGAAATGAATAATGCATTTAGGTTGCAATATGGTGATAAGACTGATCCTAGGTTTCTCTTGTCTGAGTTTGAAAATATCAAGAAGAACCCCAATGAATCAGTTCATGACTTCAACACAAGGTTTAAAAAACTTTGAGAAGGTTGCCTATTAATTTGAGGCCATGTGATATGTTATTCTTGATCAAATATGTAGATGCATTTGATAAGAAGGCATCCTACTACTTAAGAGACAAAAACTACTAATTTGAGGTAGGCCTTCATCGTGGCACCGCAGATTGAAAATAATATCAAAGTAATTTGGAAACCTCTCAAGAGGATGGTGTAAAGCTGATAAACCCCGAACAATATCAAGCTAGGAAGAGTTCTGATTTGTAGGAGGTTGTGAAAACTTTGGTAGGGGTTGTTGAAGAAATCTAATACAAACTAGCCCGGTAGAGAAGGGAATTGGGAAAACTTCACAAGGTCAACAAAAAGCACAAAACCATGACATATTTTCCAATCATCCTAGAGGTGATCAGAGATTTGATGACAAAGGTAAAGGGCCTATTGGATTTTGAAATAGGCAATCTTAGGCCAAGGAAAATAAGGTAGTGCCTGATCCATTAAATTCTTGAGTGGATGCTTTTAATGATGCAAATTAGATTGACTAATGTGAAAGATGTTTTTTACCTCATCCTCCATGTGAAACATATCAGCAAATTGAAGAGGAAGTTGATGATGATGCCTACATGATGGAGATCCCTGCAAGTTCACCAAGGGGAGAAACTTCAACGGATGTCATAAGTGCTAGGACTGTTGCTATTTTTTGGGATTGTATCCAATGGGTACATCTTCTTCCTCCTTCTCATGTTTTAGAAATTGATAATGTACAAGCCTTTGAGCTGCCCAATAATGATTTTGAATACTTGAGGGTGTTGATGATTGAGAAGTATGATGGAGGGGTTCCTTCAGAGGAGGATAGGTAGTTGCTTATGAATGTTGTAGTTGCCCAAGAGAAGGAGCACAATACCAGAAGTAAAGATGCCAAGGGGAAACAAGCCAATTCAAAATTTCCATTTCTTATTAAAGAAAATCCAAAGAAAAATACATCTGGTAAAGGCCCTATTCCCCCAAGAAAAACTTGTGATCCTCCCCATGCCCAAACTAAAAGCCTTCCATACCATATGATGAGTTTTCCAATCTTTCCCCTAGTGCTGCTTTACCCAAGAATGCTCCATATGATATTTCCCAAGTCTTGAGTCAGATCAAGATTCTTGTCCCAATTTTTGAGTTGCTTAGGATTCCTAAGCACAAGAAGAGGGCTTTTGAATATTTAGGATTCAGAGAGGAAGAGAGTACCCAAGGTAGAGTTGGAAACAAGGTTGGGATTCCTATTGCCATTGTAGAATTGGAACAGCCACAAGTGTTGGAAGAGTTGGGGGAACCACCTGAGGTTTACTTAGGAACTTATTTGGTTAAATCTCAGCTAAACGTGGATCCATTTTTCACTACCTTGGTTATCAAAGACAAGTTGTTACATAATTGTATGTTTGACTCCAGGGGAATCATGCAATGTCATGCCTTTGGAGGTCATGAATGAATTGGGAATCAAAGTGACAACAACATATGGAAAGTGTATTGCTATGGATTCTAGGGAAGTTCCAATTGTTGGGTGTGTCAAAGATCTGGTGGTGTAACTTGCATCTTATCCTGGGAGGAATTTAAAATTGGATGTTGTGATTGTTGATTGCCTTGCTAAATGGGGTATGTTATTATCAAGGAAATGGGCTGCAAGTGTTGGTGGGAGTGTCCAAATGGACATGTCTTATGCCACTATCCCCATTGAAGGAAACTTAGTAAATTTATATGGAGAGAAAAAGATGATGTACCTTATTAAGACCCAAATAATGCATCTTATGAAGTTTTACAGAAGATGCTAGTACTGATCACTTTGTGAGTTTTGTGGATTTCAAGGAGTATGAAGTTGTTGAAAACATATCTCCTAAGTATGCTTTTTTCTAGAAATTTGGTCCTTGATTCAGCCTTGAAAAATGTTAAAAGGTTTGACCTGAACACAATGGAGGAGCTTCAAAGAAACTGGATGGTTTACAAATTAAACAAAGAAGAAAAAGAGGTATATTTCTAGTTGCTAAAAACATATCAGAACCTCTTGGCATGGTCATATCCAACATGGAGGAAATTTGGGGTTTCCCCTTGATTTGTTTTCTTTGAATCAAGGTTTTCTTACCAATTTGTACAAGTGTATAGTGTTTGGATTTTGCTCTATTTTTGGTGTTTTTTTGGTTCGTGGTTTGCCTTGGTGTGTGGTAGCCATTTTTTTTGTTTCTCAACTGGTTTTTTGGTGGCTTTGGCTCATGACTCTATTTTCCCAATGGATTATTTTGGCACTTGGTCTACTTTTGTTCTTGTGGCACTCACTGGGAGTGCCCATCCCCAAGCTGGAGCCAATGTTGGTGCCCAATGTTGCACATGCCATGCTTTGCTAAGGAGAAATGCGTTTTTTCCCTATTTCTGAGAAAAAATGGCTTTGGATCTTCCCATCCTTTGAATTTGATGAAAAAAACTCATATCTATGTTTAAATGCTTTGAGTTGTTCATTTTTCTCCATTCTTGCACCATTTTGAGGAATCTCTAAGTTTGCCCTGCGTTTTCCCCTAATTTTTCCCATTCAAATGCCTTTGCCATTTTTTCCATTTTTCTTGGCCTTTGGAGATCAAAATTGTTTGATTTATACTTATTTTCCCTCAAAAATCCCTTTCCATGGTCGTAAATTGCTTTGAATCACTTTCCATTTGTCCTTTGAATCAAAATTTATTCACCCACAAAGCAAAAATTGATTTTGGGCATCGTTGGCAATTTTTGCATTTTTCGATGGTCATACAGGCATCCTTTGCCCATCAAATTTTATCTCAAAAATCTTCTCCTACATGGCCATTTGTGATTGGACAAGGTTTGGTGGGTTTGCTCAAGCAACTTAGGATTTTTTTGTTTTTGGAAAAAGGTTTAAGTTGTCCCCGCAAGTCTGCAGGATCTCAGCCAATTAGAGGGTGACACATGGCAGTTAGAAAAGTCAAAACAATGGAGGGGTGGAGCTGCAGAGGCACGGTGGAAAAATTTCCTTTAGTTAAAAGGAGTTAAAGTATGAAATGAGAGCGTTGACCCTTGGCCAATCAAGTAATCACCACCGTCAGTGGGACGAATCGTAGATGTGGGTCTCATGATAATTTAGAAAAATTTCCTTTTTCCAAAAAAGGTGGAAATGTGTAGAATCGAGTCCATGATTCCAATGGGGCCCACTTTGGGACACGTGTTAGGCCCATTTTCAAAGGGTGGAGGGGCAAAGAAAAATGTCAAATTTTTACATTTTTCCAAAAGTGTTAAAATGTCAAAAAGTGATCCCAAGCCCATTTCTAATCACATTGTGACACATGGAGGGCTCAGATTAAAGGATAAAGGAAGATCAATGGTAACTTTGCATTTTTCAGCCACACCATTTGAGCTCCGGAATTGTGGAAATGTGTTTTTACATCGATTTTTCACCAAATTTTTGATAAATTTGTGTCAAATGTGCTCGCACGGACCAATGCAATTGGTTTTGAGGATCAATTTGAAGATCATAGATGTTTTTGAAATGATTTTTTCCCTAACCCATCAAAAAACGTGAAATATCATATCCAAAATTTACAGAGTGAAATTTTGTAGGGATAAGGATGAAATAATGAAAGGAAGGGGGTTTGCATGCTTTGAAGATGAAAACGTGCCTCCACAATGGATAATGATGCAAATTTTGCAATGATTCATCTCTTTTTGAGACAACTGGCAACTTTTTGGACGTGTTCTGTTAAACGTCCCTATCTGCGAATCATGAGGAATTTTTGTAACAAATTTGATCCTTTGGCATATTCTTTTCTTGGGAAAGAAGGCTCAAAGGAGATTGAAAGCTATATATTACATGAATTTGTCATGCAAAGGGTTGGAAGAGTTTAAAAAATCCTAGAAAACTAAAAATTTCATGGGAAAATCTAGGAAGAAGCCCATTCTCTAAGTGACCACTTGAGAAACTCATGTAACTCTCTCTGTATCAGATTTCAAATCATGTTAAGTTGGTTGCACATGTATATCCATTAACAAGCTCTTATATTTTTTTCAAAACATTCCCGTGTCTTTGATAAATCGATCATTTTTGAGTTATTCTGTTGTCTTTGGGAAAAATCTGTGAATGCTTACATTTCAGAATGCATTTCAAATTATGTTTCTTATTTCCTGTTGTAATCTCGTGTTTAAAATCTCTCTTGATCATACATGGTCTCATTTCTTGTGATAGTTTAGTGGCATTTACAATCTCACATTTAGAAGAGCTTTCATCTGATAAAGAGATAAACAAATTTAAAATCACTTTACCTTCCTTGACTTTAGAGATTGTTTGTAAACCTTTGGGTGCACCTTAGGTCATGATTAAATAGTGATTGCTAAATGATTCATTGGTTAATTCTAACTCATATTTTGTGATAGATGATCAAATATTGTGTGGAAAAGTGCAGATTTGGGCCTCCATTTGATGCACATATCCTAGTTGAAGGGATGATTAACCATTTTGATACTTTCTACTATTAAGTTTCTCCATATTTTGTTGAAATCCTCAAAGATTCTGGTGGACCTTGGTTTGTCTTATCTAAACTCCCACCCAAAAATCATTCAAAACAACTAATCCTACCATTTTTTACCCCTATTTTGACCTGTATACCCACATAAGATAAAAATCCATTTGCTAAAGTATGCATAACAGATCAGGATTTCAAAATGTCTTCAGTAAACCTTGCCTTGTATTGAAAGTATCTCCATAATCTGGAAGTGACAACTTGCGAAAGTCAGATTTGGAATGTTGATCATATTTTCCCAAGGCCCTTTTCATACTATTTGCACAAATTGAGGAATATCTTCATCTCCTTCACCATTTGAGGGTTACAAAATAGGTTCTTTTACCTTGGTTAAAAGGCACGACCTAAAATAGTTAGGACAAGATCAAGTCCTATTTGAGTGCTATCCATCTCTCCACAAATCTGAGTGCCAGTTAGATCATATCCCTAGCTACAAATCAATACAAACCATGATCCATCTGTCTTCAAGCTTCATGCCATATCTTGGATGCTACTCGGGACCGAAAAGGAGAACAAATTTGGGTACCAAAAGGAGGTATTCAAAAGAATTTTCAGCTACTACACTTCTTCTTGTGTGCACTCTTCTCATGAAAGGTGCTCAGGATTGCTGAAACAAAGATATTAAATATTGGGAGTCGCTAGATGTCTTTGAAATGAGCCTCTTCAAAGGCTAAAAGACTAAGTTCACACACCGGAACTTAGAGATATGAAATTTAAGATTTCAAAGTTGGTCCCACTCTGGCGTGCATGCGAAAATTGTTGGTTTCTCAAATGTGCACCCACATCTCACCTCGAAAGGGCTAAAGTGTTTGAGACAACAATGGAACCATCCCCAAGTTATGGGACCTTGCAAGCTTGGGATAGATCTCTGAAGAAGGATGGTTCCTCTATCTATTTCTATTGCATCTTTACTCCTAGTGCTAAAAGGGGAAACTAAGATAAGAATGCCAAGGTATGGGGAAAGAAGGATAACTCCGAACTAAACTACACTAAAAGGTGATAACACTAGAAAAGAGGGATGAACACTATCTCGCTCTAGTGAGAATGATGGGGAATGCGTGAAAGGAGGCTAGGCATGAGTAGCACAAAGAAAGACACATTCACCAAATCATTCTCATGGAACACAACCAAATATAGAACCATAGGGGACCTGAAATAGGAAAAAAATACAAAATGCAAGAGAAGAGGCAAGAAGAAGGAATGAAAAAATGTTAGGATAGAGAATAGTCACAAAACAATGCTTCTATCACTTTTAAGAATGCACATAACTTCTATAATGATAAGGAGGATGATATCCACATGCAAGAGCCAAACATGGAGGTTTGCAACTCAAAATACACAAAATATGGAGTCTTTAGCAACATGCGTAAGGATCCAGACTATCCAACATAAAAAATGAGCCTTGCTCTTACATTTATAAATGAATCCATGGAGGAAGAAGGGAAAACATGAATTTGAAACACAACCACCAACAAGAAGCATTTAATGTTTGTAAATCTACTTAGAAATCTGTGAAATACGCTTCCCCATGCCTATTTGACATGTTGAAGACAAAAGAGGGTGGATCATACCGAATTGGGTGGTTGGAGCAATCAGATCTACTCATCAATGTTCAAATAGATGTTTTCCAATTTCTCATCTACCAAATCCACTAGAATTTGAATTTTGAATTTCTCACACTATAGCTGATGTCAGTAGCTCTCTATCAAGTCTAGGCATGTACCGATCTAAGCTTTGTAGCTGATGATATGCCTGTCAGAAGATGTCAGAGTTGTCGATGTACGCAAAATACATGGCACATGCTGATTGAATGAGATGGTCACCAAATGTACAACTATTTGTCATTTCTACCGCATGTCAATCATTCATTTTTGTAAAGGACTCGGTGCCCTGTTGGTGCACTTGACTAGTTGCACATGACAAAATTAAGCATGTCAAAAGATGATCTCGGTGTAGAAGGGTATGAGAAGGGTGCATGGAGAAAATAGATGAAGGCGTAGAGGGAGCGCATGTGATGCATGTAAGGAGATGAATCAAAATGGGGAGCAGAGAATTTATGGTTAAGGTGTAACTATTAGAAAGTAATGGGTGTGGTGCATGAAGGGCCAAGGACTTAGGCACTCGGGATGAGAAGAAAGTGACTAGGAAGAAGGTGAACGCGCGGAAGGTGGGCGTAAGAGAGAAGTGGAAGGAGAAAGAGAAAGGGGGTGTGCAGGTAAACTGTGACCAAAGGAATGTACCAAATGATTTTGAGAACGTGTAATTCTTCAATGAATAACCTAAGGCCAGAATGTGTATGTAAGTTATCCAAATTACTTGGAGAGCTATTTGGACAACAGGTTTGGTGACTTTCGGGCCCATCTTCCTGCTAGATGCAAGAGATCAGTAGCCTGAAGCATCCATTGGGCATGGAGTCTACTTATTCAATCATGAAAATGCCCCTGTAATTACTTGAAAATTATATCTACACTCTGTTATGAATCTCACAACTACTGAGAGAAGATATGTATTCTAGAAGTAATAAAAGAGCTTGCACAGGAAGAACGCAAGGGGAAATAACTATGTACAAACAAAAAATGCGTGCGGAGAAAACTTTGAGGAATTGAAACTACTTTAATATATACAACATGATGTAGCAAACCTAATGGAAGGGTTTGAGATAGATTTTGTTTACTAGGATTTGGAGTGCGCTTCCATCCGGATGAGTTAACTCGAAAGAGTTAGCTTCTTTATAGGACTTGATGATGTATGGGCCACTCCAAAGTGTATCAAAATTTGAATGACACCCTTGTTTAGCTCACAAGATCCCATTTTAGAACCAAGTCCCCAATTTTTAAAGCTTGAGGCCTAGCCTTTTTGTCAAACCATTTATTTGTTGCTTTCCGATGTTGTTCTAGCTTGATCATGGCAGATTGTTTGAGCTCTTAAGGATGAACTAGTTCTGCCATCCCGATTTCTCTTTGATACGTGCCCTCAAATTCCAGCTTGCTAGGCAAGGACCAATGAATTTAGTTCTAGTGTCAAAGGAAGGGCAACCTTTTTACCATAGACAAGATTGTAAGGTGAAGTTCTTATTGCCTTTTTGATTGTAATTCTATCTACCCGTTGCGTGTAGGAAATTTGTATGCAACTATCTTTGGATGATGCTCATTGTGTGCTTCATGATTCTAATCAGTTCTTGTTTGTTGATTCTACTAGACTGCTTCCCGAGGGTAAAAGTTGGAATAGTTTTTAGGTAAATTCCTAGACTTAGAGCCCAATCGGTGATTTTAGCACCAAGGAAGGACTTTGCATTATTAGAAATAATGGTTTGAGGAACGCCAAACCTTGTGACTAAACCTTCGAGAAATTCAAGGATGACTACCTCTGTTGATTCCTTAAGCATGACAACTTCTGTCCATCTGGTGAAGTAATTTGTAGCTGTCAACACCCATTTAAGTCTAGTGCTTGAAACCGTATTGATCATGCCTATGAAGTCGAGACCCCATTGCATAAAAGGTTGATCCGCTTGGATTGGTTTGAGGAGAAGCTTTGCCAATATTTTCTTTCCTGGAAAGAAATCACACTCCTTACATTTTGTGACCGACCTATATGCATCTGCAAACAAGGTAGGCCAAAAGATACCTGCCATTATGATCTTCATTGCTTTGTAGTCTTGGCAGAGAAGTGTCCACCAGAGAATCCATCATGAAATTCTCCTAGAAATTTTTTAGTTTGTGCGCCGTTGATACATCTTAACAACACACCATCTAGATTTCTTTTCAAGATAATTCCATCAATCAAAACATAAGGGATAGATTGCAACCTTAGATGCCTTCTCTTTTCTTTGTTCAAACTGGGAGGGTACATGCCCTTGAAAGGAATTTGATCATGTCCTTCATCCAGTCATGCGCACTCAAGGTCTATATTCTATTCATGTTCTACACGCGGGAGGTCTTCATCCATAAATAATGAAGCCTCAGGTTTACTCTGTGCATCCTCAGTAATCTGCTTGCAGAGTGCACTTCCTCTTACCAGCTTTGTGGCCTTGATAGTCACATCATATTCCATGATTTTTCACCCATCATACTCTCTTCTCACTAATTCATACTCCCATGAAAAATTCTCTCAAAAATGAGTGGGATACTAGCAAATTGATATGATTAGTGGCAAGCATTCTCTTGAATTTATTGAGCGTGCACATGATGGCAAAGACCTACTTCTCTCAGTGTGACTTTATTTTAATTCATAATACTTCAAGTCTAAAAAGAAGGAAACTGGCTATTCCAACCCTTGTTCATTTTCCTATGTTATGACAACAAAAATGCTTACATCAGCACCATAAGCATAAAATATGAAATCCTTTGAGTAATTTTGATTGATGAGTGTTGGCGCATAAGAAATATCTTTCTTGATCTTGTTGAAGCTTTCTCTTCCTTCTGCTATCCATTTGAAGGCTATGTCCTTTTTGAGCATGAGGGTGATGGGCTAAACCGGTCCCGCAAAGTTAGGGATAAAATTCCTAAAAAATTTAATCTTGTCAAGGAAGGACTATAAGTCCTTTTTTTTGCACGAGTAGGGAAAGGGCTAGATGGCTGAAATGCACTCAATATCAATCACGATACAATTTTTCAAACCACATGGCCCAAAATCCCGACTGAGCCACTGAAAAATTGCACTTCTTGTGGTTAAGAGATACCCCAAATTCTCTTCATCTATCAAAGACCTTTTCTAGGTGCGCCATGTGATCCACACTTTGCTTTGAGAAGACAATTATATCATCAAGGTAAACCATGATGAACTCATTGATGTAACCCTTGAAGGCATTATCCATGGTGCGCTGATCACATTCAATAGACCAAAGGGCATTTTATGGTATGCATATTTTCCCTACTTGGTTGTAAATGTTGTTTTGAATTGATCCTCTTCCTTGACCAGGATCTGGTTGAAACCCAAGTATCCATCTAGCATGGAGAACCTTTACACGCCACCACATTCTCGTAGAATATGATCCATCAAGGCAAATGATAATGATCCTTTAGATATGTCTTATTCAAATATCCGAAATCAACAAAAAGTTTGATTTCACCATTATTCTTGTGTATGGAACCGCTTTTGCAACCCGTGAAGACTATTTGATAGGAACGATAATTTTAGCCTCAATGAGTTTTGATAGTTCCTTTCTCATGAGGGGATCTATCTTTGGATTGACTGGCCGTTGTTTCTATCTGATGCTTTATAGTAGGATCAAGGTCAATGGAGTGTTGAGCAACACTTGGATCAAAATCTTTGAGGTCTTCATATTCCCATGAGAAAATGTCATTATAATTTTTATAAAGAGAGATGAAGGCCTATTTTTCTTCATGCACACAAGACCTGCCGAGTAAGTAACTCCTTTCTCGTGTAGAATAGTAATGGAGGAGAAATCATCTTGTGTGGAAAACATGTATCTTTCTTCACCCTTGAACTCATCATCATGGCTGAAAATTTTCTCTAAGGTGACCAACCCTTTAGGCAACTTATTTGTCTTCAGTTGTATTACTTGGTCATCATAGCTGTCATCCAAGTCAGCTTGCATACTTGATGAAAATTCATCTTCATTCTCGATAAACTGGATGCTATGCGCATCACGTTTGAACACTTACCATTTGGTGTTATTATCTGGAATGGATGGTATGATCACCATCTTAATGTGCTGAGTGTTTCCTTTGAAAAATTCCTCAACAAGAGAAAACTATGAACTAAGCGTGCCATTTTGTCAGCTTCTTTATTCATTCTACACGGGACTACCTATAGATTAAGGGCATCAAAGCTCTCAAGTAGGTCCCAAAATCTATGTTTATAAGCTTTAAGAAGATTATTATTTTTCTGGCATTTGTTGGTGACCTAGTGGATGACCAATTATGTGTCCCCAAAGATCTACAATGCTTTAATTTTCTTCTTTTCAGCAATAAGAAAGCCATGTACTAGTGCTTCATATTCTGCCACATTGTTAGAACATGCAAAATACAACCTATGTGTGAAGAATAATTTATCATCCTTAGGGGAAATGAGAACCACTCCTACTCCCGCATCATTTCTGCTTCTGGATCCATCAAAGTATAACTTCCATAGACCAGTTTGAACTTTGTCTCCCATGAGCACGCATGGAAGCGTGGCGTCTTCTTCAAGAATGCAATAAGCACCAAGCCCAATTTCATAGGATTTCAATTATTTAGCATAGGTATAAATTTTTTGATGCCTCTCTACCCATTCATCAAGCACTAGGTCTGGAACAGAGGGTGGAAGAGACTGCTCTTTAGGAACTGAAACTTGTTCTTCCTAGATAAGATAATTGGCTTGGAGAGGGGATGGGACATATGGTTCTACATGATAAGAAAATATAGGATTAGCTTGTATGGTAAACCGGGTACCATATATTGTCTTGAGTAACATATGAGACCAATTAGAAGATGAGTAACCACCCACTTTAGCAGTAAATTCTCTTGATAGACATTGGGAAAAAAAGGAGGCAGCCAATAATTAACACATCTTGAGTAATTGTCAGGCTTGGACACGCAGGAGGGTTAACTCAAGATCCTTGATGACTCCTAAGGTGGTTACAATTGAGCCACAAGTTATAGGACTCCTTTAGATAAACAACTATATTTCGGACATAAGTCATTAGCTATCTTCTTAGGCATAGCAAAAGTACTAGCGCTTAGTCAATCAAGTAGTTATGCACTAGGTGTTTGCCTATAATCAAGGACATATAGAAGGGTGGGGTTTTAGCAACTTTACTTACTTTTTTCTCCTCTTCTTGGAATATTTTGACAGAAGTGCGTGGCTTCTACATAACCGAGTCAACGTGCAAAAGTTACGCCCGAGCTTCATGCAATGCATCCCACCGAGATGGAATGGTTAGGGCATCGTACAATATGCCGTTTATGTTTGTTTTCTTCATGTAGTCAACAATGTTGAACAGTAAATCCCCACCTTGTTAATTAGGGGAACAAAATCCCTTTTTGTTATTCAGTGTGTGAAAGCCTGAATTTTAGTTGGAGCAGAGGCTTGGCCTACCAAAGGATGGGCATGTGCTACTTTAGAAGGAGCTTTATATGGGACCTCCCGTGGGATTTTATCACTTTTGCTATAAGATGTCTTGTCTGATTATTTTTTATCCTGAAGATCTGCTTGTATTGTTAGGACTGTGGCCTATGCACTTAAATCTAATATTCTTTTCTTATATCTTGTGTTATCCACAACTTGGGTGCATTGTCTCTGTTTGTATCTTCTGCAGCTTGGTTGATTGCATAGAAGTCCTCAACCTCAAAGAACATAAAATTGGACTCTAGAGGAACTTCTGGTCCTTCTGGATTATCTACTTCATGGGTACTTGTTGAGGGCTCACAGGATGAAGCATTCTAGATCATGAAGGCTTGGGCACATGCAACATTAGCATAATGGTACTGACTATGAGGCATTTTTCAAGGGAAACACCATTCGACTCTTGTGCTAAGTTGTTTTGAACTAGAATGAGTGCTTGGCTCGTGGCTTTGGGTGTTGGGAGAGAAGGCACAGGAGGGACAACTTGTAAGGGAAGATGTGCATTAGGTTGCCACCTATCATTCTACTGGTTGGGCATGTATCTTTGATTTCCGTATTGATTCCACCAAGGCTGATTCCCTTGGCCATGCACCTAATTGGAATTACCTCTATACGCTTGCACTTGCTACTTTTCTAATGATATGACCTTGTTTGATAAATTTATGATCAAGGCCTTCAATTCTTCATCTTCCTTTTGTTGTGATGGAGAATAGGATGTTGAGGCAACTGGTTGCACGCTTTGCTCAGGGATAGGAATAGGGGCCACAGAAGGTTGGGGCGCCTATGACATTTTTGGGAACCAGGGCATGGGTGGTCTAGGAGCTAACTTTCCCACCTGAGTGAGACTATTTTCTCGCCTTTACTTTAATGCTATAAGAAGCTGATAAGGTCCTACCCCCATAGATTGGATCATAACCGAAATGTCACCGTTGAGTGCCTTCGATAATAAAGGAAAGTATGTTGGGTCAGTAGGTCTTACCAAAAGAGGAATTATGTCCCAAGTCTTCTCGAAATCTGATGTTGAAATCACCATCTCGCTCATTGGGTGCCATCCTTGTTGTTGTCAGGTTGCTACACCAAAGATAGGTGATATGAATTGTCTTCAAAATAATTTCATAGAGCTGTTCCCACTCATCCCAAAGTGCTAATAGATCCAAGTCTCAAGCCTCTATACCACTGAAGTGCTTTACCTTTGAAATAGGATGCAAGTAACTGATCATACATCATTATGTGTGATCGAGATAGAGTGAACACACATTTTCCACATCTTGGTTATGCTCCTGAGGGGTGACTTAATTCTCACTAGTAAAGTAGGGAATACTCTTAAGTGTGTCATTTGGCATATCATGTTGTACGACAATGAGTAAAGGACTCCCCCCATCAAAATTTAAAAAGCTTCTTAATGGAGGGGGTTACTGATTTACCATTGCAAGGCACACAGGTTGTGTGTTTTGAGGAGTTGAATGGGTGCGACACGTTAGAGATAGAGATGCGCATGTGGTTTTTTTGGAATGAACTCTTCTCAGGGATATATGGAGGTATTCAAAAGAATCTTTAGTTACTGCACTACTTCTTATGAAATTCACTCAGGATTGCTGAAACAGAGATCTTAAATATTGGGAGTCACCAGATGTGTTTGAAATGAACCTCTAAAAGGGCTGAAACACTAAGTTCACACACCAAAACTTAGAGATATGAAATTTGAGCTTTCAATGCTGGTCCCATTGAGTGTGCCAGAAACTGTTGGTTTCTCAAATGTGTACCCGCATCTTAGATCTCGAAAGGACTAAATTTTTTTTGAGACAAAATAGAACCGTCCCAACTTGTGGGACCTTACAAGCTTGGGACGGATCTCCAGAGAAGGCTGGTTCCTCTATCTATTTCTACTACTACTGCTACTTCTAGTGCCTTTGAAAGGGGAAACTAAGCTAAGAATTCCAAAGGACTAGGGAAAGAAGGATAACATGAAGTAAACTACACTAAAAGGTGATAGCACCAGAAAAGAGGGATGAACACTATCTCATGAGTGAGAATGATGGGGAATGCATGAAAGGAGGCTAGGCATGAGTAGCATAGTGAAAGACACATTCACCAAATCATTCTCATGGAACACAACCAAATATGGAACTCATAGGGGACCTAAAATAGCACAACAATACACAATGCAAGAGAAGAGGAAAGAAGAAGGAATGAAAACACGCTAGGATAAATAATAGTCACAAAATGATGCTTCTATTACTTCCAAGAATAAATGTAACTATTACAATGATAAGGAGGCCGATATCCACATGCAAGATCCAAACATGGAGGTTTGTAACTCAAAATATAGAAAATATGGAGTCCTTATCAACATGCATAAGGATCTAGAGTATCCAACATAACAAATGATCCTTGCTCTTACATTTATAGATGAATCCATGAAGGAAGATGGGAAAAGGAGGGAAAACACAAATTTGAAACACAACCACCAACAAGAAGCATTCAATGTCTATAAATCTACTTGGAAATATATGAAATACACTTCCCCATGCCTGTTTGACATGTTGAAGACAAAAGAGGGTGGATCATACCAAATTGGGTGGTTGGAGAAATTAGATCTACTCATCAATGTTTAGAGAGACATTTTCCCTTTTCTTACCAACCAGATCCGCTAGAATTTGAATTTTGAATTTATGGTATTGTAGCGATGTTAGCAGCTCTTTGATAAGTCCAGGTGCGCACCAATCTGAGCTTTGTAGCTGATGATATGGCTGTTAGAAGATGTCGAGTCATTGGTATAAGTAAAATATGTGGCACATGTTGATTGGATGAGATAGTGGTCAAATGTACAACTATTTGTCATTTCTGCTACATGTCAATCATTCATTTGTTGCAAGGATTCGGTGCCCTATTGGCACGCTTGAAGTGTTACACGTGACACACTTAAGCATGTCAAAAGATGATCTGGTACATAAGGGTATGAGGGAAGGGCACGCGGAGAAAACAGAGGAAGGCGCGGGAGGGGGCACACGGTATGCGCACGGGAGATGAATCAAACCAGTGAGCAAAGAACGTATGGTTAAGGCACAACTATTACAAAGTAATGGGTGTGGTGTATGAAGGGCCAAGGACTTAGGCATGCGGGATGGGAAGAAACTGACTTGGAAGAAGGTGAATGCGCGAAGGTTGGGTACAAGAGAGAAGTGGAAGGAGAAAAGGAAAGGGGCACACAGGTAAACTGTAACCAAAGGAATGTGCCAAGTGATTTTGAGCACGTGCAATTCTTCAATGAATAACCTGGGGCCAAAATGTGTATGTAAGTTATCCAAATCGCTAGGAGAGCTATTTGGACAACACATCCTCTTCTTGATCTAACTTTGTTCCATAAACCGGATTACCGCTAACCGAGTCTAAGAACAAATTATTCATAGATTACCATGATTTTATAAATTTCAAATCTCTTTTGATACATGCCCTCTACACATAAGTTTGGAAAACCTTCTTGAACTAACCTAATAGAATCCCCCAGGATCAACCTATTTACTATGAATGTCATACCAAATTTCAGCACATCCCATTTCTTGCTAATGAGAAACACAGACAAGAGCACCTCCATAATGATCTTTCTAGGTTTTTATAATAACAAGGTCATATTGATATTATGATACAAATTTTGTTTGGAAATAAGGGATAAAATATGTGAAATAATCCCTCACGCAATCGTAAAAGAGAAACTAATATGCGTAAATTATTACAGATCTCAAATAAAATTGCGTAATAAAATAACACAACACTAAGAGACAATATTTAACGCGGTTCACCCAATTTGGGCTACGTCCACCAAGAATCACTTGCTCGATTTTATTATAAGCCACCGCTCTCTCAATACAATACCTGTATCCGTTTGGAGCTATGCTCAACAAAATCTACTGAATTCACAACCGAATTCAAAACACATCTCGCAATACATTTACTTGTACCTCTATCATATGCATAAGACCATATAAATAGACAAATCGCTTAAGTAGTTTTACAAAACCATGGGAAAAAAAACCCATCCCATAAACCTATGGGTCAAAAAAAATCGCCCATATGAGAAAAGCATGTTTCTCGATATGTCGGGTGCGTTTTTCGAGGCCAAAAAATTTTACGGCTAATTTTTTTTTTTTGGGCTGCACCCCCAACCTCTGCTACCAAGGGCTGCCACCCCGGACCCTGCTCGCCGGGGCCCACACTGCCCTCAAACTCCGGTGAGGATACATGAAAAGTGTACAAGACTTTAGTGTACATATCTTTCAACACTTTCACACATGAAAACAGCTCCATAACCTAACAATCTCCCACTTGGAGACTAGTTTTCCTCCCGCTTATGTCCCAACTCCTCAAGCAATTTTTGTAACCAAATCATCTATTTTCTTACCTCTCGTGGCAGCAACATACTCACCTCTATGGTTGACAAAGCCACCAGCTTCTCAGTAGTTGTGAAATCCAACTCGAATGCTGTCCCACCTACAGTGTAAATATAACTTGTCGTGCTCCTCCCGCTCGTCTACATCTCCACCCATATCTCGAATCTACATAACCACGTAAAGTGGTGTTTGATCCACTCAGAGTAAAAACTATCCCCATGGTCCTCTCAAATATCAAGGATCCACTTTACTACTTGCCTATGCTCTTTACCTCGGATCACTCATAAATCTACTCACAGCTCCCACTGCATGGGCAATATCAGGCCTAGTGCACACCATAGCATACATCAAACTACCAACTGCTGATGAGTAAGGTACCTTGGACATCTGGTTTCTTTCCTGCTCTATCATGGGACACTGCTCCTTTGATAACTTGAAATGGCCTACCAAAGGAGTCCCAACCGGTTTAACATCCTACATGTTAAACCTGTCTAATACCTTCTTAATGTACTCTTCCTGAGATAAATTCAACTTTCGTTCCTTCCTATCCCGAGTTATCCTCATACCAAGGATTTGTCTGGCTGCCCCCAAATCCTTCATATCAAAGGATTCACTTAGCTATTTCTTGAGTACTTTTATTTCCTACATGTTTTTACCTACAACCAACATGTCATCAACATACAAACACAGATAATATAACTTCCATCCTCAAATTTCTTTGTATACACACAATGGTCAGAATGACATCTAATATAACCTTGCTCCATCATGAAGCTATCAAACTTCTTATACCATTGACATGGAGCTTGTTTCAGGCCATACAAGCTCTTCTTCAGTTTGCACACCATCTCCTCTTTACCTTTGACTTCATATCCTTCCTCGCTTACCGCATATATAGCTCCTCCTCCAAATCACCATGGAGAAATGCAATCTTTACATCTAACTATTCTAAGTGCAAGTCTTCTACTGCCACTATTCCAAGAACAGTTCTGATAGAAGTCATTTTTACTACAGGAGAAAAATATCATCAATATCTATACCTTGTTTTTGTGCAAACCCCTTGACCACCAACCGGGCCTTATATCTTTTCTTTCCTCCTTCTTCATCTTTAACTCTGTACACCCACTTGTTCTGCAATGCTCTTTTTCCTTCCGGTAGCTTCACCAAATCCCAAGTCTGGTTCTCCATGAGAGACTTATGCTCCTCATCCATGGCTTGCTCCCACTTCTTATTGGCATCTACCTGCATTGCTTCATCAAAGCTCTTTGGCTCTCCACTATCAGTGAGTAATAAATAATAAAGAGGAGAAAACTGCTTGTTCTTTTCTTACCCTAGAAGACCTCCTCAATGTAGGAGTTTGGGGTTTCTGCTGAGTAGGTTCTGAACTGATTCATGGGTCACTTTCCCATCTGGAAGATCCTCTACCACTGCATATTCTTTCTTGGATTCTTCCCTATTTTCCTCAACTTGTTGCTTATACATGACTTTCTCATTAAAGACCACATCCCTAGACCGAATGATTTTCTTGTCCTTAATACTCCAACATTTAAACCCAAAGTCATCACCACCATAACCAATGAAAGTACATTTTTCTGATTTAGCCTCTAGCTTGGTCCTATATGAACAAACACTTCACATCCAAAGACTCTAAGAAATGAATAATCAACTTTCTTACCATACCATGCCTCCTCAGGTATGCCTCCATCCAAGGCACTTGAGGGTCCTCTGTTTATCAAGTACACAACTGTGCTCACCGCTTCTGCCCAAAAAGAAAGAGGCAGTCCTGCATGTAACCTCATGCTCCTAGCACGTTCCATTATTGTTTTGTTCATCCTTTCGATACCCCATTCTCTCATGGGAGTTCCCGAACCGTCTTTTACTTATAGATTCCATTCTTAGAACAATAATCATTAAATTCATTGCTGCAATACTCCCCTCCATTATCTGACCTAAGAAATTTTAGCTTAAGACCTGTTTCATTCTCTACCAAGGCTTTCCATTTAACAAAAGTGTCAAATACATCAGATTTGTTTCTAATACAATAAACCCAAACTTTCCTTGTTGCATCATCAATAAAAGTAACATAATAACTTGAACCCCCAAGAGATGATACCTGAGCCGGCCCCCACACATTAGAATGCACCAGCTCTAACTTACTCTCTTTCTTTGTAGGTCCAACCTTGAGAAACCTTACTCGCTTCTGTTTCCCATATATGCAATTCTCACAGAAATCCAAACATGTTTTTGTATATCTAGGAAAATTCTTCTTTATGATGTTCATGCCCTTATGGCTCATATGACCAAGCCTATAGTGCCATAATGTTGTATCTACATCTGAAGCCACAAGATTACAATCATTAGTACTATCAGTGGTTAAATACAAGGTTCCAACCTTCTTACCTCTTGCCACCACAAGAGCACCCTTGGTAACCTTCCAAGAGTCTGCTGTAAATATCACAGTACAACCATCACTTCCCAACTACCCTGCCGATATCAGATTTTGTCTTAATGTAGGCACATGTCTGACATCCTTCAATAGCCAAGTATTCCCATTCTGCATCTTAACCTGAAATGAACCTTTTCCAACTATGCTGCAAGGCTCATCATCACCAAGAAAAACATGCCCAAAATCTCCTTGAACATAATCAACAAAATAATGCCTATGTGGAGAAGCATGGAAAGAAGCCCCCGAATCTAAAACCCAAGATTCAGTAATATTGTGCAAAGAAAGAATCAAAGCATCCTGACATACATTACCCGTTGCCACATTTTCCTCCTTGTTTTCTTCCTGTTGTTTCTTCTTATCCCGAAGCTCCCAACAATCCTTCTTTGCATGCCTAGGCTTTCCACAATTCCAACATACAATCTTGTTCTTGGATTTTGACCTTGCCCGATCTTTTGATTTTCCACGGTTTCCTCTATTCTTCTGTCTCCCTCTAGTTTCCACTGTCAAAGCATTCCCTGAAGTAGAAGATTCCCAAAGCTTTTTCTTTGCATTTCCTTGCTTAGAATCACGCCTACAACATCCTCAAACTTCAACTTCGAGTTAGCTGAACCGAGTTACTTACCGCCATTACTGTGCTATTCCAACTCTCGGGTAAAGAGCACGAGAATTAATAAAGCCCTAACTTCTTCATCAAATTCTATCAGAACAAGCTAGCATATTCACTACCATATTGAAATCATTTAAATGATCTCACATCGAACTATTCTCGTAAATCTTCATATTAAACAACTTTTTCATTAAAAATATCTTATTAGAGGCGAGGGGTTTTCATACAACTTCCCTAATGCATCCATTAGATCTTTTGTAGTCTTTTCCTTTGAAACATTAAATAATACCAAAGATGCAAGACTCAAATGGATCATTCCAAGTGCCTTCCAATCCAACAAATCCCATTCCACATCTGTCATACTCGAGGGTTTGTTCACCTTCTCAGATAATGGAGTATAAAGATCCTTCTGATAAAGGTAATCTTCCATTTACATCTTCCAAAGACTGAAATTCTACCCATTGAATTTATCAACCCTAGATCTTCCTTCATCTACCATAGCTCCCACTCAAGCTAAAAATTTCCCCTGCGATTCAACACTTCAAAGAAACCAAACCAGCTCGATACCAATTGTTAGGAAATAAGGGATAAAATATGTGAAATAATCCCTCACAACATCGCAACAAGAGAAACTAATATGCAAAAATTATTACAGATCTTGAATAAAATTACGTAATAAAATAACACAACACTAAGAGATAGTATTTAATGTGGTTCACCCAATTTGGGCTATGTCCACCAAGAATCACTTGCTCATTTTATTACAAGCCACCGCTCTCTCAATACAATACCTGCATCCGTTTGGAGCTATGCTCAACAAACTCTACGAAATTCACAACCGAATTCAAAACACGTCTCGCAATACATTTGCTTGTACCTCTATCATATGCACAAGACCATATAAATAGACAACTACTTAAGTAGTTTTACAAAACCATGGGTATCAAAACCATGGGAAAAATCCGTCCCATAAACCTATGGGTCAAAAACTTGCCCATATGAGAAAAGCACGTTTCCCGATATGTCGGGTGCATTTTTCGAGGCCAAAAAATTTTACGCCTAAATTTTTTTTTTTGGCTGCGCCCGAACCCCTCTACTTGACGGGCTCACTTCCGCCCGCACCCCCACTCGGGGCCGGCCCACCCTAACCTTGGCGAGGATACATGAAAAGTGTACAAGGTACTTTAGTGTACTGGTCTTCAACACTTTCACACATGAAAATAGGCTCCACAACCTAACAAATTTTCAACATAGAATATATAGTCTAGTATTTGGTCTCAAGGCACAACTTCATACATCCTTATAAACATCTCGTACTAGATTTTCAGTCCTTTCCACAATCATCTTTCCTTATAAAAACTCTCTAATCGGTTAGACAATACTACATATTCACATGTTGTACCTATACCTACACCGCTTTGTAACCTTATTGAAGACACTAATGTATGATCAAGACTTATTTATCTTCACTATCCAATCACCTTATAAGACTACACATATCATCTAGAAATAGATTGTTCATGGTAATACCTCTATCAACTCAAAAAACAAATGTTTTTCAAGACAATTACAAACCTAAATAGGTCACCCAATACAACTAGAAACTCAAAAACTTAGACTAATATCACAAGAGTAGTATACCTTCAAATGACTACAACAAACTAATATTACATACCTTATCAAATTACCAAGAATTGTAACAAGTTTTCAAAACTTCAAATCATCTTAATCATTAAATTGTGTCTTCAACATGATTCCATGATCTGTAAACATAGTTTTCAACATTCAAGGACTCGCCAAACATTCTTGGAGATCATTTCATGCAACATTATTGAAACAGCACCACCATAATTTCATACCTTTCTCGACCTAAAACAATCCTCTAAAGCACTAAAACATTTTCAAATTGTCTTCATCTCCTGCTGAGCATATATAAACCTTCCTAATCGCATACAACCTTGAATCAAGGTATAAAAACTTACCATTCTTCATGCTATTATATCACATTACACCTATAACATCTTGAATTACCATATATACTATGATGAAGTCTTGTTCAACTCCTTAACAATTATTCTTTATTCACCTTCTTGATGCTCATTCAAAAAAAAACATACCTTCTTAGCACCCTTTTGGATCCCTCATAACTCTACCAATAACAAACCTTACACAATAGACATGTAATCTTGATTTCACAAGTCTTCATACATACCTATAACTGTCATAACATGATTCATGCAAAGATATCCCTATTTTCACATATTTTGGACCATAACAAAGTCAAAATACCTTGTAACCATCTTCAAGATATCATATGATCAATATAACTCCATGGCAATCATCTAACATGAATCCATACTTATCCTTGTGCATTGAGAATACCTTATTAACAAAATCACACCTATTCATGATCTTAACACAACAAACATACCTTATTTTAGGTTCTCATAACTCTTTTAACATCCTAACATACCCATATCTTACCTTAATCGTGATGAATCACCAAGATTGACCAAAAAATTCCCAAGAAAACAACTTACTATTGTCAATACTTCTACACCTATTAGTATAATGAACTTAGAAAACTTCCCATTGATGCTCATAGAATGCTTAATCCTTTATGAAAATGTTTGAGGAAACAATACAAATATAAAGATACCAATATTTCTTTATATTATGCTAGAAGACACTTCTCCATTAGTTTCTATAATTGTTCTTCAAATTCAGACTACTCTATCACTAGATGCCTAATCATGACATCAAAATTCCATCATTAGATTCTCAGTATCCTTATAAACCACTTTGATGCACCCTAATACAAAATTATGCCTTAAAAGATACATACCTAAAACTTCATAATAGTAACAAACCTATAACATGGTTCAATACCTCTCTTCAAACTATCTTCCTCTACTTCGAACCTTTTAACACATCAACTTATAGATTAAATAAACTCAAGTCACTAAACATACCTTCTTGAAGTAATTAACTTGTAGCATGATACATTATGACTTAAAATTTAGCAATCTAATCCTCATAGATTCTCATGAATGAATAATACCTCCAAAAAGCCTAATGCATAAACAATATATCACTTTTAGGGCCTAGAGCATCACGAACTCGTGAGATTCTTAGATCTCCATCACTTCTTTGCAATATTTGGGTTGATAATCAATCTTTAGGATCCTCCTTGACTTAATTAGAAACTATGAATTGATGAAAACCTACCTAAATCTTCTCCTCCTTTGACTAAATAGCTATCAAACACACAAAAATCTCTTTAACACATGACTTTTGCACTATCATAGAAGACATGCCTTCTTGTAGATCGAATCGGCTTACCTACTGAATCCTTCAACTTATATTTATGATTAGACTTCAAGATGGTCTTGACATTGTTTAGCTCTTCCTTTTAGCTGTTTATGATTGGTTTTAGATCTTCTTTCTTAACCTCATGCTTAGGATCACCCTTATTTTTATGGAATTAGACTTGGCTATCTTAGGATCATCTTTAAGATTAATATTCTTATTGAACACTCTTCTATCTTTCCTTCTTAGGGCTTGTAACCAACTATTGTACCTTGGAGATTCATTTTGAAGGTAAAATCTAGAAATGTGACATAATTTATGACAATTATAACACACAACATTATTCTTAACTCTTGACTGATATGATACAAGTTTCCTTCTACAATCCATATCCCTATGACTATATTCATTGCATGCATAACAATAGCAATTGAAGGAGCTTTCACAATCATATTAATGCTCATTCCTTGAGAACTTTATTTCACATTCACTTTCCCTATGAATAAATTAATTACAAGCATAAAAATAACCATGAAAATACTTCTCATACCTCATTGCGTTAGGTTACATGATGGAATTATACTTTACATTGCTCTTGGAATAGATCTTGCTTGTACTAGAATCCTCCTTTTGATCTTGAGGACTTGTATAAACACATTCATAGATCTTCTCCAACTTCTCATATGTCTTCAACATGCTAGATTATTTATCTCTTCCTTTAAGGACCTCATATAAAATTTGTACCTGATACACTCATCTTCTTTCAATTTTAGAGATTTTATCATCAACCCAACATGAGCATCCAACTCTTTGATGCTCTGCTCATACTCAAAATTCCTATGACCCATCTGATCTTCATATCCCTTGACCAAGGACTCTAAAATTTGGTTCTTATTTCTTTGAAACATCAATGATGTTTTAGTCTTAAATGATTTTCCCTTTTTTTTTCTTCTCGGGATCACCTCAAGCTTGTTAAGATTACACCAAAGGCCCTTCTTTGATACTAATTGTTGGAAGTAAAAACACCTGGGGGGTGAATTAGTGTACATAAATTTTTTTCATTCACTTTAACCATTAAAATTCATCAACCATTTAACTTATCTTATTCATTAAGATTTATCAATATAACACAACCATCAAAGCATATGAAAGAAGAATGCAATAACACAAGTACACCAAATTTAAGTTGGAAACCCTCAAGGGGAAGAAAACCCATTGAAAATTTGTATATATTACTCAACAAAAAGGAATCATGTGCATATTACACATCACAATATATTTATTTAGTGAGGCACCAACCCCATAAGGAGCACCAACCCCTAATTTAGTAGAGCACCAACCCTATAAGGAACACCAACCCCTATTTTAGTAGAGCACCAACCCTACAAGGAGGCACCAACCCCCTAGATGAATCAGAACCAAAAAAATCCATCTAAAATGAATTACATCTATGAAATGTTTATCACACAATTGATGATGACTCAATGAAGCTCACTCTTCTCCTTTATCTTCCTCAAAACACCTTTCTAGCCTCCATGCCCAAAACCTCTTCCTTTAAGTTGATTTCCACATATGCCCTAGCTCGTTATCATCTGATATCTCTCTAGAACATTATCAATAAATCATTTTTCTCCCAACAAGATCATAAGAACCTCTATAACCTTCCTCAAATAGCCCCGAGGTTGCACTTTTCTCCTCACTCGCCACTAACTCAAATGAGCCTTCTAACTTTCCTTTATGCCTATATTATCATTATAATTTACCTAGGTTGGCCTTTATAGATAAAAATACATTTCTACATCATAATAACATCATAAAAATAGAACCCATAAGACCATGTAGGTCACCACTATTGAAAAATAGAATCAATGAGAAATGATGAGTGAATCAGTGCTCCTTCAAATTTTAGAAGACAAATCAATTTGATTCACTCTACCATGAAGAAACATCAACATCCAACCATAAAAAAACAATAAGTAAACAAATAAGAAGATAAAATTTTATGTGGGAAAAACTCAAACAGAGAAAAAAACACTAAAACCAATGTACTAATGTGGACAAGTTGTCCAATGAAGAATTACAAAGATTTCAAATGTTGAGCACCCACTCAACTTGAAGCACCCACTCCAAAATTTAGATATAACACCTACTTAACACTTTTTGCAAGCTGTAAAACTTACATGGAAGCACCCACTCCTAAATTTTCTAAGCACATACTTAGTCTTCATAAGTTTTGATCACCTTCATTCTTCTATTTATTTAGAAAAACAAATTAGTGATCTCTAAATTAGCTCACACATTATCATACTCAATGTTCACACACCTTCATTCACCTACTTGCACTAGATCTCATGAATTATTAACTCTATATTCAACAAAATTCTACATGCACACAAAGGTGTTTAAATATTTAAGAGAGATATGTTCTTATACCTCTTACAATTCAAATTCCAAAAACTCTCAACCTACTTGGTCTTACACTTGTACAAGAAGGAGCTAGTTGAAATCATACAAAATTACCATTTTGAAATCATTACATCTGAATAGGTGTAAGAGTAGGTACATACTCAACTTTGTTAAGATTATTATAAAACCTATGATGAGAAAGGAAACTCTTCTGAAATCCTTGATCTTCTGATTCACCTACAAACATTCCAATCTAACCTCTCGTAGTACTTTTATTTTTAATGATAAAACTTGTTTATCTTCATCTTTGGTGAGGATTATTTGTTGAGAACTCAATGAAAATTGTTGTTTATTTAACAAATATTGAAATAAATAGATGCTAAAATCTAAATTAATAGCGCATATATGAAGAATTAAAGTAAAGATTTGACACAAGAAAGTAAGCTAGAAAAATATGAAAACCTAGTTGCAAGAGAGAGGGTAAGGTACTTAGCTAATTCACAATGATCTTGAAGGTGTTTCAATATGGAAAAATTCTAGAACTAGAGGGTAGAATGTCACAAGCACAAAAAAATGTGCAAGTGCTGAAATGATGGGACTAGGGTGCTTGGACAGAGTCATTGATCCCGGGGTGCCGCAGACTCTTATGGGCACTCTGTGAATGCTCAAAACCTTAGAAAACCAATTTCCCAGGGTTGCAAGATGTTCACTAGATTTATACTTTAGTCACCTATATGTCGATGTACTTTTCTCGTTAATCTCTTGAAACCTATAAAGATAAAGAGTTCCTACAAAACCCCAAAACATATAAAATTATTAAAATAAAAATATGTAAATGGGGAGTCAGAAAGATCTTGAGGGTCACTCAAATAAGTGAACTACATTTCATTGTACTACATTGTACTACATTTCAGACTCCATGTAGTTCTGCGTGTGCGTGTGTAGAATCGTGCCCTAGGTAGCTCTTGTTCAAGTTGCACTTGATAACAAACAATAACTAGATGTAGATAGATGCGTGCATGGAAAAATTAACTTCCCCTCCTATGAAGTGCATGTAGAAGAATGAAGTACCTTTTCCATTGTGTGAGTCCTAGATGGATGCTTGAATGCTATTGTAATGGTCTTTGGATGCAACCTTAGTTGATGATAGTAGACACTTAGTACTTGGTACTTTATTATGATCACATACCTTTGTATTTATATGATTCCCTTGGTTAAATTTCATAATTAACCACTAAAAGGCTGACTAGTAAGAAATTAATATCCCAAAATCTATAAAATACCCAAAAGATGCGAGCAATATACAAAGAGGTCGGGCGCTCGTAGGGGACGGGGCACCAGGCGCTAGTGTCCTAGTTGGGTGCTGGCATCTAGAGTTATAAATGCTTAAGTATCAAAATACAGATCGTGAAAAGAGTTTAAGGACAAAGGAAAACATAAGACAAACAAAGAGGTCAAATACAATGATCAATTAGTAAATTTATCGCTTAGGAATCATATGAATAGTGGTATGTGATCAGGACTAGAAATATAGCCAAAATGCTTGATTTAGTTTCTATATTTATACCCACTTTATGTTGTTGAGTGAATGCTTGATTAAATAAATTTGATAAGAGATATGTACCCAATAACCATGTTGATCGATGGTAAAAATCTTGTTGAGGAAACACGAAAAGTGTGGAGTGATAAAAATATGAAGTGTGGAAGCTAGAGAAGAGGAAGTGAAAATGATGATGACCCTAGGGATGAAAGCATATGTGCAAATGTTTTGTTGTACCTATTTTTGATATCACTTGATGATGGATGATGTGATTGTTTCTTCATATAAAGACACACCTATAAAAGAGGAGAAAACGAGTAGTCAAATATGTGTATATGAAAAATTTGATCAAAACACGTAAAGTGTACAATGTAAAAATGTGAAAAGGGATATATGCAACTGATCTATGATTATTGATAGAAGTATAAATAATCCTAAAGATTATGTAGAAGAATAATTTTATTAGGTGATCTCACGCCACTGCACCAAGTATGAATAATTTTGGGATCTCATACCGCTTGTGTGAATTACGCAAGAAGTGTAGGGAAAAATGTCTAGTGTTATTCTACAACATTTGAATGCTTCCTAAAGTATAAACACCACTTTGCAGAGGGTGTGCATAAATCTGATCCATTTCGATCTAGTTTGATCAAACACAAAACTAGAAGAGAAGGTGTAATGCATGTATGCCAAGTGATGAAGGATCAAAGTAGCTGTATAATCCATTGTGTAAAATATTGTGAAATGTGCTAAAATGAGAAATATTGTGTAACCGACCCTTGGTAGTAGGCATCTAGGAAGGGTTAGGGCACCTAGGCACTACTGTTTATGTCTGCGCACTAGTTTCTATGTTGTGTTGAGGACCCAAGTTATATTTTGGGCCGTTATTGTGATTGAAGACTTTGATATGCCAACACTGAAATGTGTCTATAAATGGCTATATGGGTGAATGATTCACCCAATGATGCCCCCCATTTGGGGTACATGTGTCCTAGTTGGGTGCTGGTATCTAGAGTTAGAAATGCTTAAGTATCAAAAGGCAGATCAGAAAAGAGTTTAAGGACAAAAGGAAAACATAAAACAAACAAAGAGGCCAAAGACAATGATCAATTAGTAAATTTCTTTCTTAGGAATCATATGAATAGTGGTATGTGATCAGAACTAGAAATATACCCAAAATGCTTGATTTAGTTTCTACATTTATACCCACTTTATGTTGTTCAAGAATGCTTGATTAAATAAATTAGATAAGAGACGTGTACTTGATAACCATGTTGATCGATTGTGAAAATCTTGTTGAGGAAACACGAAAAAGTGTGGAGTGATAAAAACATGAAGTGTGGAAGCTAGATAAGAGGAAGTGAAAATGATGATGACCCTAGGGATGAAATCGTATGTGAAAATGTTTTGTTGTACCTATTTTTGATGTCACTTGATGATGGATGACGTGATCAAGTGTTTTCATATAAAGACACACCTATAAAAGAGGAGCAAACGAGTAGTCAAATATGTGTATATGAAAATTTGATCAAAACACGTAAAGTGTACAAAGTATGTAAAAATGTGAAAAGGGATATATGCACTTGATCTATGATTAGTGATAGAGATATAAATAATCCTAAGGATTATGTAGAAGAACAAGTTTTTTAGGTGATCTCATGCCAATTGTGCTAAGTATGAGTAATTTTGGGATCTCACGCTAGTTGTGTGAATTACGCAAGAAGTGTAGGGAAAAAAGTCTAGTGTTATTCTCCAACATTTGAATGCTTCCCGAAGTATAAACACCACCGCAGGGTGTGCATAAATCTGATCCATTTCGATCTAGTTTGATCAAACAAAAATTAGAAGAGAAGGTGTAATGCATGTATGCCAAGTGATGAAGGATTGTGCTATCCTATAAAATCCATTGTGTAAACTATTGTGAATTGTGCTAAAATGAGAAATATTGTGTAACTAACCCAGGTAGTAGGCATCTAGGAAGGGTTAGGGCACCTAGGCGCTATCTTGCTTGTGTCTCCGCACACTAGTTATCTCGTGTTGTGTTGAGGACCCAAGTTATATTTTGGGCCGTTGTTGTGATTGAAGACTGTGATGTACCAAAGACCGAAATGTGTTTGTAAATGGCTATATGGGTGAATGATTCACCCAATGATGCCCCCATTTGGGGTGCATGTGACATCATCAGAGTATGCGGACCAAAGGAGGACTAGAAGTTGTGCTAAAAATTATTCCCTACATGGGGAGGAGGGAATGTGCTTTGTAGAAACCAAGACACATGAAAAAAATTGGTTGGAAAACAAGTGTTTGTGAAAACAAGACAAACATGCATGTAGAAAACAATATATAAAATAACAATCAATAAGAAAAACTAGACAATAATTAGTGAAAACAAAGTAGACCACAACAAGTAGGTTGAAAATATGGAACATCACTCATGATGTCGCAAGAAAATCGAGGCCGAAGTTTCCAAAATATTATAGTGTGCACACAGACAAAGGGAAAATCCTGCAAACACTAGAAACCAATGACAATTAATGACAAATAGTGACAAGAAAGATATCATACAACCATGGTAGAAAATAGTTCCTATAAGATAAATTTTGCACATAAAGCACCCATTAGCATGTCGGAAGATAAAAATTATTTAAAAACGTGCATGATCCAAGATCAATTAGTGTGCTAGTAATAATAGGAAGTAGTATATAATGAAATAATAACACATGTGATGTGTATGAAAGTTGATGCCCCAAGGAGATTGATGTGGGACTGGTAAGAGGTACACTTCCAAAAATCCATGCTCCATGTAATGATCTGCATAAAGTATATGATCACAACTATAAGGAAAGCGAACACACATGTGTATATAGAAAAGATAATGAAATACAAAGTATCTATCTAACATAGTAAAAAAGATGTATCATGCAAGTATAAGAAAACAAAAACAATGTGCAACCAAGATATGTGGTATGTTACGATGCAAATGCAATGGATCTCAATGTGAGTGTGATAGGATTAGTGTTACCCCATAGTGAATGTGAATTAGTATGCATTACATGAGGTTCATTTATAAATGCCCCCAAAGAGTCAAGAATAAACCGTAGAACAAGAGTGTGCATAATCGGGAAATGGTTTGAGTTGTGCACTAGATAGATATGATCGATGAATCATAGAGCATAGAAAGTGCATGAGTGTGGTGAGGTTAATTTTATATTGATACCCTCAACATTCGATTATGAACCTTGGAACTAGAGTGTGTCATAGAGTAGTGAGTCATATTGAATGTACACGAGAAAGATGTGTTGTGAATGTGCCAAGTGTGAAATGTGTCGTGTGATGTGATGTGAGGTTCATGAATGTATATAGACCTCAAAATTTAAGTGTTAATCATAGCAAAAGAGTGTGTCAATGGGTACCGACAATATGTATGTATCAAGATGTGCAAGATGTGTGTGAAATCCTAGACACGTAGTGTAGAGTGATCAAACAAGTGTGAGACAAATGACAATACTAGAGGGGGAATAAACATGATGATGCCCCCAAGTGTGTAGTGATGCATATGTTATCTAATAAAAGTGAAATATTGGGGTCCTCCACTTGATGCTTGTGGAGATAAATGCATATGACCATGCTCTAATACGAACGGTGTGTGAGAAAAATGATGTATCGGTGAATGAGACCTATGTTCCTGAGACATATGAGGCGATGTATACCTATGTGAAAGAGAGCATGGAGGTGATGAAAACCTATATTAACTAGAGTGCAGAGGTGATGAAAACCTATGTGAGGTGTAACACAGAGGTGATGAACACCTATTGAAGTAAAAAAGGTGGTGATGTATACCTATGTGAAGGAGTCGTCTGAGTGGTGAACCTAGACTGGTGAGATGGACTAGTAGACTTGTGAGACCGAGTAGGCCATGCACAAGAAGGAAAGCTATGTTGTAATTATGCTTTAGATTTGAGAGGTCGTGGGGACCTAGATGTTCTAACGAGTGCAATGGAAACCTTAAGAGGAGGTTGCGGCCATGGTGTGGATGATAGAACACCATTGATAGTGATGAATTTCTTGTTGTGAATAAACTTTAGACACAAGTGATTCATGGAAATAATAGCCTGAGTTGCATGGAGCTAGGGAATACCTAAGAGCATGTCACACCCTTTGATTGAAGGTGCCACAAGAAAAGGCACAAGAATGGTAAGAGGACCAATAGTAATTAGAAGCTTGACATAACCATATGATTTAGGAACTGGATATGAAATTTGTGAGAGTGGATAGCCAATAACGACAAAAAGTGTAATAGAACATGCACTTACATGAAATGATGGATCAACCATAGTCTTATTAATATTAGTAGATCCAATAGAAGCATTGATGTACAAGCGATCAGAAGAGAATGTATCATGATAGTCATGATCATAGAAAACAATGATCTGGGGATATTTCTCAACATGAGAAACTAGAAAATCAAGAGCCCCCGATGCAAGAGGAGGCACTATGTGATATGTATGATTGGATGAAGAGTCATCATTTTATTGTCATGTTTTGGAAGTGGATTGTTGAATATTTTGATCTTGTGATTTTCATTAATTGGTGTAGATGCCAAAGACTTAGTAAGGTCAATTGCATTATTATCGATGAGACCTTGAATGAGATTGCAAAGTTTAAAACATCGATCTGTAGAAAGACCAATGCATTGATGATAGTAAAATTTGAAATTTTAATTGTAATTATGACCTTTAGGATGATATGGGCACATATTGAGCGAAGGAGGAAGTGTGATGATATTTCTCTCGATGAGTTGTGGTAATAGAATATGTAGAGCACAAGGAAATTTAGTAAACGTACACTTAGGCAGTTTCTAGGTGAAGCCTTTTAGGATTAGAAACACTGTTAACAATAGTTTTAGCTTCAGTAGGTTTAGTAGATGGCTTGAAATTTGATTTTATTTGAAAACACGCTGAAGATGAAGCTTGCTCATGATACTTAAGCTTTCCTATAGATAAGAGTTTAGTTTTGTGTAGCTTAAGAGTATGACACAAATGATCAAATGATGGAGATGTATCAAAGATAACACTCTCCTGGAGAGGTGGTAATAGACTTTGGATAAATAGATCTTGAAGTTCGAGTCTAAAATCACATTAGACATCTTAGCTAAGTTGTTATTATATCACAATACATAATCCACTAGATGTTTGTTAGATCCTTTTTTAAGTTGCACAAGTTAATCACCGATATCATAGAGCCGATACTAAAAGAGAAATGAGTGAGGAAAGCATCATCCAAATGCATAAAAGATATTATTGAGTGGAAATGTAGATCATAAAACAATCTTATTGCATAATCTTGAAGACTACTAGGAAATAGCTTTGCTATTAAAGTGTGATAATCCTCATAATATAGACATGCTACATGAAATGTTGAGAGGTTCTCTTGAGGGTCACTATACATACTAAAAATTGTAGGGTACTGCACCATTAGAACAATGTAACATGTGCCCCAATGATGATACAAGTCTCCTCGCAAGGTGTTCGGGATCCGGAAAAGCTCCCCAAGTGTGTGTTAACATCCCGCATGCCCCGCTTAGCCCCCACATGCTTTGTTTTTTCTTTTCCCCTCTTTTCTTGGCCTTTTGCTCTTCGATTAAAACTCACACCCGCACAGGGCGGCGGTCTCGTGACCACCACCCTAATTAGGGTGGCGGTCCTATAACCGCCACCTTGCTCAGGGCAGCTATCCTTTACGCATTTTACAGAATGCTATTTTAACACGACTCACGTAAATTTCAACGTTTACCAACTTTTTTCACCGCCTTGGGCTTGCATTAATGATTTTGGTTCCCTGGAATAGTGTTTTGCCATTGTTTATAGTTTAAGAGATCAATTTTGTTTTTACCTTGGGTAAATGCAAATGCTATAAATAGTTGGCTTGTGCTCAAGCAAATGGCCCCTCAAATTTGCCTCCAAATTTCTCATTGCAATAGATTAGTCTTTCATTTTGCTTAGAATTCTTAGTTTCTTTCATTGCATGCTTAGTTAGTGTTGTTTTGCTATTAGGAAGCCACATATCCATCTTGTGCAAGTGTTATTGATATTTCATCCAATCCATTGGAGTAGAGTAGTTTATTTTCAATAGGAAGCCATTAAAATTATAGGTTTTGTTCTTTAAACATGATAGTTTCAGGTTCTGGACGTTTTAAGTTGCATGACTCGCAATAAATCCTGCTAGGAATTGTATAAGCCAAGCTCTGTACTCTTGCTCTATCTCTCTCCTACTCACATTGTATTCAGTCTGTATCTTAAGCTGCCTTTGTCCCAATATCTACTTCTGTTGATGCTAGCATTACACACTTTTCTCGGATCCACATGAACATGAAGGAATGAGGAGATCACACTGAGGGGACAAGATCACACACACCATCGGATTCACCACTGTTCTGTAGAATCTAGGTTCTAGCTTTCAAAGTTCTAATTAGAATCATATCAAATAGAGTAGTTAATTACTTTATTTCAGTCAATCTTACTTTCGATATTGCCAGGGAAGCTATGGGGATTGATAGTTTCTGAGAAACTATGATTCTTTCCTCACTTCTGAGGTAGGATCAAGAGTCTTTCAAATAGATTAGATCAGTTATTTCATTATTTAGAATAGATTTACAACTGCACAAGAAAGTAGCTATACTCAGTTACTTTGTTTGTTTTAAAATTTGACACTAGGTTAATTGTCAATTTCTAGATATATTAAAATAGCTGCTCTTTCAAATTCATTTATAAAATTCATCAGAAAATAACAAAAATATAGAAGTTATATATGTTATAGATATATTTTGCATAGTTAATTTTACTTTACTGCATTTAGTTTACATTATTGCTTTTGTATGACAATCACGGGACCTAGAGAGCCCAGGGAATACATATTCGAGCCAATCATGCCCCAACCCAATCTCGTCACAACCATAACTGATATAGATCAGAATATTAGGATCCAAGTCTTCCGAACAACGGTAAACTTACAACAAATCAGTTTCCAACTGCACGGGTTAAACATAGAAGATGACCAAGCACACACATTTTGGTCAAATCAACCAAACTACAGATTACCCTAGATTCATATCCGCATGACTGTGGAAGGGTTTGAAAGAGAGAAGACCTTTGGTTGTGATCCTTTGGTCCCACAAATGCCAGACACAGGAGACACTCTCATAGATATAGATACCAACTTAAGAATTCAGGTTGCACAAACGCTTGTAAGATATTCTGAGAAGATCACACAACTATTAATTCTGAACATAGAGGCCGAGAAGGCATATGACTATTAGATACTAGGGATTAGGGACTGATTCCACACATGACCATAGTAGGACCACAACAAATATGAATCTACGGTTGTGACCCACAAATCCCATAGCCCAATGAGCCCATAGGTGAATCAGACATAGATGTTGGCCTACGTACACTAGTATTCAGATCTACTCCACTTCCACCTATCATCATCGAATAGTTATCCTTGCTAGACACAACAGCTAACAAAGCTAAGGAGTTCTGGACTAGGCCAGAGAATCACCCATAGAGTCAATTATATTTACCATCCACCCTATGACCTTATCTGGAGATATACACAAAACTATCCCAGGTCATTTTCCACGTATTCCACAACCTATAGACCGAATCACGCCAGAGCTCGATATTGATTAGAGCCTTCGAGTAGTCATCCTTGCTGATCAATCTATCACACCAGTTCAGGTTAGGAGGGCCTTCTTTTCCTTAGATTTGTAATTTCCACTAGTGCACGTCGAAGACATCAGATTACCCAATTAGCTTTTCTGCATCCCACACATATTTAATCCCCACCGGCTGTGTCAGCATGACCTCGGGAGGTCAGGTGCGAGGAAAAGTTACTTGTAGGTTCCTATGCTTGCTTGTCACTTTTCCATCATACAAAATTGGTGAACCCAACGTGAATCTTTTCTACTTTCTGATTTGGAGTCAGATTTCTACTAGTTCTTTTAAATTAAACGACCTTTACTACCTCATTAGATTTCACCATCACCTTCGCTCCTTCCCATTATTCTGCGGGTATTCATATACCCCCAAATATGTCAGGATTCGATGCATATGGTAGGCCTCTCTTAGGTCTTGAGGCACACTACGCTCAACTGAATGGACAATCATCACCCTCGCTCTCAGTATGGGGTGACAACTACTCAACTAACCAGTTGTCAACACAAACTCCAAGGGTTAGATATAGCTCACCTTTCCAAATAGAGGAGTTGGATCAGCTCACTTAAACACAAAAAATAGAGCCTTCAGGCTCGAACAAAATGACGTTCACAGGAGAATCTGGTTCATCGCCTCAGATACTACTTAAACCACAAATTAGTAGACAATCAGACCCATACCTAGGTTTAGATGATGAACATTCGGTACATTATACCAAGAATGAACAATGTTCCCAAGGTATGTACCCACCTATAGGGAATCTACAAATACAACCCGAGGTTTCTTTTCAAGAAAATACCTTCATACCACTACATAAAGGAAATGCCCTCGGGGAAACTTGGCAGACAGTGATCAATTCATATCAGGATATCACATTCCTATACAACACCATGATATACAAAAACACCGCTAAGGCAAAACACCGTGACTTCACCAAATGAAGTCATTTCAACATTAGTAGAAAAAGTGAGGGGGTTAGAACTTGCTCAAGAAAATCACCATTCTCAACTCATGCAGGCAGGAAATTCCAAACCTAGCCAAATAGACCTCCTCACAGGAATAGGTACGTTAGGTGTGACTCCTCAGTATTCACAACAAACACCAATTAGAACCACCATTTCTAACACCGTTCCAATACCTCCCGGTCTAGTACAAAATAATCCATTCTTGGACAATACCCCTTCATACTTAAACATGTATTCCAAATCACCACAAGGGGATATGTTCTCCTCTCCGGTATTTTTACTCAACCATAGGGGTTCCCTTATGCTCCTACCAATGCATATGCAACACCATGTCAACAACCCATTCCACCGCCACTCCCTCAACAGGCACCATCAATGGTTGAAACATATGCGATAGGGACTTACTCAGAATATTTGAAAGAGCCCTTAGATTTCACCATACGAAGCGTCATGCTTCCAAGACCTCTTCCCAATTTTCCCAAGTACAAAGGTGAGGGAGATCCAAATGCACATATCAAAGCTTACGCTACAACCATTCGAGAACTACTCCCATGGGATGGGGTTGTTGCTAAAATATTTCCCAAAACCTTGGAAGGTATCGCTCTCGATTGGTATTATAGAATACCTGAGGCTTCCATCCATTCATTCAAGAAACTCATTTCAGAGTTCATCAAGGAATTTGACATGAACAAACTATTAAGAATAGGAATCAGGGAATTCTTGCACATCAATCAAGAACACAATGAATCTGTCACCCATTTCATCCAAAGGTGGCGCACAGTTCTTTATTCTTTAGCAAGTGCACCAAATATGGACCAAATGGAACTATGTGATTTATTCCTTCATTCTCTCAGCAGAGAGGTGAAGGAAGAAGTCCAGAAGTTCCCACTAAGAACTTACAATGAAGTACTTGAGAGTGCTCTCCGAATAGATCAAGCGGTAATTGATAGTGGTCGTAAAACATATGGAGCAAACGGGAGGTTAATCACCTCCAACCAAAACACTACAACTTATCCTACTATCACAAATGTCAATCAAGGACCTAAAATCCTTAATAAAAATTGTGGAGTGACAACGGATGGAGTAACTGATCAGGCTAGAAAGGTAAATGTTGTGAATACTCCACCACAAATAAACAATCAATGAAACAATAACTTTACTCCAACAATCAATACAGTGGATTTTAATCATCCACAAAAACAACAACAACAATGGTGAATCCCTACATGGGATCCAAATCAAAATTCAACTAGGTATCAAAACCAGAATTCAAACCAAAAACAACAAACGTAAAACTTTAATAGGCAACGGTTTGATCAAAGTTTTAGGCCACAATATACACCGAGCCAACAAACTAGGAATTACAATCCTAACTCTTATTGTGGTTTTCACAAAATTCAAGGCCATGACACTAGAACGTGCCATGACTACAATAAATTCATGCAATGTTTTCCAGAAGAACAAAGACAAATTTTCATATATATGTTCTTGGCAGATCCTACGTCACCAGCACCAAATAATTTTACGGGCGCTTCCCCTCAAAATACACCTCTCCAAATCTTCAATGATCCGCTCCCAAATCACAACAATAACAAGATAAATCCAAATGGGAAAAAAAGGGTGTAATTACAGAAACAATGATCATGAAGCCTCAACTTCACTTAATTCATTAGTTGCGCCACAACTAGGAAGTCAGCCACGACCTAAGATAGTCGGTTTAGTGGAGTTAGATGCCGAACTACCCATAGAAGCTTGTAACAAGGACACGAGAGTATTCCTCTCAGCTAAGTCCAAGCTACCCACTAGAAATAGACAATATCCAACAAGTATTAATAAAACCCGTGGGTGCTTACGACTTAATTAATGATCTAACAAAAACCTTCTCACACATCTCCTTTTTGGATTTGTTGAAGAACTCCCCTACTCACAGGGCTGCTCTTTTAGAAGCATTGGGTTTAGGTCATCTAATTAGCATCACTCCACCTCCCAAAACACAGGTAAACCATATAGACTTTGATATCCATCCTCCGGGCAGCCGGATAGGGACACCGAATTCATATTCGAAATAAACAAAATGCCAACAGATGCTGAGATTGCATGCCGAGGTGATCCGGCCTTACACTTGCAAGTGTGGGTTTATAACAATTATGTGAAACACGCGATGGTTGATGATGGGGCAGTAGTTAATATAGTCCCCTTCTCTTTCCTTCAAAAGCTAGGGTATGGAGAAACTAATTGTTCCACGACTCGAAATACACTAAGAGGCTATGATAGCCTCAAAGCCACGTCAATCGGAAATATAATACTACCGGTCACCTTAGGACCCAAAACAATCCTGACTGAGTTTTATATTATAGATCGGGAAACTAACTATAATATGATCCTCGGCCGACCATGGATACACCGTATGAAGGCAATCCCTTCTACGCTATTTCAAGAAGTAAGATTCTTGCATTTAGGAAAGGTGTTCATAGCCAAAGGTGATCCAAAACCATTTGATGTACACCTAGCCGACCTAAAGAAAATACTGTGCATGCTCTCGAGTTTGAACTCCCAACGAACCAACTTAACACTCCTACCGACGTGAAACCGTAAGAAAACTTGGTACCTATGGTAGATCTTGAAACTATGAGCCTAGCCAAGGAAACTCTAGCCCCCAAAGATGAGGCTAACACTGTAGAAACAATATCATTAGGAACTACTACAAAAATTGTTGAATTACTAGAACAGGATCTACCAATGTTCCTACCATTTGATTCTGTAGGCATGGGATCTACCCTAGGTGTTGGCTCTCTTCCAGTAGTGGATCTCTGCATGATAGAGGTAGAGAACGTTAACACAACAAGTGTCCCAGTGTCCATGTTCCCAGCTAAGTATTGGACTCTCCATTTTGATGGAGCTAGATGTCATTACGGAGATGGGGTAGGTGTAATCCTTACTTCTTCTGAAGGAAAATTCCTACCATTTGCCTTTAAGCTAAAATTTGAATGCACAAACAATGGCACTGAATACGAAGCCCTCCTCCTTGGCCTCATCGTAGCTAAGAGAATCAGTGTTGATAACATCAGAGTGTTAGGAGACTCACAATTGGTAGAAAATCAAGTTGCTGAGATGTATGAAACCAAAGCCGAGCACTTACAACTCTACAAAATAGCTGTACTAAATTTAAGCAAAGAGTTTGACTTCATATCAATCGAAGCAATCCCGCGAGAACAAAATCTTCTCGCCGATTCAATAGCAACCTCAGCATCGTGCTTTACTCCAAATAGTAAGTTAGAGGATACCCATTTCATGGTATCCCTTCGTGATGAACCATTGATAAAAACAATGTCAAATCCTCTTTTAAATAGAAATGAAAACAAATCTACTATCCTAGACCACATCGATAGTGATACAACCACTCTTGATTTCTTAAACGCCTATGTGGCATTACATCTCACCCATCACACAATAGATTTATCTTTGATCCCGCATTCATCTTCCTATTACGGGAATCCCATGACAAAGCTTCCCCCACAAAAGGAACTCAACATATACACAATCGAGAATGGAGATGAGCTAGAACTACCCCCAGCCCCGCCTGAGTTTGAAGAAGGTAACGCTTCTCTAATCAAAGAAATAATTGATATTAACATTGGAAAGGAAGATGAACCAAGGATATTGAAGTTAGGATCCTCGTTAACTCCATCAGAAGTAGAAATACACACTTAGATCCTCAAGGAACATCAGAAGGAATTTGCATTTAATTATAAGGAAATGATAAGAGTTACGCCCCACATTGTGGTACACAACCTCGTTACTAAATTTGATGCAAAACTGATTCAACAAAAATCAAGACCAATAAAACCCAAGGTAGCTCTCATGGTGAAAGAGGATGTAATGAAACTCCTCCAAGTAGGATTCATCAAACTAGTCAATTACTCTCAATGGGTATCTAATATCATCCCCGTTCTCAAAAAGAATGGGAAGATACGCATCTGCATAGACTTCCGAGACATTAACAAGGCATGTCCTAAAGACGACTTCCCATTACCATCCATAGACATCATTGTTGATGCAACAACTGGATTTGAGCTTTTATCTCTCATGGATGGATTCTCGAGATACAATCAAATCAGAATATCCAAACAAGATCAAGCTAAAACCATGTTTATAACTCCTTGGGGAACCTATTGCTATGTTGTTATGCCATTCGGTCTCAAGAACACCGGCGCTACATACCAGCGGGCTATGACGTATATATTTCATGATCTTATTCATAAAATTGTGGAATCCTACGTAGATGACTTGTTGGCCAAGGCCAAGAAGCGTTGTGACCATCCTGAAGTGCTTCGTGTCATTCTTTCACATCTGATAGAATACGAGTCATGCTAAATCCAGAAAAATGTGTCTTTGGTGTGATAGGAGGGAAGCTCCTAGGTTACATTATATCATCACGTGGGATCGATGTTGACCCAACCAAAATTAAGGCTATTCTTGAAATGGTCCCACCTTTGGATGAATCTAGAATCAGATCATTTCTCAAAAAACTTGGTGCGATCCGGAGATTCATCCCAGACTTAAGTTTCGCCATTCATCCAATCAACAATCTACTCAAGAAATATTATAGCATTGATTGGACCGAAGACTGCAATGAAGCTTTCAACACAGTTAAGCGTTTCTTGTTATCACCACCCATGCTAATGCTAATGCCACCTAAGCCGGATCACCCGTTAATTTTATATTCGCGAGCCACCAATGTCTCGCTAGCCTGTATGTTGGCTCAAGAAGATGATGACAATAGAGAACGTGCGATCTATTTCATTAGCCAGACATTGCTCGACTATGAAACATGCTACACACAAGTAGAATGGGAATGCCTCACCATAGTCTTTGCAACAAAACACTTAAGACATTACATGTTAAATCAAGAAACAAAGGTCATTGTAAAAACAAAACATTTACGAACCTTCCTCACGCAAGGGTCCTTGTCTAAAAAGGCTGGACACTTTATAACCTTAATGGGTGAATTTGAATTAAAATTCGTAAATCAGAAGTCAGTTAAAGGACAAATCATCGTGGATTGGTTAGCTGATAATCCATTAGATGGAGGTGATCTAGTAGATCTGGACTTTCCAGATGAATGCATATACTACATCAAAACCTGACCTCCTATCTCTGAGTGTCCTTGGTACACTGATATCATTAATTATATCATGGACCGTACATATCCAGAAGGTGCTACACCACAATGAAGAAGGCGGTTACGCATTATCGTAGCTAAATACGTCATCATAGAACAAGTCCTCTATCGAAAAGTGTTTGATGGAATGCTTCTAAGATGTGTCGACACAGAAGAATCCAAGAAGATTCTCCATGAATCTCATAGTGGAATGTGTGGAGGCCACTTTGGTGGCCATGCCACTACTCGTAAATACATCATATGGGCTATTTCTGGCCCACTCTAGAGCACGATGCAGTAGAGTTTGTACGAAGGTGTCATAAATGCCAAGAATTATCTCATGAGATTCACATGCCGGCACAAGCTCTACAACCAATCACTACTCCATGGCCCTTTTCTATGTGGGGCCTAGATTTAATAGGGAAATTCTCTCCCTCATCTACAGATGGCCATAATTTTATAATCACGGTCACCAAATATTTTACCAAGTGGGTAGAGGCCATGCCTCTTACTACTGTACTGGGTTCTCTGTAATCGCCAAGTTCATTTCAAACCAAATCATTTACAGTGCACTGTGTCCCGCAAATTATTATCTTAGATAATGGGACTTCTTTTAAGAATGACGAATTTCACGAATTGTGTAAAAATTTAGAATAAGCCATCGTATGACCTCTTTGTATTACCCTCAAGCCAATGGACAGGTGAGGTGATAAACAAAACATTAAAAGCCATTCTCCTTAAAATGGTGAAAGAAAACAAATGAGATTAGCATTTGAAGTTATATCCAGCCTTATGGGCCCACCAAACCTCAATAAGGACACCAACAGGAGTGACTCCTTTCTTGCTAGTATTCGGGGCAGAAGCAGTTCTCCCGTTGGAGGTTGAAATACCCAGTCTCCGTATTTCATTACAAGGGATCCTGGATGAAGACGCTTATAGAGAAGCACGTCTCTCCCAACTAGAAAGCCTAGATGAAGCTAGGTTAGATGTTGAACAACGGCACAGTAATCTATGCTTGACCGGATATGGGGACAGATAACAAGCAGTGTCTATGAATGTGATATATATGAAGGTGATCTAGTTCTAAGGCCGGACAATTAGATCAACAAGAAGACCGGCGAAGGGAAGTTCGCCCAAATGGTTGGGCCCATACCAAGTCATGAAGGACTATGGAAATGGTGCATATCTCCTATGTACATTGGAAGGTGAGGAATTTGGTGAAATAGTCAATTCCCTACACCTCAAACGATTCTACTGTAAGCAACTAGCACTACTTGTATAATTATATCTACATTGCATCTTCATATAGATTAGGATCATTTTGTCTCGCTTGTTTCATACAAAAATTGTGATCAAGGAATTTGTTCTCAAAGAAATTCATTACAAACTCATGATGTTGTTGGCATAAACACTCTAATCGTACTTCTCTATTTCCATGATATCATCAAACTATTTCGAATCATTTCATCAAATAAAGCTAGATATGACAAGGTCTTAACGGTAACCATGCCAAGATCTGCTGGGTTTATTCTCACTTTTGGTTTCTTCTTAGGATGGGTGTCTTGCCTATGGTTTGTTCTAGAAGCTTCATGGTGTCACATCTATCCCGTACGTATATCTCTTTGGAAATAAGAACACACTGACATTTTGCTCAAGTAAACAAGTCAAATATAGATCAAACAGAAAATTTTAATTTTACACATTTCCTTGCCCCACCAACCTTTGGTGATGAGCTTGCGTCTCTTACTAGTGACGTAGGGTTGGGAATGGATGGAAATTCCCTTACTCGCCTATGCCTTGCCCATGGTAGTAAACCCATGCTTCTTACTGGTAGCATGGGGAAAAGTGTAGGGGGTCCTCTTGACAAACAAATGTTAAAGGTCATAGACAAACAATTCAAATCTTGAAGTCTTGAGTAAAAAACAAATGAATCAGATGTCCAAAATTCCAAGAGAATTAAAAATCCTAAAAACCCAGATTTTTTCTACCATGTGGCCATCTACGGATCTAAGTCTAGATAAACCGCAAAGCAAGTTACATCCCAAAACTATGAAGTCACTCAAGTGGAGTAAGCTTGTAGCATCCTAATTTGATTCCGTCAAAGCTTTGTCTATCTTTCATCAATATCATTTCAACACATTTCATAACTTGTGCCCTTTTCAGCTCTCGGTGATGAACCCTCGCATCTTACTAGTTGCATGGGGTTAGGAGAGGGGCAGGTTTATCTGCTCATCATACCAGCTTGTCTTCACCACTTTGCCAAAAAAAATATGAAGTATCCAAAATTGCTTACAGAAACTAAGATTCAAAATCACATTGTATCTACATTATCATATATCAACATCATGAAATACAAAAGAAAGTAAACACTTGCATCATTTGTTCTCCATTGCATACATTCTAAAAGCATATAAGCATAATATCATAGTTCACATGAGGAAATGGAAATGCAAGTAAGCCATAAATGCCAAAAGTCTGATCCAAAAAGAATATAAATATATAAATAATCAAAGTTTCTAGTACAATGCCATCATGCACTAAGCATGGTCAAAACGCTCAAAGAGCCCGGGATATACAAAAGAATATATCATACAAAATCTAGGAGAGCCAAGTGGCTTCTCAATCCCTATGAGACCCCTCTGAAGGTGCACGCCCACGCCTAGGACTCCGGCTACGCCGGTGCTCTGAGTGCATGGAGGGCTCAGAGCCTGAGGGGCAGTCGTAGTCTCACCACGAGAATGACTCCTCATCAGGTGCTCGGCTATCCTATACCCCGCTAACTCCGTGACGGAGAGTCGATACCATCCTGGCCACATGCCAGATTGGGGAAAAGATGTCTCGTGTGTCTACCACTGCCGAGGGCTCCCGGCATCCATAGATAGCTCAAGACGGGTCCTCTCCATGGGAATCATCAGGGTATCTATGCATACCCTATGAATCAGGTCTCGCCACTCATCGCGCCTCTGTAAACAAAGGAGAAAACAAATTAGAAATAAAACAAGAGATAAAATACAAGAGAAAACAAGAGGAGAAATAGTAACTAAGGCAATCCTAATTAAAAACAAACATTAAAAGGAAGGGTGGTAACTTACTCGGATCACCAGGCCTCCAGGATGGATCTCTAGGGTCAGCACCTGCCACAGATGCCACCGCTGACTAAGGTGCTCCCCCCGTGGCTAGAGCAATGTAGTGTCCTACAACAGACTCATCCTCCCCACCATGGCCCTGGGAGAGTGGCTCCTCTGAAACCAAAGTAACTCTCTCTGGCACTCGCTTGGCCCTCTCTGCCTGCATGATATCTTGAGTTTCATACCACTCAAGATCACTATCCTCCTCTATCTCTCCCCCTGTAAACTCCTCAGACTCGGAGTCTATGTCAATGGGGTCATCACTGCTATGGGCAGGACCCGTAGCAATCTAAAGCAAGGGTGCCTGAGGCGCACCGGCTCTCCCTCGGGCACGTACTACCCTCCTGGCCACAATAGGAACGCCAGGAGTAACAACTGTCCAACCCCGGCCTCTAGGACCCCTCTAGCCTCTCAAACTCGACTCTATATATCAGGTGCTACCAGGGAAGCTTGCCATGTAGGGTAGGGAAAACTACCGAGGAACTCGACCAAAGGGGTGTATCTCCACTCACCCCACTCTGTCAATAAGCTGCCCTATGGTGGAGCAGGAGATCAAAGTAAGAGCCTCCTTGCCCCATATACCTGCCATGGTCTGATATGGTGTGGCCTCCATGTCATCGGTGGTCAGAGAAGTAACTGGTTGATGAGGTGCTCTGAGCACCGACATATCTGTCCATCTGGTTGCCCTCACAGCTTCGGGATCTATCACCTCTACACCTCTACCATAAGGAATGAAGTGCTCGTAAACCCAACTCATGACCAGGGTCGGGTGGCTCAAAGACTACCCCTATAAACGGACTACCCTGTACAAGTCATGGTAGGTAGTCCCAAGTATGTCTGCTCCCTAGGCGTAAATCCGGCCATGGCCCTCGATCTGTGCAATGATGGGGGACCAGTAGTATAGTAATGTGTCTCCTCCCTTGTCCCCGATCAATCTCGAGGCAAGGATCCCCATAATAGCCTGGCAAATCAAGGGGATGGGAAAGCTAGGAATAGACCAAACTCTGACCCCCTTCTTTGACCCGTGGAGATAACTGCATCTCCCATATAAGTGGCCCACTGTGCTATCTGGGCCCGTGCGAACCTGCTGTCTCAAGGGTAAGACATCTCCCGATGATCGGGACCCCTAGAATACAATAAACATCCTCCAAAGTGATGGTCCACTCACCGCGGACCCCTGGTAATCGGAAGGTGTTCCGATCAACATCCCAATAGGAGAATAAGTCACAAAGAATGTGACTGGATGGTGCAACATGTGGAACGCGTGAGATACGTAGTATCCCGGCCCTCTGAAGAGTGTCCTCCTCATCCTGTGAAAGTGCATCTAGTACTGCTGGGAGCCAGTCACACTCTCTCTCTCGGCTCCACTGAATGTACTCCTCCCTCACCTGCATACACCCAAAAACACACAAAACAAAGCAAGTTAGCATCCAAGTGACACTAGAAAAATCATGAAAACACATAGAAATGCTAAAAATGCAAAAATAATCTCAAATAGGTGTTCTTTTGACATTCTTTCAAAACCACCGCCCTGAGCAGGGAGGTGGTTTCGTAACTCGTCACCTTAAGGGTGGTGGTCTTGTAACCGCCACCCTAAAAGGGTGGGTGGTCATGTAACCGCCGCCCTGGGTAGGGCGGCGGTCGTGTCCCGAAAACCCACGTGGGTTTTATAACTTAAAAAGCCTAAAAACACCAAAAAAGGACCGTTTTAGCTAAAAACAAAGCCTACCCAGTAGGCGCCCCCCCTAGATGGACCTTTTCAACCTAACATTTTTGAAAATAACCCCCACAACAAAGATTTTAACATTTTAAAAATTTGAAGGTAAAAATGATAAATTGAGGAAAACTAACCTGTGATCTCGCGGGTCGATGATCTACACGTGGAGGCATGATCGCTATCTCACCACAAATGTTTTGACTCTACTCTCGTAAGAAACCATCACCGTGGGTCCCAGAGCTCAGAATCAATCAAATCAACACGTGTAAATGAATAGGAAAATGGTCTCACTTTCATATATATAAAGAAATTTCGACTTGTTTTGAATTTTTTTTTCATGTTTGGAGCACCGACGAGGTAAGTTCTTACCCCGCACAAATGGCACGCATCCTCATTTCCCATTATTTTAGCATTTATTTTCCGATCTATCTTGTCTATCTCGCACTTGAGTTCTCTTTTTGTTTTGCAGAAGCAGGAGTTTGATGGCATCATTTCGACAAATGCAGACGTACTGTGTGTGACTTCCAACTTCCCATTTTGGGACCACCATACTCGGACCCACCATTTTACGCCTCTTCATGGCTAAAACACTTCTCCGAGGGGGAAATATGTATGTACCCAAAATTGTAGGGTACTGCACCATCGAAACAACATAACACGTGCCCCAATGATGATACAAGTCTCCTCGCAAGGTGTTCGGGATCCGAAAAGGTCCCCAAGTGTGTGTTAACATCCCGCATGCCCCGCTTAGCCCCTGCGTGCATTGTTTTTTTCTTTCCCCTTCTTTTCTTGGCCTTTTTCTCTTCAGTTATGAAACTACCGCCCTACTCCGGGTGGTGGTCTCAGATCACGCCCCTAATCAGTGGCGGCGGTCCTCAGAACCGCCGCCTGCTCTGGTGGTGGTCCTTTATGTGTTTTCTAGAATGCTCTTTTAACATGACTCATGTAAATTTCAATGTTTACCAGCTTTTTTTCACCGCCTTGGGCTTGCATTAATGATTTTGGTTCCCTGGAATAGTGTTTTACCATTGTTTATAGTTTAAGAGATCAATTTGGTTTTTACCTTGGGTAAATGCAAATGCTATAAATAGTTGGCTTGTGCTCAAGCAAATGGCCCCTCAAATTTGCCTCTGAATTTCTCATTGCAATAGATTAGTATTTCATTTTGCTTAGAATTCTTAGTTTCTTTCATTGCATGCTTAGTTAATGTTGTTTTGCTATTAGGAAGCCACATATCCATCTTGTGTAAGTGCTGTTGACATTTCATCCAATCCATTAGAGTAGAGTAGTTTATTTTCAATAGGAAACCATTAAAGTTGCAGGTTTTGTTCTTCAAACAGGATAGTTTCAAGTTCTGGATGTTTTATGTTGCATGACTTGCAAGAAATCCCACTAGAATTGCATAAGCCAAGCTCTGTACTCTTGCGCTATCTCTCTCCTACTCACATTGTATTCAGTCTGTATCCTAAGCTGCCTTTGTCCCAATATCTACTTCTGTTGATGCTAGCATTACACACTTTTCTGGATCCACGTGAACATGAAGGAATGAGGAGATCACACTGAGGGGACAAGATCACACACACCATCGGATTCACCACTGTTCTGCAGAATCTAGGTTCTAGCTTTCAAAGTTCTAATTAGAATCATATCAAATAGAGTAGTTAATTACTTTATTTCAGTCAATCTTACTTTCGATATTGCCAGGGAAGCTGTGGGGATTGATAGTTTATGAGAGACTATGATTCTTTCCTCACTTCTAAGGTAGGATCGAGAGTCTTTCAAATAGATTAGATTAGTTATTTCATTGTTTAGAATAGATTTTTAACTGCACAAGTAGCTATACTCGGTTACTTTGTTTGTTTTAAAATTCGACACTAGGTTAATTGTCAATTTCTAGATATATTAAAATATCTGCTCTTTCAAATTCATTTATAAAATTCATCAGAAAATAACAAAAATATAGAAGTTATATATGTTATAGATATACTTCGCATAGTTAATTTTACTTTCCTGCATTTAGTTTACATTATTGCTTTTGTATGACAATTACGGGACCTAGAGAACCCAGGGAATACGTATTCAAGCTAATCATGCCCCAACCCAATCTTGTCATAGCCATAACTGATATAGATCAAAATATTAGGATCCAAGTCTTCTGAACAACGGTAAACTTACAACAAATCAGTTTCCAACTGCACGGGTTAAACATAGAAGACGACCAAGCACACACATTTTGGTCAAATCAACCAAACTACAGATTACCCTAGATTCATATCCACATGACTGTGGAAGGGTTTGAAAGAGAGCAGACCTTTGGTTGTGATCCTTTGTCCCACAAATGCACACAGAGACACTCTCACGAGATATAGATAACACTTAAGAATTCAGGGTTGCCGCACAATGCCCGTAAGATATTCCGAGAAGATCACACAACTATTAATTCGAACATAGAGGACGAGAAGGCATACGACTATCGATATTAGGTTTAGAGATTGATTCCACACATGACCATTGTAGGACCATAACAAATATGAATCTACGGTTGTGACCCACAAATCCCACAGCCCAACGAGCCCATAGGTGAATCAGACATAGATGCTGGCCTACGTACACTAGTATTCAGATCTACTCCACTTCCACCTATCATCATCAAACAGTTATCCTTGCTAGACACAGCAGCTAACAAATCTAAGGAGTTCTGGACTAGTCCAGAGAATCACCCATAGAGTTAATTATATTTACCATCCACCCTATGACCTTATCTGGAGATATACACGAAACTATCCCAGTCATTTTCCACGTATTCCACAACCTATAGACTGAATCACGCCAGAGCTGGATATTGATTAGAGCCTTCGAGTAGTCATCCTTGCTGATCGATCTATCACACCAGTTCATGTTAGGAGAGCCTTCTTTGCCTTAAATTTGCAATTTCCACTAGTGTGCGTCAAGACATTAGACTACCCAATTAGCTTGTCTGCATCCCACACATATTTAATCCCCACCGGCTGTCTCGACATGACCTCGGGAGGTCAGGTGTGAGGAAAAGTTATTTGTAGATTCCTATGCTCTCTTGTCACTTTTCCATCGTATACCACCACATCATTTGAAAATGGGAAGCTTGGGAGTAACAAAATTAAGGGGAAGTGCATAAGAGGAAAGGAATGTGTGAAAGGTGTATGAAGTAACAAAGTGATATCCAGAGATGGAGATGTAAGAGAAGTGGAAAATTTAAGTTGAAAATTTAAGTTTACAAATCGATATAAAGAAATGAAATCATATGTATTTGAAGAAGCAATAGATTGTGCATTATAAGAATTGGGTTGAATGATTGGAGTGGTAGTAATGAGAATAAAAATAGGAATATGAAGGGGATGGGTAGAGGCCATGAGAGCCAAGGAAGAACCAAAAAGAGGTTCCAAATCACCATCACAAGAGTTTTTAGGAGAAACAAAAGCATGAATAATATGCAAAAGATAGCCAAGTTTATCATGCAAAGCTTGACAAAAATTTATGAGCTTGTATAGTTGTTCTTGATTTACATTTATTTCTTCAGCATATGAGTTCTCACTATCAGATGCTTCAATGTTTTCAAGAGGAACTTGTTGCTAGAGTAGGTATTTACCTTAGCTCATGTTCACCTAGGTTCATTATTTACCTTTATTGTATTTATCCTCACCCACTTATGTGTGTGGATATTTCTTTTATTTATTTAGATATTAGGAGATATTATCTAGTTGTTAGGTATAGTTCTTTCCTAGATCTATGGTATTGACTAGATCCTTGATGTCTAGTTCTCTCATAAATTTATGGACTTGACTAGTTATTTCCATCATTTATGGCTTCATCTATGACCTTGACCTATGACCTTGACTGGTTCTTATATTGTTATTCCTTTCCTATATAAGCAAGTCCCATTATCATTGTATTTCATTGAGATCCATAATAATATATGATATTGCTGGTCATTTGTTTACAAAGGTTTATGTAAAGTTAAAAATCCTTAGCCCCTGGTCATATGGTATGGTCATATGAGGGCTTAAAGGTTGTGATTCCTACTAGTAGGTGGTTAATTCCAACACCCTTTCATTTTATTTTTGTGGTGAAGGCAAGAGTATTTTATTCTATTTTAGTGGCAACTAAAATAAATAGCAGAGTATAATATTGAAAAGCTTGTAACTTTTGATCGGTAACTCATTTTTGAGTGCCATTTTTGTAAAAGTGTTTGTTTTTTCGTGCTCTTTCCATTGGAAATATTTATTTTGAGAATTTCACTATAATTATAAACTTCCATATTGTAACACACATAATTATAAAGTGCCAAAATCTGAGGGGGCTCTTATTGCATTGTTTGGGGGTCTTGTTGCATTGCTTGATTCTTACATTTCTTTTGGTGATTTTTTTGAGGATGACATCTACTTCTGCATTAGATCATGTTGAGCCATTAACAACACATAATTACCACACATGGAAACCAAGAATGGAAACAATAATCAAGTGAAAAGAATTATGGGCTTTAACTTCTTCAGAACAACTAGTGTTCACTAGATAATATGAGAAATTTTAGTAATAGTGCAAATTTGATGAGTTTATGGTTTTGATAAGAATTTATGTAAGTGACAGTCTTTTAATTCATTTGGAAAAGTGTGACTCTCCTTTCAAAATATGGGAGAAATTGGCGGATTTATTTAGTAAGGTGGATCATATGAGAGCCATGTAACTTGAAATTGAGATAACCTCTCTTAATCCTGAATATTTTCCAATAATTATAGACTATCTTACCAAGTTCAAGCATTTGTTGACATAATTTAAGGGGAGTGGAAGAGATAAGAAAGATGAAGAGTGTGTTTACTTGATTCTATCCAAGTTGAGAGGAACATTCTAAATTTTTGCTTCTACCTTTTTCTCTAGCATGGATTCCTTACGTGACACATCAAAATGCCTAACTTAGAAACATTTTGTGAAAGAGTAACTAGGGAAGAATCCAAATTATCTCACCTTGAGTCTTCCACTTATCAAAAGGAATTAGTTGCATCTAATCCTAAGGGCAAGGGAAAAAAACAGAAAACCAAATCCAAACCTTCTCCATCTGAAAATGCTCCTAAACCCAAAGAAAACAACTCAAAACCCAAGGATTCTTTAAATCCAAGAATAATTCTAGCCGCTCATGCTCTTTTTGTGGGGGTAGTAATCATGAAGAACATAGGTGTTATAAGTGAATGTAAGCCTTAGAGGATGCAGTCAAGAAACACAAAATTTCTATCTCCACTCCACCTCCTTCCAATCAACATGGAAAAACTCTTAATGTTGTTGGAAGATCTCAGTCACCACTTGTAGACAATTGGGTTATATATTTTGGTGCTTCTCATCACATGACTTCTTCTAAGGAGTCTTTTGTTTCTCTAGGTTTGAGTTCTACTTCCAAAATTGAGGTTGGAGATTCTTCCTTTCTTTCTATTGAGGGAAAAGGTGATATACAACTTGATGGTGGAAATATCCAAGATGCACTATATGTTCCTAACATCACTACAAATTTGCTTTCTATATATCAAATTTGTCATTTTGGTCAAGGGAAAATAGTGACTTTTACACCACATGGGGCAAAAGTAAGAACTTTGTTGGAGCCTTATTCACTTGTTGCTCAGGGTATTGTTGATCATAGTTCTAGACTATATCACTTTGAGGGTTTTGATGACACTTATTCTATAGGGATAGGATTGGTTTCTCATGTAGATTTAGAGAGTAAGCTTTGGCATGAAAGATTTAGACATATCAATTATAGATATTTAAAGGAGTTGAGCACTCATGGTATGGTTGATGGTCTTCCTAGAGTTTCTTTTCTTGAGGGATTTTTTCATAGTTGTGAATTAGGGAAACAACACCAAGATCCATTTCCTAAGAATTTGTCTAAGAGAGATTCTTCACCACTTGAGCTTGTGCATAGTGACTTGATGGTTTTTCCTACCCCATCTTTCAATGGAGCTAAGTATGCACTTACATTTATTGATAATTTCTCGAGGCGTACTTGGGTTTATTTTCTCAAGTACAAAAGTGATTTTTTTTACACTTCAAAGTCTTCAAAGCTTTGTTCAAGAAACAATCTTCTAGTAGCATAAAGACCCTTCATACTGATAATGGGGGAGAGTTCTTCAGCAATGAGTTTTCTGACTTTTTGACAACTCAAGGCATTATTCACCAACATTGTGTTCCTCATACTCCACAAAAGAATGTCTTAGTAGAAAGGAAGAATAGAACTTTGAAGGAAATGGTTAACTGTATGATGCAGTCTAGAGATATACCTCCTATCTATTGGGTAGAAGTAGTTAATTGTGCTAACTATATTCAAAATCGCACACCACACAAAGAACTTGAGCATTTGACTCCAGAGGAAGCTTGGTCAAACACTAAGCCAGATGTCTAATTTTTTTGAGTCTTTAAGAGCCATGCTTGGGACTTTGTGCCAAAAAAGAAAAGGAAAGCTTTGGATAAGAAGAGTAAACCCTTGATATTTGTAGGGTATTGTGAGGACATGAGAGATTATCATCTTTTAGATCCTGATACACATGATGTTATTTTTCAAACAAATGTTCAGTTTGATGAGCATTTCACTCCTCATGATTCTTCATCTTCTTCCATTCCTTCTTCTTTTTCATCTCATCTTGAGGATCCTTTATTTGAGGAGATTGATGAGGAGGTTATAGATTCCATTGAGGATCCTATTCCTACTGATGTTGTCACTATGCCTAAGTGGGCTCATACTACAGTTTCTAAGGAAACACCTTTCATAGAGGATCTTCCACCAACTAGGCATCATCATGCACATTGTACAGGTTCTAGATTTTTATGTCGTAGTTTCGAGGATCCGTAGTCTTTTCCAAATCCTCATGGGATACAGGAGTGGGATGATGCAATGACAAATGAGTATTATTCTTTGATGAAGAATCATACTTTTGATTTGGTATCTCTTCCTAAAGGAAGAAATATGGTTAGGTGTAAGTGGGTATACCGAACCAAATAAGTAGTGATGGTTCCATTGACAAGTATAAGGCTCTGCCTTATTGCAAAGGGTTTTTCACAAGTTGAAGGTGTTGATTACTCTGAGACTTTTGCACCCGTTGCCAAGATGGATTTTGTATGCCTTGTACTTGTTATTTCTACATCACAGGGGTGGCCCGTATACCATATGGACATGAAGAGTGCCTTATTACATGGAGATCTACAAGAGAAAATATATATGGAGCAGCCGGCTAGATTTGTTCAAGATTCTTCTCTTGTTTGTCAGCTCTGAAGGTCTCTCTACGGTATCAAACAATCCCCTAGGGCTTGGTATGAGAAGATGGATTCTTTTCTTCTATCTACTAGTTTTTTCACTACCACTCCAATCATACAGTGTATCTCTAGCATGTTGGTGAGGATATTGTGATACTTGTCTTATATGTTCACAATTTGTTACTTATTAGAAGCTCTTCTTCCCACATTCGTAATATTCGATGGCCTTTTTGACATAGTTTGACATGACAAATCTTGGGCTATTGCATTATTTCATTGGTTTGCAGATTTTTCGCATGATTTGGGGATTCATTTGAGTCAAAGAAAAGTACACCCATGATCTTCTTAGGCACTTTGATATGGTTTATTACAAGCCAAGTCCATCTCCTTTTCATTCTCGGAGTTACTCTTACATCCACATGTACGACACCACTTTCTCGATCCTATGTTGTATAGGCAGTTGGTTGGGAGTCTCATGTACTTGACCTATACTTGCCCCGATATTTCATTTATAGTAGGGCTTGTATCTCATTTTTCACATTCTCCTTATAGTAGTCACCTGGCAGCTGCTAAAAGGATTTTGTACTATTTGTATGACACTTCCCACTTTGGCCTACACTACACTATGGGCTCTACTCGACTAGTTAGGTATGCAGATTTAGATTGGGAAGGTTCTATTAATGATAAGAATTCCACTTCCGGCTATCTTTTCTTTCTTGGTTCTTCTCTAGTTACTTGGGCATACAAAAAGAAACATGTTATTGAACTTTCATCTTCGAGAGGTAGAGTATAGGGCAGCAATTACAAAGAGTCAATGATTCTTTGGCTTTGCTAGTTATTAACGAGTTTGGATTCCCACAGATTCAATGATCGTAATTTGGTGTGACAACCAAAGTGCAATTCACATTTCTTGCAACCCAGCTTGAGCACCAGCAGAAAAAAGCATATTGAGATACACATCCACTTCATTCATCAAAGAAATTCAAGATGGAGTTCTTTTCTTGAGTACATTCCAACTCAAGCAAAGAAGGTTGTAGACATATTTACGGAGCCTTTTGCATCACCTCACTACCTTAAGTTGCGTGGAATGCTTGGGGTTTTGGAAGTTGTTCTTGGGGGTGTTCGTGAGAACATCTTCTTTCTTCTTCTTATTTCTCTTTCCTTCTAGTAGGATTCTTTCCTTCTTTTGGTTCAAGATTTCTTCATGAATATATTGTACATGAGTACCTCATCAGGCCTAGTTGTCGGGACTCATACTATGGACATGCCACTTCTATTTTGGCCCCTAGCTTCACTTGAGGGGGGGTGTTAGAGTAGGTATTTACCTTAACTCATGTTCACCTAGGTACAATATTCACCTTTATTGTATTTATCCTCACCCACTTATGTGTGTGGATATTTCTTTTATTTATTTAGATATTAGGAGATATTATCTAGTTGTTAGGTATAGTTTTTCCTTGATCTATGGTATTGACTAGTTCTTTCCTAGATCTATGGTATTGACTAGATCCTTGATGTCTAGTTCTCTCATAAATATATGGACTTGACTAGTTCTTTGATGACTAGTTATTTCCATGATTTATGGCTTGATCTATGACTCGATCGGTTCTTATATTGGTATTCCTTACCTATATAAGCAAGGTCCATTCTCGATTGTATTTTATTGAGTTCCATAATAATATATGATATTACCGCTCATTTATTTTCAAAGATTTATGTAAAGTTATTCTAGAGAATTGATTTTATCTTATTGATCATGGTGTTTGATTAGCGTGCGTGTTCATGGCTCGGCACGATCTCGGTTATCGCTCCTTTTACTTGTTGAGATTTAACAAATGGATTATAAATTTTATCCATTTATTTAGAAACCCTACGAGAAGATGGAGGAAGCTCAAGATGCTCAAAAGACCCAAAAATACCACTATGGGTGACAAGAATAAGAAGAAAACCCTAGAAATAAGGCTAGAATCGAGTGTCGATTTTCCAAATGATTTAACAAATCTTGAAATAAATAGATGCTAAATCATAAATTAAGTAAAAACACAAATATAGATAATCAAAGTACAAAATTTACATAAGAAAGCTATAAAAATATGAAACCCTAGTTTCAAGAGAGAGGGTAAGGTACTTAGATGATTCAAAATGATCTCGAAGGTGTTCCGAGTAGGAAAACTACTAGAAAAAGATGACAATATCACAATGGATCCTTAAAAATGATGCGAGCACTTTGGAAATGATAGGTCTAGGGTTCTGGAGAGGGTTAAGGGTGTTTGGGGTGCTGTAGACATATTCTAGGTGTCTGTGATTTCTTATAACCTCGTAAAATGTATTTCATAGGGTCGTAAGATGTTTGCTAGATGTCACCCGTATGTCATTATACTTCACTATTAATCTCCCGAAACTTGTAAAGATAAAGAGCGCTTGTGAAACCTAAAAAACACATAAAATTGTAAAAATAAAAATATGCAAATGGGGACTCATACTAACCCGGAGGTCACCTCAAATGAGTGAACTTACGATTCGGGAACCGTACTACATTTTAGACTCAATGTAGTTATGTGCACACATGTGTAGAATTTTTCCGAGGTGGATCTTGGGAAAGTTGCGTTGATAGTGAGAAAAAGTTATATGTAGAAGATGTAGATAGATGTGTGCATGGAAAAATGAACTTCCCTCCTATGAAGTGTATGTAGAAGAATGCAATCCCTTATCCTTTGTGTGAGTGCTAGATGGATGCTTGAATACTTTTGTAATTGAATTTTGATAAAACCTTAGGTGATTATAGTAGATGCTTAGTGTTTGGTTTTTTATTATTATCACATAACTTTGTATTTATATGATTCCTTTGGTTGAATTTCATAATTAACCACTAAAAGTTTGACTAGTAAGAAATAAAGATGTCCAACAACTAGAAAGGACCCAAAATATGTGAGCAAGATACAAATAGGTTAGGGGTCCCTAGGTGTTGGTTTCTAGAGTTAGAAATGATGAAGTATTAATGGAAACATTGGGCAAGAAGGAGTGTAAGGCCAAAAAGAAAAACAAAAAGCAAGCAAAGAGGCCAAAGATAGTGATAAGTTAGTACTTTTCTAACTTAGGAATCATATGAATAGCGATATGTGATCGGGACTAGAAATATATCTACAAAGTGTGTGATTTAGTGTCTACAATTGTGAGCATGCAACATTATACAACCCTCATTATTTATTTATAACTCCTTGAAATGCTTCATATTCACCATTTCATTCTCAAGACACCATTTGGACTCGCATACACTACTAGATGTATGAAATTTAGACTGTAGTATTCAAATTGGGAGTATGAGAAGCCTTATAAACTCATGTATTGTAATGTATTCAGGTGGAATTAATCTTCAAAAGGTCTATAACATCACCATGAGCTTTGATATCAACATGTCAAAACACGGATCCTTAACTTTAACTCTTCTTCACATATTTTCATACACAATCATAGAGGACCTAAAATCTAGTCATAGAAATGCTTCAACAACCTCGATGCATGAGTCTTAATAACTTTAAAATGCTTGGAAATAGTGATATGTGATCTCTATATCACCTTTAAATTCAAGGAGTAAGACTTACACCCTCATTTCATTAAAGAGACACCGATTTGGACAAGATAATAATAGGTTTTCAAGAAAAAAAAATAGTATTCAAAGAGTGAGTTGTTTCATGCATTTAAACTCATGTTCATAGCTGAAAATCCACATTTATGGATGACTCTATATATTTTTAATATCACCAAGTCCATGTATTTTTTCTACTTATGGAATAAATATTAAATCTGATTGAATATCAAGGACAACTCAAAATCATTCTCAAGCTCAAAAATCCAGTCTTGCTTTAGCCTACAACTAACACACCAAAACTCACTTTCATGTCCAAAGATTTGTATGGAAATTTCAATAGAGACCTTTACATCATCTTTAAGCATTCTCTTGTATGGGTTATGTGGCAAAATCCATGTTTGCATACCCATTTCACAGACCTTAAATTTCATAAAAGGAAGTTTTGGACCATTAAGAATAATATATAAAAACACTTCATCAAACCATGTCATCGTATTAATCAAGTTTAATTGGATCTCTAACAAATGTTCATGCTCATATTGCATTTGAAATCATTCCATTTCATCAAGACTTTCTCAAACCTAACTCGATCGGTTTTGGTTTGTTTGGCTTTTAGCGATAGGTCTTATTGCTCGACATGTTTCACTAAAATTGTGAAAAGAACATACCTATGTATTCTCATGAGCAGTTGGGGAACCTCCTAAGATTTCCCCATAGTTAATTTTTCACCATGACACTTGTTATACCTGATTGTACCACTAATTATTTGAAAAATAGGTAAAGTTATGCATAATACAATCACACCTAGAGGATAAAATGGTACCAAATTAAGCTACAAGGAGTTATCTATCTCACTAAGTGTTCACATATTTCCTAGGTAATTTATGAAAAAAATGCATTTCTTATCCATCGCTACAAAGTTGCTAGGTTTTTGAGAGGGTTTGGATCACCTTACCTTGTTAAGGATCGTTCATAAATCTTAAGGCATCATTTAAACTCATTCTAATTGATAATTGATATAGACTCCATGCTCCAACAATGATAAAAAAATTATGGAACCATGCACAAGTTTAACATACCTTTTAGCACTTCAAAGTTGACCCTTGAGATGGGAGTGAGCATTTTGGGATCTTGGTAGAGACAAAAACATCCCAACTTGAAAATTATTCTTCAAATTTACCTAAAAATTGGTCCACAACACTAAAATGACCTCATTCACATGTCCCAAGGATTTTTTTTTCATAAATAGGCCTATACCATATTGAACAACATCATTTGCACTTGTTAATCTTACTTTTCCTCAAGGATAGTCATGAAAATACCTTGAATCTTCCTTTCCCAACTGATCATTAACTTGAAATTCCTTCCACACCCTCTCTAGCATGTATTAACACACTCCTCTTGCTTGGATTTACCTATCATATCTTTTTTTTCATCATACACCCATATAAGCTTGCACTAGGTCCTTGAACTAGACCTAAATGAGCTTGTTTCAACCATGATTCATAATGCATGTCCTGTTTTTCACTATTGAAGCCCTTGCTCATCCTTGAAATAAATATTGAGACATGTAAGAAACCTTTTGAGTACATTCCAAGAACATACATGTACCTAGTGTCTTGCTAAGGTATCAATCACATACATAGGCCTTATGAACACACATTAAATTCTCAAGAAAGCTCACCAAATCACTCTAAACATGCATTTGAGGACCAAGATAACACTATAAATCAATCTTCATGCTCATGAAGGGTTGACATATCATCACTAAGTCTCACTCTTTTCCATCACTACATCATGTCACTAATGAAAACACCAACAAGACAAGGTTCAATAAATACCATCACCTAGAACCATTTAGGCCTCCATTGGGATTCAAACAACCCTAAAACACCAAATCAAGTAACTCAACAAGAAGGGAATGTTATAGATGAAAAATAAATTCACCAAGGCATGGAGCATAATTATATATGTTTTCTAAGCCTTCGAAACCTCTAGAAACCATGAAAGGCTCGAAACCATCATCAATCTTCATGAAGCCTTTCAGAGCATGCACAACTAAGCACCTCAAAAACTAGTCTCTAGTAAACAAGTCATATATAACTCAAAATCATCAAAAACAAAATTATGAGATATAATTTGAAATATATTGATCTCAGGATCATAAAAAAATTGAGACCAATCCATAAAACCAACGTTAACACCTCCAAAACTTCTCTACACCCCGACTCATCCAAACTGCTAAAGAAACTGCCCAAAAACTAGTCCTAAAAATAGGGCACACTTGAAATCCTAAAGGATCAAACATGATATGAAACCATCATGTAAATGAGTAAAAACTCCCATGATTCCATAAATTCTAAATTAGTCAATAGGTCTAATGGATAAATTTTCCACAAACTGAAATATTCTAGAAAAAAACATATTAGAGTGGGGCCCACATACTATCATAACCTCTAAAACATATAAATGGAAATATTGAAGATTCCTATACAACCTAAAATAATTAAATTTGTAAAATCAATCCATTTTGGGCCACTACTATCATTTTCCGCCAAGCAAGTTGCTACAAAGCTAGGGTTTTATTGGTCTTCAAACTTGCACCTACATCTCGATCTAGAAGAGCCAAGCTGTTTGAGATCAAATGGAGCCATCTCCAAGATGTCGACCCTTGTGCACTTGATACGGATCTCCAAGGAAGGCTTGTTCCTCTATCTATTTCTACTACTACTGCTACTCCTAGTGCTAAAAGGGGAAACTAAGCTAATAAATGCCAAGGACTAGGGATAGAAGGATAACATGAAAATAAAATACACTAAAAGGTGATAGCACCAGAAAAAGAGGGATGAACACTATCTATTTTGAGTGGGAATGAAAAGGGGATGCATGAAAGGAGGCTAGGCATGAGTAATATAGCTGAAAAAAATTTTACTAGATCATTCTCATGGAACATAACTAAACAAGGAACTACAAGGGGCATGAAGTGGCACAACTAACAAGCAATGTAAAAGAAAAGACAATAAGAAGGAATGAAAACACGTTAGGACATATAATAGTCATAAAACGATGATTTTATTACTTCTAGGACTGCATATAGATGTTACAATGGTGAAAGAGGCTGATATCCATATGCATGTGCTAGATCTAGAGGTCTCAGTAACCTGCAATATAGAAAATATGAAGTCCTTAGCAAAAATCATGGGGATTTAGAGTATCCAAAATTAATAATGAGCCCAGATATTACATTTATAGATGAATCTATGGAAGGAGAAGAGGAGGGAAAACTCGAATTTGAAATACAACCACCAACAAGAAGTATTCCTAAAAATCCTCCTATAAATCTATCAAATGCGCTTCCTGTTGGTTGGATATTTTGTCAACCCAAAATATGAGGTTCAACCACAGTATATGGGATTAAATCCCTCCTCAAAGACAGGTGAGGCTGCCTGTTTGCTACTAATCTAAAACACAGCAAAAACAATATATACAGTATTCACACTAATCTAACCATTGGGGGTTGGGATAGAATCCCGAAATCCGCATTCACATGATTCAAAGGTATTGCTTTCGTAAATGAATGGGGTTAGAAACTATTACAATGAAAGAAGCACAATGGAAAGGAAATGAGAGAAACGTATTTTCTTTCGAGTAAACGCAGAGCACGAAATAATCATACGAGCTTTAGATCATAAATATAATGTCTGAGATGATTAGAAACAATAAGATGCTATGCAAAGAATAGCTTAAGATCATGAACGTAAGAACAATGTCTTAAGAAAGATATATCCCACAACACAAAGTTTGTGAAATAATATCAACTCCTATTCTTTGAAATGATTGAACGAAAACACAAAGTTTTTCTTCTTTCCAATAGCTCCGAATATTACAAAAATCTCGACCCTTTGGAATGCATAAGCATCCCTTATTTATAATAAAAGGGAACGAGAGAAAATAGGATAAATCCTAGAAAATAGTGTTCTTTAAAAAGAGTTCTATTTTGCTTGACTCTCACGCAGGAGACCAAGTCAAAATTTGCTTCCTATATGACGAAACAGAAATGAAAAAGACATGTCGATTTCAAGATTGAAATGACATGAAACATCAAGAATTAATCTGAATCATCATCTTTCGCTCCTTCATCTTTCTCTTCCTCCAGCTGCACCTGTTTGTTCTGAAATTCTTGGAACCTTCGAATTATGCCTTGCATTTCATTTTCATCAGGTGCAGTAGAATGATCATTCCAAATTTCACAGGTTTCATGGATATCACTAGCACCGCCGGGAAGCTTTTTCAATCTTTTGCTGAGCTTTCTCAAGGCCTCAAAAGAATGTTCAATTCTTACAAATCGATCAATGATCTCAATACCAAATCCGTGCATTGGTTCATGCTGAACAGACTCTTGGACTTGTTTGAAAAGATCATCTGCTGATAGGACACCTGAGTTTCCAACTGACACCTTTGGACAAATCTTCAGCAACTCTTCTTCCAAATCACTTTTTCCATCAATCAATTTATCCCTTGATTCTCTCAACTTAGCGCAGGCTTCGTTGAGAATCCTCACCCTGAACCTGATGGCTTTAGTCAGCTGAAAATGCTTATCCGTATGTGGGATAACGCCTTCTTCTACCAAGAGATGTGCTGGTATTTGCTTTAATACTTGGAGAGCTTCATAAGTCAAATCAAGATGTCCAATTTCTTGAGAAAACTCATCATCCATCTTCTCTCCATCCTTCTGAATATCCCCCATAGATTGATGAACTTTCACAACGTCTTGTATCACCTCCTTCCCCTGTTGGAGTAACCTTTGGATCCATTCATCGACCACTCTTCCTTTTTTAGCAATCTTCTCAATTGTAGGTACTGATGAGAAATCGAATCCGACAGGGACAGAAGAAGATGGTATGGATTCAAGGGGTTTTGAGAGTTTAAGAAAAACCTCAGTCAACTGCTCCACTTTTCCTTTAAGCTCATCTCTGCTGTCTTTTGTTTCTTTCAACTTCTGGCACAACACGTTTGTGGCATCCCGCGCATCTTGTTGCGCCCCTTCTGCTGTCACTCTTCCTAGAGCCACCCTGGTTATCTGATAATCAGAGGCTGTTATGTCCTCTTTAGTTTTGTCAGTCACGGGAGTGGCGATCTCTGCGAACTTATCTCCTGAAGCGTCCACCAAAACCCTTGAAACTGTTTTGGGTTTCTTGACTGATTTAGCAGTAGGAGCCTTGAGTGAGCTGAAATCAAAGGCTGGTAGGGGCACAATCACCTTCCTCTTCCTCAGAGTTTTCTCGAGTAGCCATTGCGGCGTATCAGAGGGAGTTGCCATGGTTGTAGAAGCTGGTATCATACTCTCAAGGGGAGAAGATTCTACTAGTGGAGGGGGAATAGTTACCAACGTGGTAGTAGATCTAATAAAAAGAGGCACAGGAGGGGGCGTGTTGGTGATCACTTGGGTCCCAGTAGAGATGGGTGAAAGTCCAGAGAAAATAATAGCCATTACTGAAGAATTTGATGGAGAATAAGGAGGTAGGAGTGGTTGTGAGGAAAGAGGCACAGATTCAGACTCCAAAGCCTTGGATGCAAGAGATAAGGTCTCTTCAGTTGAGCAATCAGCAAATGGTGAAACCAGAGGCTGGTTTCCTCCTCCTTCCAAAGTAATTTCTCCTATTTCTGGTGGTGTTGGTGATTCTGGCACATTCACCGTTTCAACTGGAGAAACAATTGAAGAGATTTCTCTTTCTTTCCTCTTTTTGACAATCTTGACCTTTATAGGCCCCCTAGAAGATTTTCTGTCCTTTTCCTTTTTGGAGGGCCCCGCCTCTGAAGCAGCCAACTCTGAAAACTTATCATCTTTAAAACTCATTCCCCAAGAGGAGAGCCATGCTTTGGTGCGTGCAAGAATCAGAGCCGACCTATCTGTGATGGAGGCTTTTTCACTGATTGACCAATCAATAGGTGGGAAAACATATTGATCTTCATTTAGTCCATCATAGGAAAGATCCAAAACACTTTCATTGTCACTAGTACCTTCTGGTAAATCAGCAAGCTCAAGTGTTTGAATCTCAGCAATTGTCAATCTGCTATGATCCTTCCTGCGAACAGCAACCTCATCACGCAGATCAATCCAAATGTCCTCTATGCTTGGCCTGTGCAGGTGCAGGGTTCCATACGCCCTGAGGACTCCTCGAATGTCAAACCCGTCTCGGGGCTTCATATGCTTCCTCAACTTGTCCTGAAGCTCATGGATAACATTTTTAGCTTTCACCACTGTCGAACAAGTGTATCTTCCAATAGAAATTGGGAAGGATACAACAGCCTTATGTTTACTTTGTTGGAATTTATGGAAATCCAACAGTTGCCTAACCAGTTCCATCAATATCAGTTTATCCCTGGATATCGAGGTAGACGGAAAGGATCCCCCGAGTACATAACCACCCGAAGATATGTGAACTTCTTGAATTGTAAGAAGACACATCCCCATTTGGAAACTTCAGCCCAGGCCTCATCTGAGACTCTTGTCTTTCTCAACTCAGGGTTTAGCCTGCAGATGTTTTCATAAAAGAAGGCATCATTCACCCTTCTGAATTGGTCTTGGGATCCCTTCCTTGTCAGTTGAGGGAAGTATTGATACACATGGTTCCCCGTCCTGCTTCCCTTGGTATCCAATCCGGGATAGTTCCTCATCCCGCCGCTGCATATGTGACATATGAAGACATATAAAATTTCCCTGTGGACAAGACTGTTGTCAGTTGGGAATCTATCTCATTACTAATGAGAGTGCCCCAGTCAATCCCTTGTTGATTCTTCTTGATGGTGATCATGAATTGATACATCCACCCTTGGAACACATTTGATTCGGGTAAACCGAAAACCCGACTCAACAAAGTGATGATGTCATTGATCTCCTGGATGAAATCACTCCTGGGGATCAGTCTTGGGAATCTGGAGACAGCCGGTTTGGCCTTGATCAGGAACTTCTTATTTACATGCTTGATACAATTTTCCTGATCATTATCCCAGGCTTTCTGAGCTGACTTGACATCCAACTCTCCATATTCTTCAAAATTTGGCAGTTTGAGGAGGTCATCAAAGTAACCTCCGTCCAATTTGATCACTACTTCTCCTGCCTGATTTCTCACAGAACGAGAAACAGAGTCATAACTGGAAGCGCAGGATAAGATGAATTCAGGGCATTGAGCGGACATGGGAAAACCCGCTGCAAGAGGTAAGCCACTATCGGCTATCGCTTTCATCCACGGAGTTTGGGAGGAACTCCTTACCCTACTCCAGAAATCTTCAATATCTATATTCCCGAGCTCTGTATCTCGGATGTCATAATTGCAATCGATATATGACGGAGACTCCACCTTTCTGAACTTGTATTTCATCCTTCCTGATTTCTCAGCCTTTTCTTGCGATGGACCAGGGTCCGACATGAAGGATGTTGAAGGAAGAGAGTTTCGAGAGATCAGGAGATGTTGCACACTGTGGAAATCTCGACCTACTGGAGATGCCGGAAGAACGGAAGAGTCCGACACACTGAGGAGGATGTCGGGGAATCCAGAAAACCCGATGTGCTGAAAGATGTCGAAACTTGAGAAATCCCGACACGCCAAATCTTTTGATATACTTCGGGTCTTCAATACTGCACAACACCTTTCAAAACCCGAAAAGGAGGAACAGGGTTTTGGTTGAATTTAAAACATGTAAATTCTTTTTACCATTCATATACCAAACATATCTTAATTCCAACAACAAAATTCTGGGGAAAAATCACAAAGTGGTAATTCCAAAGAAATAAACCCTAAAACATAAACCCTGTTTGGAAAACAACCCCAAAAGGAAAAAGAATAAAAACCCCACAAACCTGGTAAGGGAATGGGAAGAATTCCATCCATAATCAATCCATAAAAACCAAGAACAAAGAATGGAGAGAGAAATACCTTCAACCAGAGTGAGAAAAGATCGAAAACGGCGATTCAATCGGGCACAGGCGAGTTTCGGGTTTCGAGGTTGGAGAAGCATGCGCGAAAATCCACGAGTTAAAAATACGTCCGGTAAAAATGACGTGTAAATCGCATATTTATAAGAAAATTTGCAATTAATACACCTCGGCTGGCACGTGCCAACTCACCCGACAACTCGACATTAACGCCATGTCAGCATGCTCGGGAGGTCCGAAAACCCGACACAAAGGTGTGTAGAGTAATTCAGGTTTCGGGTCGCGGGAAACAATTGACACAAAGCATGAGATGTTTAGATGCTTCAAAGTTCTGAAAACCCGACACAAAGGACTAAATCGGACTTCGGGTATCGGAAGACAGGTGACACAAAACATGTTTCGGATAAGGCATGTCCCGATGCGCCGAAGGTCCGAAAACCCGACTCGACTCACTTGAAGCGGGTTTCGGGTTTCGGGAAACACAAGACATAAAGCATTCAAAACACATGTTGACCTGTTGGTGAAACCCGAAAACCTGATTTTCTCTAATAAAGGTAATTTTGCAAAACCAGCTTTAAAAATTTCGTAGGGGTTATCTGATAGTTTGGAGTAAACTCAAAACTGAGATAACACTTCCTTAGGTCTATTTGGAATTTGGCATGTTGGAGAAGGAAGGAGGGCAGATCATATCCAATCAAGTGGTTGCAACAATTATATATGTTCATTAATTCGTAGAAATACATTTTCCCATTTCTCACCTACTGGGTCTACCAAAATTTGAATTTGAATGTCTAGCACTGTGGCTGATGTTAGTAGTTCTCTGAAAAGTCAAGGTACATGCCAATCAAAGATCTCGTAGCAAAAGATATGGATGTCACAATTGCCTACACACACAGACATGTGGCATGCATGAATTGGTTGAAAGGATGGTCAATTGTGTAAAATGTTTGTCATTTCTACCACGTGTCACTTACTGATTTGTTGTAACGATTCAAAACCTATTGGCATGTGTGAATTGGTTGCGTGTGACATACTCAAGCATGTCAGAAGATGACCTGGCATAAAAGGGCACAAAGGAGGGTGTAAGGGAAGGGCGCACGGGAATGTGCACGTGACGCGTGCATGGGGGAAATGAGGCAAAATGGTGAGAAGAGAATGCATGGTCAAGGCACAACCATTATAAGATGATGTGCGGGCACACACGAGGGTGAATGACTACCAAGAAGAAGGAAAATTCCTAGAAGATGTGCTCAAGGGAAGATGGAACAAAGAAGAAAAGGAAAGGAAGGGAAGAAGGGGAAGCACAAAAGGGCACATGATGAAAATAAGGGCATGTGCTAAGTGAATTTGAGAGTGCACAACCTCAAAATGAATATCTTAGAGCTTATACAAGTTATCCAAATCACTAGGAGAGTTATTTGGATAATAGTTTTGGTAACTTTTGGGGCCATATTCCTACTAGATGAAGGAGATCAGTAGCCTGAAGCATCCATTGGGCATGGAGTCGATCATGTAATTATTTGAAGAACTTCCCCTGAAGTCACCTAAAGGATAATTTCTGACTTTATTCTAAATCCTGTAAGTTTTTGAAGATTGATAGAATCCTCGGAATTAAAAAGAAGAGCACGCACAGAAGTGTCTGAGAAGAAAGAACTATATACAAATAAACAATGTGTGTATAGTGCACTTAGAGGAATTGGAACTACTTTGATATATACGAAATTATGTAAAAATTTAATAGAAGGGTTTGAGATAGATCCCATTGATTGGGATTTGCATCACACCTCTATCAAGATGAAAAATCAAAAGAGTTAGCTTCTTTTCATGAACTCATGATATATGGGCCACTTCAAAGTGCATCAAACTTTGAATGTCGCCCTAGTTTAGCTTTATTAGCATCCCATTTTAGAACTAAGTCCCCAAATTTGAAAGCTTAGGACTTAGCCTTTCTGTCAAACCATTTTTTTGTCTCTTGTTGATGCTGTTCTAGCTTGATCATGACAGAGTTTCTTGATTCTTCAAGATTAACCAGCTTTGCCATTCTGATTTCTCTTTGGTCTATGCCTTTGAATTCCAGTTGTTGGGAAAGTTCCAATGAGTTCAAATATAGTATCAAAGGAAGGGTATCCTCCTTTCCATAGACAAGATTGTAAGGAAAAGTTCCTATTTCCTTTTTAACTATGATTTTATCATCCCAGAGAGCGGGCGAGACATTTGTATGCCACTCTCTTTGGCTGATGTTCATTGTGTGCTTCATGATCCTGATTAGGTTCTTGTTTGTTGACTCTACCAAACCATTCACTTGGGGGTAATAGCTGTAAGAATTCTTCAGATAGATGCTTAGATTTAGCACCCAATCAGTGATTTTAGTACCAAGGAAGGATTTTGTATTATCAGAGATAATGGTTTGAGGAATGCCAAACCTTGTGACTATGCCCTCGAGAAAGTCAAGGATTAACAACTTAGTTGATTCTTTGAGCGCGACAACTTCTATTCATTTGGTGAAATAGTCTATAGCTATTAGCACCCACTTGTGTCCAATGCTTGAAGGCAGATTGATCATACCTATGAAGTCAAGACCCCATTGCAAAAAAAGGCTTATCCATTTGGATTGGTCGGAGAGGAAGCACTTGCCAATTTTTCTTTCTTCCAAAGAAAGCGCATTCCTTTCATTTTGTGACCCATTTCTGTGCATCTACAAATAGGTAGGCTAGAAGATACCTACCATTATGATTTTCATTGATGTAGTTTTAGTAGAAAAGTTTCCACCAGAGAATCCATTGTGAAATTTTACTAACACTTTTTTAGTTTGCACGTTGTTGATACACCTTAGCAACACACCATCAAGATTCTTCTTGAATATAATTCCATCAATCAAAACATAAGGGATAGATTGTAACCTCATATGTCTTCTCTTTTCCTTATTCAAATTGGGAGGCTATATGCCCTTAGAAAGGAATGTGACCATGTCCTTCATCTAGTCGTGTGCACCAGATCTCGTATTTTGCTCAAGATTTGTGTGTGGAAGACCTTCATCCAGAAATAATGAAGTCTTAGATTAATTCTATGCATCCTCAATAATATTCTTGAAAAACACGCTACCTCTTACCAATTTTGTGGCTTCGATGGTCACATCATATTCCATGAATTTTGTCACCCATCGTGCTCTCTTTTCACTGATCTCTGCTCCCATGATGAAGTCTTTAATAGAAGAGTGGGAGACTAAAACCTTGATATGATTCATGGTAAGCATGATTTTGAATTTATTGAGTGCGTGCATGATGGAGAAGACATGCTTCTCTGTGTGACTGTATCTTAATTCATAATCCTTTAAGGTCTAGCTAAATAAATCCACTAGTTGCTCTAGTCCCTTGCTCATTTTCATGTGTTAGGACATCAAAAACACTCATATTGGTGCCATAATCATACAGGATGAAATCCTTGGAATAATTTGGGCTGATGAGTGTTGGCATGCAAGCAATCTCTTGCTTGATTCTATTGAAACTTTCTCTTCCTTCTACTGTCCATCTGAAAGTTGTGTCCCTCTTGAGCATCAGGGTGATTGGCCTTACCAGTCTTACAAAGTTAGGAATAAAGTTCCTAACAAAGTTTATCTTTACAAGGAAGGAATGCAAGGCCTTTTTGTGTGCTAGTAGGGAAATAGCCAAGATGGCTGAAACATGCTCAGGATCAATTGTGATGCCATATTTTGAAACCACGTGGGCCAATATTTTTCCCCGTGCCACCAAAAATTTCACTTCTTGGGTTAAGAGACACCTCATACTTTCTGAATCTCTCAAATAATTTCTCTAGGTGCACCATATGATCCGTTCTCTTCTTGGAGAAGATTGTTATGTCATCAAGGTAAACCAAGATGAACTCATTGATGTAACCTTTAAAGGAAATATCCATGGCACGCTGGAAAGTTGTGCCTATGTTTGATAGACCAAAGGGAATTTTATGATACATATATTTTCCCCACTTGGTTGTAAATTATGTGTTGAATTGGTCCTCTTCCTTGACCAAGATCTGATTGAAGCCTGAATATCCATCTAAGATTGGAAATCTTTGTGCACCATCCACGATCTACAGAATCTGCTCCATTGAAAGTAAAGGATAATGATCCTTTAGAGATACCTTGTTCAAATCTCTGAAATCAACACAGATTCTGATTTCACCATTATTCTTGTGCACTAGGAACTAAATTTACAACCCAAGTAGAGTACTTGATGGGAAAATTATTTTTTCCTCAATGAGTTTAGATAACTCCTTTCTCATGAGGGGATCTATCTTTGGATTGACTGCCACTACTTCTATCTGACGGGCTTGATACCAAGATCAATATTAATGGAGTGTTGAGAAATACTTGCATTAAATTTTTTGAGGTATTCATACTCCCATGAAAATATATCACTGTATTTTTGAAAATAGAGATGAAGGCCTAATTTTCATCATGCACGCAAGCCTTGCTAAAAATTAACTCCTTTCTACGTGTAATAGTGACTAGGAAGCATTCTTATTGTGTAGTGCACATATACTTTTCTTCACCCTTGAACTCATCATCAAGGATAAATATTTGTTCTAAGGTGACCAACCATTTAGGCAACTTGTTTGTCTTCAATCTGTATT